>OX421857.1:7686428-8967500 GCA_949127965.1 Pandemis corylana
TACGAGCAAAGAATTAAACCAGTCGTAGGGTTTAGAAGCGTAATCAATAATTAACTTGACTTTTTAAATTATACGCAATTTTAATCCTTCAATTATTTTTTGAAAAATTACTGAGCAGCAATATAATGCAGACATGGCAATCCACGTAACTGTCAAAGGTATATTCAAAAGGTGCTTATCCACTAGAGGCAGCCTCGGGTCGCGCGGCTGCCTCGCTCCGAGGCTGCGCAAGTGAAGACATTGCGTCAAAGCTGCCTCAACGTCTTAAGCAGCGTGTTCACTTGCGCGGCCTCTGAGCGAGGCAGCCGCTCGACCCGAGGTTGCCTCTAGTGGATAAGTACCTAAACAGCAGCTGCCAAGTAACTGTCAACGAGGTTTAACTTTAATATAAACATTACATTGTGGACTGAATTATTTTATATAGCTATTTTTTTGTTGTACTTTTAAATATAAAGTATCAAAATATATTGCTTGGGTACTGTACTAACAAACTGTCAGGTTAGCTGGAAGAGATCCCTTCTTAGGGATAAGTTCGCCTTTGTACTATTTTCTCTGTATTTCTGTCTTTTTAAATTTTTTATGTGCAATAAAGAGTTTACATACATACTAACCACTATTTAAATATTTGCTTGTTTTGGATTTACACGCTGTATATTATACTTCTAACAAAAACTTATGTTAACTGATATCGACTTTTGCATAGTAACGCCTGATTCAATCAAGTACCTTAAATTATGTAAACCATCGACAAACAAGCTTCCAAATGTCTATTTATAAGGCTTCAGTCCTTTTCTCGTGTATCTCTCAACAATGGCCATTCCAATATAAATGTATCCAGCCAACCAGCCTTCTGCAACGTATCGCGCGAACGAAGCGGTATGTGGAAAATATCTTCAATTTCTTCGAGCTCCGTAGCGAGTTCGACGTCTTTAAGGCATCTCTATTATTATTGTATTTCCACAATAGGACCGGGCTCCATAACTGTTTATTTTAACAAGCCTTTGTGCAAGCGATGCGAAAATATTTTACTTCCCTCGATTTGGAGATGTCAGACCGTAATTTTGAGATTGGGTTTCATAAAGGCTTTTTTGTGTGTGGTCATTTAATGAAAAAATAAGAAGATTAACGTGTTCTGTATACAAGCAAGCAGTTTCTACAATCGAGTCAAATATTAGCCGAACGAGTTTACCGTTAAAAGTCTGGCTATACATGAATAGTACATTATGATACAAGTGTGCTACGTTGGTAATTACACATGAGGCGTATTGTACGCGCGAGCGCTAGCGAGCGCGGTTAAGAGAGCCGAGATGTGTAATTACCAAAGCACACGCGTCGCATACGACGTTTTTCAACACATTTGCGAGGAAAAATAAATAAAATTTAGTTAATAAAAGGACTTTAAGAACTTTAGTTTACCTTTGTTACCAGACATTGCTTACCTGAAGCTGCTTTAGAACTTTACTTTTACTTTATCATTTGGTAATTAACACCTTGGATTTCTTACTGATATAACTGTCCGAACATTGTCCGAACATATTTTAGTATTTCCAGCGACGGACACTACATTTCTTTATTACTTGAACTCGTAATTTTTAAAGTAATAAAATAACAAAGTCTGAATCAACAATATCAGTGAAAAATGGCGGCAGATATTATTTCTCCGCGCCAATCCGCGCGCAGCACTCGCGCATGCGCGCTGTGCCCTTAGCACGCGCGCGACGAAGGCACTGACAACAGACTGCTAAACAGCCTAATATTAAAATTAATTTGCAAATTATGGTCACGTTTTAGATAAAAATGAATAATTTGTCGAAATTAAATGTTCATTTATCATCTTTAACCTAAAATAGTTTAATATTCACGAAAATATTCCTTGTTCCTATAGATACTGAACCGTTTGCTGAGATTTAAAAAAAAGTTTATATTACCGCACTCGTGCGGTAATATATTACAGCACTTGTGCGTAATAAGCTGAATTATGAGTTTAAATGCGATGCAATAAGACTCAGATTACGAGCAACTGTGTTGAAATTGTACATTATGATACAAGTGTGCTATGTTGGTAATTACACACGAGGCGTATTGTACGCGCGAGCGAGAGCGAGCGCGGGTAAGAGAGCCGAGATGTGTAATTACCAAAGCACACGCGTCGCATACGACGTTTTTCAACACATTTGCGAGGAAAAATAAATAAAATTTAGTTATTAAAAGGACTTTAAGAACTTTAGTTTACCTTTGTTACCAGACATTGCTTACCTGGAGCTGCTTTAGAACTTTACTTTATCATTTGGTAATTAACACCTTGGATTTCTTACTGATATAACTGTCCGAACATTGTCCGAACATATTTTAGTATTTCCAGCGACGGACACTACATTTCTTTATTACTTGAACTCGTAATTTTTAAAGTAATAAAATAACAAAGTCTGAATCAACAATATCACTGAAAAATGGCGGCAGATATTATTTCTCCGCGCCTATCCGCGCGCAGCACTCGCGCATGCGCGCTGTGCACTTAGCATGCGCGTGACGAAGACACTGACACAGACTCCTAAACAGCCTAATATTAAAATTATAATAAAAAATAATTAATCAATGCCTGAGATTGCAAATTATGTTCAGTTTTAGATAAAAATGAATAATTTGTCGAAATTAAATGTTTATTTATCATCTTTTCCCTAAAATTGTTTAATATTCACGAAAATATTCCTTGTTCCTGTAGATAACTGAACTTTTTGCTGAGATTAAAAAATATATATGTATATTACCGCACTCGTGCGGTAATATATTACAGCACTTGTGCGTAATAAGCGCAATTATGAGCTTAAATGCAGTGCAATAAGACTCAATTTACGAGCAAGTGTGTTGAAAAACATATTATATACTAGTCTTAAGTCAATATCAAGATAAATAGAATATGTATCGATGTGTGGGTACAGAGGTAATGGTAACAACTGGGTAACAAAGACACGGAAACACGAAGAGCTTAAATTTTTCATACAAAGTCGTTGCCGGTACAATAAATTTTTCGGGAAAGTACCTAATTTTGTTGTTTTATAATTCATACTGTATGTAAATATAAAAATATTGATTCGAATACGCAGGTTTGAGGCAAAATGATGTTATACCTACTCAAGATTACAACACCAACTGCTCAAAGTGTGTCGGAAAAAATATGTTCAAAGTCGCTTTGGGAGCTGTCGCGCATTGACCACAAGCATGAAATTGTAAGGTAATGGTGGGATAATGATGATCTCCTTTGGCCGGATTTTTGATAGCACATGTGTGAAAATACCACTCGAAAGTGGTGAAAAATTGTGTAGAATTTGAAATACGAGTAGCTTTAAAGATACTTACGGCTCTCATTAATCTTGTGAACTAGTGAAAAATTTGATTAGATCTGTAGTTTTGAAGTTATAAACAGATTTATACCACTTTCGAGTGGTACTTTCGAGTGATTTGCTTTCAAAAATCGGGCCCCTGGCTGATTTCGGCAATGGCGACAACTCTAACTCCGCCATTGAACGCGCTCAAACTCACCTTTAGCTAAAGTATAGCCAAGTAGTAACGGTTCCCGTCCATGCTGGTCTGAGAGCAACGAAAAAACATAGAATGTACTAGATGCTTCTCTTCCCGTGCAGATAGTAAAAGCCCATCGAGGGAATCGGTGGAAATCGTAGGAATGATGTTATAGGCGATGCGGCTAGCCACTCATCACTATTTTGATTTCCCTTTCCACCTATACGCCCTCAATCGCGCTAAACGTGGTCTTTAGGTCTTGTTACCTTAGGCTCTGTCTACCCCGTAAGGGATAAAGACGTGATGTATGTATGTATGTATGTATGTATGTAGATATAGCGAGCGCATAGTGTAAACGGTAACACATTAAACGCAATTTGCATCTATAGTTTATTGTCATTATTGAAGACTAGAGTAGGTATAAATATACTCTCGTAAATATAATTTGTCGACTCGACTTCCTACCGCCGACTCTTCATGTTCAATTATTCACGGCAGTTATGTTAATAACAGGCGCCGCACACAATTAGTTTCAGCATCATGGCGGCCATTAAAATTGTTCCGGTCTCATGAAAGTTGTGAACCGCAACATTTGGCGGTCGGAATGCCAACAGACTGAACATGGCAGTAACATAACAGAGTGAAACTCAAGCGCTGAGTTGGAAATTTTAAGTTTGTAGCGCAAGTGCGAAGGCATTAAACCGGCACTGTGAGGTTTATTCGGTTCCACACTTTTTTAGGGTTCCTTGATAGATAAAGGTATATATAATAAATAACATAACATACTAGTTTAATTTTTGATACAAGCTTTTTTGCTGACTGTACTTGCATTGCTATTCATTCTACATATATGTGTAAAAAAATTCAAGTCAATCGGACCAACCGTTAAAGATTTCCCTCCTGCGGAGACGGTTCTGACCGGGCCACCAGAATTGTACTACCAAATTATTGTATTATCATCCGATAAACTCAAGTATGCCAAATTTCAGCTCAATCGGTTGAAGATATTATCTGCTTCAAAATTGAGTTGCAAGATGACATTTTTGACAGAAACTTGTTTCAAATATTATCGAATTGTGCCCTACTAAGTCACATGTGTCAATTACCCCTAGATATTATTTATTTATTTAAAATAATGTAATAAACTCTTGTGTAGTCGGGTAATAAAACTGGCGAGTGTACTTAATTTATCTTGCTCTTTCACTTTTACTTATTCAGTGCTCTTACTGCTTATGGAGGGGGTGTTATGTGTAATAACCCTATTTTTCACCAAGTGGGTTGACACATTATTCTGTACATAACAGCATCTTGTAATATAAAATATTCAAGTTATATTTGTTTGTTCCCCTTTTGATTTAAGACCCGGTTGTTTCATCACGACTGGCGATGTAGACGCATAGTTTGCTTGTATTTAATACAGGGGTGGGACGAAAACTTTTGAAATCGAGTTATTGCAGTGTCTCCATGATATTTTCTTAACAACATACTGAACATTTGAAGTGGAAATTAAAATTAATTCAAGGGTACAAACAGCAGCCAAGAGTTCAATGCAGAAATAAATAGTAGGTAAACTACCTCTATTTCAACTATTAGCTTAGTCTACGTATAATTTATTTTATCACTACCTCGTAGAGTATGCGCGTTGTCATTGTTTCTATTACTAAAAAAATATATACATACCTATCTTTAATGTTTATTTTCTCTACTAATGCTTTGTAACCTAGCCATGGATTTATACATAAGATTATGTTGATTAATTTATACATTTGTACCAAATACCTTCACGTGACCTTACGTCGCCCAAGCCCCAATCATTTTACGAGAACCAGCCTTTAATCTTTGTAATCAATGGATTTATAAACCGTTTTCCTGGTACACTCTTATAAGGTAAATTGATTTAGGTATGTAATAGTTCACCAGTAGACTACAAAATGAAAATACTCTGCAAAAAAAGATGAGAAAGGCACCCTAGCTGAAATACGTTATTTATCATAACCGTATTCCGAATTATCTCGTTCTGTGACAACAATAACGTAAATTTCAAATGGCCCATTAATCATTGGTAAATGTAACGAATTTGTCAGTTCTGGTCGGCCGTGGTCTGACGTAGCGCGATAATAATTAATGAACCTACCCCGAAACAAGTCATTAGGACGAAGGACGCGAATTATCCGCGTTGAGGGTCACAGTTTTTGGCGATCGTTAAGAGTTGTCTATGAGCTCGCGCTTCCTTGCAAACTTAAACAACTTATTCTTAAAACAATTACTGATTTTACAGACATTAAATGAGAACAACGTTACACTTATTTAAAAATAAATGAGACTGTCTTGGACATTTTATCCGAACTTAAGATTGTAGATTCTTTCGTCTCTAAATAAAATAAATGCTTGTCAAACTTCTGTTAGTTTCATTTAACACACATTTTGCTGCATAAAGTGCCGTTACAATTGTCTATTTATAAACGTATATTCGATATTCGTGTGATAGTCACCCTTAATTTTGAATAAATCTTAAGACTTCCACGATTTATTTTGTGAACATTTCTTGAGATCTTTGAATGTCTTCCGGCTTATCATTTAACAGGAATATAAATAAAATGTATTAAAATAAAGTGGATCAGCATTTGTAACGATAGCCGTACCTAATGTGCACTCAACACTGATCATTGATAATTAATCAGCCGCAAAAACTGTCATGGCCTCCTGACGGCCCAGTAATAGGGTATGCTCATTTTCCAATCCATTTCGAAGTGAAATCAGTAAATAACGGCGAGTAAATCAGTTGTACTGCTATGCCAGAGCATATTCTGGAACAGTGCTTCAGTGCAGAATTAATTTCTATAAGCTTATATTACAAGTATTTATTTAATGTGCGTTGTACACATGTAAGTTGTCCGTTTCTAATCTTGCATTTCAATTTTGACCCAATCCCGGTAGTAATCAGATAGCCTTGAGATTCGTTACATTCAAATTATGATAAAATTATAATCAATTTAGTAAAAACTTATTTAACTATACTTTTTAGTTGGCATGTTTGAAAAAAATCTTACAAGTCGAATTAGCAGTTTTATAGGCCGGAATGATTTTAAATTTGATACGCTTATTTTGATTGATGACAGTCCAAATAGAGTCTATAAGGGTGCAGCTAAAAGCTAATGAATATAGGTACAGTTCTGAATACAAGGAGGTTGACACCTAAATCCAAAACATGACATTATTTGGTCTGCCGTCTACGATTTGCTATGACGTTGGTCTTTAGAGAATTAGCTCAACCCTTAAAGAATCACTTTCACTATCATGCTAAGCAGCGTAACATTTTAAAATGTATTTTTCGATTCCTCTGGTTATTGTCATTATTCTGGGTTCTCATTATATCACAAAGCAAATACGTGTCAGCTTCCAACATGTCTCATTGTACTTGCACTATGCAATAATGACATGTACTCTGCAAAATGGACATTTTAACAAACGCTTTTAGCCTAATTGGTTTCCTAGCCTCACTACAGCTCATAAAATACGTACACTATGTAATGTGCATGTACAAAGTAGAAACACTTTTAAACTTTCTACAGTTAAATACTTGGGTTATTGTATGGAATACTTTGGTAACAGGCCTATTCTTGCCGTAGTGTCTGCTCAGTACTAGCCGTTTACAGGTCTACAGCCGAACCTAATCTAAATTCAACTCCAGTCCAGATACAGTAAATCGTACAAGGCTAGAGCTTCACAAGTCTCATTTAGTCTTTGCTTGCCGAGCCTACATTTTACGTTTATTTATAGAGCACAGACTAAGAGGGAGCCGATTTTGAAATTGTATCTGTGGCCACTCAAAGTGGTGAAAATATGCTTGAAATTTTAAATATGATTTGATAATAACTGCTCAGAGTTTATGTTGACACAGTGATTTTAAATATCCTCCATAGTGTTTAATTAGGATCGCGTTCACCACCTTTTTAGTTATACCCTTATCTTAACAATTTGTTAGACGATACACATACTTAAGCATCGTAGAAATAAGCTTAGAACTTAAATTCAGTGTAGTATATATTTCCACGTTAAAATGTTACGTGTGATGTCGCTAAAATCAGCTTTCGAGAGTAGGTATGCATAAAAAACTACATTAAAATAATGAGCTGTACGTAATACGTAAGCAAACCACGTAAATTTTACCGGATTTTTTGTGAAAAAATGTTGAGTTCTGTCACTTGACGGTATGGCTTTGTTTCTATTAGAATAAATGAGACTACTATATTGCTATCAGAATGTTTGGTGATAAGAGTACAAAACCTAACTACTTATGGATATAAATAAACTCTTACTGTGTTCGCGTGGGTGAGATGGAAGTTACGATTGTATACACTGTTTGTACTATACAATTTTTTTTGAAGCAATTTATAAAATATATGGAAGGATTAAAACCTAAATAAATAATAATAGGCTCACGTTTTAAGACTAAGTTAGCATTTGTTTGTTCTTTCTCACTCTTATTTGTAAATAGTGTAGAGGAATAAATAACCCATCTAAAAATGTCAATCCGTTTTGCGGTCCACCATTGCGCCTCTTTTGAAAACGCGATAGCGTCAATATGTCGGCCGACTAAAAAAACACAATTCCAAACCCGGCTCGTATTCAAAACATTCGTTAAACCGCACGGCCGGTATTTTAGGAAGCCGACTATACTGCACTAAAACTGTCTCCTGCTAGCAACTGCAATTACATACCAACACGATTTACATAAAGCACGCTACAGCGAGCTCTAAGCTGCTTTGTCGTTGTCGTATAAATTCTTCATGAATGTGGCGGAACGTGCGAGAGAACATTAGTGGGCCTAATGCAATATTCTAGCCGCAAAACACATCAAATCAGACTAGCGTTTTATCTTTGATATACTAGGCTTTTTATTTACTTTATCTAGGAGAATGTTGTTTTGTCGAACTAGGCAAAAAGGTTACGTTAATTTTACAGATCTCTTTCTAAATAGCTTTACTCTCTGAATCACGGTTGTATTCGTCGTGCCTGTTTGTCAAATGGTAAAGGATGAGGGTAGAAAGACATGGTGAATGCAATTGCAAGTACCCGTGCGTTAGACCATTACGGCCAAAGGCAGGCGAAATTGCTTAATTTTCTGGTCGCTTTCGGCTGTATTACTAGGAGAACCCGTTTGCCTTACAAAGTGACTGGAAAAGAATGTTGGAGCATTATGTAACCCGACAAGCGAGTTTTTACAGTTTTTTGAAGAGGTGTGATTCAGTCAAAGAGTGTTCGTTCATCTTTTTTTCTGCCTTTATTTACCGATATATTTTGGATGATGCATGCCACTAAGATATTTTGCTCGACCTTACCATTTGGTTTTACTAATGTGCTAGCTTTCAGGTTCTTAATAAATGCTCAGGGTTTGCGCAAACATAGCTGCAGGCAATAAGTTAGTACATACCTTATGTACTATTTTGACTTTCCAGAGTTGTACTTGTTACCTTATCTCAAATATGATAATAATAAGTTTGAAAGAAAAAACTTTGTGCCAAGTTTATTGCGGCGCATTCTTATTGTCAATGATGGTCTTCCCGAAAACACTGGTAGTTAAAAAAATACATAAGCGCCCCTAATGGCCTATTTGCAAAATAAACTTTTGTTTTTGGATACTTTTTCTGCGGCTTACTTTACTGGCGAGCTACAGTAAAGCTTATACGGTCTTGATTAAAATATAATTTAGCTTGACACACGGCGGCGTCACAAATCGTACCGGCACTATTTATTGCGGCTGCCACACAAGCGACCAATTACGCGCAAGCTGTCTGACGCCTCTCTTGACACGTTCCCATTTACGCCTATTAACTTCATGTTGGAAAAAAGGATGGGTACGTGTTCCAATGTCAATTTTTTTTTTTTTTTTTTTAATCTTTATTTATAAGCTTGGATCATTTGAGAATGAACATGTCAGCTCCAAAATGTCAATGATAATGTAAAAAAACTATGACAATTTTCTGTTGGCAATCTGTTAGTTATTGAGTTTTTAGCCCCCATAAAAAGAGGGGTGTTATATGTATAAGTATATGTGTGTGTCTGTCTGTGGTATCAAAGGATAAGGATTTTTTTTCATTCGAAAGCCAGTTTCCTTGCGGTGGTTCTTAGCCTTGTTTGGTAAAAATTGGTCCAGTAGTTTGAAGAATATTATTATTAACGCATTTTTGGCAAAACATTTTTTTTTATTTACTGTTTGATTACTCGATTAATGCGCGGAGTTTATAATTTTATTTATTTAATGTTATTAACTATGCAATTACCACCATCCCTTAATGGCTATTTGGACAAAGCGGTAATCTCATAAACAATAATAAACAAATAAAACGGACGTAGATACGAGAACACTTTGCGGGAGTCTTAATTTTTTTTTAATATTAAGTAAATTGAACACGTGAAATTTTTGAAGAAAAAGCAGAAATTTTATATGGTACACTAGATCAAAAGGAAGCATTAATTGATTGATGTTTACCATACTTAGGTACCTATCCAAAAAGTATTGCGATTAATTTAATAGCATATCCTGTTATTCGTATACCAAGTTCGACCCTCTAAAATTGTTATTACAAACAAAATGATCTTCGTAAAGACGTACTAAATAAACTAAGCGGTGCAAACATTTTCGCATCTGATATTAACATGGGAAATGGATTGAAATCTACCTTCACCAATTTACTTTGTAACTGTAGTCTTCAATAATTTAGTGTCCATAAATAACACGAAGTGCCCCTAAAGTTGTCTTCTGGGTCGTAAAATTAGTCTCGTGCCATTTTATGTTTGGCAGCATTCATTCTAAGTTACCTTTACAAATGTATCTGATGAAATGACTTTTACGTAGCCTTTTACGTTTTTCGAAGGTTGAAAAGCCTTTATGGAAACAAATAAAGCAGCCATGAATAAAGTACGTAGCCCAAATAGTTATATGTGGTTAAGTATCGTCCCATTATTAGGGCAAATAACAAAACTATACTAAATAATTCAATTTTAATTCAATTTTATCGCATTATGTTTAGCAGACTAGCCTAATCGTAGTTTCTGTTTGGGTGTAAATTGAAGAGTCAAACCATCCAGCCCAGGTGATTCAAAGTAATTAAAAAGAATGCCGCTTAAATAGAGTAAACGAAAATTTAACACGAAGGTTGCATTAAACTTCAGTACTAATTTAATCTGACGTACGATGGACAAAACAAAATGAAACGAAATAACAATAACTCGCTGTATGTAAACACAAACTGTGTTGCGTCCATTAATTGGTTGCTAGGGCTGCAGACAGAAATGCGAACTGTAGCAGTTTATATAACACGAGTAAAATCATTAAAGTAGCTGTAGATTGCGGGGCAACCGGAGTCAGTACGATGAAATGGGTCATATAACTCCGCAATGTACTGCAATTCGGATTATTATACCCGAATTGTGGACCAAACGGACTAATTGCTTGTTTCTCGTCAAGCATGGGGATTGCGCATGATTTAAGACACCCCACGCCACGGCGTGACCGTTAGCTGGTTAATTCCAAATTAAACTCACCAATTTCAATTTGTGGCTATGTTGTTTAGCGGCTTTCTGTTACCTTTGAGGTTTAAGTGTTTAATTCGTGGGGCAATGAGGAGGTACGGAATGTAGTTACTAATGTTGACATAGGTAATAAAGTGACGAGCATAACTAATGGGTTACTTGGAGTACAGGTTTTCATTTGTCGCTGTAGTTTTAAATAGAATGAGTAACACATTAATTTCATTAAAAACAACTTGTTTCTAGATTTATGTAAACGCCTGGTTATATTCCACATAGTATAAAAATATATCGTGATCTAGCATACCTTTAAATTAAATGATTTGACAAAACTTTATTACAATGATAACGATGATTAAATTAAAGTCACCTTCGATATTAAAAACATCTTGTCTATTTAAAGTAAGTCAGAAAGACCGGTACATTTCATAGCATTATAAAAAAGCATGTATACATTACGAATAAAATTCTCAAAGATTTTCCAAATGTTAAATATAGCGATCTACATCCACAATTCAGCTTGTAAGTAATCAGGACTTTAAGGTTCGACCTTAGCTGCAAAAGCGACAACAGCTTTTGGAACAGATCAAAAATAAAAAGAACTAAACTCTCCATGTCCGGGAAGCCAAAGGTTATGTAGTTATGTGGGCTTTAGGTACTGGACTTTATTTGACGTGGTGTAATCTGGAAACGAGTTAATTATCGAAGTCCTGGAAGCCAAGGGGTAGGTGAGCCTTGCGAACGTGGCGTGCCGGTTGTGGACCACGTGGCATGATAGACGCGCGGCGCCCTGTCGTGGGTGCCGTGTCTTCTGGATGGGTCCCTGGCATTATTGAGAAGCGTCTAGAACAATAATAATACTATTACTCCTGGAATCTGGCTACGGCGACTGTTTCTCCTACGTTCGTGTAGTCAATTTTCCTCAAAAAAAGTCTGCGCATACAAGGGCTACGTTTAAGCACTAGGGTTTAGTTAGCTAAGGGCAACTTGCTCGGTCTAGATTTTGTATATATTTTTTAATTTTAAATTTGTGATATTTTATTTCCATAGCACGGAACCAGCCCAGCAGAGCTGCTCTTTCCTACTAACCGCTATTAGCTGCCATGCTCTTGCTAAGACATCTGGTGTTAATATTGACCTAAATGGGGCTAAAACTCCCAAACTGTGTACCTAGGCTTTATTTTTTCGCTTAGGTAAGTATCTCTGGAGAAAGTTAGTGTAATGTAGTGTGAAAAAGACAATGTCAGCCGCAAAGAAAATTTGTTCAATCACTTAAAAAATACGCAGCGAAAAATTGGCGTATCAGTTATAAACCGTATCATTCAAATGTATCCTCTTTTTGTATTTGTGTAAATAAGTTTTTCACTAGACAAGCATGCTACATTTTAACCCACATTATCACTCATTAACACCTATCAGGCGTGATTGTGATCAAACGCCAGCCTATTTTTTGTACGAAAAATAAAAGAACCTCGTATCGCATAATACACAAAACTCTTACTAGGTACTTTTCGCACCACTAACCCCAATTCTATTGTAACTAGTAACAATATCGGCATACCATACATTTCGAAACGCCTGTTTCCCACAGGGGCACCCAGACTCTACTCTGTTCCACTTGCTACGATCCTGGCACACCTCTTTCGCTTGATCCACATTAATCAATCTCTTCATACATACTCATCGGTTTCGGGCTTTTTTCAAAACATCCCCAATTTGGTCACAGAACGTCCGTCTAGTCGTTCCCCTCCCAACGCTTTCTCTAACACCTAAGATATCAGTATTCTACAAGACTTAATATAAATCTCGGAAATTTTAAAATATTATGAGCTCGCCGCTCTAGCTATAACTTAGTGGAGTCCTGAAAAGTTTTTGCGCAATAAACAGAGTTTCTTTCGAGTTCCTCGTAAATACTAGATTGTGGAGTTATTGGTTTTGTTCGATAATTTATTGTAAAAGACTTCCTGTGAAAGTTTGATGCTCCGTTAACTTTAAGTTCTCAAAACTTCGCCAAGCGATCTGTAAGTATGGAGAGTATGGGAAACTGCTGGTAGCAAACGGTTATAAATGAGTGCAAGTTTGAACAATTTGAAGCGATAAAATCGCGTTCCATAAAATAAATAGAATCGCTCATATTTTTTTTACAATTTGACGTTTATTGGACGTCTATTCGACGTAAACCTAACCTAACCTGGGCCTGTGCCTGTATTGTAAGTTTTGACACTAAAAAAAGTCTCAAACGCGTTCGTGTAAATGTTTCAATTACAAGGTATGGAAAAATGAGCAGCGCCGCACGTAACTGCAACAAACTAATATCATAACATTTGACATTTTAACTCAAACGCGTCAAGGCCCACAGAGTACTTTTTATATGTATACTGGAAAATCAAGGCGTTTGTTGCGACAAAAATCTCTCAGAGCCCTCTGTTCACTTGACACCCAGGCGCAATTAATAATACATTTTAATTCCTTTTACCGCTTAAATAGTATTCGCATTACCACAAAGTCCCATTTAAAGATTCAACGCAAAGGCAAAATTTTATTTAACAAAGGCTGCTTTGATCAACACAGATTTCATGCAATATTTCGAGGCAGCGTAAGCTTTTTGTGGGCAAAAGGCTAAGTGAAACGCGGCAGCATCACCGTTATTGCATGCATGATGCATGAAAAGTGCAGTGTCACCGCATGTAAATTCCGACGTCATAAATGCATTTTAGGAACAAGCCACATGTCCTTACCCTGTTACTAACACAGTGTACTTTATTTCCACAAAACCGTGATTTACGGGATTGGTAGGACCTTGCCCAAGGTCCTTATGGATTACTATCACCATGTGACTTGCCTACGACAAAGCCTAAGGTAACAAGACTTAAAGGCCATGTTTGGCATGATTGTGGGCGTTTGGGTGGAAAGGAGAATTAAAATAGTGATAGGTTGCTAACCGCATCGCCTATAACATGATTCGTAAGATTTTCGCCCATTCCCTCGATGGGCTTAGAGAAGCAGCTGGTACATTCTATGTTTTTTCTTTAGTCCCAAACCAGCATGAAAGAAATAAATACCTGAATACCTGTTTAAATCTATTTCAGTTTTTTTTGCAGTTGACAAAAATGTTTCCATCGGCGTCAAAGCGTGTTATAATTTTGAATCGAATATTACATTTTTTTTTACAGAAGTGTTCAATCAAGCTAACACAATCATCTGCTGAAATAATCCGGAACAATTCAGAGACACCATGTATAGTAAATAAATAGTAGAGAAGATTATACTTTTACATTAATATTACCTCGCAGCTGGGACGGTAGACATTCGCTTGAAGAGATGCTTTGCAGCGGAGCGCAAGTCATCGTCCTGCATCAAACTGACCATGGCTTTCTCTCGCTTTTCCAAGGACGCTTCGCCCGCCAAAAGTTCGCCCTCAGTGGCCACTGTAGCGCACTACGAACACGAAAAAAGTTGTAGTGAAGTCTTATAAAAGATGTGATAATTATATTAATGAAAAAAAAATACAAAAGGGGAATCAAAAACAAATTAAACTATGATTACATTAAAAACGAATTACAAACGAAACTAAAAATAATATAATTAAAAAGGGCCCCCGTGGCATACTTCCACAGACGCTGGCAGCATTCCCGCTTTGGACAGCGATACTAACACGCTGTCCAAGGAAGCTGCCAGCTCTGTGATAATTTGAAGGTGGTATGACCACGTGCAGGATCCGTTCGGATTGTTACATTGATGCTGTGTTCCAGCCTGGAGAGTAAGACTGGTAGGTTACTCTAGCAACACATCTGCAGTGTTTTCTGGCGTTGCATCGTCGTGTCCAGAAGTGGTGAATGTCCCTTACATACAATCAGATGACCCTCTTGCTCGCTTGAGAGTCCGTTTAAAAAAAATAGATTTCACACATACATACACAAATCACGTCTACATCCCTTACGGGGTAGACAGAGCCTAAGGTAACAAGACCTGCAGGCCACGTTTAGCACGATTGCGGGCGTATATGGAAAGGGGAATCAAAATAGTGATGAATTGCTTTGCTAGCCGCATCGCCTATGACATAATTCCTAAGATTTTCGGCCTCGATGGGCTTTTACCATGTGCGTGGGAAGGGAAATGTTTTTCCTTCGCTTAAGCTATGTTATTCATTTGTTTAAGCCTCCATTGAAAACTGACTCCAAATACTAATATAATAGAATTATGACCATGACACCCCATTGCCGATTGCAATGCAATGCCGATCAAATTGAGGTTGTCAAACTGCTATACTATTATGACAAAGTTATGACTTAAAGTTTAACGCATAACTGCAACTGAAACGCCCGAAGCAACCAGAGTAGCGGAGAATTACAGCGTGAAGTTTGGCTGGACGGGAAGTGGTCGGTCTTTGTTATGCACGCCATTGTATTGTGTGTGCATTTAACAAACTTTGATTGTTTCGGCAAAACAATAATAGGTGGGTTCGAATAGTAATGATCACATTTCGTCTTAGGTTCTCGTCATTCTTGTGTTGTACGTACGGTCCAGTATTGTCACCCCTATTCCTACTGTTTCTCAGGTGTTAAATTATTTTACTCTTAAGTCCCAATAAAAGAAGTCTAAGGCGAAAATTTACTATAATTGTAGTAACAATAATAATTTAGCTATAAAAGATTTATGTTGAATTATTCACTTTTAATGTGATCAAAAATAAAACAATCAATCAAAATCTAGGGGCACAGCAGTGCCCCCGCCAAGTCGAGCACAGCTGTACCATGCTTTTCTCGAAGTGGCAGACTTCGTTGTTGATAAAGCAAGAAGTTCGAATTTTTAACCGACTTCAAAAATGGAGAAGGTTCTCAATTCGGTTGTTAGCAATCAAAAGGACAATTGAGTCTCTAACTTCAAAATCGGACACCTAAATCCAATTCTATCTTTTTTCTGGTGAAAAGTGCCTTTTCATTAACATAACCCGGAATTGCATTTAATCCGAGTTTGAAGTGAACCGACTCAAAACTGGCTGTATTGCTAATATAAGACGTGTTAATTGTCCTTATAATTGGCACGTGTGCCATTGGTTTTCCAATCCTGCTCTAGATAATCCTTTATTATCCGGATCGCTGGGGAGTGGAATTGCCTTGCGTTTATGTTCGCTGAACACTACATCTCGTCGTCTTCCAATCAAACGATTAAATACTACTCTTAAGCAATCGTGCTCATTCTTAGACCATAATAATATCGTCGATTCCTTACTATTAGGCGTAACTGTGGTCAAACGCAAGCTTAAGTAGTTACTTAAAAATGCATCACGTGGCTACTTTCTGCAGCGTTGTGTGTTGTAAAAAAAGTCTGAGTCCCAAATGTTGAAATTAAGTCTTTATAAACTTGGGGTTGCTTTACTAAGTAGGTATACTTAACTGAACGAAAAATAAGGCTTTAAATATCGTACAGCCACACTCGCAAACTTCAATGAGCTGTAATGGATACAACTAGTTCCATTTGCTTGTGTCCAATTATGGATAGTACTTACAGTGAGGGAAACCGTAAAACCCTGTCGCAATTGACAGGCCACCGTCATTCAAACTCGTGTGATATGTCACCTTATTGCGGTAGGGTTCCACGGTAGTATATGTATTTTTGTGGCCAAGCGTCATCTGTTTGAATGAGATGTGTCTGTACGACACAATTACAAACTCCCGTGGAACATCTACTGCTCACCAGGGACTCGTCCCTCGAGAAGGCGCTGTTTATTGTCAAGCTGACTACCACAATAAAGCACTAAAATTAAACTACTTAGACACGATACCGTATCAAAGAACTCGGAGACGTCGTTAAAGTTAAAGGAGCGAGCCAAGCCGGCGCCTTCTAACAGCGCAGCGCGGGCTTCGGGGCGGTTATTCTGAAGCACGTGACCTCGTGCCAGGAGGAATGTTGCGTTGAGCAGCCACACCCGCTGGCCTGATGCTCTCGCCTCTGTATTGTACCCGTAAGTGAAAATCAATAAACTTCTGAATCTAATGTACTCGAATAGTAGTCACTAGAGGTTTAAGGCTATCCCACCACCGACGATGAGCGAGAAGCGATAAACAAGCGACGAGCAGAGAGAAGCGAGCGTGTTGTTCCGATAGTTTTGTCGCTTTGCTAATTAAGCGATTGTGTAAGTGCGACAGGCGATCACTCACTCCACTTGTAGAGTAGAATGACAGATTAGTCTCTCAGCGAGTGATCTGACCGCATGTTTAAGCGAGTATTCTTCAGCGAGTTTTATCTTTGATCGTTCTTGTTACAGCGATAGGCTAGTGAGTAGAGTTCTCGCCGGCGGTGTAAACAGTCTGGGATAAGCTATAAATATACGTGTCCCTTTCAATGACATGGGTGGGATACCAATCTTATTGTACGTTTCATGAACGAGAAAATAGTCGCTAGCTAATCGCTTTCTCGTCGGCAGTGGGACAAGTGCCTAAGGGCCAATTACATTGCTTAGTCAGCCTAATGCGGACGCGGTAGTTTCAAACTACTTCAGCTAACTAAGTAATGTCGTCTTTACACTAGAATGTCCGCTTAATCTCCGCGTTCGCCGCATGCAATGACCTAATGCTGCTGACAGACGCCGTGTTCACATTGTCGTTCATCTAATAAGGCGATTGCAGCTTTAACAATCGAATACGGATGACTAACATCATCTTTACACTGTTGCGGTCGTTAGAACTACGCAATGTAATTGTCCCATTAATAGCAACTTAAAATAAGATCTTCATAAAGTTCAAACCATAGGTCTTTAGATACCTAATTTATTTAAGAATTAGCCCCAGCACCTTACTATTCTGATTATTAACACATTCAGCGCTAAGACCCCGCTAGACGGGTTTTGTGTTCAAAGGCAGTTTTCTTACAAAGTGGGAAAATGGTGTTACTGATTAGGGGCCATTCGTTTATTACGTAAGACGATTCAGGGGGGGAGGGGGTCGACCATGTTTTATTTTTTTCTTACAAGGGGGTGGGTCTTGATAGTTCTTACGTAAGATCACAAAAAAGTTCAAAGTTAAGATTAAGTATACTCGATTCCCTGTTAAATAAACTATCATACAATTATACTACCTAAAATACATATAGGGATCAAAATAAGTACAATAAATCGTACGGGATTGAATGCTAAACACTTTTGAGGTATGAATAACCTGCTTGGCACTTGATGGAATAGAACCGCGCCTTGTGGGCTTGCTTGGTGTCGGCGTACAGCCTGGCCAATTCATGCAGAAGGTAGCAACGTTCCGCTGCCCGTACACTTAGCTTCAGGGCGCGTTCTAATGTGCGTAAGCGGCTCCTGCAACATAAAATCATTTTATAGTAATCTTGATTTTCTCGTAGCACCCGAAAAAAGTGGCGGTAGCCCAATTATTTGAACTATTGCCTCTAAAGCTGTGGGTCGTGCGGACGAAGAAACTGATTCAAGTACCTCTGTGGAACCTTTTCTCATACAATTTAGCAATTTTTTTAGCAGGTGTATGGTAAGTCATTATGACAAATGCAGTGAGAAGATTCCACAGTGGTACGCGATTCAGTTTCTTTTGTGTATGTGCTAGAATTGATTTGAAATCAATAAGCTTTTGGTGGTGGAAATACGGTGGCAAAACCTCCACATGTACGTACTATCAATCGATTTATTTAAATAAACGTACTATATCTATTATTTATTATCAACAAGCTGTTGCCCGCAACTTCGCCTGCATAGAATTCGTTTATCGCTATCCCGCAGGAATTACGCAATTTTCCGGGATGAAAAGTAGCCTATGTGTTATTCCAGACTATAATCTATCTATGTTCCAAATTTCATTCAGGTCTGTCCAGCCGTTCAGGCGTGAAAGAGTAACAAACATTCATCCATACTTACAAACTTTCGCGTTTATAATATTAGTCGGATCCGCACTGAGCCCATGTGGTAACTATACTGTCTTTAAAAGACAGAGGTATAAACACTCTTTGATATTTTAATATTTCTTGTTGACTTTACTACATCCAAAGACCCCTCGAGTTTACCTGTAGGTACTTACATGCCTATATCTTTTTACCGGGGGAAAATCGCCATAGATACCACCAAGCTACGGGGAAATACATACCTACCTAAGATTCTGTTACAAGGCAGCAGGGATCATCAAAGGGGAGGGATCGAATGTCAAAGGAACGGTGACATCAGATTTTTAATTAGTGTCTGCCTTATACCCCGAATACTTAAATGAGAAATGTCGTGCAGGTACCTACATATAGAAAAAATAGCAGCGCAGAAACTAGTTACGTAACTAACTGAACAATAAATGACAATGACAATGACATGGTTTTATCATGCTATCAACATGTTTGATATTTGAGTGTAAATCAGCCCTACGCATGTTCGTGTCCGACATATGAACATTTTGCTACAATTAGGGTTGCGACTTTTTACAAGTATGGGGAGTTAGATGAGACAGTCTAAAACACGTAAAATTTCGCAAAGTACCAAAATAAGGTCGTAAGTAGCATACTATGTAATTTTAATTGGATTTACAAGATGAACCTGTCTAGATATTGTCACTATATCACACATCTATTCTATCTATTGTACATACGTATATATGACTATACACGTATCGTTTCCTATTCATCGACGCATTCGCATTGTTCTCACGCTCCACAAATCACGCACAATTACTGCAGCGAGACATCAGTCAACCTAATTACTCATGTGCTCTCAAGAATACAAATACAGCAACCACCTGAAAATAATGCCTAGCTAACAATATGTAACCCTTATAGAATTTCACTGCAACTATGACTGACTATGAGTTGTACAAGGAACCTCAGACGAAATAAAAAGTTAATGAGTTCTGTGAATGGCAAAATGAGGCTGATTTCAATCACGTGCATGCAGTTGCACCCACACAAGTGCAACTACACGTCGCCAAGCAATGAAATCTGCACTCGCCTACGCGGCAAGGCGTAGTTAAAAACCAGTCTAAAGACAGACAAACGGGCGAGTAAGTTCGCCTACTTACGGCTTGACGACTTTACTCGCCTGTATTTTACTCTAAAGTACGCATACTTAGACTGACGCAAGCGAGTAAAGTCGTCGGCAGTAAGTACGCGAACTTACTCGCGCGTCTGTCACCCACTTAAGGCACTAGTCCCACCAAGGGCAAGGAAGAGATTAGCTATATACTATTTTCTCGCTCAAGAAACGAACAAAAGATCCCAGTTCGGTATAATAGACAAATATATTAAAATTTGTAGTTGATCGCTAGCTGTTCACACCGCCGGCGAGGACTTTCTCTTTATTAGTAAGAGCCAGTGGCAACTCGCTATACTCGCTTCTCGAATGGCTCGGGGACCGACCGCATGTATACGCAGTAACGTATCGTAGGCGTCACGTTTTCTCATGGTTTTCTTGAATTTTAACTTCCTTTTTAGCAAAGGAAAACCGGTTTCTTTGGATTCATAACCATTATTGCTAAATACTCCGGATAGTTAGCAGTTTTACAAAATGAACCTGAAATGCGATGTCTTAGTTCGCGACATACCAAATACTTACGAGGCTAGCTTTTAAACATGAAAATCACGCATTGTCTATTACTAAGCGTTTTAATAATAATAATATACAATAGAACATTTTTAATTTGTATTATACCCAAAGGTATACTTATAATGAGATGTCTGACGGATTTCAAACCAAGCTGAGTCTGTATCTTAAGCTGCTCACCGATATGATTATGGCCATCTTCTCATCGACCGATCTCTCATGTTAAAAAACACAGTGTAGTTACAAAAGATATTTTATCCTCTGTAGAAATCTAAGATTTAAAACTTGAGAGTCAGCCATTCCTTTGCACACCTCTTGTTTTAGCACAAGAACTCCCACTGAGAGGGCTAAGCCGTTATTTGAACCTGCTCAAGACGTTCTCGAAACGCTAACGCAAAGTAAAAGTAGAGCAGGAAATAAAGCGCCGTTTAAGCGCATAGAATTTATTGTATCCGCTAAAATTATTTCACTTGGAAAAGTTTGACTTTTTTTCTCTTTGAATTTAATCAGCACATCGCACACAATGAGTTCTTTTTCTGCATCCTGCCGTTAAAAGCAAATTTAAACGAAGAGGCAGCGCAAAGTTTGCGCAGCTCATTATTTCAAGTTTACAAAATTAATATTTCTTAAGAAGACCATTCCATGTATATATACCAGACCCAGACTCTTTTACTGCACACATATAGACTATTTTAAGCAACATACAAAAATTGCTATAGGTTAAATAAAAAACTTATAACCGCTCATCTCGATTAGGCTTTAAATATTCGAAACTAATAATTATAAAACTTGTTTTTACCTAAATTAAACTTAATACAGTCGAAGTTGGTTTCTATGTTTGTCCCCTGGTGAATAAAGTATTGAAAACAACAGTATTTCCAATATTCAGTTGCTACCGTCTCTTTGTCCCTGAGGACTATACTGCCATTTGGGGACTTTAGGAAAAACATATCGACACAAACTAGTTGGCTGGTAGGTATAGAGTTGCTCTTTTCGTCAAAACTAGTTGCATAATCCTGACAAGTTAAGAATGATCATTATTATGAAAAAAAACTTGAATGTTCTCTACACTTTATGCGTTTGTTCTTTTTTCTATATCGTGGTGAAAAAAACATGTATTTACTTAAGTGCGAGATACAGGGGTAAGGCAACAAGTTTAGCATGATTGTGGGCGTATAGATGGGATGGGGAATCAAAATAGTGATGGGTTGCTAGACGCGCCGCCTACAACATGATTCCTAAGATCTCCACCCATTCCCTCAATGGGCTTTTACCATGTTTACGGGAAGAGAAGCAATTGGTACATTCTAAGTTTTTTTTTTGCTCCCAGATCAGCATGGAATAAATTAGCTTATTTCATTATCTTTAAGCCATCAAAAATGCTCTAACTTCACAAATCACAGACTTGGCAGGCGTTCTATAATCTTTGCGCTAAAATGAAACCAATCGACTACTAATTGAATGAAACTTCGTCTCAAGTTCGATGTTCCAACTTAATTTAATTTCTGGATTTTGCAGTATCTTTAATGTCATGAAGAAACGTGTTCTAATTTTTAGGGTTCCGTACCCAAAGGATAATAACGGAAACCTATTACTAAGACTGGTGTGCCATGCATTTTAGCCACGTCAAAAATTTACCCTCTATTGATTAAATTACTTGGCATCCCGAGGCGGAGCTAGAGGCCGCATCCTCAGCAATGAATCTCTGCTTGG
This sequence comes from Pandemis corylana, assembly GCA_949127965.1. Lineage (NCBI taxonomy): Eukaryota > Metazoa > Arthropoda > Insecta > Lepidoptera > Tortricidae > Pandemis > Pandemis corylana. Next base: position 7,708,723 of record OX421857.1, read on the forward strand.
TTCTCGCGATACAGCGATACCAAGCAGTATAAAAGCCCTGGTTTCCCGGTCTGCTTCGCTCATTTCTTCTGCTACACGTTTCTGTGGAAGACGCCGTATTGTGGTCATATTTAACAGTTTAGAAAAAATCTATCAGTTTATAGCGACTCTAGCACTACCTAGTTATTGACTATCCATTATCTGCATCGCGCTATAGAAGTTTCTTAACGCGGGCGGATGCTTAAATACAACTTACAACTCTCTTCCTCCGGACTTCGGCCCCCAAGTATGACATTTACCTGAAGATATTATTCACTCTCTCAACTACTAACTTCGAATCACAATCACTTGCCTGGTCGAGGAAAGCCAGCCCGACGATGTCATGCAGCTCTTGCAGAAACTTCTCCTTCCCTGGCAGCAAATTGGGAGGTTTGCGCGAAATTTGCTCCATTGCAAACTCGGCCTGCTCCAGACATCTGTTAGTTTATACAAATATTGGAAATGCTACAGTAACTTTGTCTCTCTGTCTGTTTGTTATAGCGATTTTTATTTAATTTAGTCTACGGAACTTTTCTATATGCGAGGTCTGACACCCACGGTTTTATATTCACGTACCTATTTAAAATTTGATTTGAATTGTGAGATCCCATAATTAGCTTTAATGTTACTATTTAACTAAATTACTCTGTAGTTTCTGACTACTGGTGTTTCTCCCTGCAAAAAAAATACTATTATAAACAAGAAATAAACTGCCCATGTGATACACAAACGTCATAATATTAATGTGTACACCTATGAAAATGACTAAATACTTCTTGCGAAAAATACCTGTTTTTAATTAGTTATGTAACTGCTAACACGTTAGCTTATGTTTAGAACAAGCTCACTTCAATAAAGTTTTTTTTTCAATAGTTACTTTAAAGTATCCTGTGTCTCATGCACAGCTAAAACACCGTTGACAAGCCGCTGCGCGTCTGTGATGTTCTGTTTCTGCGCTCGCGCAAGTTGCTTTCGTCTCGCGTGGCAGAGACGCGCCCGCGCCGCTGCCTCGGCCGCTCTTGCTGCGTACATAGGGCGCCGCTCACGGAGTACACACTGAAGAACAACGATCAGTTGAATATCTGGGCCCTGTTTGTCAACAGGGGGGCTACTACAAAATTCGATATTCGAAATTCATATCATACTGTCCCTCTCACTCTCCTAAAAGTGATCGTTAGTGTGAGTGAAATGGCCCGAAATGAACTCCGAATTTATATCCACGGAGTAGTTCTTCAGACCAAAGAGGCGGGCCCTCGGCAGACGTTACTTTTTATGATATTTATATGCAGTGCTTAGACCGAATTAAAAGTCCAGATGGAATTTTACCAACGGCAAAGCGAGGCCGGTTTAAACTAAGCTCTGTTATCATACAGTCGCGTGTACACAAGTGCCACCAAACTTCGTCAAGCAAACTATTTGAGTTACGCACACGCACTCAAAGCAAAGTTAAAATGAGCCCCACTATAGCCATCCATACACGCACGGGTTTGTCCGTCAGATCCGTCTAACAGTAGTGTCTTGCGACAGTGTACAGCAAAACAAACAAATCCGTGTTAAATTTCAATCATAAGTACCTAGATTGGCAATTCTTTGCGCCGGGCACGATTGTCAGGCTCATCTGACGGACAAATCCGAGCGTGTATAGCCAGCTTTTCCCATTCGCAGAACTCCATCTTGACATTTTATTTACTTGGAGGTGGAGGGTAATTGAAGATAATTTTGTCATTTGTGTCATACGTGCCGTTGTGAACATATGGCTCTTATTTAGTTTTACGACACACCTATCTTTGTTTGTGCACGAAAGTTCGACAAAATTAGAACATTCAGATGTGCTCAACGTCGTGGTACCGCATCTATTTAAGAGAAACGTAAGTACATAATATCTATAATCCTCCATTGGGGTTACACTACTGCATAATATAAAGTACCTAATTTAAATATAAAAAGAAAAATCTAGTCCTAGATCGTGCTGAACTCCACGTTTTGCTTATTAGACTGAAAGAATTTTATGAGACAGATTCAGAAAGCGAAACATATAAATAAATGCGCCGCCTGCGTCCAAGTAAACGGCATTAAGCAAACTTCATTTCTCGTAACGGATGTCTTCTCGTGCCAAAATGTTTTTGATTTTGCATCTATTGAAATAGTTTGGCAACTTGCCCCGGGATTTGTTGGGGAGTAATGCTAAGGCACCCTTAAAAGCCTAAACTGACGAATTCATTGGGCTGCTGATATTTTTACGCAAATAATTCCTCGTTTTCATTTCAGTTTAGCTTTTCAACACATAGTATAAAATAAAGTTGCTTTTTCTGTCCCCGTGTCCCTATGTATGCTTATATCTTCAAAACCACACAACGGATTTGGATGCGGTTTGTTTTAATAGATAGAGTGATTCAAGAGGAAGGTTTAATATGCATAATACATGCATAATATACCGTGCGAAGCCGGGGCGGGTCGCTAGTATTTGATAAAAGAATTTTAATATAACCACTGATCTAACTGAAAGTGTCTTGTTTTTGTGACGTGATGAACCAAGCACGTCATATTGTGTTTAAAAGTTATGCTGAAAAATCAAATCATCCTACCTGATATAAATTTAACCACTGCCACACGATGATATTTATATATCTAGGGCAACGTAGCGTTTCAACCGATGCGACTAACAAAGACAGCGTCGGAATACAGGTAGGTACGGTATAGTCTAAAATACACCTCCATTCATCAGGACGTGTATTTTTGGGTCGCGCATTCCAAGTATTCCAAGCCGTTTAAATTGGTCGCACCAATATCAACCACTTTATTTTCTGCGCAACCAAAATTACGAATATTTCCATGATTTAAAACTTGTTATCCAACAATAGGTGATAGTAGCACGGTAGTTGGTTTTTAGTTCACTGCACTGACACATTCGTCGTTTGGTGGATTCCAAAAAAGTGCGCACTGCATACATAAATTTTACGATTACGTGGTCTAGCAGACGTGCCGCTTGAAATCTAATTCGGGTGCATGTCTTCGTACAGACAGAGATCTTAATATTAAGCGTGGCTTAGTTTAACTTGCCACAATGAGGAATCTTGAGGAGGATGAACTCTGGGCATACCATTACTAAGCTAACCAAGCTCAATCCGAGACAGACTAGAATATTACTCGAATTAATGAGGATTGCGGTTTTATTACATGAATTGCACTCCACGCGAACTTGAAATTCTTTACAGATTTGAAAGCAATCCTAATAGACTATACCTACATAAGGAGGGTTATGAGCCCAGAATGTGACATCACCAGCTCTTTAATATAGTCAAACATCCTGAAACTCGCAGGCACTTTAGGCGTGGCGTAATCAAATCAGAAACGAGATTCACTTGGTGCTCCGATTCCATCTTGACAATAACCCATCCACAAAATTCAGCAACCCATCACTATTTTGATTCCACTTTCCACCTCTACGCCCTCAGTGTCTTGCTAAACGTGACCTGTAGGTCTTGTTACCTTAGGCTCTGTCTACCTCGTAAGGGATAAAGAGGTGATTTGTGTATGTATGGTTTAGGTGGATATAATGACTGTTTTTATCACCTGTCGTTTTTCAACGTCCGCAAGCGCATTGTTGGCGAGTTCCTGCAATTTCATCGAACCTTTTTTGTTGGCTGACGCCAATCGTTCATCTTTACACAGATCTACGAGAAAGTACTTGTCATGGGCCATGCGCTGCAAATACTTTGATGCCATTAAACGGGCCATTTGTATCTTCTTCTGTTTTTCTACTCGCGAAATATCTTGAACCTGCAAATATAATTCAAAGTTTTTTTTTATATAAGAGGGGGCAAACGAGCAGACGGGTCACCTGATGGAAAGTGATCATCATCGCCCAGGGACACCGTCAAGACGTGGGGAATCATAGGTGCGTTGCCGGCCCTTTCAGGAACAAGTAGGCTTGCTTTATAAAGATCCCTAGGTTGTACCGCTCGGGGAATGTTGCAGCAGGAAGTTGGTCCCAGATCTTCGTCGTACGAGGAAAGAAATTGCGTTTAAAACGCACGGTAGGTAAGGTTACTGCCAACCATCTAGATGTTGAGGATGGAAGGACAGATGGTTCCGCGAAGTGCGGTAGTAGAATTTAGCCGCAGGCCACAATTTAAAAAGTTTATCAGAGCGCTCCCCATGATAAATTTGGTACAATATGCAGAGGGATGCCACATCTCTCCGCACAGCCAGAGGATCGAGCCGGCCAGCGAGTGCCTGGCTATTGACAAATCGAGCAGCTCTACGTTGGATGTGGTCAAATGGAAGGATTTGGGTGCCATAGCCCAGAGATGAGAAGAATACCCGCGCAATAAAACTACTGAATGAAATACCGGAAATTCCGAGACATATAGCGTTGCTTCAAAGTATTAACTAGTAGTCTTCCACATTTTCAACCGCATGTTCATGTGTGTGTGTGTGTGTGTGTGTGTGTGTGTGTGTGTGTGTGTGTGTGTGTGCGTGTGTGTGTGTGTGTGTGTGTGTGTGTGTTACAGGAAATGCACGGGCTAACCGTTCCATTTCCTTTTGGGCACTACACTACACTAGTGAACTACAGTTTTGGCCTCATTTGTCGTGAGATACGAGTCAATCGCTGATTAGTTTAGCTTATTTATTTAGTTTGAATAAAAGAAACCTTCGATTGAATACTCGTAATATGCATCAGTTATCAAGCCTCGCCACTTAAAAATGGATTTTTTTTAATCAAAATTATAGTATTACAATGATACCTGATGTGTTGGCTGCCGAAGTATCCGACTGTGGCGCACTACGGCTCTGGGAGTCAAGTCGTCCATCGAATCTTTCTTGAGGTCGTCTGATTGAAAGATAGTCATAGCCGACTGTAAAACAGGGCCGGCACTGCTTCCAGTGCAGTCTCGGACCTAGTACAACAGAAAACTTCGTATCTAAAGTCGCCATTATTACGACCTTTTTATTAACTTGCAATGTGTATATGTATGTATAATATTTATTTATGTATGTATGTAACTATGTATGTTTGTCCGGATGGAATCTTGTAACTCAATTTTGAAGCAGATATTTTCATCAGGTTGAGCTGAAATTATGCAAAATCTAGTAAATCCGTTGACAATAATCTGGTAGTAGAATTCTGGTGGTCCAGTCAGGACCAACTCAGCAGGAGCGAACTCTTTAACGGTTGGTCCGATCGACTTGAAAATTGGTTCACATATGTAAAACGGATGACAATGCAAGTACAGTCAGCATAAAAGCTTGTATCAAAAATGAGTTGAATGAGTTAGTTTATTTGTATGTGTCTGTGATTCGAAAAAAGTAACATTACCATCAAGAAGGTTCTCATCCTCGTTTACTTTCCGTATTTTATAAGAAAAAAGTAGGGCTAAGCCTAAAAATAATACCTAGGTAAGTCACTAAAAAGGAAGAAGGAAGCTAATCCACACCAAACCCCCAACGTGATACCGTTTATTCGACACGGTCAAAATAGTTACAACAATCTTAGTTTATATGACGAAATCCGGCAAACGCTCTCGGATGGTAAAATTTTAATCCGTCCTATCACATTAGAATAATTCTCAGCTCTCAGGCGATAAAAGGGAAGTGGCTGAAAGCAGACGGCTTATTTAGTGTTATTATGCACAATGTTAATTCCGAACAGCAAAGCCTTCGACGTCAAGCCCTAATAAACTTAATTGCTGATTCTCAGATTACGCTGATAGGTAGGCCGACTTATTCAGAGTACAGCGGTTAAATAACAGCAAGATGGATCACTTGGATTAGTAAGAAAGTCGTGCGAAAGGACTCGCCTTAATCCCAGCTCCCAGCAGCCTCGCTGGAAATTGATTTTGATGCGCAAGATCTAGCCTCTTATTTAACCCTTTGTAGGTGTACCTACAGTTAGGTTGAAATAAAATCAGAAAACCTGAAGTAATACACTATTATCATTAAACATTAACAACTGGATCTTTCACTCAGTTAAATCTACGAGTGCTCAAGTTTCCAGGTGTTCAATCTTAATATTACTTTGTTTACGGCAACTGCCACAAATATAACTCCGGGCAACATAGCCTGGCAATCAGAGAGTTCGTAGAACTTGTAATAAAGTTAGAATGACAACAAATGTGAACTCACGAACGAAGGGCCCCAGGGAGTAGTCAAAGAGTTTACGCTTCACATTTAAAAAGCAATATTTTCACCTTGGATTTCTCTTCATCCTTTTTGCAAGAATGGGTCTTGGGGGGACCTAAACCGGATTCACTTAAACGTTGGGTTTTTATTGAAATAGAGTAGTTCTTTTAATAACTGGACGTGTGATGTACGTGACGCTTAAAGGACAGGAAACTGACAGAGTCAGCAAACGTGCTCCAAGAATTTCGCAATATACATGGTTACATATTATTCGTGGAGTAGAGCAATTTCCGCTTGTTTTGCATTTGTCTTTGTAAGTTAGTGTAGTAAAATTAAAATATAATTTGAATGTATTTCTTTTGCCTTTATAAATCTGTTTTTAGAGTGCACAACTTTGGATGCAAATTTATAATAACGTAGCGTAAATACAATACAAATGGTAGTTGGTACCTGTTTTGCTTTTGTGTGTACGTGTTTTGTTGCATCAAAAATGTCGTGTATTTCATCAATGTTTATAAACATTAACTTAGTTCATTGCACTTTGCGTTAAGATTTTCCGCCGCAACATTAAAAATGCAAGTATTACCGTTTCTTCAGCATGCCTTGCGCACTCCGCGAAATCTGGCGGGAATTTCCGTAAAAATCTTCCACGATGAGCGAGTACAAGCGAACGCTCAAAAGCACATTTTTCGTACTCTGTCTGAGCCCGAATCTGCAGGGCTGTCAAGTTCTCAGGTACCAGTTCTAAAAAACACGATACGACTTTGGACTAATAAATGACAATCTCGGAATGAAGGACTTTTTCCTCGCTTTTCAATTCGTTAAAATTTAATACGTGACCTGCACAGCTGAAATCTGTTTATTGCCTTAGTGGAAACACACTGTTTATTCAATTACTTACGTAGCTTTTGCAAAAAGTTTTCATTCCCAAAAGGAAAACCCGTGACCGAGTCGGCAAACCACTTTTGTAAGACAAGTTAAGAGAGTTTTTGATTTCCCAGGTTAGATTAAAAATAAAAACACACAAGGAAATAATGATTAGTTATATAAAGAAAGTATAATTATTAAAATAAAAAAAGACAAATAGGTACCTATATTCTTAGCTTGTATATAGTTAACCGTCTTTGTTATCCAATAAATGTCAAAAAAATGGTCTATCGTACAGCGCTGCGGAGGTGTACAGCCAGATTCGTTTCCAATTAACTGTCAATTACGTTACGTTTTTTTTATAACTAACACGAACTGTAAAACTTAAATCCAGTACAAACCAGCAGCACGCGCTGCATCGGCCAACGCGCCTGCGTAGTACGTCGCCTTCGCCCGCGCAAGGCTGCGGCCGAGGAGAGAACGGACGTCAGAATTCTGAAGAAAACATCCAAAATGAAAAAAATTGAAAACCTGTAGCCCAGCGTTAAATAGGCTAGAAGCCTTAAAAGGTCAACAATAGCCGTATTTCAATTGCTTTGGAGTTCGGTTACGGTAAATAAGGAACCAGCGTATTTAAGATAAGATAAGATAAGATAAGATAAGATAACGTTTATTGCCATTAAAAATAAGAAATAAAGGAAATACAGACTTAACTTAAGAATTAACATTACACATTGTTTTTTAACAAATAAAATTTTGTACACAATGGCAAAAGGAGCAGGCTCAGCTTATGCTGCGCTTACGCAGAAGCTGCCAGCGCTGGTTTTCAGCCTGCCCCTGTGGCTCATGCTGGTGTGCCGAATATAGCGGGTTAATTGGCGTGCAAGAAGAAAACAAAACCCACGAACAGCAAATTGCAGCAATACTATATAATATATTTTATACTATGTAGTGATATACATTTAAAATTATCTAAAGAAATCAAAAACTAAACAATAATAATAAAAAATAACAATAGTAGTAATAATAATAAAAATAAAAAAGGCAAATTAATAAACTAACATTCAACATATGAGAACTACACCGAACTCAATAAGCGATAGTTGCAGCTACTTTGCAATTGTGTTTCTAACATAATGGCTCTAAACTTTCGCTTAAATGTAGGCTGGGACATACTTTGACGGAGAGGGGGTGGCAAGTCGTTCCATATCTTGGAAGCTGCAAATTTGAACCCACCTCTGCATCCCCTAGTGCGATGCTTGGGTATCACTGCCTTATTGGAGGCCTGTCCTCGAGTGTTCCACTGGTGTAAGTTTCGGACCCAGAATATTTTGTCAAACAGATATTTTGGCCGTTTTTTGTGCACAATTTTGGATACAAAGCTGGCCAAATGAAGTTGTCTGCGACATGCCATGTTTAATGTACCATATTTATTTAAATACGGTGTTATGTGAGCTCTTCTCGGTATTTTATAGCAGAATCTAACACACAATATTTGGGTCAATTATGTCAATATGAGAGTTTTGTAAAACAACTATACCTACTTAGGGTACCTATTCTTATACTTGCAGTTCTACTTGTTCTTACACAAACGAGATACGGTTAAGTAGTCGAATTCCGTACTTCTTAGATACAGCAAAAGTACTCAAAAATTGAAAAATAGTAATTCCATCTCCGATTAATCTACTTAAATATGGCTTGAAAATACATGAGGTTATCTTAACCCAGAACTCCTATAGTTAAATACATACCCAATTTCTACTTTAATGAATGGGAATAAGCATTACTAAAGCTAACAGTTCATTCTTGTCTATAATGAGAAAAAACTACGACTTTTTTAGTATACTTACGTTCCACCTCAGTGCCTCATTATAAGCTTGTATGGCTTTATCAAATTGTTCAAGGCTTTGCAAGTAGTTACTGGAAACCATACAGGAGTATATTCATTTATCGGCATATTAACTCTCATCAGGAATGTCTACGTCTATACTGCCATAAAAACACGTACCCACACATCATCTCTAACTAAAATAATACGATACTAAAAAGCAGGTGGGCTGGATACCCAATTGCCATGAATACACGTGGGATAGTGCACTCGAAGAGAAAAGGATGGAATGCAGGATATTTTTTTCTTAACGGTGCATCATTAAGCTTGCTTAATTAATTTTAATATTATTTCCTAATGTCATCACTTAAAACTAACCCCCTCGTCCTGTAAACCGTTACGACATTGCAAATAGGCCTCTCCTGTGGGACTAATTTCTTGCGCACCATTGCTATCGGTTTATGTCTTGGTCCGTTTATGTTTGGACTTATGGCGTTTATTAACACTTTTACAGTAGAGGTGGCCGTAAACAAATTAGATGACATTTAGTTTTTAGTTTCGATTTTATATCATATTCAGTTATTTTATCACTCGAATTGAACTAACGATCCATTTTACATTTTGATAATAATTTATTATTATTCTTACGTAACTACTTAGATTCTACTAAAGCTATGTACTTACAAAGTTACATTTATAATAATGTGAATTGTAATTCCATAATTCACATAATCGATTATTATGAATTAATTAAGCTTCAATCGAATTAAGTATGCCCCTCTCTATAAGTAACAGCCCCATGCTGTCCATCTGTCGAAACATTAATCATCCAGTCGGCCACGATTTCTTTGAATTCCGAATAAGCAGAAAACGCAAATTGTAACAAAGTTTTCCGACGCTCAAATACGAAAGCTGAATGGCAAAGCCGTATTCAAGTTACATAAATCTTGTTCGCTGCTGACAAAGTTCGACCAACATGACCTCTGATACTGACAACAGTTCTTAATAAACTATAAAAAATCGTACTGCCTGTATCGATTTGGGTCATTGACCTTGTGTAGGATAAGTACGGTGTTGTCCATACAAAGACGAAATGCCTTTCATGGAGTCCGTAATTTTTTTGTTTTAACAAAGTTAGGGTGGGGTACGGCTTCACGTCGGTCTTAAACGTGTTGGGCGTTTTTGATTGCCAGTTTTATGTACCACCTACGCTAAATAACTAGAGTGCTAGCCAACTCTTAAACCAGACAGAATAACAAACAACTAGAAGGACTCTTTTGTCGCAATCAGTGTAATCTTACGTTATTTTCTCGCAGAAATACCCGCTCCACAAATTGTACGTTATTTCAAAGCGAAAAAGTCTTATTCACGAAATGTGATTTTCAATAGACACGTGATTTAATAAGCTGCAATATTTAAAAAGAATACTTATTATAAAACCAAATTAATTTAAAACTTAATGAAATGTTGTTTTTATTTAAACTGTAAAGCACTTTCTTGACCGTTATTCACAATTAGAGTAAGTTTTAACATTTCACTCTTTCGTATTCAATCACCCCATGTAAACAAGTATTCTTACGATCAATGTAATAATAGGGTTGCTCATTGATACTTCCCATTTATAAATCCTTGTTGAGCCTTTGTTCCTATTGTTGGGTGGTCACCCACGCCGTAACTATAGAATTCGGAACGTTGAAAGTAGAGCTTACCTATAGTTAGGTGTTGATGTATATTTATTGTTTGTTACAAATATAATAGTACATTATGATACAAGTGTGCTATGTTGGTCATTACATACGAGGTGTTATTGTACGCGCGAGCTCAAGCAAGCGCGGGTAAGAGAACAGAGTGTGTATTACCAAAGCACACGCGTCACATACGACGTTTTTCAATACATTTGCGAGGAAAAATAAGTAAAATTCAGTCGAATCTTTAATTTGCTAATGATAATTAGAACTAAATGAATTAACATCTGGCTGTGATTACTCTACATAATATCCCTTGTAGTATTGCTGTTAAATTTTTGACGTCTACATGCACCAGTAACGACGAATATTATTATAGTGACCTGAAACGAGATAATATCAAATTTATAATTATTACTACCTAAAAGGAGCCGTGTAAATAACTTAAAACAGTATGAAAGAACTACGCAATTCAAGTCACCTTTGTCGCCACATATTTGGTATCAGAACTTTCCGTTGTGAACTATTCTTTTGTCTTTTCTTTTTTCTTAACTGTTAATTAACCACTCGATCGAACATCTCTTTATGGAGGCATTATGTGTAACCAGATAAGCAGAATAATTATTAATGGGTATAATATTATATACATTACCCCCTAGACTAATCTTCGACAAAGATAGCCTCATAACATAACAACTAAGTAACCAAAACTTAGGTAAAGGAGATTAAGGTCAAAGCTGAACTTAACTAGTATCCATTAGAACAAAGCAGATAAACTTCACCACGTCTCTTGAAACTAGGTCCAGGTATAGGTGACAATCTTATATCACAGTATTCACAGTACCAAACTCTGTGTTGCCTAGCATTCGCCACTGCAAAGTTGGTCGATGAATTTGGACACCTCCAAATATAGTTTACAGTTGAAATAACTATACTTGATTAATTGGAATACCAAGAACAGTATCAAGAGTCCTAGACTATTTACCAGGTCACCTAAACTTAAGGAAGTTAGGCTATGTAAAGTTATCAAAGTTAGTCAAATAGAAATACTTAGTGCGTATCATGTATTCAGAGGGGTTTTGAAGTGTAGCGATCGCAATGATAGCTTTAGGTAATAATAGAAAGTGGTTTTATCGATATCCGATTTCGTTTGATTCATTGTCAATTTTTCTTAATAAATATTATCAACTTACATAGCGATAACCATGAGACCCCAGTACCTAAACAAATTGTTACGAATAATAAAAACAGTAAAAGTTTACTCACAAAAATTTTATTCCATTACTCTGATTTGATGAAGTGCACAAAAATTAAAAAGCGTCACCATTCCAGTTTCCATTGCAATGTTCAGGGAAAACTTTTGTCTGTAAATAAGTAACATTGGCGCATAAAGTTTCCAAGTACGTACTTCCAGCACACCCGGAAGGTAAAAAAAACCTTTTTAATTAAACTTGGGGAGAAAATAGTCGATTCCCGACGAAGTTTGTTATGTTAGAAAGAAGGAATTGAGCTGAAGTCCGTGGGGAATACAAGGAAAGGAGTGCAATTCGCCGTACACGATGACGGGGTCTGATTAGGTTTCCGTCCTTCGGCCGTTATTTTGCGATAAAGGCAGCATAATGAGGACTCGGGTGCGAAATGGACCGCACGCTGGGAACACACTTATTTACGTTTTCCATTATGTGCCACACTACCTGTCTCTCCTCTCTACTCGATGGAAATAAAACCTTAACGCTACTCATTGGACGTCGTATTCGTCTGGCGAGTGGGTAAGATCTTCCAGACACCCCGTTTTATTGAATTTTGTATCATATTAGATCAACGAGGTCGTTACCCGGCATTCATTAGATTCCCATTTCGATATAAGCACATGATAAGGAAATTTTAAATTCTTATTCAGGTCATGTGTTACATGCTTTCACGCATTAAATTTCGATCTATGTTTCATGCAAGTCTGATCCACTACTATTTGGTAGTCGAGTAGACTTCAGAAGACTAAAATATATGTAGGATGTGTAAAAATTCAAGTCAAGTCAACATAAAGTACAGTTGGCAAAAAGCTTAGTTATTTTTTATAAACAAGTAACATTACTATCAAATAAATCAAGATTTTTTTTATTTCTTGATGTTTATGTTTTTACTTTTACGGTTCATAAATTCGCATAGTAACAAAAGTCACGTGACAGCTAGTAACAGGTAGAAAAATTCGAAGACTACCCACCTGCTATGGGTGGTGTAAGTGTATAGCCACGCGTCACGGAATGACGAGGATCCGGGTTCGATTCCCGGCCATAGCTTTACTTTTCGGATTTTTCTACGTGTTCTAATTTTCACTGACATTTAGAAATTTAAGTATTGCATTCTACATTCACTTACTACGGTTATACCAGCTCGGCGGTTTAAACCTACACTGTTTTGTTTTCCATTTTTTTATATAACAAGGAAGACAAATGAGCAAATGGGTCACCTAGACTACAAGCCCATGGCCAAAAAAAAACATGTGAAATGAACCAGCGTGAATGAAGCTTAGAAGGCTGTTACTATATCATAAAATAACTCTGAGCGCTATGCCGTCATTTCTAAGCGGTACATATTTTTTCTCATACATTAAAAAAAAATTGCACTAACTTCCGGCACCACCACTTTAAAGCGGCACTAGGTTTTTCGACGTTTATTTTTAATCATCTATAAGCTATAAAAACCCCGTAAATTAATAATTAGTCGTAATTCCTCACTTGTACCTGAGAAATTCCATAAATGTACCGCTCAGAAATGACGGCATAGCGCTCAGAGTTATTTTATGATATAGTAACAGCCTTCTAAGCTTCATCCACGCTGGTTCATTTCACATGTTTTTTTTTTCCATGGGCTTGTAGTCTACTAGAAGTTTCATGCATTTCCAGCTTTTTGTACCCTCATGTGCTGGCAATTGACGGGCTGTCTTACTCTCCACGCCAGAACACAGCGGTGCAAGCACTTGGCGGCTGGATTAGCGAGTGCGACGGCGGCATCGATCCGGGCGGACCTTGCACGAGGACCTAACTTACCACGAAATAAAAAAAACAAGTGATTTAATATTCAACACGTGCTGTGTTCCCGCCTCAGCACCCTGCCTACCTAATGTGCCTGCTCACAGTACATTTAACAACGCTCTTATTCCAACTTGCGCCTAAACTACGCCTTCACTTACACTAATGCCGCCAGTGCGGTGTCCCGCCACGGTAAAATATGACCCACTTTGAGGTATTTTGTTACGTATAAATTTCCAAGTAGCTTCGCAGTTGTAACACCTGCCGACTTGTTCGCAGTACGTTTTGGTGACTTATGGATTTCGCATTGAGGACGTACTGTAAAAGAGGTAGATCCATCACTTTTATACCAGCGTAGGCTGTAAGGCCTGCATTATGCTGAGTCATTTGTAATTTTGACGACCGGATAGCCTAATGGTTAGTGACCCTGACTGTGAAGCTAGAGGTCCTGGGTTCGAATCCCGGTAGGGGCAGACAGTTGTATGGTGAATACGAATGTTTGTGCCCGAGTCATGGATGTTGTATGTATTTAAGTATGTATTTATCTACATTATAAGTATGTTTATCCGTTGCCTGGTACCCATAGCACAAGCTTTGCTTAGTTTGGGGCTGGGTCAATTGGTGTGAATTGTCCCAAGATATGTATGTATGTAAACTCTTTATTGCACATAAAATTTTTAAAAAATACAGAAATTCAGACAAAAAAGTACAAAGGCGAACTTATCCCTAAGAAGGGATCTCTTCCAGCTAACCTACAGAAAGGAATAGTTGACAACAAAAATATATTTATTTATTTATTTTATTTATTTATTTATTTTATTTATTTATTTTATTTATTTATTTAATTTTTCCTTAGTAACGATTTCCGTTTCCTGGGAGCTAAATAAGTTTCAAATGTTTTTGTGTCCAGAGCTTACACAATAGCTGTACTTATATGTTATGTGCTTTTGTAGGGATCTAGCGGTAACCAAGCTAGTAACAACACTAACCACACTAACCACTTAACCTATTGGTCGACATGACTATATTAACATTATTCGAGTCGATAGCTATGTATTTCGCTCGAATATCATTTCAAAGGCTAATGTAATTATCGGCGGTATTCATTGGCAACGGGATGGTATGTAAATTTAAGTCCTAGACTGATGGATGGTGATTTATAGATTCGCTATTTTAAGTGCTTTATTTTAACATTCGTTTCTTTGGATATGTGGGATGGCGGCTTCGCTGAATAGTGAAGTTATATCACGTTTTTCGTATAGTGCCCCATTTGTAATCATTAACATAAATGTTGTATATAAAGCCTTTCTTTTATCGTTATTTTAGTAACGGCTTGGCATTCTTTTTTATAGTTTGGTCATATATGGTGAAATACTACTTACTTTTTGAAATTTCAAAATACAGATACATAGGAAAAATATTGGTGATACTTACATATATTTATACGAGAGATGAAAGAAGAAAGATAAATAATAAATAAATAAATAATAATCAATTGTCACAAAATGTTCCTAATTTAGCTTAATGCTGGTGCATACAAAATAAATACTTGCAGGAATACTGACACAGTAACCTTAAATCGCTATGTACGTCCTTACAAACTGAAAAAAAATATATATTATACACTGACATGACATTAAGGGCCTGTTTCACCATTCTCTGTTAAATTCCAGCTAACTTAAGTGTCAGTTATCTATAGTTCCGTCCCTATTTATTACTACGAATCAGACAGAGACGTCCGAACCAGGCCCTAAAGCTAGACTAGCTCCAGACGCGACTTATCAAATTCATTTTATAATACAGGAACCCGAACGTTAAACTTGTCGCAGCCACTCGTGCATTATAAACTTAATGATCACATAACTTCTCCGGTCCGTCGTTGATTAAAAATTAAAAGCCAATGTTAGTAGCTAGTGAGCTAATGCAGAGACGTTAGTCGAATAGATAGCTCTTTAACCACTTCAACAAGAAATAAAATGCTTAATACGCAGGTACTCAGACTTAACGATGGAGATGAAACATCTTACTGACCCGCACGTAATAAAGAGCTACACAAAAACAGCTACTAGGAAAGGCTTTATTTTAGAGCTCGTCACAAAAGCTACACGTGTATACTCGGCCTTTCACAAGTTTGGCACGATAGCGCTTGGTACTCGCACATCGCATCTCTTTCGTACTAAACTAGTTAAAAAGAGAGGCAAAGTTACCCGCGTATACCATATAGGGTATAATTCTCTATTTAGTGGCAACCTTTCAAACTTTTAACTGTGTCATCCAGCATTGGGTCAGCGCTTTGAGACGTATTTCAAGGGACTAGACTTTAGCGGAGGCTAAATGCTCTTTACTTACTTGGACGCAATGGTGATAGCGCGAACTACTGTATCCTATACAAATTTGACGTTGCTTAACCGTTGCGCAAATTTGTTAGCTGCCGTAAATTATTGTATAAATGGTTGGATACGGTAGCTACGGTAGATACGACGCCACGGCGTTCCAGTAGGCTAGAACCCTGAGTGAGATGTCGAAGGATCTGAAGTTTCGTTACGGGATAGTTGGCTAATCTATGAATACCATCACAGAAGAGGAATTAGTTTTAAACTTCTTCACAGAACTAAAGATATCGCGGTAGTGGCTCATGCCATTTATTTTCAGGCAAAGATCAACTATTATTCCGAACACACATCTGCTGCATCACAAAATGTCTTTATAGCTCTTTAAAATAAAACTGCTTAGTAACATATTTTTACTGGCGTTCTAAATAATATTTATCCGTTATTATTTTTTACTTTAAAACCGAAGAAGTGAATCCATCAAAATATTAGTAGCATTCTTGAGACTGAAAAATACTTATGCATAAGTTTTTGGTATATTTACTCGCCTATTCTTAAAGAGTTACAGGTCTGATATAAGAAAAAATATGTTCGAATTTGTATCGCGAACTCCTTACTTTTGATACTCTTTTATATTTTTCTAATTTGTTTTTGTTTTTGAATTGTATTGTCAGTTGTTGTAAAATATCAGTAAAAGAAGCAGTTCAGTTTCCTGGTGATTTCACTTAATATCTTATTTTCCTTCACGCATTATCATATTATACAGTCCTCATATCGTATGTTTCACTTTGTGTAGCTAACGCAAGAAATTAGGTACCTACATAACGGTGTCTGATAAAGATAAACGAATGCTAAATTAACAGAAGTTTATGAAGCGTTTATCAATTAATATTGTTAAAAGGTTATTTTTGATTATAACTACCGACCTAATTTCAAATCAATCAGACCAAAGAAAGCGGGTGAAAGTCGATTTACAAGTTTTTTTTTACTTATGTTAACTAACATACTTAGGTACATAGTTCTGTTACTCGTGAAGCTTATATGAAAGGGTGGCAATTGAAGTTGATTTTCATTAGAAAATTTAGAAAACTATGTCATTTTTGTAAGTCTAGCCTTCGTTAATGAATATTTTTGAAACGTGTATCAGTCGCTGCACGTTATTCGATAAGATAATGAGACCTCACTGACTTTAAATCTTAGCGGATTATAACTTTTGCTTTGGCTGTCGTAAATTATAACTTTCCTAAGGAAACAAAATTCGGTGAAGTTTTGAAATACTAATCTCGTGTTTACAAGAAGTATTGCTCCCGTTTGGGATCAATTTTGAAGTAATTACATAACTCAAGACTAATGTAAAAAAGCGTACATCCTTATAAGAGACAACCATTACACAGTAGCTAGATACGTAGGTATAGAGGTATGTATAAGCGAAACAGTAATTAAAGAACAGTATCCACATTACCGCGGTCCTTTAACAGCCATTATTCCACACCTGTAACTAATTTAATTTTAATTAAAATTACACCTCTTCGTACTCTGATACTAAGCTCATTTAAAATTAAGTAATGTTCAGTGTCATTACGCGGCACACTTCCTTGATTTCTTGCCAAGTTCCCGGCGTAGTAATTGCATAAATTTACCAAGACGCGATCAAAGGGGGCCGGCATCGAGATTTGCAGCTCCCGTTACAATATAATGGATGTCGTATTACGTTGACACGTAGTAATTATAGGTCGATGTGGCTAGCTGCTAGCCGCTGGTACAATGATGCCGTGATTGCTCTAGCAACTGTTCAAAATTATGTTGGGTTAAGAGTCAATTGGTCGACAATCTCGCCCAATCAGTGCTCTTGCACTGTTTTTTTTTTTGGGAAGTGGAGGCAAACGAGCCAACGAACCACTTGATGGTAAGTGATATACCACTCATAGGAACCAGCAATCAGCGTTGAAGGTTTGAGCATCAAGGGAACTTTTTTTGGAGATCACTTTGTTATAAACAGTAGCTGCGAGATAGCTGCTTGTAGCAAGATTGACAATAATACAGCCATTACCATAATCTAAAAGCGCAATACTTACTACTGCTGCATATAAACCTCTTCCGAACATGAAAGAGATTTGTGTTTTAAGTCCCAGGCGAATCCGGTTGGCAACTATTGAAAACTTCTCGCGCACCATTGAACTGCTTTATAGGAGTGCACACTAAAATTCCAAGATGTTTTCCTTCGCCGAAAATTTCACAGTAAATTCGTTATTTCGCATATAATTTCCGTAAAATCTGAGGTTCCCGTCGAATCCACGGTTCTCTTGTTGAGAAATCAAGCGACCACGGCTTTTATAATTTGTGTAAGATTTAACAGTATAGGTGGTAATATAACGCAGCCAATTGAATAAACAGTCTGTTTTGAACGTATTCATAGAAAACAGCAATATAAAAGCGTGCAACTAATTTACTTCGCAGATAAAAAAGAACATGTAGGAATCATGTTATAGGCATCACTATTTTGATTTCATTTTCCATCTATACGCCCATAATCTTGCTAAACGTGGCCTGTAAGGTCTTGTCACTCTAGGCTCTATCTACCCCGTAAGGGATAAAGACGTGATTTGTGTATGTATGTATAAAAAAAATACATTTTGTTTGGTAAGTAAATAAGTACACTACATTATGCCTCCAGCCCTGAGCAACATGTTTTACACGAAGCTCAGCGTTCTTTTCCCCCTTTATTGCAATGAAATTTATAGCCAATGTTACTTCGAGGCGAATAAGCCGTTCAACAACGCATTTATATCGTTTGCTTCGTATTTTATGAATTTGTTCGTTTCGAAAGGATTTTGTGACAAAGCTTAACATTCCATCTAATCCTGTGTGTTTATTTCATTCGTATGACTTTTCGTATTCGAATATAAACCTTAAAAGATGCAGCTGCCTGAAAACCTCCATATACTTCATGAAAGCAAAATTGTCAGAAACCGTTTCTTTCAAAAGAAAACGTGGTTAAACGCTCCTATATTTATTTCTGAAGTGGGAAATTCCAATTCCGGTCGATTACGCGTCTTGGAAACGCGTGTACCTGAATAAGTAAGAAAATTTCCCTTCGTGAAGTAAACCGCAAGGGTTGTGAGGGTCTAATAATGCGTCCCGAATGTATTCACGCGAACTGATAACAAACAGGATACTTTGAGTTACAAGACCGTGTTATAAGGTATGTTGCAAGGAGAGGAATTCCTTAAGATAAACATTTTTGATAAGTTTCGGAACGTTAGAGGCATAAAACAGGCTCGGGCTCACAAACAGAGGCCTTAGCGTTTATCGCAGACATAAAGCATCCGTCCCTTACACACACGCCTACTGGTAAGAAAGGTATAATGCTCTACACAACGACAAAGTCTAGCGTGCTAGCTAAGTATAAAACAGGTATTATAAGTCGTTGTAGGTGGAACAGATAAAAGTCAATTTAGCCGGGTTATTTCATTTGTTTTCACGACAAATCTAGTTATCACATATTTTTATCCTCAGTAATAGGTATCTGATGATTTTCTTATTTAGATAATTTTTAAGCTATAAAAAAAGTTAAATATTGCGTTACTGTACGCCATTAGTTTTGATAATGGTACGGTTGTAGTGTGTTTGGTTGAGAATGAACTCGTATAGAGTTAAAAAGGCATGTATTATTTAGTGTTGGGCTGTAGTGTTGATTTTTGTTGAGTCTGTAGTAATGCAATCTGAACAGTTTGTTACTTGCAAACTCACAAATATAATTGTTTTAAATATTTTTCGTATTTCACAAAAGCATTCATTTTTAACTTAAATAATTGAGTAAACATCACTTGCATGTTCATTACATTACAAAAAAAAACATACACACCTCAGTGCCACAAGAAAGCAAAGTAACTTCATCGACGTGAAAATTTCGATATCTTTGGCAGATCAGCAGTTGCAGGATCTCCAGGTGCGTAGCCCGTGCGACGCATTTCAGCCACAACTGCCTTCTTGTACTCATCCTCAGCTTTTACTATCGCTTCTTCGTCAACTGTATCTACTGTCGCAGGTCCTGTAACCTCCTGTTGAATTTTAAGTTTAATTTCCTTAACCCGGCTCTCTAAAAGATGTTCGCGGCGAGATTCACGGTCAAACAATTGAGCCATCAATGATTTATCACGTTCACCGGAAAGTACCAAATTTTCAGACAGTGAAATCAAATGTAATCTCCCTTTAATGTCACCTATAGCGACAAAGCGACCATCATCATGTACCTTTAGTTTCAACAATGGGGAACGGGCGACAGGCAACACTGCTACGGGTTCCCGGTACTTACGTAAAAAGTCCCAAATACGAAACTTTCCGTCAACAGAGATGCTCATGTAACTTGAGACTCTTTGTGGTGACCAACATACATCGTTAATTTGATATCGGTGGCTTATTCCGGTCACTATAGGAGATTGATGAATGTCATCGCTCCAGACATGCACAGTAAAATCGCCACAAGTAATTATCATTTTTGATAAAGAAGGACTTCTCTGCACAGCTTTGACAGGACCGTAATGCGCTCGGAAAAGACCAGACATAACCTCCTGATAGGTCTTTCCTTTTCGGTTTACATTAATTAAATATCCGGTATCAGTGCCACACAAGAACCTAGTGGGAAAGGCTTTGTCAAATTGCATTGAAGTTATCCCTTCTGAATAAGTTAGGCTTCTGGTTTTCCTGGAAGGAACGCACATTAGCAACTCGTCAGTCGGTTGAGTTAGGTTACGAATATCCCACCAAATACAATTGCCATCCGTCGATCCACTGAAAAACTCTGTCATGAGCCGAGAATTTATGTACACAAGAGACGTAACCGGATCTCTGTGTGCCAAATGTGCCGGACTTATTGTAACAGGCTGCGCGCTGGATCTTATATCAAACATGCAAACTCTCCCATCATCCAACCCCCCGAGTAAAATTTGTGGTATAATAGGAGAACAAACTATTTGGCAGCAAGGATTTGGAGGATCAAATTCGCTCAAAGGTGCAGTAGGATTTTCTAAATCCCAAACGTAACATGTGTTGTTTTCATTGACAGGTCCAGTAAGATGATGCGATCTATTACAATATGCCACAACGAGTTTGCCATCCTCTTCATAGGTCCACCCGATACATGATATGGGGCGATCGAAGGGATCTCTATACACATTGTTAACCTTTAATTTAGATTTCTCTAGAGGTGGTTGATCGCTCATTTCTTTAAAATACATATTATACATTTCAATGGCATTGTTTTGCTTTATGTAATGTTCGAATGATGGGGCTGTAGCTAAGACAGCTTCCACATAACCATCTTCTCGTTCGACTCGTCGACGAACTCGACTTGTCGCTTCTTCGTCCCAAAATTGTACATCTTTCGGCCATCCACCTTCTGCGTGATTGACTCCTGTATTATTATACGTTACTGTTTTGGTGTTAACGTAATGCTGTGACTTGGGGTCGGAACATTGCGTAGCACTATGAACTGGGTTTCGAAGACCATATAGTTTCTGTATTTGTCCATCTGGGTTAATAGAATCCAACAGTTGCGGGCGAGTCTCACAAAACATCGGCTGCCGGCCAAAATCTTTCCTTATTTTTGTATAAGCATACGTGTCGCCCATTCTTATAAAATACAATAAATTCTTTAAAGTCAATTCGAACTTAAGCAAAGGTCAACATAAAACTCTTAGTAACTACCAATGCCGATTCAAGATAGTCACTTCAATAAACCTGCCTCACTAATATCGAAACGAACTGACATTTTCATTAGTTACTGTCGGACTGTGTCAAAAACTAAGAAAGAATATTATAATATTGAACAAACAGGTCGGTATTATTTAAATCTTACTCTCATTAGATACTTTATGGAGTCTAAATTCTCTAAGTTTATGGACTATAAAGTTAACTAAACTTATTAAATAAACCAAACACAGAATATACCCAAAATCTCAAGACGAACAAGTACCTTATTAAGTTTTCTGATCGTACGCTGTATCCTCCGGGGTACTGGAGCAAGCCGTGACCTTCTAATATCGCCGCTGTAGCAAGGGTTACTTTAATTAATAATTCCATTGTGTAGCTACTACCGCAAATTTCTTGAAAATTGAAAGATACTTTGCGCTCGCATGGCACGATATTGATACAACATTATTAAGGCTTTGTTTTACACAAACGTTTTAGTCGCAAGTTAATGAACGCTTAACACGGGTAATTCAATTTATCCTGGCACTTTATGTGCATGTGTACGAGTGTCGCGACGTAATTTCGCTAGATGTGAGACGCGTAAGATACAAGGTAATAACATAAAGTTGTATTACGCGAAGTTAGGATATTTGGAAGACAAAGTGACGCCACGCTGACTTAAAACATTGACATAAAAACTGTTTACCATTTGGAACTTCGCCCTACGACGCATTGCAGATAAACAAATTCTTTTTTGTTTCTTTAATACAAATCCAACAAAAAAATAAAATTATTCTGAAAAGTTTTGAGCGAGAAATGGGGATCACCTTAATCAGCCAGAGCAAGGATTTTTTCAGCTGTGATATACCATACTTGTCATTGCCGAAAAATGTATAATTGTTACTGAACAAAATACTCCAATGGTTTTACATATAATTCCAAATATAGTGAACAATATCAGTTTCAGGCCGTACAAAGCCGGAATTTATTTTGGTATCCCTCCACGTCTTCTTTCCGTCTATTTTTCCCATCTTGATTGCAGTAATCCAGTTGAACTGCGTAATGTGAAGGAAACGTACGAGTATTTACCCACTTGGCGCCGGCGTTGGCTTCTAATGAAAATATTTCATTAGGTGTGTGAAGCCGTGTTTGTAGAGCTGTTTCCTTGACGAGGTAATTTTCTTTGTTCCATCCCAAGTTTTACTAGAGGTGCGGTCTATTTGAGTTGTTTCCAAAAAAATAGTGATAAAATGTAATGAGCTCGTTTCTTTTCTTGAAGAACTTCGGTAAAATACAATACAACGAATCTTTATTGAGCACCACATAACAAACAATACATGAATCAAGTCCATAGAGAAAACTACAAACTGATCCTAGTTTTTTTCTCGGGTCACAATGAAACTTGGCACGGTAATAAAAAATATCTATTGTAGTGATCTTAATCACTATTTTAATGTATGTACATTAAACAATAATTACACACACGCACGTTCTACCAATCATTCAAATGATATTTATTAATGTTCAAAATTGTTTCCCGAATACACCTATTACGCTTTACCGTAAACCACTTACAAAACTATAATACACCTCCAAGCCTTCAGATATTGAAGAAACTAATAGCCATTTCAAACAGAAAATGAACTGAAATTGAAGACTGATTGGTTTCGAACATAATTATAACCAATAGAGTAGAAATATTTTAAATTTATATATATTGAAAAAAAAAACGTTTGCGTCAATTGCTGCACGCTGGTTGACTGGCCTGAGGTCTAGCTTGTGCAAACAAGGCATTAGTGTTAAGCAAGCAGATCATTTTAATCAATATCGATATCAAATGCTTCAGACATTGATTTGCATAGTGGATAAATCTCACTTATTTGTTTCATTGGAAAAAAGTAAATAGGTACTTAAATCGTAATTCTGATAAACAGTATTACGAAAAACTAGTGCTACTAGCATTTTTACCATTGTATTGGTCAATTCCTCTATGATTCCAAAAGATGGTTCTAAGACTCGCTTCCAATATAACTTTCAGTGTAAAATGGATACAAATACGTCTCAATGTTTCATAATAAACTCTGTAGGTGCGCGATAAAATAATTAGCTAGTCAGTATTAAATATTTATTAACCCACCTTCTTCAACAAACAAGCATTTCTAATATATCTTCAAGATGCGAATTCATTACCATAATTACCATCACTAAAATATCCTTCCCTTCGATTCAGGTAAAAGCTTTTCGCAATATATACCCGCTCGCCAAAATATGTTTTGCCCAAATAGGTCAATGTTTGCGTATCATTTACTCCAGGACTTTGCATATTACATGTAAACTATGCAGAGGGAAATTAAGCGCGATGTTTTAATATTTTATAATAAATTTAATATATTATATTACCCATTATTTGACGATAACGTAATAATTCTCTGGTGTGGGATATTTATTGACGTCAGTGCCTGCTGGGTGCATAAAATAAATTTTATAGTTTGACACTTTAATATGGCCGACATTTTCATGAAATATGACTTGGGCTGTATTATTATTTCAGTGCTTCAAAAACTTTGGATATAACGTGTGGAAAGTTTTTCTTTCAAATTGGAGTTTATATTTAGTTGCACTTTAGCGGGGTTTATATTTATAATAATTAATTACCTTGGTTGCTCGATGGCTCTCATGTAGATAGACCATTGTTAATTCATTAAACATCTACAAAATAAGAAAAATCTCAGTAAAATCAAACAATGCTTAGTTACCTATTAGTTGGTAGTGACCCTGCCTGCGAAGCAAGCGTCCCGGGTTCGAATCCCAGTAAGGGCATAATTATATTTGTGTGATGAGCACGAATATTTGTTCCTGAGTCATGGATGTTTCTATCTATTTATGTATGTATATTGTTGTCTAGTACCCATAATACAAGCCTTACTAGCGCTTACTTTAAGACTAGGTCAATTTGCCTAATTTTTTCTCTAATATTGTTTATTATTTTATTACTTACACTCCAATTTTGCGCGAGAGAGGAAAACTATGCGCTGCATTGACAAGCCATTAAAGAAACATCAGCTACAAATTGAAATGCTCACAGGTAGAGTAACGAAGACTCGCTAGGTCCTCGTAAAAAAATCATAAACTTCACATTTTCGCTTAATACCATTCGAGTCACGTACAGGAGCCGGATCACGTTCGTCTTTGTTTTTTTTTGTAAAATAATCTGTGATTTTTTTGTGTAAACCCGCAACATACGGGCTTGATAAATTGCCGAGTCTCAGAAACGCCGCTGAAAAAACATGTCTATGAAAAATTGATCTGCGAATACGACTCGAATTTCTTAGCGTTTGCCCTTTCCTGTTCGTATTTTGCCCTATTTTTATAAGATATGTTTTTCTCTCATAGTGGGACTTGCACGTAGTGCAGGATACATATTTGATGCAGGGTTTGGAATCACACGATCTGGCACTCTATTAAATTAAATAACCTCAGAGACCTTGAAGTTCCCTACAATTTTAAAATCTAGTTTCAGTCCAAAGCAGACACCTGGCATATAGGCAAAAATGGAAATGGAAGTTTTAGTCTCTAAGACTCTTACGTACGTATGTATGTATAAAGTTTTTATCCCTTACGGGGTAGACAGAGTCTAAAGTAGCAAGACCTAGAGGCCACTTTTAGCATGATTGTGGGCGTATAGGTTGAAAGGGGAATCAAAATAGTGATAGGTTACTAGCAGCATCACCTATAACATGGTTCCTAAGATTTTCGCCCGTTCCCTCGATAGGCTTTTACCATCTGCGTGGGAAGAGAAGTAACTGGTACATTCTATGTTTTTTCTAAAGTAACACAAAAAACTTTGAATAATGGTTATCTACAAGTAGCTGTTGGCCACATCTTCATCTGCGTTCCTTAGGAACTGTGTGCTTTCTCGGGAGAAGAAGTTGCCTTCAATAGACTGGAGTTGTTTTTATAGGTGAAATAATTTTTAGAATTCTGGGATTACCCTACATAAAAACAAAGAAATAAAGTTTACCTCTTCATTGTATAATAACAGATGTAGATAAATAGGTACAGAGTAAGTACACTATTGCGCAAGTAAATATACTATTGCGCAAGTAAGTATACTATTGCACATTGCAAACTGATTTGACACTGATGGCAGTTTTCTTTTTTAACTACTGGTAATGTATTACGACCTGGCTACGACTACGCGCTAAGGACATCGGCGGTGTGGCGAGCGTTTTTTCTATTCATCGCGCGGTCGAGATACTCACTGACAGTGGTTAGCTGGCAGCACACGCAATGAACAGAGAAAACGGACGCCACACCGACGAGTGACGCGTGGTAGTGCTAAACGTCTAAGGAATTTACTCATTCCTATATTATGATGTTACCACGCACGTAGGACTAAAATAACATTTAATTCAAAATCAGCTGTAGCCTACGGCTTCACTTCGGTCCCGTATATGATTTAACTCTCACTAACTTACCTGTTCTTTGGGTTCAAATCAGTACCAGCGGCCTTGAATCTAAGCTCAGGGATAACTTTTGACAAACATAATTTCATTAGGCTGAGTTGCCCACGCCTTAATTTCGCCTTTTTCGTTTCGGTTACAAATGCTTACAAGGCCTCCATAGCACGATGAATAGCGACATTTCTTACAAGTGTCTCTTAAAAACGATGGGGATATTAATGTTGACTCAGGGTCCGTCGGACGAGGAAACGCAAATAGAGCTGTTTGCAAAGGAACTACGCAAGTTTGCAAGGAGATCAGCCCTTGTAACAAGTAGGCTAAGTCTCGACCCCATCCATGCTGCAACGCTACCAAGCGATCCTAAAGCAAAATTCTGCGACTAACTATTACTTGATCGATATGGCGCTCTCCTATCTGGTGTACAATCTGCAGCATTTTGTAAGTCAGAATAATACTTGCACATAACACTGATGATAGACTCAGCTGATTCACAAATTCACAAGTGCGATTTGCACATGGCCAGTTTTATTCCTATTGATGTTTTATTTTTCCCTTTTAACATTCGATTAATTTTCGATTCGAATTTACTTCCATGCTGGTCTGGGAGTAAAGAAAAAACATATAATGTACCAATTGCTTCTCTTTCCACGCAAATAGTAAAAACCCATCGAGAAAATAGGCGAAAATATGTTGTTATAGGCGACGAGGCTAGCAACCCATTACTATTTTGATTTCATTTTTCACCTATACCCCCACAATCTTGCTAAATATGGCCTGTAGGTATCTGTTACCTTAGACTCTGTCTACCCCGTAAGGGATAAAGACGTGATTTGTGTATGTGTATGTGTATGTATGCATCGAGAAAATCTTAGGAATCATGTTATAGGTGATGTGGCTAGCAACCCATCATTATTTTGATTCCCTTTTTCACCTATACGCCCAGAATCATGCTAATCGTGGTCTTGTTACCTTAGGCTGTCTACGATTGTGACGATTTTATATCACACACACAACTGCGAGTTATATTAGAATTTGAAACATTTTTCCGTACATGGACGGACTGTTCAAAGTAGCGACTGATTTTGATTAACATCATTTAATTCTACCCATCAGCTTTGTTATACGGCATAAGAGGCAGATTTTATATTTATTTCATGCAAATTATATCCCTAATGACCTAAACGACCTTAGAGGAAGGAAGGTACTCTCAAGGTCGCAGGTCTAAATGACAGGAAGAATACTGAAAGAAATGTTTTCAAGTCTTCTGATAAGAACATCGTTGGTCAACTAACTCTCCGAGATTTTAAATATAGGCATGGCAATGGATTTTAATTTAATATTTGTGCTTTACGCCGAGTCTGAGTGGGTTCTTATTATAATTAATTTTAAACCGTTTGTTGATGTTTCCGTCACGATCTTTGCATAAAAATATTCAACTTGCGGCGTCTTCTGTTTGTTTTTATAAAAGATGATTTAACCGTGTTTGATACTTTAATTATTTTTGTCGCAGCTTGTTAGTAAGAAGGCTTCTCGAATATGTTTTCCCTTGACAGCCGAGCTCACGAAAGATTTTACTTGTAAATATAAAAATCATTTTTTCTGACATTGTTGCCTCAACCACTTTCCTCACGAAATTCTCGATCATGGCTACAGTATGGCGGTTTTATAATAAATTTGTCTTTTGCGTGCACATTTTGCGGAATTGTAGCACGGCTGTGTCATTATGTTAAGTACCAATCTTAAAGCTTTTCTGCGAAGAAAACAGCTTTATGGCATAACGTTTTAGGAACGGTTTTTTGGATTAATTTAGAATGTTTCCTTGTGAGTACTGGGCCCGTATTTATTCAGGTGTTACTACAGAATTGTTGTATTACATTATAGATAAACTATTATCAATGTAAATTTGTGTTCACCACTACGTTCCGTCATTCGTATAACTGTAATTTTCGGCATGTCTAAGACTTATTTAAGTTTATTGCGATAATGCCACTAATCTTTACGTTTTGTGTCACTTGAAATAAGTTTATTCTTAAAAAACAGAAAAAGTATTCATTATAAATGCAAATCTGAAATCCGATAAATTATTGTTTTGACACAGAAAACACTAAAAGAAGCATATTATAATCGAAAATCTTGCAACTCTTAGTAAAACTTTTTTTCGGTACATAACATACTTCGGAGTCGTTAAAATATAGTCCAAAAACAAAATATAATCTACCACTCACCGGACATCTTGCGAATGGGACATTGTTAGTTTTCCAACAATCAGTCGATTAACTTAACACAAACTCTTAACTCTTAACAAGCGGGCTGTATAGGCCATGTGATTTCCCATAGATTGAGCCTTTCGCAAACATGGACATTGCCCGAACTCTATTGTAAGTATCAATGATTTAACTAAGTTGCGTTGCAAGTCTATTTATTATATTCAGATAATTTAAAGCGACGTTTATTTTTTATTTTTAAGGCACCTACCTAAGTATCTATAAAAATAGTGTTCATTCTATTTCACAATATACCACCATAGAAAAGTTAATTATGTACTTAACTCGACGTTAGCTTCTAACCCAGAGTTACGAGTAAGTAGCGTTAAGATACAGGGTGGTCCGGTATTCATCCTGAGCTAACATCGTTCTACAACTTTTAAAAATAATCTGTATTGCCATTTTATTATAGTTGAAACTATAGTTTAATTTAAGCAATGTATTGCTAAATCTGACATTTAGTAATGTGACGTCGATATCATATTAAGGTTATTTTTGGAATTAGTTTGGAATAAACATAATGATAAAATTACTTAATTTTTGAAAGTTGCAGAACTGGAACTAGTTTGAGTAGCAGAACCTGTGTTTTAATTTTTTGCTCCTGTTACAGGGCCCACTCTGCTTATGAAACTGTTATCACTAACCTTAAACCTGTTTAACGATTTAATTATTTAACCCAAGACTGTACAATCCACTCTTAAGGGTCTTCTACTTTTAACTTATAATTTTGGAAAAACGGATACGAAATAGACAAAAAAATCGATGTAAATCAATCGAGCATCTAATAAAACATTTCACAAATCGGAAATGCTCAGTTTTGTAATATTTTGTGAATATCTATTTCTTTGAACAAAACTGACCTCAAAAGAAACCCTATCAATTAACATTGATGGATTATGTTCGATACGATAAACAAAAACACTAATTCTTCATCAATTTGAGATCGTGTGAACAAACTCCTGTAAGTGTGTATACAAAGTAAAATATAATTACGAAAATTCCCATCTGGTATTCCCAGAGGCAAGGGATAACACATGTCTGTAATAAATAAGAGGAATGGGATAAGACGGGAGTCGAAAAAGAGGCCATGGATGAGTATGATAAATAAGTCAATTATTTCACCTTACACCCTAGCCATTATTTCTCGCAAAACGTTTGGGACATTGAATCTTATGTTTTGGAAAGGAAAGACCTTTTTTCAGTTACAGTTGCAGTTTACGTCACATCCTGCCAGTGAGAGGTTTTGGATTTTTTTTTGTTATTTCGGTTGTTTTTTGATCATGAAAAGTGGGAAACATTATGTTTCGTGTAATTCATTTTCCTTCAACTTTTATCAAGAATACCTGATGCGTCGTAACTTATTACAAAAAATTTGACAACCGGAACTGGTCATACAAAATGTTCATTTTAGAGATGTCCCGGACCATGTCTACGTATTTTGTGATTAGGCCATCAAAGTTTCCATATATCAATTTGAATAGAATATCGATAGAAAAGGCAAACAGAACGAGCAAATAAAATAGAAATAAAACAACACAATATTAAATAATTTAGATTTTTATTGTTTCAACTTTTTTTTCAAGATCTTTTTAAGAATTATTTAATTGAGATTTAAGACATTACAGATAACAGCAATCTATTGAACATAGATCTACGTTTACATTTATTGTAACGACGGGATGAAGTGTTACAGATTTAAATAGATAATTCATTAAGTGGGATCCTTTGAGAAGAGAAGAACGTTTGACGGAAAACGCTGACGGTTTCTTTGTGTTAAAAATATCACAAACATACTCAACTACTGTGGCAAGAGAAAAACAGCTAAAGTACACATTGCGATTTCAAATTTATAAAACTACTGGAATAGTGTAGCCTGCTCACTTCATGAAACTGTGATTAAAATGTTAAATTTATCGACTCTACGTTGGCTTGGTCCCGTGACGTCTAATAAAAAAAGGTATTCAATTTTCCTATGAATTTAGAAACCTGCCCAGCTTGAAATATCCTATCTCACAGCTGTGACAGCTATCACAACGTTCCGTCTGCTTTTACTTCTATTTAGTTTCACAGTTTTATAGCTAAATTTGTGCCTTTCATGAGACATTAAATGATTTTCTTCAGTCGATTGGTTCGCTTTCTTTTTTACTTTGATCCATCTATCATTTTTCCAATCGTATTTTTTACCCATGTCTTGTAAAATATCTTCGAATTTCGGCCACTTTGAACTTACTATATTTACTTTTTCTGTGGAAGTGATTTCTTTTCCTACGTCAAATTTAAGTTCTCTTTCGTTTGACAAAGTATTTCCCAGCGTGGGTGGAATTTTGTCCCTGGTTATGTTATTTGTTATATTCCCAGTGGCCTTTTGTGATAAGTTAAATTTGTGTCCATAGTTATTAAGTTCATTCTCATGTAAACTATAGTCAATTGTTTCTTCTTTATAAGATTTTTCATCTCTATTAGGAAAATAATCGTTACTCGGTCTGTCTGAGTACTCGTCGTAGAAATCTTCTATTTCTTCTTCAATCTTTTCTGCAAATAAAACTAATTGTGAGTCGAGTTTTACGCCAGACTTATCTCATTAATTTGAGCAGCTTCTCTTAATTAGGGTACCGTTTATTACACGACCTTAAACATGAACGCTACTTTAAGCTTAAAAATTAGTTCGTGTGACATCTTGAAATAAATTTCTCAGCATTACTTATCACATGTAGTCAGAGCAATGTAAATTTTATTAAGAAGATAAGATTATTTTTGTACCATAATTTGTTATTAAAGTATAATTTCTGTAAAATCAAACTTTAAATAATCGCTTTAGTCAACTTTACAGTAATTAAATACAGTGTCAACTATTATATAGAATAATTACCAGCCATTTCCTTAAATTTTGCGATGTCTTTTTGAAGATTTTCTCTGTATTTCTTCTTCCAGTTTCCATTTCCTTCATCTATGAACAGAAATAATTATCTGTAATTAGACTACATTTATTTTAAAACCACATTTCTGTAAATGAAAGTTCAAAAAACAACATCGCAAATTCTTGCAGTATTTCCATAAAAACATAGACGGCTATTTTAAGTGTTTGATTGAAATGACAGAACTTTTAACGTACGGCTGACCACGGTGGTCATGTTTACTAAAATCGTTTTTGATCTGAAATATTAATTCAAACGTGAATGTCAGTCGGTGAAATCGATCACCTAACTGCAACAAAACCGATCAAAAATTTACGATCTCTTGACATTTGCTTCACAGCATGTTTAACGTACCTATGCACATGGTGAATACAACCACCAGACAGCACGTGAAGTGAACGAAGCTCTTCGACATTATTAGCTCCCGTTCGCACCTGAAACAAATGAAATTTTAAACACCTTCATGCTCGGTTATGCTTTAGAATACGCTACCCTTCAACAATTTATGTAGCCCAATTTTATATTGATTTAAATTTGTATGTTTACGCTTTCAAGTCACATTAAATTATGTCACATCGGACAAAAAATTTAAAAATTTTCGCTCAACTTTTGTTACAGATCATTATCGTTTTGGAAACACATTAGAAGTAATTATTACTGTGTTCATTAGAATTTGAAAATATGACAACCTCATTTTCGTCTACTTGTCGGCCAGATGTTAACTCGTCTATGAGTATTATATGCCTAAAACGCATGTTGTACCTAATTAAAAAATCGTTTTGTTTTAGCCCTTATCGTCCCACTGCTGGACACAGGCATGAGAGCGGCTTCTTGGCCAAAATTTCTCACACACCCATTCAACTACTTCGTAGATGTGTATAGGTTTCCTTCACCGGATACGTACCAGCGTCAATGAAAAACAAACGAATGAAATAAGTACCATAAGCCTAACAAGCGATTATGAAGGGACCGTAACCACCAAATACCATTATTTTTTAACGTGAATAACTTCAGTGAAAATATCTTCTGAAATTCAATAATCATTTGGCATTTGTCGTCGTAAGTGATAATATCTAACTTCACTAACGTGAAAAGTATATCAGAATGCTTTGTCGCTATATATGTATTAAACTAGTAAATAAGAGTAAAATGTCGTTACTAGCTAGTACTCTTATACGCCGCGAATACACAATGACTTGAATACTTTTCGCACTAGTGCTTTCGCATTTTATACATGGGCACACACCCTAGCTCATTCATGAAATATTTACTGGGATTAGGTAGTACCTTGACCTTGACGTGTCTATCACATGCACCCAAAGAGGGAGACTCTCTCAGCCAGTTGGTTCGTGTCGGAGTAAGACCAAGGAGCTTGCACAAGGAGTTACAAACGTATATAGAAGACTGGCCGGAGTGGCCGGTCAATGCGCTGGAGGGAGTTGCGGAGGCCGAGAGGAGAGGCAGTGCACAACTAGGATTGGTAATTTATAAAAAAAAAAACTAGGGCAAAGGAGTAAATGGACATAGAGTATTTTTGTATATTTATATTGATTTAAGTAATGTCTGTTTTATCGCATTGTTAGCCGTTAGTAGGTATTGTGAAAATTACTACGATAAAGTAGGTTAAAACTCAAACTAAAGTTAGTATGAGGATGGTAGTTTTCACAAGCAATGTTTTGAAACGAAAATGGACAGAAAAAATAGGAAATGATCAACTCATTTAATTATAATGGAGGGAGGTTAGTCAAGTGTTACATTTTAATGCAGAACTTTCCTGAATAGGGAAATTGAGATGATTTCGTAACTTCTACTTAATTAACGCTTAAGAGAACGGTTTCCTTCCTTTTTTAGGGTTCCGTTTCGTAACAGTAAAAAGAAACCATTATAAGATCAAGATCACTTCATCCTTCTGTTTGTCAAGAGTCAACACCTTTTGTCTCGGGAACGCAGGGAGTGGAGGTATCAGATTATATTTGATATGCAACACTTGGGTCTATTGTCTCTCGCAACCGTAAAATATTAAGTTTTTAAGTTTCATGCGATCAAATGAAACGATCTTTTGAAAGTGTAGGTGCTATTTTCAAGCATAACCCGTGGAAATCAAAGCCTATAGGGGTACCCATAGACATAGAATTATTAAACTTCGCAGGAAGGAAGGCCTCACAACTCAAGGAAAAATCGTAAATTATTGATTTCCATTTCTTAAAATAATACGTACATTATTGTACAGTCGAGGGCATAAAATATCAATACAGCTTGAATCATGTCAAATAAATATGTATCGCCGACTGTTTGTGGCATAAAGGTGTAATGTAGATGTTTTTGACGTCTTGGTAACGTGCATAATATTTAGATAGATAGATAGGTAATATTTATGCCCTTGACTGTACATTTTTCCACATTACAAACATGTTTCTTTTTTAACGAAATACCTTTTGATGTGTACGAAAAATAAAGTAATTTTCGTGCATGGTAATACCTAAAACGTAAATTCAAAAACATATATTTTTTTGGGCGAAACCCTTAATGTGCGAATCTGACTTACACTTGACTGGTGCCTTTTTTATTTCTAGGAACAACTTCCGAGTAAGTTGAAGCTATTAGGTACTTATTCTAATAGAGTTTCTTTATCTGTCCACGGGAGGCAATCTGTATTCTAGGAAAATATGAAGAAGTCGTTCTGACACGATTTTTATTATATATTATATATACTTAGCACTCAATTGTAATGGTCATTTTTAGGGTTCCGTACTCAAAAGGTAAAAACGGGACTTTATTACTAAGACTCCAATCAGTTTGTTTGTTTGTCACCAGGCCGTTATCTCATGAACCGTGACAGCAAATGATGATTTGTATTTCTTTTGCCACGATAACAACAAATTAAAAACAGACTATTTTTGTCTTGTCTGTGTATGTAATTAACCAATATAAAATGACCTCATGCTGCGTCCATTTAACTTAGGAGGGAGGGCTCTGCTAACACTGGACTGTTTATTCACTTGCCGAATTTGTACGGAATACTCGGTGCCCAAGTCTAACTCACACTTGGCCGTTATTTAAATAAGAAACTGATTAAAAATGTATTTTTTCTCAAAAATGTCCGTTAAAGTCATCATTGTTAACTACATATCAGAACAGGAAGTTAATAGTTGCCGGTCAGTGCAAAATTAAAAAAAAAATACTGTTGCGCTAAACTCGATAGTAATGTTGCATACAAATTCCATTACTGTCTAGTTATTAACTTTTTAAAAATGCAGATCACCATTATAAAATAAAGGCACAAGACTTAAAACACCAAATTAAAAAAAAAAAAGCTAGTATGACAACGTGTTTATCTGTGTCTGAAATAGCTTTAGGTGTTCTGGGTAGAAAAATACTCTCTTCAAATGCCATTGATAGAAAAAGGCAGCAAAGCAAAACAATTTTCACTATTTTGTTTTCATTTATTTTTGTTGTTGTTTTATTTTCGATTTTTGAGAAAAGCACTATACTTGCCTCGGCCAGAATAGCATTGCTGGCTTCGTATATTTACACTTTACCTTAGATTTTTATTACCTACTACGAGTATAAGTAATTGTCAACATGACTAGCACGCATATCACACGTTACGAGTACTAAGACTATGTCGCCAGCCTTTTACATTTTGCTACCATTATGTCAACGATGTGCTCACGTGCATTCATTGTGCGCGGGGTTTCACGGCTAAGATCGGCTATATAAGCCATCTTCGGGCGCATGAGCGTCATGCTAACTAGGAGTCAAAGTGGTCGCCATGGCCGAAACCGGTCGGAACGATCAAGACTATGCTATAATCATAATGATATACCAAACTGAGTGACATAACAATAAAATTACATTTCATTTTATAAAATAGTTAGTCCCACGTCTAACAATGGAGTATTTGTGAGTAAGCGTATATATTCTGGAAAGTTAAATGCATTGTTTTATGCGAGTAGGTAGTTGTAGAAACCGAAAGCTGCATAAACTAATCCGCGCAACACGGGTTTTACGTTTTTAAAAGATGAATTATTTATTTAACAAAGTTATAATAACGCCATTTATTAATCAGTTATTCATAAGTATTACAATAAAACTACAAAGCATGAAGTAAATAATGTAGAAACATTCACTTAAATAAATAATAAACAAAAGTTGTCGTTAGGATAAACGTTTACTAATAAATGAGATAAAACTTACTGAGGTCACCATACATGCGGAATGCGGATATAAACTTAACTTAATGTGTTGTCTGGCATTTGGTCCCTTAACTTTTGCCACAGCCAAAAAAATTAAAAACAAAAAGATCCGTCTGCAAAAACATATGGCTGAAAACAAAAAAGCCCTGAAACTCCAACAGCAGACTTGCCTTTTAATAAAATACAGGCTGAGACAACCTAAATTACAAATCACGCCAAAAAAACCGGCCAAGTGCAACTTGGACTCTCACACCGAGGGATCCGTACAAATTCACCAAGTTATTATCAAATCCAATGTAAAGTCAAGTAAAGTAAAATTTATTTTACAAAATTGAAACTAATGACTCCAGCTCCACACTAGGCACAGCCTGTATCGCGGCAGCCAAAAAATATCAAAATAACGGTTACCATAACCATAAATTATGAAGCAGTCAGAATAACAAAAAAGGTAAAAATTACCTTTTCCCATCTGGGAACCCCAATGCTAACAAGAAATCAGACCATTGATTTAAAAAAAAATAGCTGCAAATGTAGGAGGAGCGTGAATGAGTGAAAGTGTGCTAACTGACAACACCTAAAATAGACTCAGTAAACGTTTTCTTGCCTCGGGGAGTCTGCAATGTCTTATTAGCTTGTTAGTCTTGTTAGCAGAGCCCTGCTCTTAAGCAAAATGTATGCAGTGTGAGGTCATTTTATATTGGTTACTTACGTAGACTTTTTCAAGCTCGGAAATTTGTATGGAAACATCTTTTTTAATGACTGACTTCTCCTTTGAATAAGTTGACTCGGAGGGTTCATTTTTTCACAACTCCAAGGGACCGCAGACCTCGTATTTTGGTATCAATTTTTATTATTTATCTCAACTCATTCCTGAGAAAAAGGGTGTTGACGGACAGACAGACAAAGACAGACGGGCAATGAAGTGAACTCACAAAGGTCCCTTTTTTTCTTTTACAGGTACGGAACCCTAAAAATCATTAAAGATAATATACATCAACATTGCGCAAGCGTTAAGTCAGCGGGTTGTGGACGGAGATAGCAAGTCCAGTAGGCACAGCACCTGTCTCTGTTGGAGATGTGCCAAGTAAACAAGGAGATGTATGATAAGGTGATGAAGGTAGAAAAATATGTGGTATTCGAACCTTTTTCGAATAATTAAACTAGATTCTAAGAAAAACTTTAATCGGTTCCAGGTCGACAAGTAAGGTCATGCTAATGGATGAAGGAAGGATTATGAGGAATCATTAGGTGATAGTAGTCTCCAATATCTTCGAAAATGAAAATATACGACATTATAATTTTGTTCATCCCTATTCACCATCATCGTCATTTCAATAAGTAAAGTAGCAACCATTTTTATCCAGTTTTGCAGCCTTTTACAACCTTAATTCCTACCATCTTTATTTCAGATTATTTTGACAAAGTTGTCACATCTTTTCTAAAGTTTATTTATATCGATATTAACGACAGAATAATATTCAAAAGTAAAATCCAGGTAGCAACTAGTGCTATTCAAATTTGTCCGACAGAAGTTGGTCCGACTTTTTAATTTATGTCGGCCTCTTGCGCGCCTTGCGGATTAAAATGTGGACTTTTCTTTCTCTTATTCTATTCCTACACCTGCCACGTTTTATTTTAAATTGCCTTTTTAATAACATTGTTTTTTTATTAAATTACTGACCCAGAAATGTATTACGCAAAGCAATTTGTTTTAGTAGGACGTATTTCTGCTATAGGTAATTATTGGAATTGTTTATATCGAATTCTAATGCTTCGAATTATAAAAGAGTGATTAATGTAGTTAGTTATTTGATGTTTCCTTTCAAATAAATGTATATAAATATAAATAATTAATAAATACCAGTATGAATATTTTAACGTGTTCATTAGTTTTGATTGTCACCTAAAATCTCAAAGCTGTTGCAATAAACCTCCCGGTAACTTTAGTTGTTTGTAATCATAAGACGTTATTACTGCACCGAAAATAATTAGAGTAGGTATTTTTAATTTTTGATTTGCGTCCCCCTGCAGCGTTTGAGACTCAGCTTACAAAGTTAATTTATTTGAAATTAAAGCAACGCTGCAAAATAAGTGAATCACGACGTCTTGGCTAAATAAACTACGTTTCTGCGGACGGTCCAGCATTTTTAAAGCTTGCATCTTAGTGCATCATGAATTTAAAGTGGTATATAATGAAGAATGTTATAAACCTGCAACTACAAGCCCAGGCAACAAATAATACACATCACCACATAGTATAAAACAAAGTCACTTTCCGCCGTCTGTCTGTTTCTCTGTCTGTCCCTATGTATGCTTATATCTTTAAAACTACGCAACGGATTTCAATGCGGTTTTTTTTAATAGACAGAGTGATTCAAGAGGAAGGTTTATATGTATAATTCTACGCAGACAAAGTCGCGGGCAGAAGCTAGTTGACAACATAAATTGGTAACACATACGATGGTCAAGCTCGTTGGCTCAGTCTTTTCGAACGCAGGTAGCGTTCACAAGCATCTCAACATTTACGTCGCTTTATCACTTTTATTTACCTGTACTTAAAGTAACAAAGTACTTTTACTTCATTGATTGCTTTAATCTGCTTATGTTAAAGCCAATTACCAAATGGAAGAATGAAAACGAAAGACTCGAAAAGTCCTTGTTATAATAAATCAATGGGTTAGGCAGCTTGTTCTTTATATGTTCTCTATGCTATTTGAATTATTTTTCTATTTCGACGTGGTATTTATCCAAAACCAAATATGTTATGTTGTTTTCCAACAAATTACTTAAGTACTTGTGATGAATTTCATATTTTGGTAAATTTAAGTACCTATAATGTAATTTAAAGATCATAAATATATCTTGTAAGTAAGCGTATTCACGAATTATTTATATTCGAAGTCTTGGATTTTTATATGTAAATGATTTCGTTATACTCGAAAAATATCCTAGCTGAACCGATGCCTAACAAACAACTGAGCAAAAAATAAATAATTATTTATAATGTATACCTACTTTTTTTCATTACGCTGAGACAATACGAGTACATTAATTTGATATATTGCGTTTAAATTAAAACCCAAAAAAAAAATTAAGAATTGAATCATCAACTAAATTCAATAAAAAAATTACGAACCTCTTATTTCCGACGAAGCACAAACCTCCAAGATTCAAACGTGATTGTTAACTGCGGATTCGCTAATTTCAATGTAAACCAGACTTCAATCTTAGTCACGAAACTTTGTTCTACTTTGTTACGAATCTCGTCTTAGCAACAGAAATGCGCGTGGTCTCCCGCTGAGAGTTCGTAGCAGACTAAACCTGCGGGTAACTCTACTCACCCACCCCTACCTTTTCATTTTGAACATTTTCATCATGCAAAACAAGAGCGCTTACATTGCGTGCTTGAAATGCAACTCTAGCATAACCACTCCCAAAAAGCAGTAATGGACATTAAGCGTGTTGGATTGTCCGTCCAGTTACTTGGTAGAGTTTCGTTCGCTTTTCCGGCTATCGTGGATTCTCCTATAACCAAAGTGCTTAAGCTTGTATTGCATGTTTGCAGGGAAGGTGGGCTTTTCAATCAGATGCGCTGCCCTACCCAAAGCCTGTATGGGATCCCGTTGAATGTGTGTGGCTGCATTCACGTATACGGAAGTTAATTAACTCGGAATTCGCAGTGCTTTCTACGAGATAAGACTTTAATTAAAGGTAAAACCTACCTGCGCTAATAATGCTTTAATATTTTGAGTCTCATGGGCATATTTAATTAATGCAACGATATTTATAGCTTTTTTTGTCGTCACTGCTTGAAATAAATAGCGACCATGCATCTTATTTAATATCAAAAGAATAACGGAAGAAATTAAGTTCAATCATGTAAACGTTCGGGAAACATTTTTATAATTTCTATAATGATTCTTGATTTTTCCTTTAAGCTATAACTCTCCAACTCTTAATTATTTCAAGATAGATTTCATGCTCTTCAAGTCAATCATTGTCGTGCCTACAAAATCTAATAATAATAATATATTGAGATAAAAATAAATATACAGAATAATATAAAAATAATATCTTGGGACAATTGACACGAATTGACCTAGCTCCAAACTAAGCAAAGCTTGTAATATGGGCACTAGACCACAGATAAACATACTTATATAGATAAATACATACTTAAATACATGTTAAACATCCAAGACTCGAGAACAAACATTCGTATTTTTCATACAAATATCTGCCCCGACCGGGGATCGAACCCGGGACCTCAAGCTTCATAGTCAGGTTCTCTAACCACTGGGCCATCCGGTCGTCACTTTATCACTAAATCACTTTAAAATAAATACTTACCAAATTAGCTTTCTCGTAGATGTGATATGTGCCGCTTCAATCCTTTTGAGTAAGCCTATTTCGCCTCTCTAATTCTTTACAATAATTAATCCAGACGTAACCATACTGTCCATCACCATATTTATTTATGATAATCTGTGCTATTATTTTCTCATTTACGTCGGCTGACCATTTATTATCTCCGGCACGGGGAAATAAAACGAAATCATTAAACGCGGTGGCCGTTTTAACAAAAATGTCCATTAGTAACCCTTTTCAAATTCTACGTAAGCCCCCAGCTTTGTTTTTTCGTGATATTTTTTTCATGGCTCTTTTTAGAGTTGGCCGACTTTTGTCGTGATCCCCTGCGGTAGGTAAATTGGACATTGCGTTCACTCAGAATGGTTTATTATTATTATAAGCTTGTAATTTGCATTGCGAGGGCTTGAGGGGATCAGTTATATAGAAAAACCCTTTTTATTTCGGAGTGATTTTACACAAATACAGTTCTAAGCGCCTTAATGCTTACTGAAACATTTGCGTGCTAGTTAATAAATAAACCAAGACTATTTGCAATTTTCGTATTTAACAATACTTTAGATTGAAATAATAAAATCCCGCCGAGTTTAAGCATATGTTTTAAGATAGAGGAGAAATTAATAAATAATTGAACGCATCTCCAATAAGTAAAACATTTAAAAGATGCAATAACTTCAGTTTACTACACATTGCTAACTTACTAGCCACTTAAGCATAATATCCGTTAATGTCAGATATACGCTGATCCTTTGCTAGACACAGAATGCAGATTACCAGATTCGGCCGGTTGCCAGTTGGCACAGCTTCTTTGCCTCTTTATCCTTACGTATTATTAGGGCCTTAATTATAACGTAGGGGCCCTGACATGCCCCCGCTCCGTCTTGGGGCTCCCCCGGGCCCCAGATTGGGGGCCTCGGTACCTGCCCGGACACACGCAACGCTTCGTGCGTTGAATTTCGCACGTTATAAATCACCACATTCTGACATAAAGCATAAGATATACTGTTATTTATAGGGGAATAGCCGGTCATCGTTACTCGGCTGTTTTTCTGATAGCAGAAAATAAGGTCATGTTTCTATTGTTTAATTAGGCCGATATTTTTGGTGTCGGAAGTTAACTGATAGTTTTTTATCGGCGCGGAAGCATCGATCATTATTTAGCTTTATTGCTTTGAAAGTAGTTTAATTTTGAAAGTTTCATCATGTACCTATCGCATTGATTAGATTCTATTTTCATTTTATTTCTTTAGCGAAGGATTGTAAACAAAAGGCGACAAAATATTTGAAATAGCTCTGTCATCCAGTAGGGTATTAACGTATATATTCTGGTGCAATTTAATCTTTCAGTAAATGGAAACTTAACAGAATTGTTATAATATCCGGCAAACCTGGTTAGGTTAGGTTTAACCTAAACCTGTTTTGTAGATTTTAAGCCCATTATAGACTTCCATGCTGGTCTAGGAGCAAAGAAAAAACATAGAATGTACCAGTTGCTTCTCTTCCCGCACAGATGGTAAAAGTCCATCGAGGGAATGGGCGAAAATAGGAATCATGTTAAAGGCGATACGGCTAGCAACCCATCACTATTTTGATTCCATTTTCCACCTATACGCTCACAATCTAGCTAAACGTGACCAGGTCTTGTTACCTTAGGCTCTGTCTACCCCGTAAGGGATAAATATGTGATTTGTGTGTTTGTGTGTGTATAGATTTCAAACTTTGTTTATTTTTGCTCACACTCATCTAGTAACAAAGCTATCCGCGCTTATTTTTAAGTCTGTTTCGACATAAAGATACATGTAAAATGTTCACCATATTTCAATTTAAGGTAAAAAAATGTAAACATGATGTCTTTGAAATTGAAGTTGATACCTACCTGTGATCAAACAATAGCTACAAGCCGAGATCCCTCTTTCTGCCTCGGGGATTGAAAAATGGCACTGACATCAATATTCCTCGCGTTTTCATTTCTCCGCTGAACATGGGTCCGCGGAACAGCCCCGTCCCAAAGACTTGAGAGTCCTTCACATGTATAAATTTAGATGTCCCGCAGTGATATTGTTTTTTACAGGACTTATTAGAAGTGATACTTTTCTTCCGTGCATTTTTTCCAAGTACTACCAATTGGGATTGTCTATTTTTTTACAATGTATAGTCAATCGAAAACCATTTCGAGATAAATGCTTTTTAAATCGTTTTCTGTATTTACTTTATTTTATTTTACTATAATGAATTTATTACATGAAAAATAAGCAATGACCTTCATTTGACATTCCCAGACATGACGTAGACGGTCCAAAATGTACTTTATTTGCAAATGTTACAAATTCTATGCTATTTACGCGTGGATTATACTACGGAGTTCAATTTGGACCCGCAATCTGACATTTCATTCATCGTATGACAGATGACAAGCAAAATGACAATCTTGTTACTGTCATTCTTGTTTTTTCCACTGATTACTTTCATATTGTTGTATTATAGTTTTGATTTAGAAGCACTTTAGAGTGTATCCGCCAAGTGATGTGCTTCGCCCACATGAAAGATTTTCCGCTAAATATTTTAATGGACAGCGAAATATTACGTTTTTCGGTTCACTTTCGCCTACTGAGTTTACCGTCTTATTTCCGGGTCCTGTTTTGTCTCGATCATACCTGGTATGTGTTTATGGACCTTTCTGCTTCGCGCAGAATGTTATGGTATGTGTAACGGCTGTGAAAATATAAAATTCATAGGAGAAGATCGACTGAATCTTCCTGTGTTATTGTTGAATCATTTTGACATTGATACTAATGACAGTTTGCCAACTTCACCACAGATAGAAAAGACGTTAATGGCGGCGCTTCACATACGTTTTATGATCAATTTATCCAATAAGCAGATGTGTGGCACCGGCAATGGAAACTCTGACGTCATCAACCAAAATACTTTCAATAATTAATAGTGAAAAAAATACCGAGTTATATGAGAAAACATTGAAATTGGTTTCTTATAATTGACTATTCTGCACAAAAAAAATATAAAAAGGATAGGTATTTTTTTTTTAGACAATCCCAATTGTAGAAGTACATAATACAGAGACTATACGAGTACAATAACTGTATAGATAGGTACCTAAACACATACATGTATCTAAATTTACCTACCTATAGTTATCACTATTTAATTAGAAAGAAACGTATATTATTATTAAGTTACATACATACATAAATCACGTCTGTACCCTTACGGGGTAGACAGAGCCTAAGGTAACAAGACATAAGGGCCACGTTTAGCATGATTGTTGTATAGGTGGAAAAGGGAATCAAATTAGTGATGGGTTGCTAGCCGCATCGCCTATAACATGATTCCTAAGATTTTCGTCCATTCCCAAGTTAAGTAAGTTCCTCTCATCCACTCAAAGGTTGACTGGAAGACATCCCTTAAAGAGATAAGTTCGCCTTTTGCATGTATCTCAGTGTTTGTCAATTGTATTTGTCTTATGTTTATTGTGCACAGTAAAGAGTTTACTTACTTACCTACTTAAGTTAAGTAGAAGTTGGGAGCGTAAATAAATTAAATGAGTGGAATAATTAAGGACAATAGACAAATCGTCAGATAAATTGTTATTATAGAAATGGTTAGCTAAGATATTCTCATTCAAATGAACCTATAAAAAACACTCGCATCCCCAATATTCATTAAGGTACCTACTTACTAAATAGGGTGAAAAAATAGAAAGTGGAGCCTGGACCTACAACCCAAGGATTATAGGCGCGTTTTCAGCCAAGGGGGCTAAAATAGAATACCTCAAGCGCCATTAATTTCACTGGCTACCTTACTCTCCACGCCGGATCATAGCGACGTAACTGCTGCTTGGCGGCAAGATTAGGTGAGATAGTAATAACGATCCGAGCGGACCTAGAACAAAGTACCTCGTATCTCAAAAAACACCTTGAAGCATGTGTTATTTTTTTTTATTGTATAGAAAGCCATTACGTAGGTACTCGTACAAACAGTCGGTAATAAACCTACACACATCGTTAAGGGTCCTGTTAAACCATCTGGCCAGGCTTACGTCATTCGAGACACAATTTGAAGTTTCCCTGACGCGTATAAGAAGAGTATCATCCGGTGTCTGTGAAATTACTTGGGACTTTCATGTCGTATAAGAAGACAAGGCTCTCGAAAACTATCTCAGTTGGCACCATCTGTCTCACTTGGTCTCACTATCGTGTCTCCACAAACGACCAAAGTTTGAGCCGAGACCCGCCCAATTCGTTATTTCTTAGTGACTAAACTAGGTTATTCTTTATTATGTTTTAACAAAATATTTCGTGTTCAACACAAAATTTCTAAGTGGCCCTTTGCCTTTGCTCGTCAGTGTAGTAATGTCGTCTCAAAAAATTGAGAATATTATCAGTTCATCAAAGAAAAGTCGGCAACATTAATGACGACATCTCAGTGGCACAATATTAATATCAACATTGATTATCACTGCCTAAGCGCATGGAACGTTTTCGAATGTCGGACAGATAGATGCCAAGGGTAAAGAGTTGCAAAGCGTTTTAAGCGCCATATTTAAGTGTTACTAAAGTCGAAAATAATCCAGTAATTAAGAATGGCAGAGTAATAAGGTGAATTGACTTTACTTCATAAGATATTCTTAATTTTT
This sequence comes from Pandemis corylana, assembly GCA_949127965.1. Lineage (NCBI taxonomy): Eukaryota > Metazoa > Arthropoda > Insecta > Lepidoptera > Tortricidae > Pandemis > Pandemis corylana. The sequence continues at coordinate 7,753,154 of OX421857.1, forward strand.
GTGACATACAAGACACGGTGGTTAAAACTTTTTCACGATGTGACTCGCAAATATTTCATTACTCTAGGCTTGTATAGGTATATTTAAAAAACTCTGAAAGTTATGCAAGTCGTAAAACCTGATGCCTAATTAACTTATAAAATATTTTTGCCAGTTAATATGTGTGTTTTGTAACTAACAATCTATGGATCTAAGGTGGATCTGAGACACCCGAAAATAATTTATTTTTTATTAATATTTTAGAAATATAAAAAAACTTGTGATAGCGTAGGTAGTGGTTTGATAAACGATTTTTTCCCAAGCGAGCAATTCACGTAATGAATAAGGCTTCCACTCTCGTCCAATTATTTCATTTCAATTTACAAATAAAATTCTATTCACTTAAATACGACGACTTAGACTTTTATTTCAGTGGGTTTTAATTTAAACGCTAATTTAATTCATAGAAACGTGTTTTAATCAACATAATGGTCAACAATATCCAGCTGATAAAATATTTTTAAAAAGAGAATTTGGAGCGTAGGACTGGGGTATTTCGAGTACCCTTGAAGAAAAATGTACCTAATCAAAACACTTGGTCTAATTAACAGAGAAAAATTAAAATAACTATGATTATAATTAAAACAATCTATCTAGGTATTATGTCAATAATTATTAATTCTCTTGCTCTGCTTTTTAAGCCCTTAATACAGCTTTAAAGGCATACGAAGATAGATTAAAACCTAACCTACCCACATTTACAAAATTCGCAACATGTTACCGTCAAATATCTGAACAATATAATGTTTTATGAAATCCGATTTCATAATGTTGCAAGAGAATTATGAAATGGTAATAAATGTTAGATGGTAAAACATAAAAGCTTTCTATACCTTTCACCCATCAGCTGCCCAAGAAATACACCTTAAAATTTGTTGTAATCAAGGGCTCTTAAAACATTCTGTTCTTGATTACAAAAAGGGTTCCCCCTTAACAATTCCTTCAGGCTTTGTGGAATAATTGGCGAAACAAATAATCGATAAATTGCCGCCCGCTTCAAAATAAAGCATAATAAATGAATCAATTACTGAAAAGTTTCACCTAAGACAGCTGACAAAGGACTCTTGAGTTCGCGGCTTTTGAATAGGTATTTGCTGCTAATCACCTAACTTTTAATTAATGACATCATTCGGTGAATAAAAGTCGTCTGCCGTCCTAACGCTTACTTTAAAGTGGAACCGATTGTTCCACACTTAACCCTTTAATCTTCCATTAAGGCTAAAACGCACCTACTTGGATATTTGGATAAACTTTCAGTTTCAAAGTTTTGAATACGTTTTATCAAGAGGAAGGAAGAAGGAAATGTTACGCCTCGTTTCTTGAAGTTTTGGTATTTCTAAGTTATTGAATGAATCAGGCTATACGTTGCAGAGGTTAATGACCATTTAAAAAAAAACTCAAGCTCAACTGTTGCTTGTAAGCAAACGCACGAAACGCTAAACACGTTTCAAAATCTTTACTATTCCATTCTTAAAGCTATATGAGTATATCGTTTACCCCGTTAAATACGCACTTACTGTCTTGCACGTGTGGGTACAGAGTAGCAAGGCAACTGTTTTCGTAGGATGCATATATACATACATGCATAAGTCACGTCTTGATCCCTAAGTTATAGTTATATAATTATCTTAGGTTGAATCCATATGAGGCCTTGTTTCTGTCACGGATTTTGAAATACGTGATGGTTTGCGAATCTCCAGCACCCGTTACGAGTACATTGCAGCTCGGATTACTCAGTAGTAGTCATGAATCATTTTGTCAAAGTTTAACTCGTATAAAACATCCTTTTGATAGCTGATCGCTCTTTGTAGGCGAATTGGAACTGCAATGTAGCGGACGCTTAAAGTAACAGCTACAAAGTGAGTGCGAATTGTTAATCGACTGTTATGCAGTCTATCCAACAGACTTGAAAATAGGTGAACAGGAAATATTTAAAACTAGTCAATTAACATAAGTAAATAAAACCAATTGAAAAAACTGAGTAACGAGTTTCAATTATATTTGGATAAAAATAAATGAAGCGGACAGATAGTGGGCACAAACAAATACCAAAAAAATGAGTTAGTTAGTACCTATCTAACTTCGTGGAATTCACGGTAGCGCAGTTTAGTTTTAGACGTACAACTTTTTTTTAAATAGAAAGTTTTTTGATAGATTTTCCCTTTGACTAAATTAAATCGGAAATTGGAATCACAATGAAAAATAGTATCTTTAATAACCGACCAAGTGCGAGTCGGACGCGCGGTCCGAGGGTTCCGTACCACCGTACAACAAAAAACATTTTTGTCCGTTCGCATACGCAAATTGGTATATATTAATATATATTCTAAATAACCCCGTAAATAAATAATACTTACATACGTACACCAATCACGTCTTTATCCCTTACGGGGTAGACAGAGCTAAGGTAACAGGTCACAGGCCACATTTAGCAAGATTGTGGGCGTATTTGTGGAAAATGGTATCAAAATAGTGATGGGTTGCTAGCCTCATCGCCTATAACAAGATTCCTATGATTTTTGCCCATTCCCCCGTTGGGCTTTTACCATCTGCGCGGGTAGAGAAGAAATAAAGGCGAGATTAAAGCAAATTGGTTGGTAATAAAAAACGGCAAAGAAATCACGTTTGTTGTACCTATGGGAGCCCCACTTAAATATAAATTTTATTTTGTTATTAGTATTTGTTGTTATTCCCTCTTTGTTGTTAACCCTCCAATACACGGAGGAGGCCTATGCCATGAGGCACGCCGAATTACGCGACAATTTAATAATGATAAAAAAAACAACACAATAACAACACCAAAAATTAAATTGTAGCGAATTCGGAATAAAAAAGGCTATAATATAATAATTTGTTGTTATTGCCGCAACAGAAATACATCTTCTGTGAAAATTTCAACTGTGATACAGCCTAGTGACAGACAGACTGACAATCTTAGCAATAGGGTTCCGTTATTATCCTTTGGGTACGGTACCTTAAAAATTAGAACACGCTTCTTCATGACATTAAAAATACTGCAAATCCAGAAATTAAATTAAGTTGGAACATCAAACTTGAGACGAAGTTTCATTGAATTAGTAGTCGATTGGTTTCATTTTAGCGCAAAGATTATAGAACGCCTGCCAAGTCTGTGATTTGTGAAGTTAGAGCATTTTTGATGGTTTGAAAGACAATTAAGTGAGCTAATCTTATGTTGTACTGTAGCCTCATCTATATATATTAAAAAAAAGTCGTGTTAGTTACACTATTTATAACTCGAGAACGACTGAACCGATTTGGCTGAAAATTGGTGGGGAGGTAGCTTAGAACCAGGAGACGGATACAGAATACCTACTTTTTATCCCGATTTCCTCGCGGGCTTGGAAAATCCCGAAATGTTGTACCAATAAAGCTACATTACATTTGGCACCTACATATTATTCCTTCATTAGGATAAAGGTGCACTACAAAGGAATTTTTCAAGTTTCCCACGGGATAAAAACACGAGGTAAATAATTAACACTATAATTAGTAGATAATATTGCTAGAGGATCACGTAGGTGCAGGTGGTAGAAGGGATTTTCCGAATTTCCCGCGGCATAGGAAATGAAAACCTTATAGGTACTTGGAGACATGAGTGGATGGAGTATGTCGTCACTCTGACGTTATCTGCGCGGACGAAGTCTCGGGCAAAAGCTAGTAAAATATAAGGATAAGATCTAAGACGCATCACAAGCTTTCCCATATGCAATTAACGAGCACAAAAATTGGCCTGAAACCTGTTCCGTTTTCCATTTCGCTCGCTGAACTACTAAAAATGAAAACAATACGCTCCTCTCGGGCATAATTGAATTTTGTTGGGACGGTCTCTAACTCTCTATATTTCTCGTTAGCCGCTGTCGCGTTGAATCATTTCAGCATAACTCCAGTTTGAACGTCAATCTATTCGGGAACTTCGTTTTCGCGTTACAGACAGGAATAGGTTTTCACTGGTATACAGCTAACCATAGCTAGTGCGCCAGTGGTTTCGATGAGAGTGGTTTTCAGGTGACAATATTTATACATCACACGGATAGATCGACTAGTCCACAGGGGATGAGAGCAGTGTGCTGTGAACCGGGTAGAAGAGGATTCGCGTCACGCATTACGTATTTATTTTGACATGTTGGTATATTGTGAACACTACTCTATGTAGCTTTTAGACATTTTCTACAGGATGTTGACTTGTTGTGCTTGCTTTTTAAATTTTGTAAAAATATGTCTAAATTAATGAAACAACACACACACACACAAATCACGTCTTCATCCCTTACGGGGTAGACAGAGCCCAGAGTGACAAGACCCAAAGGCCACGCTTAGCATGATTATGAGCGCATAGGTGGAAGTGGTAAGGCTAATCAAAATAGTGATGGGTTGCTAGCTGCATTGCAACAGTTCGATTACCTATGGTGTGCGAAGTTCTCAATCCGCACTGGGTCTGGGTGGAAACTACAACCCAAGCCTTCTTCTGTTATTGCACAGCAGAGGGACGTACATACATACATACACATACAAACATCACGTCTCTATCCCTTACGGGGTAGGCAGAACCTGAGGTAACAAGACCTAAAGATCACGTTCAGCATGATTGTGGGCTCAAGGATGGAAAGGGCAATCGAAATAGTGATGGGTTGCTAGCCACATCGCATATAACATGATTCCTAAGTTTTTGCCCATTCCCTCGATGAGCTTTTATCATCTGCGCGGGAAGAGAAGCAACTGGTACATTCTATGTTTTTTCTTTACTCCCAGACCAGCATAGAAGAAGCTCCCGTATTGCACTGTTTCTTAAACTGATCTGGAATACTTCTGCAGGGGGCTGCTGGGTTTATTTTACTGAACTAGCAAACCTAAGAGAAGTTACCAAAGTTGCGAAATTTATAATGGAATGTTCTCAGAATTTTTTAATTTAATTATTGTTAATGGGAGCACGTTAAGTGTCCCCAGGATAACATTATTACGTGTTTTAACTGATTATCGAATGAAAATCCTATAGAAATAAAATTTAAGAACAAATTTTTCAAAAATTCCCATTGGAAAGTTTTTGGAAATTTCTGAGATTATTCTTGATTTTCTGAGAATGTTCTGCAACTTGCACGTTGTTAAACTGAAAATCCTTGTAAAAGTTTTTTGGATCTATTTGTTGTTGTTCATAAAAGTAGATTTATATTTAGATTATTTTATTCATTCAATAAAAATTTAATCATAAATTGTACATTGTCAAGTTAGTAGAATTTAGATTGAAATCGTCAAGAGTAAGGGCCTGTCTCACATCTCCCTGTAAAATTCCTGATATATCAAGGGCTTATTTCACCGCACTCTGTAAAGTTTCGGTTATTTTAAGTGTCAGTTGTCTATGATTCTGTCTCTATTTCTTACTACGAAATAGACAGAGACGACATCAAGATAACCGACACTTAAGGTAAACGGAACGTTAGAGAGAGTGGTGAAATCGGCCCAGAGTGTCAGTTATCTAGGATTCCCTCTATTTCTTAGTACAAAACAGACGGAGACGACATCATATATAAACGACACTTAAAATATCAGGGTCTTAAACTGAGAGTGGTGAAATAGGCCGTAAATGAAATAAAATAATAAAAATCAATTAAATATTACAAAATCAAAAATAACAACAATAAATCAATTCAATTAATTATTTGCTAGGGTTCTCTGTTTTGTTTACATACATTAGGTATTAACATTAGTCTCTGTTACACTAATCTACTCAAATACTCTAAATTCTACAACATCTTTGATGATGAATGATGATTTTGTTTTAAACATTTTGGTTTTGTTCTAAGCTTGCTATTAACAATTCAACAAAGTGTCAAACTAAATAAGCAAGTGTCGAGGAGGCTCGGTGTGTCCTCAAAGGCTACGCCCGAACATCTGAAACGGAAAATTTAATATAACAAGTTGTTCCTTGAAACCCAAGAGTGTGAGTCAAACAAATAATATCAAGGAAACAGTAGGCTCAATTTTATTTATACTGTTTCTTTCAGCGTTAATTCTTTGAAAAAAATTGACTCGATGAAAAAATATACTCCGAATCTAACCAACCATAAGAAGAATTTACTAATAGATATTCGTTTAAGACACATATTACATAGAAAGAGGTTTTAGTTATTTAGTTAGAGGTTATGTAATTTTTTTTTGGGGACTAAGTGTGGGCCTTGGAACTATTCAACATTTTTTATCGCTATCGATCGTAATAATCTGCATGCCCAACTCTTTTGTCTTGCTTGGACAGGCCAGTCAGAGGCCAGCAATCGCCGCGCTGCGTTTTACTTTTCTACAAGTTTAGTGTGTGAAATTCCACCTTGTTGAATAATTTCTCTTTGTCTCAACTAAACATATACATACATACTTACATAAATCACATCTTTATCCGTATCAGTGCCTAAGGTAACAAGACCTAGGTCACGTTTAACATGATTGTGGGCTAAACTAAACACGAACGCAAAAAAATAGCAAAATGTTCAACTTTATCGCTAACTCTAGTGAGTTAAGTATTATTTAAAATCTTGCGTCGTAATTATTACATTTATAATAACTTGCGTTCTGTTTTTGAGTATATTACGAGGCCCACGTCGCGACTCCCCGAGGCATCCAAACAATAATTTCCCTAACTCGCCTCTGGCGAGCTTAATTCTCTTCTTCGACGCAACCCTGTAATCAGATTACAACACAGACGCGCCGCATAAATCTCTTCGAGACGTCTTGCGGTTTTAAAATGAAATTTAATTTACGACGCCGGGGAATATGACGCGTACTTATAAAACGAACGTCTCGTTATTTATAATGGTTTCTGTGGAAACTACTTCAAAGACTGCTCGGTAGCCGGTTGCTATTATTTTTCATTGCTTCCATGTGGTTGACTTAAGTTAAGACATTGTAAGACGATTTTGGAAAATTTTAAGAATACTTTGTCGTAATTTTTTGAACTATCAAAGCGTCTCGAGTCTCAGAATTTTTAAGTGGAAGAACTCTACGCTTAAGTCAAGTTTTAGTACAACCCTTTTAAAGGAGGCCTGGTGGAAATGCAAGTTACGTGTAAACCGCGGACTTATGGGAGTTGTTGGAGCAAACATAGCAACTATGCTGCGAAGATATAAAGCTGGAAGTTTTAATACCGGTGAGAATTTTTAATGGCAAAGGAAAACTAACCACGCGATCGTCAAAAAGTTAGCTAATGACACACACTTAAATAAATAATTCTGTCACGCACATTTTTTTTCACTGGTAGGTAGTTAATCAGAAAGATGACTAAGGTCTCGTAATTAACGCGACGGTAACTGATATCTATCATCTAAAAATTCTCAAAGTTCTTATAATAGCGCCCCCCATGGGCATCCATTTCGTGTGCAAAATAAATTAATTAACCCTTTTCATTTGCGGCGTGCGGGCGAGATTGTAATCGACCCGGTTAGTGCCACGTCGGGGATACAACGTTAGGTGTTTCTAATACCTTAAAGGGTCGTTTCACTCACACAGCCAAGGAACATTTTTGTGTATCTCTTATTTTGCCACGATGTCACTGACTTTTGATCCGAAGGGTTCTAAATAACGAGTAAGCACCCTTACGTTCAGGTCTGGAATACTCCTATTCAATTACGAATGAGTGAGTTTATATTTGCTCTATCTTTGAAACAACAAGATAAGTAGGATAAAATATGATGAGCTTTTCTATCTTTCTTTTTAACGGCAATTTTATAAACAAGTTTAAGTATAATCCAGTTGAAAGGAGTTTAATCCCTATTCTCCAGATAGTGCTTAACTCTGTTTGATAGAGAATAGCAAAATCCGCCGTTAAATAACAGGTAAAATGTAGTCCTGAAATAATTTGTTACTGATATTCAAGTTTAAATGTATAATGGCGGCTTTGCCGCTCGTTCGCTAAAGTTTCCAATAGTGCTACTAACTTCTGCTTCAACTGCAGTCCTCGCCGAATAAAATAAAATTTACCTCTCGAATTTAGTGAATAATTTATACAAATTATTGAAACTTCACACCGTTTGCAAGAGATTGAATGAGATAGTTTTCCGCGCGACTCAAGATTGTTTATGTTTAAATAAGAATATCCATATATAGTTTACTAGCGACCTGCCCCGGCTTCGCACGGGTGCAATCAGTGTTTCTCTACTATATTATGCATGTATTATACATATAAACCTTCCTCTTGAATCACTCTATCTATTAAAAAACTGCATCAAAATCCATTGCGTACTTTTAAAAATCTAAGCATACATAGAGACAGATAGACAGCAGAATGCGAATTTCTTTTATACTATGTAGTGATAGTAACGTAACTACTTATTAAACAAAAACCATAACTGTATTATTTTTCACGATATTATTTACTTTTTATATACGGTGACCTAAAAATCTTCTCAATGCTAAGAAAATGACTTATTTATATTATGTACAGTATACGTTAATCGAAATGAACTTATAAATGCGTGTTGTGGTTTAAAACAAAAATACTGCTTAAGAAGTAACGATACTTTAAATTTTGACAATGACCCAAATAAATACTAATAAAGAAGAGACACGAAACCTTGGTGACACAAAAGAAACCGTACACGTGTACAAGCAAGTTAAATAACGCCTTTTTTGCTGAGGAAAATATAACCAACATTGCCCGAACAATGGTTGAGCAAGGTGGGTAGGTACTTCAAGTAGGCTTTTAAGGGGCAATTTTGGAAAGCTCTTGAACTGATTGCCGAGACTCTGATTTCATTGGCGTTCCACTTTCATTTAAGGCTCTTATAGTACACAAAAAAATGTTACTAATTTAGAAAACCTCTTTACACACACTTAGACCTCAATTATTTATCTACTGGTTGTTATCAGCGTACTTTACCAAATTACTAACAACTTTTCCCTGTATTCACATGAACAACTAAAACTTTGTAGATTACGAAGAAGCGGAACAAACTTTGTACAGTATGATGCTGAACATTTACGCGGGTGCGACCAATGTACGACTCGGAATGCAAGGTATAAAATGTACGATCTGATACTTTGTGTCCCCCATGTGATTTCTAAACAGGTCGTCCATTCAACATTCAAGGCCGTGCACTCCGGCCACATAGGATTGAGGGCTAAAAACAGGTTTGTACTTTTAACTGAACGCAGTAAGCAACAAACAATGTATATTATATAGTAGAAACACAAACGTTTATTTACAATTATGCGTTACCAATAAAACTCAAGCGGCTTTTTTTTTAATTTATTAATTTAATGTTATGTGTTAAAGTTCAGTGAAGTGGCACATATCTGTCTCCATTTTACCTTTCCGAGTGTACGAACATTAGTATTTATGAATAAACTATACAGCTTACATTTCTAAATGTCAGTGAAAATTAGAACACAAAAAATCCGAAAAGTAAAGCTATGGCCGGGAATCGAACCCGGATCCTCGTCATTCCGTGACGCGTGCTATAGCCCTACACCACCCATAGCAGACAACAATAAAACACACACAGCTTACAATAAAAATTAAAACAGAATAAATTAAATAAAACCCGCGCGTATTATAATTAAATTTAGTAACATTATTAAACGGGTATTATAATATTTAGACACAGCAAAATTATAAACAAATCCCTCTTAAGTCTGTTCTCATCTAATTATTAATTAATGTAAAGATTTTAATACTAAATAAATTATAAACAAGCTTCTGTCATCGCCTTAATAACAAGTAAATAGGTATGTTACAGTATCGATATTCGTAAGAATCGGGAACCTAATTTTCCTTATTAAACCAGGGAAATTTTCAAGGGATAAGTATGTATAATACGGATAATTATTAGCAAGCTAAGGCGTCTTTTGCGTACATATATGAGGGGTTGTTTAAATCACTGCATATTATAAAACAAAGTCGCTGTCCGCTGTCTGTCTCTATATATGTTTAGATCTTTAAAACTACGCAGTGGATATTGATGCGTTTTTTTATTAATAGATAGAGTGATTCAAGAGGAAGGTTTATATGTGTGACGAAGTCGCGGGCAGAAGCTAGTTTAATTATAAAATGATGATACGCAGTAAATGCGAAAAACCATCCTTGATAGACAAAGTTTAGTAACATAATGTTAATTGGAACTCTGAACCAAAATTGACTATTGTCCTTAGGGTGACGTAGGATTAGCATAAGTAAATTGTCCGATACTTTCGGGGACGGAACCCGTTTAGGCGGCCGGTTCAGCCGGAACGCTCACTTAATTGTTGTTTCTTGTCACTTATTTTCTAGAAACATCTAAGGAACTCTAAGAACAAATATTTTCAAGTCAATAAAAGCATTAAAAGGCGAATCATAGCCACTAGCGCAAACCACTAGGTTTGCCCTACAGCCTCTCAAGCAGTGTTGTGGGTTAGAACCTGGGTGCACGCCTAAAAGTTTTTGAAATTTGTATGACATGGACAATGGACTTGCGTTATATATATATGAATAGGAAGGCAAACGTGCAAGTGGGTCACCTGATGGTAAGTGATCACCACTGCCCATAGACACCCGCAACCCCGGAGGGATTGCAGATGCGTTGCCAACCTAGAGGACTAAGAAAGATGAAATGCCTCTTGTGCCCGTAATTTCCCCGGCTGTCTTACTCTCCACACCGGAACACAGCAGTGCAAGCACTGCTATTTAGCGGCGGCATTAGCGAGTAAGATGGTGGTAGCGATCCGGACGGACCTTGCACTAGGCCCTACCACCCCTTACCCCTATCTTATAAAAATAGTCATGTACAATTCCCCGCTATAAATTCTCGTAAGGTTTTTAATAGTTAGAGCACTTGGTACAAAGTGATATTCAAGTTCTTAAAGACTTGAAACAATCGTGATTTTCCGATAGCCAGCTTTATTGCGACTTTAATGAATAGAACTTGTTTAAAGTTTCCTGTATCTCGATCGGATATCTGATTCTCGATCAGAACGAGGCCGACTCTAATGACGCTGTAGTAAGGAGGTCGACTTTTTCAATGCACCTTTTTTAATTACAAGCATTTCGCTCGTTCAAATTAAAATGACTTCAGGGTCTACTTCAGCTTGCTTTTTAAGGCATACGTTACGTAAGACGAAAACATGGATCCGAGTGATCCACAGATTTGAACTGGTACCCACAACAGTATGTTTGTGAAAGTGAATGATATTTTTTTCTGTCAAGTAATATTTTGACATTAATGCAGAGAGAGAGAGAGAGAGAGAGAGAGAGAGAGAGGTAATACGGGCCATTCAGTTTTGCAGAGTGCAGGATCCCCTTGTTCTTGGTACATAACCAAATGACATTATTAGGACATTCTAAGGTAAAATTAAGACTATTTCTAAAGTAAAACAAACATGTTGCGGCTTAGGGGTGGCCCAAGTGGCTAAACCTTTTTTTTTTTTTTTTTTTTTAACGTGTGGAAAATGCGCCTTATGCATCTCCGCGCTCGGGGCAGCATACGAACGGAGGTATGACGGGCTCTCCGACTCGCCGCTGCCTTCCCTGCGGAAGGAGGGGAGAAGGCCTACCGTCTAAAAACACACACGTTCCCTCCAGGCCTTGAACTGCAGGCGCCGCGGGCGCACTGCGGTGACCACCGCGACGCCCACTGGCCGCCCCGGGATGGGGCAGGTGGCAACGGCACCGTTGAATGCGGGTTCCGGATTCCCCGCCCTCCCCCGCCGGTGACCGTCTGGTTTTTTAAAGAGGTTAACTCCTCGCAGCCCCCTCAGCGGCCCACGTTCCCAGCGCCTACGGGCCGGGGTTACGTGACGACCGACGTGACCGAGATCACGCCGCCCTATTGTTTTTTATAGAGGTTTACTCCTCGCGGCCCCCCTATCTTGAAAAAGACGAGGCGGCCCACGGTCCCGGCCTTACAGACCGGGTTTACGTGCCGACCGAAAGTGACCGAAGTCACTCCGCTCCGCGATCGCGTCCCTTGCGGAACGCACCGCTTCGACGGTAGGCTTTCGCCCGCCGCCAGCATGAGGCTCGCCCTTCCGTTCCCCGCCCGGGGCGAACAGCAGGTACAAGGTTGGACTCGCCCCCGTCCCTCCCCGTACGAGGCGTTTGGCGCCTACAGGTTTGGTGCAGAGCTACGGTCAACGCACCACTCGTCCCCGCCCCAGGGCGGGCACCAGTGGTGGCCGCAGATGCAGAGCAGCTCCCCGGCAGCTACCGCACACCCCGTCCCCCCCTAGGCTCCCCCCCCTCAGAGAACGCAGGGCCTGCCGGTAACCGCAAAGCGTCACCTACCTTTCGCCAGCTCCAGGCCGAGTGACCAGCTCGGCGGGAGGGGCTACTCGGTAGGAGCTCAGTTCAGCCAGGCAGCACCCCACGCTTCTGTCCCTCGTCGCCCCAAGGCTCCCCTTCCCCCCCAAAAGGCGTTTGGTGCCTCCAGGTTTGTTGCAGAGCTACGGTCAACGCACCACTCGTCCCCGCCCCAGGGCGGGCACCAGTGGTGGCCGCAGATGCAGAGCAGCTTCCCGGCAGCTAACGCCCGCCTTTCCCCTCCTAAACTTATTCCCTCCCTTGATAAAAAGGAGCTTTCGCCCCGGCCCTCGCCAAAATATATATACATACATAAATATAATACTTCGCCCCGCCCTAAAGGTAGGATATTTGCCACCAGCTAACTAATCCACGAGGGGTTTAATCAGCCGTTGTTGCCCAGGGTGCACCGGCCTAAGCGTTACCCTTCCCCCCCCCCATGGGGCCAAAGCCCCTGATAGAAGGGAACTGTAACGCTAGAGCTCTCGGGGAGGTTTCCGACATAGCACCCCAAGTGGCTAAACCTAAATTAATCCAAGTTAAACCTAAATTAATTCAAATTAATCATCCAGCGTTGGCTTTACCAGTGCTGGTAATGTAACTTGGTTATGTACAAAGAACAAGCTGCAAAATCGCTACTTGACATGGTGTTTTTTTTTCAAACAATTTAAATGATATTTTCACTCGCCATACCTACATGATCGGTGTATTAATGTGATGAATTTCCACGGTGAGGCACTAATCAACTTGTGGAATAGTTTATATGCCATTCTTTTTTATTAGTACCCGCCAATGTTTGATAAGTTTGGTGAGGAGATCAGTATAACGGCTTGGATGTTAGATGTCATAGCGAGATCTTCACTCATATACTCCATTTATATTTAGAGCTACTTTAAAACTTTTTAATGGTAAAAATCAAGTTAAGTTTACTTTCTTTTATCTTTTTTTAATTCGCTAAGAATAGAAACTAGTTTCTAACCCTATTCGAGAGATCTTTTACCCGATCCCTAAGCCCTATCGCTCAGGTGAAGGTTGATAGCCTAAATAATGCAAAAGGGAGCAATATATTTTCGTTACAGGAGTTCATCAAATGGTAAAGTGCTCAAGCCCTAACTTTATGAGCAGTTTGATGAAGGTACTAATAATTGACACTTTTATTACCCTGCCGGACCCTTTTAAAAGTAAGTACAGGAGCTTCCCGTGAAATAGAGCATTTTTATGCAGGGTTCCCTTACTTCACATTGCGAGCTATTAAATCCCTTTTAAATTATGCACGAACGTCATCGAAGATCGGTAAAGTTGGCTGTAGAGCTCTCAAGTTTTTCCACGGCTCTCCGTATTCAATCACTGCCTAAGTAACATGTCTGTGACACACGCGGGATCACCGCCGCCGGCGAGAGCCATTTGCGCCAAGGCCAGCGAAAAAGAATCACCATTAACTTAATTGGCAAAAGGTCTGCCTTATCAGTTTTCCGCTCCACCGACTGATTAACGATTTACGAAAATAGCTTCGGGTACGCCCTATCGGACAATATTTTCCGCTATCGAACGATGCTAACGCGACAAAATTTCGCATTCATGTTCAATTGCAATCAGATATTCAGCCGACAGCGGATGACGTTCGATGGATAACTTCTTTATCGGAAATTTTGATTCGGTAAAATCTTTACGCAGCTTAATGATATTAGGGGCTTAACTTGAAATATTGTAGAGTCGACAGCAAATGGTGATTTAAGGCTGCGTTGCCGGTGTTGCGTGAGGATTATTTTGCCAAGGTTCTAGACAAGCTTAACACAGAAGCTTGACAGTTAAATGGGTATGATCCTAGCTATTATAGCTTCTCAGACAAGCGTTGAGACATAGTTCTAGCAGCCATTAGTCGGTAGTACTTAGTAACAAACAATTAAGAAGCACAAAAAGGTAGTTTATTTAAATAAATCGAATACACTGATGATTTTGTGAAGCAATTTTTACGGCTAAAAAGAACTTTTTAAGAGTGTATTCATGCTGCGGTTATGTTTTTACCGATGAAACTTTTCATCAAAAATAATTGACGTGGAATCGTTGCTAAAGATAATAAACACATAGACGACAGACAAACCGACTGTGGGAAAGAAGGGTGTGAACAAGGATTAAATAAAAGACGTAAAATTGATGGCTAAGTTACAAACTGAAGCCGAGCGAGGTTGGTATTAATCACATCATTCTCGAAGGAAATTAAAATATTACGATCGACTTGAGAACCGGATAATTTTATAGTGACTCTGTGTAATGCTTATTGGGCTTGAGTGGTTGATTGATGGTGAGATAGATCTCAAAAACAATGATGAAAAACCTCTAAAATGCTTAGCCGATTTCTGTTCTCAAATGGCGCGGCTTCAAACGCTATGAACAAATTAATACATGGAGCAGCAGTTTGGTATAAAACTTAGGAAAATATGGTGTGGGGTAGCAAGAGGAGATAACTCCACAAGGTTCACGTCCGAGTTTTTACCCGGCCCGGGCATCCCGCACTCCGTGACATATGGCGGCACTTATCCCTCCAAACTACTGTAATTCCTGCGATCTAATTTAGGGATTGAGTTAGAAATGATATAATGGTACAACGGCGGTATGAAATTGATTTTGCATCTCTCATACTCGGAAAGTGAGGCAAATAATATCGTAAGTGACATAATCACTTGAGGAATAAGAAATGTGTGAGTTTGTCAATTATATTTGATTTATGTTTATTTTGCGCAATAAAGAGTTTACATACTACATAATGTTTAACCAAGGGTGGGAATTACTTTTTTAAAAATAAGACGTTGTTTGACATTGGTATTCAATAAATTATTCTTACTAAATAATATCAGCATCACTATTCAATCGTTTACGTTAATTTTCTTTTAACTAGCTTGACTAGAGCTGCTATTTTCATTATTTTTGCTGTTTAAAAACTTTTTTAATTTCTGCGTAATCTAAATAAAAACGAGAGTAGAGTGTTGAAAAAGATACCAATAGCACTGCACACTCGATTCATCGGCATCATCGCTATGCTCGGGTGCCAAAAATACGTATCTCGTGTGATATCAGGTGTATTTCCTCCCTCGTCCAACTGAGAACTGAAAACCGTAGCCATTAACATAAAGCTCCTTATCTATCTAATAGCGGTTAGTTTCACTTGAAGCAGACAAATTACTTAACGATTGTTGCCAGTATAAAAATGCTTGAGGGTCGAGGTATTCTTCAAGGGTATCATTTAAAGGTTTCTCAGGGACGCGGTCGACGAAGTTTAAATATTTAAGAGCCATTTTGCGGGGCCTTCCGCTAACCCATCGTGGAAGATGATGAATTAAAGTCCGAGCCCTGGTCCGTGTCTCTTTGTGGGTGCAAACAAGCGATTACGTATCTAACTTGCTTTTCAGTTCATTTAAGTATGGGTCAAATCTTTTCAGCCAATTTTCATCCATTTTCAATGGTAAGAGTGACTTGAAATTTTAGTACGCAGGTTTAATATAGACAAGCTGGTAATTCGCTATCCCACGGAAGCTTTACGATTTTCCTGAATATAAATTGTGCGATGTTTTGAGCCAGGTTTTACACTATCTCATAACCAAACTTTATTAAAATCTTTGTTGTAGTTTTGCCGTTTTGAGTAGTTGAAAGTGTAAAGTCACAAGTACAGTTGACAAATATATTTTTTCATGTATATTTTCTTTGCAAAATATATTTTATTTGACGCTGCAAGCGAGCGTGAAATCAAAATACGTATTATTTTGAAATTTTGCACAAGATAGACGCAACTATACATGTAGACCTCTATCCTCAGACAGAGATACCTGTGACTGAGCATCTTCGATATTTTTTTATCAATTTTTCTTTTAATATCTTGCAATGTGAGAAATGTCACGCGGCAACACATTGACTCTGACAGTTTTATTAAATCTCTACCGACAGGGTAGTATTAATATTAAACACCTGAACTTTTTTCACAGATATAGTTTAGTTAATAGTACAAACCAAACAAAGTGAACTATTAAATATTAGCAACATGAACCTACATTTCTGTGGATAACATCGAAGCGCTGTGAAAAGTATTAGAACTAAGCTTGTCTCTTTTTGAGTAGGTACTTGTGGTACTCACAAAGTTCTCTTTTAAACTTCCGTCTTCAAATTTAGTTTTTTTTTCTTTTTTGAATAAAATACATACATACACATACACAAATCACGTCTTTATCCCTAACGGGGTAGACAGAGCCTAAGGTAACAGGTACCTAGAGGCCACATTTAGCAAGATTGTGGGCGTATTGGTGGAAAATGGAATCAAAATAGTGATGGGTTGCTAGCCTCATCGCCTATAACATGATTCCTATGATTTTCGCCCATTCCCTCGATTGGATGAATAAAATACATTGTCAAAATACCATTTTCACTTCCAAAACAATAAGTTACAAATGAAGAGGATCCTATTTACAAATTCAATTAATTTAACATGATATTAACTAATCGAGCCGAGCTCAAACGGGGCGTGTGTGCGAAATACTTCGTTTCGTGCCAAAGATAAAAGGCTTGTAATAATGGAGGAGCATCTGGCGCTCTGTACCACTTAGCTCTCTGATTACAAACAACACAACATTAATTATGTTTTTCTTCCGAAGATACAGCGAACATTTAAGATATATTTGAGACAAAGTTTTTTAAAGATTTCGTTAAAAAACATTCGAAAGACCATTAAATACTCAAAATATTGTAAGTATTTATAATGACAGAAAACTTTCGGTAATCTCGAAACTACTGAACTGACTCTAAAATAATCTTTATTTGCCAAAAAACTATAAAATTTACAATGATGACTAGTCATTTGTAAGTAACTTTAAATTAAACATAAATAAAAAATGCAAGCAGACAAACTGCTTTCCAACTCCAACGCGCTTTATTGGTTCGGCGGACACCTTTTGTTCCCAAAACAATGCTGAACTGCATAGCGAAAAGAATGAAAAAGTAAGAGCAAACTAGAATCGAAGTTGCACTTGTTGTAGATCGCGGCCAAACGCCCTCTGCAGAGTGAATTGACGCATTTCCTGGTCCAGATATCGCAGCTAACCCAAATTGAAATGCCAATCATTGTGCCACGAAGAAGCCCCGATTAAAGCACTAAAACGCTTAGGCTTTTTATAGAGGTTGAGTCAATTATTTCGGGAGCCGGCAGACATTTTAGAGTGGGTATTTGAGACAACGAAAAAACTCGTACTACCCTTCCTTTATGTACTCATACTCATACTCATTTATTCGTAATAATTATAGTTATTACATGTCATTTTTATCATTATTTTATGTCATTTCATGTCAAGAACAACTCATGAAATTTAAAAAACAATTACAATTTAAAATTTAAATAAAACGGCAGCACCAATAAAATAATAAAACAATTTTTTTTTTCAATCATAAAGCTGTAGGCTTTGACTGCCAGGAAAAGAATTCGTCGAATGTATAGAATGTGTGCTCGAGAAGCCAATTCCTGAGTTTAATTTGAAAACATCTTACCGACAGACACATCACATACATACACAGTTACAGCACACACACACACACACAACACACACACACACACACACACACAGTTACAGTTACAGTTAGGTACTGTTTTGTACATTAAATATTACGTAGGACAGACCTAGCTGAAGTGTAGTGAGGCTTCAAGGACCCCTTACTTATGTCTACGATTCTCGATCCTTCAAATACAGCTTGTTAGCTTATTTTCTATTAGCATGTTTATTTTTCTCTCGTGTTTAAAAAATCATCTTGCAAAAATATTTTCTCGCAAGAAAAAACGCAAACGTATTTAAAAGTTCAAGGATCGGTGAAACCCCAGTACCCTTCAGCTAGGTCTCTGTTTTGTATCTAAATATAAGTAATATCATATATGTTTTTATTGAAGGTGGTCTGTGCTCAGCGATGGGACATTAATAGGCTGAATCGTCATACACCGGAACTTTTACTGAATTTCGCTCACCGTTTCGACCATAATGTAGCGGCTATGGTCACGAGTAGACTAACAACATATAGGTAGACACGTAGTATAAATATAAAGCTTATCACGTTCGTATAGTTAACCATGCACGAGTTTTTTGAACAAAGTCCACCTATTCTATTTTTTGTATCTAGTAATATACTCACAAAAGGCGAAGATCCGGATGCATCAGGAATCAATTATAAATGAAAATCGCCAAAGTTTAAAACATTATATTACTCACGATTCCGTAAAATACGGCTTTCATATCAATTAGTTAAAGCACGGAGCGATGGAAAAGGTTTTCTTTTATGTCCCAATTCACGCTCGTTAGACTCAAAATGAGCGTTCAGCAGATTTAAAATCATTCGGCGAGCCATCGGAAAATTTTATCGGGATAAAAAGTTACCTAACTTAATATAGCGTTTGATTTGCACCTGTAATTTCCAGTGACTGGATCTGAGAGGCTTCAGTCCATTACATGTTAACCGCTTAACCCATACAATTATTTCACGCTTATTTGTATCTACCATCTACTTGCAATTCTGTCTCGCTTGGAGTTTGTGTGGCTTACTCAAGAACAGTACATTTTACTTTCGGCAGATATTTATCTCACGTTAATGTTTTTACCTTGTTACTACAAAAACTTAGTCTATGTCTTAAACATCAGTTAAACATATTCAAGTTTTTTGTGGTAAGATAGGTAATCAATAAAATTGTATCATTCATTACACATTTTATTTAATGACCATTTGCTGGAAAAAGTTTAATCTCGATTTAGTGTCAAACTCGAATTAGTAGTGTCAAAATGTATGGAAATGAAGCTTTAAACAAGATTTAGCGGCTAAATAGAGGCAATTTTTTTCCTGTAAGTGCCCGTCAGACCGTGAGGTGTGTAGCGTTACGTATAGATACTTAGATATATTCTACCTAGACATAAGACACTTGCACGTGTCATTAGTTTAAGGTTTTTAGTTCGAATACAATCGCTGATCAGTGAACTCCTGCCTTTCATTTGCGCTCCAAACATCCCACATCTTTTCCTGGAGTCGACGTTTCGAATTCAAACATTAACAAATGGTATCAAAACAGAATAGTAACTAGCATGTATCCCACTAGTTTACTCTACTGGTGGATAGTTGTAATAATTAACTGGAGGTCCTTTAACTCTCAGGGATACGTAAAAGTTAGTTACAATTTAAACTTTAAAGCTTGTTAACCCTCACGTCACGTCAAGTGGAAACTGAACTCAATTTCGTAGTCAATTTAATAAATAGGGTCAAGCCTAGGTACCTGGTTATAAACACAGAAAGATAGAGCGATGATACGATCCATCCAATTTCGGTAACTCCCAACAGAAGGGTTTTTTTACTTATACAAAAACATACTGAGATTATTTCACTATGCCACGCTAGGGCTGAACATAAAAAAACCTACTAGTACCAATATCGATAGCAATATCTGCCTGTCTGACCTTCGCTAATCAGGGCGCAGTGATGGTTTGGTTTGTTGTAAGTATTGTTTTTTTTTTCAAACAAATTATACGTAATTTGTACACCATGGGCTACTATTATTATTACAGGTGTCAGTAATTTATTGTCAGGCGTAATTATGCTCAAACGCATGCAATGTGTATTATTCAATAAAAAAAATCGCCTCCGAAAAGTGTGCGGCATCTAACCAGGTACACGTTCACGATCGTTTAAATTTCAAACGCCTGTGAACCTAATAAACTTTCACAAATTATGACAGGCCTATAACAACAAAGTTTGGAATTGAAGGTAGCGCCTTAAATCAAACCATTTATAATGTTGATGTCGGTGCTTAGACGGGAATTGACGAACTTTTGTGGCAAACTTCAGATTGCTTGCGGTAACCGACTGACTGTCGCCGGGACTAGCTAATGAGGTTTAGAGACTTAATAAAGATTGCTTAATTATGCTCTTGATTAAATGCAGACTGCGATCATCCAAAAGTTTTATCAAAAAGCAATTTAACGCCCACTTTTAATTGGTTCATAGATATTAATTTCTTAAAAATGTTCGGGTAAATGAAAAGAATGCGCTATTTCTGTAAAATTCACAATTAGACAACCGGGCTTAGTAGTTTCTGATCCCGGCTATGAAGCTATCAGCTGAAGCTATTCAGTTTCGAATCCATGTTGGGGTAGACACACTCATAAATACAGAATGTTCGTAGTTACCCGAGTCATGGACACTAAAATTACGATACGCTTTACTAAATTCTCTTTTTAATAAGGCTAAAATTAAAATTTCCACACGTAGAGCATAGGAAGATAATAAAATCCCTCGTTTAAGCAATAACGCGATGTTGTGGCAGCAAATTGCAGTTTTTATGCGATCGGCAGCCGGCGCCGGCCAGACGCTAATTACAGATTAAGCGGACTGTACTGTACTGTACGCCAGATAAAAAAGCCAGCCATTAATGCTGCGGCCTTTTACACTAATGAAGGATTAAAAAATGCATTATCATGGCCTCCTGTTTCATCGGGATTCTCTATTTGCGGGATCTAAGCCATTAATCAGAGCAGATGGTGGATCCCATGAGCAAGATAAAGATGTTTAAAGAGCTTTTTACATCTAAAACTTGATTCAATCGAACCGCTGTATTACATGATTATTTAAAAAGCTTAGGCTTTCTCTTTTTTCCTTATCATCATCATCACTTACCGTGCCTATTCAGAATATCACATGGAATATTTTTAGGAAAAGAAGGGAATGTCTAGTTCTCTTTGTTAGACTTTACTGCACTGCTTCCACTTTTGGAGATTAAACGTCAGAAAGACAAAACAGTAAAAAGTTCCGGGCTCCACAGTGGTGCGCAAGGCAAGGAGAAACTATCAAACTATTTCCCCAGAAAAATGTGCTAATCCTCAAAGACCAGGACTTCTCTGTCAAGAGCATAGCGATCTAGAAAAAATCCGTTTGTAAACTAATTTATATATCACAGCCCATTACTCAGTATAGTTAGGTGCTAGGAGAGAAGTATATAAAGGCTTTATTATCACTAATTCGCATCTGCAAACACAGTAACGTTCGTGTTTAGTTCAACAACATTATACCAGCCGCCGTAAATCAGCAACACTTTCATAAGCGGAGTGAAGTGGTGCGATAAAGTGAGACGCTTTCTTCGCTAGTAAATTGCCTCATATCGGATGTTGCCCGTCAAGGTGTTGAGATTTATACATCAAGGTTGCGTTTCGAGAAATGCTGGTGCGGAATTAAAGCGGCTAGGAAAATAAATACCTAAGCCAAGAGGTGCTTGAAAATTATGCAGCTAGATAATATTTAGCGACGCTGCAAAATTTTATTTTTATTATTTGTTATTATAGCGGCTTTATTAATACACACTTTAAGCAGGCCAATGACTTATGAAAGGTGACTATTTAGATGACACGACATCGCGAAAGTTGCGGGTAACCGTCGGATGGGTGCAGGTTGTCGTTCATTGTGGGGTTCTAAGGGGCTGCCGTCTTTGTTCAACAGTCGTCTTCCCGTTGATGATGAGTATGATAAAAGCTGAAGTTACAGAGAGCTGTCACAACACAAAAGATGACAAAACACCGTGAAAATTAATGCATTCGCTGTGAGAGAGTCGCGTTGGCAATTCGTTTATAAAAGCATTGATGTACTGTAAACAGGTTAAGCTCCTCGTAGCTATCAACAATTAACTAGTTATTTATTATTAATTAATTAATTAATATAATATTGATTAATTAATTATTGTTGCATTAACGAGTTATCCGAATTAAAAGTGGAATAATATTGTCATACTCACAATTTAACATACATAACATACACATACACAGATCACGGTCTATATCCCTTACGGGGTAGGCAGAGCCTGATATAACAAGACTTAAAGGCCACATTTGGCATGATTGGAGGCGACTAGGTGGAAACTGGAATCATGAAATAGTGATGGGTTGTTAGCCGCATCGCCTATAACGTGATTCCTAAGAATTTTACCCATTCCCTCGATGGGCTTTTGCCATCTGCGCGGGACGAGAATCAACTGGTACATTCTATGTTTTCCCTTTGCTTCCAGACCAGCACGGAAGACCATTTAAACCATATATTTTTATTCATTATTTATTTGGTTATACATCAAAGATAATCGTAAGCAATTTCTTAAACTCCATACCTATACCTACTTACCGTTTATAACCACGCGTTCGAATCATAACACTTTGGACTATTCCGCTTTTTACATCAAATAAATGGCGGTGGTCATTGTGTATTCCCTGGACCATTGTCCACTGTTGCCCGTCTCTGATGGATGGGCGTCCGAGCGTCCGCTGTAACGCCCCTAATCTCTTGAATATCCAATCCGTAAGGGCCGACCGCAATCCGAACTCCAGCAATTTAGGGTAATTTATTCCGTGCAAACTGAAGCGTTTTCATATTTTCGCCTATAAAGGTGGTCTATCCCAATTTCATACCCCATAAATTTAAAAGATAACCCCTTCGCGTTCGCCACTCTTTCAGTGTGTGGACGTTAAATTATATTCATTGAGCAATGCCGGCTCTTAAAGAAACGTGTTCTAAATTTCGCATTTACTGTTAGTTTTTGCCTCGAAAAACATCTCCAACGCGTTTAACGCGTCAATTACCTATACTATGGGTCCTTTTATATATATAGCGGCATGCATCGTCAAAAAACTACTTTCATAGCGTCCGGGAAGGTTTCTTGCGAAAGAATCTTACATTAAGCGCTCTTAACATTTCATATCTACAGGGTGACCTAGGTCATGAACAGAAATAACTTTTTTTAAATCTAAACCCTTGTTACAAAAACTTGCACAATGCCTTGTGAATCTGTTGACTTAATTTTGTCACATTTTATAATTTGTCATCACTTTTGGTCACCCTACATTTAATTGTAATAATAACTTATTAGTTAATTAAACCTTTTTCATCTACTGGCTGGAAACTGCAAATGATAAAATATCATTGACAATGACAATCTGTTACACGTCATAACATTATCTGTTCGAATTGAAAATTAAATTAGAGTTTAAATCCGCGGTAAAAATGCTAACAAGTCACATGGTCTGGGACGAATTAGGGTGACCAGATGATGACGATAAGTAGGGATTGATATTCTTATTTTGTTGTAATTAACTGAGGGCTGACTAATTGCGATTAGCACTAGTGCTCCGTGTTGGTCTTGGGCAGCTTTATCGGAAAATGTGGTTTCTGTTCACTACTTAGAAATCACACTGTATACTTGAAAGCTTTCATGGTTAAATTGATAGGTAACGAAAAATTTTAATTTGAAATATTTGTCTAATTACTACGTTACCTATAAAATAAGTTATTTTCATTATTTAAGCTAAAAAGTAAAAATTCATATTGAACTCGGCCACCCCTGAGGAAAGTCTTTCGTAATAGACGGAAACTAGCCGGATAGTTCCCGACTTATAATCGTAATTAACTGATTAATTTTTAGTGTTTTTTTATTTATTTAAATTCAGAACACACAGTCACATAACTCATATATAACGAGGTCGTTATTAAAACAAACACATTTATAGTTAGTAGGTACAAGCTCTTTTTATTTAGCAAAATTCTAATTGAGACTGGTATTTTAGTCAGCATTCTGTTAAATATGAAGTTATATCTAATAAAGTTAAAGGAAAGTATTTTGAATAGCAAAGATATTGATGTAAACCACATATTTAGCATTAAATTCACAAATCCACATGGTATTCCCTGAAAGCCATTTTGCTCGATGTGGAAATTTAATTAAAGTGAATATCAGAAGCGCTTTGAATTCGTTTCGTTTTCCATTTAATATTCCAGACGCGTCTAACTAATCGTAGGTAGGTACTTTTGAATATATATGACGTCATTATAATCCGTTGCCACCGCATGGACGCAAATATCCGTAGTTCGTAACTACTTGGAACATAAACTAAGGCTACCTTAAAAATAACTTAATAAAATAAAATTTAGGCTAAAAAATTAAAACTAAAATACACCTCGGCGTAATGCTGAGCCAGCGACCGTTTTCACTTTTGCGAAGATACACACAGCGCTGATGATCTATTTTCCATGTCTGTGTTTTTTTTCTTGTTTTTTTCTATAATATTGTGTATATTCTCTTATATTTGTGTGTCTTGCAAAAAGGAATAAATGTCTTATTTCTTTCTCTCTTTTTCACTTGGAATACTCTTATAAAATACAAGTAGGTACCCGGATGATCGAGCCTGGCTCGGTATATATTTTTTGGTACGTTTTCTAAAAATGAAACCTAGTTACATCGATTTATTTTCCCCGAAACCCCCTGTATAACAAATTTCATGAAAATCGTTGGAGCCGTTTCCGTTTTAATCTTATACATACAAGAAATTCTCGTTTAAAGATATTAGAATAGATAGATATATACCACAATGACTCTTTATTGATGACCACATAATAAACAACATAGAAAACAGGTACGTGTAGAGAAAATTTCTAGGTAAGTAATAGGCACATAAACACACACACACACATATACGTTGAGTCTTAAACTTAATTTTGCGTATTATGCGGTTTGTGGAGTGGCCACCAGCGTAGCGCGTAGCACTTTCGTAGAGGCGTAGCAGGGGCATTGAAGAGATAATAATAGAAATTGAACCGTGCTACGGAATCCTTTATGTAGGAATCCGACGCGATACATGATGCACGCGCTTTAAAAAAGAAAGAGAAAAAAAGTTGTGCCGCCTGCTCGACTGAAAATAATTATTTTTGCAAGTTTTGCCTAATAATTACTGACTATTATTACAGGCCAACTTCAAAGGAAGCCAACTTATTGTAAACAACGGCTCTCCTACAAATTATTCTGCGCGTTCCAAATGCATCCTCTCCTGATTACTGATTACACACAATTATGTTTCCAACTAAAACATAAAATTGCTAATCAGTCGTGCTTCATACAGTTTCAAAGAGAACTGGATGCTCCCTGAATACGTTAGAACCGCGTCTAATCAAAGCAAGTGCTGATTAAAAGACCGAGGAGTCTTAATTGCACTCGTGAACTCTGTGGCTTGCATGGCATTGTGGGGAAAAGACGTCACACTAGTTCAACAAAGTCCTTAATGGGTTGTGGAGACGATTGAGTGGAGTGTTGAATTGGTGCGACAGCATTACTTTATCTCATTTTTGGTTGCTTTATAGACTACTAGCCTTCCGTCCGCAGCTTCGCCCGCGATAAATTAATTTTCCCGTAGGAAAAGGTATTTTCCCGCGGTAAAAAGTAGCCTAATGTCACTCGGTGATAATGTAGCTTTCTAACGGCAAAAGAATTTTTAAAATCGGTCCAGTAGTTTCGGAGCCTATTCAATGCAAACAAACAAACAAACAATCAAATTTTTCCTTTTTATAATATTAGTATAGACAAGCCCATGGACAAAAAAAACATGTGAAATGAACCAGCGTGAATGAAGCTTAGAAGGCTGTTACTATATCATAAAATAATTCTGAGCGCTATGCCGTCATTTCTGAGCGGTACAGATAATTTCTCATACATTGAAAAAAAAATGCACTAACTTCCGGCACCACTACTTTAAAGCGGCACTAGGTTTTTTGCGCATTTATTTTTAATCACCTATAAGCTATAAAAACGCCGTAAATTAATAATTAGTCGTAATTCCTCATTTGTACCTGAGAAATTCCATAAATGTACCGCTCAGAAATTACGGCATAGCGCTCAGAGTTATTTTATGATATAGTAACAGCCTTCTAAGCTTCATTCACACTGGTTCTTGTAGTCTATTAGCTTTCGGTATGTACGGAAATTTTATTTTTAGCAACAAATATAGAAATTGTACAACTTTATACACAGGATACAATGACCCACGATCACTTTCAATACAGCTTCAGAATTGTTATGTGAAACACCATGTGCATTGCTCTCGGCTCGCTCTCATGTACCTCATCTAATGTACCTACTAATCAACATTAGCACACTTGTCCCTGCTATAATATTATTAATGCGGAAGTTACTCTGTCTGTCGGTCTGTTAGTTATCATGCCTAAACCGCTGAACCGATTTTAATGAATTGTTTGCAGTTGCATAGTTCCTGCGGGATAGCCATAAGCGAATTCTGCGCAGACATTACACCAAATGCGCCGGACATTTCATTTCAGCCTAAGAGTATATTCGAAGTAAATTTGCATTTTAATCCCCGGAAAGGGCTGTCTTTTGAATTTAACTCTACATAAAATAATTAAACACAAATACAAATCCTTTAGCAGGTACGACCCTCATAAAATACTTAGCGCTGTAAATTAGCTCGACAGAAGGGCCGCAAAGAAAAAGTAAGGGTTACAAAGGAATGAGTTTCATTATCGCCCACTAAGCTTTGTAATTTACTATCATGCCACTGAATAAGTTCATGCGGGACAAGAAGATACTTTGAATATAAATGCCCCGTCTAATGAAACTTGGTAAAACGAGGACAGACGCGGCAAATGCGCTTAAAAAGTGGAGGGGAATCTAATTTGGCTCCCAGTCCAACTTCGTTCCTTGTGGACCCGGGAGACTACCAACAGGATTCCCACAAGATAAAATGCGTAAAAACCAGGACGTCATTTTGAATGGAAGCAATGTGTTCATAACTGCAGCTATATGGATAGCGAGGATCTAAGGGGCTAATATTGATCACATCATACGTGGCCGTATTTTTTTCTACAACTTTACTTAACTTGATCTGCTTGTTGTTTTTGTTTGTTTTGGTACATGTACAGAACAGTGTACACATACAAAGTATATTGTAGATTGGGTGACAATGCATCTCAAGTCAACAAATTACATGCATCAAAAACTTAATTATCAGAGCTAACACTCTTGTAATGTATTATATATGCGCTTTCATTGTAACGTCCCAGAAATACTGAAAATAAAATAAAAATTCGCAAATTCAATAACTCCAAGCTCAACACATTGATTGGCCCGTTATTCGTTCCTGAGTGAGGGAGGTCCTTTCTTTCCCCAAGCAACGTGACGCGAACTCTTCATTAGGTGCTATCGCTACGAGTCAGTGCAGGACGGACTTACCCGAAAGAGGGTAGCCGCAACATATGCAATCAGATGACTAGGGTTAATTCAATATTATAAGTACCGCCTTCCGACCGCTACGGGAGAACGAATTTAATTAACCTTCTTATGAATTATTCGCTTGCATCGCTGTTGAGTTCGCAAATGCCGAGTTTTAATTATATAGAAGTTCGCTGAATCGGATTTTCCTGGAAACAACCTCAGTTTATTGTGTGAGCGATTCCAGCCGGAAAGGTATAGCCATAAATAATGTTATCTTCGCTGGTTCGCTTGGATTAAGCAAAGAGTTGTTTTCGCACTTTGGGCACGTAGTTTTTAAATTTACGGAAATTACAAACTGTGTTCAAAAGAAACATGGTTCGGCGTTGTATTACAAGTCATCTTAGGAATCTGCGGTTTTTACTTTGTAATCAAACAAGGTGCAATAAATACAACTCTAACACCGTTTTTGTTGGTTTTTGTGACGCATATAGATCTTGTATTGTATAAATAACTATAACGAAACGGGTCGAGGCATACTTCAACTACAAAATATACGAGAGTGACCATGTATTTCCTACACTAATATTATAAAGAGGAATGACTTGTTTGTTTTTTTTTGTATGTTAGAGAGGCCAGACAAGTGGGTCACCTGATGTTAAATGATTGTTTTTGTTTGCTTTGAATAGGATCCGAAACTACTGGACCGATTTGATAAATTCTTTCACCATTAGAACCCTACATTATCCCTGATGAACATTGATTAAATTTAATTTTGCACGGACAAAGTCTCGGGCAACAGCTAGTATTAAATAATTGTCTCATGGCTCACGGTAGTTCTATTTCAAAAATGACGTCGTCAATTAATTTATTTTTCTTCTCTTTCTTACCGATAGTGCTGTTACTCCGTCGTAGTGCACGATATGTACGTCTTTAGTGTATGCTGATGTGATGCAAAACATTTGCAATGCAGATAAATGCAGGAACTGCTATCTAGCGTCCTCATTGCGTACTCGTAACTCAGATCTAGCACTGATAAGGAATGTCAGGGAGTGGGAAAATTAAGCCTAGCCTTTAATTACTGATGTTCTGGATGTGTCCAGATCTGCGAATAATGATTCGAACCACAACTTTCTTATTGAACACAGGGACCTTACCATAACGTCTTAATGCGATCCAATGGGGGCTATCGCATGTGAATTTGCCACTAGAGGCGCTAGTGTCGCGTGAGGTCGAATAAAATTCACTTTTTACTGGTTTAGGCGGCCTTCGTGACATAAATTATAATTTCTTTCAGTTACCTGTTGAAAAGTCATCTCCTTCGTGAAATTATCGCTAATACGGATTATTTGGCGATGAATTTGAACGCTTTGAAAGCGGAATTAAGAAAAGGAGGCGCAAAAATAAGCAGCCTCAAAGTTAAAATTAAAGATAGTTAGTTATTTATAATTAACTTAATGAGATTCAAGATTTAAAACTTTGTTTCGGCGCCGATCTTATAAAGTCGCCTTTTACAGCTATACCTCTCGACTGGACCTTAGTCAACAGTGGCGCCAACTGGTGAACAAAGAAACGATAGTCCCTTTTCCGATTCTGTTTAGGTTCGCTCGCTGTCAAATCCATACTAAAAATGTCAGCTAAAACCTGAACTGAGTGAATTAAAACGCATTAAGACGTTATGGTAAAGCTCCTGATACAGTTAATCTTGTATCATAAAGGTATTGGGTGTATAATATACGTAATTTGTTGTAAAAACTAGGATGGGGCGAAGCCGCGGGCATGAGCATGTACAGGATGAAGTGTATTTTTAAGCGCGAAGTTATTAAACGCTTAGAAACTGCTTGAAAATTCCTCGCTTTTTGGATTTATATAGGCAACAATAGAATAAATGTAAAGTTTCTACGTTGAGATAATGTTGATGGATTAAAAGCACTTTCTACTACGCTTCTTCAAAGTTTTTTACACAATTGTATTGAAATTATAAACTAAAGGTGTTAATTCTTCCAACCTGACAGAGTTTACCGACGAATAGCTGCTCTATCAATGTGATCGGAGTTGATTTTATAGAGCGTAATAAACCAGAAATCTCGTTACAATATCCGCGAACCTATTGAGAAATGTGTGTTCAAATTCAAAGCGAAAAACGGATACCTCCACTTCGAATACTTGGATGTAAGTAGGTAATTACTCGTGAGCTTAGTAGTCTTAAAGTTCCGAGACGGCCGAAACATTAAGGATATAGATATAATTTATTATGTTTTATTATTCTTCTTGCAAATTTATTTAAACAAAATTATAAACAATCAAAGTTACATTAAAAATTACAACTCCAAAATCTCTAATTACCTATC
Organism: Pandemis corylana; assembly: GCA_949127965.1. Classification (NCBI taxonomy): domain Eukaryota; kingdom Metazoa; phylum Arthropoda; class Insecta; order Lepidoptera; family Tortricidae; genus Pandemis; species Pandemis corylana. Next base: position 7,782,852 of record OX421857.1, read on the forward strand.
AACATACATACATACACACATACCGTCACGCCTCTTTCCCACAGGGGTAGGCAGAGACTACTTTGTTCCACTTGCTACGATCCTGACATACTTCTTTCGCTTCATCCACATTCATTAATCTCTTCATACATGCTCGTCGGTTTCGGGTACTCCTGACCTATCAACTAGCTTACATTACCTACTCATTGTTTTTAATCGGTTCAATACCTATATGGGGCCCGATTTTTGAAACCACATCACTCGAAAGTACCATTCGAAAGTGGAAAAAGTTGTATATTGTTACAAAACTATAGCTCAAATTATATTTACGACAAGTTGACTAGCTTAAGAAGAGCTGTAATTGTCTTCTAATCTACTGGAATTAAAATTCCGCACAGTTTTTCACCATTTTTGAGCGGTTTTTTTTTTACATAGGTATTATGCGCTTTCAAAAATCTGCCCCTGCTTTATAATTGCATGTCAAAATGTGATGTTACTCTCTTTGCGATTGTTTTGTATTCTAAGAAAATACAGTTAGATATAGAGGAGGCTTCGATCCAGCCAGTCACCAAAGTTCGCTATACCAAGCATGCTTTTATGACAATTCGAAAAAAAATACATTTTCTTTTTTGAAATATAATGTTCATTTCAAAGTATGCCAGTTAAATAAAGCTCACAGCGGCCCTTTTTCGCTTAACTGTTTTAAATGCTCCCTCATCTTTAAAATATTACGTCGTTACGTAGGTTAATGAGTAGTCGTTTATGTTTTTTTTAAGTACGTACCTATTCAAAAGAAAAAGGTTTTTGAAATCTGAGGATAATTATGACAAAACAACTTAGCGCGGGTCTGTGTGTAACTAGCCAGTCTTTGTATTAAACTTGAATTATCTTGGATTATCGGGAGATATATCGGGGGATATATCGCGGAGACAGCAAACTAAAGTTATTGAGTGACATAGAGAATATTATTTTTCCAAATGCTCAGTCAGACGGAAAATTTTTGAATATATTTTTTCGTCGTTTTAAGTCGAAGAAAAATATTTTTTTTGTTTAAATAATTTTAATAACATTTAATCAATCTTTATGTAACCTATACTAACTTCTGCCTACGACTTCGTCCGCGTAGAATTAGACTTAAGAACTGATGTTGATAGTATAGCTATGACCTTTGAAATGTTTACCAATATCTCGCGGGAACTATGCAATTTTCTGGCATAAAAAGTAGCCTTTGTTTTAATCTAAGATATCATCCACTATCTCTATTCCAAATTTGATCCAAATCCGTCCACTCGTTTCAGCGTGAAGAAGGAACAAACATACACTCACACACTCACTCGCATACTCTCACATTTGTAATATCTATTGCCCGCGACGCCGTCTGCGATGAAATCGCTTATCGCTATCCGGCGGGAACTATGCGATATTTCGGGATAAAAATTATCCTGTGTCCTTCCCCGGGACTGTAACTATTTCTGTACAAAAGTTCAATAAAATCGGTTAAGTCATTTTGCCATGAAAGAACAACAAACATCCAAGCTTTCACCTTTATAATATTAGTAAGATAAAATCGTTTTGTATGAGCAAAATAAACGAGACGCTAAAGGCAACATTTACTTAAAATATCATTGTTTCGGTCAAAGCAGCTTTCCCGACCTAAGCCTAAAACATCTGTTAAGAAGGTTAACTTGCGACATTGTGGTAAATTCAAGTTGGGCCTGCTTACTTTTACCACTTACTTTCAGTAAGCCGATTATTTCTCTTTAACAGAAAGCTTTGATGTTATTCTTTAAGTAGTTAGAAACTACATACTAGCAAGTAAGAAACTTTCGAGAATTGACTTAGTCTCAAACTAGCCAAAGCTAACCACACGCACAAGTCAACGGATAAACATAATATTTACATATATAAACTAGCTGCTGTTCGCGACTCTACCTGCGAAGAATTCGTTTATCGCTATGCCGCAACTATATAATCGCAATAAAAAGTGAAATACACATACATACACATACACAAATCACGTCCTTAACCCTTACGGGGTAGACAGAGCCTAAGGCAACAGGTACATACAGGCGACATTTAGCAAGATTGTGGGTGTATCTATAGGTGGAAAATGGAATCAAAATAGTGACGGGTTGCTAGCCTCATCGTGAAATACACTGTATCACTTTTTATCCAGAGCTGATCTGACGTTGTAGCACGGTTGAGTAACAAACATCCATCCATCAAAATTTTCGCATTTGTAATAAATAGTAGTAACTACATACTAAACTATTAAACTTCCAAGACTCAAGAACACATATTTTATTTTTCATACATAGGTAGGTTCTGATTCTCTAACCACAAAGCTAGCCGCGGCTGACATATAGTTACAAAGTGTTTTTAATCAAACGCCTACCTATATCATGAAACGTTCCGTCTTACCTTGATTTCAAGACAAGAAAATAAATTTGATCCCAACGAAATGGATTTCATTGTATTCAAAAATCGTTTTTCGCGCGTACATAAATCACAAGATTAAAAAGCAGCAAACGGGAAGGGGATCGGGTCAGCAATATATCACGGGGAAGGTTGGCCAGCGATCGCGAACAAGAATGAGCTCGAGAAATTGTCTCGACGCCATCTGTTCAGATTCCGTGACGCCGCTTTCGATACTCCGATCAATAAATACATGTTTTCACGCTACAATATAAAATGGATTTCTTTATTGTTAAAATAGCGGCCACAAACCCGACAGTTCTGTTGATAAAGCAATCTTACAAAAATCATGAACCTTTTAAACGTTAAGTCAAAGAAAGCATATTCTTACGCGCCGTTGAAAAAAAAGACCAGCCATGTCTACCATTTCTTGTTAGCAGAACAGAAGGGTTCAAACATTCGTAGAACACATAAGTACACACCTAATCATTTGGCCTCGAGGCGGGTGTAATTTTCTCTTATAGGCAACCAGTATAAAGGGATATCACTTTCCCCCCTTTGTCGCTGTAGATATGACGTCGACGTAAAGGGTACGGCTGAAGAAACTGCGGATCTCTTTGAACTGGTTGTGTTATGCGACTGTTTGTAGACTATTGTGTTACAGGCACTTTTTATTACGACCCCGTAAAGTAAAACAAACAGCTGGGCCACAAATTACGCGCGAACTCGTAGACGGCAATAAAAACAGAATTTATATTAACCACTCGAGGCGCCAACAGCTCAGTCTTAGAGCCTTCTAATACTTCCCTCTTTAATACACAGTTAATGAATATCTGCGAAGTATCCTATTAACAATAAACTCGGTTTGAGACCATTGGGTCTATTTTATTTCAAACGTTGGTTATACTTAATTTCTAAATGTCTGTGAAAATCAGAACACATAGAAAAATCCGAAAAGTAAAGCTATGGCCGGGAATCGAACCCGGATCCTCGTCATTCCGTGACGCGTGCTATACCACTACACCACCCATAGCAGGTTGGTTATACTTTCTAATGTTTCAAAGTGAACTGTTTGAATTTATAAATAAATAAATCGTAAATTACGAACTTCTCTCAATACTTGTGTACAAGAGTTGGGCTGGTATCCCGCAGGAACTCTTCAAACTTGTGTGGAAGCAATTTTGCAAATCGCTCCAACAAATAGGTACGCACGACTTGAAAGTTTGAGAAAAGTTTAAACAAATGGCGCTTTAATGCCCTCTTAGCACCGGGTTTGTAGGGAAATTGATCGCAAATTCCCTTATCAAAGAGTGCGATTAAAGAAAAAAGTTGGAAAAGTAAACAAGCTTTAGGACTCTGGTGCACATAGCGATGTTATTTTCAGGCGTTAGAATTATCCTTACAAAAATATGGATATATTGATAGTTTTTTAATCACAGAAACCCTGGGTTTCATTAAGGTCGTCTTGCTGGAAATTGTTCAAATATCTTAATTTAAGTACCTTATTATATTATTAATGGTTTCTGTGTTAATTAAGATTTTTTCTTGTGAAGTCATAATCTTACGATCTTCTTAAGTCTTATGTTCCTCAGTTTATTAATCTTAAAAGTAAAATATCATTATTTATGCTTCCTCTGTTTATCCCCATAATTTATCCCTCACCTAATTCCGGAGTTATAGTAATTAAATTACGTAATTTTGGCGTCTTAGGCTCAGAAAGTACAATGTTTGACGTTAATTTACTTTAGAATTTTTTATTTTATTTAAGTTTTTAAAAAAACACCGTAGGGATTTTTGTGATATAATTTCTTTATAGGCCCGACGAAATTACTTTACAATATTATTCAACGTTGAACCTGTATATTAAAAACAAACTATTAAAGAAAAACAAAGAGGAATTTTTAGGACTCATTTTAGCGGTCGGTCTATAATCGGAAAACTTGAACTTAAGTGTAAGTTTGGTGAAAATGTAAATTCATTAGTACAATGCACAAGAAGTACCTAGGATCGCCAAAAAGGGTACTGTAATTATTTTAACAAAAACTGCTAGTATTTATATGTTTTTAATGCAATTATGTCTCTATTCCATGCTTAATCCATAGGAAGTACAAAATTATACAGATTTTTTTTACACACATTGCATCTAATTATCTAACAACAAACTGATAACGTTTAGAACGAAACTAACTTGCATGTTATGTAATTTTTAACAAATAATAAGAACGGTTTCAGCTGTCATTTTTAGTATGGATCTGACAGCGAGTTAACCTAAACTGAATCGGAATCGCATTAAAACGTCATGGTAACCCCCTGGGCACTTTTTTCCGATGGTCCAGCAGTTTCTTACAAACAGGCTATACACACGAACTACGCTATACAACAAGTGTTCATTTACTTCAGTTCATTTTAAAATTAGGTAAAACTTAACTCTTTCATTTCTTACTTTGATATAAACTTTGTCTTATTATTCTCATAAAAGACATAAACATACTCTTATTACAGTCACAGTATATATATAAGCTAAAGCAGTAAGGAACCTACGAACAAATCGGTTGAAACGAAACACGCACACAGACGCGCGTTTTACACGGCCCCTAAGCGGACCTCGTCCACTCCGCTCAGGCTCAGGTCCGCTTAGGGGCCGTGTAAAGCGCGCGCCTGTGTGCGTGTTTCGTTTCAACCGATTTGTTCGTAGGTTCCTTACTGCTTTAGCTTATATTATATACTGTGCTACAAGTTGCAAATGTGAAGTTTGTTTCGTGCCGTTTTTTCTCACTGACAGTCATTAATAGGAAAATGAGTGGGAGGGTATGATACGAACTTTGAATTTCGAATTTCGGAGTACTCCAGGTATGTATCCAGTACTTCCAAGTATGATATTTGAAAGTTATTAACTTAAATAGAACTCCTTTTCCCCCGAGGTCATAATGAACTAAATGACTATTTATACTATAAAATAATTACTAAAATACATAGATTCAGAATAAATTACCATTAGTATTAAAGTAATTTAGTATTCGAACGCCATTGTTAGTTTGGAGTCCTAAAAATTCTATAAAAAATACAGAAGTGTCTTATTACGTAGTCTAGTCACATTATGTACTATTGGTCCACATTGTTATTTAAAGTGTTAAATATTCACATTTGGTATCAGTTTTCCCGCTGCGATTAAAGCAAACATGCATAATAATAATTTCTCATCACATTTAATAACCTTAATGCAGCTGAGCTTTCAAGTACTAACACTACAATAAGCTCGTCTAAGCCCTTAAGCCCGAAGCTGACGTGTATTTCTTAAAACAATTACCGGAGCTCCATAGCACCGAGTCGGCTGAAGTTTTCGTAACGAATTAACATTGTTGTTGTTTTCTTGTCGGATTAGCTAAACTACTTCGTTAGAGCTGTTCCTATCTCCACGCTATGCTAACAAGCTTTGTTCATTCCGGCGTGATATTAGCACACTACTACCTTGATAGATACATTATCATCGCACTGATATTCTTAAGTTTCACGCGACACATGAACTAGAGACTAATTTTCTAAGGCATGAGACACCTCACTTTTTCTCCATTGAGAAACCTGCAACGTTACCTGTGCAAATGTTTTCAGACACAATACAATCAGAAACAAAGTTGTATCATAATTCACAGAGACTATTCTCGTCTTGAATAACAATGTGCCAAAATTTATTACTCGATGAACAGTGAATTTATATTTCTTGGTAAGATCCTTGGGGAGAACTTGCAAAATTCTGAAATGATTCGGGGAGTCTGCTAAACGTCGGGGCGATGAAAATTTCGGCTGTCTAAAGAAAGTTTAAGGCCCTTTTGTTCATTACGTTCCTGAGGTAAAACTAAATGGATAACCTTAATTTATTTCGCGTAATAAGAGCTCGCTCGGACCAGTCATCGCAAAACCAGAACAAGAATTAACTATGCCAGAAATGCAATCAAAAAGGTCAAATGCTAATTATGTATATCCCCTTTATGTAGATAATCATAATACGTAAGACGAAAGAGAGGTAGGTATGACTCTAGTACGACCCTATAAAGTAAATCATGTTCAATGTCCACATCTGTTTTTGCGATGACTTGTCCGAGCTACTGTCATCTATTTACTTTAACGTGGACCTCCGCAAAGTAACGTCTGATTCCACACAAGTTCTTAAGGTCCAACGAATTCTATATTAAACTAGTTAGTTGCATTGCACAATAATTGTGGGTCTAAAAATAACCGTATGTCATGTTCGTTGTATACTTTTGGTGCACGATCGTTAAAATTAAGCGCCTCACATACACGACAAAAGTGTAAAGACTTATTTCCAAAGTATCCGTGCTCGTTGGCGATTTCAAAATCATTTCTCCACGCATGATATGACAAGAGACGAGTTTTATTTTCACTTATGGAAATCATATCCCATGCTAAATGCTCCAGAGTCTCGTAGTTGTCGACATGCAGGAACGAATCTGGAGGCAGCAGTTTGTCACAATCTTCTATTGATGGTCCCATTATAATAGGAATGGCACCCTTTCCATATGCATGGTTGAAACCCTTTTCCGTCAAATATTGGCGGCACTTTGAATTTTCCAGTACCAGATAGAACAAATATTTAGACATTGCTAGGCAATCTTTTCTCACATGCCCTGGACAACTGGAACAAGTAAAAAGGATGAGTTATGTATGAGCTCTACCTAAAACGAATCTCGTTCATTATATAGGAGAATATTGAATGGAATCATTCAGCAAACTTTTATCATCTACCATATTTATATTGACTTCTAAAAATTTAGTTTTAGCAAATAATGAAGGTTTGCCAAATGATGAGTTTGTGAAACGATGCAATTTGTCAAATATTGGTTGTTGAAGTGATTGAATACAATGCATTATTCTCTTACTCATTAATTAGTATTTATAACCTGTGTTTTTTGTCCTTGTTAGTGGCGCAACCCCCATGCACGTCCACTTTGATGTATTGATTGAGTTCTTCTAAGAACTTCATTCTGAATTTCATGCAATTCGAAACTAGGATGGCAGCTAACACATCAAGCTGTTTATTCTTCCAGTAAGGCACCAGGCTTATCAAGTTCTCGTCGGTAAGTTTATCGAATTTTGGAAAAGGCAAGGCTACAGTGCGCCCATAAGGCACTGGGACGTCTGAATCTGTTCTATAAAAAAACAATGATTAAACTTTACATGACTGTATTTAGCCGTAGTGGCGGAGTAGTTTGACCTGTTTGTGGCCAGCCATGCACGGTGTAGTAGATTTGAACCCGAGCGCTCACTTCGAACTTTCGGAATTACGAGTAAGTATTTGTACTTATGAAATTACATTTGATGATGATGATGATGGAGAAGTTACAGTTAGCCGAACCTGACATACCTAGTAGGAGTTTTATTAAATAATTACTTATCTTATAATAAAATTGAGAATAACCTGGTCTCGTTTGATTTAACTGTTAAAAGTTTTCAAACTAAACTAATGTTTAAGCCAATGATATTATAAGTTTAAGCGCAAGTGGAGCTGTGTCCCGCCCGACATTATAATGATAGAATTCCAGATAAATGCAAGTGAGTGCGAAGAGAAGAGAAAATTGAGAGATAAGTACCTAAATAGGTACGAAAGAGACACCTAACTGCGGTGCGCCATTACGCAACGCGATTGGTAACGGGATTTGAAATTTGAAAATAGAAGACTGCAACAAATTTATAACTTTGCTCTTATACGTCCAAATCCAATTATGATATGGAATTTTACATTCCACAATCCACAACAGATCTTACCTGTATGTCATCGACCAATTGAATATATCGGCCAACTGAGGCAGTTTGATACTTTTCTGTGCCAAAGTAAACGTATGCTTCGGAGATTCGTCCGTCAAGAATATCCATATTTGGTTCGGATCCCGCCTTTTCACATGAGGTATCAATCCTTTCTGCAGATGTACTACTACTGCATCAGCGGCTTCAAAATCGGGATCTCCAGAAAATCGACAGTTTTGAACACTGCACTCATTCAAAGGGTTGCCATGTCTTTGTTTTAACCACGACCAGTGTTTCCATATCATAACATTGTAAATGCGATCACTTTCATTATGTCGCTTAAATGTTTTACTATCGGCGTTCTTGAAGAGATAAGAACCTATGTTCGATGTCTGCCATAACTGGAAGCAAACAAAAATGAACGTTATACAAAATAATCGTGGTGAAGTGTAGTTGAGTGGCTCGGACAGGTCTGCAGGATGCCCCTTCAAAGGTGAGCGCACTTAGCTGCTTGGAGAATTGAATACCGTAAGGCGACGATAAGGCAGAGATGGTAAGACGACACGGGGAGTGAGATTCTCTGAAAGTCACTCCCCCGCAAAATAACAATAACAATTTGACCGTCTCTCATAGATTTTATACGGAGTCATGTGTCTGGTCAATTGGTTATCGTACGGCCAACAACATAATGACTCTTGTTTCTGTAATAATATTTGCAAGAGAGGGGTCAAGTTATGATTTCATGTCAGCGCAGCTATTACTTCACGGGCGAGTCACTTTTAGGGAATCATTTACCTCTGGACGCAGGACAGAGCAAGTGGTCTGATATTGCCACAAAACAGAAATAAGTGAAGATAGCATTTAGTTCAAGCCCGTGTTCCCATCGCAGCATCGCAATGTGTGTCAGCCGTGGCAGGAGTGGACCTATAACTATCTACCTAGATCATCATCATCATCATTATCTCCGTCATACGTCCCACTACCGAGCACATGCCTCCTCTCAGAATAAAAGAGACCAATCCCTAAGCAGTAGTCCCCTGGCGGGCCCAGTGCTGATTAGGAACTTCACTCACACCATTAAATTGCTTCGCGATATTTTCCTTTACCAAAAATTAAGAGTTGTCTAGTAGGTACCCGTAATTAACTTTAATTGTTTTCTTTATTTTTTAGCCAAATAAAATGGTAACTTACCTTCCGAGCTTCGTAGTACTGATTCACGATATACCAGTGTAGATCCAAACTCTCTTCTTCTGTGTAAACATTAATAGCAACGGGGTGCTTCTCTATTATAAAATCTAGAACACCGTCTACATTAACTAGGACATGCAACAGAGTTACACATGAGAATAGTATCACGAAACTGAAAAGCCGCGAGTACTTCATATTGGAGCTAACATGAACTATTTATAAAGCCATTCAATAGCCTCGTAGTTTTTAAATGACAGTTTTAACTGCTGCACTATACGAGCACTATTAACTGACTGAATCGATCCGGCAGAGTTGACGTTGATATCTGATATAATCAGTAATTGTTTTCAATAATGTAAACGTTCACGTGGTTAAATTTTTACGATCCACAATGCCGAATTGATTCGGCTAAGCATAATTACGATTGGTTCGGTACTCACGTCGTGTGTGTGAATTATTTTTTAATAACATTAAGTACTTACTGGTGCTGATATTTATAAACATTTTCGGTGATACCGGTGCTGCGCGTGAGATACTATACTCGTATAAAGAGTCCTCGTTTGAAGATCGCTGTAACGGTGTGTTATTTGGTTTTCTAAACAACAACGTCATACCTACATAAACGTTCCAACCCACCAGTGACACAACATCAGATAGTAGAATGGTCTAAAAGAATCAGTAGGTACATACCTAATTACAGTTGCGAATTAGGAGGGAAACGGTTTTTGTTCATTAAACGTTACGTACTTACCTACGTGGGTAGGTTCTCTGTGTTTATTTTTAGGGTTCTGCATCTCGAAATGAATGAGTTGGAAGTGTTTGAGAAAATAGTTTGCAAATTTCGAATTGGGGACCATACACTCACATACTTACATAAGAACAGTTAGTTGTTAAATAGAAACCTGTTAAAAAGGAACCCTTATAGGATCACTTCCGTGTTCGTCTCCTGTCTATCTGTCTTTCTACTTACGGTCGCGCATTCCAGACCGTAGATACAATCCTAAGCCTTACATTGATCGCACTCCTCCCGTCACAGTTCATGCAAAGCTTAAAGTGGCCTTCCAGATATGCCAGATACTGTGTGCATGAAAGTTTCTGGAAGGCCAAAAGTGCCATCTCACACAAACCGTGAATTAAAAAAATGTAGCATGTTATTAAAACATAGAAATTTGTGGTTTTTATTAATAAAAACAATCCTTACTCTAAGATTTAAATAGCTAATTATATTCGTTTTTTATATTAAAGCCAACAAATACGGCCATGCAAATCACCGCCGCTCATGGACACCTACTACGGTAACATTAGGATTAGCATTATGTACACATAGATTCATTTCATCACACTTAACTTATCGTTTTCTTACTCATTTGTTGCATTTTTTTTAATATGTGTAGTTTCGTTTCAAAGAACTTTTAAATCCGATTTTAAATAATCTTTAACTTACTTTGTGAAAGGATGGAAAACACGCACGATCTTTTTGTTTAGATATTTGGATAAACCTCAATGTGTCCTCCCCCTACACCGACTTTGTGATACTTACCACGCACCGTGTGGGAGTTACTTTATGGAGCGATCGCAATGTCCTCGTGTAGATCCCTACTTATTATAAATTGAAGAAAAGCAAGACGTCACTGTGCTTGCAAAAGTCGCTATGTGTTTTTTTTCGATTTTTGGTTTTTTATACCATTTTGACCCTTATGTCCATACACGTATGCTCCAAAAACGGCGTGGAGCTATCTTTACTATTTCTGGATATGGTAAAAATAACCATGTGAAGTTCATACATCAAATGTTCCTTTTATAATAACTAAGTGTCACTAATCACATAACTGGACCATTTGATATTCATACCACGCGAAAATTTGGTCCGATATGTGTTCCGCAGCACATAGCGAATTAATTGAACTGGCCTTATACTCCGAAATTCGATTTTCGAACTTCGTGTCATACCGTCTCTTTCACTCTCAAATTAATGACTGTTAGTGTGAGCGGAACGGAACGAAACGAACTTCGAAAATCGAATTTCGGAGTAGCCCCTCTAGTTCGATCGTGTCGTTCGCGCCCGACATGTTTTTCGGTACATAGCGATATTTTGGTATACGAGTTGCAACCTGTCTAACTTCGTGATGTTCCGATGAATATTGAATATAATTATCGCTAAGTATGTACCAAATTAATGATTTTTCGTTCGTATAAAATTCAGTTTTCATTGTATCTTTTTTAAACTAGTATTATCATATCACGTAAACAATCACAAAGCAATAGCACAAAAAAAAATTTACTTACTTTAAAAGTTAATGAGTAAACCACTTTTTTGTGCCTCCTGAAAAGTTGGTCAAAAACACATAGCGACTTTTGCAGGCACAGCGACGAAGTATTACGTTTATACGGAAAATCAGTCCCTACACGTGTCGTATTAAAATGCTACGGTTTGTTCAACATAATATAAAAAGGTAAAAGGTTCATAGCCGTGAAAATATTGCAACATATTCAAATTAAAATGATTATAATAATAGTATTTACCTAATTTAATGTAAATATACCTGCAAAATCAATTTTAGTTGGCGTGCTATTTTTAGAAAAGAAGAGTTGTGTATTCAAAAATGTACCTATAGGTAATCGAACTGAGAACCTGTAAGGTACTCTTGCCTCGCAACGTATCGGCAATCCCTCCTGTTATGGGTGTCAATGGGCAGGTTTATCACTTGCCCGATTTCCTTTCGCATCGTTTATAAATAAAAAAATGTGAAAAAAAAAATCGTACCTACCTACACCTTCGTACCTTCGTAGTACACTTACGATACGCGACTCAGACTCTGATTCCTCTGATTTTTATGTAAGAAAAGGAACTTAAATGAAACTACATAATATGTATTATTATCTGTACATATTTATTTTTATCTTAAGTTAGGCTTTTTATAATATTCATATAAAAAGTAATCATCATCAACATCATCATCAGCCTATATTAGTCCACTGCTGGACATAGGCCTCCCCTAATGAGCGCTATAGCGCCCTGTCTTCAGCTTGACGCATCCAGCATCTGCCTGCAGCCTTTCGCAGATCGTCATCCCACCTGGCCGGAGGGCGTCCTAGACTACGTTTGCCGAGTCGCGGTCTCCACTCAAGAACACGTTTACCCCAGCGGTTGTCGGTTCTTCGCGAGATATGGCCGGCCCACTGCCACTTCAGCTTGCTAATTCTTTGAGCTATGTCGGTAACTCTGGTTCTCTGTCAGATGTATTCGTTACGAATCCTGTCCTTCAGAAAGACTCCGAGCATAGCTCTTTCCATAGCTCGCTGAGCGACTTTGAACTGGTGGACCAACCCTGCCGTGAGTGTCCACGTCTCAGCTCCGTACAAAAAAAAGTAATAAAACAATATTAATACAAAATATAAAATCATTATAAAAACCTAATCTAGGGTGCCGCCGGCAGCGAGGAGGGACCTAAACTACCGGTGGCCAGGGTGACAGAGAGAAGAACCGCCTTCAGAAGTACCGCCTTCTGTATCTGGCCTTTGAACCAACCACCTAGCGACAGCCTTTTAAGGTGATGGTCAAGGCTCTTCGCTATCAGACCGGTCGCCGAAACGACTATCGGGACAGTGATCGTCGAATCAACAGGCCACATGGCGGTAACCTCGTGAGCCAAGTCAAGGTACTTGCTGACTTTGTCCTTCTCGGCCTTCACGAGGTTCACGTCATGGGGGATCATGATGTCTACGAGCGCTGCCTGGCGCTACGATCGATGTATCAGCACGATATCAGGTTTATTGGCGACAATAGTCCTGTCCGTGATGATAGATCGATCCCAATAGAGCGTGACACGACCATTTTCAAGAACTGGCGCAGGTTTGTACTTATAGTAACGCACTTCGAAGTCCACATGATCGAATAAGAGAGCAAGTTGCTGGTGTATGATCCTGGCTACAAAGTTATGTCTGAGCAAGTACTTGCCGTTAGCAAGACTAGAACAACCAGAGATAATATACCTGAGTGACTCCCCAGGACGGCGGCATGCACGATAGATGTCGACCGTACCGTCCTTCAGGATATACCTCCGGTAGTTATTAGTCATCATACCTTCGTCCGCAATTGCAAAGGCAAAACCTTCGGTTTCCCCGAAGAGATCCCCGAATCGTAGCCAGTTCACCGACGCGAGCTGGTCTACATCAGGCCCCATGAGGCCCTTATAGAACCGTCTGTGTACTCCTTACTCTCCCATTCAGTCTTGCGGTATTCGGTGTTCCATAGCATAGGTCTGCGCCAGTTCTCTTTAGCCACCTGGCTAAAGCCAGCCTGTAATGTTAAATATTCACATTTGGTATCAGTTTTCCCGCTGCGATTAAAGCAAACATGCATAATAATAATTTGTCATCACATTTAATAACCTTAATGCAGCTGAGCTTTCAAGTACTACAATAAAATAAGCTCGTCTAAGCCCTTAAGCCCGAAGCTGACGTGTATTTCTTAAAACAATTACCGGAGCTCCATGGCACCGAGTCGGCTGAAGTTTTCGTAACGAATTAACATTGTTGTCGTTTTCTTGTCGGATTAGCTAAACTACTTCGTTAGAGCTGTTCCTATCTCCAAGCTATGCCAAAAAGCTTTGTTCCTTCCGGCATGATATTAGCACACTACTACCTTGATAGATACATTATCATCGCACTGATATTCTTAAGTTTCACGGGACCCATGAATTACAGACTAATTGTAAGGCTAGTATGAGACACCTCACTTTTTCTCCATTGAGAAACCTGCATTGTTACCTATGCAAATGTTTTCAGAGACAATACAATCAGAAACAAAGTTGTATCATAATTCACAGAGACTATTCTCGCCTTGAATAACAATGTGCAAAATGTATTACTCGATGAACAGTGAATTTATATTTCTTGCTAAGATCCTCGGGGAGAACTTGCAAAATTCTGAAATGATTCGGGGAGTCCGCTAAACGTCGATGCGATGAAAATTTCGGCTGTCTAAAGAAAGTTTAAGGCGCTTTTGTTCATTACGTTCCTGAGGTAAAACTAAATGGATACCCTTAATTTATTTCGCGTAATAAGGGCTCGCTCGGACAAGTCATCGCAAAACCAGAACAAGAATTAACTATGCCAGAAATGCAATCAAAAATGTCAAATGCTAATTATGTAAATACCCCCAGATAATCATAATACCTACGTACGACGAAAAAGTCTATTACGACCCTGTATCATGTTCAATGTCCACATCTGTTTTTGCGATGACTTGTCCGAGCTACCTATCTATTTACTTTAACATGAACCTCCGCAAAGTAACGTCTGATTCCACACAAGTTTTTAAGGTACCTACACCCACCAACGAATTCTATATTAAACTAGTTAGTTGCATTGCACAATAATTGTGGGTCTAAAAATAACCGTATATCATGTTCGTTGTATACTTTTGGTGCACGATCGTTAAAATTAAGCGCCTCGCATACACGACAAAAATGGAAAGACTTATTTCCAAAGTATCCGTGCTCGTTGGTGATTTCAAAATCATTTCTCCACGCATGATATGACAAGAGACGAGTTTTATTTTCACTTATGGAAATCATATCCCATGCTAAATGCTCCAGAGTCTCGTAGTTGTCGACATGCAGGAACGAATTTGGAGGCAGCAGTTTGTCACAATCTTCTATTGATGGTCCCATTATAATAGGAATGGCACCCTTTCCATATGCATGGTTGAAACCCTTTTCCGTCAAATATTGGCGGCACTTTGAATTTTCCAGTACCAGATAGAACAAATATTTAGACATTGCTAGGCAATCTTTTTTCACATGCCCTGGACAACTGGAACAAGTAAAAAGGATGACTTATGTATGAGCTCTACCTAAAACGAATCTCGTTCATTATATAGGAGAATATGAATGGAATCATTTAGCAAACTTTTATCATCTACCATATTTATATTGACTTCTAAAAATTTAGTTTTAGCAAATAATGAAGGTTTGTCAAATGTTGAGTTTGTGAAACGATGCAGTTTGTCAAATATTGGTTATTGAAGTGATTGAATCCAATGTATTATTCTCTTACTCATTAATTAGGATTACCTGTGTTTATTGTCCTTGTTAGTAGCGCAACCCCCATGCACGTCCACTTTGATGTATTGATTGAGTTCTTCTAAGAACTTCATTCTGAATTTCATGCAATTCGAAACTAGGATGGCAGCTAACACATCAAGCTGTTTATTCTTCCAGTAAGACACCAGGCTTATCAAGTTCTCGTCGGTAACTTTATCGAATTTTGGAAAAGGCAAGGCTACAGTGCGCCCATAAGGCACTGGGACATCTGAATCTGTTCTATAAAAAAACAATGATTAAACTTTACATGTATTTAGCCGTAGTCGCGGAGTAGTTTTACCTGTTTGTGGTCAGCCATGCACGGTGCAGTAGATTTGGACCCGAGCGCTCACTTCGGACTTCCGTAATTACGAGTAAGTATGTACTTATGAAATTACATTTGATGATGATGATGGAGAAGTTACAGTTAGCCGAACCTGACATACCTAGTAGGAGTTTTATTAAATAATTACTTATCTTATAATAAAATTGAGAATAACCTGGTCTCGTTTGATTTAACTGTTAAAAGTTTTCAAACTAAACTAATGCTTGAATAGTATGTTTAAGCCAATGATATTATAAGTTTAAGCGCAAGCGGAGCTGTGTCCCGCCCGACATTATAATGATAGAATTCCAGATGCGAAGAGAAAGAGAAAATTGAGAGATAAGTAAATAGGTGCAGTGCGATGCGTTAGTTAACGTGATTAGAAATTTGAAAATAGAAGACTGCAACAAATTTATAACTTTGCTCTTAACCGTCCAAATCCAATTATGATATGGAATTTTTCATTCCACAATCCACAACAGATCTTACCTGTATGTCATCGACCAATTGAATATATCGGCCAAGTGAGGCAGTTTGATACTTTTCTGTGCCAAAGTAAACGTATGCTTCGGAGATTCGTCCGTCAAGAATATCCATATTTGGTTCGGATCCCGCCTTTTCACATGAGGTATCAATCCCTTCTGCAGATGTACTACTACTGCATCAGCGGCTTCAAAATCGGGATCTCCAGAAAATCGACAGTTTTGAACACTGCACTCATTCAAAGGGTTGCCATGTCTTTGTTTTAACCACGACCAGTGTTTCCATATCATAACATTGTAAATGCGATCACTTTCATTATGTTGCTTAAACGTTTTACTATCGGCGTTCTTGAAGAGATAAGAACCTATGTTCGATGTCTGCCATAACTGGAAGCAAACAAAAATGAACGTTATACAAAATACTCGTGGTGAAGTGTAGTTGAGTGGCTCGGACAGGTCTGCAGGATGCCCCTTCAAAGGTGAGCGCACTTAGCTACTCCGAGAATTGAATACCGCCAGGTGACGACAAGGCGGAGATGGTAAGACGATCAGGGAGGTGAGATTCTCTGAAAGTCACTCCCCCGCAAAATAACAATAACAATTTGACCGTCTCTCATAGATTTTATACGGAGTCATGTGTCTGGTCAATTGGTTATCGTACGGCCAGCAACATAATGACTCTTGTTTCTGTAATAATATTTGCAAGAGACCCCTCTCAAGTTATGATTGCATGTCAAGCGCAGCTATTACTTCGCGGGCCAGTCACTTTTAGAGAATCATATACCTCTGGACGCAGGACAGAGCAAGTGGTCGAATATAGCCACAAAACAGAAATAAGTGAAGATAGCATTTAGTACAAGCCCCTCTCCCATGTTCCCATCGCAGCATCGCAATGTGTGTCAGCCGTGGCAGAAGTGGACCTATAACTATCTACCTAGATCGTCATCATCATCATCATTATCTCCGTCATACGTCCCGCTACAGAGCACATGCTTCCTCTCAGAATAAAAGAGACCAATCCCTAAGCCTAGTATCATCATCATCATCATCATCAGCCTATGTTAGTCCACTGCTGGACATTGGCCTCCCCTAATGAGCGCCATAGCGCCCTGTCTTTAGCTTGACGCATCCAGCATCTGCCTGCATTCTTTCACAGATCGTCATCCCACCTGGCCGGAGCCGGAGCCTAGTATCAACTTCTTGTTAAATCAGTGTTGGCAGAAAACAACAATTCTACCAATTCATTACTGTTACTTAGAACCTAGAATTAACAATTGGTAATTTCTGAGAAAATTTGAGGCAAAACTTATTACCGGTTTTGTCCCTATTCACCTTGTGATTCTTATACACCACGATTAACAGTAGGTACCTTTTTTTCTTTATTATTTAGCCAAATAAAATGGTAACTTACCTTCCGAGCATCGTAGTACTGATTCACGATATACCAGTGTAGATCAAAACTCTCTTCTTCTGCGTAAACATTAATAGCAACGGGGTGTTTCTCTATTATAAAATCAAGAACACCGTCTACATTAACTAAGACATGCAACAGAGTTACACATGAGAATAGTATTACAAAACTGAAAAGCCGCGAGTACTTCATATTGGAGCTAACATGAACTATTTATAAAACCATTCAATAGCCTCGTAAGTAAGAAGCGTAATTCCCTAACAGTTGCCGCTTCTATTGTCATTCCACTTGCGCAAACAAAGTAACAGCAATGAAAAAGTTAACATTCACTCCGATAGACAATGCTTGCACGCAATTAGTTCGCGTCGTGGTCGGCTCCACCCACATGCGATAAGGGAAGGGTGCGTGGATCGCATTATGCAGTATTCCACTAAAATAAATAAGCACGGAGCGACTGCACGGCTCGAGCGTCCCGGCCGAACTAATTCGCCGCGCGATTCATATTTTAAGCCCCACCCCCTACTGTTTGTTCCGGCTTAGTTACGCTTCTAGACTTATTAATATTCGTAGTTTGCAATAATGTAAACGTTGACGTGGTTAAATTTTTACGATCCACAATGCCTGTCTATTTTTTTTACAGTGTATAGGTACCGATTCAAAAACCATTTCGAGAAATAGCTATTCAGGATTATTAAATTTGCAGTACCTAATCAGATTTCATAACAATGTTGTTTTTAATTTGTTATTGTTATTTTTTCATTTGCCCTTCATTTGACCGCGAAACTCTGACGTCATCAACTTGTAGGCGAAGATTTTTTGCATAATCTGTGGTCACCCACTTTTTTTAAAAAACATTTTATACGAGGTCTAAATCTGGGGGCACGGTAGTGCCCCCGCCAAGTCGAGCGCGAAGCAAACACTGCCGTACCATCCTTTACTGGAACCATTTCGCCGCATTTTCAGGCCCCTATTTGATAACCTCTGGATAAGACCAGAACGCAGAAATTT
This sequence comes from Pandemis corylana, assembly GCA_949127965.1. Taxonomy (NCBI): domain Eukaryota; kingdom Metazoa; phylum Arthropoda; class Insecta; order Lepidoptera; family Tortricidae; genus Pandemis; species Pandemis corylana. The sequence goes on from OX421857.1 coordinate 7,801,506, forward strand.
TCGTCATCCAGTAACCTATAATCACATACTTAAAATCCAAAATTTCAAGTCTGTAGGTCATTCAGTTCCAAAGTTAAGCGAAAGCAAAGTTTCGCATTTATGACACTCACTCATGATCATCAAAATAGAACTAGCACTTCCCATAAACTCAGAGAGCTGAAATTTGGTACACAGTTAGGGTTTAATGGCCACATAAAGAGAAAACTATAAAAACAAGGATAATCGAAGAAAAAAAAATGTGTCAAATAAGAAAATGTTTGTGTTCTCTTCACAGTCTGCAAGTTTTTGCGCGGGGAGTCTATAGGTCATTCAGTTCCAAAGTTAAGCGAAAGCAAAGTTTCGCATTTATGACACTCACTCATGATCATCAAAATAGAACTAGCACTTCCCATAAACTCAGAGAGCTGAAATTTGGAACACGGTTAGGGTTTAATGGCCACATAAAGGGAAAACTATAAAAACAAGGATAATCGAAGAAAAACAAAATGTGTCAAATAAGAAAATGTTTGTGTTCTCTTCACAGTCTGCAGGTTTTTGCGCGGGGAGTCCGACGTTATTCAACTAGTCTAGTCAATAGCGTATTACGGCTGAGCGTCCATGACGTCCCCCGCGTCAACCTCCGGCCGCGAGCCCGGGCGCTGCTGGCGGTGCCAGCGGTAGAAACAAATTGCGATATTTCTAAATACAATCGGTGATGAAGGCCTCCAAATATTCAATTCAATTAACGTTGATTCAAAAATATGTAGCCTACTTGGCTTGTTTGTTAGCTAGAGTTATGAGCAATTTATTCTGCTTTTTTTATTTTTCGTAGGAAGCAGGCAACATAAGCTACATTTTAGTATAAAAATCGTAGCTCTACCTAAAGTAAGATGCAGATTGGCATCTTCGTCGCATACGCTACGCTAGAAACAGTATAGTGCATCCCCTTCACTCACGCCAGTAGGTATTTGGATAAATACGCCAAGTGTAGGGCCACCCTTTACATTCATAACTCGATCGAAATTCAATTTTTAGAGAGAGATCATTGTCATTTGTCATTGGTATAATATTGGTATGTCTTACAGAAAAAGCAAAGGGGTTTAAGTCCGTACAGTCATATCTGATTATAAGTCTTATTCCTCCGAGGTCAGAACGATTCAACTATTATCAATCTTATTGAAAGATCTTCAAGGGTTTCAATGTGCGAATACCGCGCGGGGGGGGGGGCGATAGGAGGCGCTAGCTAGGTAAATAAACAAATATATCTATTTATAAACAAAGACCAGACTGCAATCACAAGCCCCGATTTTTACAACAGATCAGAACTTCTTTTGAATTTAATACAGTGGGCGTGGAAATAACCTAAATTATTAAATGACAAATTACTCGGTACTATTTTGTCTACGTCTGCGGAGTTCCCCTTTTTTCTTTATAAAACTCTTTTGACGTCTGACCATTGTCTGACGTTTCATTGTTGTCCGTTTATCGTTTCTTGTCCTTGTCTTGCTACATATAAATTCTATCTGCTGTCCTGTTGTCATTATCATGTCAAGTGGCAAATTTTGTTTAGTGTCATATTCCATTGCATCACACTTAACACAGTTTGCACAAAGCCGACAAGTTTTATTTCATAAAAGTAAAATTTTACTGTTTGATCAATACTGATCAAACTTATTTGCTACCATTGCATCGATATACAGTGTTCTTATCAGACTAAAATAAAGTAACTATGGAGATGGAAATCGAAAATAGTACGGCGCAAAACGAAGTTTTATTTGAGGCTCACGAGAATGCACCCTTCGGAATTGAAACGGATACGGACAATGCGCCTGTTGTGCTTTCCCCAGTTCAAATACAACAAGAGTACTTCGAGAATCTACCAGAATGTGACTGGATTAAGTAAGTGTAATACCAAGTGCATGTAAATGAGTGATTATTAACTTTCTAGTAGTGAGAAAAATCAAGTACGTAGTAGTCCTGAAGCAAGGATGTACTTAATCATAAACTTGTCATTTTACTATTATTAGAAGTATTTGGTTGGCTTCAATTTAGTACCGCCGGCGGAACTACTAATTTAATACCAAAATGATAGTATTATCGTCGGGCCGTCTTAAACTAGGCTGGGGCCCTTGGCCACACAAGAATTTGGGGCCCTTTGGAAAGTAAGAAAAGCGAATTATAATAACATTTTTTACTAAGTATGACCATTTATTTTTGAAATTGTCGTTCCTTCGGGGCCCCGTGTGCCCTTATGGTGAAAACGGTTTTGATTATCATGTAACTTTTTAAACTTTTGTTTTAAATCTTAAAGGGACCATTACACAGGTAGGTTAAGATCAAAATGTTGATACAGCCACTTTTTTCAATGTTCAGGTTGTTGTCTGTTATTGTCGCTCTGCTGATAGATTATTAACTTTAAGTTGCCACTCTTTAATTAATATGTTCATTTTACAGGTATGAAAAGGTCAAAAGAAACTATTTACTGCAGAATGTGGCTTTTGCCTTATTTGGGAGTCCAAGTTCAGAGGGAGAGCTTACTGAAGTGACAGATATAGACAGTGCTCATCTTGAAGGATATAGTCACAGGCAGAAGGAGCAAGTTATGAGGGTGTATGAAAAATTATGTGAACAGAGTAAGTATAACCTAGATAAACCTGGCATGCTTTATTGCATTCATTTCTTTTTGTTTCTTCCGTGCTGGTCTGGGAGTAAAGAAAAAGCATAGAATTTACCAGTTGCTTCTCTTCCAGCGCAGATGATAAAAGCCCATCAAGGGAATGGGCGAAAGTCTTAGGAATAATGTTATAGGCAATGCGGCTCGCAACCCATCACTATTTCCCTTTCCAGCTATATGCCCTTAATCATGATAAACGTGGCCTTAAGGTTCTGTTACCATATTCTCTGTCTATCCCGTTAGGGATAAGGACGTGATATATGTATGTATGTATTTCTTTTTGTTGACTGTAGGTACAGTCAAGTGAACATGAAGTTTTTTTTTTTTTGCAAATTTCCGCCAAGGGCTCTTTTACTATCAGCGCATTCGGAAAGACCATCATTGCCAAGAAGAATGTGCCGCAAGAAACTTGGCGTAAATATATGTTACCATCAAAAACATCTAAACACCTTTATGCCGCGATCAATAAGTTGGGTGATACATAATGATTGCCATGATGGCTGTATTGCTGTCCCGTAAGGGAAAAAGACGTGATATATGTATGAATGTATGTATGGCTGTATTGTTATGTATGCCCTCAACTGTACATGCATTGATATAGCACTACAAATGTGTAGCATAGCAGATTCCAAGTCAATCCAACCACTGGAATTGGGTTAAATTAGGGCCGGATTCACCACTCTCTGTTAAGTTCCAGTTATCTTAAGTGTCAGTTAGCTATGATTATGTCATCCAACAAAGTATGTCATCAGACATTTAACTTATGTTAATTATTTTAATTTTTTATCCCTTACCATTTTGACAGACAACCTATTTTGATAACATACATGATTTATGATTATCTAATCTAAATTATATGAGTTTATGCATTCTCAGTAGGTAGTAGTTTGTTTCTACAAGCTGCAATGTATATTTGTACTGTTGCATTAGGTCTAATTCTGAAAGCCATTTCATCCATTTCCTGTGATTTGACTTTTTTAAAATTGACCATGTATATGTAGATTGAACAACAGTGCAAGTACTGTCAACAAAAAGGAGAGTCAGTAAAAAAGTTCGTGTTAAAGTTGGATTTAAACTTATTTTATGTTAATATTATCAGAGTTATTTGAATATGTAGCATAACTCTTTATCGTGCAAACACAGAAAAGTAACTAAGAACTAATTAAACTTTAAGTAGAGTTTCATAATGTACCATCACCTATTAAAGTGATGGTAAACCATTGTATGCCTTTTCCTAAAATATGTAGGTCCAACAGCCACTAAAATTATAAGTGTTTCCTTTACTTTGATTTCGACAGAGAAGAAGCAAGATCTATTTTGTAATTTCGACTTAATGTAAGATATGAGCTATTGGTTCTTTCAATAGAATTCAAACTACAATTTCATTAAAATTTGTAAGATAGGATATTTGGTTCTTCCCTGTCGATTTGCTGGTATACTGGTTTTTATACAATAACTAGCCTTCCGTCCGCAGCTTCGCCCGCGATAAATTAATTTTCCCGGAATAGGTATTTTTCCGTGGTAAAAAGTAGCCTATGTCACTCAGAGATTAATGTAGTTTTCTAACGGCAAAAGAATTTTTAAAATCGGTCCAGTAGTTTCGGAGCCTATTCAATGCAAACAAACAATCAAATTTTTCCTCTTTATAATATTAGTATAGATAACAATTGGTAACACAAAGCACTTGACTAATTATCCTTATCTGATAGTGTTCGTAATGTTTCAGGCAAATACACTCAAAACGATGAAGATGTGATACTGTCCGTACTCTTAATAGTGTGTGCGAAACCGAAGCCAAAAAAGTTCTATCAATTGGAGCCAGCGGATTATTGGGTGGATCTCCACCAAAGAAATGATATTGATATCTGGTGCACAGCTGTGTTCAAGATAAGGAAATGTATTCCAACCACTGTTGGTGGTAAGCAATGTTCAATTAAAATGTATATTTTAGTGTGATTATGTCTCTCACTTCTTTGTATTCTCGATTTTTCCATGGAAGTATTCCTTTTAGGATTAGTTCAAGTTAAAGCATGCTAAAATAAATACGAGTGTGTCTATCTCTATGTTTACTCATCATGCTTAAGGGGCGTTCAAGTATTACGTAAGCGCTTGAGGGGGGCGGGGGGGTCTTTGCTTTGCTTATTTTTGATGACATGGGGCGTGGGGGGGTCGATATGGTGATTTCGTCAGCAGCCTCGATTCGAACTGCTGCTCACAAATCAATAAAAAACAGAATCCATTAAAAGAAAAATGCATATAGGTACCTATGATTACGTAAGCATGGGAGGGGGGGGGGGGGTAAAAGGTTTGCTTACTTTTGCTGACAAGGGGTAGGGGGGGTAAATAATTGTAAAAATACTGCTTACGTAATACTTGAATGGCCCCTAAACCGATGAAACAATTTAGCTGAAATATGGTGTAGAAATAGTTTTAGTGCTGGTGAAAGCGCGGAATAGCGATAAACAAATTGTACGCAGACGGAGTCGCAGGCAATAGCTAGCGTAATAATATTGTATTTATTTCTAGCAAAAGCATGTAGGATCTATGTTGATGAAGATGCGAGGGTGTATCATGACTGGGAGTCGTATCTACTTAACAACACTCAGCCAAAATGCGTCCTGATCGTGCCTGAGAATGGAGAATATAATGGAACCATTATAGTAAGTAGTAGTAGATAAAAATAATGAGATGTACAAAAATATATGTATTTTTGAAATTTGACATACCTACAAATTTGTAAAACAACTTAGATACCATGAACGAGATATGCATAATGCGATGCGAACATGGCAAGTTGTCATAAAACTTATAAAAAACTATTCTAATTTTTTTTTAAGAAGTACAATAGTGATGGTTTGTGTACAATCAAATGAGTGACGGGTTGTGAGTTTCATGGAAGGCACTCTTAGCCGTGAATCATTATAAAACTGACAATATTTTCAGGGTGATGGAGCCTTCGCAGTGAAACTGACTGTAGTCCCTTCACCCAACCTCGGCGTTAAGGCTCGCGTCCTAAGTTCCGCCGATACAGCGAGCACCGTAGCTTCGTTAGGCGCTTTAGGCGTATTGGGAGTTGCCGCTTTCACACCTGTGGCGCCCGTTGTTATCGCCGGCGCCGCGGTCGCTACTGTCTCCACCTGCTTATACGGGCTTGTGAGATCGTCCCTGCATTTGCGTGATAGAAGTTCCCATGAACAGGTATGCTAAGTGCCATATAGTAAGAAAGTGAGAAAACGTTTGTTTGTGACAGTAAAAGTCAGTATATGTGGGAGAAATGGTGACGAAATAGTAGCTACTCAGCATTGTCAGCGTGGCTTTACAGTCAATGTTGGTCTCCTATTAGGACTATTACATCAAATACATACATACATACATAAATCATCTCTGTATCCCTTTGGGTAGAATGATTATATTATACTAATCTATATAAATAAAAAATAATTGCTGTTCGTTAGTCTCGCTAAAACTCGAGAACGGCTGAACCGAATTGTCTAATTTTAGTCTTGAAATATTCGTGGAAGCCCAGGGAAGGTTTAGACGGTGAGAAAATATTGAAATTTAGAAGAAAAAAACGGGAGCGAAGCCGCGGGCTACAGCTAGTAAAAAATAAAAGTACTATGGAATTCGATTTCAAAAACGAACAAACATACATAATTGTTCATAAAATTCTATATTTAAATACTATCAATCCTACTGGAGTTTCTGAATGCGGTCGTCATATTAACTTGGTTACTTGGTTTCTATGCCTCTGGGAAGTCCGACCCGTTTTTAGACTTCTATGGTTCTTACTCTCGAATAAAGAATTGGTTTTAACTATTGTTACATTTTATTTTCAGACTATCAGCCCTACGGATGCGGAAGCGCGCGGCAGCTGGCTCAACATAGCGGCGTCGAGCGTCGGACTCGCCGCCGGCGCGGCTTCTAATCTGCTGACGCGTTCGGCCGCAGCTGGCACTAACATGACTAAGGTAAAACCCACATAAGACCCTAAAGCCACGGATACACTAGGGGATAAATATCCTACCACATGTAAAGCGAAGCCGGTGGATTTCGCCTGACATATCTGCCTACATCGCACGACCTGTGCGGCACTGGCATTTATTTTGTCTCCTAGTGTATCCGTGGTTCAATAGGCATGCCCGTGAATATAATGGAACCATTATAGTAAGTAGTAGTAGATAAAAATAATGAGATGTACAAAAATATATGTATTTTTGAAATTTGACATACCTACAAATTTGTAAAACAACTTAGATACCATGAACGAGATATGCATAATGCGATGCGAACATGGCAAGTTGTCATAAAACTTATAAAAAACTATTCTAATTTTTTTTTAAGAAGTACAATAGTGATGGTTTGTGTACAATCAAATGAGTGACGGGTTGTGAGTTTCATGGAAGGCACTCTTAGCCGTGAATCATTATAAAACTGACAATATTTTCAGGGTGATGGAGCCTTCGCAGTGAAACTGACTGTAGTCCCTTCACCCAACCTCGGCGTTAAGGCTCGCGTCCTAAGTTCCGCCGATACAGCGAGCACCGTAGCTTCGTTAGGCGCTTTAGGCGTATTGGGAGTTGCCGCTTTCACACCTGTGGCGCCCGTTGTTATCGCCGGCGCCGCGGTCGCTACTGTCTCCACCTGCTTATACGGGCTTGTGAGATCGTCCCTGCATTTGCGTGATAGAAGTTCCCATGAACAGGTATGCTAAGTGCCATATAGTAAGAAAGTGAGAAAACGTTTGTTTGTGACAGTAAAAGTCAGTATATGTGGGAGAAATGGTGACGAAATAGTAGCTACTCAGCATTGTCAGCGTGGCTTTACAGTCAATGTTGGTCTCCTATTAGGACTATTACATCAAATACATACATACATACATAAATCATCTCTGTATCCCTTTGGGTAGAATGATTATATTATACTAATCTATATAAATAAAAAATAATTGCTGTTCGTTAGTCTCGCTAAAACTCGAGAACGGCTGAACCGAATTGTCTAATTTTAGTCTTGAAATATTCGTGGAAGCCCAGGGAAGGTTTAGACGGTGAGAAAATATTGAAATTTAGAAGAAAAAAACGGGAGCGAAGCCGCGGGCTACAGCTAGTAAAAAATAAAAGTACTATGGAATTCGATTTCAAAAACGAACAAACATACATAATTGTTCATAAAATTCTATATTTAAATACTATCAATCCTACTGGAGTTTCTGAATGCGGTCGTCATATTAACTTGGTTACTTGGTTTCTATGCCTCTGGGAAGTCCGACCCGTTTTTAGACTTCTATGGTTCTTACTCTCGAATAAAGAATTGGTTTTAACTATTGTTACATTTTATTTTCAGACTATCAGCCCTACGGATGCGGAAGCGCGCGGCAGCTGGCTCAACATAGCGGCGTCGAGCGTCGGACTCGCCGCCGGCGCGGCTTCTAATCTGCTGACGCGTTCGGCCGCAGCTGGCACTAACATGACTAAGGTAAAACCCACATAAGACCCTAAAGCCACGGATACACTAGGGGATAAATATCCTACCACATGTAAAGCGAAGCCGGTGGATTTCGCCTGACATATCTGCCTACATCGCACGACCTGTGCGGCACTGGCATTTATTTTGTCTCCTAGTGTATCCGTGGTTCAATAGGCATGCCCGTGGCTTCGCGCCAGTTAAAGAATAAATAGCTCTGCACGGCTAGCACAAATGGACGTAACAGTTGTGACGCGTGCGAAATACTACCCGATATTTTCTCATTGTTTGTTCCAGAAAGGCGGGTAGTCTTATCTCGCGCGCGACAGCTCTAGCGCGCTCTATTGCTAGCCCTGCTGTTAACCCCGAGTAATTACTTAGTGCACCAGAATAGAATGATCCTCAATGAATTTGTCTGTCGATAAAGTTCTTGTACCAGCTAGTCTGCTAGTATGAAATATTATTTGAATTCTTCAAATCTTGCGGGAATTGAGGAAAATCCCGAGGACGCTTTTTAGTTAACTTGGATTATGCTAAATTTTATTTATTTAAGGGTAATTTTAAGCTAAAAATAACCGTTTGTGTATTACATTGATTGTAAAAATAAATTTATCACGCTTTTCTCAAAAAGGTGAAAAAAAATTGAAATTTTTATCAACAATCGGCAAATATTTTTGGTTTTTCAAGTTTAATCACTAACATGACTTTTCAGATTACAACATAATACAATACATCATGATTAATCTAAAAGTTAACTAAATATACAAAACTTAAAACTAAATAAATATACCTAACTATAAAAATAAAACACCATCTAAAAGGCCCTCCTGCGGCATAGACCCCAACACATTGGCGGCATTACCTCTCTGTACAGCCAGAGAAATTCGCTGGGAGAGGTAAGCGCCAGCTCTGGGGTCTCCTGAGGTCTCTGTCAGCCGGGACGACAAGGCTCTCATGAAGGCCCTCATGTCAGCCGACCAGGGACCCATTGTCTCCACTGCGAGCGCCGCAAACTCATAATCCTTTAAAAGAGAAGAGTATTTGCGGCGCTTGAGAACTTGGGCCTGGTCAGCTGCAGCCCCGGCCTGTGAGCGGGTTGCCTAGATGTGGGACTGTGCGAAAGTGTCGACACACGTTGCGTCCCACACCAGAGCCCTACCCAGCTTCCATGGCACCAGAGTAGCTGCGGGGCGCTTGCCATCAGGAAATTAATTTTGGACTAGCATTTCAGTACCCGGCCATAAAGATTGCACTTCGACACACTTCGTAAGTTAGAGCGAGACCGCTCTACGAAGCCGCAATTAGCCGAGAAGACCGATGTGGAATCTTTATGACCGGGTTATGTGGAAACGTGTTTCGATGTGTATCATTGGTATTAGGAACCTTTACCAACCCTATAGCTTTTGTTTCCAGACTGGACAAGCGCTTGCCGTGTCTGTGGAAGTTCTGCGCCATGCCAACGTGGTGACGGGCGGCGCAGGCGTCGTCAACAGTCTTGTGCACATCATATTGAAAGTAAGCCATGTGTTACGTTCATGATATGACATTCCTTATTGTTAAGTAGGTACCGTGCAAAATTACCAAGAAGCGTTAGTTTCTACGTATTATTTTACTATGCGTCAGTTGAAACCAGTCGTCGGAATGACCAAAATAACCATTTTCTGGGATGATCACTGACCACTGTTCCATTGGCCATGTGATCAGTTCTCATCCAGCCTCATATAGTAGCTAACACCATCAAAATTATAATTTGATAGCTCAGTTTTAAAGCGAAACATAAAATCACTTGTTCTTTGAACACCAATTTGAGATAGCAATTTTAGCGCTTTACCATCCATGCTGGTCTGGGAGCAAAAAAAAAACATGTAATGTACCAGCAGCTTCTCTTCCCGCGCAGATGGTAAAAGCCTATCGAGGGAATGTCTTGGGAATCGTTATGGGCGATGCGGCTAGCACCCTATCATTATTTTTGATTCTCCTTTCCACCTGCTTATAGGTACGCCCACAAACATGCTAAGCGTGGCCTTAGGCTTTGTCTACCCCGTAAGCACTTTCCACATAGAATTGTTAGAATTGTTAATACCCTTGTTAAAAATTAGGCCTGTAAATTAACCACAAGCGTATGGTTGTTTTCCAGTACCGTCACGGTGAAGAGCCATCCAAACTGGAGCTGTTCCAGTTCACAGCCGCGACTCTGTTCTTCTGTCATGCTGTGATGTCGAATAGGACCGCTCAGAGCATTATAGAAGACGCACAAGCGAAAACGATCAACGACTACCGCACGACGCTAAGAAGTAACAGGCACAGGTAAACAGCTAATCCTGGACAGCAAAATGATGTTAGGCTGATAGTAACTAGAGTTGCCTCAAAAGATAAATTGTTGCTATGTGATCTGTTGTCCTCGCAGGTCTGCCTTTCGAATAGTTTTCAACATGGTTGAAATAATGCCATGTATACATTCTCATCTCAACATCCATGGCTGGCTCAGCCATTAAAAAAAAAACTGAATATATGATACAGGCTGTTGCCCACGACTCCGTCTGCTCAGAATCGTTATCCCGCGGGAACTGCAAATTTTCCGGGATAAAAACTATCCTATGTCCTTCCCCGGAACTCAAACTATCTATCAGGGTTGTTACGGATGCAAAAATTTAGACATCCGCGGATGCAGATGCGGATGCGGATTATTAGAAGTTCACATCCGCGGATGCGGATGATTTGATGCGGATGCGGATGCGGATTTTGGGATTTTAAAAGGATAATTATTAAAATTTTAAATGCATAATAATACTTATTAGTGCATAATAGTATTTATGTAAACAAATGTTATTTTTATTTATTTTATTTAAACGCCAAGCACGTGCCACTCTGGCTCCGCCCACTTTCTTAATATGTAGTCGAGATGGGCCGAGTACTCGTTTGATACTCGGTACTCTGCGTACTCGGCGGGTTTTTTGATACTCGTACTCGGCCGAATAACTCGGTTATTAGATAACGAGTAACGAGTATACATACTTTGTTTAAGAAAAGCAATATATTTATATTTATTTACTATGACGCGCAACGTGACGTGTTTGTTTGCAAACAATCAAGTGACTAGTAGTTGAAAGTCGTGGGCGGGGTGAGGGGTGTATCAACGCGAGCCGACGTCTTGACCGGCGCAAACCTGTTTGTACTTGTTTACGCGCACGAAATGCGAATTTGATTGAACCGAGTTACTCGGCCGAGTACTCGGTTGAAAAAAAATTGAGCCGAGTAAAACTCGGTACTCGTTACTCGGCAAAAGTGTTACTCGGCGCATCTCTAATATGTAGTTACTTGTCGAGTCTTGTTGATGTGAATCTGCATCCGTAAAAACTCCGCATTCATTGATGCGGATGTGAATGCGGATGCAGATGTCTGAATTAATGCGAATATTCTGCATTTACGGATGCGGATGCGAATATTCATAACACCCCTGCTATCTATACCATATTTCAACCAAATCGGTTCAGCGGTTTATGCGTGAAAAGGTTGTTACCTTGATGTTACTGACACAGACAGACAGACGTACGGACAGAGTTACTTTCGTTCATAGATAGACCGTGTAATCTATGTCAATAATAGATAGACTACGCACAGTATACCCTCATTTTTTCACGTCGACTCCAAGCACTGTCGTTACCATTAGAACAATTTCCTCAGTCTACCCGTGATCATGATGCATATAACTGCATCGAAATATCGCGGTCTATATCTCGTTGATAATGTCTGAAAGCATTTTTGCTCTTTTAAAAGTTTTATAACCACTACTTTGTGATATGTCTATGTCTTTTAATAAACCATATTAAAACTTCTCTTGTCAGGCTTGTGGTAGGGTATGTGGCCATGTGGCTCTCGCACTTGATTGTATAGCCACAGAAGACGTCTCCCAGACGATACGCCATAAGTCCTTCGTAATAGTCGCAAAGGCCTATATATATATGTATTAAAACTTAACGATTTTGCAGAAAAATCTTCGACAAGCTCAGTGCGGAATCGCGCAGAGTGTCTGGCACCATCCAGGGGAACACGGAAGTCATCAGAGGCATCCAGAATATTGGCAACAAAGACCAATACTTCGCTGACGTACTGAAAATAAACAAAGACATCAACCAGCACAAGCTGAGGATATCTATGACGGCTGATGGTCAAGTGAATTTGAATGCGCAACACAGGTTCAATCCTGCCGAATTAAGTACCCTCGATCCTGATGGACGCTCCCAACTGTTCACGTCTTTGGGGCCTGACACGATACCAGCGAAGAATGTACCGACGAAACTGACACCAACGATACCCGTTACTAGAAGCTGTACGGAGACGCAAGAAGAAAGCGAAAGTAGTATACTCGTGGGCATACGTCCAGAAGAGGTACTCCGCATAGGTGCTCATTTGGTGCGTGTCAGTGCGTCAGGCTCTGAAAACATAGCGAGGTTATTACAAGACTTGAGTCAAGAGCTCTATGCGAATCTTATGACCGTCGCATTCAATGTTTTGTCTCATTTGTTACCTCAAGACATCGCAAGGATGCGTCTCTTGAGCCCAGAAGAAGATTTGGTCGTACAAATAGTAAATTTTGTATTTAATTATTTGAAGCACAAGAGGCCTCTTGGCGATCCTTGCAGTGAGAACGACAACTGTATAGCGTATGTTTTGAAAGAGTTTTTCCAAGAAGGCAGGGTTCGTGAAGATACTATTTTGATGCTGAAAGATCGGTTTATGTCTTGGGTGGAGAAAGAAATCAACGATAGACACCAGGCATACCCGAATAAAAGGGAAATAATCTGTGAATTGTGTCAGGGAGTCCAATTCGGTACTGTATGATCTGTTTTTTTTAATGTTTGATATTACAGTCGCCATTAGATAATTATACTCGAAGCGGCTTACAAAAAACGTCAATCCATTCAGATGTATTAGAGTAGTTTTTGTTTCTGTGACTGCACTTATAATCTTATGATCACTTATGATAGTATACATATTTTTAACTTTTTTACGATTTTATGTGGTCTCTAGATCGATAGATACTCTGTATGGCGGCGCTGTACCGTATTATGTTTTTAGAGAAAATTGTGAGCATCTTAGTATGCAGTGAATTTAGAGCATTTGGTTTTGTGACCTATTAATTGCATATTCTGCAACATTATACTTATTGTTTAGTTTTATTACCAACTATTTTTAACTTCTAGCAAAATATCAGAGTAAAAGTCTTAACACAATGCAGCTATATTGAATGTAATATTATAGTTGAATCATCGAGAGCGTGGAATTGCATATGTAGTAGTATTGTTTGTTTACAGGCATTCTATATTTGAATTTTCTATTTTCTTGTACTATCAGCATACAAAGAGGTTGTTATATATATATCGAAGAACTAAAAACAAAAATAATGTCAGTGTGAAATTGTCAATATTATTTACGTTGTGCGTATATTTTTACATCTGATTTGATTGTATTCTCAAGGATATGTAGCAAAAAGATTAAACATGCAAGGCATTATGAGTTTAGCAACTGAACGAATGAATACCATCACTGCTGAGGACTGGGAAAATATTTGTCACCACGTCGAAAGTGAAGAAAATAAATATCGATGTCAGGAAGGAGAAAAGGATCAAATAACAGACAATTTTATTATCAATACTTGTGACAGCTCAGATGAAGAACATGATAGCGAATAAAAGAAAAAAACAGAGGACTACTACTTATTCCACTTCTTGGGTATGTCATTTTATTAAGTTAAGAGAAAATTATTCTCCTTTTGTTGCAAACGGTACAACCACTACAAATGCAATTCCATCTTCTCGATAATTCAACTATAACTACGTGTGTTAAAGTAACGAAGCATTCGCCACACTGATAATGATAAACTCAATCCTACGTTATTCATCATTGTGTAATTATGAATCATTTCCAGCGGCGTAACAATAACTGAAGCCCGGAACGTATTCCACCCGACGATATGGGCCTTCCTCAATACATAAGAAGTCCATTAAAGTTTTTAACTCCAACCAATCCCAGCTAGTAGGGCCCCGTGGAACTAGAGGTTCATGACATGTCATGTACACATATTATACACATATACACATATGCTAACTAAACTAACACTAACGCAGACATATCAATGAGTATGAGTCCAATGTCAAAAATATATTTATTAATATAACTATTATACAATTTTTAAACATTATTTCTACACTATTACTCAATTTATATTTTATGAATAAGGGCTTAAAAAGTGAGTTTCTATCACTGTGATATTGTAGTTCTAAAGTATTGTTATTAGTTATTAATCTCGCATTTGTGGATATACTACATAAATTATAAATTATAAGGCAAACAATTAGGGATTTAGTTATTTTTAAGGCTTTAAAAATTGCACCAAATATGCTAGTTATATATTTAGTATTAATTAATATACTCGGGAGCAAAAAACCGGGTCACTTTTCACACGACTTTATATGGGGAGTGACCTGTTTTTTGCTCCAGAGTAGGTATATATTTTTATCAAATATAACGCTTTTATAAAGCCCTCTCGGACTGAGAGGAGGCCTGTGCCCACCAGTGAGACGTATTTGGGCTGGAGATGATGATAATGCTTTTTGTAAAATATACATCGAAAAATATAGATCCGAAAAATCCGTGATTTATAGTATAAAAAATCATTTCAGCAGTTCGCCGAGTTTCATGCCCAATTAATTAGTTTCCAGTTGAAAGTAGGTAACGCCTTAAGAAAATTCTAAATTTAAAAGTATTTTTCTTTGTAATTTTATTGCCTGGTTTCTGGACTAAAAGTAAATAAAAGAAGTTACTGATATTGCCAACTCTTGTCTGGTCCGTATTACCTGGTTTGTTGGAGTGAACCGTTAAATGCGTCCCCTGTTCCACAGAACCAGTAATTTAGGCAACCCAGTCCCCACCCACCATACTTTCAATTTGAATCTAATTTATTTGGAAAGCGAGTCAAGGAAATGTTGAAAAAAGGATTTTTTTAATTACGGTTTTGACGTTTTTCAAAAGTTGATTGTAGCACTTAAGCGGATAACTTTACTGTAATATTGTGCATTCGGTTTTCTTTATGCATCTATTGACTATATTTTGTTCCAGTATAGCCTTCAGTGCCAAAATTATGATTTCTCAAAACCACTAGAGAAAAGTAAACTCCCGCAATTAAATGGCGCGTCGCGACCACAAAATAATAATTTATCAACTCCCGGCAAATACAATTCACTATTCAAATTACCATAGCACAATATATTTTATGGGTGTGTAATGATCGATATAAAAATATTTAATATATTTTCTATCGATATATCAACATTTGATATAATTTCAAAGGGTATAATCACTCATTGTGTATAATAAACGTTTGATATAATTTTAAAATATATACATTTATTTCGTATATTTATCGTTCGGTATAACGCTTATTTCTTATAACGATTATATGGTATAACGCTCATTTTATATAATGAACATTGTGTTTTATTTACCTAACCTAACCAACTTTTTTATAGCAGTTCGTTTTTGTTGGGGGACGCAGTTCAAACCTAACCTAACCTACTTTTTGATAGCAGTTCGTTTTGTGATTAAATAACGTTATACCATAAGTTCATTATAGGAAATAAGCATTATACTTAAAGAATGTTATATTAAATGATATTATATCAAATGATCATTATAAGAAATGATAATTATGTCATATGTAAATATATTAAGTGTTGTTATATGATTTAATAATTATATCAAATGAGCGTTATTGCTACTAATATTATACCAAAAATTTTTATAGCCATCGATACGCACCCATATTTTATTTGCAAGTACCAAGAAGTGCTTGTTTTGGTAAGTTGCAGTTGTGGGCGTCTAGGTAGAAAGGGGAATCAAAAAAGGGGAGTGTACTATTTTGCATTACGTTATTGAGTAGGTTAAGGCTAGTTGGGTGGCTGAGCGTTTTAAAAAAAAAAGACCATGAACATTTTTTTTCCAGAATTTTAGTATTTTTCTTACTTTTACACCAATCGCTTATCCTATCGATCTCATACAACAAAAAATGTGTCCCAGATTGTCACGTCTCATACATAATGTATAGAAAACGACAATCAAAAAAGTGACGTACTGGAATGGAAGTTTTGGCGCTCATTTTTTCTTGTCGATATGGTAAACGATTCGGAGTAAAAAAAAATCCAAAATAATAATATTCTGAAAAAAAACATGTTTTTTTTTAAACGCTCCGCTGCTATGTCCAAAGTGCAAACCACTTAGAAATAGAAACTTCGCGCCGCGGGTCTTCGATGAAGTTGACATTTCATTGTATCAAACGGGCCACTGAAAAGTTGCACTAACTCGGCTAACCGGCTGGACTACTGCTTCTGGTTCTAGAGGAAGCCGTCTGAGGGCAACAGTGATAGACTACAGGCCCATGACCAAAAAATTTGGGTCATATGAACCACCAGGTGACGTATATAGGACGATATAAGAGCATAAAATAATAAGATGCTGTCACTATGCTGTCACTTGTAAGCTGTCCAACCGAGTGCTGGTGAGAATTCAAAAGTGCAACCCTCGATTTTTTCCCCTTGTCGCATGATTTTTGTACAGCGTTGCGGAAT
Organism: Pandemis corylana; assembly: GCA_949127965.1. Taxonomy (NCBI): domain Eukaryota; kingdom Metazoa; phylum Arthropoda; class Insecta; order Lepidoptera; family Tortricidae; genus Pandemis; species Pandemis corylana. Next base: position 7,818,243 of record OX421857.1, read on the forward strand.
AATGGATTAGAAGCTGTATTGAAACAGTATGAAACTGATGCCGTACAAATGGTGCGCCACAAAGTCAGCATTTTTTTTTTATTTCCAGGGTCAATTTGGTCAATTCATTCTGTACGGCATCAGTTTCATACTGTTTCAATACAGCTTCTAATCCATTATTCCGCAACGCCGTACAAAAATTATGCGACAAGGGGAAAAAATCGAGGGTTGCACTTTTGAATTCTCATCAGCACCCAGTTGGACAGCTTACAAGTGACAGCATAGTGCTGAATCTTATTATTTTATGCTCTTATATCGTCCTATATACGTCACCTGGTGGTTCATATGACCCACATTTTTTGGTCATGGGCCTGTAGTCTATGAGTCATCTAAAGGTGGAATTAGACCAAAGAAGGAAATGCTCATTCTGTCCCATTTTATTGTGTACAGCAAAAATAAATTTGGCAGAGTGGGGATGGGGATAGAATGAGCATTCGCTCGTTTGGTCCACCTCCACCTAAAGTCATCTTTCCTTATTCATGGAGTTGCTCGCACTCGTTGGTTTTGTGGGACAGTCTACTTACTTTGTAATCTCAGTTGGTTGCCAACTTTTATTAGAAGAAATAGAAGTATATTTTTAGACGGTTGGCAACCCTACTCACAGTAGATAAGAATAGAGCAACACTCAGTGCCTTTCAACCTATATTATTTTGTGTAACCACTAATAATAATAGTAATGTATTGTAATTTTTAAACACAAACATTTTAACCGTAAGGTACAAAAGTATTGTGATTATTATGAATAATAAACAGTTTTCATGGGGAAGCATGTATTTTATTCAGTCGGATACAAAACCAAAAAAAAAATATTTCACGCGGCATGTACGGTCGGCAGCAAATGAGCTTAAAGCGACAGCAATGATTCTTTTAGTAACAATAGACTAGATATTTTGGAGCTAGTCCTTCTAGCCCACAAATAGCAAACAACTGACGTTAGACCCGTTAGTTTGCTATGTCTATCTCTGGAGCCATTTCCGCTTCTGACGGTTTTGACGAACAATGGCATTTCCTTGCTGTAACACTAAATTTGAAGCTTAAACAGATAGTTTAATTCATTACGTTTTCGAAACTTACTACGCCGTAATTATCGAATTTCTAAGGTCTTAATAATGCGTGGAACTAGTGCCTTTGCAATTGGAGTTTTAAAAAAAAGTGGAAACATTACATTACATCTCTATCGCTTTTAGAATGTTAGTCGTTTTGTCGCGTTCCTCGTTGGTTTGCGGTGGGTTGTATTCGAAGAATTTTGCTATGAAATACCTGTAACAGAAAAGTTCATTGAATTTCTAACGCATGGAAGCACGGGACTTACAGAAAATTTCGAGGACAGTGTGGTTAAACCAATAAATCGTTTGGTAAATCTATAAAGCTATCACGGTTTCTGAGATACAGCCTGGTGACAGACACACGAACAGACCGACGGACAGGGGAGTCTTAGTAATAGGGTCCCCGTTTTAAGCCTTTACGGAACCCTGAAACATACCGGGTAAAAACATTTGCAGAGATGGTCGGCCAAACTAACCACCTGCTGAAATAAATCACGTCTCTATCCCTTACGGGGTAGACAGAGTCCAAGGCCACGCTGAAATACCTATTCCGGAAAAAAATTAAGACGCCTCGTTTATACATAGAATATTAATAGTTACCAGACAAGTATCTCGACAGTGACGAGCAGCGCTGCTGCGGCTGTGTGCACGGCGACCTTAGCAGGCTCGTGGCAGCCGCGCAGCGCGGCCGCGAGCATGGCGTCGCCCGCGTCTGATGCCACCTCGAGCGCAGCCACCAGCAGCGCCGGCGCCGCCAGCCAACGAGCGCCGCGCCGCCACCACGATTGCTACAACACACGGGTCTTATGTCGCTGGTCTTGCGTTGATCAGGCTATTCGAGATTGGCACACGAGCGATAATACCAGAGCATAGCCGCTGGCCGAGGTTAATTTGTTATTCGGCGTCGCTTAAATTGACAGCTCGCCGAGCATAAGAGATAAAAACGCGATGAGTTATCTACCTACTAATAAACTATTCGTGACATTATGTAATTTTGATTAGAGATTTGTCAACACATGTCATGTTAGTGTTAGGTACAAAAAAAGAGGAATTCTGATCGCATTTCCTGTCGAATCTATAATGAGTTAAAATAAAATAAATTTAAGGCCAGACACATAATACCTAGGTATGTGAGATTTCATTGCAAACGTAGCGGTCACTATCCGAGCGAATATATTTTGTGATTCTCTATACACACGCAATTATAACTTTGACGCGTTCTCGGCGGGTACCTATTATATTTTGAGTGAGAAGGCTTATGTTGGTATTAGTCCGTTGGCTCGATATTTTAATACGTGAGTAATTCGGTCCAGTGTAATTATAATACTCTATTTTATTGGTTAAAAATATTGTGATCACATTTTAATAGACTCGCGTTCAAGTAAAATCTACCTCAATGCTGGGACTACACTAAATACACTTCGCCATCCGTGTATCCATACGCTATTCGGTTTCGCCCATTGCTACATTTGATACAAACCTTCGACATCACAGCAATCAACAGCAGGAGGGAGGTCGTCGCCGTGACAAACGCGCTCAGTTTGCCGTAGCCCATCACCAGTCTTATAGTGGGTTTCGTAATGCTGTAAATTAAAATTAAATTTAAAAAAATAACTCAATTTGTACCGAAAATACCTTACATCATTTAGGAAAAGAACTGATGCTTTTCAAACATAGCTAAGAACCACCGCAAGAACACTGCCGTTCGAATGAAGAAAACTGCACAGACATCGGACGCGTAATCTTGTGTACCTAATGATTATGAAAATCGACGAATACTCATTTGCATTAAAACAAAATCAATAACCTGGCTTCTAGCTACTAAGTACTCCGATAACACATACATACTTAGCACGCAACATGTTTTAGTTTACAAACACATTCGTTACTAATTTTAGTGGATAGCTTAAAAGATACAGCGGCTGGAACACTTCAGAGCATTTACTCACTTACCGTCTCGCAAAGCTGACATTGTTGAGCTTCTGGGTGACTTCGTCGTCGTCAAGCTCCAGCTCAACTGGTTGTGAGGCAAATGCGCAGGCCGACATGGATATACCCAGCAGAGCCACCATCAAAGCACGAAGCCTCAGGCGACCACCTTCCGAGCATCCCGCCACTTCATTGCTAACTTGCTAATATTTAAGACATTTACTTAGAAAAGTTGAATGATAAGATAAACCATCGACATCTCAGCGTCCTAAATTTCACTTTATAAAAACTTGTGATTTTTTTAAATCATAATTGCATTTTTAAATAATTATTTTTGCTGACTGTACTTGTTGATGATTGTTTTGCATTGTCATCCTTACATCGTTTAGGTGTGCCAGATTTCAATTGATTCGGTAACCGGTAGGTACAGACACAAAACAGTTTTAAACTAAATCCCTAACCTTACTTGTAAAAAAAATACTCGTTACCTTAAAAACAGGGTGTACAAAAATAGAAAGTGAGATTATCTCCTGTCTACTTTATCTACTAAGTATACCTCATCATCTCCAGCCTTTATACGTCCCACTGCTGGGCACAGGCCTCCTCTCAGAAAGATACATATACAGGTACTGTAAGGTCTGAGGTTCGTAGCCAGGTCTACATATCGAACTAATTAGATTCCTGGATTTACGTGAGTAGTACGGGAAATTATAAATATTTGCATTACCTGCCAGCGAGTTGGTTTATATATATACAAACTCAAGTTCCTACAGTACCTAGGTACCTACCTATTTGTTTATTATCTACGGACTATAGGTATACTTACTATATATTCGTGCAATTAAGTCACTACCTAATTCAAAAGTCAAATTTATAGTAGTATCTAATACAAATATTTGATTTAAGTACTTACTGTTTCGTTCAGTTTTTCGTGTTTGTGTCGAAGTTGGTCTATTAATACAGCAGTGCTTTCGGATTCCATTTTGTGTTAGACTGCTCCAGAATAAATAGTCATGGTAGGGATTTCTAGTTAAACCAACATCACGTAAATGTATGTTAGTTAAAAGTTGTAAAAAATATGATTTCACATATCGTATGGACGCCAACCACTTGAAATTTGTTTGACAATTTCATTAAAATTGCTTTTGTTTTTCAACATTTAACAGCAATTGTACATAGTAGTAGTAACGAAGTGGCCAGAGTTAATTTTAGAAGTCTATGGTTTATTAGAAAGTTCAGGGAATAGCAAATACGTGTCGGTATTTATTAGTAAAACTTTAAACTTACCATCCAAATACCATCAATATCGATAAATAGATATACCGTATTATGTCGGCATTTAAATATTATCGATATACCAAAAAATATCAGTATCGCAGTCTTTAATAATAATAAAGGTAGGTACGGCGGTTTGTAAAGCTTCGATGATAGTTTCAAAGTTACGATTGAAGTTACTTTGGTCGGTTACCAACTCAGGTAGTTACATAGGTAAATATTATTTTGACGGTTTGCCAATCATCAAAGCAGTCGGGAAGGCCTACTTAGACTACTTATCATGAACATAGAACCATTCATCAATAAGGACTGCGATGCCAAGGATAATCAACATTTAGGAAGCAACCATCATGCGGCAGCCGCTTGAAACTTTAAATGCCAACAATGGAAGGCTAAATATAAAATGGGCTTAAAATAAAATACGGGTGTTTTTAATGTTTAAAGCTGAAAATTATATTAAATTATTGTTGTCAAAGATCACAAACACATAACGTCTGTCTAAACACACAAAACTCTTGAAGCCAGTTGAAGCTCATCAATGCGACGACACACGCAACATGCCCGAGGTTGAATAGTGACTTCATGCTTGAAGGGCTCAGCATTGCCATGGCACTGAGCACTTTGGCCACGATAGCGAAGAACTGACCAACTAGATGAGGAAGAAACAGGGCTGGATTATCCTGAAAATTTCAAAGAGAAATATTTCTAAGTCTACGTTTTTAATGATAGACAGACGGTAGTGAACGATAGGGTTTTTCTTCTTCCTCCTCTTTCTTTTGCCTTCTCTATCTATTTCATTCGAGCTTGTCGTTTTAGGGGCATAACATACCTGTGCTAAATACTTATATAAGAACGGCCAACGCGTTTTCTCTATTCATTACGTCTCCAGGCAGTGACGGCCCAAGAGCTAAGTATTGATGAGAGCAAAATATACTCCGCGTGGTTTTATATTGGGGCACGTTCATGAAACAATTTTAAGAAACAATAATAAATAATTTTGTACGTCGAGGGCCTTCGTTTCGGACCGCGATCGTAGGTGGTGGCCCACGTCGTACACGCATCACGACGCCGCTGCTGCCAGGTAACTACTGTGCGATAAGGGTCTCGACCGCCCAATTAACAAAAAATAATCACGCCAGTCGTGCGTAGACGTAGCCAGGTCGTAAAGGCTGCTCAAAAAAAGTCAACAGACAAACGGTGCGATCTGCGTTTGAACGCCGCGTCGGAATCACGATGGTCTTTTAGCGCCTTTCAGTTGACGGTATCCACTCGATCCTATACGTAGTTGCTTTACGCGGCCCGTGTCCTGATTCTGGCGCTTCTTGCCATCTTGGCACATAGAGCGGCCGCACCGCTTGCTCTACCGGCTGGCGCTGGCGGGTGTGCTAAAATCAGCCGCACACTGTGACACTACCAGCACGTAAGTTACGGCTGTACTTAGCTATCGATTGAAGCCACGAGTCCAATATAGAGAGTTCTTACCGTTACGCAACCGACCAAAAGGCAAAGATACTGCACAAGTCCCATTGATGTGGCTATAATTTTGAGGTCGTGCGAAAGCATTGTACTTTGACTTGGGTTCAAATAATTATAAGTGTTCTGAGTAAACACCGGTTCTCCTAGATGTTTTCTGAGATGTTTAATGTTCATATACTGGAAACAAAATAAAATATTATTTAAAGAGAGAAAATGTAATTTAGGAAATCGTTTAAGAAAAAAAATCTTACTAAGCCTAGAATCCCGTAGAAGATAGTGAAAGGTAAACTGATACTAAACACCATGTGCTGGCAGAACAGCCTCGTACGACTTAAATTAGGCTTTAGCAGAGGCTTTAGTATAATATTGAACGGTAACTTCATCATAAAAATAACAGTTAGGTTGTGCTCGTGATATTCTAGTTACCATAGTTCTTTAAATATATCAGTACTTCCCTGTTATGGTTCATGACTTTGTAGCTTATTGAATATAGTTGAACTTGACCAAACTGGCTCACTACTGGCTGTCATATCCATAGAGTAATTTTTTATATACTCGTAAGTCATATCATTATGACTTTGATAATTTTGACTGACGAACCAAGAAGGCTGTTTCCACGCAATATGCACTATCTGCAGGAAAAACGGACTGTGAGCACACACAATATCCTAATCCATTCGCATCAAATTTGCATCCTATCTGCGACCTTAAATGCTACCCGTTCGATCATACCTATACCTATAGTGGAAAAATCCTCTGTTGCCCGTGGTCCTACTACAGTTCCTTTTTCTGGGTATTTTTCCCTTCGGGCAACTGAAGATACCTAACTAGCTTGACCTATTTATGTATTAAAATATTATTGAATGATTCAAAATAATGACAGCATTTTTTCCGCTTGGTCCTATCACGAGCATGTAGCCACACAGCCTTGTTGGCAGTCACCACAAGCAATTTCAAGCTAACCAACAACGAAAACCTATGCCTATGACGAAAACCCTGCCAAATGGTCTGATTTGAACTCCGTCGACTATGTTAAACTTGATTTTGAAATAGAAATCTTTGGACAGTAGTGCCACTCAGTAGTGCCACGGGAAATAAAGGTAAATCGATGTAGGTATTACCCATGGCACTACTACGTGGCACTACAGACCAAAATAAATATCATAAATGAGAGGTAGGTTTGGGTTATGTTAGATCTTCAGCAGGCCCGAAGGGCCAAAAATACCCAGAAATAGGAGCTCCGCGAAAGCGGAGCTCCGTCGACTATGTTAAACTTGATTTTGAAATAGAAATCTCTGGACAGTAGTGCCATGGGAAATAAAGGGATAAATCGTTACTTTCTTGTCGAGGCCATTGGAAGAAAATTGGCTTACAATTCCACTAAAATATTGTGGGTGACCATAGGCGGCGGTGACTTTCCATCAAGCGACCTGCATGCTAGTTTTCCCTGTATCACAAAAAATATGACGATTTGAAGTTTGCCACATTTGTTACCTGTAAGTTGTTTTAAACGCAGAGAATTTTGAGTTAGGCCACTTCTTGAGGGCCCCAGAATTTTACGTTGAGCAATAATTACTCTTGTTGTGGTAAATTTAAGTAGGTAATTTATTAACTAACACAAAAAAAATACAAGTCTAATGTTGACAACAAAATCAAGAACATACACAAGAATACTAGTAATTAAAACCAATAATAAGAATAACAAAGAAAAAGAAAATTTTCAAACAAATTAAAATCAAGTCAAAGTAAGTATATCATGCAATAGGCTTCGTATTGATACACTCCTGTGCATTGATTGAGAAGAGTATCTTGAATTGCCACTTCGGGGCGTAGTTTACTAAAGGCAGCAGTCAACAGCATCCCCAAAAATGGATGCATTTTCTCGGAAGCAGCGACGAATATACCATCAGAATGTAATACAAGACGAGCTTCAGTCTTAGTTTTATTAACGTGGTTAGTACTGTTTGAGGCAAATTTAACTGTGGTTCCAATAGGCAGCTTAGCAGGCTCCACATTATCGGACATTAGCGCAAGGTCATAAAATAAAAGTATCTGATGATTTTCGGAATTAGTTGTATCAGTCTGATTCATGCCAGTCGTCCAATCATTCTTGAATGGTTCTTGTACAACATTAAGGTCTGCACTCTCCTGCGTTACGGTATGTTTTAGCTGTTCTATGGTAGAAAAGGGCTCGGCAGTATTAACTTGTCCAGTGTTAGAAATATTCACTTCTAAGTTAGTAATTTCCTTATAATTTTCAGTTACGTTGAGTTTCAATTCAGATGAGGAACTTTGGTCAGTGCTACCTTTTTTAGTTGAAATTTCAATGTCATCATTAACTTGTCTTTTAGCTCTATGTGTTCTTATTACTGGAATATTCATTGGCAAAGGTTCTGTGCCTACTGTAGCAGCAGGAATAGAGAAAATTTTATTAAACATTTTTATTGTCTCGTTAAATATTTGATTACTAATGCTGATTAAACAATTTTCTTCCTCTTTGTCTATAGCGCTAAGTAAAGTGTTATAGTCAGTCTCCACGAGGCCATTATTATGGTTCTTCAGGATCTCGTTAATGCGTCGGTCGAAGTGCAATCTATTGCCTAAGTTGTTACTAAACGCTGCCAAGTCTATTCCAATGCCTCCATTTTGCCAGACCGTAAAAATTCTGACGTAAAATGATAAATATGATAGCGGTATAGTTCGCCACTTGTATTTCAACGGCGTCGTTGCCATGTATCTGCTCAAACAAGTAATGGTAATGTTCACGTTATGATGCTTCTTTCCGAACTCCATCATTTCTCGTTTATTATTGTCATCAAAAGCATCCCGGCTTTGATAACCAATAAATCCGTTGTAACATCTCATGTTCCTCGGTTCTACACTTCTTATGGAATCGTCGACCAGAAAAATAATGTTGAATCGCGTGGATCGATATTCGTCAACTATAGTGGAAAGGAATTGTGTATAAAAAACAAACGGCAAGTAACCTCCTCTTTGAATGATGTGATGGCAGTAAACGTCACCCGTCAGTTTGGATATATTATTTTTGGTTATAAGTGGCGGTCTTTTGTACCCGTTGGTGCCTAAAATGAAGCATATCAAGAACGCTGATCCCAACAAACTAAGCGTCATCCAATAAGCCGTCATAACATCTGTAAACAGAAAAATGCATGGGATGAGTAGGTACCATAATATCATATGAGTGAGTGATGCTTCCATGTAAACTTGGTGTAGAAGATGCAAATGGACAATAAACAGACCCGGCCATCGATCAAGTAGTATCTTCTTGATCTCACGGCAGACGGTAGGAGAAGACGGCTGGTGCGTGGAGACGTCGCCAGCGCCATTGTCCACTTTCAGAAGTGGATATTGCTCGCCACCACTCAGCTCAGAAGGGCGCTCCATCCTCGTTACTCTGGAAAATTAAAAATCGGACAAATTCGTGTCGAGCCCCGATTTACTATCTACAACTCGTTAACTCTTAAAGCCTTCTTAGCTGTGATGTTTTCAATTATACTTTGATATGTTATACTACTAAGATTTCTAGTACTGGCTGAGCTAAGCGGGGATATATACACGTAAACACCATATAGGAGACGGTAAAACTACATTAAGGGTTTCTTGTTGATCACTGTGTGCTTAAAATACACCTTGACGGCGCTCGAGTTAAAATCTCCATGACTATGGAAACGTAAAAGAACTACATACTCGATACGTGAGAGCTAGGCTTGTGAATGACGGAGCACTGGTGCTACTAGGGGGTACTGGGTGCGATACATACCTAGTTATCGGAGCGGCCCTCGGGTTTTCGACTCCCAAGTGACATTTACATTCACACTTCGACATTAACTTAAACAAAAAATATTATGTACTTTTATTTTATTAACGAGCTTACCTACGTTATCGGCTTTGCCACAGATGCAGAACTCTTTATTCGGTCCGAATTTTGCGAAATCCGTCTCATAGGTATTCCTTATGTAGATCATTGAGGGAACCTCTCATAATTCCCTCGAACTAGATCCAATGGTATAGGCTTGATGTAGAGAAGTCAGAACTTAAGGTTCGACAATGTGTTTTGTTAATGTTGAAGCTATTGATAGGTATAAGATGAAATTTTTATGCAGTCGGTTACCAAATGAAAACTCACCGCAGTTTGTGGTACGTAAAAAAACTTCTTATAAAATCCAATTAATTGCTTTCAATTTAATTCTTTTGTGAACATGAGATGCAACGACAACTGATTTTTTTGAAGTTTGTTCTGATTTCAAACTAATGACACAGGCAAGTTTTTTCCAGCCTTGAGTGTTACGGAGGTAATAACACGTTTCCTTTTTAAAGTTATGATATTTCATATTACATAAGCTAAGGATTTTACGCGCCTCCGGTCTACTAGATTTGTAGACGATTTACAAGAATACCTATCAACTAGTTAGAGAAATAAGTAAAATACATAGTTTAGAGTAATTCAGCATGCAATCCGATCACCAGAAGGCAGTATATTAATAATATCTATATTTATAAAAGAGTCGTGTTAGTTACACTACTTATAACTCAAGAACGGCTGAACCGATTTGGCTGAAAACTGGTGAAGAGGTAGCTTAAAACCAGGAGACGGACATAGGATACTTTTTATTATTTTTATTAAATTTGGAATGCCAACATGTTCCTTGATTAGTATAAAGGTGCAATTTTTCAAATTTCCCGCGGGATTAAAACATGAGGTAATGAATTAAGACTATAATTAGTAGATAGTAGTCCTAGAGGATCACGTAGGTGCTCTAAGAAGGGAATTTCCGAATTTCCCACGGGTTAGAAAAAAAAAACTTAGAGACATGAGTGGATGTAGGTATAGGGTATGTCATCACTCTGACGATATCTGCGCGGACGAAGTCGCGGGTAAAAGCTAGTTATATTATAATACATAAAACGCTCCATAAAACGACTCGATAGAAAAACTGAAAAAAAAAATATCAGAATGTTCAAACCAACTAACCCAACCACATGCTGTAGTACTTTTAAGACACTGTGTACATGCAGCTCTATATAAAATTGCATACAAGACCCACTAAGGCCACCTTGACATCACTTTCAAGCTGGCTCAGTAGTATTCGCTACCAAACAGTGCGTCAATACGTGAGACGAATGCATTGTTGAATAAACAGAAATTATCGCTGAAATTAAAACGTGCCGTTTGAATATATTGACTTACTTGCCATTACGCCCAGACGTTACTCATTCAAGTGCGATCCTTCAATGTTCACAGGTGAACTGGTTTAGTGAATCGTGTATTGTATTGAACGTAAAGTGTATCAGGGTTGTGATTGTTTGTGAATGAAACTTGTACAGTCGAGGTAAGCTTCTTGTAGCTACAATACAATACATTACAAATACTCTTTATGGAACACCACAAATAAGAACAAAACAATACCGAAACAAAGAACAAAGTAGACAATATTCGGTCTTATCGCTTGTACAGTCAGCGTCATATTGTACGAAACTTTCAGAGTGACCATAAAGTTCTGCACGCCATACTGTATCTATGGTGTATCAAACTATTTGCGACTTGCATGCTTCGATAAATATATGACGCTGATTTTACTTACAATGTACTTTCATTCATTAGCAATATGCAAAGGTCGGGCATTCTTTGGCTGATTAAGAAGATACATAAGTGTTATCACCTCAATGATTTTTTTATGAGATAGGGTGACAAACGAGCCAGTGGGTCACCTGATGGTAAGTGACAACCACCACTCACGGACATCCGCAAGAGCAGTGGGTTTGTAAATGTGTGGCCAGTCTGGAGGGCTGAGATGGAATACATCGTGTGCTAGTATTTCACCAGTATTCTAACTGAACAAAAAATATTTACCTTGCTACTCCGTTATTCTTACTTTACTCTCCACGTTGGGAAACAGTAGCACGTGCTCTGTGCTGCTTGGCTGTAGGATTAGCTAGTAAGATGGTGGGTGTCGTAGCGATACGGACGGACTTTGCCTCCTTACTTGCCTACTGGTCCCAAACTAGTCCTACCGTTGTTATTTATCTGAGGTCCTACTACCCGCAAAAGGTGTTTAAACTTTGAGAAATTATTCTCATACTCTGAAAGTAGGTAATTGATTATCTGGATAACGGGTTGAGAGTGACTCATCGCGACCCTTGGGTTAAAAGTAGTTTGAAAAAATAAATCTCAACCCTTCATAGCTAATCCAAATGAGGTAGGAACATAGCAATGGAAATACGCTATGTAATCTATGTTTTATATTAATCATCTATAGGTACAAATAGTTCCTAATAATCTTTCTTGAAAATAACATTCACGCTATAGAAGCTTATGCAAGCGCATACAACGAGAATTAGGAATTATTATGTTCAGTAATTTTTTTTAGCTTGAAATATAAGTCGACAATTAATTGATAACGACCTCCGTGTCTGCAAGTTTAAAAAAAACTAGCTGGCAGCTGCGCTAAAAAAAACTATAAGGCTGGTGCGCAGAAGAAATGCGCAACGATTGCAAATCGCGCAATAGATAAAAGAGCGGGAAAAGAAAAACAAACGTAACAAATATTAAGTGCGACCGTGCGAAGTTAGTGAAATTTGTCATAATACCTTCTTTTACTTACCTATCTCATATTCGAAATGAAAAGTAGTGTTCAACTCGGGTGAAATTACCCATTTCACCACGAACTATATGGCGCTCTCACTTCGTTCTTCTTCTTCTTCTTCTTTTCTAATATGGCCCCATCGAACCATGCGATGATTTCGCCAATGTCAAGGTAATAAATACAGTATTCAAAAATCTTGTGACAAAAATGTCGGCAACGTTGTACGGTAGAACATGGTCATAAGACACCCCCCCCCCCCCTGTCGGGCTCTTAGCCAACGGATAATGATATCCCTCGGAGACCGCCAGGAAATCATTAACCGGTGCCCAGGGTGCACGGGTGGACGGATCCAAAAACGAACCGCAGCTCTTGATCACACGCGGAGGTAACCCGACTCGCACCCCTCTCACTTCGTTTGAGCGCCAGAAATATCTCAGGTGACATGGGTCAATTTCAACCCTTGTTAATCAATCTACTATTGTTAAAAACTTTTTACTGAAACTATTTGGATGTAATCGCGTGTCGGTGAATCAATGACAACAAAATTTCCGTGACGTACCAGCCAGTTCATGACGTTTCATTTAAGTGGCGAATTGAAATAGACATTGAATTAGATATTATTGGGTTTATTATAACGAAACGCTGTATTATTTGTCCAGGATTTGCGAACAAAGAGGGTAAATGTGTTTGCTTAACAAACATTCACAGATTTTCTTTAGTAAATGTAGGATATAGACGCCTGTAGGATGCAATAGAACTCTCGCTGGGTGATACGACATTATTTAATTTGCAATTTATTTGGTCTTTGTATATCCATAGAGTAATGCAAGCTTTTACTTATTATTTGTACCCCCTGCAAGAAATTGGCTTCATAATTTTCACATCACTTTACCCAGCTTATATGGTAGTCTTATCGGGTCTTAGCTCTGTTTATTTATTCTTACCATTCAAGTTTTTTTTAGCTTCATAATTAATATTTAAATCAAAATTTCATACTCCAGACTCTTACCACCTCCTGCGGTTTTCTTCTATATTCTCAATATAATGGAGTTCTTAACTGTCTAGGTCTGGAAAAAAAACTGTTTTCACTAAAACACATCAGTAAACTGGTCCCTGGTGGACCTTCTACTAGGTCATGTCAAGGTCCTTTCCCCTTCATTTCTAATACTTACTTTCCTTTTACGTCCCTCAGATATACCAATGGCTAGTGATGAGTGACTCTTGTTGTAAAGAGCACCGTCCGCTTTTATGCGAAGAAACTGACGAAGATTCTCACCAGTTCGTGCCAAACCAAAGACGTCATATGGGCCACAAGAGCAGAGTGAAGAACAATATAAAGGGAGCGGCTGCAATTATTAAGAATTGGCCAGGTAAGAAACTTAAGTAATGTTATTACGCGCAAACGACTAAAAGCAAAAAGAGCAAGAAAGACGCCAATTGGTGGTAGACCAAACGTTTTAGGTATAGATGTTACTTTTAGTTCTATTATAAATATGAAAATATCGGCAACATAGCTAACATAGCATTACTGTACAGTATTAATTCTGAATTAAGATACGTTAGGATAGAAGATTATCTTGTTCTAGATTACTGTATATGTATGTGTTTTGTTATTTCAGATCACTGGACATCTTCGGTTACTTATTGGTGGATCGGTCTCGGTATGTTCGCATTGACTACTTTCATAGTTTACAACAGCGTACTGTCTTACGCTTTGTGGAATACGGTCGACGCAAAACCAACTTCACGACAACCCACTGCTGATATGATAGACCCCCTCCAGAAACGGTACTTACCAGAGGTTTTCATGCACGTTTTCGTCAATAATGATAAAGAGGCAAATTTAGATAAATTGTTGCCATACGTCGAGATTATTGCTAATGATTATCTACAATATAAATTTAATATTGTTGTGCTATTCAATGACACAAGCCAAGGAGAGAAACTAAATCATCAAGCTGAAATAAATAATGATGATGCACTTAATTCCCTTTGGACAGCAAATAACATTCACGAGCTAGATTTAACTCCTGTTAAAAAAAAGAGCAATGTTGACATACAGTACAACAATTTGTCCACTTACTTAAATTCTTCTCCATTGCGCAAATATTGGAAGCGATTACCTTACCAGTTTATAGAATTTTTAGTGCGAGCTGTATCTATTTGGGATAAAGGTGGAGTAGTCTTTAATCCGGTAATACTGACTCCAAAATCTCCACACGCAACTTATATAGAGAAGCTGCAAAATATTCTTCTCAATTTCCAAGAAACTTCAAAGTTGACTATTGCTAAACATATAGAACAAAATGCTCAGAAGAGTGAACATAAGAAAAATAAGAATGGCCATCATGTCCTGCCAAATCATGATCATAAAAACAAAAAGAAAGTAAATAATATTCGTGACATTATAGATGCGTTAGAAACTGACACGGCTTTAGAAAGTCAATCTCTCAGTGAAGCAGAAAATAGACAAGACATTACAAAAATAGAAATAAAAGAATCACTTGACGAATTGAAAACCTTAAGTATCGGAGATAGTGCAAATTTGACTACCGGTTACCAGAATCATTTGCAGAATAATAGATTACCAAAATCAACAGTAATCGATACTGAAAACAATTTATCACAAATAAATGAAACATCACATTTATTACCATCCTTTATCGATTTCTTGTTTCGAGAAGGATCTAAAATAGCACTACAGCAAAGAGACTCCAGAAATTTTACCACTAAAGGGCATGTTACAAAAAGGAGCTCAACAACACCAAATGAATCACGCAAGAAAGGGGAAGAGAATGATAAGATAATTCAACCCATGATCCTTCCAGCGCCAACAGTTTTTGATAAGTCCGTAACAGATGAAATTGAAAATAATGTGCCGACGCAGTACGAAGGAGAAGATAAGTTAACTATTGATCTTAAGGGCAACTTAATGGCTACAAAAATCCCTTGTCATGCATTTTTAGGGTCTGTATTTAGTAATGTTAAACATTATACTGAAGAAGAATCACTCAAAGATTTTGTCATCTCCGAATTATCACAATTTTGTAAAGGACTATTATCTACCTGTAAAGGTGTGGAGGTGATTTTATTGTAATGATTATTATTTTTTTCAATTATTTATTGTTTTTAGTTATAACTATTATTTGTTTCTATTTTTGTAAATTAAACCGTTATTGTTAATAAAAGTCATTGCCACTTATAAAATAAAAATTTATTTTCTTACAAAAAAAGTCGTGCTCAAAATGTTGTTTGTTTCGACAAACATTTTGATCACAAGTTCAACATTGACTTATAATTATGGCAGCAAAATTGATTGTCATTGTTTTTATACAATTGTTTCACTCCATTTTAATTAGACTAGATACGTTAATTTCATTAACCGATCATATTTTCTGTAGTGACAATCATCAAGTGATGCGGGTAAATCATACTAAGTAAACTATGTGAAATAGAGCACATTAAATGTTTAAATGTATGTATATATGTACATCATTATCATTAAACTAATACTTATTCTTAAAAATATTGCACAAATGCAAGTGTAAAAGGTAGATCAAGTTTTGTTTGTATGACGCATAAGTCATCTTCATGACTTTTATAGATACCTAGGTAAATTGTGTTTCATTAATTGGGAGCAACATTCTTCCTTTCTATTGGAATTTGCCATCGGTCTCTCCAGTCATTAGCGCTAAGCTTGCAATCTCTGACATTGGACTTCTTTTCACATCTTTTGCTAATAGACCAGTAGACGTGGCCTTCCGGACATTGATACACGTAACCTTTTAATTTGCCGGTTTTTGATTTGTCACATTTCAGGAACGCTGGCGAACACTCGCTTTTCTCGAACGGGAAGTTACCAGTCGTACGGCAAACATGACTTTCCTTGCTAACCTCAATCTGTAACAAAATAATAATATGGTTAAACATCTTAATAATCAGATAAGCACATGCAGCGAATCATATTTCACGACAGTGGATACTTACAGGCTCCTTCGTAATTCCACCCAAACGTTTAACTCTCCGCCTTTCAGCTATTTGGCCATTACATTTTTTATCAGCTTTATCTTTGTCGACACATTGTGTTTTACTTTCATCATAAATGGTGTTATTAGGGCATTTAAATACAGCTATATTCAAGTCGTGGCTATCATTGTCTTCTGTACATTGATAAAACATATTGCAGTACTTTGGATGTCGTCTAAAAGAAGTTGGGCATACATAAACGTTTTGATCGTCATCAGTTTCAGGGCATTCTTTTGAATCAGAAGAACTTGCTTCAGTAGTTGATTCTTGACTGCTCTCGGTGGTAGTGCTATCAGTACTTTCTTCGGTAGTAGATGAACTAGGCTGCTCCGTTGTTGATGATTCTGTAGCTTCAGTTGATTGTTCTGTTGTACTTGATTCTTGTGTCGTTGACTCTTCAGTCATTTGTTCAGTGGTACTTGATTGATCAGTAGTAGTTTGCTCAGCAGTAGTTGATTGTTGAGTAATAGTGTCATCAGTAGTACTAGATTGTTCAGTAGTACTAGATTGTTCAGTAGTACTAGATTGTTCAGTAGTACTAGATTGTTCTGTGGTACTAGATTGTTCAGTAGTACTTTGCACTGTGGTACTTTGTTCAGTAGTACTTTGTTCTGTCGTACTAGATTGTTCAGTAGTACTTTGTTCTGTGGTACTTTGTTCGGTAGTACTCTGCTGTGTAGTACTTTGGTCTGTGGTACTAGATTGTTGTGTAGTGCTCTGCTCAGTAGTAGTACTTGACTGAGTAGAGCTTTGTTCGGTAGTACTTGACGGTTGAATTGTAGTATTTTCAGTTGTTGTAGACTCTTGAGTAGTAGATTGCTCAGTCGTTGACTGTTGAGTCGTAGCTTGCTCGCTAGTAGTTGATTCGGTTGCAGGTGTAGTAGTAGTAGAAGGAGTAGTAGTAGTAGTAGTAGTAGTAGTGGTAGAAGTAGTAGTCGTGGACTGTTCAGTTGTTGATGGTTGGGTTGTCGTTGAAGTTGTGCTAGTTTGAGTTGTGTGTTCGCTTGTGGTTGACATTTCCGTCGTAGTCTCTGTAGTAGTTGTTGAATCTTGAGTAGTTGATTGATCTTCTGTAGACTTTTGGGTTGTAGTTGAAGTTGTAGTTGATGCATCAGGTGTATTTTGTGCTTGAGTTTCCGTACCTGAGCAGTTACGACGTGGATACACTGAGTCTTCGTGATTACATGTTTCCACCGCTGGATCCCAAATTGTACCCTCTCCGCAGTCAAAATGATAAACGGAGAATTTTTGACCATCGTTATTCCAATCAACACACCTATAGAATTTTTTACAGTCATTTGGGTCCGCGTAAAATCCGGCTTTAGTACAATTAACGTTTTGGTTTTGTGGTTTTTGTGTCGAACCTTGAGAACAATCTGATGAACCTTGATTTTCAGATGTTGAAGATGACGATGATGATTCGGAACTCGCTGTAGAGCCTGGAGTTGTCGATGACGTACTAGTTGACGTTTCAGTTGTTGTTGAGGTACTATTACCATTGCAAGATGGAGTTTGCACATCTTGTGGATGATTGCAAGCCGTTATGTCTTGATCCCAAATTGTACCCTCTCCACAAGTAAAATCATACTTTGTAAAACCACCCTTACCATTATCTACACATCTGTAGAACTTTTTACAGTCGTTACTGTCTCCAAAGTATCCTTCTTCTTCACATTTTCCATTTGGCTGTTTATTTTCACTGGGCTGTTTCGTAGTTGATGTCTTAGTGGTACTAGTTGCTTCTGTTGATTGAGAAGGTTCATCATCAGCCATAGCCGGCTCTGACTGGTTTTGTTCTTGTGAACCTTTGCAGCTTTTAACCTCATTGTCGTGGTTACAAGTTTGTATGTTCGTATCCCAAGCTGTGCCTTCGCCACACGTGAAATCGTATCTTGTTAACCCACCTTCACCATTATCAACACAACGGTAAAACTTCTTACAATCATTTTTATTCGGGTAAAATCCTTCAGACTTACAGTCATCCGACTGTGTTAAATCACCAGAATTGTCAGACGTCATTTCGTCACTTTCCTTTTCAGGAGTTGTAGAACTAATTGTTGTAGAAGATGTTGAAGTAGGCTGTGTCTCTTGATTGCTTTGTGGGCCAGATGTCGATGAAACTGTTTGAGTACTGCAATTTGAAATATTATTGTCATGATCACAAGCCTGTATTTCTTGCACCCAGACCGTACCATCGCCGCATGTGAAGTCATATTTGGTATAGCCCCCTTTTCCATCGCTGACACATCTGAAAAATTTCTTACAGTCATTTGTGTTGGCATAGAAACCTTCTGATGAACATTCATCAGAAGAACTTGAAGTTGAACTATCAGTCAGTGGTTGTTTCGTTGTAGTTGTTGCAGATTCATTAGTAGTTTCACTTTGAGTTGTGGCTTGTGATTGTTGCGGTGGTGTTTCGGAAGAACTAGATCCAGAACTCGATGAACATTTGCTCTGGCTTGATTCATGATTACATGTTTGTGACTGATTATCCCAAATCGTACCTTCTCCACATGTAAAATCATATTTTGTGTATCCACCTTTCCCATCGTCAACACATCTATAAAACTTCTTACAATTCTCTGAATTACCGAAAAATCCTTCAGATTCACACTTATTATTTGAACTGCTATGTTCTTGTGTCACCGAACCTGTTGTAGTACTTGACGCAGTGGCTTGAGATGTTGTAGTTTCTATATTCTCATCATTTTCGGGCACTGGTTGGTTTTGCGTCATTTCTATGTTATTGCCTTGTGGGCTGCAACCATTTTTCACTGATTTGACATGATTGCAGGCATTAATTTCCGGATCCCACATTGTACCTTCTCCACATGTAAAGTCATATTTGGTGTAACCACCGTTCTGATTATCAACACACCTATAAAACTTTTTGCAGTCTTTGGAATTACCAAAGAAACCTTCTATTGAACAAGAATCATTATTTGACGTTTCGTTTGTGGATGGTTTTGCAGTGGACGAGTTATCATCGACATTATTATTTTCATCTTTATTTGTTATTGTAGTTGACTGTGAAGTAGAAGAAGCCAGAGTAGTTGGTGTTTCATTAATTTGATTAGTTGAAGGCTTACCGTATTTGCAATTGTTATCAGGTGTTGGATGGTTGCATGCTTCAATACTTTGATCCCAAACTGTGCCTTCACCACAAGAAAATTCGTATCGAGTGTATCCTCCTTTACCATCATCAACACACCTGTAAAACTTTTTGCAGTCGTTTTTATCGCCCATAAATCCACCAGATTGGCATTTATCTGACGAAGATTCTGTCGAAGTGGGTGATGAAGAAATACTTGCCATTGTAGTAGACATTGTTGATTGCGCTGGATTATCTGTATTGTTGTCACTGGGCGAAGGGTATCCACTATTGTCTCCTTCATCTTGCATAACGCTACTTGCTGATGTTGTGACATCTGGGGAATCTTTGTTTGGTGTTCCTGCACCACAATTCTCTACCGCCCATGCGTGATTACATGCATTTATTTTAGCGTCCCATACCGTGCCTTCGCCACATGAGAATTCATACCGAGTAAAGGCTCCATTGCCATTCTCCACACATCTATAAAACTTTTTGCAATCTTTGTTGTCTCCTATGAATCCGCTAGCAGTGCATTTATTGCCTTGATCTACATGCGTTACTTCTGGTTTCTTGGACGTAGCCGTTGTTTGCGGTGTTTCAGTTTGAGGCTTCCCATAACCACCATCATCACCTTCAGCTGTTTCTGTTGTTGTCTGTATAAGGTTTACCGTAGTCATTGAAACAAATTCTCTAGTTGTGGGCTTTTCAGTGACACTAGCCTCGGAGCCACCACCGCAATTTTTAACGGCCCACTCGTGGTTGCATGCTTCAATTTCAGAATCCCACACCGTGCCCTCTCCACACTTGTATTCGTATTTTGTGAAACCACCCTTACCGTTATCGACACATCTGTAAAATTTCTTACAATCCTTTGAGTCGCCAATGAATCCACTCGAACTACAAACGCTTCCGTCCGTGTGAGGCTGAGAAGGTACGCTTGAAACTGTGGTTGTTGTGCTTACTGTGATTGTAGTAGAGTCTGTACTCGTTAACGGTTTATTTTGTTTTTCTGTGGTTGAAGTTTGATGTTCATTTTGTTCTCCATATCCAACATCTTCATCTTCTGCATTAGTTGTTTCTGTTGTACTTGAGTACTGCGGCTTATTAGTAGTCGTAGTTTTAGTATCTTCAGTCATTGCTTCGGACGGAGTTTTATTTTTACAATCTTTTACAGCCCATTCATGATTACATGCTTCTGCGTTTGGATCCCATACTGTTCCGTCTCCACAAGAAAATTCATATTTAATGTAACCACCTCTACCATTATCAACGCATCTGTAAAACTTTTTGCAATCATTCGAGTCTCCCATAAAACCACTTTCAGTACACTCATTGTTACCACTATCGGGCTTCTCAGCACTAGGTCTTTGAGTCTCGTCACTTTGTGGTGGAGCATTAGTCCGACTCGTAGTTGTTTCTTGTACTTGAATTTGACTTTGACTAGATTCTTTTGAATGATCTATTTGTAATTGGGTTTGAAATCCATTATTCCCATAATTAATCTGTGTCTGTGACTGACTTACAGCTGATCCCTGTGCTATTTGTGTTTGATTTTGCTTCAAATTTGAGTTTGGTTCTTCATTCAAGCGATCTCCGTAATTTATTTGAGTTTGATTCTGTATTACTGGTCCGTTACTTATTTGAGTTTGGACTTGATTCACTTTTGACCCATAGCTTATTTGGACTTGTGATTGGAGTGTTTTGTCCATTTTTACTTCATTGGATTCGGTAGCTGTTGTAGTAGACCTATTATTTTCATGTTCAGGATTAGCCCGGCCGCATCTCCTTTTCTTTACTGCCCAAGCATGGTTACAAGCTTGTGCTTCATCATCCCATATAGTTAATTCACTACACATAAACTCGTACCTAATGTACCTGCCACGTCCGTTTCCTACGCATCTGTAAAATTTCCGACAATTTTCAGTGTCGCCCATGAATCCATCAGAAGTGCACTGTTCACCGGTTTGCGACGTCGGGCGGCGTGTTCCAGGAGAATTTGTCACCCTCCGGTTCTCATTATTAGTGGAACTCATCCATGGGTTAAAAGTAGACACACTTGATTGAGAACTCTTGTAATCGGTTGAAGTATACCAAGGATTGTTCGTTGAAGCAGTAGAAATTTCACTCTTCTTTGTAGTTTGGTCCGTGTACACCGGGTGTTTTGTACTGATCGGAGATGGTACTTCTAGGCGAGATCCATCTATTTCGTTTTCGTTGACATGTTCAGTGGATGAAGTGGCATAACCGCCGCAGTTCAAGCGTCTCGTGCTTTTTGGATGATTACAGATTTCTTTGTCAGGATCGTATACTGTGCCTGGTCCGCATTCATACTAAAAAGACAAAAAAAAAACAATTAAAAATTTAAACTAATGATAACTAAATGATACTGTTCTATTTACATGTAGTGAAAAAAACAGCCGAGTGCGAGTCGGACTCGCGCACCCAGGGTTCCGTACAAATTCAGCAAGTTAATATAAAATCCAGTGTTAGCAGAACACTGTTCCTAAGCAAAATATATGCAGTGTGAGATCAATTTATATTGGTTGCTTATATAGACAGACATAAAAATATTCTGTTTTTAGTATTTGTTGTTATAGCGGCAACAGAAATACATCATCCGTGAAAATTTCAGCTGTCTAGCTATCACGGTTCATGAGATACAGCCTGGTGACAGACGAACAGACAAAAACAGGCGCTAAAAACGCAGGGTGCAAGTGTCAGTGGAGTAGCAACGTAAAGGTTGCATCTTTTGATAAAGATTTTGATCACTCGCATTTGAGGCTGGTGCCAGATTTCAAATAAATTATCTACATTAACGGATTTCCAAGGAACTATATTCAGTAAGTAGGTAATTCAAGACTATGGTCCAAACTCATTCATTTATTATTACTTACTCTAAAAACTGTGTACTTATCGTTGTCGCCTTTTACACATCTATAAAACACAGCACATTCCTTAGGATCTGCTTGAAAGCCTTCTTTGGGGCATATTATTGGCTCTGGTTTGATCCCTGAATACAGTTTCACGATGCGCCCGCTTACTCTTGGATGACGCAATTCATCCGACGATGAAACTGGAAAAACATCAAATACATTACCCACCTAATTAAATATAGACAGCAATATAAATAGTGAGAACTGTGCTAATAAAATACCTACCATTATTTGTATGCGTGGTTCGAATGAAAAGGCCCAGCACTAGTAGAGGTAGGACGTTCTTCATTTCGAGCCGTATTTCCATTGAGTTTTGTTACAGAATCATCGTCCTCGTAATGTCTGGCAACTGTAACAATAGCATTGAACTAAGTTATGATGATACGTTTAAGAAACGATTATATTTTAATTCTACTGGGTGTCACAAAACCCTTCGAAATAGTAGGTTTGAAAATTAACCTTGCAAAGTTTACTGCTATAGGTTTTATCATTGATTTGGCTAACGAATCTCTTCTCTATTGTGCATTTCAACTCCTCGTTCTCAGTATATTCGTTACAAAAATATCAGTTTTTTTTTTAATAAATGTATGTATTTCGATTTATCATTACAGTGCAAAACTTTACAGTGTTAAAACCGACTAACCTGCCAAGTTCTAATGATTACTGATGTATAGATACATACTTATTTTATGAGATTCGAAAACGGTTGTAATTTTTGGGCAAAAAATCGATTTAATCAGGTCTTATCTCTGAGCACATTATCTCACGCTTTTTCAAATTTGAGAAAATATGCTATTGCTAAGCAAAGCTACAGTGGCTCTACAAAAAATCCTGTTTGCAATATTACCACAGTTACCGAAACTATCAAAGGACAAATAGGTAAAAAAACACAAAAAAGTAAATGTACCTATCAGTAGTAAGAGGTCGTTCCAAAACAACATAATGGTAGCGCTCTGTTGAAAAGAAATTGGAATCCCTGGGCATGAGCTGGCGAGAGCTGGAGGTCGCGGCGCAAGATCGTCCTTAAGCCCCTGATGTAATCATACTACATGATAATGATGATCAGTACATAAATACGGATTTTCGCAAAAAAGTGTCAACAAAACCTTTAATTAGGGAAGCTTTATTAAGCGTAGGTGTTACAGAAGTGTGCGTGTGCGCTGGCGATCCCACGGGTCCACTCGCGGAGCTATAAATAAACTCCAAGTTACAACCAGAAACTTGACTCTAATTGCTTCAGAACTGACAAGTCTCACGCGATATCTAAGCGCAAAAGTAAGTTAGGTAACTACTCAATATATTAACCAACTTTGAGAAGTATAACAACTGGTCAAATAAACAAAAAAAAAGTTTTTAATTGCTACATACTTGTACACACATACACATACACAAATCACCTTTTTCTCCCTTACGGGGTAGACAGAGCCTAAGAACTGAGGGCGTACCTATAGGTGGAAAGTGGAATCAAAATAGTGATGGGTTGCTAGCCTCATCGGTTATAATTATAACATGATTCCTATGATTTTCGCCCATTCCCTCGATGGGTTTTAATTACTGCAAATGGAATTAAACCAATCCAATTTGATCAATTTCTTGGTCAGTTACACATGAATAAGAATGCAAGCGTCGAAAGGTGTTACATAATGAGATATTGTAAAGGTGCAGCACAGTGTAGGTCAAGATCGAAGCCTGCCAATGTCAATGACCTCAACTGACCCCATGAGATACGAAATTTTGGGTTATAAATAACTTGACTCGCGAATTAGTCAGGTTTTGTTTTATATGCAAATTATTCATTCATGCTTGCCCAGCTGTAATTTATGTTATGAAACTTATAAATGTAGTGGTAATTTTATGAGGTATAAGTTACTTTTTTTGACGCAGTACCTGGCACTTGCTATATTTCTAGATTGTCTGCCTACAAGCAATAAATTCGCTAAGTATAAATATGGATGAGAAATAAGTTTTACTTTTAGCGACAAATAAACTTTTCTGACAATTCGGGAACTATGTCACAATGAACGCAAGAACGATCGGGTAAAAAGTGTACAGCGGATCTAGTTTTTAAATATTGTATACATTAAGAAACTAGAAGCACTATATGTATGTATGTATGAAGTGCCTAAGTAAGGATGTTCAATTCAATGTTTTTTTTTTTAACAATAAAATTCAATGTTTGGGAATATGGCTCCATCAAATTTTGATGATTCTGCCAATGTCGGAGTTGGATAAGACACGGCCAATAGACTTTGGTTTTGTTGTACGGTAGCGCTGCAAAGGATGTATTCCATTTTAATTGTAGATAATATACCAGGCGTATGACTATTAAAACTGGTTCCGTCTAGTTATTATCTCAATACTCTGAAAAAAGCATTACATTGTATTTTTTCTCGGAAGTTCTAAATAGTTAAATTAGTTCTTGATAAAGCGAATGAAATGACTTTTATAGATTTAACTTTTGTTAGTGTTTCAATAGTTAAACAATACCTAGTACAATGTGCATCGAGGGTGATAAGAACCCTTTACGAGCAAGTGCGATGAAAAAACTTTTGAAGTTTTGTTAAAAACACTTTTATTCCCGACCTGTGCTTGGCACAGGATGATTGGTCGGTTATTATGCGTAAGAAACCGCCCGGGGCAATCGCCTGTCCACATTCATCACAGCTATCCGAGATCATTTAATTGCAAACTCTGCACACCTTAGTCTTTTTTTCGTACCCTTACGCCTTATTACCAGTCTGGTATAAACAATCCAGAACCAGTTTATTTGTATTATAAGTACATTATCGAGCAGTTGTCCCTTTGGAGAAGATCATCTATCATTTAGCTAGCCTATGTCAGTCCTGTGTTTTTCTTTTCATTATGTCAACTCACTCTAATGAGAACTTGTTATTCTAAGTCTGAAATATTAGCTTCTTGTAATATCTAGTAGTCGCTGATCCGCTATTTATTAGCTGTGGATGAGATTTTTCAGGACTGTTCAAAATTAATAACTTTATACCCAGTAGTAGATGAAGGCGAATTTATTGAATGATAGGCCTTTGCAATATTGCTGGTGGTGTATTGGGTGGTGGATGATCCAAATCTTAACTTTGATCAAAGTGGGTAATACGCTGCACATAAGAGTCGTTTAAGTACCTACTGTCTTCATCAAAGTTCGATTTATAGATTTGGTAGGGTTTTAAAAAAACCTAATTGATGTAACTGTACAGCAGGTTGGTGATTCATAATTGTTGCACTTTGTTTTTTACTACCGAATCCTACGTGATGCAAATTGCAAAAGTACGTGCTCGTGACTGCAATTGCAGCGCTGACAAATCGGACACGATAGTAACATCACGTATTACCTACTAACAGGTCCGGCTGCCAATCCATTCCATTAGCTACTAATTGTTTCTGAGGAAATTCTAAATATGAAGCCATTGTTTTTTTTTTTGGGTATAAAATGGGACACCATGAAACCAGCCAGCCTTTAACTACGCGCGCTGCTATGCTATTACAGTCCGTATACGATCTAAAAGTCTAATTAAAATTCCCGTAATTGGTAAGTAAATACTTTTGAATGGAGGAATGTTAAGCGTCAGCGAAACTCGTGTATGAAAATCTTAATCCATCAGTTTTGCTTGAAGTATAATCTGGATATCAGCAATAACCCGGATAACATTTATGTAGTAGTAGTAGTAAGTAAATGCTTATGTTGCATAACAAAACACGCAATGAGGCAGTTATTTTTCTATAGAATGTACAAACGCCTAAATGAAAATTAATAGCAATGATTACTCAGGACTTAATTCAATTTAAATGAAAACTAATTACCAACTAACCTAAATTACTTTGTGGTAAATAATTATGAGTGGACACCTACTTACAAAACCAGCATTGGTGCAGCAGCAATCTAAATCAGCTATTTATCTTGAAGCGCAATCCTCCGCTGCTTTACTTAGCTATTTTTAGTTCCAGCCTTACCTCACCTACCTTACCTCAGTTTTAGATAATTCTGCTGACTCCCTGACATTCCTGTCAGATAATTCCTCACGCATTTTCCTAAAGGTCACGAGTGAACAACCAGATAACAGCGGCAAAAACAAATCGACGTCGTGCCCGCGGTTCATTGCCGTGGATAATTACTGGATGCATGCAAGAAAAACAAAAACTGACGTGGAAGAAGGAGCGGGTTCTCTGATATTTTATAATGTACACTCATTTTATATTTTGATTTGGGGCTATGCATGATTTTAGGGTTAAGATAATGCTTTTGTTCTTATGAATTATTAAATTGAAAATGACGCTGTAAAGACAAAAGCGAGTCGATCTTTAATGCTTAGCTGTTGGGTTTCGTTTTAGCGAACTAGCGGCAACTTCTCGTGTAAAGATGATACTTTAAATATTCAATTAAAAACTTATCGTTTTTTTTAATAAACAGAATACATATTTAATCGTTATCTTGAGGGTTCTTTAAATAGTTTCCGATCGCCAACTAATTGAAACTAATTAAAGTTACCAGTATCCTTTTAATGACTCACCACTACAAGGCTTCTAGCAGCTAATGTGGCTAAATATACAATGTAGCTCTATAAAGATCACAGGAATCATTCCAAGCAGCTAAACTATGATGATTGCAACTATTTGTTTTAATTAGTGCCAGTATGAGATTATATATCAGTACAGTTTTAACTACATTTACACTTGTGAGCAAATTACGATCGTTTTCATTAGCATTTTGTTATAGTTCACTGGGACTTATTTTTACCTTTTCCATTTGTTTGTCTCTTATTGGGAGTTGAAGTAGTAGTTAAAGGATTGTACATCTATGAACACCGCAATTTTAAGTAGGTAAAAAAAACTTGAACTCTGCCTCATAAAGTGCATAGGTACAGCACTTGTTATACCTAATACTGCACCCACATACGTGCGGAACCGTGTAGGTACTCGATCCCTCGTTTAGCTCATTATGCGTAATCTAAAATCTCCTTTTACTTTTATTTTAACGAGAGTAAAACTGCATCAAGCGACGAGTTATTACTGGAGTTCTTGGCATAAGCAAGGAACAGGTTCCATGGAAGATTCACTTGCAGCAGCTGTGGTCAAGAACTGCATTCCTGTGGCCTACAGCCAGATAGACGATATTCTATCGGGGAATGACTTGAGTTGTAACGAAACTTGTTTCAAATATAAATGTTCAAATGGGTTACGCGATTAGTTTTTGAATGGTAGACAGGTAAGTTGGTACTGACTTTTACAATTATTTTTTTGCAAAAAATAATCACTTTAGTCATCAAGTTGTAAATTGCTACCTAACAGCTAGAGACACATTTAATTATAACTTTCTATCTTGTGATTAGTACTACCGTAAAGTCAGACTTACATTAGCCCTGGAGGGCTTTGTTGGCTTCAAAAATTCAATTTTTGTATAATATTAATTTCATTTGTTTCAGTTTTTAAGAGTTTCCTTTAGATTGTAAAACTATTTCTAAGATAAATAAATTATTTATATTTCTATTAATTAACGTGATCGACGTGCATTATCAATTTTCTTATTGAAATTGATTCTTGACAGATCTAATTCAGGGTTGAAAGTGTTATTCTTAAAAGTTAGTAATTATAATCATGCGGCCCTTCATCGGCACGGCTTTTGATATAATTGCTCTGCCATTTATTACAATCTTTCTTTCATTTTGCTACTGGTCACAGTTGGACCCAGCAATTTTTTACTCCCTTCAATGTATAAACGTTTAACACATTTAGCCATTTCCCGTCGTTTAGTTTTTATGACATCTGTGGTGCGCGACAAAAAAGACGCGCATCAAATTTATACGCTGATTGTTTCCTTGATTTCTACCCCGTCATTATAAATTGAGTCATCTCATCATCATCAAAGAACTATGTCAATAGGCGTTAGACTAAACCTCTGGATGTTACGTTACATAATGTGCTTAGTCAATATCAATACATAGTGTAAAACAAAGTCGCTTTCCGCTGTCTGTCCGTCCCTATGTATGCTTAGATCTTTAAAACTACGCAACGGATTTTGATGCGGTTTTTTAATAGACAGAGTGATTCAAGAGGAAGGTTTATTAATTTTACTATGCGTAATTCTACAGAAATGAAGGCGCGGGCAGAAGCTAGTCAAACATAAAGCTTTAAATAATTAGCCTTTAACGTAAGTAGTAGTCGTCTGAAAAACTTTGATAAGAAAAAATGTCGCTATGTAAAAGGTACAATTATGTTTTAAGTGAATAAAAACTTAAGCTCTCACGGTTTTTTATTGACCCAGATGACCAAAACAGTTTTATTCAAGTATCCATATCTTTAATTAGTCTGTAGTCTATAGGTTAACAAATAGTTTTATTTCAATGGGTAGGTAATCATTGTCTTCACGCAAAACCATAAACTGTAACAAAATATCCTACTACTTATCTTTAAATCACTTAAAAATCCTAACCCGGTCACATACTGTACCAACTGGAGCAGTGGTTACTAGACGCACAAGTATTACAGCAGCTGGCGCAGTAATTTGTGTAATTCGAGGTTGCACAAGTTGCGTAGCGAGAAGCAAGTTCAAGACCAAGGCTACGCTTGGTCTACGCATGCGTCGGCTCGCTTAACCGGTAATTATACAATTTTCGTCAAGTAGGTGCTTTTGTTTTTATTTACAATGTATGAGTATACACGATACTTCGAATGTGATACTGAATGTTTCTGCAAATAGTTAGGTAACCTGTAAAGTTTTCACACACTTCAAATATCGATAATATATATTACAATACATTTGTATGCACAACCAAAAGCTGTTATGTTCTGGACTAGTTTTATAACACAGTGTATAAGTCTTTGGTTGCCTGGAAGACATTCCTTGAAGGCTACCGATTTTACGATGATCCGTTAGCAAGTTTTTCCGTTAATAAACTAGAGTGATGTTGATGACTTCAGTTTCAAAGTAATTAAACTGGTTTAATCATTAATTGCACCGGACGTCAGTCATTTATGTCCATGGAATCACTTTACTGCATCAACAGCGGTGTCTTTTGTTTTAATTTTATTAAACGTACCTAATTATTCGCGTGCACGGCATACCTGATTGTGTCATACCTAATCATACTTAAAGTGTAGTATTATTGTAAGTAGCTCAAGTATGTAGTAATAAAATCTTGTCAGGAGAAAGCTCCGTATCTCCTCTGTTGCATCCAGTCGCTGGATCAGCCAGTACCAGTTTTTAATTTCAAATTCCATAGGAATAATATTTTTTGTTTGAAAAACTGTCTCATTTAGGCTCAGCGAGTTGGTCATTATTGCAAGTATCTATATGTACTTTTTTATTTTATTTCCTCTAGTTTGTTCATTGGTTGTGACGCATCATCCCAGCTATCATAACAAAATGGTATCATCATGCCTTGGCCTACTGTATACCAGTTAGGACGTTGCAATTGAGCTTCATACTAAGATTAAATTTTCCCTTACAATCACGATTTCCATGCACGTCTGACGTGAGCCATCATTAAATGATGACATCACCATTCAGGCATGGAGGTGCCTACTGTCATAAACCATATCCCGGTTTTCACTCTGAAATATAATGTGAATAATTGAATACCTACATAGACAGGTACAACATTGGTATATTTAAACGCCTCTCTTGGGTGCGAGTCGGGTTACCTCCGCGTGTGATCAAGAGCTGCGGTACATTTTTGGATCCGTCCCGGGGGAAGAGCAGTGCTTGGTCCGGTGCACTCTGGGCATCGGCTAATGATTTCCCGGCGGTCTCCGAGGGAAATCATTGACCGTTGGCTAAGAGCCCGACAAGGGGGGCGGGGGTCTTTTGACCGTGCTCTACCGTACAACGTTACCGACATTTTTGTCACACGATTTCGATCGATCGATGGGGCCATATTAAAAAGAAGAAGAAGAAGAAGAAACCAAGACAGTGAAGACGGAGGGTACAATAAAATGCAGTTCACTTGGATAAGCATTAAACAGGAGCCAGGGTTCCTAAGGTACAAGAGCCAAAAAAATATCTTTTGTCTCCAGATATTTTCTCCAAGTATTTTACATCATCATTGTTTCAGGATTGAACCTTTGAAAATGTTTATATTTTGTTCTAAAATGTAACTGTAAATATTTGAAGAAACGGGGGCAGTTTCTGTTCCACGCTGTTCTACGACAGGACATCATACAGCTAAGTGCTATTACCTAGTTCCACCCAGTCGACTATCATTGATCTATAAGTTGGAGTTAAAGCACAATAAATCAATCCGACACAAATCGTTTAGTTTGGCAACACTTCACGGCCTGCGGCTTCAGATGGTATCGTGTCATCCGCCGATTCTTAAGTCTGATCGTTGTGCAATACTTGTAGATGGGCTAGATGCTACTCACTTTCTTATTGTTTCGTCTTAATTATATGGGATGGAATGGGTTAGTTTATCTGGTTCAATGGCACGGCGAAGGGTATTCTATTTACGGATGAATAAGCAGCCTTGAAAATAACTGGGTATACCTATCACCCAAGCGAAGGATATAAAGATTTGCCTCTAAAGAATGCCGTTGTCAATAAAATCCGAGGTGTTGTTTTCTTGGGTAAGTAATGGTCCAGGTTGTAAAATTTACGACATGTAATTCTAGGTTGCAAATTTGATTTAGGTACTTACGTTTCGTAAAGTTGTATCAGTGTAAATAATAGAGTCAATAGAATATAGTTCATTATTAAAAAATATATATTAGCACTTACCTACCTACTTAGAAAAAATTGCAATGCACAAAAATAAATCTTTAAAAAGAAACCTAATAATAGCTCTGTGCCTCAATAAAATTCATCACACGTCAGTGCCTCCGGACAATATTACATCCTTAGACAAAACCCAATTATTATGCAAAATACCAAAAAAATACACAAAGTTTGTTTCTTCTGTAACGACCATAAATCATCATAGTATTTAACAAAAATTGAGCTTGTTTTTTAAGACCTCAGCAAGTCTTTAATTACCGCTAACCGGTAACATACATCTTTGTTCTGCCTTGGCAAATAAAGCGGTGTATCAAATGACTCAACTTATCATTAAGACGTATTTAATTTGATTTTTTTAAGCTATGAATATTTAAACAGGAGCATTATGAGAATGATCATTTCTCATATTTCCTAGGAGTTTCCGTCACAGTTATGTGACCGAATTCATTTAAAGACAAAGTATCGCGAAACTTTTAAATTTGTTTAATAGCTCTACTAATTAATATTTGCTGATATCTCAGCAATGCAATTTTTTGGCATCAAGTATTATTTTTGTGAGCTGCATCTTTGAACCATACAGATTAGGTACAGTCAAGTGTAATAATTATGTATCTACTCAAAAGTTTCAAAAATAAGTACCATACGGCTCTTAATAAGGTCGTGGGACACATTTATGAGAAGTTCGTATCGATACTTAATTTTGCTCTTGACCGCACCTAACTACCTAAGTATACCCATAGAGAAATTATAATAGAACTAATAGAACGTGTATATAATACAATTTGTTTGGAAAACAAATCGCCAAGCCAACTGAAAACAAATCGCCAAGCCAACTGCTACACTCTGATTGGCCAATTCAAGAACAAATTACAATTTAGAGTTAAGTAAGTACGATAGTACCTAAATGAAAATTATTGCCAGTAGGTAACTATAATTACGTTATAAAATGACAAATCACTAAAATGTTCAACAATGTTGCCACTCAATTTGCTAAATCTTCTGTGACAATACTTTACTTATACACAAATGATTCATTGTCCATCGCGACGGTGTGAACAAAAGCATTGCCTACTTGTCTATTAATTCTAAACGGGGATTTTGAACACATTTCAAACATCTCAATTAGTCAAAAATTAATTGTTAACGGTTCCTAACACGAGTTGTCCACGTAACAAATGAATCTTAAATGACTGATTAACTTTCGGGCAATTGTTGGTCAAAAGATATTTCATCCGGGTACCGTTGCCCCGGCAGTCTGCTAATTGAGCTAAACGCGGAGGTCAAAAGCATGCAAAGCAACGGGTACCATAAATTTTATATCCCAATTAAATAGGCGAAAAATAATAAATGAGTATGGGACAATGACCGCAAGCAATCTCAACACTACCGAGCACCATAAAAGTACATTTTAATAACTTCCGATAACTTTAGCTTTAGAGTTCCGTGTCTTTAAAAAAATATCTTAGCATTTCTCCTTAAACACGAAATTATTTTCTTTCAGATCTACTTTACACTTTCAACATACGTACATAAATCACGTTTTCTCAAACATGCTCGGAAATGTATGCGTTAATGTTCCGATATGAGGACATGAAGTTTCTCGTTTATGGCTCCCTACATTACTTCTTGGCTTAGGCCACAAATGTTAGTATGAAAATCCATTTTTGTCCGCTGCTCTAATTTTTTAAATTTCTATACTAAAATTAAATTGGCAAAGGAAAAAATTACATACAGCCAACCACCACCACAATCTGTACCTAAGCATAATTGCGACATAAAAAAGAAAAATCTATGGTACTATATTTATGTGCGGTTAAACATGGTGCTCAAATAGCTGGATCAAATTAGTACATTTAAAAAATAAAAAAGGTGGCAAATCGAAAATCTTTTTTTCTGCTTATGCGTATTTCGTAGTGATTGTTATTATAATTTAACAGAAATAAAAATGACTTCTAGTGATGAAAGTGACGGGGAACTGATGAACTGTACTCCGCCTCATTTAAAAGAGGAGGCAAATTTAGCTATGCAAAATATGCTACCGGAAAAAAGTAAAGAGATTTTACTTGATTGTCTAGTAGTTATTTTAATTTTAATATTTCCTCACATTGTTTGAGAAAAACACTATACAAGCTTTGGCCGGAACAGGGATTGCAGGACTCGTTCTATCTGGCCTCGTCTTCGACTCGGCCACCTACCCCAAACTCGTCCAGCAATCCCTTACTTCACGGCCTCTGCAGTAATGTACTATTGTATCCCTTACGGGTTAGAAAGGGCCTAAGTTAACATGACCTAAAGGCCACGTTTAGCATGATTGTGCGTACTTAGGTGGAAAGAGGAATCAAAATAGTGATGGGTTGCTAGTCACTCGTTCCCTCGATGGGCTTTTACTATCTGCGCGGGAAGAGAAGCAGCTGGTACATTGTATATTTGTTCTTTGCTCCCAGACCAGCATGGAAGAAAGAAGTTTCAAGATTCTGTTAAAAGTAAAGTTTATTTAGTTAATAATTAAACAGTAGGTAGGCGATTTGTATTGTAAACCTGTGTTATATTTTCTTTATGTGGCGTATTCGGTGTCCCACTGCTGCTGGACAAAGACATCCCCTTTCTCTTTCCATCCGTTAAGTACTTACCTAGCATGATTTCCCCAGTTTTGCTCAAAAACACCAAACCATCCCGCCATCTCCCTTTTGGCCCGCTGCTGCTCTGGTACCGATCACCTGGAACCTAATCAGTGGTGATCTGGATGCATTCGACAGACATGTCCCGCCCAGTCTCAAGTGAGTTTGGAATTCTTAACCCCATCTCAAGAGCGTACCTATGTTGATATTTCTGATTCTATCGCTGGCAAAGTTTGGGTTAGGACTGCTAGACCTCATTTATAAACTAGCTTTGAGCGCCATAGGTTAGGATGCACATCTCTACAATTTTAATAACCGTTTTTGTTACGTTCACAAGTAACAGTTCACACTTGTCAAACTATACAACGCAGCACAAAACAAGATGCTTCAAAGATGCTCCTACCACATTAACCACTCATATTACCTAATTAAAACCAACAAAAAACGGTCATTGTTCCCGCAAGAAACAAAACATCCTTATTCAGTTCGTATTTGGCCGATAGCGATCTTAAATTCTGTTAATTAGAATTTCTGAGGATCATAAACTTAAGTTCAGTGACCTTGCTGGAATACATGAAGTGCTCTGGCTACTTTTGACAGATAATAAGAAAGACACACATGACCAAGTTGATAAGACGCTAGTAACGGTAACTAGCCTTGATCGATAGAACAGGCATTAGGATATCTTGTTCAATTTCATATTTATGCGAGATCGATGACTCTATTGTCTTAGTGGTAATTGTGATCTAATTGAATTTGACACTTACAGTTTTATTTCTTTAATGTTAGTTTAAATCCGCGGCTTTGGCCCCCAATAGTTCCTTTTTTACAAACCTTGTTCTGACAGAATACAACCAAAAAATAACAAATTAGGTCGTATTACACGCGGCAATTGATATCAATTTTTAAAGATACAGGAACTCATTTGGTGTTCAGAATATTTATACATTCGGCACTCGAAAATGTAACACACTACTCTAGCGATTTTCACGCAAACCAATGTATCCCTATCGCAAACACCAAATGTAAAGGATATTATTACATCGGATTCTTTGTGTAGAACCCAAGCGTGTTAGGCACATTGTTTGGCTTTGATCTGTAATGATACGTACACATACAAATTGGCATTGTTCATTTTTTTTAGTATGCTCCAATTCGAAAACCATTTCGAGGAAAACCATCATTTATCCGATTTATCTTGTCCGATTTCAAAAATACTTTATGATTGCAGATATTTTTGTAAAAGTACTTTGAACCTTTGTTTGACCGAACGACCCGGTTTTTAGACAGAATCCAGCATCGAATATTTGCCACAAAATTTTAAAAAAAAGTTTAGCTAAGGCAACTGTCACGTGTCACTGTCAAATCGACAAAAACCATAGACAAAGCCGTTTTTTTTTATAGCCAACCGAACGAAGGCGATTGGGATTCTGTCTAAATTCACGAATTATCAAACAGCGAAAAAATATTTATTATTAATTAACAAAGCTACGTAAAAGCATAATATTCAAATTAGTTGCTTGAAATAGTCCATTTTATCAAATAAAGGTGTTAAAGGCACAGCTTAAAAAAAATGAACAATGCCAATTATCCGCAGTTACATATTAATCTAAGTCTTCTACATCCAAGTTCATCTAAAAATACCTAGATTTGAGATTAGTATTACAATTAGCCTGGTTCAGCCTTCAAATTTTGATAACGTCGTGTTATATGGAACGGAACCATCCTGCCTGTACCCAATGTTTAAATGTTGTCTAAAAACCAATAGTACACAAAAAAATCACTAAAATGCTGACTGAACTACAATTAAATCTCCGGAAATAAATAGCCTATAAATACATGTTTGTAGTTCTCCACTTGTATAAAGTTAAGTGATTCATTGTTCGGAGATGAAATATGGAGTGAGACACAGCCAAAAACCAACTATAAGTACCTATAAGCTGTCCTAATTATCAAAAATGATCAATACCTACCTGTAACAAGTATAGTGATAATGGTAATCCCAAAATGTGTGATATCAAACTATTGTTTTATAATTGTCATCTCCATTTATAGAGATACAAACGGTTCCTCTGTTACCTAATTAATTGATAAGAATGAATATGGTGACACACCGTGTCGCGCGGCAAGGTAACGTGAGCCAAAAATCCACACCCATTGTGTCCCGGCGTAAGTCTTTACCGTTGGACTTTACTGTTACATTTCTCTAGATTTCACTTGTAAAAGACGTTTTTAAGAAAAGGGTAACTTAAAAAAATCGAAGACTTTAAATTTAGGTTACTTTACTGCATACATACAAACATACATAAATCACGTATAGGTGGAAGGGAAATCAAAATAATGATGGGTTGCTAGCTGCATCGCCTACAACATGATTCCTACGATTTGCGCCTATTTCCATGATGGGCTTTTACCATCTGCGCGCGAAGAGAAGCAACTGGTACATTCTATGTTTTGCCTTTACTCCCAGACCAGCACGGAAGCACTGCACGGTTAAATTCATAAGTTCAGTGTCACAAAATATGGAGGCTGTCGATAAGTTTATAAAAGTTATTTTATTTAGTGTTACTGTTAGGTACACCTTTTGTAATAAGAGCTTTTAATATGAAACACTTAAGACTGAAAAAAATGAAAATAGACCACAAGACGAAAAAAGCAAAATTTAAAAAAATTAAGTCTACAATGTTTATCTGACATGCTTAGTCTGTCACTGTCGGTTTCTGATTCATGTCTTAAATCTACCAAGCTTTTCGCGTACCAAGTTCAATGTCAAAGTAAGCATCTCAAATTATGGAACTGGTACAGCATGCGATCGGAATTGGGGAAGAAATGTCGAATTCTTGGCAACAGATCTGCCTTGGCACCTACTTGGCAACTTCGCCAAATGTGCCAGATACATTCCAGTCTCATTATTGCCGTATACCGGATTGATTACGGTAAACAGGACAAGCCTACGACAAGCTTATTCTACTCTCAAGGATATACTATCATCATAGTAAAAACAAAAAGATATCGCTTTAATATCAATCTATCTCTTTTTTTAAAAAGTGGCTCACATTTATTTCTAGTTTCCAAGCAATTTAGCTTTATCGGAAAAACTATGAACTTTTTATGAACTTTTAAACTATTAAAGTTTTATATTATTTCTCCTACTGATTACAAGAATGTACAATCAACCATAATGAATTGCAGGACTCTATGGGACTACAGCCTTACGATAGAACTGCGTTGCAAATTGCAATACGTAGAAATTCGCGTGACGGATAAGTCACAGGATTTCCTAGATTATTGATGAACAACCGTAGCGTTTTTTGTAATAATAACATCGCTGTTTAAAATATGCAATTTTAGGTAGGTACCTCAGCTACACCAAAAGCTACAATATCTTATTTATGAATAACTGTAAACTAAAATATACAGCACAAAGCCTACACAATTATGACCACACTACCTACGCAAACTACGCGAAAACGTGTCCTAAAACGATTATATCTACACAAGCTGAATTATTCCATTTCCTCAACTATGTACTCGTTCATACTAAGTCGTAAGGGGCAATCCACACCCACGGCGACCGATCGTTATGATAACCCGACTATAATGTAGATCGCAGCAGAAGAATAGCAACTCAATTTGCATACACTCGCAGCAAAAACATTGAATCGTGGTTTGAGATAACAACTAAACGAATGTCTATTTTTTACAGCGATGGTTACGAGATAGAATTAGCTGTTTGAACCTGATTTGGGGCGGGAATATCCTCCTTGTCGGCTAGTCAATGTGTCATTTACTATGCTGGATTGCGTTCACGAATAATCTTAAATACGTTAGATAGTGATTGAGCCTTTTTGTATCCTTTAGGTTTAGGGTCAAAAAGAAGAAAATCTGTTTGAAAACCAGAAGTTTGATGGAAACCATACATTAAGTTTAGTGTAGTCAATTTCTTGTCAACAGAAATATAGGACCTACTAACGACTGCTTGATTACGAGTGTGGGTTATAGTTATATCTAAAGACCTGAGAATCTACTTACAACCTATGAATTTTACATTGTTCAACGTATTACAAATACCGTAACCACAACAGTGGCCAAATTAGCACGTCGTCACTTTGCACCTGTCATTTTGTTCGCATCTAAAGTTTACTCGATAATTATGACAGTGGTTAAATTTCCATCAAGTCAACAACCTATCTAACGGCCTACACGTATGAATTTACTCATTGATAAATAATCTATGTGTATAATATTGTTACTTAATATGACAAAACCCATACCAGAGTATTGCTAGTTTACAACAATAAAAGAACACATTTTACAACTATGTAGGTGTTGCCCGCGACTCCGTCTGCGCTGAATTCGCTTATCGCTATCCCACGGGAACTATGCTATTTTCCGGGATAAAAACTATCCTAAGTCCTTCCCCAGCTTTTCAATTCCGCATTTTATCGTTAGAATTTTGCATTTCTCATTACCATTTTACCCTGGTAATTTTCAATGTAGCTTCGCGACGGGAATGAACAGGTTTTCTGCAACATAATATCAAGTAGACCTTATAATAATCTCAGTGAGGTTCTATAATGAGGCTTGGTAGGAAAACAGGCACTTTGAATTGCTTGACAGGATAAAAGTGGAATGTATTTTACGTCAACAGGCTTCCTATCTAAGATGTAACACCTTGTTATCAAGCATATTACCCACCGTATGTAAACAGCATAAATTGAATTAATTATACCCTCTTAAAGGGAAGGTATCTTCTGATGAGGTATTTGAAGACACCGATTTTCTAAAGACAAATTAAACACAGAATGAGTATTGCGATGCAGCGAGGAAATGCTACCAGCATCTTTGGCCCTATGCCGCGGGGAGCACTTTTTTTGGATTTATTTTAGTTTTAGATTAGTTAATTTATGTTGTACTTATGTTTATATTTATCTATAGTTTTTAAGTGTCATGTTAATGTTATTATTTATTACAATAAGTAAATATATTGAATGGAAAAAGTACCTACATTATGTAGACAATTTAAACGCATTTACATCTAAAGTATGTGTAATACTTAACTTGAATGTTTTGATTATTGTAAATAACTAGCTTTTGCCCGCGACTTTGTCTGCGTAGATTTGTACAAAAAACATTCATCTTGAATCACTCTATCTATAAAAAAACCGCATCAAAATCCGTTGTGTAGTTTTGAAGATATCAGCATACATAGGGACATAGGGACACGGGGACAGAGAAACCGACTTTATTTTATACTATGTAGAGATGTAAAGTAGACTACGATAAGTCACTAGTAATTGTTAAAAATAGTTAATTTTAGATTAAATGACTTTTAGCTTATAATCTATTGCGTCTTTTGGGAAATGCAAGCTCTTGAACTATTTTGGCTCAGGAAAAGTGATCGATCTGCTGTACTTTTTTGTAGAATCCGACTTGACGCGTTCTATCGCTATATAGCGAAGTTGGTGGCCTTTTTAAAACATGAGAACGTTGAAATAGTAGTTATTGATGGCTACATAATAATTACTGTGCCAATCTTGTGTTTCTTACATCACTTTGAAGAAAAAAATACCGCGTAGACAACCAATAATTAGACGATTGATTACTCCAATTACTAGGGATTCGAGTTTTCTTAATAT
This sequence comes from Pandemis corylana, assembly GCA_949127965.1. NCBI lineage: Eukaryota > Metazoa > Arthropoda > Insecta > Lepidoptera > Tortricidae > Pandemis > Pandemis corylana. Next base: position 7,857,645 of record OX421857.1, read on the forward strand.
GCTTTTTATTAGGCATTTTTTTACAAATAATACAAATTACCCATGCTTGCGATCACGGAAGAATTGGTTAAGTGTAGTGAGGCCACATTAGGGAGTATTTGGACTAACAATGACAACAAAAACAAATGGTTTAAAGAACATAACCTTTTCGGTTTGTTATTCTCCAGGAAATCTTAAGCCCTTTGTATTTTTAAAGATTTGTGGACATTTTCCACTGAAACAAATTTTGTCGAAATTGTGTTCAATAACTTCCTTCTTGTGTTAGGGTGGATGTGTATATAATTGGGGAATATGTGGAAGATAATTCCAAGGGTTGTTTTTCACGAAAAGCTTTAATGTCTGTATTAAGTTACACTTAGAAAACTGAGAACATTAAGGCCCATTTCAAAAATCCGTAGTAGCTTAGTGATTTGACCTACAACCTCTCGAACAGAGGTTCGATGGGTCTGAACTCAGATTCACACCTTTGTGTTTGTTAGAATTTATGTGTTACTAGCTTCTGCCCGCGACTTCGTCCGCGTAGAATTATACATAAAAACCTTCCTCTTGAATCACTCTATCTATTAAAAAAAACCGCATCAAAATCCGTTGTGTAGTTTTGAAGATACCTATAAGCATACATAGGGACATAGGAACATAGGGACATAGGGATATAGGGACAGAGAAAGCGACTTTGTTTTATACTATGTAGTGATACTACATTATTAGTACCATAAGTATTTTGGTAAAGAAGAATTTCTGAATCAACCTGGAATCACTGTGAAACAATGTACTGTTGTACTGTGCCCAGACCGCACTTCACACGCATAAAACGAAGGCCTAAGTTTTTTACACACACGCATAAATTACGTCTTTATCCCTTACGGGGTAGACAAAGCCTAAGGTAACAAGACCAAAAGGCTACGTTTGGCATAATTGTGGGCGTATAGGTGGAAAGGAGAATCAAAATAGTGATGGGTTGCTAGCCGCAACCCCTATAACAGGGAAGGCGAACCAATGGCACGCGCGACACAATATTTTGGGCACGTCGCCGATCATAAAACATGTGTAAAAAATGTGTTAAGTAAGTACAAAGAGTTTTGGTAGTATTTATTATTATTATTTTCCAAATAATCAGAAGGTCAAAATTATTTGATGGCACGTCAATGACCCCATTAAACATTTTTTAGAAAAAATGGCACGTTGATGCATAAAGGTTCGCCTACCCTGCCCTCCCATTTTCGTCCATTCCCTCTATGGGCTTTTACCATCTGCGCGGGAAGAGAAGCAATTGGTACATTCTATGTTTTTCCTTTGCTCCCAGACAAGCATGGATAAGTTTCCTAATTCTGAAAATAAGTCTGGACCCAGCGGCGGCGGTAATCAAGGTTAGAAATTAAGAAATCAACACCACAGGAAGGATCCTCTCAACAACTTAGCCAACTGCATCTCTGCCACCTATATTTCTATGATCCCTTTTTCCATTGTTATCTGCGGCCCCTCGTTTTGCTTCAAGCGCCTTGTATCCTACCCCAGGGCCGGTATCGACTGTTCCTGGAATGCTCGAGCCTTGAGAAATTCCTACATCCCTAAGCTCCCGTGCTAGTTATCTGACAGGGAATGCTGGCAGCTATCGATTGAATTAACATGAGCCGTGCGCGTTGCTATCGCGCATCTCCGCTCCGGACACTAACAATACAAACTGAGAAAAAGGATTTCTTTGGTTAAGGGGCCGAATGTAGTTTGAGATAAAAATAGTTTAGTATAACGAACGTAAAATGTAGCTTATGTAATGTTTGCAAAAATAGTTCTTTTACGTTACAGCACTGTGATACATGTGCGCCCAAAAGAAATCATTACATTTTACTTTCAAAGGAAATAGAGGCATAATAAAATTTCAAACAGAGGATGTATTTGTGCTCTGCAAGTTATACGTAAGTACTATTATTTCCAACTCACTTTTGTTTTCAATAAGCAAAAGTACGAAATACTAATTTAATATACAACGTTGGCAATGGATATATTTCATTTTATCCTGTCTACATTCCTATTTAGTGCGCCTGGGGCCCGATTTTTAAAAGCACATGTGTGAAAATACCACTCGAATTGAAAATTCTGTGAAATTGTGGTGAAAATTTGTGCTGAATTTGAATGACGAGTAGCATAGAAGACAATCACAGCTCTCATTAATCTTGTGAAGTAGTCAAAACTTTGATTAGTGCTGTAGTTTTGGAGATATAAGCTGATTTGTGCCACTTTGTTTGTGTTGTGCTTTCAAAAATCGGGCCCCTGATCGTGAAAATAGGAACTCACTACAAAGATAATGATTATACCTAATGAATAACGAAAAGGCGCACTTGAGTCATTATGACTTTTGAACTTGTTTACCTGTAGGTACCAGGAATCAGTAAAAGAAAGAAACAATATTTAGCATAAGATGTTGTCTTACTTGTAATATGCAAAAATCAGCTAAAACAAATCCAGCACACACTTAATTTGAGAGCTCTGGTATTGTACTTATAGTTGCGACAGTAAAATATTTTAATATTATTTTCTTACATGCTTTAGATTAGAACTATACATAGCACACGCACTATTTTGAAATAGTCATTTTTATTTTTTTCATCCTTCATTTTATCCTACATGAACAAAGGTAAGTAGGTACCTAAATTTTATTAAAAAAAAATATAGAGACATAGCTAGGACTGGCGTGTTTTTCATATAAGCTTACACGGGCCGATAAAACACATCGGTAATATTTTGATGATCATCAGAGAACACATCACATTCACAATAATAAAATAAACATGGTTTTTCAAAATACGGTACTTTGATGACTTGAAAAATGTAACATGCAAATACTTGCAAATACGAGATGGAAAAACCAATTGTTATTGTGAAAGTAATGAATATGTCTGGTTTAAAAAAAACTTTTAGGAATAAATTTTCTGTGGTCAAGAAAAAACAAAGGGTCTGCTATCATTGTTCATGCTTTAGAGTCACTTCACCATGTTGGCATATTACAAGAACCTAGCAAATAAACCTTACCTATGACTGGCAAAATGCACCTACTCGTCTTCCTTATTCCAGACCTTAGACAGCGTTCAAGATTGATCCTCCACTCAAGTTGCTATCTCATCATAGAATGCCTTGAGAATTGCAATCATTGTTTGAACAACTCAGCTCTAAGAGCAACGGAATGCTCAAACTACAGTATATATTCACATAAACTTGCAATATATTACACAATATATTTCACTAAATGTTTTGAATCAGTTCTTAAATAAGATTTTTGAATGACTTTTGTACTTGTTGCGTGACTGTAAATATTACGAATAGGTATTGGGTGTAAATTAGGCATCGCTATAGATTCCACTGAAACTAATCAAAAATGTAATGTTGGCGGTAATACTTACTCTTACCAACCTAAGTAACATAAACATCATGAGTAAAATTGCGCGAACTGATAAAAAAGTTTCTTGCGTTAAAAAGAGTTCAACGAGTGCCTTCTAATCTAAAACAGAATGTCCCCAAAATTCTTATTTGAATATTTTAATTTAAATGTCTAATTATATGCGAAAGATAATCTTACCTTAAATTCCGCAACACTTTTTCACTAACACTCAGCAAAAAGTTTGAAATCGGAAAACTTTTTCTAGTAAAAAATAATGGCTACTTAAAAAAAATCCCGCTATCACGATTTTAAAACAAAATAGTTCTAGATTCAAAGTGAACTTTCCCGCGGGCGCGTTCGTTCGGTAGTGGCGGGCGTTTTTCGTGCAGGGGCTGCCAGCGTCCTTGTGTAGCGGACAAGGTCTCAGCGAGGCTGTATGTGGACGCGCGTCGTGGTTCCTTCGCCTCTTATACGTGTGTACGACAAAACTAACAGCCGCTGACGAGCCGTAACCTGAAAAAAAAACTTGATAGATTAAGCTGGTTTAAATTATTTTAGGTGATTCACTGGGCTATATTTTAAATTACAGTAAGTATTATATCTTAATTATTTTACCTATATTTATAATGACGGTCGCCTACATCAGTGCCTGCTTCTTTGGCCCCTTACTTCGCATCGTGTAGGTAAAGAAATATATAAAACCTGCATTGGTGTCGCCACTGTATCTTTTAAACGGTAACACGTAGTATAGTATAGTCCATACAGAAGTTAGTTCCGAAAATATCCGCAATATAGCGAAGTACTTTACATTTCTGGTCAGGCTTACCTATTTCGATTTGTACGACTGTTGACAGGAGTCGTAAGGTTAATCTTTTTTTTATTAATTTTCATTGTACCTACCATACATAATAATATACTTAAATAAGGCAATGACAAAACAACGATGACCATCCTAAAATTATACGAGATGGAATTACTAAGCCCTCCGACACGAGTTAATTTAAATTTAAGCCTTTTATTTAACTTTTAAACAGTCATGTATTGGCGCTCGTTAAGTCTTCACTGAATATGCGATTTAACAACGTCCATATCTCCTACCGAATTAAAGTAACCAATCAATTTTAACAAACAGAGTACAACGTTGTGTGACCAGTTAAAAGAACCTTTTTAATTAAGAGCTATAATGTGGAACCTGAAACAAAATGTTCGATATAAAAAACGATAATGCCTCGAATTCTTTCCCTCGCAAAAAGATTAATGTCTCCCAAATAAACCGTTATGTCGCGATATGAGGGGCCATCGGAAGGGAATTTATCTCTTAACAAAACGTATATTAAATTCTGTGTAATTGCATACATTTTTCAAAACTGTTGAAGTGAATAATTGTGCAAGAGTATGGTTATGTTTTTATTGTGGAATTATTTAGGTTAATTGTTATTATTAGAGTAAATGGCATGCGGCACGGATTATTTTAATCCTAAAGCTGCGGGGTATGCTGTTCTGTCTTCATAAAGGAAAATAAAGCAATTTTATCTTTTGGTACGTTTCAGTATTTCAAATCAGTAGTTAAGTAAGGCTTCGCTAAGTAATCTAACACAGTGAGCATTCCAAATAAATCAGTGAGAAACGGACCACGAAGTATATTTATAAACAAAGAAAAACAGAATTACATAAACAGATAACTCACGTATAAAAGTCGAGTGATGCTCCACATGTTTCGGACTAGTTCGTAGTCCTTCCTCTTGGAAATGAAAGAAAAACAGCTCAAATTTAATAAAAAATTGTACAATACGCGACAGTCGAACCAGACATACCTAGCGCCATCTCGATGCGGAGGTTCTGTGCCGTGGCGGGCGTGGAGCTATCTTCGATGACGCCGATAGGATCTCCTGCAACGCTCTAAACACAAATTTTCATGGTATAATGCTGTTACGTGACAGCTAACAGATAGAAAAATTCGAAGGCTTACCCACCTGCTGTAGGTGGTGTAGGGGTATAGCACGCGTCACGGAATGACGAGGATCCGGGTTCGATCGCCGGCCATAGCTTTACATTTCGGATTTTTTTGTGTTCTAATTTTCAGTGTCGTTTAGAAATTTATAATGCTGTTAACGAGATAAAAAAAAGTTCAATTTTGAATTACAGTTATTACCACCTATAGGTAGGCAACTATAGTGTTTACGCTCATTTTGTGAGCTTTTCGGAACACGGTTTGTGACAGAGAACGCAGTAAATATCACTGTCCTTACGATAATGTTGGCAGTGCACCGCTACAATGAGGAATGGAGTTGTACTCGATGAAACAGTTCATTGTAAGTGTGTGGTGTGGATAAGCCACGAAATATGCTTACGCCCTTATTCATTAACACTTTGCAAAAGTTAACTTAACATTTGTCAACTTTATACCAAGCTTGCGAACCTTCCAATTTCTAAACAAGGTCGCGTGTGCCATTTTTTCTCCACTTTCTTCAAATCTATTTCTCGATCTTCGGCTGTAGTGTTTACATCAAAACAATCGTCAAAACATTAGGTTTCGGTGTCGCGTACGCCGCATACATAGTAAACTGTCATTCAGCCTTGACTTGACAATAACCGATTGTGAATCGAGGTGAATGATTCGTGCTTAGGTTTTAGGCGGTTTCTGTAACAGGACAAACCTTTAGTTGTTTGAGTCGAATTGAAAAGGATACTGCGCAGGGTTGCCATCCGTCAGGATCTGCGTACGAATTTTAGATGTGCTGTGAACCTACCCAAGTACTTTCCCCCATCTTTTTTATTTGATTTGTATTTGATTACACCCGGGTGTACCTAATGGGTGGACCCTTCCATAAAGCACCTACCTCTACACTACTTCCTTCAAATTCAAGTTTCGAGTATCAAACAATGATTTTTGGGAGGTGAGGGAGGAGGTGAAGCTGGTGAAGTGAGATAGTTGGGGGTGACTTTTTGACACTTGAAAGTAATAGTGAAGAAGCGCATATTTGGTAAATCTCCCCTTCGTACGTACCTCTTGACGGGTAGGTATCTTATCCTTGCACAAAAATATCCGGCTTATGATCTGAACTTTTTTTATGAATTCATAACAATGCAATTGCTGCATTTTGTACTGTCGCTGGTTTGATCGATGAGGTAAGGATGTTCTGATCGAGGACATTAAAAAGTTTGTTATAAATAAAGAGCGTAAATATTTCCACTTATACTTTACAGCCAAACTAAAATAAATTGTTTAAAAAATATACTTATTTCATAGCTGCAAAAGGAGGCCGGCTACATACTTTTTAGTTTAGCACAAGTGTTATTTTCCTGCTCTAAGGAAATAGGTAAATCTTTTTTCTTTGGAGAATCCACGCTACTAAGTTCCACCTGATAAGTTCCAAGCACAATGGAATGCAATCTATATCGATTAATAGTCATGATTGAATCAGATCATCGTCGTCGTACCCATACCGGGAACGGTCAATATTTCCTCAATTACCGTAACTTTTAAGATAATAAGTTCAATCGATCTTGTACCTACTTGGATTGGACCTGTGATTAATGAAATTTGAAATAAAGTGTATTGGCAGAGTGCAAAGCGGGTGGAGGGGGTAGCCTAAACGATCACAGCGCTCGCTACGGCTAAAATTGTCATTTTTGTCGCTGACTTGAGCTGTCAAATCCATATTGCAGTAAACATTTTCTAATCGTTTTTGAGATAAAAATATGGTCCTGGTAAGATGTGTTGTTGTGAATTGTAATAACACCAAGAAGAATAGCGACTGTAAATTTTACCAATTTCCAAGACCATGGTGGAAACGAGACCAAAGAAATAAGTGGATATTTGCCGTAAGAAAAAAAAAGTAAGTTACCTAACCTCTAAAATTTCACTGAAAACAACAATTTTAATATTATTGGCAATAATGTTACTGACTAACCATTGTCCAAAATTGTGTAATATAGTAAAATAACACAAGATTTCATTAATATTTTTCACAATATTTACTTACTTCTTGTTTGACAGCGGTGACAATATTGTCCATAATGGCCGCCTATCACGAGGCGCTGTCGTCGCGCACGGTCCCAATAACATTTTCTTGGTCGACTTTGTCTAAACCTAACTACCTACTTTAAAAAAAAACATAGGTCGTTGACCTCCATTGTGACATTTAGGCGCCGTCTCATGGGTTAAGTTCACTCAGTATCACACGTTTCTCTGTGACTCATTCATCAATGACGATAACGTCTCGTAAGTTTACCCGTCCGGTGGACATTCATCTTTTGTAATCTTGCAAAACTAAATTTTATGATTTGAACTTTGAAAATTGAACTCTCTTTCACATGAATGAAACGCATATAAAATTGTTGAAAAAGAACCGCCCAAGTGCTAGTTGGACTCGCGCACCGAGGGTTCTCTACAAACTAGGCAAATGAATATAAAACCCATTGTTAGTAGAGCCCTGCCCCTAAGCGAAATTGTAGGCAGTGTGAGGTCATTTTATATTGTTTGTTTCTAAAAATCCTTTGTTTTAATCTACTTTTATTAATGTTAGTAGATACTTACTTAATTAAAAAGGAGCAATGTTGTAGTTAGATACTATTATTTCACCTCCAAGAAGGAGAAGGATATTTTTAAAACAAAACCATTGTTTATCAAGATTACAAGTAAATCGCCACATTTCGATTACGTTTTATTTTTACGCAACTTGAGTCGGTCGTGAAATAAGTACCTGCGCGTTACTACAGAACCTGATCTGGCATAAAAATAGACCAGTTATAGAAAGGACTGTTGCTATTAGGGCGCCGATCAGGACATTTACCTTGTCGCCGTACGTGGGGTTCCTAGGTTGAGATTGATTGTAAAACAAGTCTAGAGAGTTACAATGGTTTATTTCAAAAAATCGCACACGCACGTGCAGTCACGAGACTTATGGGTCGTGGTTTCTGAGTTTGCCCTATTTTTGTACTCGTGAGCTTTGGAGATTAAAATTGACAAAGAGCCAGAGCAGCCAGAAGGACTCCCCTTGCTTTCCGTGCGGTAGAGACGGCTGGCACGGTGTTGCAGGATCTGAGGTAGCTGGATGTTGGCTGCTGGGGTCGCTGGTGGCTGTGGCGGTAGAGGTCGCCGTAGGCTGATGCGAATTTGGTCCGAAGAGGCCGTAGAGGTGTCGCTTTTCTCAGCCCGAGCGTGGTAGCCTAGGTGATGGAGAGCAAATTAAGTATTTGCCTCCGAGCCGGTACTCCTACCGACGGATCAGGGGGCCCATCCACTCGTGGTACCCGCCAATCCATCGGGAAGCAACAAAACTCGGAAGCGGTTAGAATTAAGCTTAAAGTTTTACAAAATTACTAGGAAAGGCCTAACATACTAGAATTAACATAAGTATTAATTTTATTATAGTATAATTGCTAAAAGAGAGTTAACAATTACATGGAGCTTTAAGAGCGGCAGCAGAATAGAGTTGCTAAAATAAGATAAATTGTAACAAGGAAATAATTAAGAATTTAGTATCTAGGGTAAATCTTTCCATCGTAGCTTCTAGAAACTGGAAGAGATTCCACACAGAAAATAAGCAAGACAGGCGGAATTCCAAGTAAATCAGACTTACCCAAGAGGCTGTAGATGTAGACACTAATTTAAATTAAAGAATTAAATAAATTCAAGAAATGAGCAGCACTTCTGCTTAATGTCTAGTATGGTTTTCTTCAGATGTAGTAAGAGGGCTCTGTCTAATTTGCTAGCGTTTTTATAAGCGTTAGGCGCAACGAATTTGGAGAGGGGATTTTGTCCTAGAACTTTCCACATACTCTTGGTCTACTTGGTCCGTGGGGCAAGGGCGCACGTGGGCTCTACAAAGACCTGAGCAAACGCCTGAGGGAGGCAACAGACGACCCTCGCGCCGGCAGCTTTCTCGCACAAAGACTCGCAATTGCGATACAACGCGGGAATGCTGCCTGCGTGATGGGGACCCTACCTAAGGGTCCAAATTTATTTTAATTTTTAACATAAGTTTTATTTTTCTAAGTTATTTTAAGGTAGCCTAAGTTTATATTTTAATTATGTTGTATTTACCAAATAAATACTTATTATGTTTCTCTAACTAACCCATTCGAATTACAGTTTGGCAATGTAATGACATACTCTTGGTGAAGCTGAATTTTTTGAGGGTAATTAGCTGACCAATAGTGATGTGGTTATTTGATTACGAATCATTACGCCGAGCCGTGTAAATATTCTAAGAAGTTAGGGAATCCCATCCTGTTCTCATATCCTGGAAGATTCAATTATTCCTGGCTGAAATCTAAGTATTTTTAAGCTTTGGAAGGGTAATTGATAACAGCGACATCTAGTGTCAGGAGCCGTAACTATTGATCTGTCTGTACGATCTATAGAGGCGCGGACGCGTGTGAGCGCTGCGTTTTGTATCAAGGACGTACGAGCTAGTTCAGGCCAACGGTGGTTAGATGGCGCTGTTTCATAGTTAGAATTAAACGAATTGTTATACATATTATTTAAAAAAAAATATTACTAGGACAGTATTATGGCACAATCCTGACATTGTGACAACCTTTAGCTTGGTTCTTTTTATTCTCCTTTAGATGAACCTCCAATAAGTACTTACACTATTGACTGGTTCCACGGGAAAGATGGTTTTAAAGTGACCGGCCGCAATAGCATTGTTCAATATTTTTTATGTTTTGGCGCCAATGATTGACAAGAGTTCTCATCATTTTCGCGCTAATCGCATTTTCTACACAGAGAAGTTAAAAAAATATATAGGTTAGGTTACATGGGTATGTAAGAGACGGGGCAAAACATTGTTATCTACAGAAGTTTTTTTACGTTCTTATTCTTAATTATAATGCGTAATTTAAAGAAAGTTTTCCATGTGTCTGAATTCTGAATTACAAAATACACTCTTAAGAAATTGCCAGCAAAAATAACAACACGTAATGAAAACCAAAATCAATCTACAGATAAGAAATAATTGAAGAAGTACTATGATGACGTATAAGCATAAAAGGTTATAAGTTAGGATTAAGTACTTGAACAAACATTACGAAGAATTAAAACAGTTTGTTGGCGATGTAAATAGGTCTTTTATATTTCTCTTATTGTCTTTTATTCCTTTATTTGAAGTTGCTTTTTTAATATGTTTTTTTCTAAAGTCACTGTCTGTCTTCTTAATATATGTGTCACATCAGCTGCTTTGGTTTACTTTTCTGCTCCTAAAAGCCTAAAAGCTATCGAATCCTTTATACAGTTACTGGAACTAAGTAGAGTAGACTCTACTCTAGTTTTAAGTATACGTATATTTTTCCTATAAGTCTTTCACAACAATGTATAATATAAATATTTAATCAGGAAAAAAAGACTCGAATAAAATTGGTTAACGGTCATGGTGAAGACAAAAAAAAAAAAAATTTTATTTTGTTGGCTAACCTCATCGTTAATTTCATAAATTACTGCTACACGGCATTGACATTTAATTGAACAGAATTTTGTTATCTGTGCTGTAGTTCCGGCATGAACGTCAACTCTAAATTTGTACGATATTTCATTTTGCTGAATAAAATCCTATAGCGCTCTTGCAAACTGATTAGGATTGTTTTATTATTTATCTCAGCCAGTTTCCTGTCAATTCAACATGCCACGTGGTAAGAAAGTGTGCCATTTCTTGGCTCTTGTATTTTTTCAATGTCGACCCAATGTTACTAGAAAATGTGCTTTCTCGTTGTTTTCACGTTGTACGTTTGATGTTTTCCAGGAAAATACACCAATCACAAGGGCCGCAATCGCAAGTTTACCAGCCCTGAAGAGCTGGAAGAGCAGCGAAAGCAAGAAGAGCTGAAACAAAAGTAAGTCCATGATGCATTACACATTTTAGGGCAGCTAAATTGTTATGTTCCTCAATATTACTAGCCTGCGTTTATTTTGTATTCGTAAACTAATATATTACGATTATATTGGTTCTCTTTGTCTGTTCGATACCTTAACATATTGCAACTTGCCAATTTGCGTGTTTTAAAATTATTGGCAAGTGAAGAGATGCTTCCTTGGAAGAGATATAAGAAATATAAAATAGTTTTCATGTAATGCTGATGACAAGTTCATTCGTTAAAGATAGACACATAGGTGTAGCCAGAGGGGGTTTTGGGAGTTCAACAACTTCGTTTTGACTTATAACATGAAAATTGGGGTTATTTCACGTATATTTTTGCAGTTTTAATTTTATTTAACCTACTGCCTGACTTGAAAACTTGGCTACAGCTAGCTTGTCATAGCATACATTGTCCGTAAGACAATGATGGCCGACCCAACATGGAGCATATTATATCAAATCAACTTTGAAAATTGTTGACATTTTCTGTGAAAACATTCTACTCACTTTAATTTTATTTATCTTGACTCTTGGATAAGTAAAAATTAAGTTTTTATTCAACTTTAACATTTTATAATCTTTAAAAAATTGCAGGGCATACGGCTCTTTTTTTTAAACTACACAGGGCTGCGTGGTCAAACCCGATAAGTCAACTTAACATTTCATAGGAATTTTGAAATGAAGGATGCATATTTACATAGTGTTCCTCTTTCAACTGTCGACTATTTTGACTTATTGGCTTTGACCTTTCAGCCCTCGATCATACATGTAAAAATGTTGTAGTGCCATATCTAATTAGTTCACAATAATTGCAAAAATGCATTTTACATATTAGTAATGCTGAGCTGCAGTAAATTAACCTGATTGTCTTGAAATTATCATAAGCTCCATTATGTGTTAGCAATTGACACTTTTACATTGTACTATACATAGATCACTTTTATATTTTACTACAATGCAGGGTTGATAAAAATCATGATTATTATAAAAAAATCATAATAATCCGATTAATTTGATTTAAATCGGATTTATTTGATTAAAATCAGATTTTTTTGATTTTTTCATTTTCTTGTCGTTTTTTATTAATTAAATAGCCATTTTTCATCGAAATAAACCCACACAGCATCTTTTTTTCTTCCAGACATCTTTTTGTTGTATTCACTCTTTCACTAGTCAATTACGAATGACCGGGCGAAAAGCAAAATGCGTCTCGTGTTTTAGTTTCGGGGAATCCTGGAACCGTTTTGGTACCATGCGTCACGTACTATAGTTTCGGGGTTTCCCCGAAACTGTTACACTATGACTCGCTTGCACATGTGTGCGTGCCGTAGTGGTCCGGGGAATTCCCTAAACAATTTTGGGCCGATTTGGTTGTAGTAAAAATTTAATGATTTAAATCAATGATTTTTTTGAAAAAATCCCTTGATTAAAATCACGATTAAAATCACTGATTTAAATCAAGTGATTTAAATCATGTCAACCCTGCTACAATGTACAATTTATATGAGAGATGAACAGCACGGAGGTTATAAGGGTTATCAATTATTGATGTCTAAGAAGTTCCACAGAACCGCTTGTGCCAGCTAAGTTGTATTGTTGAAAACATACTCTTTGTATCTGAGGGTGATTGTAAAAACTTAGTTTAAGACTAGTTCAATTGGTGTAATGTAAAATATCCCATATTCTTATTATATAATAAAATTTTGAGTTAACTAGATTTAACCATATATTTTTCTTATTATTTAGATTTAATCCTATTGATGATGCAAATTTTCCAGGTGGAGAAAGGAGCATGGAGGAGATGAGTCCTCCAGTGAAGAGGAGTCTGCCGACAATAAATCCGGCTCGGGCAGCAGTGATGAAAGTGACTCAGATGAAGATGTAATTAACTCCACATATTTAAAAAAAACAGTGCAGATTGGGAACTTAACACAAACCATTGAATTTCTTCGCAGATGTGTGCAAGGTTACCTCACGACGTTTTCCTTCACCGAAAAGCTCATGGCAAATTTCAAATGTAATTTACTACTGGGAACTATAGCCCAAACCCTCCAATACACGGAGGAGGCCTATGCCATGAGGCACGCCGAATTACGCGACAATTTCATAATAAAACAACAACAACAATATACTTATTGAAATTGTAGCGAATTCGGAATAAAAAGGCTATATTATTATTATTATTATTAAAAAAACATTGAAATAGCTTAAATTAATGTATTCGATTTTTTTGAGTACTAGCGACCAGCCTTGGCCGTTATGCAGTTTAAAAGATCTCAACTTGTATAGGATTAAATTTCTAAATGTCAGTGAAAATTAGAACACAGAAAAATCCGAAAAGTAAAGCTATGGCCGGGAATCGAACCCGGATCCTCGTCATTCCGTGACGCGTGCTATACCCCTACACCACCCATAGCAGGTTATATAGGTTATAGGTTGTATAGGATTATTTTTGGGATATTGTTCTAAAATGTTTAATATGAATATTTTTTTATTTCAGCATCCAACAAAAGCAAAGGGTGTTTCCGGACTCATTGAAGTAGAAAATCCGAACAGAGTTGTGAAAAAGAATAAGAAATTATCGAATCTGAATAGTTCTTTAGGGGAAGGAGAGAAACCGCAGCTATCAAGGTGAGTCTCGAACTACAACGAAACATTACGGTAGATACTATTTTGTGTGTCACCTAGATATAGTCTAGTTGCAAGCTAGTTGTTAATTCTGTTTATTTCCTGCTTTCTAGACGTGAGCGTGAAGAGATAGAGAGGCAGCGAGCAGCTGCGGCGTACCAGAAGGCGCATGCAGAAGGCAAGACGGATCAGGCCCGCGCTGACCTCGCGAGGCTTGCCATCATTCGCCAACAGCGGGAAGAAGCTGCTAAAAAGAGAGAGCAAGAAAAAAAAGCGAAGGATGAGGGACCGAAGAAGAGGTGAGATGTTTGCTTAAATAGTTACTAAGCCTACCCTAGCCTACTTTAACTTTAGAACTCGGACAAGTCGAATAAAATTGACTGCGCTCCAGTTTGCAAATCGAATTTCACAAGTTGTGTGGATTGGCTGACAATGCAAGCACAGGCAGTAAAAGCTTTGTTTCAAAATATTTTTTGACAAATTCTTGTTTTGTACCTAATGTAATATTTTATTTTTAACAAATTTTTTTTGGCTATTCAAGTAACACATCAACAAAAAGTAACTACAGCAACAACGTTTGTCGTGAGATATTTTTTTAACACCACCTCTTTGTTTGTTTACAGGTAGACGCGTTTAGTTACGGATAGGATGCAAACGAACACCTTTTGCTATTTCACATGCTCATAATCTCAAAATGGCCACCAAAATCTCAGTCCATACAAATTCGACAGATAACGTGAAACATCTCGTGAGCGCAGCCATATTATGACGTACGGAATTGTCTAATACTACTTATCATTATCATGCATAATATATTTATTGATCCAGTTTGACTTTGTAAGACTGTTATTAGCTGTGTTATGATTTTTGATGTAATAGTCTTCTTTATTATTGTTCTTCCATTAAAATTTTAACTATAATTGAAGAGTCCCATGTTAGCAACTTCCGCTAGATGTCATTACGTCTTCTGCCACTCAAGTGACGCCATGTTGTCCAATGAAACTGAGTCTCCTGATTATCAGCTAGATGTCACTGTTCGCAGTCAAAGTCGCAAGAGAGTTCTTGTTCGAGTAGCTATGTACGTTTATTACTTTCACCTTCCCTGTCTATGAGCATAAAACTGTGATTAAAAACGAAACAGTCACTGCCGTTATTCCTATGAGAGTGACCAATAGTGGTAAGAATTTCTTTTTTAATGTCACATTTGTAAAACTGTTGCCGTTCAAAGTTACTTTAGCGACTTAAATCTCTCCATGCTTAATACCTGATTTCGAACACGGTTCTTCTACCAAAGGAATCTTCTCCTGTTTTTCTCAGAGTGCTGCATGCTGTATAATGAAAATTCACATTCAAATTCGTCTCAAAAGCTGTGTCCATCAAATATGACGATTTGTAACAGGCATTTGAATACTTACCTTGGGGTGTTTTATTAAATGACCTGTTCATTATTTTAAACGAAAGTACTACTAAACACATCAGTGGACTAACACAAGCCGTTTTTTTACAAAAAAAGGCTTTGAATGTGTTGTCTAGTGAAATTGTAAATAATGAAAATGATTGCAAAGTCTGCCCCCGTAGGTGAGCTTAGTTTCAAATATCTGTTGGACTTCAGTGATGAACTTTAAAATTATTGACGGTGAGTATCTAATTAATTATTCCCTATAATATGTCGTCACGAATTATGATGAATTTTAACAAAAATAATCTTATTACATTTTACCTGTTGATTCTAGCAATTATTATTTGTTTATAAAGTGCCCACAACTACATTTTTTATATAAAATATGTTGTTACGATATTAATAGATATTGTGTACATTGGAGGATATGTTGAATTTATCTATATTTACAAATCCACCAGATAGTAAACTATGTATGTATGAAATTGCTTAGGTCTAATTTATTAGATAGTCTTACTAGACAATTTTATATGCGAATGTGTATATCTATACAATAAATTGAAAATTATCTTATGTTGTTGTATCATTGCGAGCATGTTACAAGTCGGCCTCTTAATTAGCTGATTCTAAATACTTTGTCGCAGTAACCAAAAAATGAAATTATATTATAAATTCCCTATATAGTGTTGGGGCCGGCCGACCGAGATACATTCCTTTGATCATAATCCTCTATTTGGTGGCTGTATTCCTCTGTACGGATAGTTCTTTGAAGACCAGATTGCACTATTGAGTTATGCTGAGCATTTCCGATTTTGAGATATTACCCACTGTAAAATATAGTTGATGCCAACGGATTCTGTTCCTTTGGCACTAGATAGATACAAACTACTAGATGCTATATTTTTTGACATCTGCATACAAAATTTACGTAGCTAGTTTAGTTAGATTACTTAAAAGGTTAGAAATAAAAGTACCTGCACGTAAATAGCTAATTTCAATGCAAAATCGGTATTACCTGTCGCAAACACTAGCGACCTTTTTTATAATTTGTTTTTAAATTTAGAATTGTATTTTTTTAATATTTTATTATTGTATTTGACAGTAGGATTAAAAGTGAGTTTAAAGAAGAAACATTAGCTTACCATTAACTTGTGCAGTCGCCATCAGATATATCGTAGCGGGCGAGGTGCTCAAATATTTCGGAGCAGCACTAAATTTCAATAAATTCGTTACACTAGATAAGTTAATAACATCAGAACACGCAATTCGTCATAAATATAAGGGCAGCGACTCTTCAATAAATTCGGAACGCTTAATGAGGTAAAAATATCAGGAAATACAGATCGTCAAAGGTATCGATACAGTCAGGCTGATCATAAAGATCTAAACATTTGTGGAAAGTAAACCATACGTCTGCAATAATACATTCGAATTTCAAACAAAACAGAAATACGGCTCATACGTCATGCCAAAATTAATGATGTCACCTGTATTAGTGTACTCGTTTGCATGCATAATTCACTGTAATTTAAAGTGTTTGTTACAAAGTTAAAGCAGGGGTTCCCAATCTTTTTCAACCTGCGGCGCAGTTACAAGTTTGGTATTTTGTAACGGCGCCCTGCCTTAGCTAACTTGTATTGTTGCTATATTATTTACCGATGCGAGCGCTCAAATAGGTACCCGCGAATATTTGTGGTTTCGGATAATGATAGAACTCACGGCGCCCCTCTTTACTTTCTACGGCGCACCAGGGCGCCGCGGCGCACACTTTGGGAACCCCTGAGTTAAGGTATATTTTCCACAAAAATGTTCCGATCTTTATGATCAGCCTGACTTCATCGATACCTTTGACGATCTGTGACGTCACGATTTTATTGAAAAGTCGCTGTTCTTATATTTATGACTAATTGCGTGTTCTGATATTATTAACCTTACTTAGTGTAGCGAATATATTGAAATTTAAGGCTGCTCCGAAATATTTGAGGACCTCGCCCGCTACGATATATCTGATGGCAACTGTACCTACTTGATCATACTTTTGGGCTATGGTCTACTAAAATTATTCTAAGAACGTTTTCCCGTCATACCCACGATTGAAGTAGTTGCCCTGGCCAAGTCACCACCTTAATTCAAATTATTCACCCTTGTATAAGTTCCTTATCTCAACCAGGAAAAATATTTTTCAGCCGAATGAAGTCGCGGACAAAGCTAGTATGAAATAAATCTGTGCCACAAAGTTAATTCTGCCAATAGGTATATACGGCGCGGGGCGAGGCGCGACGGCAGCGTTTAAAACTCGTAAGTTTCGTAATAAATCTGGAATTTAACGCGCATTTACCAGAATTCGCGATAAAGAACATTTTGTCAACTTCTCGTCAAATCTTCGCAATTCGAGTGTTTACATCGAAGTTTTTCAAACATTATTTTGTGATGGATAAGGTTTAGATTGCTCGTTGATGAGTTTCCGCGGCGTCTTGCAAAATAAACATAAATTAATTTGTTCTGAGGAAGGTAAGTTATTTTTGAACTGATGCGAAATTGTCGTTTCTGTTTGTTATAACACTGTGGTAAGCGAAAGTTCTTAAACAATTTTAATCAATATTCTGGAGTATCAAATGAAAACAACCATAGGATGGGACGAGCGAACCCCTATTGGGCTGTTACCAAGCTTTACACTTCACACATCATTACCCGCAGAGGGTAATGTGGCATCGTAAGATACTCTAAATGTATGCGCATAAGATATCAGTATCGCGCTGCATTGATACATATTTCGACAGTAAATCTTTGTCTTTAGGCAAGTCTGTCGTGAATTCGCCTTGACAATTTTACTTTGCTATCTGCTATAATCTAAAGTACCTACTTACTTAACTACTCTTTCCTTCGAATAGACATTGTCAAGCTTTTTTGGGTAATTAGATAGTTAGGTATGTATCTTCGTATATTAACGACATAAATTTTCCGCGTCGTCGCCCAGATTTCCGCGTGGCACGGATATGGGCGTCATTTATTTAATATGCGCATACATGAAAATCTTTATGAAGACATTTTGCCGTAAAAATAACGGACGCCTTAAATTCGTTTTTCTAGCCTAGCTGGGTGTGAAGTAAAAAATACTACGGGAGGGTGACAGATTTTTAGGTGTTGTGTAGCTAGCATGAGTTTATTTATACGATCAAATAAAATACATACTACCTAAAACGTAGGTATTGAAAGTCCCTCGGACATCTAAATGACTGCAATAAAATGACAGCCAAATCTATGAAATAATGATAAATACCTATCACTTATTTTCACATGTGCTTGGTTCATTTCACATAAAAAATGCTTTGATCAAAGACAACAAAATTAACACTCTTTACTTACCTCCAATAAGTAGGAAGTCTTCTTTGACATATTTTGGCTTAGGTTGTAGGTACCAGACGTGGTACCGACTTACCAATACATTGTATCTTTATTTCATCTCAATTCACAACTTTGTTAAGTGCAAAGTAAGACGTTAGCTGCCCAAAACGACTTCACGTCCAATTTAGTGAACGTTACTGCCATGAAACAACTTTATTGCCTCGACAGAGGAGCCGGCGAAAAGGCGAAACAATCTTTGTGAACGGTTTTTGGTGTAAAGCCTAGATCCTGACTTTCAGATACTTAACTACAAAGTTTACGATACAATAAATTGTTATGACAGTAACTAACTACAAAGATACCTACTTACTAAAGTAAGGAGTTGTTTTTGTTTTGTCGGTATTGTGTACCGCGACTGTATTTACCTAGTCCCGCAAGCTTATTAAAATGAAAAAATATCAATAATATAATATTTAAACAGATCATAGCATTTTATGAGTAAATCCTATCGTTTCAAGACCTCTCTTTCTCTTGGTTAGGTAACGGTTATAGCCCCCCCGACGTGTACCCACCTTGCCGTGGTGGGGGGGCTCACCGCCGCATGCCATGTGTCCGGCCTGCGGCGGTGCCAAGAGGTACCGGGTGGTGGGCCACTTCCAGTACTCCTCTGATCCAGCAGAGGAGACATGGAAGTGGCAGCGCTTCGGCGCGGGGGTGGCTCCCCTGGGGAGTTGGGAGGGCGGCCATGATGGCTGTCGGGAGTACGGTGGCTCTGAGGGCCATCGTACTTCAAGGGAGGGTTCGCGGTAGAGTGGAGGGGACTGAGCGTCGGCGTACCCGTTGCTCGGACACAAGTTCCCTCAGGGACGGGCGCATGGGCGTGTGGGGGGTGGGGTAGCTCCGGGGGCCTCCTGGAGGAAAAGTATCCTGGGGACTGAGTTCCCCGGGTGGCCGAAGGATTGATGTCCTTCGGTCTTTTCCTGGCCTCAGTGAGGCGAGCTACCCCGCCCCCCACAACGGGGATCCGACCGAGTGTCGGATCGGAGGTGCAGGCGGCAGTCGCCGCTGCCCTCCGTAGTGGTGCCAGCTGGTGGGGGATGGGGATCCCCTGCCAGCCTGTAAAGGCCCACGACTCAGGGGGGGGGGGCCAAGTATCCCCGGCCCTCCCTCCTTAGGCGACGGAACCCTGGCGCTTGCGCTGGGGTGGCCGGTGGGGCGTGCGTGGTGACACCATAGTTCTCCCACGGCGCCCCTCCAAATGGCCGAGAGGGAATACCGGTGAGTTTTTAAGGGGTATGCCCCCCTAGACCCCGACTAGGGGGGAGAGTCCACTACACCCCCCGCGTCGTCCCCCCAACTAGTACGGGGGGGACATTCCCCAAGGCGCGGGGACCGTGCGTAATTGCATTTTCTCACCGAATCAAAAAAAAAAAGGTAACGGTTATAGAGGAAATAACCAATTAGAGTGGTAAGGCTATCCAATTGTGGCAAAGTTTCTTTCCCTCACTTGACTCACTTCACTCTTTTTCGACATTATACCATACAAACGCAATTTTTTCGGGATTGTTTTTTGGTTTATTTCTTTGGTTTTTTCTATATTTACGTTTTGGTTTTACCCGTAGAAAGTTTTTTGAAAAGTGGCCCGGTTTCTTTACTCCCGAGTAGGTATAGTTTTATTCACTATGCACTACGCTCAGCGAGTAAACATTAGGTACGTACCTATCCATATCGATCATAATAGCTGCTTGCTTAACTTTATCAAACCTTGTGACCTTCGGCTGGCCAATCAGAGTGCTGTAATCGCCAATTTCGACTTGGCGTAATTCTATTTCATATGGACTGTAGTATGACGTTTTCACTCTATTAGGTTGTGTTCTCTGAGGGTACGGTACGGTAGACTCTCTCTCGGTACTTATTTTGAAACCTCCATAACTTATTATCGTCACATCCTTTGACTTATTTTTGACGACTATTATAGGTAGGTACCTAACATGTTTTATTTGACGTCCTTAATTTCTACCTTTTTTTACTGTAGAAGGCTTTCTTCCTTGTTCGTATTTAGTCGTAGCATCGTACTAGAACTTCCGGAAATGATGTTATCATAACGCAGCACACCTACGTGGTTAAAGTTTGAAGTCGGGTTCCGCGGAGGCCGTAAATTCTCATTAAAGGCCGCCGGCGGCGTGGTCAAACTATAGGTATGCTAATTTAACTCGCGTCTGCCGGTGTGGATGGGAGGTATAGTCGGACTCCATTATCGCTAGACGGCCACATGATCAGGAATGTTATTCTCTAAGATTAATGTTGTGATGAAGCTATGAGAGTTGACGAACTAAAAGGCAATTGACAGAATTCCAATCCCATCTCTCCAAACGAGTGGCAAGCTTCTATTTGCAGGAAGGAAACAACATAGAGAGTCGAGGCGGTCGAGAAAGAAATCTCAATCGGTTTTACTAGTAACTGGTAAGACCTTGAAATCAGAGCACAGGTCCGCGATGCATGGAAATAGACACTGGATTTCACTGGATTTTGCAATTTGCTGGGACCCGATCTTTGAAAGCACATCACTGGAAAGTATAAAAAAAGTACTGACTAAGTGTGACTCCATAATGGTAGGTAAGGTATCCGTATAAAGGACGACTAGAGTAATAAGACGTTAAGTAGGTAACGTAGACTTCAACGTACAGCTGCTGTCGCTACAGAGAAAATTAATCCTTTCAGTGCAGGCGCTAATATTTCTCTACGCCGAGTAGGTATACCTATGTGGCTGGAAATAATTCTATGCACTTTGCGATTGACATTAAACTTGCTGTTAATTTTGAAATCAGGCTTTTTTAATAATATACCTACCGCGGATAGATTGGCAAAAGCATAGGTAGACGGAAACTGTTTCTTTTGTTCACATTTGTATGAAATCTTGCATTAAGTGCATGAATCTTTCAACGAGTGTACCATGATAGTAAAAAATAAATTTAGCGAGATATTTGCATGCATGCAACAAAGTTCCGTCCCGCGAGTAACTGAAACCGTTTCACTGAATGCCTCTCCCGGGTCTGCGAACGGTGAAATATTAAACCGGGCTAATTTGGACATTTTCTCTACAAATACCTATGTAAGTTAGTAAAATCAAGTAAAACTCACCGAAAATTGCCTGATGTGGACCTACGTGAAAAGTTGTACAGAATATCGTCCATGTTTCCAACTGAAATACAAACTTCAATCTTTCCTATTTTTCAAACAAGCTATTCTTGATCATGTGATTTCATCATAATTTATTGGTTGATCAAGAGAGAATACGCAATTCAGGCTATTCTGTACTTAATGTTTTCCATAATATATGTTCATTTATTGGGTAAGTACCTACTGTTAATAGAGAAGGTGTCTAAGTTCCCGGCGTGCAATAAATAATTGATAAATTAAATGGCAGAGAGCTCGGGCCAAACAGAATTAAAACTTTCCGGGAGGCTTCACCTAAATCACAGCTAGCTGATTTATATTTCACGCACCTTCCGGGAGTGGGGGGACTTCTAAAATTTTGTGATCGTAATTGAGGCGACCGCACATGTGGTACAGCCTTGATAAATTACCTATATTCTAGATGCAACAACGCCTGCGATTTTATTATTTTTAAATAGTACTTCGAGACAGCGTTTACAACGGTAGTCCACGTGCGATTTCGCTGAAAACAGCTGTCAAAGCTTCTTTGAGAACGATTTTGTTCACACTTTGAATAATTAATAACTAGCTTCTGCCCGTGACTTCGTCTTCGTATTATAAATATAAACCTTTCTCTCAAATCACTCTATATTGGAGAAATGAGCGACACCGAGCGTAAGGATACTACTTAAGTTAAAACGATACAGAGGACTTACGGTAAAATGCCGATTTATAAGCAAATAATATGCTTGTTTTTAATCTATTTCATTAATACACGCGACAGGGACAGGGTAGGTACAAGGGCCTTACCATGACGTCTTAATGCGATTCAATTCCGATTCAATTTTAAGTTTTAGCTGTTATTTTTGACACTTCTAGTATGGATCTGACAGCGAGCGATCTAACTTTGGTTCGGAATTGAGTGGCATTAAGACGTTATGGTAAGGCCCCTGATAGCAGTTAAGTTAAAAGCTAATAGAACTAGGTACCTACCGAATGTGAATTTGTTCTGCAAATGCACGCGTGCATACAATTTTACGCCTCGACGAGATCATACAATATCACGCGATGGGGCGGTTAAAAATGAACAACTCTAGCTTGTAAGCCCTTAAATATTAAAAAAATCATTTTTGGTTTGGCAACAATTTTCCCTTCAAATGAAATTCCAGCAATATCAACCACGTCGCGATTTATAGCGCATCATTTCGTTCGCAACGCAAGTCAACCGAGGCAGAATGTAGGTACACAACATTGTTTGTTCCCCACAAGCACACACCAACTAATTGAACTTCAATTTAACTTCCCCAGGTTCTTGTTGCTATTGTTGAACTATTCCATTTGATAAAGATTAATACAAGTTAATTAGAATATTAACGGAGCTGAGGCGCTGGGGATGGAGCCAACTTTGTTCCCAAGTTATGACACTAACATGAGTTTTGGCTCAGCAAAAGTAACTAACTTGCGCAACGAATGTAATAAGCGTTAAATTAAATTAAATCTACTACAATTTATAACTTTAATAAGACTATGATGAGTTATGGTAAGACTATGAACAGTTTAACTTGCCGCCTCTTTCAAAGGGCCGTACTTAGTAGGTACCTATGACACTCGGTGGTTTAAGGTCACAGTAGGGACGACTGCGGACTCAAAAAATACTTAGTGACTTATTTGGATAGGAACTCAGACAAAACTGCTAAAATACCACTTGAAAGAGCTAAAAATCTATGTAAAATTGTTACAAAACTACCGCTCAGCTCAATATTTTCGACTGGTTGTTACAATAATTTTCTTTTTTTATAATTTACCATTTTCGAGTGGCATTTTCACAGACCTGATTTCAAAATTGGCCCCTAGGCATTAGAAGTAAGTTGAACAAGAAAACCAAATGGAGACCCCGTTCGGTTCATGTTGAATGAAACCTTTTCTAAACTTTTCTGAGAATGAAATCTGAGCTTAGTCTCCAATCCACATAGAGCATATTTTTCATTTAGGAAAAGAAGTTAGTAAAAGACACGAAGGCCGTCGAAAAAGTCTTGGCTGAGAAATATTTGGGAGTGGGCTGGTACCGCGAGAGTACCTCCCATTCTTTTTCGCCTCACAAGAGACAGGGTGATATATTCAGAGCTGACTGCCAACCTTCGCTAGTCAAGGAGTTATATTATATTAAGAAGAAATGAAAAGGTATAAGTATAGTCAGATTTTTTACGCCAGCATTATATCATAAGACCAGCAATCAATTCCAATCGTCCAATCTAAATCAATCGACGGTTTATTATTTATGCCATTTCTAACCCGGCCCTATTTCCAAGGCTAAATACGTACGTCAATTCCAGGGTCGCGTATTTCATCGTCCGGACGTCCCGGCATAACTCACAAATACCGGAATCGGCCACGCCGCTTTACGGAATGTTACTTCGCAGATTCCATTATTTTACTAATTTAAATGCTTAGTAAAAGTCTTATTTCAAAAGCTGACTAAGTATAAAAATGTTTACCCACTTGAACTTGCAAAGGTTGAAGATAAGCTACAGGACAAGGTGCAAAAATTGTAGGTAATTACAGTGCTTTTATTTTCTTAACTAGCGACCCGCACCGGCTTTGCACGGGTGCAACAGTGTTTCTCTACTATTCTCTATTATACATATACCTTGCTCTTGAATCACTCTATCTATTAAAAAACCCGCATCAAAATCCGATGCGTAGTTTTCTGCTGTCTGTCTGTTTGTCTATCCCTATGTATGCTTAGATCTTTAAAACTAAGCAACGGATTTTGATGCGGTGTTTTTTTAATAGATGGAGTGATTCGAGAGGAAGGTTTATATGTATTATACGCAGACGAAGTCGCGGGCAGACGTTAGTATAATATAAAACTCCGTCTACAATAATTAAAATGAAGGTACCGAATCCACATATATGTAACTTTTATTAAACTCACTCAACCGCAACATACTAGGTACCGAAATAATAAAACTTATGAAACCCACAATTTCACAAACGACATAAGTAATCCCCACAAAAGTTTTATGACATCATCCCTAACCTAACCCACCCGAAAACTTTCATTTCGTAAAGTATTTGTCATTGTATATCTCGACCGGCATAAACTAGATATATACCTAGTCGGCGAGAGGACGGAGTACCGTCTGGAGAATGAAAGAACTATCTTTAAGGCCATCGATGGTCTTTACGTTCCCATTTTATTTCGAGATAACCCTGGCAGCAACCTTTACTAAGCTTTCAGTTTGATAACTTCAGCTTCAAATGTGACTCATACTAGACGGGTAAAGGCTCAGCCACACGGGGTGTTTTAAAGCTACTCAAGAAAATTGAATGTCTCCCTTAGCGATGCAATTGTATGGAGGATTTGTGGAATTACCATAACTTTTTCGTTTCAGTTTTATTTTGCTACCACGTGGGCGCACTATTTCCACTTCTTATAATTTTATAGGTTAATCTTCATACGACTTGAACTATATTAAAGAATTATTTACAAAGAAAACATTTTTACGGTAAAATTTAAGCGGGATGTGCCTCCATCGTGAACGTACACATTCTTGAAGATCTTCCGAATAGATCGAAACTAGTCGAACCGCCCGATTCATAAATAAAATAGTTTTTCGTACATAGAAACACGACTAGTTAGTTGCAACGTATGTCCCTCTGTTTAAATCTGCAGAGTAACTCGTAGGCTGTAAGCATAACAAGCACTGAAGTGGCAAGCTTCTGATAGTAGTAAGCCAGGACGACCCTTACCATAACGTCTTAATGCGACTCAATTCCGAACCAAAGTTAGATCGCTCGCTGTCAGATCCATACTAGAAGTGTCAAAAATAACAGCAAAACTTAAAATTGAATCTGAATTGAATCGAATTAAGACGTCATGGTAAGAAAGGCCCCTGGATGACGAACCACATGGAGCCGGTCGTGGAAGTCCCTAACTCCTTAGCTCAACGTTTGAAGCGGTGAAATAAATTATAGAACTAAAATATGGCGAACTTGACAAAGAGTATAATATATGAACCTGGCTATCAATGAAACTAGAGGTCCGGGTCCGATTCCCGGTGAAGCAGATATTTAGTAAGTATGAAAAGATTTGGATGTTTAGTTATGTACTTAGGTAATTAAATATGTGTATTTTATCTATAGAGTCATTCGGGGTAACAGCACGCGGTGGGTAAAAGTACGCGGTGGTCCGATCTCCGACAGGGGTGGGGGGGCCGAGGTCTGTGTTTGTAAAACAGAATGGCGCTACTGTCGCCGTTTAGGAGCCACACGCCGCGCCGACGCAATCTTAGTACTGGTCGCGACACGTCGCCGAATATTTGTAGCACGCTTATTTCGTTTAATTTTTGTGCCACGGAAAAGTGTGCTGTAGTTAAATGGATAGCTCTGTGCCAGTAAGTATACTATATTTCTATTGTTCATTTAATGTAGTTTTTATGTAAGTTTATCATATTCGGAAAAAGTATTTAACGTGTGTGTTGTGACTGATTATTTGGTATATTTGCCGATTGGGGTAAGAGTACGAGATTAATAGTACGCACGCGTACTTACCCCCGTTGCGTACTTATACCCCAAATGAAATAAAAATATCAAAAAAAAATCAATCTTTCAGAATACACCAAAATGCCGAGAAATTACATAAGGAAGGCCCCTGAGCGGACCCTCATCTCAGATGACCAAATAATGAAGGCGAAAAACATCGGGTCAAGAGTACGCATTGGAAAAGTTTTCAGTTAAGCCTATGTAGGGCTAAAACTAATTAATCTTGATGGAAAATTTTCTTAAATAGTGAAAATTTATTGAATATTCTACAGATTTAATATCATAACATGCCAATTATACAATTCTTTATAGGTCTGGGAGGCCATCAAAAAAAAATGCGTGCTCTTGACCCGAATGACTGCGTACGTTTACCCCGCGTGCGTAACTTTACCCTAAGACTTGCGTAATTTTACCCACACATCGGGTCAAGATTACGCAATGGAAAAGTTTTCAGTTAAGCCTATGTAGGGCTAAAACTAATTAATCTTGATGGAAAATTTTCTTAAATAGTGAAAATTTATTCAATATTCTACAGATTTAATATCATAACATGCCAATTATATACTTCTTTATAGGTCTGGGAGGCCATCAAAAAAAAAGTGCGTGCTCTTGACCCGAATGACTGTACCTATGTTTATCCATTGACTATGGCCAGATCAATAATTGGTGTCAATTGTCCTAAGATATATATCTATTAAAAAATATGTAGTAGCCATTTCGACAGTCGCTCACGAATTGCTTTACTAACACAAGGTTTAAAGGTTTTAGCTGTTTATTAAACGCCAACATACACAATTATTTTTTTTACATCAATGTAACGTCTCGTCAAGTTTTTTTTATTAAATTAGTTGATAGTAGAATTGGTAAACCTTTACCGCAAAATTTTTTCTTAGCCAAATTTACACTGACAGGGCAAGGCATGGACATGACGGGTATTATAAGGGGTTTCACGGTGTGGAACTCTAAAAACATAGCTCGCAGGCGAGTGCTTATTCAGCCGCCATTAGCGAGGCTGGCGGGGAGCCGACGAGTCAATAAATCATTTCTCGGCATATCGGCATCTCTTGTCGATTCCATTCAATAGCGATTTACCCGAAGCGCTTCCTGTAACCAAGAAAGGCGGACAGTGCGCCAACGCTCTAAAATTCTCGTATCTATAGTCGCTCGAGTAGTATATATTGCGGGTGGTAAGACCTTGTGCAAGGTGATGCAGTTTGCAGTGTTGTGGCTTAGAGAATAGGACAGTTGGTGAAGGTACTGGACATCTATGTTAGCCTTTTAGTTTGCCAACGCATCCGCAATCCTGTGGTGTTGCGAGTGTGCATAGGTCACCGCCCATGCACACTTCCTGGCCTTTCCATTGCCGTCAGGGGACCCAATTGTGTGTTTGCATAAATATACATAATATAATATGCACCAACCAAAAATAATAAAACTAGAATTACAGTGATATACCAAGGGCTGACTTTTTATGTTTAAACTTATTTTATGTAGTTAGGTACCATACCTGCTTCTAATCCATTTCACAGTTATTTGACGTGTCGGTTGGTTGGAACGCCTACTGAATACGAAATGTACCTACAACGTCACCTTTGCCACACCTACTTGATAGGCGCCAAATTAAACAGACCTGCTGTTTTTTTACCAAATGTAATGTAGGTAGGCCTACTCACTGTTTTTCAGACACAAGTACCAATGCGCCTGAGAGAAGTATCGCCCCGCCTGGCATCTCGTCCGTCGCATTGTTCATGTTCTAATCTCATTTGTTTCTATCGATTCATGTAGACGAGATGCCTAAAAGTTAACGCTAGAAGGCCTTAGGTGACCCAGGTACTTGAACTAATATCTCTAAGGTATTTTCAAAAGAGACGCAATACACTTAGAGACAAAGAGAGACACACACAGGAAGACACAATTGACAGAGAGAGTCGTAGTTTCGAATCCAGACTCAAATATTCGAGTATTTTTGGAATTTATTTGCAAAATTACATTTAAACTTTACCGTGCCCTTTTTGTTAAAAAGAAAATGTTGCGACCCACCTGTATGCACCTGCAAAGCAGTATTGAGACGTATAAAGTCTAAAGATATAATGATTATTAAACAAATGCCAATCGGTAGCTAGCTACTCATAATCTAAGTCGTTAACTTTACCTCTCTTTCCAATTTGCTATTCGCCTCCAGCTATTACTTTGGCCATCAAGGACACATTCTGATTGCCGAAGTCCGGTGGCGGTTGGGTACTTAGGCGAGGATTACTGGTTATTTGTTTGGCGACCCATCCCGCCGGACCAGCGTGGGTAAGCAGACAAAATCCCTTCGAATCCTAGCAAGGCTGCGTCCCACTGTAAGATTACACAAAGGTGGTATAAAGCGGACGTACTTTCACGTCCGAATTATCTATGAAGTTTCATCTACGGCATGTCGCTGTAATGTGCTTGTGCAGAAACTATTTTCAAAAAGATTTCCTCTTTAATATAGTTGCCTTTGGATTCCATGTGTTAGTCGCTATTATTTTATAATTATATTAGGAAGGCGGTCAAGCAATATTTACATAGGGTGAAATAAGCCGTGAAACAAAATATTGGTTTTGATGTCTACGCGTAACTGTCAATTATCTACACTGTCAGCTAGCTTAATTAAGTAACTATCCTTGATTTTAATTAATTAAGTAACTATCGTTGTTTTTTTCCTAAATGGGTGCAAGTTCTCGGTTAACTTATGCTAGTTCATTAATCGTTACTAGTGCTCTATCTTTATCAGTAAACCTTGTTTAAATTCACGATTTTAAATTCATCACAGTATGTTTCCTTTATTTCTCAATTTCTCAGTTATAAAAGTAGGTAGGTACTTACGTATTCAACCCGTCTAACACGCCTAAACCGACTAAAACGCTTCCTACTTTAAAGTCAAAACAATGTCGGCCTCTCAAAACAAAATAACCCACCGAAAACGATTTAAGTTTGCATAAGGAGGGGAAGTATTGGTTATGCATATTCGGTGCGCTTGGATGCGCTCAGGTACGCTCGGGGGATCGTTCCGTGCATCTACATCCAATATTTTGAAATTTTAGTGCAGAAACTTGTTCAGAACCCCGCACGGCGCAGGGGAGCAATAATATCGTAATTGAATGTATTTTGGAACGTTCAATGTGATTTCACGAATCCTAATCTGAGAACATTGTTGGAACTGCTTCACGTCAGTGTTGACTTTTCAATTGCGAGCTAATACTAAGACTAATCTCATACGAATGATTATGACGGCTGCGGTAGAAATATCCTTTGCTGTTTTACTGTGGTGCTCATGCTCACACATTAATCGTTTGTTTTGATAAATTGGTAGGTATTTGTTATCGGAGTGTAGTATGGCGATTGGCCACTTAAAGTGTTTAGCAGTAACACAATAGTTTACTGCTACATAAACGCATATTGCTTGTGTCAGCGACAACCTAAGCATTAATAAATGTATAAAATTAAGGCGACCAAATAAACATAGGTTCTTCTTATACCATCTTAACTGGTGTTACTTACTGCGTAACCCCCATCACCTACAAACATAAATACTATTATTACATGGCGACCCTGCCACAAGAACCGAAAAGGAACTACTGAGAAAAATTTAACAAGCAGTCAGAACCGAACAAAAGGAAGAATCACTCTCAACAACTCTCAACAAAGAAACAATCAAGAATCAAGAATCAATAATCAAGAATCAAGACAACATGAGCCAAATGATGACATTCACAATCAAAATAGGCGAGACGCACGTCAGCGTCACAGGGCCGAAGCAGGCGATTCAGCTGATAAAAATAAAAATAGAGACAACCATCGACACGCCGCCGCCAACGACGCCGCCAACGACGCCGCCGCCAACGACACCGCCGCCAACAACATCGATACCTACAAGAAGAGTACGGTTCGCGTCACCAAACACACCAACAACGACGCCAAGGCAGACATCCACGACGCCACTAGCAAGGGCGTATACAACCTACACGGGGAATCGAAGACGGAACCTGCCGCCGTCCACTAACATCGACCAGCCCTACGCGCCGCTGCGCCAGCCAACGAGGCTAGCACCACCACCACGCCACGCCCGCCACGCCACCACGCCATGGACCCCAAGAGGACGAGGCCGAATCCGACAGGTGACGTTGCAGTAGGCGACCCCATGGAAACACTCGCTAACTAATTATTAATTTTTTTAATTTTTTTTACTTTCTATCTCGCAAAGGTTGTCGCAAAGCAGGTATATATACTTTTTTATATTTTCTCTTACTGCTCATGAATTTTTTTTTTATTTTTCAAGTAAAATTCCAGTAACCTAGTGTCACAAAGTTCAATCACCTTATTTCGTTTCGCAATTAGCGACAGTTGCTAGCGCCGCTTACGTTATGCGCGTCAGCATTTATTGGAACTAGGCCGCGCGCCGGTACCTAAGTATGCGACTTATAATTAAAATTGAATGTAATTAGAAACCATGGGAATGCGTCGCATCATTCCAGTATCTAAATAGTTAACAAAATTACTCAATAAAACTATTTTTATACAATAAAAGGATTATAATGATTTTAAAGATCCTAAGAATATAATTCTTAGATTTAATGATTTTTTTTTTTAAAGATTATCAGTAATTTAAAAAGATTAAATAGAATAAATTGATAATATAGAATTGGAGGATCGATTTAAATAATTTGAAGATGAATAATTGAAGATTCAGTAAAATGATTTTATTTTTTTATTTTGGTACGGTACACTAGTGTCAACATAGTTAGAGCTCTTAGTCCTTATCTGATCATGGTGTTTGGACTACCGTGCCCTCCGTGAAGATGTTGGAGACTATATGTCTTAATGTATTTAGAGACTCTTAACTTACAGGCACGCCGAAATGGGTGACCTGATATGCCAAGTTATTGAAGGGCCAAGATGCCCATGTGTAATATTGAGATTATGAAAAGGGACGCACAGAAGCGTAGCCCAGTTATTTTAGGAGCAGATGACTCCGATTAAAGGCATTATTTATTAATATGACACCATAGTACCGTTACCATAAAAATGAATAAAGCAAAATATTACGATTAATCGATCAATAAATAATTAAATAATACAGAAATTAAATAATACAACGTAATTACTAAAGAATTAATAACTAACTAATTAATAGAAAAATTTAAATACGTGACACTAGCAAACTAAAATAAATGTTGATATGATAAAATGAATAATAATAAATTTGAAATTTTTAAGTGTATAAACTTAATATAAGTAACTTTTCCCAGTAACAAACCTACAAAAAAAAATGTAAACAAGTAACATGCGTTTAATTTTTTTTTTTCTGCCACCCCGGCGGTGAAGGGACTTTCGGGGGAGGTGTAGTATGGCGATTGGCCACTTAAAGTGTTTAGCAGTAACACAATAGTTTACTGCTACATAAACGCATATTGCTTGTGTCAGCGACAACCTAAGCATTAATAAATGTATAAAATTAAGGCGACCAAATAAACATAGGTTCTTCTTATACCATCTTAACTGGTGTTACTTACTGCGTAACCCCCATCACCTACAAACATAAATACTATTATTACAGGAGTAAAGTCGGACATATAAACTAAATATATCCGTACCTATCGCTATTTTTATAAAAAGAGCGCAGAAACTTTGCAGGTCCTTGCTCGTACAGTTAGACAGTAAAGAATAACTGATATATAAATAAAAATTAGACGTCAACTATATACGTGAAACCTTTATGATGTCACATCGCAATACCTAATGCTGGCCAAACACCATCGTTCCTATTGTCCAATCGGCATGACGTTGCCGATTGGATCAGTTAGAACTGATCGTGGGAGTGGATTGGCACACAGAGCAAAAACAAAGAGGAGCTGGCCTAAGCAACTGTGCACTGTGATTTTCAACTAGGTCCTGACGTCATCATTGTGGGCGGGGCTTAGTCAGTATGTTGTCAGCGTTCGTCAGGTCCACATGTATCGAGACTCGCATTTTTCGGCTTTCAAATTTTCGGCTTTCAAGTATAAATTATACTTCTCGACACTAGATGGCGTAACTTTTGTGAATTAAAAATATAACTACGTAAAGTTCCGCATTAGTATATTGTAATAATCATACGTGTATACTGAAAACTAAAGTATACATTTAGTCCTAAATACTTTTTAGTCGCCAAAACAGTACTTTAGTAGTTTTATAAATATATTGTGAACAGGTCGCCATCTATCGTCAATTAGAACAACTATTTTCAACGTCAAAAATATCCAGAGCCGTAATTAGAATCAAATAATTTTACCGAATAACGCACGGCTATGGTCAGTAATGAAATAACAATACATTTTAATAGCAAATATTTTGAAGTAACAAAGTTCTGAGTTGTATACATATTATTCTCCGTGGCTGTTCATGAATTGAAAGAACTTAGAATATTAAATAAACATTTTATCCATATTAACATAATTGGCATTGTTAATTTTTTTTAAGCTGTGCTTTAAACACCTTTATTTGATAAAATGGACTATTTCAAGCAACTAATTTGAATAATATGCCTTTATTTTCGCAGGTAATTGAATTTTGTAAATAAAATTATGTTCGTTATAATAACTTGTCTATTATTTTACATAAGTACAATATACATCTAAATCAGTAAAAATGGTTACCCTTATTTTATTCATTTATTACACAAACTTTTTGAAACTCAAAGTTCTGAGTACGTCCCATTACTTTTACACTAATTGACATCTAGTGTGAGATAGCTGAACTAGGTAGGCGAGTGGTTTTGCTACTAACCGACGGATGCAAAATTGAAAAGTGGGCGGAGTTCCACAACCCCTCACCCCGCAAAATGTCACGCGATGTTTCATAGGGAAATCTTATTACCACACCTCCTCTTTGTTTTTGCTCTATGGATTGGCATGAGTCACGCCGATTGGACAGTATGAAGGATGGTGTATGGCCAGCATTAACGTGACAATCTTGCTCTCACAGGCCTAATTTGTTTTAATTTTTGACACTATTCAACAGACAGGCGGTGTGACATTGCATTCGTAAAGAGGTCGTAGGTTAGGTACATTTTAATCTATTTACTGAGCAGTGCTTGGTCCGGTGCACCCTGGGCATCGGTTAATGATTTCCTGGCAGATTCTGAGGGGTATCTTTATCCGTTGGCTAAGAGCCCGACAGGTGAGGGGAGGAGTCTTTTGACCGTGTTCTACTGTATTTATTACTTTGACATTGGCGAAATCATCACATCGATCGATGGGCCATTTTAGAAAAAGAAGAAGAATCTGTTTACTTATATTTCTTTCATCTGGCGAATGGATACATAAAAAGTGATGGGTATCGCAATCATAAGGCCGCTGTACACATTGGGCCAGCGCGTTGGGCCAAAATGAGGAGTACCAAATGTCGCTGTTTACACATTGGTGTACCGATCATTCTGCATTGCCTCTTTTATAAAGATGGACGTGAAATCTCTTGCAGCCGCGGCCATTTATTTATACAGTGCGTTTAATTATTTTGTAAAAGTGCACCAAAGTAGAGTCACTAAAAAGAATACCTCGTTGCTAGTCCACGCCATCGTCTTGGGAACTACCGATACTACTGTCTCTGCTAACGTGTGAATAGTGATTGTGAAGCGCGCCAAGATCCTTTGATATGTACACGAAAAACCGACACCGTTCGGCTGGCCGGCCAGTGTTCGCGCCAACTACCAACATACAGCCAATTAGGTCTCTACACGATGATGGCCCAACGCGCTGGCCCAATGTGTACAGCGGCCAATAGCGGTACGCATTGGAATCTAAATTTATTACTTACCCTCAGAATCCACGCGCATCGATCACTGTGCCTACTTACTTATCGCGTAAGTGGATCTTTTGCCCACATGTTCGATACATCCGTCTAAATGATTTGATGGAAACATTCACAATACTTAACTAAGGTTTTTATTTATAAATACACAGATGATAAACTTAGTTGAGAATTGCGCATAACGAAGCAGAATTTAGTTTAATTTAGATACCTACAAAATAGTTTCAAAATCTGAACTAAACCCATACATTGTATACTTAATAAAAATTATATATTTTTACAGTTAAAGTTTAAGTTCTAAATCATACAAAGAGAATGAAATGAGTTAAGCGAAAAAAATCCAGAAATGTATAATTTTCGCGGCACGGGAAGGAAAAGTTTGCGCCAACTGCGGCAAATGAACCACGTAACATAATTTTATGAACTAAATTTACGAGAAGAGTGCGGTCTTTAAATCAAAGAAGAATATTTGCACGGGCTATATTGCGAAGTTTCACGGAGGCTTTCGAGCGGAAGGTAAAAGGAGCCTTTGGTCAACTTTGTTTTATGATAAAACGTACATAACTTGCAAACTACCATGTTGACTCCAAGGATGGAAAGTTATGACGGAAGGAGTTTCATACTCGTTACTAACTAGAGTCGAATATGTGGGGTAATATCAAGCGGAACACTTATTACGAAATTTTATTCATTCATAATTCTTGCTTTATTACGTTCCCATTGTGCCGGGCGTTTTATTAATCTGGTCCGATTTTCATTTTCCCGGGGTGGCTGGCAGTCGTGACAAAATTGCTTTACAATACAATTACAGAGGACCATTGTTTCGGAGTCCGCTCGCAGTGCTTCGATTTACATTTAGAATGGAACAAATTTGTACAGAATCCACCCTTTAGCAACAACCACAGTTTTCGTTTACATTTAAACTGCGTACGAGTAGGTATGCGTGAAATTAAATAGTAAAATAAGTAAATAGTAGCTGGCGCTACGGATGGAAGGTTATAAATAGTAGCTGGCGCTACGGATAGAAGGTTATAAAAAGTCAAAATAAGAAGGAAACTAAGTTACATTCACTAAAGATCTTTATTTATTTCTTATAATACAAATAACTTTATGTACAACATCTTAACGATACAATAGTTTTATTAATGTTACGATTTGTTTAACAGCAACAGTAGGTATGGTGATTGATTAAATAATTAAAATAATGGTACACGTCATACCTACAAATTGTTGTCTGATTTAGATTTGGATATTTTCTAAACTTTGTCTATTTACCTCAGATTACAATGAACGAAATGAAAATTACAAGACAGTCGAAATAGAACTACTAATCATAAGCCTGATCGCATGGGATGAAAATTATGTATTTTTATATCAGACTCAGTCGTAACCAATAAAGTAACATATTGCTTACCTTAACCACTCTCGCCGAGATGAATCCTGCGTAACTGAGAGGGTGCAGATAGACAAGGTAACGATAATAAATGGTTGAAGGCTTATTATAATAAATAATGGAAAATTAGTACCTAGCTACAATTGGCATTGTTCATTTTTTTTAGTATGCTCCAATTCGAAAACCATTTCGAGGAAAACCATCAATTATCCGATTTATCTTGTCCGATTTCAAAAATACTTTATGATTGCAGATATTTTTGTAAAAGTACTTTGAACCTTTGTTTGACCGAACGACCGGGTTTTTAGACAGAATCCAGCATCGAATGTTTGCCACAAAAATGAAAAAAAAAGTTTGGCTATGGCAACTGACACGTGTCACTGTCAAATCTAACAAAACCATAGACAAAGCCGTTTCTTTTTATAGCCAGCCGAACGAAGGCGATTGGGATTCTGTCTAAATTCACGAATTATCAAACAGCGAAAAAATATTTATTATTAATTAACAAAGCTACGTAAAAGCATAATATTCAAATTAGTTGTTTAAAATAGTCCATTTTATCAAATAAAGGTGTTAAAAGCACAGCTTAAAAAAAATGAACAATGCCAATTACGCAAGACATACGGCATTTAAAAGAAATATGTTACTCTTCTGGTCAAGTTATTTAATATCTGGGAAACTCATAAACATATTTACATTAAGCATAAAAACCATTGGCACGATTATAAAACAACACTGTATTCAATCTTGTACATTACAGCAAAGGATTTGGTTTAAATAATTAATTGATCTTTGTCTGAACAATTAGTGCTAATTATTTGTATCTATCATTTTATTTACACGGCACATGGTTTAAGGTAATTCATTTACCTAAATTAAACTAAACGAGACAGTGATTGTCGTAATGTAAAATATTTACACATAACTTATCTACATTAAAGGTACGTGAAACCATTACAGAATGAAAATGCACATAGCAACTTGACGCAATGTACGTTCAATTATTAAAACGGTCTTCTTTTTGGTCACTTCGCTTATGTATCATAGTAAGGTACTAGGTAGGCTGATATTTTATTAAATATTTTTAATTTTTTCATGCTCTCAACTTTTTAAAGTTTACTATGCAGCATTTCCACCCCTGCTTAAACTTACAGAACAATAACACCTTAAATAGTACTGATAGGGTACTACAATAATCACTTTTCGCTTTTTCACTTTGTTCAAATCTCACACCCCAAGTCTCGCGAGAGTCACGTTCACACTACATACTAACTAGGTTCGTTATAAATGTGCCAGTATGTCGATTTCGGTCGGCGGTTGCATATGCATATGTGATTCGTTGAGGGCTGTCGACCCGGATACTGTCACGATAACTGGTTGCGCGTCGGTGTGGACTATGGTTACGAGGTGATGTTCATCTTTCTCTTGTTCTGTGGGCTTGGGTAAGGCTTCGAGAGTGTCGTCGGCGTATTTGAGGTCGAGGGGGGAGAGGGGTAGGGCGTCGGACACGGAGACCGGGGGGTCGGCGCGGGGCGCGCGGTACGAGGGGGGCCCGCTGTAGTCGGACCCGCACCACGCAGCACCGGTTGACCCTCTGCAAGAAAACACAGAAACAAACATGTGAGATTGGCTTTGACTGAATTAGGCAGTACATACTTGTCTCAGTAAACTGTAAAAGTCTATCTAGGGCGACTAGCGCTAATTGCCGTTTTTTTTCATACCATTCAGCGCATCCCCATTAAACTAGATTATATCACAGAAAGTGACAAAACTAGCCAAGGCCTCTCTTGCTAACCTTTACGTTCCAGAGTTATTCCGGATAACGGGTTCCCGAAAAAACAATTTATGGCCTGTAAGCTGGGCTAGTTAACACACTGGTGGCAGAAGCAGTGGTTCCATTTCCATATTCATTACATTTTATGTGCATTTAATTTTTGTGGCTTTGACTGTACCTAATTTACC
Organism: Pandemis corylana; assembly: GCA_949127965.1. NCBI lineage: Eukaryota > Metazoa > Arthropoda > Insecta > Lepidoptera > Tortricidae > Pandemis > Pandemis corylana. The sequence continues at coordinate 7,895,120 of OX421857.1, forward strand.
TGACAAAAACAGTATTAATATAAATACCTACCCGGTGAGTATTTTTTGTTGGCAATCCAATAGAAATATTTACCTGACTAGACTGGCTGAATTAGATCTGTAGGTAGGAGGCGGTGACACCGCGGGCGCACTTCTATCTAAGAGAAGTAACCTGAAAAGAGTGACAGAAAATTAGGAGAATAAATAATAAAAATAGACAAACATAACAATGCAATGTTAATTTTTAATACATTTATTTACATAATAGAACAGCGTCCGCTTTTGTAAAATCTGCTGCGTAGCTTTACTTTTCATTAAAATTCTCTATGCAGTAGGCACCCATTAGATTGCGAGCACTGTTTAAAAGTGTTTTAAGCAAAGTCACGTTTTACTTCTATTTATTTATTTATCCATAGTGCATTAATTGACATAATTATTTTTTTTGGTAAATAATTAGTTATTCTTGTTTCGAATGAGCTTAACACTACGGTACATATTGGACGGGTTTTTTCAGCGTTAAGTAACAATCTGATGAATATACGCTCTACGGAAAATTGTTGAAGTTATTTTTAAATTTTAGCTTGACCTACCTACTTTTTTTTTTTTTTTTTTTTTTATATATGAATAGAAAGGCAAACGAGCAAGTGGGTCACCTGATGGTAAGTGATCACCACTGCCCATAGACACCCGCAACCCCGGAGGGATTGCAGATGCGTTGCCAACCTAGAGGACTAAGATGAAATGCCTCTTGTGCCCGTAATTTCCCCGGCTGTCTTACTCTCCGCACCGGAACACAGCAGTGCAAGCACTGCTACTTAGCGGCAGGATTAGCGAGTAAGATGGTGGTAGCGATCCGGACGGACCTTGCACAAGGCCCTACCACCAGCAAAAACTTCAATGCGCTTTTCTTAGTTAGCTCCAGCTTTTATCTTTACCTACAGTCGATTCAGTCACCCCTAAATTATATTAATTTCGAAAAATAAGCCATTATACATTAATTACACATTTAACACGATACATACACATACCTGAGTCTATACTCTTGCATAGAGGCCTGATACGTCGGCGGGGGAGGCCTGTAGTGGAACTCTGGATACAACATGGCCGCGTATGGATGGTGCGGCCTAGCATAGCTGGGTGGCAGGCGCGGCACGAGACGTCTGCACGACGAACGTCGCAACCCAAGAAGCGCACAAGGAGCGTCGCGCGCACCGAGCCGCCATGCCAGGCCTGCCGCTGTTACTAGCACTACGCCTATACCTGAAATATAAAACTTAAGTTAAAATGTGAACGTACGCAGTTCTCAAGAAGAATTAGGTGTTTCTGATACTAATATCGGTAGCGTTGGGAATACAGAATGATGATAGTAGCATATATACAGTCTAGGTAACTTATTCCTGCAAGAGGACATTAAATTATAACTACCTAACGATGGCATTGTTACTAATCATTATTACGGGTTTATTATTGTTTCATTTTTATAGTTTTACAGAGTTAGAAGTCAGAATAATTATTTATACCCTGTCTGAAGGTTATTTTACACGGAAAATCTACGTAGGTAAGGAATATATTAATACCTATGTCGGAAGGAAGAGACTCCTAAACGATAACGTAATTTAAAACGCCCGCACATTAAATGCTTTAGAATAATAATTAGTGTCGTATCGCAATAATTATAAAATAATTATACACAACAAAACAACTGCCGTGACTTTAGCAACTGTTCTTAATTGCTTTTGCTCGTGCTCACGAACAATATGTTTCGGTATGATCCCGCTGTCAGTACGGTGGGCCACATGTTCTGTGCCCCTCGAGCCCAGTTCTAACGAACTATAGTAGAGTTAGGGGATAAAGATCATGTGGGCGAGTGTACGTATTATATCCTCAGTGTAATCGGTGCGCCGCGCCGACGGATGGTGATGCGTGAAGTCTCGGCTGACTGACGCGTACAAATTACCCCGTCGGTACAACAATAGATCGCTTGCCTGTAACAACAACATCATTTGTCCCTAACGCTAATGAAAATCCAATTAATTCCGCTCCAAAACTCATTTGAAGTTTAATTGAAAACTTTGCCCGTTGAAGGGCGGACGCGACTTTGTGAATGATGTAATGAGATTTCGGCCAGACTTGTTATTGTCATGTGCATGGCGAATACCCAATGAGCTCCCAGATTGTTTCACGGTTAATTACCGCCATTTGTTACGTACCCATAAAGCCGTTTGCTCGAATTTATGAATATTAGAACACGGGACGTCGGAAAATCTGCTCTTGTACCGTGGGCACGCGAAATTGGAGTCGGGTGACGGTTTGTCACCTACTTTCATTTTGTTCGCCGGACCATCAGACCGGATAACTGGGTTTTAATCGGCGATAAAATAAAAAAGCCTAGTTCGGCTCGGTTAAGCATGAAACGAGTTGCGAACTGTTAAATGATCAAAGACTGCCTATAAAGGGCTTTATTCAAATGGGCAATTTTATTTTGCCACGAAAAAGTTTTAGGTCGGCACCGATATCGGTTTTATCTTATCCGGTCTTTCAATATACTTATTTGTCACATTTTTTATCGCAATAATACCCTTGCATTTGCTAGCTTGTTAATAAGATAATCTTTCTTAACCATAAATTTTCATTTCCTAAAATTAACGCAGAAGTTGCAAGGGAATTTATTTTGTAAAAGACCCTATGAGCTTTTAAATTTAACGTTTAAGAAAATTATTGGAATGCTCGTTAGCTACCATCAAATATGTTCAGATTGGTTGTGACGTAAATCATTTATTAAAATTTAACCGCTTTCTATGTCAGGTTTGATTGGTTTCCCACCACACGCATAACTCATCAGTCGAAAAGTCCTTGCCTTTTTATATTTTCGTTGCCTACCAGATTTTACGAGCTTACGAGCTTCATTCACCGATGTCATACAAAGTATTACCCGTGCCACAAGCCTCAAAAAATGCACTAGATACACTCTAAGCTACCCTGTAACCCTGACTGCTACAGCACACCAAGTACAGGAGTGCGATTCCGTAAACAGAACTCTTCCGTGAAGTAATCGCAGTGTTCGGCAGACAGTCACAACTAGACCCGTTTGCTCGAAAACATTACAAGGAGTCAGGTGTCATCCGTGTTTTGCCATCGGTCGTGCGAAACGCCTAATGGCAAGACATCTCATACCGTGTAATACCTGCGAGTACATGGGTCAAGTTACAATTGTTTCTCGATCGTAACGATAACTTCCCGGACAAGGGTGTTAGAGAACCACATAATAACGGCAAAACGAGTAAAGCAGGCGCCGACGACGCCGCAAGCAACAGCACCATGTAGGTACACTAGAGATTTCATGTGTGTCTGCCTCTTGCCTCTAGACCTACTTATAGACTACCAGCTTGTCTACTGTTTTATCAGAAGCAGTAATAATGTGAGTGGTGCTCTGGGATGTGGCCACACCTAGCATAGTACCAGCGGCGATAAGGTAGGCGCTGAGAACGCCCAGCAACACCATAATATACTACACAGCCGATTGGTACCCGATTCTGTGTGCCTGTCTACACTTATTTACAGACAGACGTGGTAGTAAATAATCCTTTCCCACCGTGAACACACGATTACTTCCGAATGATGCCGACGTATCTATGAGTCTGAGTGAAGTAGCATGACAAAAATCATACAAATACTAACATATTCGAGATACTACGATGGGAAAAGATTTTGCACGACATCTGTCTGTATATATATATATACCATTAGCTTGTCTCACCTATCATAAGCAGTAGTAACGTGAGTGGTGCTCTGGGATGCGGCCTCAGGGCTCCCAGGACAGCACCAGCGGCAACGAGGCAGGCGCCGACGACGCCGAGGAACAACACGCACAGCCGGAGCGGGGGCCGGCCACAACATGACTTGGGCGCGTTACCTTCGCCCTCGGAACACGCGTACGCAGCGCCTCTGCCCGATCTGTAATAGATATTTATTAATTAGGACATGTATATAGTTAATGATAAAGACATATTTGAGTGTGAAGGTTTGTTAACGCATTCGGACTTCTTCAGATGCCACAAACGCACATGCGCCTTCAAATGGCTGTAAAATGATGACAGCGACACTGGGCGAAAGCCACGAAAACGCATATATGCATCAGGGGCAATGAATGCGTTAAGACTCCACTTACAGAACTGAAGTCTGCTAAACTTGCTATTTTCTTTGATTGAGTTATCCAAGAGTCTAAGGTGTATCAGCAAAAAGTCAAAGTATCAAAAAAAGAACTATTGCCCTAGTTTATTAAAACAATTGACCAGCAAAAGCTTTCGAACAGATTATTATAATTTCATGCTCAGAGGCATTTTCTACTCTTAAATAAATCTGTGAAGCAGAAAACTACAAGATCAACAGGAAGTAATAGTACTTAATAAACCTGGTAAACAATAACGACTCCCTGTTAACAGCGCGGCAACCATCTTGAAGGTTAATGGCGTAATACACGTTAAAGATCCTAATGTTTTCCCTGAGATTTTGTAATGATTCAGACCAGCAAGAACAACACGAATAATTTTCTAAGCGTTTCGTTTGCTTTCTATCTTCTTTCAAAACATTTGGAACGCATACAACGCTTTGTAAGCAATACGAAAATACATCCATGCAGCAATGTGTTTTGTCGGTGCATGAGGGTTGAGGGTACACATATGTGTAAACTACCTCACAGATTCAAATTAAGCCTATTAAGGCACACTCTAAGTGCTACGTGCAGCCTTTATCTCCTGGCTAACGCAGCTAGAACCCCTCTTTACAGCCAGTGTGTTGCGCGCAACTGTGATTAGCCGTAAGTTGACTTGATGCCTTTATGAACGCGGAGTTAATTTCGCAAATGTGAAGACAGTTTTGTTGGTTTTTAGTTCAATCTACTTTCGAGCTGTAATTGCATTTGTCTCACAGCTTATTATAATTTATGGTTCCAAGTAGCTAAATGACCCAGTGGACTTCGTTTCACCTACAATTCATTTCATTAAGTTTTTTTCTTTAATCCACCTCTTTATTATAAAAGAGAAAAAAAGAAGATAGATGGATGGCAGATGTTTAACAAATAATTCAATTTCAAGTACTTCATCATTGACATTTTTATAAATTATACAGGTAATATCTGTATTAGGAAGTCAAATACGAATTGACTTCGGTGAACATCACAAATTGAATAGTTAAGGTGAAACAGAATCATTTCACTAAATCGTGATGCATAATACATGAGCGTAACAGCTCCGTGTTTCCACACGATATGAAGCTTAAGTCTCGTCTAAAATCCCATTATGCCAATGATGATTTGCCCTGCAACGAGCTAGGAATTAGACGAACATTCATGCAGTAACATAAAATGTAAAATTTACCGCATCTGTGTAACTACGGTAAAGTAAATTGGTTTTTTGCTCTGATAAAAAGATTTTACGACAAGAAATATAAAGAGGAGAGGCTTCTGCGTGTAAAATTTCAACGTCATCCTTATGGCTAATTATACATTGTTACCTAGTTCGCAGTAACTAATAATTCAGTGGACGGCATGCATACGAATATGAAAGCTTTAATGGCTTTCCTGTGTTTCAGACAGATCTGCTCGCTCCGTTTTTCTTAGCTTTGTTTCTGCCATCCTGGATTCCAGCATCGGACAACAGACTGAGTTTATTTCTCGCTGACATTCCCGTATAACCCGTTCCCTAAATAGGCACGTACTGAAGTTATCCTTTCATATTTTAGATTATTCAAAGCACGCTTTCGATCTAAATTGCCAAGCCACATTGAGATTGAATGAATCTTTGTGTGCTCTAAATCACCTATGCATATATAAATTGCCGTCATTGGGAGTTCGGATGAATGCACACGAGTTTATCGACCCTATCATGCGGCCCTAGAGGAAGAGGGTTCTTATAATGTTAATACTTAATGGTCGGTATCGGGGCACATACGCTTACATTGAAACAAAACCCGACCACTTTTATCTCGGTCACGCTCGACTGGGATGCTTTTTGAGCTATTGATTGCGACAGTGACTCTTATTCAGTACGAAAGTCATAAGAAATACTGATAAAGGAAGTAGGAACCTATTAAATAATTGGGAACATTCACAGAGACGACGGCGGCACTTAAAAAGTCAACTTTTATTATGTAAGTAGGAGACTGTCGGATTAAAGTTGAGTCATGAAGCGAAGACAGAGTGTCATAAAGAATAAATTTAATCCTATCAACTTTTGTTGATGTAATAGATCGGTAGGTATAGCGAGTTTAAAAGCAATGAGACTAAAGTTCTCATTGGACAAGTTTCGAGTATAAAGCGGTGCGACGTTCGCTGGGAATGGCCGCCGGACATTTTGATAAATTGCTTTGCTACAATAACATTAATTCCGCGTCGGGCTCGCCTCTTCTGTTTTTAATTTGACTAGTCATCGTTACGACCTCAGTTGCAATCGAAGTTTGAAAAACACGTTTTTCATTCCTCACTCTATAGACTTACCTTTCACAATCTGAAATTATTAGATTTCGTATCGTATAAGTCAGTGATTTATGACTGACAGCAAACTTTTTTGTGTAACTGTAAAATAGAATGCACTTCATTTTGTAATTGCTTATTTAAAAGGCAACACTAAAGTAAAAATAATTTATGAGTAATTTGAAGTTCTGCCCTAGGACGAGCTTAAATGTAGTGAGGACAAATTAGCGCTCTGTGGCGCCATCTGCTTGGTGATCCGATAAGTGAGGGTAGGACGACTCACTCGCCGGTTTATGGGGCCCGTAATGGCTGCATCCACGCGATACGGGCCCTACTAGATGGCTAGGATGGCAGTGATCGTATCTCTACTCGTACTTTACTTGTGTTAAATGAGGGTTACATTTTTCTTACAGCTTTATCGTGATGATTTTATTTAAAAATTGTGACTATGTATTATATCGCTAATTAAAGCGTTATTTAGTCGTAAGTATATCTTATTTTAATTAGATATACATCTCCAACAAAATACCGTCGTGTTTGTAGCCTTGAAATTTTGTGTAGGTACCTACTTACACATGTTTGTTTTGCAGTTGGTTTGTTATAAGGCTTAGCGTAACAAATCCTTTACAGAAACCCTTGTGTATGCCGCCTACTGATAGACTAGGCCACTAGTCACGCTGTGTAGACAGAGGACTTCAACGTAGATTAACGTTGTCTTGTACTAAGCCGGTACACTTAGGATTTAGACATTCAGAGCCTTACATCCTCACCCGTCTAACCCATCGAGTGTGTTATGTGCATATTAAACCCACATAACATCTCGAGTGGTGTGCTGCGGAGTGTGAAATTTATGTCGTTAATAAGGGCTGGAAGGGTTAATTAGCTGATTTATGTAGCCTATATTGCGGTTCACGCACGCGCCGTTATGCCCCCTGCCATTGACAGTTTAATGGCCTCTCTGTCTAACGCCGTTCGTCATCCGCGATGATGAAACGGTTTGATTATAGTGATGAGCGTGTGACGAATCGGGAATGAAGGGTTAAGGGCCGGCTTAGTTGTATGGAAAGTGGAGGTAACTAGCGTTTAATAGAAGCGGTGGTGCCGTGTGAAGATTTCAAAGCCTCTTGTGGATCATTAGCTCGAAAATTTAACAGACGAACTAAATTGGACTACTATAGAAATTTACTTATTGAGATACTATAAGAAGTTTTTTGTATCAATAACGAAGCATTAGGTATAGATAGATTGCTAGTCTAGAGGGCTAAGATAAAAAATATCTCATGTGCCTGTAATTTCACTGGCTGTTCTACTTGGTGGTTGAATTAGCGAATAAGATGGTGGTAACGATCATGATAGACCCTAAACAAGATCCTCATAGAGGTAAAATAACTAACGAATTGGCGGAATGTGAACCTACGAGTATTTCAACATTTCAACTCCAACTTTCAATAATTTTACACAACTCTTTGGTCACCGAAATAGCAAACATTTTTGTGTTAACAAAACACACTTTGAAATTTTACTTTTTACTCCAAGTATACCTATGTACCTATAATGAACGTTGACGAATTCAATGTAGGTACTTAAATTCTTCTGACATTTCATTTTATGCAAATTATGGTGTAAAAAATAAACTAATAGGGCACAAAAATCTATTTAGTCCTTTCTACAATATTATTTCAGTGCTAAAAGTTGCACTCGCTTATCGCTGGCACTTATGAAATGTATAGTGAAATGGGCGGATGATATGCGTGATAATATCTTGGGTGATGAGTATGATGACAGGGAAATAGGTCGCCCAAGCTTCGGGTTACTACGGTCCATAAAATGTTAAGCCCATCCGCAGTTAATTACACCAAATGCCCTATGAATATTTGCCATTGTTAGAAACCATTATGAAAGTAAATTTAATTAAAATGTATGTGATAAAATTATGGGTATCTCATGTTAAAGGTTAAAGTCAAGACATGCGAACAATTAGAATTTAAAATTATAAATGTACATGTTGAAACCTTGTTTCGTCAGAATATATAATCTCTACTATTTAGATACTCGGGGATGCATAACGTTCCCGTGGAATACAGATGAAAATCATTTCCTTATTCATAAAATGTTACTGATCTGTTAAAAAAACGTTATGTCTTTTTCTCTGTTGGACAAAGGGAAATATTAGAGTCACAGATATTCCTAGGCCAATGAATGTTAAACTTAATAGTTAAAGCGAATAATTAATAGACGAATAATATTTATCATCTCGTGTGCTCGAGTGTTATGTTTCTCTTAGTAAAGTTTGTGCCTGCATCTTGGGCAACAACAGTCTTTTTTTTTAGTTTTTTTTAAGTACAAATTTTAAAAAATCCAGTATTGTTACCATATAATGGCCGACGTGTTTTAAAACTCTTAGTCGATATTGGTGAAAGTCTCATAATGAATAGAATACATATTAAAGTTATAAATAAGAGGGCTACTTTAAGTCAATAAGCAGTTACATTATTGATACACATCATTGTAACGTAGTAAGTACTAAGCTGGAATTTTAAAACAACTTTCCACCACCTGTCTAATATATATACTTACATATAACATGATAAAAACTGTTATAATTGTGACATACAGATTATAGTGTTAAAAATCATGTGCGTTAAATGACGACCGCTAGTTAATTACAGATAATTGTGATTGTTGGATTCGATCTGGGTACCTATGTGCTACAAACTGAAGAGTGCAATAAACCTTATATTAAATAAACACCAACACCGTACAGTGGCACGCTATTTAGCGTATTTAGTTACTACGAAGTAAACGGTAAATGTTATAAGAAATATCAACAATAGTAAACGTCATTGCTGCTTTAAGAAGTAACGGGCGATGATTAGTATCTCTTCATAATTTTGCAAGTTGATATAATATAAATACCAATACCACCTCGAGAGAACTCTTCCAAAGTACCTTTTTTTCAATTTTTACTGAAATTACCGAAGTTATCGTTAATCATACGAAAACATACAGACTAAAATAGGCCGCTACCACCTTATTTGAAGTCGGTTTAATAACTCGTTTCAAAATCGTCTATTAAAAATGCCCAACGAACTGACCACATTTACGTACTTATATTTACTAATGGACTATATATCTGTAAATTCAATAATCAGAACAAACAAACAATGACTACCGATTTACTAATTACATTTATGAATGTGTTTTATTTTATGTACAGTAAATAGTTATACATACATACATTTACCTACGTAACATGAATAAAATCACGTATAACATGAATGTTAAGCGTTCCATTCCTGTACCCTTACAGCATCCCTGTCACAAGTAGCGTATGGATACAGAAGCCTATTACGACGTCTATCAGTTGCCGTCGGAGGCGCAGCATTGCATTTAACTAACACGTGCTCCCCTAAATGAGAAACTCAAGAGCCTACGTATAAATATTAAATATTGAACCCACCAAAGACAACAGCGCTTTCGCATTCATGTGGAACTCCTGAAAATATACCACCAATTATTTTTGAGAAATAATCGGGGTAAAATTGAACACTTTTATAGTTGCTATCTATGCATAAAAACTTGACGAAATGAGATTGGAAAGTGGAAGTCTTTTATATCTTTATTTAGTACACGGTTGATTATGTAAGGTAATAAGTTGATGAACATAAAAGATAAGTAATTATTCTCTTTTTATTGAAGCCTCTTAAGCATTAATTTCAAAAGTTCATCATACCTAAAAAGATATCAACGTTCCTCAATATCGAGAAGGCACGCGGTATATAAAAAACCTTGAGAAAACCAAATTCCTTTTCCGTAATCTTTTTATTCACGGAATTGTGATGTATAGGCCCTGTGAGGATTATTCATATAAAAAGTTATCTTTGCGTTTATGTACGTTATAAATATAACAGAAATTAAAAATCACGATCTATATTATATAATTGATTGCTGCTCGACTTGTTCGCGATTGGTTTTAGATATTTGGGAAGCATCTATTTTCTTTTTTCACAACGTTAGGATCAATTTATGTGGTGGCATAGGCTCACAATGAAAACTATTTATTATACGTAGGTACAATTCATTCACCTTAGAGTTTAAAATGTACCAATGTCACCCTTAAATACTATATAATACCTTTTACAATTTAATAAAAATTTATGAATCTCACCAAGGACAAAAATGTAACCCACAAAATTTTTGTAGCTCAGTTTTGCTTGGATTGCGCTTGATCAAAGTTACATTTAGTGTACGTAGAATCAAAAGCTCCACCTCCCTTTGCTATCGGATAAGTACTGTAGGGTTAGGTTGTATATGTTTTCGGACTGGCTAATAAGAAGCTACGTTCGAGATTCATTGATTACTTTTTAGAACTCGAGAACGGCCCTCAGATCAGCTTGGACCGAGAACCAAACCGTTTCCATGTATTGTAAGAATAGCTTGAAAGTTTAAATAAAAGATACTAAAATATATAAAAATGCTATGGGTGGTGTAGGGGTATAGCGCGCGTCACGGAATGACGAGGATCCGGGTTCGATTCCCGGCCATAGTTTTACTTTTCGGATTTTTCTATTTGTGTTCTAATTTTCACTGACATTTAGAAATTTATGTTTTAAATGTATTTTAATCAATAGTCCTACCACCTCAGTTTACTCAAGATTCCTATAACGAACCCCGTACAGTTTAGTTCCTCTCAAAGCAGCTGTACAGTACCTAGGTACTCGAGGAGATTAGTCTCTTTTTTTAGAGTCTAGCTTGATGCTTTATTTTTGACGGTCCAAAGCTGTCTTCCAATTGTATTTCTCTCGATAGCAGTGATACTAGTTAGGATAGCGAGATTTCCACTTTTCCTTCACTTCCATCATTCTAGTATATCTCACAGTCAGTGTCGCATAAGGCTTGGCGCACCCACATTCACACTGATTCCTGTCGTAGATACGCAATACCACTTTGTACCCTTTCAGGAGCCATTTCATACGGAAATGTATATTTGGCTCAGTCCTAGACGAACACTGGCTTTCATCAGCTCTGTAGTCATGTGTCGTCATGAGTGATTCCCTTTTAACTGCACTTAACTCGAAGTTACATAGTTAACTGGATCGCGCAGCGCATGTCTGCCTCATACAGGGATAAAGACATGATTTATGTATATATGTATGAATGTAATAATCAATATCTTAGGCTCAGATGTCTCCATAATGCTCTAACACGTCAACGTATGTAAACTTTCACTTGTTTTGTCAAAGGATTTAGTCAAAACAATGAATGCTTGTGCCGTTTCAAGCTGTGATGATGGTGACATGATTAGTACTTTTTAGGGTTCTTTACCTCAAAAAAAGACCCCTTATTGGATCAACTTTTTTCCGTCTGTCTGTCGAGACCTTATTTCTCAGGAACGCGTCGTATCGTATGAATGTTTATTTGTACGAATCTCTGAGTGCGCGACTTCAACTCGTGCTTGACTGGTTTTTTTGTCTATCAGTCGAGATCACTTTAGAATGCTCAAATCTAATCAACTTGTCATTAAATGTCATCTACAAACAATAAGAAATAGATTACGCTGACGTGCAGAGAGCGTATTGAATTGTTAGACATCAATTAGCTACACACGCATCGCAGTTATCTCGTGGGACTTATGGAGCACAAAGTAGGCACAAGTGTGAAGTATCTATTCCATGAACTTAATTCACACGGTTGCAACCTTGGGTGGCAACGAAGGGCGTTTTTTACTGCGTACACCTGTAATGTAGGCGGAGCGGTTGCTAGTACTGACTACTCGTACTAGGAAGAGGAAGCAGAGTGATCACGACTTGGGGACAGAGCAACGCTCGCAGTTCACATGCGTGCTCGCACCATTAGCGACGAGTCATTGTCTGCTAGCGGAATGTTTCTTCGATTAATAGAGAAATTAAACCAATAGAGAGGAAATGCCATTTGTTCGTCAAACAGGACAGTAGAGTTGGACAATCGACGTCGACAGTAAATGTTTAGTCATTATGTGGCATAGTGAACATAATAATTTACTCGCTTTTATATTTTAACAAAAAAAAAATGAAATCTATAGTAAGTAATTAAGATATGGGCCTGGTTCCATGCATCGGATAAAGAAAAACTAGTACTAGTGTTGCGTAAGTGTAAAATTTCTATTGGGAGAATTGGGTAGCTCGTTTAACACTATTGGCTCTATCTATGAAACTCTTTGTCAGATTACATTGTTTACAGACAGCGGCTCGCATTTCTTAGCAACAAACGAGCAATTCTTACTTATTGTTATCCAGTTTATATAGAGCGTTTTTACCGAACGCCAAAAGTTTCGTATGTGTGAGCGTGCGATACGGAACAACTGCCCTCCAATCGCATTTCGCGTGAAATGAGAAGGCTCACGTTACAATTTATTTTGTTGTTTACTGAGCCTTGTAAAACTCGTCCAGAGAACCGAAATGACACGTCTGACACGTCTATGTTTGTGACAATATCACGTGGAAAACCCGAGGAAATAAATTGGGGGACGCGATAAGCGCTCCCTTTGACGAGACTTGTCTTCGGATTAGGGTGTGAAAAATGATAGCCTACACGTTACGCGCCCGCGCGGCTCGCGAGCGTTCTGCTAGATACGTCTTAAATACCTTTGCCTTCGGATGAAATGAGAAATTTCTCTGAAGTACCTACTATCACGATAACGATGTGTTCCTTTGTCGTAGCCCGAGCGGAGTTAACAATTCAAAAGCATCACTTAACATCACATCAATCATTTGAAAGTAAAGATTTAAATCGTATTATCGTTGAAGGCCCCGTCCACAATGGTTGGCTGCGGGTCCAAAAAAACAATGGAAAAAAATGTTTTACGCGAGTCGACACGCATTTAGCGGTTTTTGTTTTAACACCCTCGGCGCCAGGACGTAACGGAAAAAACAACAAATCCTGGTAAAAATCACGGCACATATGTGTGAATGTGCTAAAAAAACACAACACAACACGTCACGCGTCGCTGACTACTTCGTGTTCAACCTTTTAGATTCCCATGACAAAAAACAAATAAAAGTAGAGCACACGTTACGTGAGAGAATATACCTTTAATTATATTTAATCAATTACCCTTTCCTTGACATGGATGTGTAATTATATAATGAAAATACTAAGTAAACAAAGTACTTAGGCACAGTTTGCTCTCGAAAAGCGGAGGCAGGGAAATGGTAATGCTAATTAACTCGTTTATCTTTACAGTCGACTGGAATTATAGGTAGCTAAGTAAAATTTCTCTGTGATATCTCAGCTTGTCGAATTTTGCCGTGTCATGAGTCAATATCGTAGAGAGCAAGGTCTACCAATATACTCAAGAAATTATTTGTAACAGATCGAACAGACGGCGTTAGGGTAAATAATCGTGTTGTAAGCGTAATAGATAAAGTCGCACATCTGTTTTCTCTCACTCGGTATCTGTGCGGCAGGCTTAGTAGGGTTGCTATTCGCTAGTATTCTACTGCTATTCAATCGTTCCGTAGTTGCTAGAATTTTAAATACTTAGGCATGTAACATTGCCATGTCAAATCGTGTCATGCATTTGAATCCTACTAATATTATAAACGCGAAAGTTTGTAAGTATGGATGGATGGATGGATGTTTGTTACTCTTTCATGCCAGAATGGTTGAACAAATTTGGATGAAATTTGGAACATAGATAGGTTATAGTCTGGAATAACACATAGGCTACTTTTTATCCCGGAAAATTGCGTAAATCCTGCGAGATAGCGATAAACGAATTCTATGCAGACGAAATTGCGGGCAACAGCTAGTAGGGAATAAATTCAATTTGAATTCTCACTTTTATTGTTTTATAATTTTCAATCATTTCAAGAACGCTACACGGTGTCAATATCTGATGCGTTGTTTTACCACAAACGCCATAGTTTGCTTGGTGGTTCCATATATCACCGATCAAGTCAAGATGATCACGTTTGCCATCCCTGTGTAGTCCGACCGCAACACATTAGTCGCCGGATGTTTACACGTGTGATTGTCACCTCTATCAGTTGGCTTAGGAAAGCGATTTTGCGACGCTATACCAGCAATACTTGTTGACATGCCTTTACTGGGACACTTCCACTTATTAAATAGCTGCAACTCTAATTTCCATTAAAAAAAATCTATCGGTCGTAAATGCATTAGAAAATCCCGAACAGAGAAGAAACTGGAAGTATATGACATCACGATATGACATTCCATTTTTTAAAGACAAGATAGGTACGTATAGTTTACATTTGAAAGAACTTTTTCAAATTGGTTACCCTATTTTGTAAACAAAGCAAAAACGAAGTCGCAAGCAGGCTTTGCAAATACTGGCACAAATGTAATTGAAACAATTACAAAAGTACTTACAGTTGGAATCCCTCAAAAATACAAACAGTGAGCCGATAAAACCTTTTGCTTCTCAAAGAGACTCTCCAACTCTACAACCGATCCTTTATTCATTCATAGCGATTTCCATAGGAAACAGGGTGAGACGCATTTGAATTTCTTATAGGAAATATTCTCTATTGATACGAATGTTTGTTTCCGAGTCACTGGGGATATATTTCACAAACAAGCGATCTCGTATTTACGACTCGCCTCAATTCTTCACTTAGGTGTGACTTGTACAAAAAACCTGTAAAGTTAAATTAAAAAAAGAAAGCAGTCAAAAGTATGTGGTCTACTGAAATAGGGTTTACCGAAATAAAAAATGTTAATGTAACGAATATTTTTGAAATAAGTACGTAACGCAGTTGTATTAATGTTAGCGCTTAAAAGCAGGCTAAGATAGATAAAAGACTGTTGATCCCGTCAACATTTCAAGACGCAAAATTTGACGCAAAAGCCAGGTATAAAAATCATTGTGAAAACTGGTTGGAACTGATACAATGGCAATAATGACGATGTCCCAAACTTTTGTTCGGCCCCGGTGCGGCGGTTGCAATGATAAAAGCCTTTTTTCCTCCCTCTATGCAGCTGTTCCAGTTACCTCCACTAACTCAACACACATCTGTTTAAGAGCGGTCTACGTTATTGGATATGCTTCATTTGTTTTTAGTATTTTATTTTTAAACTGTTTATACTATTCCACCGCTAAAGGTGACTCACTACGCACCAGGCAATCAAGACAGACCACAGATACAAACCATCGGTTTGATTGGCTGGTTTTGCGTAGTGATTTCGTTTGTTTACCTTCCGTTAATTATGTAGGTAGTAGACTGTAGTTTGCGTGCTATCGATATACGCATTATTGTTAGGCCGTGGTCGCTTTCACCCGCCGCACGCGGCCGACAGCGGCCCGCCGCCCGCGGCGTCTGAATGGTGTGTTCGGGAATGCTCGGGAGTGGTCGTTTTCGCCCGCCGCGTGCGTTACGCCGCACGCGGCGGGCGAAAACGACCACTCCCGAGCATTCCCGAACACACCATTCAGACGCCGCGGGCGGCGGGCCGCTGTCGGCCGCGTGCGGCGGGTGAAAGCGACCACGGCCTTAGCGACCTTGTTCTCTGAGTTAGCGTGAATGATGCACCTACAAATGTTCTTTTGTTTGCTTGGAGTAAATAAGGGTATATTAGGTTGTTTATAGAGCACTGTTTTATGCAGAGTCACCACTTCGGGTTTATGTTGCTTTCAAGGCAGCGCTAACGCGGCTGGGTCGCGGATCCACTCTTGGGAACACTAAATGCTGCTTACGAGGGAGGGTGACTATCGTTTTAACAAAAACATATTCGTGTTTACGACAACTCTTATGAAGTTTTATTACAATAAGTAATGTGTTTGAAGTTTTTTCTTTGATATTTTAATATTGTTGCTTTGCTCGAGAGCGTTCTCGTTACGTTTACGAGTCATAAATATGATAAAGAAGTAGGTACCAAATTTTATCAAAATAAAACGGTGAAAATTTAAGAAACAGACAAAGTTATTAAATAGCTTTCGCAAACGAGAGAGAGAAAATATTTCTACTTAAGTTCTTACATACATACATTCAAACAATAAAAAATAACTGAAAAATAACATGATGAACAACTAAAATCCTTACGTACATACTTTAACTCGCAAAAAATATATGTAGGTACATAATATTCTTTTAGAAACTACCATAAGCACTAAATAACCCCCAGTGTGTGCGTTCACTCGTGTCCCACATGATACCGCGCAAATTGTCATCATAATGACCGGCTATTGATACAGTTCTTCCTCCAGTGATATATGGTATCAAAAGGGGAGTCACGCACCGGTAACCCAGAGATACGTTCGGCGCAAAATGGACAAAACGTAGGTACGTTGCAAAATTCAGCGTAAACTCCGCAAAACTCAGCGGTGCAAAACTGCAAATGTAACCCATGTAACCCAGGTATAAACGTACCTGTACCCCCTTTAATAAATGAGCGCGTTATCCAAAGATGCAAATTACCCAAAGCACCTCATGACGCGTTTGCGGCGTACCGTATATTTATTGCTGTCGCGGTATCTACTGTTTTTGCGGTTTATACAGTAAAAGCTTCAGGGCATTACACACTAATGAATTCTAATGCTAGTTGTTTTATGCTCTGTATATAAAAAAAATAAAACAAAAGAAAAAGAAGAAAGAAATCAAGTTTTCAATCAAAACAATATCACTTAAAAAAGTTAAGTCTACTAGGGCTCTCCACATGTTATTGTAACAAAATATAGTTGTACATTATACGGCCAAGAGCCTAGAAACAAGCACAAAGACTGCTACCTAATTACTATTGGTCACAGCAAAAACCTTTTTCCATTCCGAAAGAACCTCGCAAAAAAGTCATCCTTTTATCCGGCAGCGTAGTTATCTGTAAGTAAGTTACGTATCGGTAGGACGGCTGCGGTCCGTATAAACGTCGGCAAATTGAGGGACCCTCGTCCAATGGTCCACCCTAATGCGATCCGAGTGGAAACATGTCCGAACGACGACCACTTCGATACACTTGAATTACAAACAAATATAAGATGAAAAGACTGCAATCAACAACACTTATTACAGCTCTTTTCTTTTCGCAACAGGTAAGGAACAAAGAAATTGCGAAAACGTAAAGGAAATACATAAAATAAAAATCGTAAGAAAACTCGAGTAAGTTTAAAGTATCCCTCTTTCTTTTCGCCGGCAAATACCTGAAAATTCAATTAATTTAAATTCGTCTCGTAATTCAACACCTTCGGGATCCTTGGTTGAATTGAATTTTTGTTTCTGTAAACATTGTCTTTTTAGTGTTTCTTTCTGTGTAGGTATTTGCGCAGAATGATGACGGCACGGTAGTGGGTCGGCGGATATTCGTGGTTCTCAATTCAATTTGGCATAACGCTCCGGGGTGATGAAAAATTTCCCTTCCAAATTATGAATTTGATACCGTTGTCACGCGCTTCATCAATTTAATTATGGCGAAATTTGTTTGTACCTCCACTGAATTAGTTAGCTCGTTCCCTAGTTGCGTAATGTATACTAATGAAAGTTAAACGAAAGACGACGGTACTCCGCTGTTATAATTATAATAACGTTGATTGATGTACACTGTGTGAAGTGCGTTTGGGAGCTTTGTGATTTTATTATTAAATTCGTTGACAGTTGAATGACTAAAATGGAATGGTTCTTCACAAACTTTGAATGCGAGTTGTCGCCTCGTGTGAGAGCGATGAACAGAGTGTAAACGATTCACAAAGAGAGGGCGGTTCTCTCTGCCGAGAGACTAATTGGTGCGCCAACTACGGCACTATTCAGAGATTACGGCTCGGCGCCGCTGCCGATAGACTTAATTAAAGAACAAAGTGAAGCCACATCAGTTAATGTAATAAATTAAAAGAAGTGAAATATTTTGGTCACATATTCTCAGAAAAAGGCATGAAAATAGACCCAGAGCGGGTCAACGCCATTATTAATATTAAAAGTCCTAATACTAAAAAAGAACTTCAAGTTTTTCTGGGAATGGTTAATTATTTAAGAAAATTTGTACCCAATCTGGCTGATATCGCATCACCTCTGCAATTATTATTAAAAAAAGATGTTACATGGCTGTGGACGGAGACTCATGAGAATGTTTTCAATAATATTAAATACAAAATAAGTGAAGCACCAACTTTACAGAATTTTGATACTAAACTGCCCATCGTTATTCAGAGTGACGCGTCTCAAAATGGTATTGGTTGTTGTCTCCTTCAAAATGGTCAACCAGTGTGCTTTGCTTCGAGAAGTTTAACTCCATCAGAAAGACACTTCTCACAAATAGAAAAAGAACTACTAAGTATAGTATGGGCAACGCGCAAGTTTCATTACTTTATATATGGGCATAAAGTAACGGTAGTGAATGATCATAAGCCACTAGAAAGTTTATTAAGAAAACATTTGCATGAGGTCCCCTCTCCAAGACTACAGAGACTAAAGCTAAAATTACTTAAATATAATATTGAGTTTAAATACCTACAAGGTAAATTTATGTATATTGCGGATTTACTGTCACGCTCGTATCAGGAGTGTAATGACACCGACGATACCTACATGTATGAAGTCATACATTGCGTTGGTCTAGCTCAATATTTAGAATGTACTGAAGAGCAGAAAAAAGAATTAATTTCAGAAAGTTCACAAGATGCCGAGTTGTCAAAATTAACTGAATTTATAAAAAATGGGTGGCCTAAGGATACTAAGTATATACCAGATTATTTAAATAATTACTATAAAGTAAGAGGTGAACTTTCAGAAGACAGTAAATTAGTATTTTTAAATGACAGGTTAATTATACCAAGAAATTTGAGACTATGTTTTATGAAAAAGTTACATGAAGGGCATTTAGGCATGTCTAAAATGAAACAGCTTGCCCGAAAATTATATTACTGGCCTCAAATGGATAGTCACATAGAAGAATTTGTGAGGAAATGTTTTACTTGTCAAACTTACCACAATAGTAATGTTAAAGAACCGCTATTGCCACATGATATACCTACCTTGCCATTTTGGAAACTAGCCATTGATATAATGGACTTCAGGAGTAAAAGTTATTTAGTGATCTATGATTATTTTTCTAAGTGGTTGGATATTAAATTATTAAGTAGTAAAAGTGCTAAGTCTGTAGTAAACGCTCTTGTAGAAGTATTTTGTAACTTTGGCATACCAGGAGAAATAGTATCAGACCATGTGCCATTTGATTCAAGAGAATGCAAGCTATTTGCTGAGGAATGGGGCTTTAAATTCACCTATACCAGTCCCCGGTATGCTCAAGCTAATGGCATGGCTGAACGTGGAGTCCAAATTGGAAAAAAAATGTTATTAAAATGTCACGAAGATAAGACAGACTATAGAGTAGCCTTACTGCAGTACAGAGCCTCACCTGTTTCGGGCACGAATTTTTCGCCTAGTGAATTACTAATGAATAGGAATTTGAAAACTAAACTAGTTGTTACCTATAATTATTTGAAACCAAAACTTAATGATAATGTCAGACCGCAATTTGATAAGACTGTGAGTAGAAATATAAGAAATTACAATAAGACTGCTAGAAGTAAAGTAGGTTTTGAAATTGGACAAAATGTTTGGTTCAAAAAAGATATTAATAAAAATGTATGGTTGGAAGGTAAAGTAGTTAAATACAATGGTTTTAGATCATATGATATCTTATGTAAGAATAATGTAAATTACACCAGAACCTCTTTCCATATTCGTAGGGCGTAGACTTGGTGTTGCACCGGTGATGACCTCGCTGCTGCTGGTTGAATGTGTAGCTTACATAGGGCTACTATGTATAAAGTTTTATTTTTAGTAAAGAGGATAATAAATGTAAGCATAAAAATAAGTTTAGAAGGTATAACTTTCATTTATATTAAGATGTGTCACATTGTGACTTAGAATGTATAACTTGTTATTTCCTTTAAGATGTGTCACACTGTACCCATAATGTCGTTAATGTCACTTAGCTTAAAATTTGGATTATATAAATATTGTTTTTTTTTATAGAAAAGGGGAAGATGTAGTAAAACGGAACGCACCCTTTTAACCCCTCTCTCTCTAACACTTGTGCTCTCGCCCTCTCTGAAATACACAGCAACACGGGTGACATATAAAACGATCTCTTAATATTAATAACTTTATTTGTAACATTAATACAATATAAATAAACCCCTAAAGCCTCGCAAACCTTCTTATTATTCATAACAATACAGTTAAAAACTGGAATGAACTCTGTAACCTATTTTGCAACATTGTCACCGCAACCTAGGATTTAATTGTTAATATTTGAACCGTAACAAGGATATTAATCTGAATAAGGAAGTCATATGCCACAAATGTCATATGCAACTGTAGAGACTTTATTGTCGTTTTAGTACTTTTAGGTATAAGATTGATTTAGTTATACGTTTGGTTTTTAGTACAAGCTTTGCAGTGTCTGTTAGTTAGTTTAAAGTCAAATTAAATAATCTTCTAGCAGACTTTTACCCACTTGGATCTACTTCATGTGTGGTAATAAAAAGTCAGCAAAAAAAGTTGCATTAAGTATTACTTTTTTCTCGGCCTTTGTTACCTAGCGCGTGAGTTATTTATCTTATACGGTTGCCCGCGACTTTGTCTGCTTAGAATTTGTTTATCACTATCCCGCGGGAACTATGCAACTTCCCGGGATAAAAAGTGGCCTATGTTTTAATCTAGGGTACCAGCTATCTCTGTTCCAAATCCATCGAGTCGTTTCAGCGTGAAGAAGGAACAAGCATACCCACTCACTCACTCACTCACATCGTCACAAACATTCGATAAGTAATGTAGTACTTCTACAACTTTTATTGAATTTTTATACCGATATGCATAAGTACTTAATTCGCTATTTTATTGAATCAGGCTTTACTTTGCGGAAGTCCATTTCAATAAACAAAAAAATTTTACCTTGCTACTTAACACGAGTTTGAGTAGCGTAGTAGCAAGGTAATTTTTTTTTGTTAATTTTACTTAATTCGCGAAGTTAAAAGCAAGTCACAGAGATCCGTCCCCGTCAAACATGAAGACTCAGGAATATCACCTTGCAAAAGAAGCGCAGGATTACCGCTACGCTATTAATCATCGCCTGTAATGCTCTCGCGCTGCTCCAGCCTGTAATCCGGGATTACCTGCCGCAACTACCCATTGATAATTACTCTACAAGTACATCATCAAAAGGGAAAAATTATACCCTCATTGGAGCTTTAAAAGCTATTTCATTAAACATTTTCCGACAAAACTTTCGATGACAAAATATTTTTTACGAGTACATTCCGTTTTAAGTTTAACCGTTCCATTTACGCTATCATCCCGTTTTTTAATTAAAATGGAGCTTTAACGTATTTAAAGGTGCGTAATTGTTATTTCTTCAGATAATACTCTGCACGTAATAAAATGGAAAATCAAGGAAAAATCAGCTGCGCCAAATTCATCACGCGTGCGGAAATCGTTACCAAAATCACAGTATGTAGCTAAGAAAAAACAAACGAAGTTATAATGACCGCCATACAGACCGGCGCGCGTTAATTGCGTTATCTATGCACATAAACAGCGGGTCATTAAAGCACATTACGAGGCGTTACGTGAGCGAGTGGACGGAACTGCTATAAAACTCGGCCACCATTAGTCTGGAACGAGCGCCGAACAGAGTCAGCAAATGTACCGTGAAACCGTACAACTTTGCCGTTTCATATAGCTTTGCCCACCGCGTCACATTTCAGTAGAAGCGAAATCTACCAAAAATGGTCACAAATACACTTTATTTCTAATATGTGGCTTATAGCTAATCTTATTGCTGACAACACTGACCTATCGGTTGACGCGTATCTATCGTCAGTCACGCGTGAGCCGGCTTGGAGTGCGGGTATGTTTTTCGGCGGGCCAATCAGGTCGAAAAAACTTTAAGTGAATTTCAAGCCAGGAAAGTCCTACAGCTATGTAATTTCAACTGTAACTAATATACAGTTTAAAAACGACGTAGACAGAATCACAACTCCTTATCTCTGTTAATTTCGTAATTATGGTAGTGGGCAATGTCATGAACGTTTTACGTATTACTTTTTACAGCTTAGCCCAGCACAATTTTACTCTTAGGGCTGTCACTAGTATGATATATAAAATAAAATCATCATCATTATCATCATATAAAATATAATCCGTTTATTTCAGACAACAATGAATGTGGTCTATAAAGTGTACATTATTGAATCCAATTTTTTTTTAAAATCTAGTTTTTCTTTAGTAGGTAACGTTTGTAACTACGCATTGCATTGCATTAAATTTGTTGTATTATGTAAAATTGGTTTTATTAAGCAACATACCTTAATCCAGGCACAATTTAATTTACAGTTAAGAGCAAATTATAATATTAATATCATACTACACCTTGTTTGATCGTCGTAGTCGGATAAAAGCTATTAGTAAAAATTTGACAACCCTAGCGTATCCAGGATTTTGTATGAAGGATGCATGGAGGATGTCAATTTTTTGTTTACGACTTTGCCCACACGAATTTGGCCGTAAAATATAACACTTAAAGGTCTATTAATACGATACAACGTTGCTATGTCTATTCTAGATTATTAGACTTTAAGAATCATGACCATAACGTTGATAATCCCAAAGATAAGATAATGTAAACAAATGTGGGCAATCTCAAAATTTTTTCAATATTTTGGCCCGCCTGTTTGAGGCCCGTTTTCTACAGTAAGGAAACTCATTTTTAATGTAGTGTTCTCATCTACCCAAAGAAGAGTATGTCAATTTGTGAGTGTTCCAGATAAAGTTGTACAATATGAACTAATTGACTCGAAAAAATGCAAAAAACCGCTAAAAGCGGGCAAAGTTGTACGGTTTCACGGTACGAAAACATTCCAAGATTATGGCTATCGCTTTTTTTTTGTCACTTCACTAGCGAAAAGATGTGAACACTATGCAAACCAAATTCAGACCTAATGAGAAATAAAGATGGAGTTCAGCGAACGACGAAAGTTTGTTTTCATAGTTCATAAATTCTATCCTATATTTTGCTTTTAAGACACATGACCTTTGAGTGGGACTTCGCCCTGACGTTTAATATTGCAAATGTCATTGAACTTTCGGGTAGTAAGTCAAACATTTTCCTTATTCGAAAGCTGTACTGGTATTGATTCCACTTTCCACCTATACGCCCAGAGTCTTGCTGAACGTGGTCTTGTTACCTTAGGCTCTGTGTACCCTGTAAGGGATAAAGACGTGATTTGTGTGTGTGTGTCTGTGGTTGAGGTTAGTTGTTTTTGTTCATTCTTAGATGTCACCCTCCTCTAAAAAGTCACAAATGTTAAATAAACCTGGGTGATTTCTATACAAGCATATTTCATTACCAAAATCCACAACTAACAAATTCCTAGGACACCAATTAATGAATAAAAAACCTCAGTGACCAATTTGATCACATTTCCTTTTATTAGGTAGTTATTACCTTTATAGGTACGACCAGAACTCTATATAAATGGAAGCAAAGCTGCCGACCGATTCCAAAACGGTAGCGTGCTGTGCTATATTAATATACCTACATACTAAGCATGAGGTAATTTATTGACGTTATTTCCTGAACAAAAATAGAGTACATGAAATATGGGCATGTTTGGGTTTATTGGGGCGGAAAGCTTGTTGCAAAATTGAACACCTACTTACTGCTTGAAGGAAAAACTTTTAGAGCAAAAATACCCACAGCGGAAAGACCTTAGTAAAGTAATGTTTCATATTTGTGGTTCATAAAAATAATAGGTAGGTAAGTACCATATTATGTAGAAATGATAGTCTAGTCTCGTCGAAGCTTGTTTTTAAACTTACTTTGAACATATTTGTTGCTTAAATTCAACATTCTCGAGTTATAATTATAACTTATTATTATTGTAATAGTTACATTATTTTAAATCATCTTACGAAACTTCAGTACAGGGAATCCCGTGAAAAGACGAGAAATATTTAGTATACAAACTTACTACTATATAGCATAAATAACAGTTAACACAAAGAAACAGTACAGAAACAAACAAGAGGTAAAAAAATACATACGACGTAAATAAATACCTATTAAAATTAAAATTAAAACAAATTACTATAACTACGTACGTACATTACGCACCTACCGTACGCACGTTATGTATGTGATGTATTAATAGCATACCTACACAAAGTAAACTATAATTAATAAGCAAAATAATTGATACGAACGACATTTCGGGGTCGCGATATAGAGTAGAGTATAATAGACATAAAATGGAGTAGCTTATAGCTACAACACTAAGACTGCAGCAAATAAGACATCTTCTCCGCATACGACTTTCATTCATCTTAAAATCGGGTCTAAGTCACTGATACAACATATGTAACATCAAGTTTTCATTTCACCTTAGTAATGGATTCTAATATGTGTTGGCCAGTTGCAAGCGGACGCCAAAGCTAACATCCTGCAACAACGCAGCAACGAGGGCAGCACTTCCCGACAGCTGCAGGACGTCACCCTGACCTCAACCAAAACACCATAATTATAACAACGATAACCCGCGTTACGACATGGATGCGTCTAATGCGTTTGTAATCAGTGTTCTTGATCAGTTTCCGTTGCTAATGTGTAAGGTCATGTCAATGCAGTGGGTTCAACCCAAAACGTATCTCTGTTCTTCTGATGCTCGTGGGGTACTAGGGTATTATATATGGTATACAATTCTTTCATCGTCATCGATCTTGCAATATAATTCGATGATGACCTGGATAGATAGATGTATATTTGCTTCAACTTTTAAAATATACATTGGTTTTTTTTTGTACAAAAGCTGTAAGCGTTAGTCATTTATCTTCCTTTTTTTGCTTTTTTCAATCATTCTATGAGGTGTATCCTACTATTTTATTTTTCATTTCTTTTCTTTAAACCACTTATAGGATCGTCTAACTTGCACTTGTATATTTCCTACGATATCCAATACATTACGCTGGCTAAAATTACATAATTTCCTTTTAATACGAAGAGTGACAGAAACCTATTAAGGTGACTTCAAAACGTTTACGAACTGGGATTCCTGATACTCGCAGACAGTCGGAAATAGACGTGACACGGCAATGTTACAGTACTATTGGGTTTGACAGTAAAATGATGAAGCAGAACTACGAATAAATACTTTTGATGTAAACGACAAGTTTGTTGAACGCTATTTCATGTCATACGTATTAAGAATCAACTAAATCTGGTATGACATTTTTGTTGTGATTTGAACGTAGTAAATTGTTTTGTGAATTAGTAGATGCTCGTTTGTTTAAGCGCTTTATAATATTCTGAATGGCGTCTTTGCACATGGAGCGGAAAGGCCGATAGTCTTTATAGCATTGGCATGTGGTTGACATTTGGCCCTCAAAGAAGACAAAAGCAGTCCGTCCCAGCGGAGCTAACGATCTTGACACCGATACGCTATTGTCCGCACTCATAACGTTGTAACTACACATTGTTCGAGGGCTTCGATTTATGGCGTGGACCCCAAACGTCACATCGTCTCAGTTTAATGGGCGAGGTGGGCTCGAGTTCCCTTGATATTGACGGATCGGTAGCATTTGTTATACGACTTTTTGCACGCACGCTATCTGGTCTTGTCAGTGTTGTTTCTATTCGAGGTAAGGCGATTTTTTTTGCGAAGTTCTGTTTATTTTTCGAGAAAGATGTGAAGAAGTACGTAGGTACCTAATTACTTTTACTATTTTGTTTCATTAATTATGATTATTTTAATATTTCAAAAAATAAACCATATATTACTCATCTAATCCTGACTAAGTATCACTGCGATTTCAAAGCAAAATTGCACAAAGCGCAAGCCTATTATACCTACATAAGAAAAGAGTGAGATGTTATTTTTTTGTTATAGGAAAAGCACACATAGAATATTGTTTTGTGGCGTAAACCTCATTACTAAATATGAAAGGAAATAGCGAATTTCCTGTTAGAACAGTTCCGCTTATTGCTTAACCCACGTAGTTATTATCTTAATCCTTCTAAGCAGTCATGCAATTTGCAGTAAACCATTTAGAGAAAAAGATGATCGCACTTACGACAAAGGTAAATGAGCTACTTATCACATAATCTTCGCGTATTAGAGAGAGCATTATTAGTAATGTCATCCAAGCTTTAATAGGTACATTATCTCTATGTCAACGTCGCTTTATACTTTATCCGTTACTACACATTCTTTGCTCGATTATACCCCAATTCTATAAAGATAATTACTTTAGTATATAGGTAAAAACAAAAATGCCATGATTCAAGAATCAGAGATGTGTTCGATAGCACAGGTACGAAAATCATCTAGCGTGTGGCAATGACCTTTGCACTGTCACGGATTCCACGGTCGGCATTGACAGTGATCTTGATATTTTTTATGACTTTTTGCACGACAATTTGGTCAACTGTCTTAGTTTTTATCCTTACAAAAACGGCAGCAAATAGTGTCCGAGCATGCCTTATATTGTGACGGTAATAGATAGCAAAAAACTTGATTAATGATGATCATTCTTCACTTAGGAGACCTTATTATTTTTTACGTTTTTTTTTGTCATATTTCTTGCTCAACACTTTTTTGCGTATTTAGGCGCATTTTAACAAGTTTGAAAACATGATACAATTAATATTTTCAGCGTTAAAAAAGTTTTAATAAGAGAAAATCCTAGGTTTGGTGCTAACTTTTATAACAGGCAAAAAGTTTGATTGGTTTTCTCGCTACTCGGCGCTAACGTGACGTTGTCGTATAAAAAGTCTAGGAACAAAGCCAGTACTGGCAGTCCACGAATTTTTTCGTGTTCGAACAACTATACCTTCAAGTTAGATTTTATCACTTTTCATACAACTTTAGGTGCTAAAGCTTGAGTTAATGCTACATCCCTAATGGAATCGGGAACAAGAACAATAGTATACCTATATCAACCGATCCTCGCATGAAGACCAGAAACTGGGCGTGTGAATACTTGCGTCGTAGTTAGAATTCCCATGTTACATGCTTATTTAGACGGAGCCGGAGACTTGTTTAAGAATTAAGCCCGTGTGAACGACGCGGCCTTGTTGTGATTCATAGTCGTACCTCCATACTCCTTAGCGTTTGAGGCTAGCCTTGGAGACTGAATTATCTGCTTAAAAAAGTTAGAACTAATTATCCGTCTCACTACATTAAGTAGATGAAATCTGTTACGGTAAATGTTGAAGAGCTGCAAGCCTAAAAAAAGTTTATTAGAGTTTTCTTTCCCGTTAGATTTTTTGCGATGGATACTGGATTAATTTCATCCAATTCATTCAATAATAAAAATTATTAGTTCAGGTGCGTTAAGGAACTTTTTAGGCTTCCATATCCAAAGGCTGCCAACGGGACCTCCATTACTATTGCTTTGCTGTCAGTCTGCCCGTCTATCCGTCACAATGTCTTCTCGTTTGAAGTTGGGCTTGATGGTTTCACACAATACAAGAGTCACCTTTTTAATCATTTTTTTGGTCCACTTCATTAATTACCTATTGTTATTAGTGTAATATGTACCTACCTAACAATAACTAGAAATTTCTGAGTCGAAAATACCAGTAATTGTGCTGTGCTACAATATCGTTTAAAAACCAGGCTCCGGGAAATACTTAATGGTATGATATTCTTTTACGAGATATTTCGTTGTACTGTCAGCGTCAGATATATCGAAGCGAACAAGGTAGACAGATATATCGGAATACAATCTTAAACCCATGACATAAAGCCTTGTTCCGATATCTGCCGCCGACTGAATTAGGTATTGTAATTTTTCACGAGCGGTTCAAATGTTATTTCAACCGTTCCGTTAGCAGGCGGTTTGAAATTTAACAAAATACCGTTCATATTGTAATAAACTAACGAAAACATGCCAAACTAATATAAATTCAGGTTATTACAATGTGTGAGGGTGATGCGTGTATGATATGTGCGTTATTAAAATCGTACCTACGTCGTAAATGCTCAGACATGAACCGAACTCCTAAATTAGGATCTATAATAATGATGTATTTAAGCAGTTTGTACGCAAATTTACTACGGTAATTTCAGATATCTAATCTCAATTATTTGTATTCAAGTTAAACAGATGGTCTGGTGGAGAATCTGCGTGTATTATATTTATTTATTCACTTGTTATGCGTTTATCTGTTCCAATTCAGATTGTTTTTATTCAACGCATTTGATGAGCATACGCGCTTAGGAATCCATTTGGAAGGAGTTTTATTTCACTAAGCGACCGCGTCGTTGTCTTTCAAACATAAAGACACTTAGTTATAAACTAAAGTTTAGTTAGGTACCTACTTACATACCTACTAAGCGTGAGTTGCACCTAGAGACTTTAACAATAACTTTAACCATAACCAACAATTTTTGACATAAAACCTATAAAATATAATGTCAAAATCGTCAATTGCGGTTAAAATTATTGTTATAGTAACTTGGTGCAACTCACGCTTTTAGCCTACTACTGTCCATCCAATACTTCACTGTATATGTTGGCAACATTAAAAGGCCGGCATTTTATCGCCTCGACGCACTTTTATCGGCTATTCATAAACGTGGTCAACTTCCTAGATCCAGTCCATTAAAAGTCAGTCCGAAAATCCCATAAAATTTATGATCGCGCATGACGCCGTAAATGCAAGCTGTATACATACGTGTGTAACTTCAGAGAAATAAACCCGATCCATAAAATTCGGGTCGACGGATATTTCTTTCACACATTACAATAAATCCTTTCTGTGATCGTTGCGATAATAACAGCTTTGGTACAAAAACATTTTTATTGATATAGACGTTGATTTTTGCCAAGATTAATTTTATATAGATATAGTGCATTGTTGTTTATATAGAGCTGTCCCTGCGGTATTTCCTAATGTCGGGAGTGTTTGGAACAAAGAGTGCCCATTTCAGACCGCGGTGCGGCACGCGGGTATTGAAAATGAAAATGAAAATGAAAATTTATTTTTGCAAATTGGCCGCCAGGGGCTCTTTTACATGTCTTTTTGAAACTACCAGCACATTCGGAAAGACCATCATTGCCAAGAAGAATGCGCCGCAAGAAACTTGGCAGAAAGTCATTTTTTCAAAATAAAATACAGTAAGAATACTTAAGTTCTACTTAAATTAAATACATTTATAAAAGGGATGTATAAGGTCCCCGAGCCTTAAATTATATTAATCTATAAATAGTAGAGATGTATAAAGTCTCTACTAGTCAAAAATAAAAAACAAAGAAAAGAAAATAATAACAATAAGTTAAGTGGAGGTGTAAAACGCCTCTAACGTCAAATAAATTAATTGGAGATGTCTCCAATGTCGCAGGAAAAGAAAAAAAAAATATATAAAACAAAATTATGAAATATACATTTCATGTCAAGTAAGTAACCAATAAGCTTTTGGATTCCGAAGGCAAGCTTGCGTCTGCCGCCCCCAATGTTGGCTTCCACGCACTCATGTCCTGCTCTGAAAGCAGAGCGGTACCGAGGGCATGTTTCGCTTCCGTCCCCACAGGCACACTATGGGAACGTTTTAGGAACTTCGACGTCGTTAGCCTGCAACTAAATAGTAAAAGAGAAAAAAAAAAAAAAAAAAAATGAAACCGGAAATCCATAAGCTTAACAATATACCTACGCAATACCTAGTATGACATAGCAATATTTACGTCATTGTAAACAATAATAATTATGAAAAATAATATAAATATTTAAATAAACAATTACAATAGGTACAATATTTATATTGATAATACCTATCTTAATATTCATAATTAATAATAGCTATACAATTTTGAATCATAATAAAAATCTTAATTAATCAAGATCAGCTAACCTAAACAGCAGACGGTAGCAACAGGGCCAGAGACCGCCGTATCTAGAGACACTACACGCATACACACATACACACACACCCACACACACACGTATATACACACTACAGGATCACTCACAAAAAACACTGGATTCTTATGGTAATTTTTCCAAAGATGGCCATGTCATGTTCTCATCACACATGTACTCATCGACTGTGTAATATGCTTTCTTTAACAGCGTGTTCTTTATGTATTTCTTGAATAACACATATGACAATTTCCACGCATCTACAGGCACTTTGTTGTAGAACCTGACACAGTTTCCCAGGAAAGATTTACTTACTTTCCGTAGACGAAATTTAGGAATGAGTAGCTTGTGTTTATTACGAGTGTTGATATCATGGATGTCCGACAATTTCTTAAAGGAATTGAAATTCTTGTGTGTGTACATAATTACATCGTGTATGTACTGCGAAGCTACTGTGAGAATTTCTATCTCTTTAAAGCGCTCTCTTAATGATTCTCGGGAGTTCAGATTGTAGATGGACCGAACTGCCCTCTTCTGTAAAATGAAGATACTCTGAATGTCAGCTGCTCTTCCCCAAATCAGAATGCCGTAAGACAAAATGCTATGAAAATAACTGAAATAAACCAGTCTAGCAGTTTCCACGTTGGTGAATTGTCTAATTCTTCGTACAGCATAGGCGGCAGAACTCAATCTACCAGCAAGAGCAGAAATATGTGGGCTCCACTGTAAGTTACGATCCAGGGTGAGACCAAGAAAAACGGTGTCATCAACGAGGTTTAGCTTCTCTCCGTTTATGGAAATGGCTGTTTCAACCTGTCGTACATTTGGTAACGAAAATTTAATACATTTCGTTTTAGCTGCGTTTAGTAGTAGATTGTTCGCAGTAAACCATTGAAGCACTTCTGTTAGAGTCTCATTGATGTGACTTTGATCTTCCTGTTGCCTGTCTACCTTGAAAATCAGAGAGGTGTCATCAGCAAACAAAACTATGTCACATTTGTTTTCCAGTAGGCGGGGCAAGTCATTGATATACACCAGAAAGAGAAAAGGGCCCAATATTGAACCCTGTGGTACTCCAAGCTTCACCGGCGCACCACATGACTGCACTCTATTTATGTCCACTTTCTGGATTCTCTGACTGAGATAGGACATGACAAGTTTCAGTGCGTTTTCAGAAAGCCCGTAGTGCTCAAGTTTGCGGATAAGCGTTTCATGCTCCACGCAATCAAATGCTTTGGAGAGGTCGCAGAAGATCCCTATTGCATCTTGCGAATGTTCCCATGCATCATAAATATACTTAACGAGTACAGCCGCCGCATCTGTGGTGGATCGGCCTTTAGTGAAACCAAATTGCTGGCTGTGAAGTAATTCATTTGCATTGAAATGATGCAACATCTGATTCAGCATTATCTTCTCAAACACTTTGCTGAGCACCGGAAGAACAGAAATTGGACGGAAGTTTGACGGATCATATTTGTCACCACACTTGAACAAAGGAATCACTTTACTAAATTTCATCAAGTCCGGAAACACGCACTCATCCACGCACTTATTAAAAATGATAGCCAAATATGGCGCCACCACGTGAATAACAGATTTCATGACTTTAACTGAGATTCCCCAAAGGTCTTCCGTATTTTTTAGCTTCAGGGATTTAAAAGTTGCAACAATCTCGCGTGAGTCTATATATTTAAAATCAAATTTATAATTACAAGCTTTTACATTCACAGACAAATATGAGCTTGATTCTTCAGTAAATGCCTTTAGGTTACGGGTAGTATTTACAGCTATGTTTGCAAAGAAGTTCTCAAAGGTGTCTGCTATTTCCTTATCCGAGGTCAGTATTTTGTCACCTACTTTCAGTTTGAAATGACAATTACGGGGCTTGCTTTTGCCTGTCTCTGAATTAATTACGTTCCAAACTGCTTTCACTTTGTTATCTGCAGATTTAACTTTATTGCTAAAGTAATCTGCTTTTGCAATAGCACAAACCCTTTTAAATAACTTTGAATACTTCTTGACATACTCAATGAATCTTGCATCGTTGCTGTTACTTTTCATCTCATACAATTCATAAAGCTTGGTCCTGCTTCTATGTATACCGACCGTAGCCCAGTCGCTGAACATTGTTTTGCTCGAGTCTTTCTTAATAGTCTTTAATTTAAAAACATTTCGGAACTCATTATTAATAACATTAGATAAATCCTTATACAATATGTTCGGATCGTTTTCCCCTACTGGTAACAAAGGGATTTTGATGGAAATGTTGTCACTAAATCTTTCTAGGCGACTTTCCGTTACGGGCCTGTAAGTTAGTTCTTGCTTATGATTCCGCTTCGGCATTTTAAAAACTGCTTTCTGGCCGCTGTGATCTGAACTGAAGCAATGAAAAACAGTTTTATCCGCAGCTTCGCAGTCGCAAAAGATATTATCTAAACATGTGGCCGTGTTAGCAGTTATTCTAGTCGGCTCCTCAAACTGATGGAATAAGTTAAACGATTTAAATAGATTTATTATTCTAATCGAGTTTGAATCAGTAGATTCTAGTATGTTAACATTAAAATCACCACACACTATTATAGACTTACTAGTATCAAAAACTTGCTTTAGAGCCTCTTCCATGACTGATTCAAACTGGCTAAAATCAGAAGCCGGCGGCCTGTACACACACAATACGACATGATTTTCTAATTCAACACATGCAATCTCTATGACGCGTTCAACAGAAAGTTGAACTATTTGTTTTCGTTCCTTACATTTAAAGTCTTCTTTAACAATGACTATTGAGCCACCACGAATCGCCGATTTTCTAACAAAAGAGCTGCCTATTTTATAATTATTAAAGTTGAATAATAATTCATGGCGTTTCAGCCAGTGTTCTGTAATACACATCACGTCCACCTTATATGCATCTAGAAAAAGCCCAATTTCAACCTCTTTGCTGGAAAAGCCTTGTATATTTTGATGGATCAGAGTAAAATTGCAATGCTTTTCCTTTGTCTCCCGCGTCAGTTTAAAGACGGCTGGCAAATCGCAGGCGGCGCCCGAGCGCCCGGCCCGGCGCCGCCGCTACCGTCTGCTGCGGTCGCGCACCCTCGTACGGGTTCAACATTATATGCTAAAAGTTTGGCAATATTTACTTTAATTTTTTTAGGTAAGTAAAAACGTTTAGTATTACATTTATATTGTTTTACAAATTTATTGGTATCAAAGAAATTAATTTTATTACTGTAGACAGAAAAGTTGTACAAAATCGTATTCAGCTTAGAAATAAACATGTCGCGTTCGTACGAAGCGGAATAAGGCAGAGCGCACAAAATGATTTTAGCTATGCCACGCCGCTCGATGGCTGACAGCACTTGCAGCAAATCTTCGAAACCAGATTCGGTCAAGTCGAAGCTGTCACCTAACATGATTATTAACGTAACAGTATCGTCGAAACGTTCATTCGCCAGTCGGTCGGCGAACTGTCGGAGAGTAGCACCGCGCAGGCAGTGGTTCATGACGCCCCGCCGCAGGAACCGGCCGAGCACAGAACCGAAGCCCGCGCCCATCTCGTCGGAGTAAACGACAGTGGAGGCGGGGGGCGTCCGATCCCGGTGCGCCGACGCAGGACTCCCCGCAGGAGGCGGCGGGCCCCGCTCGGCGCGCACAGGCGACGCGGGGGGCAGCGGGGGGCGGGCGCTGATGGCGGGCGGCGGGGGGGCCGCGGGCGTCGCGGGCGTCGCGGGCGTCGCGGGCGCTGCGGGCGTCGCGGGCGTTGCGGGCGTCTCGGGCTCCGCCGTCGTGGTGCTGTGGCTTGCGGCAGGCGTGGTTTCATGCGAACAAGTACAAATATGATTATTAATAAGAGAATCAAACCGTTCTTCGTTATAGCGACACATGTCTACTAGTTGATTTGCGGCGCTGACGTGTTCGCTGATTTCGCGCTTGCTGCTTTCATATTTTGAACTTATATCCCTGAGTGATTCCTCTAATCTATCGATTTTAGATTGTAAAGTCTGAGTCGAGATGTTATGTAACGAGTCTCTTGTGACTAGTTTGCTTTGAGTTATTTTTAATTTGTTAAGCAAAATAGTGCGTTCCTTGATTAGATGTTTATTTTTTTGTAAACTGTTTTTAGAGCTCGTTAGTTTCTGGGTGCGCCTAATAAATTTCTTAATTTTAATATATTTTTTAAGTTTTTTGTTACTTACGAAATAGCATGATGTAATCGAGTCATCTTTTGTTAAGTCGATTGTTGATAAAACTGATTGAGAATGGGACTTTGAGGGTGAACCGCTGACAGGGCTTGTGTCTATCATATCTTCATACAAGCTTTTCCCCATTAATTCTTCATACAGACTATCAGTATCAGCAGTTTGATGGCGCTCACATTCAGTTTGGAGGTCACTTATGTCCCTGTGAGCTTCGTTTAGCTCACACTCTAAATCATGAATGCGCTTTAACGCTTGTTCATAATGTTTAGAACAGTCTTCGAAAGAATCCAATCTTGATTGTACTTGTAAAAACTGTTCAAATGTGTCTTGGTACTGGATGTCAAGTTCCGCCAACTGATTTTTCAAGTCAGTGTTTTTGTCCACGACTCTCGTAACCTCCACCTCACTATCCTCTCTTTCCTTCTCTAGCTGCGCACACTGATTCTTGTAATGTTTTAATTCTTGTAGTGTTGCTCGAAGTTGTATTTCTTGCTGGCGGGCCGTAGCCTTGCGGGTAAGGGCGTTTGAACTCATCTTGACTCCGCTCAGGGTTGAGGTACAAAGTTTCAAAAAATCTTTTTGTCGACCCCGATGTTTCTCTGAGACTGACAGTGAATCTGAAACTAACCCAAAATGCAACTGTAAACCAGGTATAGAAAGCAATAATACAAGATGTTAAGAAAAGATTGAAATCGAGAAAAAGTATAGAAGTATAGGAATACAGAAAAGTTCATCAAACAAAGAGAAATGAACACCAAGGTATGTTAGTATAAGTATTTAAACAAGTATAAATTAATTGAAAGATCAGCTGATTGGGTCAATGACATTTAAAATACATATGTGGGTATGCGCAAGAATTACGTTATACCCTTATGAATGTTTTTATAGTACTTAGAATTAACATTTACGTGAAATTTCTTCGAAAGGAAGATTAATTTTATAGATTAAAATATCAACAATACTCCCCAGGTTATAGCAGCAGCTCCAGGCGTGACTTATTTATTTTAAAATAAGGTCGTTGATCTTTGACGTTTGTTCCGAGTTCGTCACTTTTGCATCGCATTTTTTTTCTAATAATCCGCCACTATCAAGCAGGATAACGTTTACACACATAAATTGCAGCATAAAGAACACTGTGTAACTGTTTAAACACTTAATTTTCTTGAAATATGATTTAAAACAATTAATTTTACAGACGTCCTTATTTTGACGTTTTACTCGGCCAGTGTTGCCACCATCGTTTATTCTGTTCATCAAGGTTTCTTTGCGCTTTCCAATCCACTCAGACTAAATAATATCTCTAAATAAAAATGCCGTAACGCTATCCTAAAATTTCCTACCAATATGCTTAAAACGATCAAAAACTTCGCTAATCCGCTTCTATTACCTAATTCATCTCCAAAGTTTACGAGGCCTGTTTACATTGTGATGGCTACTAAAAAAAAACATTTTCGTACTTTATATATACACTCCCCCCTCCCCTTATTCATAAAAAGTTACAAACGTGCCATAATAAAATGTATTTTTGTCTGAGTCAGGCAAAGGCAAATGACAGAGGCAGATAAAGACAAACGAATGTTTTGTTAACATACATAAGTATAACAAGCGTTTATGGAAAATGGGGTTAGTCGTTACATATTATATATTCTATCTAAAATATCCTCATCCCATCCCACTCCACAGTATATACAATTTGATTGTCAATCTGGTTGGCAATTTAATTTACCGACCATCCGATTATCCAACAACTAGTACACACATTGATCGCCAATCTTGTCAAACTGTTAATTAAATTCTATCGTGTGGTAGGAGTCTCATCCATGTTGATAAAATTATCTATTATAATAAACATACATAACCACGTATTTATCCCTTACGGGGTAGACAGAGCCAAAGGTAACAAAACCTTAAGGCCACGTTTAGCATGATTAAGGGCGTATAGCTGTAAAGGGAAATCAAAATACTGATGGGTTGCTAGCCGCATCGCCTATAACATGATTCCTAAGACTTTCGCCCATTCCCTCGACGGGCTTTTACCATCTGCGCGGGAAGAGAAGCAACTGGTAAATTCTGTTTTTCTTCACTCTCAGACCAGCATAGAAGAACCCAGACCAGCATGGAAGAATAATAAAATTATTATAATATCTGGGAACATACATTGTTATAGGCATTGGAATTACCGCCAGTACGCCGTCTGTCCGTAAAAAAACTTAAGAAACACATTCTAAAATGAAACATTTGCTCGAAATTACTTGCTTGAGCTTGGGCATGCTCCCTATACTTTATCTCAATGTTCGTAAGATCTTTAACAGTAAACAGAAGTGAACGTTACGTAATAGACGGACAAAACAAATCAGTGTTAAACTGCTTCACTCTTCCTGACCGTGATGCTGCACATTTGTTCGCAGGAAATGAAATTCAAAGCTCACTCGCTACAAATCACAAACGGAGTTAACTTCCTTATTTATAGGACAGTACATATAGGTAGTAACATCAGTATATATAAAAGGCAACCGTGCCTTAATGGTCGATCAACGCACAGCTCAAGCGAGTGGATTGCACTGAAAATTTGTGGCAAACTAATTGTTATTATGACGTAGGCATCCGCTAAGAAAGGATTTGGCGACAGGGCCGAATCCCTTTATTAAGGAGCTCCACTATAAATTTTAATTCTGCTCAGGCGAAGTCGCGGGCTACAGCTATTAAAGAAATATTATTTTAACAAGATACTGCACTTTTTTACTAGTGATTAGATGAAGTTGGACGGGATTTGAATCGGTGCTTCGTGGCTATACGCGCCAAGCGTCCTTCCAACTTTTTTAAATCACCAGTCGTCCCGATCAAACCTTGAAAAATTTTACGCTGCTTACGCCATTAGCGGCGTGTACTGCAGTGATCGTGTGAACAATTTCGTTAGTATGAGCACTATAATAAGTAGGTACTCTACCACTGTTCTGATTGCTACAGTCTAGCTGGATAGAGTTAAGTATCTGGATGACCGAGCTTTGCTCGTTTTTTTCTGGCACGTTATTTAAATATCTTATTGAATCAGGCGTTACTTTGCGGAAGTCCATTTCAATGTATAAAAAATATTTACCTTGCTACTCCGCTACTCACGTGCAACCAAGATAACCAAGCCTGTGCGAAATATATATGTTTTTCATGCAATCCTTCCCTCCACTTAAACACATAAAACACATATAAATCCCACAAATGTAATTATCCCTTACACCACACAAACACTGACGCGTTTCGATCCCTTTACGAGATCATTATCAAAGTTTAGTAAGAACAACTGTTACACATATAAACCAACGTCGTACTCGTGTCATGTCGTGTCGTCGTGTCATGAAGGGAGGGATTGCATGAAAAACATATAAATTTTGCACAGGCTTGGTTATCTTGCACGTGAGTAGCAGAGTAGCAAGGTAATTTTTCTTGTTCATTTTTAAGTTATCTAAAAATGAAACCTAGCTACATCGACTTATCGCTCCCGAAACCCCCCGCATATAAAATTTCATGAAATTCGTTGGAGCCGTTTCCGAGATTCCGATTATATAACACGTACCTATATGTATATGAATTGCTCGTTTAAAGGTATAAGATATCACGTAGGAGAAATTGAGACGGGACTTTAAAATTATCAACCCAGATTCAGTATCCAAATAGAGCCAATTATCCAGCTTTATCTGATTATCTGGTATTTACTATTTTCTCCTTCAATTATTTACAGTGTAGATAACAAATTATTTATACTTTTTTGTGAAGTAAGATTCACTCGGTCGTAACAGCAGTCCACGCACGGCTTCACAGAAGGCAGCTCCCCAAGTAATTTTGAGAAATGTTATGCCTATTTTTAAGGAGCCGATGTTATAATTGTATAAGTATTAATTGAGTACAAGTTTTATTGGATTGAATGTTTTAGGTACCTCTGCAATTACAGTTTCGTCGAAGTCGCTTGATATCGCGTCGTCTTCTAGGCAAAAAACGAGTATTACGACGTTTATTACTATCCCTAAGTAGGCTCACTAATAACTTATTCCTCGTAACGGTACAACTGGTAATACTACCCGCCATACATGCAATTTCAATAACATTTTCATTATTCAGCCCTAGTCACGTTTGATATTGTGTTATGATTCCTCCGATAGAATAATAAAACAGCCCTTCGACCTTAACCCATAACACAGAGCAGGTGTCGACAGTAGTCCCATATTCGGATGCAGCGAGCCTTGTGCATTCTAATGTGGTTTGCAATTGCAATCGGTTTCATGAATGCAGGGCAAGGCTTCGATAACAACGGATTTACAGCGCACTATGTTAACACAGGAGATTTAGATGCGTGTGTGGAGTGCATAGATTAAACTGTATTCGTTCTAGTGTGAGAAGCATTATTTAAATCCTGAACTAAATACATACTTGTGTCTATACATAGATACATACATACCGTCACGCCTCTTTCCCACAGGGGTAGGCAGAGACTACTTTATTCCACTTGCTACGATCCTGACATATTTCTTTAGCTTCATCCACAGTCATCAATCTCTTCATACATGCTCGTCGGTTTCGGGTACTCCTGACCTGACCTTTTTCCAAAACGTCTCTTATTTGGTCTCGGAACGTCCGTCTAGGCCTTCCCCTCCCAACGTAACCATTCCAACGTATCCCAACGTATTGTGTCTATTTAATGTCAAATTAGATGTTAAACTTTTGCTTTCGGTAATTATGTAC
The DNA here is from genome assembly GCA_949127965.1 of Pandemis corylana. NCBI lineage: Eukaryota > Metazoa > Arthropoda > Insecta > Lepidoptera > Tortricidae > Pandemis > Pandemis corylana. The sequence goes on from OX421857.1 coordinate 7,934,345, forward strand.
GTATATATATTTTAAAGGCAAGAGTGTGATAATGTGGTAAATAAAATCGACGTTACTTCCATGCTGGTCTGGTAGCAAAGGAAAAACATAGAATGTACCAGTTGCTTCTCGTCCCGCGCAGATGGTAAAAGCCCATCAAGGGAATGGGCGAAATTCTTAGGAATCACGTTATAGGCGATGCGGCTAGCAACCCATTATTTGATTCCTTTTCCCACCTATACGCCTACAATCATGCTAAACGTGGCCTTTAGGTTTTGTTATCTTAGGTTCTGTCTACGCCATAAGGGATGAAGACGTGATTTGTGTATGTGTGTGTAAAATCGACGATCGAATCGAATACAACTACGTAATTGCTGAACGCAAATTGGTAGGAATTTCTCCACGCTAAGACGGACATGAAACACTTGTACGCGGTTATCTGTACATAGACTAGCCGGCGTGGGCGTCTCACGAGCGGTATATCATGTCTAAATCAACTACTGCGGCGAGCTCGCCGATCACCGGCGAAATGGACGGGCATTGTTCGTTATTTATGAACGACTGATTGCTTGCGACTGAATGGTACAATAATTACGTCTAATTATGAGCTCGTCTGTTTAAAGTGAGTTATTAGGTTGAGATGATTTCGCATCGTGACCAAATCGCTTGGGAGCTGGCGATTAGTGATTATCGCTGTCCATTTAAAAAGCGACCTCGCTTCCTTTTTAGGGTTCCGTAGATAAATGTAAATAAGGTCAAGCTTATGGCTATCTGTCTGTCCGCCCGGCTGAGTCCGTAATAGGTAGACGTTTGAAATTTTCACAGAATGTTTATAACTCGTATCCCCAATAAATAGAATAGAACCCTATTTTTTTTTCATACATACACATACACAAATCACGTATTTATCCCTTACGGGGTAGACAGAGCCTAAGGTAACAAGACCTACATGCCACGTTTAGCAAGGCACTGTAGACGTATAGGTGGAAAGTGGAATCAAAATAGTGATGGGTTGCAAGCCGCATTGCCTATAACATGATTCCTATGATTTTCGCCCATTCCCTCGATGGGCTTTTACCATCTGCGCGGGAAGAGAAGCAACTGGTACATTCTATATTTTTTCTTTGCTCCCAGACCAGCATGAAAGTGTTCATTGCACCTTACCGTTTTAAATACGCTTTACATGTTTTTACCGAAACTTATGAGGATAAATAGATCTATGTATACCATGCAATTATTCGAGACATCGTCTTCGCCTTCGATCAGGGGTCCATGTGAACACCCAGGTGTATTTACCTGAAACAAAAATAAAATATTTTTATTGCGTGTAATTTCAGTCGTAAAGGTAAAGCAGCCACTTCAATCGTAAACGCAACGGGAGGTGGCTTTATTTACGTTACGATTGCTCAGGCACTCAACTGCCTGGTTCCATATAACAAGCATAACAGGAGTCATAAAAGTGTATTTCATCTCATACGCATTAATAATGTCAACACGTGCTTGATTAGACATTTTGCGAGAAAGAATAAGGAAATGTTTTATTTTCATAACTAGCTTCTGCCCGCGACTTGGTCTGCGTAGAATTATACATAAAAACTTTCCTCTTGAATCACTCTATCTATTAAAAAAAATCGCATCAAAATCCGTTGCCTAGTTTTGAAGATATAAGCATACATAGGGACATAGGGACATAGGGACAGAGAAAGCGTAAAAACCTTCCTCTTGAATCACTCTATCTATTAAAAAAACCGCATCAAAATCCGTAGTGTAGTTTTGAAAATATAAGCATACATAGGGATATAGGGACAGAGAAAGCGACTTTGTTTTATACTATGTAGTGACTATGTAGTGACTATGTAGTGAGACGGATTTTACATGTAGTAGCGCTGACTGTACAGCGCCGATCACTGTTTCAAAGCTAAAATTTAAAAAGAAAAAACTCCTCTCGTTTGACAGTTGTTTGACATTCATTTAGTTTAAAGAAAGATGAACAACCCTATAACAATCTTACCAGGGAGTAAATGCATTAGGATTTAAGGGCGGGTAGGGACCGCCGTCTCTGACAAGGAGCTTCGTATAATTATGATAGAACTTCACTTTAGGTAAGTTCGTTTAATCATATAATTATACTCCTCTCCTTGTCAGAGACGGATTTTACATGTAGATGTTTAAAGAAAGGGTTGTGAATAAATAGCCGATGTACATATTAAATAATCAAAGAAAAATCTTTATTTTACCAAAGTAACAGAAAATAAAATACAGTTCTTCTAACTGGTAACTTAACACAGCTTCATTAATGATACTCATAAAATAATCATGATACTCTCCTTAATCATATTAAAAACCAGACACAAAAGGAAGCAGTCAACCGCATTATAATATCTGATCTTCATCTTAAAAATTTGGTCACTATGTGACAATACTTATTTATGTGTGAATAGAGTCCAAAACTGCATGACTAAAGCTTAAGCCCTGATTAACTGGTCTATTATAGTGTCTGGCAAAGGTGGCAGAGTTCTCAGACCACCCAGCGGTTTTTTGAATCTGATCAATATTTAGTCCAGATCTAAGCGCAGCAGATGTCGCGGAATGTCTTGTTGAATGCGCCGTAAAAATATTGGTATCTATCTTAGCCTCACTCAAAGTCTTTTTAATCCAGCGGCTTATGCTTTGTGTGGATGCAGGAATGTGTGGCTTTTTAAAAGTAAGTATTAGCCTTTCATGATTATTCCTTAATGCCTCTGTAGCCTGAATGTATGACTTCAAGGTATATACAGGGCATATTTCTATTTTAGACTCATATGAAGGAAGCTGTAATAGAGGTTGTGGTGTACCCTTTCTTGAAGTTTTTATAATGTCAGTGATAAAAATATTGACCCTGTCGTTATAAAAGGATATATTTTTTATGGTAATTAGAGATAAGGTCTGTACTCTGTGTCCGGTGGACAGAGCCAAGAGTGTTACAAGTTTTCTTGTCAAAATTTCTAGTGATACATTTAACATAGGTAAGGTAGCCAGGTAGTTTAATACTACACCTGGGTCCCAAGTAGCATTGTACTTTGGTCTAGGCGGTTTTGATCTATACATTCCTTTCATTAATCTTTTAATTCTGTCATCAATGCCAATCTTAGGCCCTAATATTAGAGATAATGCAGATCTAGTTGAATTTACAGTACCGTATGAAGATCCGGCTTCAAAACGTTCACTTAGAAATTGAATTACAAAAGGGATGGATGTCTGATATGGATCTAGTTTGTGATTTGTACAAAACTCCCACCACTGCTTTAGAGGCGAATCATATTGCCTCATTGTATTTGGAGAAAGGGAGTTTAGCATAATATGTAATGCAGAAGCTGGGGTTCCTCGCCTCACATATGCTTCGCTGACAGCAACGCTGCAGCCAGGGTAAGGTGATGGTGAAGTGGGTGTATTTCTCTGTAAGGAGACAACAGTAAGTTCTTGTTAGATTCTAAGATTAAAGGTTCACCTATAATTATGTTTTTTACAAGAGGGAACCATGGTTGAGATGGCCAGTATGGATACACTAGTATACCAGTAGCCTTATCAGTCATAATTTTTTGGATGCATTTTAAAACCAGAGAAAAGGGTGGAAAGGCATAAAAGAAAAGGTTTTTCCAACAAAGGGTAAAAGCATCTATAGCGAAGGCTTCTGGGTCACATTTCCAGGAAATGAACTTATCGCATTTTGCATTGATTCTTGAGGCAAACAAGTCAATTTCTGGTCTACCAAATTTCTCAGTTATTTTTCTATATGCTCTGTTATTGAGTTCCCATTCTATATTAACTCTCCTAGATTCTCTGTCAGCCTGAAAATTGTCCCTGGTATTTATATATGAAGTGAAAATCCATATGTTTCTTTCCTCACAATATTGCCAAATCTCTCTAGCAATACTGTTAAGATGTGGAAATTGAACACCTCCGCATCTGTTGATATAGGCTACAGCCGTAGTATTGTCTATTCTTAACAGTACCTCACAGTCATTTAATTCTTTTGTAAAACATTTAAGACCTAATAGAGCTGCTTTTAGTTCCAAAAAAATTATATGATTTTCTTTCTCAGAAAGTGACCAAGATCCTGATGCCTTTTTATCCTGACACACAGCACCCCACCCCGTGAGTGAGGCGTCCGTATGAATCTCTCTAATGAAATTATGTTGTTTTATCAAATTGAACTTGTGCATATTTCTAAGCCACCAATCTAATTCGGGAATTACGGTTCGGGGAAGAGTCATTATTGCGTCATAATTTTCATTATTTCTCAATAGAGCTAAGTATTTTTCCCTTTCCAGTATCTTTGTATATATCCATCCATAGGGGACAGCTGGGGCAATAGAGTTTATAGATCCGAGCAATTTTGAAAAATCTCTTATACTACAATCTGACTTTTTCTGAAATGAATATATTTTTTCTGATAATGCAAGTTGTTTTTGTTCAGGGACAGCTAACGACATGTTTCTAGAATTCAGATTAAAACCTAAAAACTTACATACTTTGTTAGGTGAAAGAGCACATTTTTCAAGGTTGATTGCAAAGCCCAGATCCTGTAGGAGACTACAAGCTAGAGTAACATTATCATTACAAGCGCTTTCAGTCTCCAAAGATTATAAAATCATCTAAATAACAAGTCAGAACTACATTCTTATCTCTGAGGTAAGTAGTAATTGGTCTCAGTAATTTTGTGAATACAAATGGAGCTGTACATAGACCAAATGCCAGGACATTAAACTGATATAACTGTCCATTAAAAGTAAATCTCAAATATTTTTTAGAGTTTTCTGAAAGCGGTACAGAGAAATAAGCATCTTGAAGGTCTACAGTGGCCATGTAGCAATCCCTTGTCATTAGTCTGCATGCAGTTCTTATGTCCTCCAGTTTAAAATGCTCAGCTTTTATGTACTGATTCAGGTATTTTAAGTTCAAAATAAACCTGTATGAACCATTAGGTTTTTGTACCAAAAAAATTGGGGATGTGAACTGATCCTCCTTATAAGAGCAAACTGATATAGCACCCAAGTCTTTAAGTTTATTTATTTCCTGTCTTATTAATGCAGCTTCCTTTTTAGAGAAAATTTGGGTAGCAGCTTGACATGGTGGGGGTGTGGAACTAAATGGGATTTCATAACCCTGAACCCAGTCTAAGAATAATGGATCATTGGTAAGTTCTAGCCAATTATTTAAATAATCTTTAATCCTACCGGGATGTACCTGGCTCATCGGCGACGATATGTCTGACGGCCCCGGTACTGATGACGTTGCTGGTCTCTCGGGTGTGGTTGGTTGTATTTTCTCGTTGTTAATGGTGCACGAAGCCCGCCACGCGCCCGATGGTGTTGGTATTGTTGTGACGGGCCCTTCCAGTTTCCCGGTCTTTTATTCTGCGGTGCTGGTTTTGTTGGTGCAGGCTTTGTGCTTGCAGAGGGTAAGGGGTTCTTAATTTGGAGGCCAGTCTTTTTAATGGCTTGGGCAGCCTTAATTTTCTCAGCACAGTCCTTCCCGAAGATGAATTCGTCTGGTTTAGTATCCTGAACGGCTTCCTTGATAGTCTGATTGGCCCCTGCCAGAGCAAAATACCTCCTTGAAGATGAGTCTTCATAAAATAACTCTGCACATAATTTTGCAGCATCGTTCACCTGTTCAATAATTGTGTTAGAGTTAATGTTTCCTCTAAGCACGCTTGTCAGGGTCTTTCCCAAGGCACTCATGACCCTCAGTGTGAGGTTCTGTCTTTGGGCAATGCGTTTATCCCTTTTTAGGGCGACCTCTGATAGAGAAGCCATAATCTCCGGGTTTATTATGGGAGCGTCCCTGCAAAAATTTCCCGGAGCTGGGTACTTTTTAATTATCTGTTCTAATGCTTCTTTACCCAGTCCTGAGCTCATAATATTTCTCCAGCGAGCTGAAAGTTCTGGACGAATATCTGGGCCTAGCTCCACATTCTCTTCGCCTTCTGTACCAAGGGCGAGAAGGAACTCTTCTGGTAAGGCATCATCTTCCACTGAAAAAATTTGAATAAGAACTGTAACATGACACTTTAATGGCCTGTAATTGTCTCCCTGAACAGCATGTCTAACCTTTGTATGATAGCTCTTTGCTGACAGTAGTTTATGAGACTAGGTGAGATAGCTCAGCAGTCTGTATGATTATTACAGATGAAAAAAGGATTGAAGATATGTCGTCTACCCTCTTGAGTGGTAGCTCTAAATTGACAAGATGGAAGTGATATCTGTTATTTATCTGATATTGCTTCATAACCCAAATGTTTAAAGTGAGCTTGATAAATCTATAACACCAACATACCTATAATCAAGGGCTCGGCTTCCTCAAGACTCTTAGCTTCAATACTTTTATCTGGTACTTCTTCTTGAGTGGGCGCCGGTATCGGTGGCGAAGGTGTTGGTGTCAGCGGTGAATTTTGTGGAGGCGAAGTGTGCGGCGGTGACTGGGGCTCTTCTATTTCAGGTGGCAAATTTTTCAGTTTTCTCTTCAACTTTTTAAGCTTCCTTTTGAAATATTGCAATTCACTTTCTTCGCGCTTTCTTTTCGGCATTATTAGTAAATAAATTATGTTGCTAATTGATATTTTACTAGAACACTCGATTCCCGATCGTACGAAAAGAAAAAACGGTTTTCTTGTCGAAACTTTCAACAGATTACAACACAAATAATGCCAACCTCAGAGGCAAGGAAAAGCGCAAAAACACAGAGAAAAAAACGTCACAGCGGTTACCGGTTATTGCTATTCCTTATTAGATTAGTTCCTTTTTTTTTTTTTTTTTTTTATCTATGCTCCACCGAAGAAATGTTTTAGGTTATTATACTATCTGAATTGCCGACTATTTCTTAAATTTCCAATAAAAAGCACTGTATGAAATGTAAAAATATCCTTACATACCTCACTTATCGATTGAATCGAATATTATCGACGTTTACTAAGTATCAAACCTCCATCCAAGCGAAGTCGCCGGAACTTGATCCGCCGAAAATAACCAAATACACTCACTAACGGTGAACGCACATATTCTTCTGTAAAACACATTATATACTTCCAATATCTTCACTCTATAAGAGAGAATAAATGCAAGAAACTTGATTTTAGTTGAAATTTCACGAGAGGTAACAGCGTTAGGCGCTTGCACTGAAAGCGTAATGAATGTCAAACAACTGTCAAACGAGAGGAGTTTTTTCTTTTTAAATTTTAGCTTTGAAACAGTGATCGGCGCTGTACAGTCAGCGCTACTACATGTAAAATCCGTCTCTGACAAGGAGAGGAGTATAATTGAGTGTTACACTAACATAGAGGTTCTTAACCTTTTAGACACGGGATCGTTTGTCAAATCCAAGGTATGGCTGCAATCGGTCAATGAACAGAATTGCACCTTTACGCGTTGTGTCGACTCGTTGTCATTTATCTAATCATTTATTAGGTTGACTCCGCGGACTACTTGGGATGGTTCCAGGGACCACCGGTTAAGAACCACTGCATTAACAGGATGCAATTAATTGCTTGTTAAAGCGCAGCATCGTTAGTGCGCATATAGAATTAATGAGTGTTTGCATCATAAGGGCCAACCAAGAGTTAATGAGCTGTCCCTTCACTTACCTACTAAATACTTACATACTTAAACGAAAACGCAACCAAACAGAAGTAAGTATTTACATGTTTAAGCATCGCACTCAGAGACGCCAATGAGAGTTATGTTATCGTAGAGCCGCAATTATTATTAGTACTATTCTGTTGCCCCTTTTCACCTCTACGCCCACAATCATGCTAAACGTGGCCTTTAGGTCTTGTTACCTTAGGCTCCTGTCTACCCCGTAAGGGATAAAGACGTGATTTATGTATAGCCGTTAGTATATGATTTTTACAACAAAATGATGATGATTGTTGTTCCTGCGCCCTATTGAAAGAGATATACATGTACCTGTTTGAAACTTCTTTAACTATTATGTACTGAAAGTAAATTAAGATTTGGAATCCATTTAAACATGTAACATTCCTAGAATGTGAAAATTATCTGAATATACGAAGGTATATATGAAAATCTAATATTAATCTAATTCGTAAATACGAATGTAAGATTAAATCTTGTCTACAGACCATTTTAGTCTAGGAGCTTGATACATCTGAATAGCTTGTCAAGCTTAATTAACGAGGTACAAACAAGAGATTAGAGCTTAAAGCGTATGTTGAGAACGTTTAATGAATGTATCATAATACATGGATATAGTTAATGTAGAAATTCATACCGCGAAAGGGTTTACTTTTATAGATAAAACAAATGCAGCCTACAAGGAAAGAACATGTCAGCATGTCCCTTCTTTTTAATGTTTTTTTTAAATCTCAAAATGTAGACCTTCATTCTTCACGCTTCTAGCTTCGCTCTAATGCCGCAACTGTTTTTTTTTAATAATGGGTACTTTAGACTGTTCATGATCGCTAAGGCTAGGCCGAATAGAGATATATTCCAATCCACTTAAAGTTGAAGGTTAACTAGCGTACGCCTACCTTATATAAACCTAAGCACATATTGTGTGAGTCGAGGTCAATAGTAAATACGCCGCGTATTATGCAATAATACGGCCGATCAACGCACCGATGAGCTATTAGCGACATAGTGTCTGTTGACCACGGTACTGCGAACCGTATGTACACTGCCAACAACTTATTAATACACGTATCTGACCTAAGATTGTGTTTGGAGTTTCCGAGGGTATCTGATTTGAGTTCAGATATGCATGAAACTTGTGACAAAGCTCAAAGTAATTCGAAATGTATACTGATTAAAGAACAAATAGAAAGACTTCGCAGTTTATGCTTACTGCTTGATTTTGTGTGGTAAAGCACACCACGCCAAATGATGAGAAAATAAGCTTTACCTTTCTGTGTGCCCCCGTTTCGGTTGAATTTCAAAAGTATGAAAACTGACGAGCATCTGTGAAGAGATTAATAAATGTGGATGAAGCGAAAGAGCTATGTTAGGATCGTAGCAAGTGGAACAAAGTACCTAGTCTCTGCCTACCTCTATGGGAAAGAGACGTGACGGTATGTATGTATATATTTATATTCAAAACCAATTTGTGAAAATAATAAAATCTAGGAACTATTAATTAAAATAGGGTCTAAAAAAGTTGTTTTTCGAACTATTTAGCTCGTTAAGTTTTACTTTGGGTTTGATGCAGTGTTCATTGTTACCGAATATTATTCAGTAAGTACTTATGAGAAATGTCTTCTTAATCATGATATTCTTAAAAACGCAACGGACGTTGTAGTAAAATACAACAGTCAAATTTCAATTTCCGAAACTAGCTGTGTATAATTCGGGAGATTTAAACGTTATTCTGTATTGATTCGTAAATTGCACAGGACGGGATTCCCCGCCTACCCTCTCCCCCTCCACCCCTCTACTAATACTTGATAAAGAACGTATAAGTGTGTACGTGTTTTACGGGGAAATCTAGTCGAACATGTGTTCGCACGTGAAATGGGATTGCCTCATACGTCAAACTAACTACGTATGTATTAATTGTTAGATTATTCAGTGCACGTGACGTAAGCTGCAGGTGCACCTGCAAATTGCAGCCGCTGCAGTCTCTCTCTAGTCACCTATTTCGGATACTACGTGTACTATGTATTTAAAAAAACAATTTGTATTGTCTTCATGTCTTAAATAAATTATTTTTCTTCTGTGAACTTTTTTCGAATGGTAATGATGGAGTCCCGTTTAATATTTAAGACTCCAATGTCAATCCGTCCCTCTTGGCTACCTATTACCTAAAACTTAAAGGGGTTCCCATACAAGAAATGGATTTTTATTCGGTATTTTCGGTAGTACTTTGGGATACGAATACGAAACTATTCAGAGTCTGGCTCGCACTCGGTTAGTTAATCTATGCTACTTTATTGAGGGAGTACGTTAAGTACTTATCTGAAGTAATTTATCATCAAACTACACATTTCACATTAAGTTTTAAGTACAATAGGAGGAGAGTTAGTGGTAAATAAGTAGTACCTAAGATACCTACTGACATTTCAACAGAATACGTAATGTAATAACAATTTCCAAACTATCCAAGCAACGCAGAAAAAAATAATTGCAGTCATAAATCAAGGATTTCCTAGTTTTATTGTCAAATTTTGCGCCAATATTTGACATATATAATGTATCTTTACTTAAGTATATGAATGCTCTTTAACATTGCAAGAGTAACCTTGCTATCGACACATGATTGCCTGCACGCTTGTTGATTATGTGTGTACTTTATGCAACACACGCACACATGCGTCTGCCGTAGGCGATCCAAACAGCTGATTTGAATAATCGATGTTCATTTGAACTTCATATACAACAGCATTCAATTAGCACCTGCAAATATTCATACATACATACACAAACACAAATCACGCCTTTATCCCTTACGGGGTGACAGAGCCTAAGTTGGCAACACCTACAGGCCACGTTTAGCAAGATTATGGGCGTATAGATGGCAAAAAAATGGAATCAGAATAGTGATGGGTTGCTTGCTAGCCGCTTTGCCTATAACATGATTCCTGTGATTTTCGCTCATTCCCTCGATGGGCTTTTACCATCTCCGCGGGAAGAGAAGCAACTGGTACATTCTATATTTTTTCTTTGCTCCCAGGTCAGCATGCAAGTATTCATGAAACGAATAAAGGCAATAAGCTGTGGAACCCGCTGTAATTCATAGCATTATTTATTATGTTTAAGAATATTTACTATTGTTAACAGCAAAACAAAACAGGTCAAACAATAAGCTTCAAATAATGGTCTTTGATTTCTTCATCTTGTACTTGTAGGTAAACAATATTGGGATTCCCGCGGGTCTCTTAATACCATTTTTTATGTGAAACTGTTACTACCAATTACAAACATTAATATTGAGATGATATGGTAAACGAGCACATATTAATGAGAAACAATTTAATTCAGCAATTGCCTGAAGCATCGCGTGTTGTAACAGAAAAAGAGCAATGACTCAAAACAAATCACGTTCATGGAAACAATTAAACGCACCAACTTATTCGGGTCAAGTGTGCGCTGAATAAACAAACTGATTACTACAGCTATCGTGTTTTACGAAACTTTTAAAAAGTTTAGATAACGATAGCCTTTTTCTTTACCTCCAACTTTCTACTGGAAGTAGGCCGCAATGTAAGAAGGGGCTCAGCCTACGGAGACGTTTGCCTAAGCCCCTGTACTTGTTGTATCAACCGTGATACAGTCGCGATTCAACTGTCAAACAAACGTCAATTCAATACTGAAACATGTCTTGTCCGATTCGCTAATGTTGCTGTGAACAATGCCTTAAATAACTTTGTGATTTTGGATACAACATAGTTCGCAGGACAATCCTACGTTAAAGAACTATGTTATAAGGAAATAATTATTTTTTTAGTTAAAGATGTAGTATTCAATAATTCGAATATTGTTACAGACTAAACCACAAAAAGAAAAACAAAACGTTTACAAGCCAAGTAAGTCAGAATATTCCGAAGCGTCACGTCAGAAAGTCTGCCCCGTACCTCACTTATTATTTATTCCGTGGTGTCACTGCCAGAGCTGTAAAGTAATCACTAAAAGAAAAAAACTATTTTTGTTTTCACCAATCGGGAGTTAAAATGAAAAAGAAAGCTGTTGTCGTGGCGGTGGTGGGCTACTGCGTGGGCGGCGGGGGGCGCGGGGCTGCGGGCGTTACTTACCGCCCTAGGGTTTTATATGGGGCATTACGGCCAAGTTAACCTGTATGTTTTGAAAAGATTATAAAAGTCTGAAATGAAGGAATAGTAGGTAAATATTACCATAATTTTTGCAGTATATTTTAAAGTTGTTCTATTTAATAATACAATTACTCGGTAAACGGTGAGTCAAACAGGAAGCAGCTATCAGTAAAACAAAAACCTATTTCAAAAACATCCGTGAGCAAAACAATTTCAATTATCCTTATGAAACTTGAGTTAGTAACCATTCCAGCTAATGAATATTTAACTTATTCGTTATTCTGGTTTTCGTCGTAAGGTAACTCAATGAACCCATTATTACAAAATATCTAAAAACCTCTGCGCACCAAAGTTGAAGACCCGTCTACATCATGGCGGCCAAGTTTCTTGATGGTGCCGACTATTTATTGTGTCAACGAGTCAACGAATTATGAAGAAAGCTAGTCAGGCTCACACTGTGAAACATACACGCACACGCCTAGATGCATTGGATACTCCATAAACATCATCATGTTCATAATATTATGTAGTTGGTACTTCTAGTACTTATATATCTAGTACAGTGTCCGCCCACTACGATTGAGTCATCCCATCTTCCAACCTAGCTATACAACCCAGGTTGGATATTGGCCAATTTATGTCATTTTTACATAACTGAATCTTTTACAACTTGCTTCTAGTAATGAAAAACAAAACCTTTTACCTTGCTACTCCGCTACCACATGTGCAAGGATATTTTTTGTTCATTGAATTAAATTACTCCTAGTAGTGAAATTTGATTGAAATTTGGTAGAGTTATGCAGAATTGATGATCTAATAAAGTAGAAGAAGGTTGGAAGATGGCACATAAATTACCAATATCCAACCTGGGTTGAATAGGTAAGAAAATGGGAACACTCCTGCCATTGGGGCGTCCAAAACACTGACGCGCCAAAATTAAATAATGTAAGCAAACACCGCAGGAATTGCTGTAATAGTGAATCTGGGTCGTGTTTCATTTCGTGGCGAATCCATTTAGGAGCGCCGTTGTCTCGGGTCCATCCGCTTCATTAAGCTGCTACAGAGGTTTAAACTTGCTAAAGAAAAAAATTATGTCGGCGCAAGGAATTTGGATTAAGCTGCATTGTTGTAAGACGGCACGTCGTAACCATAACTGCTGGAATATGACGCTTTTGACGCAGACATTGCATGTTATCTTATCAAAGCCAAGCTTGGTAAAGTATAGTAAGTTTGATTCGAACGCGAATATTTTCTAGCCACTTTTCAGTACTTATTGGCTTTAAAATTGATAAGGCGGTACTAAATAATTCAGAGGGGAATAAGCGGAATCCTTACTTTCTGCCGCCCACGGTTCTTTGCAGGTAAGTTTCTAAGGATTTTTTGCATAATTTCGAGTGAAAATTTCTAATAGCAAAGTCTTTGAAGAAACTACAAAACATGTAAGTTTTTCTTTAGTCAGGACCATTCTTAGAATAAGTAATATTACATAATAACAATTCTAAGGCTACTCTACGAAAAGTTCGGCAACGGATCGAGCGCAAAAAAAACTAGAACCTATTTCAAATTCCGATCCAAACATCTGTAACTTTGGTCTTTAGTTAAAGTTTCCCATATTTGTTGTCTAGAATTCCGTATAATTTCAAGTATAATTCTTTATTGTACATAAAACACATTAATTTTACAGGTAATGAGATAAACAGATGAACAAAGGCGAACTTATCCCTTAAAGGAACCTAATCACTAACTTTCCACTTAGTACCTTATCACTTGACTCATTAGAAAATACTTAGTTAGCTATGAGTAAAGATAAGCACATTAATGATTTACCGCGGGTTATTTCTCAACCAATGGTGCTTTTCGCTGATGACAGCACAGTCGTATTTAAGGGAGATGACTTAGGAACATACAAAAGTGACATAAATAAATCATTAGAATTAATAATGTAATGCCTGAATAGGAATAATTTGCATATAAACTAAGATAAAACCAAAATAATGAACTTCAGACAAAGAATTAATAATGTACCGAATTTAAATATTGGTTATGATAATCATAAAATTGACGAAACATATACTTATCACAATTTGTTTAGGATTAAATGTAGATAATAACTTGACATGGAAACAACAAATTGACATTATATGTGATAAACTGAACAATTTTTCCTATGCATTGTACAATTTTAAGAAAGTCGTGAATCGAACAGCGGTACTAACTGCCTACCATGCATATATTATGTCTCGTCCACATTAAGCTACGGCATTATTTTCTGGGGAAACTCCACAGACCGGGAATTATAGCATTTAAAGGACAAAAGAAATGCATAAGATCTGTTTGCGGTATTCCATCCACCGAATCATGTAGACCGCATTTTATTAATTTAAAAATACACTGCCTTGTCTTTATATATTTGAATCTGCAATGTATGTAAAAGATAATATACGAGTCAATTTCCCACTTTCAATAGCACGCGACAACAGGATAAGATCATAATGCTTTGTTTTAAAACAGCTTTACTTCGAAAGAGTGCGTTTGGAATGCTGCCTAGGGTAGGTATATAACAAATTGCCTAAAACTATAAGTTTCTGACCAGCCTAAATGTAACTACTACGAACTAAAATGATCTGAAGACGACTACTGCCAAGTTAATGTAGTTAGTGTAGCTCACTCCAGGACTCGTCATCTACTTCTGCGTTTACAGTACAAAAAACAAAGAGTAAGAAGACATTGTAAGAATTAACCTCAATGTAACCGGAAATATCCAGATGCCATTTTACTCCAGACAACTACAACTAAGTACATCCAGTTCGAGTTTAAGCGATTCCAGTAATTGGCGGAAACTGAAATTATAAAACCGTTGCAAACTGGTCTAGGGCAAAAAAATATAACGAATTGAGGCGGTCTGAAGCACTGACTAATAAAACAAAACGTTACTAAAGACTAAATAAACGCCAGCAGGTATAACTAAATTAACAAAATATTTTTTTTTCTTTTAGCTATCAGAACTTTTAACGTAAGCAAAGATAAAAAAAGCGAAAAATTACTTTGGATGCCTTTGCCGGGATTTGAACTTGCGTGCCATAGCTCACCGTGACACACGTGCTAATTGAATAATTACACCAAAGAGTTCCCAGCCAACCTCTACAAGTAATTTGATCATCATTCATCACACGCTCGAAAATCCTTTTCGCTTTTTATAATGCATTAACTTCACGTGAAATTTTGAGCCATTTGACACTTTTCATAATTTAGTGGTCAGACACACAACTTACTGACGATTTGCACTGTACGGCTAAATTAAGAAAGTGGTAAGTTACTCAATACTCAATATGTATATAAGATACGGTGCATTTTAGCGTTAAACTCTTGTTGATCGTTCGTAATGCATCAGGGGTAGGTACTATTGCTAGAACAGTGCAGCCCGACTCAACCGCTACTGCTACATAAACATGAAGAACAGGTCTAGTTAAACCAATACGAGTTGTCGTTGAATGTCAAATGCTTCTAAAGCTTCCGTGGTTTATTAACCTACTGCTCATGTAAACACGTTTAAACAGAGTTGATGTTGACGGCTGATTAAATTTCGTAACGGCTGACATGTTTTGACAGCCTTGAAATTTCAAACGTAACAGGAGCATTCTACGGTGGGATGTTGTTATTCTTAACTGCTCTATTTAACATTTATTTTAAGCAGTTTCCTATTTAAGGCCTTACTTTCAATCAATTACACAGCTTTACGTTACATGAAGGATATTGTATAACGTGAAATGTTTCAACAATCTATTACAATATATAGGCACAATCTGCTCGATTGCAACAAATTGTACTCTAAATTATATGATAACCAATATAATATGTTTATTTTTAAAAAGGCCGCAAAGACCTCTTTTTTTAGCATGTTTTTATACTACACTAGCGACCCGCCCCGGCTTCGCACGGTATATTATGCATGTATTATACATATAAACCTTCCTCTTGAATCACTCTATCTATTTACAAAAACCGCATGAAAATCCGTTGTGTAGTTTTGAAGATATAAGCATACATCGGGACATGAGGACAGAAAAAGCGACTTTATTTTATACTATGTAGTGAAGCGTTTTCATAAAGACCATTATTGCCCAGATGAAAGTCATTTTTTCAACACAATCAAATTACGTTCTATTTTAACCGCTACAATTAAAACATTAAGAACTGAAATCACGTTAAGCTCACCTACTTTAACACCTAATTGTTTCGCTTTATTACCATCCGTTTTAGAACTAAATATGTCACAAGTCGCCTGGGGTTAACAAAGCGTGTCCTCTTCTCGTCGACACGTTACAAGTAGGGCGACGTGAGTGAGACCAACCTGATATCACACATTATAACAAAGTGGTGTAGGCTCGGCACTAGGTCCCGTGTCGCAGAATAACTACACTTTTAAAGCAAGCGTTGCAATCATCCTAAAAAAATAGACATTACATTATCTAGTATAATAGTATACATTTCATCTGGTGATTCATAATTATACCATGTACGAGTGTGTTTTGAGCCTGTTTAAAGCTAGTCTTTGGCCAACGTTCCATAATTGTAAAGGCATCCAAAACATAAGAAGAAAGCTAACTCTCACAGAATGTTTGCCGCTTTTTGTCATCCCAATTAGGTATTATAATAAAACTGTACTGATTTGTGGCGTTCAATAAGGAACGAAATATTATTATATAAATTGTTTCTAATAGTGCCAATCTTTCTTGTCAGGACGACTACTTACGAAACCAAAATCAAAACGTTTATTAAATGGTTGACAGTTATTGTATATTGTATTGTTTTTCAATTAACTTATAAAGCAATATACTCTTACAATTCCCCCTGATCTAGCCTTTTTGCCTTACCAATAATCATAGCAATGCAAACAATCCGTGAAATCTCAAATACAGAAAGATAACTGTTAAACAAATATTGCCGCAAGACCATTATTGATTTTGGAGCACATTTTCCAATGTTTGTTTAGGATGGTTTAAAGACTCGCTGTAGAACTGATGGTTCGCGGAACACGTGTTGGGGTCAGGATGTGCTTGTGATATGAGAAAAGGAATTAGAGGAATACGTTGTGGATGAGGAAAGGCTATTTACATAATTGCGTTGTTTCTATTCCTCAGACCAAGGGCAAGAAAAGGGGACATGCATAAGTAATAACAAAGTTCTTTCAGTTTGATCTGCTCTCACTTGAGTATTGATGATAATGAGTTGTAGTAAGATATGTTACGCCTTCAATTCAATAATGCCTCCAATCAGTTGAATCTCCGCGACTGATATTGCACAGTCGCCATCAATTATATATAGTAGTATATCGGGCGAGGTCCTCAGATATTTCGGAAAAGCATTAAATTTCAATAAAATCGTTACACTAGAGAGAGTTAATAACATCAGAACATGCAATGCGTCATAAATATACGAGCAGCGACTTTTCAATAAATTCGGAACGTTCAATGCGGTAAAAATATTAAGAAGCACAGATTGTCAAAGGTATCGAAGCAGTCAGATATTTATGACGTATTATGTGTTCGTTTGCTATTAATCTTAACTAGTGTAACGAATTTATTGAAAATTAATGCTGCTCCGAAATATTTGAGGATCTCGCTCGCTACGATATATCTGATGGCGACTGTATTATTCATATAATTAAGCTTCTAGATTGAAATATACCTGGTCTACAGAGCACTTAGTAATTTAACATCAATTGAATTTCATGTGGAGCCACTTACGTAGATATTAAATGTTATGTTAGTTCCAGTTACGAATATTAGACATCTGTGGCGGAGGAAAGTAGTTTCGCTCCACCCCAAATGCTTTATACAGTACAAAGATGTAACTTAAGCAAAGTACTATTGATATTGTGTAAGTTTCCCACAAAATACGTTTCACAGCTTACTTCGCTGAAAGTTCTTACAGTATCGAATCAGTTGGCATATTTATTACAAGTTTTTATCTAACTTACCGTTTTGTCTTATAGTGGTAAGATTGGCTTGAAATTTGGTAACCATACATACGAGTATACGATGGATGGACAATGCAATTAGAGTCAACAAAAAGTTGAGAACTTTAAAAATTAACTTTTGATCAAAATCTTATACATAATATAATAACGAACTGTATTTCACTTTCTGTTTCCTTGCATCATCTCCAAAGCCAAATAAAACTGCATTACTTTCGACAGATAGGTACCTACTCTTGTGGCAACTAAAAGTAATGGTTATATATTTTTTACCAAGAATGAGGCTAGTCGTACTACAAATCGTGCAAACAAACCGCATATTAAATTAATTTCATCAATTCCCATTCGATGTGCTTTGAGATATTCGAATTACAAAACGCTCGAAATATCTGCAGTGCAGAAACCGCTCTGTTATTTGATGGAAGAATGACCGTAATGCTTGTAATCGATTGGAGTGTTTTGAAATAATATACAAGTACCTACAGGTTAGCTTGGATACCTTTTATGATGGAAAACGGAGGTTGTAGGTATGCTTTTAGAAAAGTTTATCCGTCGATAGATAGGTTTCAAATATCAAACAAAATTAACACTTTGCTGTCCAGAGTTCTCGCAGAGGTAAATGATCAGTCAATCAAACGATTCCTTTACCATCCTAAAATTCAATATTTAAGTCAATTAGAATCTAAGCTGATGTGACAATAAATGTTGTTTTTTTTTTCAGGTATAGGAACTGTCTTAAAAATAAAGCACCAACTTGGTCGACTATACAAACAAGATCAAGGTCACCAATATTGTATTCGCACAAAATTACAAAAACATGCATCATATTTGTAAACGCAGTAATTCGTCATACATAATCACGTAACTCAGATCTATATAACACAACACATACACGTAAGTATATACCTTTGTTTTAGGACTTCGTGGCAAATACATAATTATACTAGCTGTTGCCCGCGGCTTCGCTCCCGTTTTTTTTCTTCTAAATTTCTATATTTTCTCACCGTCTAAACATTCCCTGGGCTTCCACGAATATTTCAAGACTAAAATTAGACAAATCGGTTCAGCCGTTCTCGAGTTTTAGCGAGACTAACGAACAGCAATTCATTTTTATTTATATAGATTTAAGTGACGTTGATTGGCACAGTTTGTCTAACAAGCATTATTATATTATGTATGAATATATATATTATATATATCAATTCAGACTTCAGTATGATACCTACATGGCACAAATTTGTATTCAAACACCTTTGTCGCCAAATGTATTCTGAAAGGAGATTGTACAAATCGTTCGAGAAGGTGAAGAGTTATTTTTGAAGGTAAGTAGAAAGCGATCGTGTGAGCGTTGGCAATTATTGGCAACAATGAACGCGGACCGGCTCCGTACAAGGAAGACTCCTGACAATGCTCGCATGACTTGTATAGTCTTGTGTTAGCTTTGTTAACTGCATTCATCTCGATTGCGTGCGATCAGCGTGTGAACAATAATTGGAATGATACCAAGCATGGTTGTTTGATTTCAGTATTTATTTCCATCAAAAACTTGACATTTTTGTAAATTTGCACTTTTGATGCCGTATTGTTCAACTATATTGCCATGCGTAAGTGCCTTCCGAGCCCAAATATGTACTCAAACAAGCGTAATTATAGAGTGAAAACATACTTATTTGCGGAAAACGGTGAGACAGCCGTTTTATTTGAACAGTAGGTTAGTTAGAGTTACTTCATAAATACACGATAACAACACAAAGGGTGTCGAATATAAGTGAAAATCCAGAAATTCCATCATCTTTTTCATCCAGAGAGCGGCGTGTGATTGCTTTGACAAGTCTGATTTCAACGGCAGAAGTGAAAGATGTATTTACACATTTATTTACCTTCACAATTTCTTCTAAATAGGTAACAATAAATAATAATTGAGATAAGACTATCCTTCTCTAGTACCGTATCTTCGTATCTTCTTGTGTATACCGTAAAATTAAATTTCTGACCGTTAATTGAAATGGCAAATCTATTGCAAAAGTTAAATGATTTATACTAGGCCTGCAATAAAATTTTATATCTACGAGTTTACTGATACTGTGATACTAGATGCTGACCTGAATAATGCGGTGTGTGTTTTTTTAATGCTAATGATATATATTCTACTTTAAGTGCATAACCTCGAAGGTTTACCATGACACATATACTATGTACGGTCGGCAACAAAAAAGCATCCCGACCGTAAAATTCCATTTTATACATGTAAAACCTTGCTTTGAAATGTTAAGAAGGAACAATGATTTTTGTTTAGGAACCTAAAAGTTTCCTGTAGCGTCTTACTACCTCACATGCTACTACACTATATTACTATATTTCGTGTGCGGCTAGATGCTGGTTTTTACTCATAATTTCGTCTTTTGATGATTCAAAAATAAAAAGAAAGGGATGCAAAATGCGACGAGCATAGATTTAGAACGCAGTAGTTTCCAAATCTTTGGCGATTAAAAAATTGGCGCGCGCGCTATATATTTCAGAAGTAGGTCAATAAAAAATAAACTTAAAGCTTAACGTCCAAAATGTCGCCTCCATAACTCTAACTCTTCGTGTAAATCCTTGTCTTTAGGCTAAATAGATTTTTTACTGTAGTCTTAAAAGGAACAGCTATAAATTTCTTGGCGAGCTCCCTCGAGAAACTTCGGACTTTTGTGTAAGAAACACAGCTCACTTAATTACTTTGTATCCAGTTAACGAAGTGCTAACTTGTAATGTGTATGCAGGTCCTTCCGACCCGTTTGAGGAATTAACTCATTATACCAACGACTTCATTTGACTAAGGTCGACTATATAGGTGCACGCATTTTACAAGCTTCCTACTAACCTCACTTCATTTATATATGCATTTATTTATTTATTCATTTGTTTGCTTTAAATAATTTAAATCAATTTAGACCCAAAAAAGGAAAGCAAAATAGTTTTTTTATAAAAACTTACGAATCTCTTATAGCAAAATGCATGACTGTTTTGTCTGTGTTCGACAAAGTGCGAGACAAAGACAAACGAAAGTAAGCAAATGCATATTTTACATAGCATCAAATTGCATATTTTCAGCATTTCAGATCGCATGTAATGTAAGACGTAAGAAACTTGATTCAGATTGTGCTAAATAATATTACGACAAAATACCTAATAAGTACTACACTTATGATTACTTTACTCACAAAATCAATTGTATTAATGATACACATAATAGCAAGCTCCTTAACAAACTCAAGCAAGACTAGGCAGTCAAAACATCAGCGCAAATTAGCAAACACAGCACTTAGGATTAAATATTTTATCAGCGGAATTAGGCCCGAGTTGGGAATACGAGGAGCAATGTAGACCTGTCACTCCGCTGTACAATTAGGCTGGAAGTTACAAGAGTTGAAAATGTTCTCATTGTGCCTAACGGGGGTTGCCATTTATCATACACTCGTCGCGGTGCCCCCGAATGGCCCCTGAGACAAAATATGGATCCTGTTACGATTCTGAAAGTTCTAGTTGTTGGCAAGCGGCAGGCGGTGGTGGAAAAGTTGGGATTGTAAATAACAGTTACGCCCGAACATTTTGAAAAGCACAGCGTCTACTTGGCAACATTTTGTGCATTATCATTATCACGAAGGGAGCTTGTACTTTTACATTTCTTATAGCTTGCAGGGTCAAGCGGAATACAAACGGTGAAATTACTGGCACATGATACTCTGACAGCTCTTTATGCTGACAACCGATACGTTCAATCCCCTGATGTCACGGATGTCTGAGGGTGGTGGTGTTCACTTATCATCACATGGCCGACTTGCTCGTTTTCCATCTACTTCAAAAAAAATACTGAAAGTCTAATTCCTTACCGAGATGAGGGGCTCCAGTAGTTTAAACTGTGCCTTGTCTGTCTGTCAGTCACTGTTTTATAGGTCTAGATGACGACCGTATAGCTGCAGGTATGTTGTCGTATGACAACGAGGATATATGATACGATTGTGGCATAATAATTATGTTATGAATACCTATTGAAAGCTAGACAACGTGGGATGTACAACCCTATTATACATCCGCTGTATTATATTTATATATTACTATAGACAAGACACGATGTCGTGGAATATACATTTCCACTGCGGCTACCCAGCACGAAAGACATAAAACTTAAAAATACAGCTTCTAAAAATGACGAAGAGCGTGTAGAACAAATTAATATGAAAAAAGAAAACGATAAAGTAACATTATTTATAGACTAAGAGACAGCGCGTCCGCGTTTAGTATTTCTTTTTAGCGGCGTCTACTTAAGCACCGACCAAAAATATCCGGTCGTTAGTCGAGTCGTTCCACGACTAAAATTAGTCATCAATTTGTGCTTATTACACAAAGTGAAGCGCCTACTTGAAAGGGTTCGTGTTATATTTTAGTTTCATTAAATATCTTTCATAATTCACGGATAACATTGTTTGAATTTGAAGCGGATGAGAATAGTTTACAATGTAAACAAAGAGCTAGTCAATATCCCGTCATTTTAATAAGAATTTACGAATATACCTCTCGTGCCTCAAGTAATTAATCTACATTAATAAAACTTACAAACCGTTGTACAAATATATAATAAGAAAATATAAAGTATTTTACCTAAAGAGTTAGTCAGTGTTACCTAAAAGAATACAGAGATGATAAGAAGCAACAAAATTCAAATTTCCGTTTGATCGATAATCGACCATGCTAGTGTAAAACCGGCCACACACGTTAGGTTATAACCGATGGCTATGCCTGCACAGTTCATTTGTGCAGGCATAACTGAACGTGTGTATTCAAATTTTGCTTGCGCAGGCAAGGAGTCATGTTATACACACGTTCAGTTATCATCTAGCTTTAGTAACTAAATTTTCAAACAATTAAAATGGTGGCGACCACCTTAATAAGTTACTCACTCTCAATTCGCTAACTCATTGTTAGCAATATAAGTTAGGATACTTAGATTAAATTAATAAGTTATGTGGAATGGAACGCAAGAGGGTGTGAATGAGACGTATGATATAAGAGTGAGAGAGTGAATATTCGATTTGAAGAATGAGGTGACGTATGAAAGATATTGAGGATTCAGTTAGGGGCAAGGTTTGGTTGTAACGTGAACTAAGGATCGAACTATATGTACTATAATATAATGGTGACTAAATTGTTTTTTTTTTATTAATTTAGTCCCACAGTTATGTACTTTGTTGTTACTTCTGCAATATACAATTACGTACTTCTTTAGTTGTTTTGACTGTGATTGCATCGATAGTAAATATATCTAGTTACATCATCCGTAATACGATTAAGATTGAAGACCTGCTATGGGTGGTGTAGCGGTATAGCACGCGTCACGGAATGACGAGGATCCGGGTTCGATTCCCGGCCATAGCCTTACTCTTCAGATTTCTATGTGTTCTAATTGTCAGTGTCGTTTAGAAATTTTATGATAAAGATTTAACAATTACTAAAAGTTTGGCCAACGCTTAAATACAACTAACTACATTGCATTATAAAAGACAACTACTCACTTACCTATATAAGCATTATCAAACGGGAGACCGTAATCACGACTTACCTGTAACAAAAGCAATAATAGAACATTAACATCAAATATCAACACCACAATAATTGTATTGTCAACCCCAACCCAAACTCCAAACTATTCCGCAATAGCACTTAAATCCGTCAAAGTGAACAAACTAGCCCAATAATTCAAAACAGTGAACTGAATGGAGATTGGAGTTATCGCATTCGATTGTTATAATTATCGGCGTTTAGTTTAAAGCCTGGGAATAAAGGCAATGAAGCGAGGACCAAGATAGCACTGCGATGCCAAGAGGGTAACGCAAGCCCGTATTATCGACTAAAGTGCCGAACGTAACCGATTTGTACACGAAAACGTCTCCCCCTGGAGTCGCTGGCATTTTATGACTACGTTGGAACGTTGGCGTAGACTCTACTTGTGCATACTTACTTTTTATTTGGTCTTAAGCTAACATACTATAATAGAATTATGATTCACATTAAGAATTATTTTCTTTCTTTACTCTACTTTAGTTTTCAAAATAAGCTAAATATTCCAACGAATGCATCTTAACAACTATTCCAACTCAGCTATTTCAATGAAGACCGTTCCCGTAGAAAATTAAAGCGGACACCCTTCTGTATAAAAAATCTATTTAGGAATGTCTGATTAAAATAACTACTGTTCCGAGCAACCGCGACTGGGAGAAAACCACAGTATCTCCGCGTCATACAAAGAGTTACGAGCTCTCCATGTTGAGTTTGGACCGGTCTGCTGTGGGATTGGTTTCTATGTGGAGGGATGCCGAACTTGGGTAAGATTAGTTTCAAGCAATCTTATTTTTCCGGTTAAATTCGTGCACTGATTCGGTGTGCACGGAATTTTACAAACGTGACAGGTGAATCGTGTCACGATTACATCAGAAAACGATTTGTCTGAATCAGAATTTAATTCATTTTGAGCGATTTCTGAAAGTATCTATTCAATTCACACGAGGAGAGAGAACCTCGAAATTAATTAGAAATTAACGTAACCAGGTGACTTAAATTATGTTCACGTTCACGTGACAAGTAAATCCCTCTTTTGCTTTATAAATAAATTAACCTGGCATTATTTGGAACAGGGATTTACGTGAATACTCAGAAAGCGCCTGACATGATAAGATCTCACAAAATGATACGCTACAACATGCGAAATTATAAAACGACATTTTCAAATGCCAGCGAAAGTAGCTTCGTTTTTGTATATCTTATCCGCTACAGGCACGTATTTAATAGTCAAAACATGTTATGAAATAAGGTACAACTTTCAAAGGTGATATGTTGCTAAATGTACTCACAGAATTCACAATGAACATATTTTTTTAAGACTGGGTTACATAACCCCACTAAGTATTAAAAAAAATCTGTTAACATTTTATATTCTAACATTTTTTATAAATTCCAATATCCTCGCATGCGTAGCGTTAAAATATGTTTATTAACATCCCATCGCACAAGAACCGACTTGATAAAAATGCCAGAGATTTTAATAAAAAAAAGTCTTGTCAGCCAGTTATTTTATTAAAGGGAAGGATGTGATATTTCACTCTGTCTTAATGAATATCTCGCGGCCCAATTACGTCACAATAAAGAATGCCATCGTTGATTATGCGTAAAAATCCCGGAGCTCTGAAACAATAAGAGCGTCAGCGGGAGTTTTCAAATGATCATTAATTTACTGAAAAGAAAACGAGAAACGTGAATGGAGAGTAGGTTTACTAGTCCTCATTGCTTTTATCGAATTAAATTCAAGACGGCGATTAAATTTATCTTATCTTCAGCTATATTTTGTTTTTCTGCATTAGAAAAAAGATCTTGACTTGTTAGTATTAGTAGTTACCTGCTTTTGATGAAAAACTCTTTTTAATAAAATACTTACCTGTTATCTTAAAAATCAATGAGATTAAAAAATGACTAAATTCCATTTAATTTATTGTTGATGATACTAAGTGTACACAAGTGTAACCACTTTTTTCTATCCGTGAGTGTAACGAATCTAGTCTGTGAATGAAATCATTACCGAAGTAATTCTGAAAATTTCTCACGGTGGTACGCCATTCTGTTTCTTGAACTGTAACATAATATTCACGAAAAAATCCACGTAATAACTAAAGTAAGTTCATTTTTTTCTAATTGCTTTAACACGCTCTTGTCTCGTCAGCTGTCGGAACTAAATTAGAGGTGAATGATTGCACACAAAGCTAGGATAGACTGTAGGTATTGAATTGATAGCAAAAACGTAGGTAGTAAACGAACAAATTAATGTGATGTTACCATTGTTGTTAAATCGAAAAGATCAGGTTAATCTTTAAATATATTTGATTACAAAACAGGCATTACAGATTAAAATTACTCGTTTTTAAGACCTTATTTTGTCGTGATACAATTGACACCCTCACTCTATACCTACTCATTGCTTCTTTGTTTTCTATTTTTTATATCTTAATAAAAAAAACCGGTCAAGTGCGAGTCGGACTCGCGCACCGAGGGTTCCGTATCATTATCTATAAATATCTTTAAACCAGTGTAAGCAGAGCCCTGCTCCAAAGCAAAATGTACGCAGTGTGGGGTTACTTTATATTGGTCACTGCTATATACAGACATATATACACATTTACGGTTTTCGCAATTATTCTTTAATCTGTGCTATAAGACCTACCTTCATACCAAATTTCAAGATTCTGCGTTCACGGGAAGTACCTTGTAGGTTTTGATTCCCTTGAGAGTTGAAAATTTGCGGAAATTTGCGGCATAAACGGCTGTATCTTTTGATTGCGTTGGCTTAGAAGTTTGATTTTTTCACAGCTTCAAGGGACAGTAGACCTGAGTAATTGATATAAATTTCAGCTTCATACCTCCACGCGTTCCTGAGAAAAAGGGTCTTGACAGACGGACGGACGGACGGACAGACAGACGGACAACAAAGTGATCCTATAAGGGTTCCGTTTTTTCCTTTTGAGGTACGGAACCCTAAAAAGTACCTACGATAAGTATGTAGGTGTATAACACAAATGACGATTACTATTTTGGGCAATGATATTATGACCCAAACCTTTATTATTTTAATGCTTTTGATTACTCGAGAGAATTCATAAAAACAATTAAGTATTTGGACTATCTTAAAAAGAAAAAAAATATTAAATAAAATATCGATTTTTTTACATCGCCGTAACCTTTACTATTATCGGTTTGCTTTATAAATTTGCTAACGGTACACTTTGAAATCCCGCTGTTAACACATGACACGACGTTGCGTGCGTCCATTCGCTCAACTACTTTCAACAGTAGGTACCCAACTTTTTACAATCTCATGTAGGTATATTTAGATATAACAGATACAGAAGTCAACGGAGTTTATGTTAATAAAAACAAACAATAATACGGCCCTTAGAAGTTTGAGCAACGTTGACGGGGGGTAATTTGTTTGCGCTCACGATTCCGCGCTCTCGTGGAATAATATTCCATAATATTTATAATTATAATAAGATATCAGCCTTACCCAAAACGAAACAGTCCAATTTTAAGGAAATTACATATTTAGTTTTCAGAAGACAATATCTAGTTTCATTGAATTCCTTATTTATTATGTATTTAAGATTCGCCGTTCCTCCACGCTTATCATAATACTCTTCGCTTGCACCATAAAATAAGTTTAAAATTTTTAACCTTTGACGTAAAAAATGGATCTAAAAAGGACGAAACAAGAAAATAATTCAGATAGGAATTCAGAAATGCAATATGAACTAAAATAGTCAAGGTAGAGCCGTGTTCGTACCCAGTGTACCTTTTCTTACCATGTTTGTTTAATGGAGGTGTTTCTGGCACCCACATAATCATAATAGCAAGCCGGGTAGTACCAACCAACAATGCGAGGTTCGTATACTCTCAATTATTTAAAGTAACACTTAATACAAATTCTAGTGTCTCTCTGTCTCTGCATTTAACTAATATATCCTCTAAGATGGTGCGAAAGAACAGATAACATTTTTAAAAGCAATCCAAGCAAATAAGCTGTCCGTTTCGCATAAATAAACAAAACCCGTACCAAAAACAGCGACAGAAAGACTGAGAAATATTCTAGCATAAACATTCTATACTTAGAACGTAAACACGACGAAATTGCTCCAGTAGACTTCAAAGAAACTCGATAGAACTCACTCATTCGAACGTCGCTAAGCGAGACACATCTACATCTGTTACTAATAACAAACTAGATATACAATCAAAGGATTTACATGCAATGGGCATTACAATTTGGCATATTGATTTGACGGTGTTAGATTCGATGTAATATGATACCGCTAAAAGTAACTACAGTAATAGTCCTTTGTTCCTCAGCCTAGCGAATGATGAACGAAAAATTGAACCCACAATCAGGAGACGAATTAAAAAAAGTGTATTTTTAATCATAATATAAAAAATGTTGCAGGATTCTTTATATTTAATACCTATCATGTTATATAGGCGATGCAGCTAGCAACCCGTCACTATTTTGATTCCCCTTTCGACATATATGTCCACGATCATACTAAACGTAGGTTTGGTTACCTTAGGCTATGTCTACCCCGTAAGGGATAAACACGTGACTTATGTATTTATATACGCACTATCCTAGCAAGGATAGACCGAATTTCGTTTGATTACCATTGCGTCCTAGATAGGGAGAGTTATCTTTAATTTAATGAATTGGATCTCATATATTATAATTGAACTACTAGGTATGTCGTGCAGTATCATATGTAGGGCGAGATGAGAAGCAGGGCGCAATCGTGAGCAGGTAAGATTTAACGAGCCACTCCAACCGCTCGCATCCACCTAACTGCCGATAAAAGATTTAACAGATTCCCCACCAAAGACATCAAAAACGAACGAAGCGATCATCAATTTAGCTAGAGGCCCCTTCGCTTCAACGACTCACCTGTATCGATAACGCTCTTAAGACTTCGAATTACTCATTAAATATTGGCAGAAAATATTGCAAATCGCTATTGACGTTCGGTTTTACGTCCAGGCAGGTAAAATATTACTTTCTCCAATCGACCTCAACCTCCAGTAGAAATCCAATTTAGGTCGTCGCAATGCCGTAAACAAAAATAATCGAGACTCAAATTGAAATTCCAAAAAGCACTTAAGAAAAATAAGTTTAAACAGCGCTCTCCTGTTGCATAAATCTAAAAGCAGTCTCTAATTGAATATTCTCTTTGCGTAATGCCATCTTATTTCACCCTTTAAAAGAAAATACCTACAGGCTGAAAGCGAAACATGTAAATTTTATCGAGTCTGAGCGCGCGGCGGCCGCTCCGGGACCAGCGCAGATTTTTTTACCACTCAAGGTAAAGGAAGAAACTTGGCTCGTATTTTCCGCCAAAAGTTGCCCTATTGCATTTCTGGTCGAGAAATACTTTTGTGACTTACGACGCGACTTACAGGGATAAGAATGGGGTATAATGCCCGAGGATGTAGAGATGAGAGAGCTTAATTGAGCAGCACTTAAAGACGCTTCGGTCAGTGTCACGGCGCAGTTAGTAGACCGTGCGATATAATCGCAATTTGCCGTAATCACTCACACTGTCTATTACGTAACACACACACGCAACAGACCGAAACTAATTTTAACGACCTTCATAGACCGCATGTAATAAAAATAAACAAATGTGGGTACACTTTAGGATACGGACATTAAAGTTGCCAGCAAAGTTCGAGTCACGAAACGATTGTCTTCCGAACGACCGTTACCTTACCAAAGCGTCTCCATTTTCAATGATTTAGTCCAGTGAAGCTTAAAAATATTACAATTTCACGCTTTTTGAAAAGAAAATGATTCGCGTGACCGCTTCCGTAAGGCTGTGGGAACTCAATACTGGATTGCAAATTTAAAACTGAACAAGAAAAAAATGTACGCTGAACTCTAACATGTAAGTATGCCTATGAGTTTGAACTTGGCCCCAAATTTTTCCAATGATTCATTTTACTTCAACTTTTATTAAACCTAAAATTATCATGGTTTGTATGAATGATTGCCAACCCGACCGAAATTACCAAATTGACAAAAACAGGTAGCTCAGCGAATAAAGGCGACTATTACAGTGCTATAGTCATAGTATTACCATTTTCTAAAGCACTCAAGATAAAGTTTTTATCATTATGAACTCTGCGCTTGCAGTCCCTAAGTTTGAATTGCACTCCGAAGAGTCTCAGCACGGAGTCAGTTTGTGGGTAGTGGTTTACCTTTCACTCCGCCGTATTATTATTGTTACAGCTTGTAGTAAAACAATTTAGGTATGTTTTCTTGATCATGAGATCACCGTTTCTTGTACCTACCTATCTTTCGAACTAATTTAGTACAATTTATGATTACCAGACATAACAAAAACAAACTTTTCCAGTATAATACAAGGTAAGATTTAAGGACGCCGAAAAAGACGTAAAAAAACATCGTGGTCGAAAACATTCGGGAATGGATTGGGATGAAAAACAAAATGCTAATTACATTGATGATTGCCAAACTCCGGGAAGATATGACACCGTAAGAAGAGACGATCTTCTTTTTACTTTTCATCACGTTAATACAAAACCGTACGTCAATATAACTGCAAAAATAGATAATAAACTCAATCAAATCAATACTACTTTCGTCGAAACCAAATCAGTGCATGTAAACAATCACGCACAATGCCAGCTCTGTGAATTGCATTTGCATACAATGATTTCGTTTATTAGCCGCCCATTTGCAATACATTAATTTTAAAGCAGAATGTTATAAACAACTAACAGAGTGCAAGGCTCTACAAGCTACTAATAGGTAACTGTTAACAAGCTCGCATTATTTAATCTGATGTACTGCAAGCGTGCCAACAATGAACGCATGGCTACCGACGATAAAACAGCTGCCGGCTGAAACGTTATACTAAACACACCTACCATAAAACCTACGGAACATAAATCTGATACCACCGTGGAATAATAATTGAAATAACGTCATTTTCAGCATAATGGATCACATTTAAATGCAGGAAATATGGCATCTGACTCTGATACATCAGACAGTAGGTATTTGAAACGCTGTCGTATATGTTTGAGCAAATTATCCACATAAAAATATATAAATTCTCACTTAAAACACTCAATATAATTAATCTACAGCCTAGGCATCAGTTTCTTCAGTACATGCAGATAAAACAGTACATACAAATATAGGTCTCACAATATTTCAAGCTGCTGATGGCATTGGTCAAATCTAGTTTAAAAATATACACTACTGTGCAAAAATAACGGATCACTTTCCATACAAAGTTGTATGAAAAGCGACCCGTTATTTTTGCTCGTCAGTCATATATTTAGAAATCAGACTCCGCAGCAGGTCAAGCACCCTTGCTAGATCAGCAGAAAGTGGATGGTTCTTCAATTCCGTGGTGCATAGGAGCAGAACAACTATACAGAGATTTTTCTACAGATAACAGCTACACAAAAACCTATCTGTGGCACAATCGAAGAGGAAAACAGTCGTTTGCCCAATATAGCCGTAGATAGGCTAAATAGGCTTTGATTTCAATCAGTACCTACATCAGCAGCAGAGTAATTTGATGCAGCGCAACAATGAATAGCGCTTCCGATGTTGTTTAAACAGCTGTCGATTTTGAAACTTCACATCCGTGTTTATGAGTTGATGCGTCGTCGACGAGGAATGCTCGCAACTCATTGTTTCATTTACGCGAAATTATGTAAAAACAAATAAAAAGTTCTGAGTACTCAAGAGAAATTCAGAGCTGCATTATAACAGCTGTTCTGGTCGCATTTTAGTTCAAGCTCTGTAACTTAATTGTTTACTTTCTCGCGCCCCGAATACATTTTCCATTGGCTTTTTCGTTCAATGAACCAACATTTTAGGGACTTAAAACGTGTTAGTGTGCAAACTAAGCGCGGTAGGCACAACATCTTGGGAGTTGGCGAGAGAAATTGGATCCCTCGGGATTCAGACGCCTCCACACGACGCCCGGCCTCAACAGTTCACGTTGGCGCGTATTTAAAATATTCACTCTTCTCGTCAAAAATACGAAGCTCACCAAATAAAGTATTCATCTTTCTTTCATTAAATAAATTCAAGTGAGACTGAGTTTACTTAAGAAAGTTGTTTTATGAGAGGCTAACAGTTTGTTAACTCACTTTGTGTTGTAAACTGGTGCTCAAATAACAAAGATTGACTTATGATAAATAACTCTCAATTAAAGCAGTGCGTTAAGGTATCTGTTGATTGAAACATTTTCATTCACTTGCCAACACTGGACTCGTGCGTGGAACACCTTGCATGGGTGTTCCCGGTATCAATAGTTAAAATTCTTGCTTAAACGTTTGCTGATTTGAGAAGCGCGCCCGTGGGTGAGGGCTATCGCTCAGGTATACGAGTACCTAATTGGGCCGCCCCCGCACCCCGCAGGGCACGCATTTCGGATCCCGACGCCGGCCGGGATTGCTCTAATGACGCACATGTGGGAGGCTTTTTGTGCCGTCCTCAGCTTCAAACTGATTAGGTACATAAAAGAAATAAAAAGGGCACACAATTTAACGAGTCCCATTGATAAGGATTTATCAATAAGAAACACGGATACGAGAGCAGCGTCACAGAGAGGCTTATTATGCAAATTTCTATAGACAAAAGTAATGATTTTGTAGGCGTAGGTAAGTAAATTAAATATACCGATCATAAATGCTAAAAATACTTTAAGGGTCGACAGAATTTTACAGTCGATCCATACAGTATTTTCGCCAACGTTGTGAGGCACGTTTGTTTTCAATGTTAACACCAGTAGGTAATAACAACTCTATTTCTATCATCAGTGAAGAACTCCTAAGCGTGTAACTTCTTCGTATGCGTATTTTTTTGGACATGGAATAAAATACTTTACTTACACATAGTGCTGATAAATAATTCAATGAAAATAGGATATATTTATAGCACGTGTAGTTTGTAATTACACAAATGGATAACTCACATCCCTACTAATATTATAAATGCGAATGTAAGTTTATTTCTTACGGTTTCACGCGAAAACTACTCAGCCGATCATCATGAAATTTTGTACATATGTTCTTGGAAGTATTAGAAGTAGCATAGGATACTTTTTATCAATATATATATATATATATATATTTTATGTCGTCACTCTGACGTTATCTGCGCGACGAAGTCGCGGGCAAAAGCTAGTAATATATAAATGTCGAGTGATGCTCGACATGACATGTTAGTTCATTTCGCTGCCGTCGGGGCGAGCGCTCCAAGAGGAAGGACTACGAACTAGTCCGAAACATGTCACGCATATGAGTTGAGTTTGTGTAATTATGACTGAGTCTCACGGTAGTTTCATGTTGGACGTGTAGTGTACTTGAATTGCAACAATTATTTTTAAGCATTGCGATCTTAGCTGCCGCAACCAATCAGTATAGATATAATTATCTATTGTTTAAATATTATTTTTAAATTGTAAAGTCTTCTACAGTTCCTCTTCCTTGCAAAGGCGTTTTTTATTCCAATTTATTATTTATCTCACTGATGAGGAGAGTGGAGTGAACCGTCGACGTACGTGACTCGGTCTGCGCCATCTCATCGGAGCGCTATGCTTTCTTGCTGCGACGCTGTAATCAACACCGAGACTAAAAGTTTATTTACGCCATCGTTCTTGCTCAATAAATATTTTGCTAATTAATCAAGATTACGGAATGATTTGTCACCCCGGCTAATTAAAGTTTTGTTGTCCCTAGTTTCTAGTTCCTAACCCGGTCAATAAACACCATGGCACTGAATTGACGTTGTAAAAAGTGCTCGCATGGACCGAGTGTAATCTGGCTTAGGAAGTTCGCTGGTCTAGGTTAGAGTGTCACAATAAAAAGCTTAACGATATTTCACAAATTCTTCTTTCATTCTAAACATCCGTGCGAGGTATTTTAATGTATCGAACACACTGATACGTAAGTAGACATTGTAAGTTAAATTTTAGAAAATGTTTCACTATTTATTAAGTAGGTATATCATGATCCTTAAAACTCCTTCGAAAATATGCTTATAATTCCACAATTTGCAGAACGAAGCGTACTCCGACGCCGGCAAGAAATGGCAGTGAAATGTTGTTCCCGAGAAATGACTTCTTGAAACTAAATCAAGAAATTCGTGAAACTGAAATCGGGGCGAGAACATTTCGAGCTGAAAACAAGAGGGGTTGCTCGCTAACGTTGTTTATAATGTTGTTAGTGCAGTTTCTGTTCCAATTTGACTTGCTTCAATTTCAAACTGTTAACTTTATTGCGATATTTTAGATTTTCTACTTAGTAGCTTATCTAACTTTTCAATTATACGATTTTATTTAACTTCTTAATTTAATTACATATTATCATGAAGTTCCTTGGATTCCATTCTTTGGTTTTATTAGTGGATTTTTAGCTAACTAATGTTTACATACTACAATTATGTTTTATTAACGATAAATAAAAAAACACAGGTATTATACGAAACATTACGGAGATGGCCAGTTCAGACTTGCAAACTCGACGAGTTGGTGAAATGTCTTTTTTTTTGCGATACTCGGTATAACTAACCATAATACTAGCTGTATCCGTTAGTAAATACTTAAGTAAAGGCCAATATGTACAATAGGTTCTTAAACTTACGTAGATTATAAAGTAACTCAGGTTGCACTTTAAGGGCATCAAAAGAGGTCTCAAATAATATTCGTAAAAGCGACGAAGAGAACTTGATGAAGGTTTTTGCAGAAACTAATTGAATGCGGCAATTGTTGTCAGAGTCGTTTATATTGTCATGTTCTCGTGTTTGCGTAAAATAGAGGCTAGGTTATTGTATAGAATAGATCTTGTCCCAAATGAAGTCCAAAATGAATCTAGAAGATGAAAGTGTGATGCGAATGCCAACTAACAGTTTTAACATTTTGGGAGACCGTTGAATCTGGATAAGGGTTATTGAAGTGAAACATTTTGCTAAAGATACATTAACTCCCACTTGTTAGCTTTCCATTATTCAAACCCCACAATTTTATTTTTCACTAGTGAAATATCGGTATCACCTCCCAAAAATAACAGTGAACAATAAAAAAACATTGGAACTGGGTCCAGAACAAGCAATTTAGTGAATTCGGTAATAAGTAGTAATTTGGCAAAATTTGTGGGAACCCAGTGCCGATTTGTATACCGAAAAGCGATGAACTGCTCTCACTTTTTGTAAATTTCTGCTGCCCGAGTTGAACACGAAATCGGAATTACGCTTTCTCACGGTTTTGGATACGCCCTAAGTCTGTCATATAATTATGCTGCTTTTTCGACATAATTTTATTGAAAACTAACGAACCGTAAACGATTTACATCAAACTAAATATACATCTATATAAAAGGGCCACCTCGACATACATACAAGTTTTTTAAATGTCTAATATTGGGTTCAAATTTAGGCAAGAAAACTATGAATTAAGATGTCTGTTCCATTTCAGATATTCTCTCCGGGTTTAAATATTGTCAAGCGCCTACGTGTATGATCTTTAGTAATAATATTCGTTGTACCGATGTTTTAAATATAAAGTATTGACTGCAGCTGTTTCGGCGAACTTCTGGTACCTAGTAAAATTTAACGTACCAACAGGGCCGGATCTACCATATGGCTTTTTGGGCTTCAGTCCAGGGCCCCGTGGATTCAAGGGGCCCCCAGCCAAGTCAAAGTCAAAAATAGACGTTAAATCCATAATTTTATTAAATTAAACAGATCGTAAAGTTTGCAGCATCAAATATTTTGTTCTTATTTTTTTCTTATACTTTGATTAATTAGGTGGGCCCCTAAGTAGTATTAGCCCAGGGCCCCCTAAACTCACGGTCCGGCCCTGCGTACCAACATTACCTAAGTGAAATAGTGGCCAATGAATGAAAAGCAACACCTAGTTCATTGACAGGGCAACGTGATGCGGGCTTGCCGAGTGCTTTGTCCGCAAACCAGCAACTTGATGGACCAGTGAACAGAGCTAAACGCACGACTTTACGTCAAAAGTGCTAGTTCAATTCGTAGTTTTGGGCCAGTCTACGATATAGATTATGGAGATAGAATATACTTCATGGTGTTTCTCATGCGCAAAACAACATAAATACGATTATTGGAGTTAGACAGATCATCAAGTCACATCATACATTTCAAATTATGTACCTCTTTTATAGACGCGCTATAATAAGTTAATCTCTATGTTTAACTCCTCGGTCTCTTCAAACATCAACAAAATAAGTCTTTCTTCGTACACGAGTTACATACAGATTACTTACAGATCACAGTAAAGGAATAAAATGGATGCTCCCGATTCCGACCACGTCATTATTGATGGTTTAATCGGCTGATTGATTGATACCATTGCAATATAATGAATCAGCATCGCGTTTGAAGATAGATTTATTTACTGAGACGCAACGAAATGCTGGTAATGACTGGGCCATATCTCAAGTTTGTGTATGGTATAGTAATAGTAATTTTTATGATTTAAAGTTAAGTTATCATTTCTGTAACTTTATCCTAATGCTGCGAACAACGCAACAATTTTGTTACACGCTACATTTATCTCGCAACTTCTTCTGCGTAGAATTCTATTATTTCTGTCTATCATGCTGGAACCCGATCTCCCTCTATAAAAGTATCTTAAATGTTGATCCTGCTTATAAATTATCCGTATGCTATAATCCACACACAAACTTGTTCATCGGCTAAATGAATCATACATACATACACATACACAAATCACGTCTTTATCCCTTACGGGGTAGACAGAGCCTAAGGTAACAAGACCTACAGGCCACGTTTAGCAAGACACTGAGGGCGTAGAGGTGGAAAGTAGAATCAAAATAGTGATGGGTTGCTAGCCGCATCGCCTATAACATGATTCCTATGATTTTCGCCCATTCCATCGATGGGTCTTTACCATTTGCGCGGGAAGAGAAGCAACTGGTACATTCCATGTTTTTTCTTTGCTCCCAGACCAGCATGGAAGTAGCTAAATGAATCAAATATACCTAATTAATCGTTCATTACCTATGTATTGTTCCACGATACCTAATATAATATCTTTACAAAAGAATAATGTGATAAACATTTCAAAGAACACCTGGATGCGCACAATTAGAGATCTTAGCCCCATTCAGCGTAAGAACAAGCGACATCTGGCGGCGAGCGTCGACCTCAGTAGGTACCGGTTTAGTTAGACTCGCAGCCTGCTCCGGCGCATGCGCTTACATCCCGTAGTAATGGCAGGGCCACGCTCTGATTGTATTGTTTACGTCAACAAAGTAAAATGGCTTCGCAGATTAACTATTATGGCGACAAGGTCTTAATACGTAAATAAGTATAGTTAGCAAACGAATTCACCGTTAGTTAACGATTCTTGATTGAAAAACCTTAGACTTACTCTCGCAATTAAATTTCATCGTGATCATTTGGGGTACACTTTTATGTAATGATTAAGTCAGATACCTAACGCTCTGTCATATCATATGGAGTCATTGTTTATTAAAAATAATAGTAAAAACCAGCAAAGTGCGAGGCGAACTCGCGCGCAAAGGGTTCCATACCATTAAAAGGGGTAGGTACCAGTAAAACGGCAAGAAAATCATTTCTGTTATATGGGAGCCCCCTTAAATATTTATTTTATTCTGTTTTTAATATTTGAAATTTCAACTGTCTAAGTATCACGGTTCATGAGATAGACTGGTGACAGACGAACGGACGGACGGACAGCGAAGTTTTAGTAATAGTAAAGTGTCAAGACACAGTAGCATAGGTACAAGATGATTTAAAAGTAGGTACAGGCCGTGAGCTCTTAGAATGCCATTTGGGTTTCGGGTACCATCGGCAGATTCAATTACAAACTCATACGAGTGAGCGAGACAGCAAGACTAACCCGAATGGCATTTTCTAGACCGACCGTTTAAACGAGTCCTCGCCTCGCCCGCGCGGTGCAGGGACGCTGAGTGTGACGAGCGCGGGGACCGAGAGAGGTGCGGGCGGCAGGCGCACTACCCGCCCGCACCTCTCTCGGTCCCCTTTGTCGTCCTACCCCGCGCCCCTTTGCCGCGCGGGCAAGGACTCATTTAAGCGGTCGCTCTATAAAGGAGCGACCACATCGCCGCGTATATGCAGTGACGTGTCGTAGGCGTCATGTTTTCTCGTCGTTATTTCATATATTTTGTTGCGTAAAAGCACGTCAACATGTTTTACGCACCGGTGTGGTCGGACCTTTAGAGCTCACGAACTGTATAGGTGGTTGATGCAAAATGTACTAGTTTTACTTGACTTCTTTGTCGCACACAGGTAACACAGGTCAAAACTAACGTAATAGATGACTAAGCGTTTTATTAAATACTAGCTTTTGCCCGCGTATTCGTCCGCGCAGATAACGTCAGTGACGACATATTTTTTTTTTAATAAAAAGTATCCTATGTTACTTCTAATACCTCCAAGAACATGTGTACCTACAAAATTTCATGATGATCGGTTGAGTAGTTTTCGCGTGAAACCGCAACAAACAAACTTACATTCGCATTTATAATATGTATTAGTAGGATTTTTACAGCAAACACAGTATAACGCGTAGTAGTTTAAGTAGGATTATAGAATCAAAATAAATACCATCCTAATTTATTTGTTCACAAAGCACAATGTTTGTTCAAATAAGGCACTTCGTTTATATCTCGGAACGTACTAAATGAAAGCAGCATGTCGCAATAGCTTTTAAGTTGATATCGAGACAATGACCATTTTGGATTTGCAGCGCATGCGTGAAATGATCTGCACTCCGCAGGTAGCGACGCGTGATCGTTCCGTAGGCTTGCTCGCAGCTATTTACTGAGTTACGAAACCACCTGAGAAAAACTATTTACATAACATTACACATTTTCTTGTTATGTCACTAGCCATTCATTACGGGAAACGTCAGTCAGTCACACGGGAGCTATTAAGTGATCCTACTATGGTAGACGCATTTGATTAGACAAAGGGTTTTCTTATCTCCGGAATACTTATACTCGTAACTAACATGAATTCCAAACAAAATACAAACAATGACTGTTTATTCGTGATACCTTATGACACAAAACCGTATTAAGTAGTATCGAGTAGAGAACAAAAGCCAATATCTATATAGGCAGTTAAGCGAAAGGAAGGACAAAAACTCTTTTTTTTACTCGTTTCCCACGGCACACGGAGTACGCGTAGGTGCACATATTTTGTCTCGCTTCAACTCAAACGTTTTACGAGGATGAACCGTTCTACGACACACGTGGCTGTGTGAAAGAAAGGCGTCCTGCCAAAACAGGTTTTACTGCACCAGAGAACGGGATCAAGGTTTGGGTACTTGTACTTGGGTACTTAACTTATAAGTTGTAGCCATTATGTCTAAGCTAACTGCACAATAAAACCGAATTACAAAACGCCGAAGATCAACGTACACTGCTTAAGAGGCGGAGTAATAGAAGCAATAACAATCTTATTATTACGGCTATTAAAGAAACAATAAATTTAATGATAAGTCGAAATATATCTCTTAAAATGTGAAATGAACAAAATTACAGTCTGCGCAATAATTTATGTGAACGGAGGCATAGGAACTGAAGTAGCATTCAAAAGACGGTCACTTGTGTATTGTATTGCTTTTGAACGGCAGGTAGACACTTATTGTTCTGTATAAATAGTTGTCCAGGCAAGGTATGATTTGAAGATAACGCAACTACACAGACGGTAGACGGTAACTGGATCCTCCAGTTGTAAGATTACTTTTTGTTATTTGACTGTTTGAGTTGAGGGATGACTAATAGATTTTTCGTTTCTATAAATTCTGTTTACGATTTTGCATATTTCAGTGTTTTTAGGAAAAAATCTATACAAAGATCACTGTACGTGCATACTTATATAACACATATATACAACCAGCCGTGACTATAAACCCTGAATAGATTAGACACGGGTGATTCGTCCTTATGATCTTATCCATTAAACTGAGTTTCACTTATTAACTTTAATATTATTAATGCTGCTTGTAATAATTATAATAACTTTAATGGGTAACATAAGCTTCAAAACACATGCCGTTATTTGAACTGTCTTACTCAAAATCGAGAACACAAAGCGCGCTAATCAAGCATGCAGCAACACGACGCTGCCAAAACCGGCATCAATAGCAAATTCCCTCTTCAATAAGGTTCTCGTTTCATTGTGTGTGTATTTTAGGATACAGTGCGAAGGGCACAATTTCTATAGCAGGTAGAGGCATCCCTTGTCAAATGACGACCGCTTCACAACTAACCACACGTGTTCAATGCTATAAATCAATGCCCTCTATCTACTTAAATATACAATGTGGAATACAGCGATCCTTTACACAAAGAACGGGAGAGATCGAGCCCGCACAATGAAGAAACTTTAGATGCAAACATGCAGTCCGGCCATGTCAGGCCAGGCCACATTCAACTGGGACATTTGTCTCATTTAGATGCATTTCGTAAAATTGAAAGAGATCGTTACATTTGTATCACCAGACATTACCAGACACCTCTGCCTGAGTCATTCCCTTCGGTGCACGAACCGGTTCTAGTGAGAAAAAAATGATGCGCCGAGCTGACCTGCGTCAGGCGTAAGTACTGGTGTACCAGGTAAGCGCACGTGTGTGCGTGTTTGTATGTACACAAGGCTCTCTTGTAACCGTAGCAACCGTAGGCTACGAAGGCTGCGCCGGAGTTTGTTTGTGCGCGTAAAGCCAGTCGTAACCTGTTCAGTATGGTTGAATGAAGAGTGGCACAGGAGGTAAGCTACTTTCTACCGGTCGCTCCACTGAAGCTAGCTCCACGTGATTCTGCTGTTTACGAAACTAAAAGCTTTTTAAGTAATTTACTTTTATTAATTTTAAACTAAAACTAGACAGTATTACTAAACCCATTTAATATACTAGATTGTATCGTATCTGAGAGTCAATTTATTTTCATATGAATATGAATCAATTTAGCATAATATCAAAACGCGCGTG
This sequence comes from Pandemis corylana, assembly GCA_949127965.1. NCBI lineage: Eukaryota > Metazoa > Arthropoda > Insecta > Lepidoptera > Tortricidae > Pandemis > Pandemis corylana. Next base: position 7,974,690 of record OX421857.1, read on the forward strand.
TTTATACTTGCGTAATATTAGCTTCCGTTCTCATATATCGTAAATCTCCCGCTACATATATTTAGGTAGGTACATAAAGTATATGTATATTATATCATACACATTGAACGGGTGTACACTTCGCCAACATTTTATTACATTCAAGGCACTCTACAAAGTGCAAGGTTTAGAGTAGATAAAAATCTCTACCGAAAAAAGGAAATATAGAGGTTATTCGGTTCCTCGTTAATGTCTTTTGTAACATCAATGTGGTAGAGTAAACAAGGTAGGCACTTTTATAATACTAACGAAACTATCATATTACATAACGCAACGATTTTTAAATTGAGGTTTAATATAGTAAACCTTAATGGCAAAACCGTGTATTTAATAAGCGCTGCATAATTATATACTTCTGCCGATTATAACTTGATATCGACTCACTTTAACTAGAGTTGAGTGTTTAGCTAATTAGATACCTACATTTTCGTGCGATATTCATAAAATGCGTGAACGGCATAATTTACCGTTCCTGATAAATTTCAAAATCCACCAATTTTACAGAATCAGATCTGGTTAAAGAGATGGATTCGGGTTTCGTCGAGTGGATAAATAAATTATAACGTATTTCCGGTCGCGGAAATTTGGATCCCCCAATTCCTAACAAGATTTGATTACATCTACAATCCCGGAAAATGACGGTGCACGTGAACCCTACCTGGGAAAGGGGAGGAAAGTTAGCTCTCTTTTAATGGATCACTTTTTCTTTTATATTACGCTGGTAAAAAATGGAGCAATGACTATGATACACTCTAAATATTCTTTGTTATTCTTTACTTTTTTTAATAATACGGAACGATAGCTTCAAAGAATTTAGCAGACAAAAAGTGAACCACAAAAGGTGCTCGTGTGCGTGACGAACGTACAGCCGATAAGTTGTCCAATCTGCGTCACAGAATATAACGACTAAGTTTAATCCTAAAGTAATGTTATAAAGTTTGTGATATTTTTAAGAACTCTTCCACTGGCAGATTTCTATGCTACATTATCACAGAGTGTATATACTGTTTATTCCAATCATTGCATAATTTCCGCGGGAAGCAAACAAAATCGTGGGCAACAGCTACTTAGCCATAATGTAAGATTTGTATTGTGTACAATCTACCCCAAATACGTTTACGAATCTGAATATAGGTGTCAAAAAGGAGAAAGTTTGAATCTCACTTTACTAACGCTAACTTATTTTGTGCGAACTGCACTATAGGCAATTATGACTGTGTTAATTTTTAGAACTTATTTATTAGTTCTGTCTCATTGTAATTCCAAACACGTTTGATCAATTTTAAGGGCTGGGATCCCTTGCACGACCTAGGCTAAAATCAAGAGCGTTGATGAATTCAATGAATGCCCAGCTTAATTATTGTCCTGCAGCTCCCTCAAATTTGAGAAGGGACCGCAGGGCGAGGGGAAGCGTCACAAAAGAGCGATGTCCACGCCACTACCTATCCATTGATACAAATCCTATGGGATGAAATATGCGAGGGTGTGGGTAGTGCGAAACTTTGTATCGGACTATGCGTAGCTTTGGCTGGTATTTGTAAAACATTATCCGAAGGTATTTGATTTATTTTATGACGCAGTTTGTTACGTAAGGCAATAACATTGTAACAGGGCACATATTGTTAAAGTAATAGAAAGGAGATCGCTTCTAATATACTCGTACTTTTGCGAATGAATCTTTTTTTATGACATCTAAATGCAAATGTTTGTCGAAACGAAAATTACCAAAATTAGACTATGGCCCGTTATGCTTTTTTGAATCTAAGAAATTTAAAAATCAAGACGATGTTGAAGTTTCCTCGTCCTTCAATCATAGACGAACTAACAAAGTTATGTTTTAATCTTATATTAAAGAAGACCCCAGTTTCAAACACATTACAAAAAAACAAATACATGTTCTTACTCTACTTAGTTCTAAAGTACATAATCGTTTTTCTTATGTTGTGGTCACCATTCGATCAGAATTAATGTCGACACGTTTAAAGCGCTTGTTAATTGAATTCTAAACTTGAATTCACTTCACCTCATTTGGGACGCAAAAGTTAATTAATTTGAACTGTTCGCGGGCACTAGCACGACTCGATACGGCATCTGCGGCGAAGCTACAAAGGCTCTGGGGGAGGGGGGGGGGGGGGGGGCTACTCCGAAATTCAACTTTCGGAGTTCATGTCATACCGACCCTCTCACTCTGAAATAAATGACTAGGTATTAGTGTGAGCGGAACGGCACGAAACGAACTTCGAAAATCCAATTTCCCTTCTTACCGGTTGGATACAATTTTCCAACTGAGGTCAACCTGGTTGTGTTGATGTTCCAATCTGTCGAATACCCAATAAGTTTTGACAAAATTTCATTTTTAATACATGTTTTTTTGCTGTCTGTTTTTGTTTATGCTTACATTGTCATCCAATTTAAAATCCATTCGACAAGTGGAAATGGGTTAAATTTGACTTTCAAATTTTGACCTAAGCCAACTAACAAACATTGTAAGTCAAATAAAACTTTGTGAAATTCTGTGTTTCTTTTTTAACCCAACCGTGAAGAAGGGATTCAAAGTTTGAATTCGTGTAAGTAGGTGTGGTTTACCAAATTGCTATATTTTTGCTGAAATGACTGCTATGAACTGTTCTTTTGAAGTGACTGCTTTGTTCTTTCTGTTATAGAATTAATTCATAGCACATACGATTGAAATAAATCCTAGTGTCCGTATTTACAATTCATGATTATCGTCTATTCATTAACGACTTCCGTGGAGATGGGTCTTGAATAGGTACTCATAGCTAGAAAATAGCACGATTCAAGCAGCCTCTATAAACACGATAGTTTTCTTCTTTCATCGAGGCAATAGATTGGCAATCCTACGCCGTGATTCCCAATGTAAATTAAGAACCAATTGTCTTCAATCTCGCAGAAACCATTGAAAATTGGATTTATCAACGAACACCTCATGACATGGCCTCTTATCTCGTAAGTAATGCAGCCACAGTACATTCGATCCTGGGAAATTCAGCTAGCAAAACAAATGCTAACCAACGTAACACAACAGTCGCCGGGAACAATGAAAATAAATTGAAATCCTCTAACATTCCCTCCTGGGACCCCGCAATTAATATGAGCATAAATCACTCGTACGAACGTCTATTATGATTATACAGGATACTATTACAATGATCGCAAGCCGCCGAGGGGCATTGAACCAGCTTGTTCTTGTGTCATATGAAAAATATGGCACGTGTCAAGTTTGTTTATACATATTTTATTGTCGCTGACTAAAGGTAGGATTTAGGAATGCTATTTTATGCACATTACTTATCTGATTAACACAAATGTTTTAAATACCGTAGAAATAAAGTAAATTAAAATCACTTTCTAAGCAGCTGTGTTTATGTCCAAATATGTATAAAGGAAGAAACACATTCGATTATAAGGAATACAATGACACATCAACAATCAGTGAATAATGTGGGGCAAAGGTTGCAGACACGTAAATGGAGAAGGCGAAGTATCAATGAGTCAAGTCAAGTAGCCATGTAAGTATTTTTTGTTGGACTTACTACATATTTAAAGAATATTTTAATGCATGCATACAAAGTAGACTATACGACTTTAATATTGCACTGTTAAAGCGTATGTTAATATGCATTGCTTTAAAGTTTTCGGCGTTGAGGGATAATTAGTTATTCAACGATACCTTTTAGCTTATGTATATTTTAATAATTTGAATTCGCAAGCTAAAAACCAGCACCGTAGGCATATTTATGGTAATAACGGTCACCCGCAAAAGCCCTATTATTAAACCGAAGGGTCGATCGAAACATACGGTCACAACTGCTGGGGCAAACTGCAATCGCTCTTGCGTCAATATCAATTGTCTAATTCATTAATCATAAAAGTCATGAAAAATATCCCCCAGCTAAGGCTATAAGCTATTATAGAAGGGCTAACTGATCACCAGATATCATAAAATATATTCTCAATAAAGAATGGTCTTGACATTTTGAAGTGCACTCGTGACTAAAATAATTGGTAGGAGTGCCATCTTAATTTTGTTTTTATTTTATGAAATGGTTTTTATAGGAAAATTTTTGGTCTCATTGAAAAGTATGTATACCGTAGTCAAACTTTGACGATATTTTTTAATTAAATAGGAGAACGTAGGCTTACTTAAAATCAGTTGAACAAAAATTTGTACTTTACCATAAAGTATAAATATTAATGTAAGCCTTTATCAGTTTGGTTTTTATTTATTTCGTGTAATACATTTTTCGTGTTTGTGTTTCGTTTTTTGGTCCACTTGTTAAAAATATTAAAGGTGATTGACTTGTAATTACAGGCTGTTGTGTTTGCGTGTTTCAATGCTTGCCACAATAAAGGCACCTGTGCGTGCAGGCAACATAACATATTTTTCCTATAAGCTTATTCTATACGGAACTGGATTAATCGCCATACATCCGCAAAATTTGTTTTTATTTCACAAACAGTGGGTGTTGGATACTTAAAATCAGATTCCCCGCAACAATTCATTACGCGAATAACCACGATTATGAACATGATTCCGCAACTGTTCATGAGTGATGGAAGGCGGCCATGTTTTATTCTGTTTTTAAAACCATTCTCCGATTCAATGCTGAATAATGTCTTTTGAACTCGTTCCGCTTTATGAAGCTCTCGACTATTTCCCCGTTTACGATTTATTTGCGAGGAATCAATAAAGACCTGCCACGGTACTTCCAGACTTTTAGCATTCGAAATTTATGTGCTTGATGCACTTCGATTTTAATATCGGAGCCAAGGACGACCTTTTACGACAAGGATCAAGTATCGGCAGATATGAAGCTTTTATATAGGTACCAACAGTGTACACTCCGTTGCTAACACTAGCGCATTTAAACTGCTAATTACACTGGTAATAGTGATCTGAGTAACAGAATGTGGTTCTTAATTGATAACGGAATACACTACAGTAGTTGTATTTATAGTTTAGTAAGTTTTAGTTTCAAAGTTTACATTAAAACAACTGCAAGCGCTCTTTGAACTTATATGATAACAATAAAAAAAATAGAAGAGCAAACTACACATGGAGTACAAAAACGGAGAGACATAAAAGCTACAAACATTCAATTTCAACATAGAAATCATTTGCTCGCGTAGAATGTCTGTCGGTACATGCAGCCAGCTAAACTTTCATAATGAAAGCGTGCCAAAGCAAATCAGTCATTATTGTAACAGTGGTAAGAATCGAGACGGCTGCAGATTGCTGCACGCAGAGTGCACGAGCGTGGGTCAGTCGCGGCGAGGTCACCGAACGAAATGTCAGGCGGCCGGATCCGTTTCACTGGATATTTGAACATTATCATAAGTTATCTAACCCGACTATTCCACTAACATAATAATGAATGATCCCCGAAACATGGCCCTGTAACAAATATCAGAGAATGGGGTCTATAATAAGTAAGTAAATGCTTAATTTACTGCTCTACTTTGCTTTTGGTTTGCTTTATATTTTTGTGATAATCGTGTCTGATATTAGTAAGTAGAACTAGTTTATCAGACAAAAATGTTGCCAGACATGAGAAAAATGTAAGTCATTGTAAATATATATGTATCGATTGTACAACAACGAAAAGAATGTTAAAACTGTCAAATGAGGAAGTAAATTATTTATTAAGTTCACAATAGTCGCCGTTTCAATCGTTTTTTTTTTGGGAAACAATATTATTTGACATTATTTTTTTTCACCTGAGTATACAGTTGTTTCGTTAATCATACGTTGTGTAAACAAAATTATTGTTCCGATTTTAAAGCGCAGTAGCGTTGCTCTGTGTAAAAAAAATTGTAAAGCAAAATTACTGATATTCAGAGCGTTATTTTTATAATATCGATTAAGAACAGCATCAATTAGTATGTAGTTTGTATGAAGATGTATCGTTAGGATTAGGATTTCATCCACGTTACATCAATAAGTAGGACTACGAGTATATCTTTAAAAACATGTCAATATCGTCACATCTTTGATAAAAAAACTAAAAACAGGTTCCTAAAATATCAGCTCTGCTTTATAGGTCAACACAACGTAGATTAAAAATGAGTTGGTGGTATTTAACGATCACCAAACATAGTAAAATTACGCCTATATCAACCGTTATAAACAGGAAAATACCTACCATAAAGTTTTGATTTCTAAATGACAATTACGGTTCAAAAGTTCAAGCATTATTGCTGACGATTTCATATGATGCGTGATTCTGCGCTGCCCCGTCATTACGCACGGACGACGACCATTTACATAATGACCCTAGCGAATGGCGGTGAAAGATAGCTATCGTGGCAAAAACGTCACTTCACCATCCTATAATGGGGGTGATACATCCGAGCATTTTCACGAGCAGAAATAGGGAACATGTACGCGACGACGGTAAACATGAGCATGACCATGTCAGCGAGCAAGATATTAACCAGTCATCGGTGGGATTTCAACGATATTTCCTGTCTGCTTTACAATTAATCACTACTCGTGTTAAGTAATAAACTCGAATGCAACAAAAGTTCAATCTATGTAAACAAAATTTAAATCACCTTTTCGGTTTCATATTGTAGGTATTTTGTTTAACTCAAGCTTCATGGCACAAACTCTTTTCGTTGTTCTAATCATTTCGAAAAAAAAATGTTTTCTTCAATCTTAGAAGGAATTTTAATAAACTTCTGTTCGTCGGATTGATATGAAATTGAAATAGAGCTGGAAAAATTACATGATACATTATAAGAATAAGTACAGGACAATGCCTTTTTCTTAACACATGCAGCGTAATTTCTCGGGCTCTGTTCATTGTTCTGCTCATGGCTATCACCTCCTTAAACTTCACAAGGTTGTTAGTGAAATTTCGTAACCTTAACACAACCTAGTTCGGTTGAAACCACTATCAGTAGGTAAGAATACGTGACACAATCCCTTAAGTCGGGTACTTTGTTAACAAAACACTTAACGTAAATGAAAGTGTTTAATGTTCTATTGTGTAACGTTACCTATTTGACCGAATAATGCCTACAATGGGATATATGTTGCATTACGTGGCTCTTTTATCGTTTTTCTTTATTCTGTATACGTAGTCTTACGTAATTTTGACTTGTACTATTATACGCTTCGTCATAGCGTTACAATTGAACATGGACTACAAATTCCATTTTAGGAGGAAATTTTAGTTTAACTAACATTTATATTCAACGCGAGCAAAGCTGTTAATGCAGCTAATTCAAATACGAATCATTCGGGACAAGATAATTGTTGAGCTAGCAAGTGTTCTTTAACAACATACTTTAGGTATCTATCACTATTTATTTCAGTATAGAGTAAAATTTTTGAACAGTATTTATTAAACTTTCCTTAATAAGGAATTCCCTACACAGCGGCGTATAATTTTCATCGTAATTAAAGGCTCCGCCGTCTCATTTTTCCATTGTTTAATTGCGTATCTAATTAAGTGTGTAATGAAAGAATCATCCATAATGAGCCGTAGCGCGAGGAGCGTACAATATAATGTTATCAAAATGACTCATTAAGTTTTAAGATAAAGCAAACGTTTGATCACAAGCCAGTCCGAGTTATAGATACTGTCATCGATCATCATTGTAATTGATTGCATCCGTGTATAGGTAATCCATTGTCACATGAAACACTACATTTCATGCGATAACATGCATTTGAACAGAAGCAAATGTAATCTTTATTGTAATACATTGATTTCGATTTACGATTAGCTATTATAGTGGTGGCCTGATTAAATATGAGCAAGTTTAATGATGATTGTGTCAGTAAGTACAAAAATGTTATTAAATAATTGCCCGAACTATCGACAGTACGTTACACATATTGTCTACGGGATGTGGACTACGATGGCCATATAGGCTTAAACGAGCTCCCGATATAATTTCTGTTTCTACGGCACATTTCCTAGAACCAGCTTTAAATAATTGTCAACATATCGACAATTCAGTAACTTTGCAGTGAAATGCTTAAATCGCGTGCCATCGGCCCACCGACACGGAACGCTCATTAGCCGAGCAACGAAACTAACATGTCTGTAGCGTGCCTCGCACTATTATCCTGACGAAATGTTTATATCCAATACTGCACTTAGTTAATCCAATAAATTTTTACGCTTGAGCCATTATGTTTTTCGTTCTGCCAATTCGACACAATTCAGACATAGCTAGTACCAACCTACTCGCTCGTAGGTTCAGCCGTATGTAAAATAAACTGTGCAGGCCTGCGTTTTGTATAATCACTGCAACGAGAATTGAGCTTGTAATAAGACAAAAGTACAGTAATACCAGTGTCTTAATATCTATGAATGACGGTTCTTGTACGAGTATTTTGATTAAACGCTCTATAAAAGGAGTTTGGCGTTTTTAGCTAACTATAACTAAATAAGTTTTTCCAAAATACAATCTTTTAGGGATAAGTTCGCCTTTGTACATGTGTGTTGTCCTGTATTCATCTTTTTCTTGTGTTTTATGTACAATAAAGAGTTATACATACATACATACATACACTGTCACCGCTAGGAACTGATAGTTTCTACTGTATGAACGAATTTTGTGATGCAAACAGTCATCAATATCGTAATTTGTGGAGCTATCAAAAACATTTAAATTAATTTTAAGAATGACGCCCTACTTTCTACAAAATAAACGATTGATTTACTAGTTCAAACTGCGACTAAGCTAACAATGTACGTTAGTGCAATTACGTCAAAAAGATTCATTCGCTTCTATAGAAATTCGATTAGAGTTGACAAATCGCAGCGTCAGTGGCCGTAGAAGGAACCTACATTCGACGTCGGCACTTTCACCTGGAGCCGGCAACCGACAGTCGACCGCAATCACGACACTTATCACACGTAGCTTGTATCTACAGCTTAGGCTCGGTTGAGATAGAAACCCAGAACGTAGCGTCACTCTTGTAAATGTTACTTTTGCTATTAACAACATTTTAACGCGTTGCTATTTTTTTTTGTAACCAAGTGACTTTTTCTGAGCGCTGATACAGTATTAAACTCGAATTATTATTAACTATATGAAGAAATAGCACCCCATCCGTAAAAAAATAATGCCTTCTGGTATGGATAATGGATATAATCTCACTTATCAGTTTGGGAATATGTTACAAAAACAGATTACGTTGTAACGGCCCACAATGACGTTGCCAAACATCACATTAGAGTGAGTATATCTCATAAAATACATCATTTTCCATTGTAGAGAGATATAAAATCCCAAGCAATTTGTAACAAAACAATATCTACGTTAGGATTTCACAACGCACGACCACAGCGACCAGTGCTGTATGCTGCGCCGGCGCGGCTTGCGCAACGCTAAGGTCAAACAACCGAATCAACTAGTCATTGGCATATGGTGCTAATAGATTCCGAGCAAACCTAGACACTTTTATCATTGGCATGATTTTTCATGGTCTTTAACCGCGGCATTGTAATTGCGAGTACCTACTGAGTTTTCAAACCAAATCATATACATCCGCCAAAATGAAATAAAGCAGGTACAAGATATTTTGGGGTAAAACACTTTAAATTTAGACGGGGGTTTCGAGGCTGTGGGTGCGGACGGACGGACAATGCTCTAGCAAATTGAATTGCATCGCCCGAGGACGGTCGAAGTCGGTCCGTAATTGGCCGCTCGACTTGCTTAGCCAAGATAGGAGCTCAAGCACAATCTTGAGCTGAACAACATGATTTAAATAGCCAAGAAAGTATCGTGAAAGACTAATGACCTCATAAACAGTCATTATGTTACTTTATGTCAAAAAAACAAGTGGATCAAAGACGCTTTGATTTATAATAGTGGCCGATGGAATTCTAAATAACGATTAAGTCAATCCACTTTCGTTTACTTACTTTAGTTTCCAATACAGAGCTTTTTCTAGCGAGTTTGGCGCAAGTCCCGTGCCATTAGGATGTTGGCAAAGAGCCAGCACCGCGCGAGGTGTATGTTTATTTGTAAGCTTAACATTCAAGGAAGTGTGGAATCTTGGAATAGAACTCCGTTTTAGTACGGAATGATAACTCGTTTCGCAGCAATACGGAGTTTTATGCACGCGCTTTGCTATTGATTGTGAGAAAATTATGCAGGATAAACAGTTCCGGCTTATTTTAATGTCTCATCAGGCAAATGGGGCGCGGGAGGTTTTCATTTCCCGACTAAAATGCGTTGAATCAGCTAAAATGCTGCTCGAAGTGTTTTGTACTGGTATTTACATTTCGCTTTCTCAATAGCTGGCAGAACCAATTTTTTACCCTGTAGGGAATTAAAAGTTCTGAAATAGTCAGGTTTTTATAAAAATCCTTTTCTAGGTTTCTCCTGTGTTAATGTATTAGGTACTTTACTTTATGTGCGTGATTATCTGATCTTGACATTAAATAAAATCAAAAACAAATGAATGAAATTCCATCCGAAATCTTGACGTCTAGCAACCCTATCTGAGTGTTGGTGATCTAGAAATGTGACAATCGTCGTTTGCGGATGCGCGCAGCCCACTTCTCACCGCGCTGTGTTTCGCGCGATATTGACCGACAAACGTTTAGAGGACAGTCTTGTTTACGGCACAAACTAGCGAAATTCACTACCGAATTTGATTTGTAAGATGGGTGTCGAAAGTTGTAATGGCGTCGCTCTTTTTTAGCTCCGTCAAGAACTTACCATTAAGAGCAAAAATATCAAACATCACTTTTACACTATACTTAATTGTACATGACCACATTTGTATGTATATGGTAGGAGAATTGGTGGCAGTAAAACAGTTAAGTTTGTGTTCCATCTTGTCTTAGACTGTGTCCGCTGCGCGGACACGGGATTTATTTTTCGTTTAAGAAAAGGCGTAGTATCTTGACAAAACATACATTCATTTTATTATGACACTAGCATGTCAAAAAACAACATTAAGAGAATAAAGTAAATGTAGGAGGACGGCGCAAGGAGTCTGTAACAGACTGATTAAACCCACATTTTTCAATTGCAGACGACTGCGGAGTTCTAGTTTACGTGCATTTAAAGATCAAGAAGTGAAACTTGAGTTATTAAACTATGATTAAATGAAAAATTAAACTAAAACTAATAAAATAATTAAAAAAGGAGAGACGGTTGTTCACATCTGATTTGATATTACTTGTTGTCTTTTTACTACTTAATTGCTATCGTCGTTAAACCCTAACAACTAATGCCAATTAGCAAGCACTAAATAATTATTAAAGTTTTGTTTCTTTTAATATTATAGTCCTCCTCTTTTAGTCTTATTTTCGAGTAGTTTATTGAGCTACTTGAGTTCTGAATGCTTGACAACCGTCCAAATTTAAGTTTAGTAATTAAATTATTTTTAATAATATTTTATTTTTAATATAATAGGAGACGTTTTGGAAAAAGGTCAGGTCAAGAGTACTCCAAACCGACGAGCATGTATGAAGATCTGAGTGTGGATTAAGCGAAAGAGGTATGTCAGGATCGTAGCAAGTGGAACAAAGTAGTCTCTGCCCCCTGTGGGAAAGAGGCGTGACAGTATGTATGTATGTATTATTTTTAATTAGTTTTATTAACTCTCATTGGGTTAACTAGTATGCCTAAGGCATATTTAGTCTGCACACTGTGGTCTTTTAATGAACTATATATGCACTGTAAAACAGTAAAACCGTAAGCAGAAGTATCACACCACACCACACATCGTGTATTCCATCCATCACACCACAGTGCCTTTAAGGCTTGCGAAAATACTGGTGCTCCCCAGCTACTCGCTACATTAGCAGTTTTCACTTACGATGTGCTTATGAGTTATGATTAGCGAAAAAATTTAATACATAATTAATTATGTTATACACTGACCGACCTCACACGCGCGGCTTGGGGCGCGGGGTAGGACGACCGCGTGGACCTCTCGGTGCGGCGGGTAGTGCGCTTGCTGCCCGCACCTCTCTCGACCCCTTTTGTCGTCCCGCCCCGCGCGAGCGATGATTCATTTAAGCGGTCGATCTATAGTTCCTTACATACATACATACATACATAAATCACGTCTTTATCCCTTACGGGGTAGACAGAGCTTAAGGTTACAAGACCAAAAAGCCACGTTTAGCATGATTTGGGCGTATAGTCGGAAAGGGGGAATCAAAATAGTGATGGGTTGCCAGCCCCATCGCCTATAACATAATTCCTAAGATTTTCGCCCATTCCCTCGATGGGCTTTTACCATCTGCGCGGGAAGAGAAGCAACTGGTTCATTCTATGTTTTTTCTTTATACTCCCAGACCAGCATGGAAGAATAGCTCCTTCCGAAAAATATATTTTTATAGTATTTATATTGTAAGCTGAAGTTTACATACTTTAGAAGACTTAAGCTTCACTGTTTTTGCTTGAGGAAGTGCGTTCTCTGTCAGTTAATATATCAGTTTGTTTGCCAGTCAGTTAGGTTCGTCAAAAAGTACAATGCTCTTAAAATAACAGTTGGCAGTTAAATTTATATTTATCCACTTAATGCACTATCTCGTTTACCTATGTGTGTACCTACTAGTCGACACAGAATGTTTTCAGCGCCCTCTCGTTACGTTCAATTTCAGATCGGCATATTTAAAACATCGAAGACTATTATCACTTTCAACTCAATATGACAACCTGCCTTATTGCATTTATTTAGACGTAGAAACTGTCCGACTTTCAAAATTGAAGTGAATAGCAAGAAAAACGTTAAAAATGGTATACCTAAAGCACTTACTCGAATTTTTATTTCAGCGTCATATGAGATTATGTGTAGAAGGTAGGTTATGGTAAGTTAGCGTGCCGAATTAACCTGACGTACCTACTGACATGTCTACAGATGATTCCTAAAATACAAAAGTGTCCATTTGGTCTTGAGTGCAGTAGTAATAACATTCAAAGAGAAACAATACCTACATACGCTGCAATGGTTTTCGTAATACGTGTGCTGCTAATCTCTGCCCACAGCCGGCGGGGCAGCCTACATGCAACTTTCCACCATGTGCGCGCAAACCAGTTCCCCGGCACGACTGGGTACACCTACACTCATTTAATTAACCAATACTATGTTCCTACTACCTCATTTTTATGCATCCTATTAATTGCTAGCAATTTAGTTTCTTTATTAATTATTATTGAGTCTTTTTATTTTCTCTTAAACTGAACACGCACTTTTGCGTTTCAAAAGTGTGCAGCTTAGTGTGAATTTCGAGTTTCAATGTTCTTTCTTTCGAATAGGTAGTCAACTGAAATCGTTGCGTTGAAAGAGAAAATGTGACCATATCACGTGGAAAATGTTGCACATGACAAAATAAGTTACATAACATTATACCGAGACTAATCAAAGCATGTAAAACGAACGTTCGGTTTTGCATTTTAGCGCACGAGTTGTTATGGCACTGTCCGGGGCTCTCCAACAAAAGACTTCAACGAACACACGCGAAGACGAACTCCTATAACTATCTATCTATCTAGTAGTCTCTGACGACCGCTACGCTACGGTTACGAGAAGATTTATGTTGTATTCATGCGCAGTACTGTGCACGTATCTCGATCTTTGTTCCGGCTTTGTATACCACATGCGAGACCGCCTTTCTCCAAAGCCGTAAGTTCAACCTGACCGACTAATGATTAACTTCGTACCTATTGACAATCGTGTGTCAACGATATAATGAGAGCTATCAACAACTGTAGTGGATAATGTTATCAAATAAATGTGCAGAAGAGTACTCAGTGTAAGTAGTACCCACACAAACAATACAATAACACAAGGACAATGCGGTCATTAAATCGCCATGTTATCGACACATCGTGAAATTATACCTACTATCCTAGAAGTTCTTGCATTAGATGCCTATTTAGACGCATAGGAAAACAATGTAAAATATCAAAGGAATTATGCGCACCTTAGTGGGATGGGCTGGAAGGGAAACCGATGCGCAGGAGGATGCGGTGCGATGATCGGCGCGGGCGGCGGCACGGGCACCGGCAGCGCGTGCTGCGGCGGTAGCGGCGGCAGCGGCAGCGGCGGCGGCGGTAGTGTGCTGTACGGGGGCGGCGGCACGCTCTCCAGCTCGGGCACCCGCGGCGCCCGCGCTCGCCGGGTCCTGCGCCGCCGTGCCGGCTCCTCCGTCTGGCACTCCGCGCTCGCTACACTCCGCTCCCGCTCCGTCTGCACCGCACTGTTTACATTACAACTGACAGGCGCATCCTGCACTTGCACTATGACACTAGACACGTTCCGATCTTCGGCCGGGACTCGCACCGAGACCGCCTCGGCCGGGACGGGCAGCCGCATCTCGTGGCGGGGGATCGAGCGTGACGGCGCGCGCGCATGACGACCGCCGCTTGGCGACTGAGCGCCCCCTCTCTCGGCCAGGGCTCCGTCGGTGCGGGAGCGCGCGAGGGGCGGCGAGCGGCACTCGTACGGCTGCCATAGCAGCGCGGAGAGCGCCTCGGCGGCGGACAGCGGCGGCCCGGGCAGCGCGGTCAGCGCCAGCGCGCCGCCGCTCATCCCGCCCGCGCCCGCCACCCGCCGCCGGCGCCGCTTCTACCTGCACCACACAAACATTGCCCGCTATCAAACTGCATTGACTTTTTATAAGAATAAGAAAACTTTATTGACTGATACAGATACACACCGAATATTACATATGGATAATTATTCTAACCAGCCAAATGGCCGCCACTCAGCTATGTGTCACGATAATATCCCGGATAATCTCGTGACGCTGATTTTCAGTGACGCCAGTTACATAGTTACAGAGATGGCTGTCATCAGGCACACATCCCAGTTCATACTGGTTTACGAACTCACCACTTCCTATACCCATACCTTATACAAGAATTATGATTACTATTTTGAAATACAATTTTTGAAAACATTATTCTTCTATTCTATTCTCCCTTAGTGGCGGCCGTAAGGCTTGGGCCAATGTCAGTTTAATGACAGGTGTGCGGTTGATTCTGTCCACGTCAACGAGTAGGCAGCAGCAAGGAAATAATTTTGCAACTAAACCCCTTTTCGGCTGAGTGCTGATGTGGAGTCACCCTAGGACAAACACAAAATTGATAAGAATACACAAATGGAGGATACAGGTTGAATTAAAACCTTAAATTATTAGAGCTGATGAAATCACACAATATGGTAATGAAAGGAGAAAAGACATAGCGAAGAAGAGATTTAAAGTTAATGGGACGGGGAATGAAGGGAGGGAGAAGATCATACAAGGAGGAAGACAATTTAGGACATTCGAAGAATATGTGATCGGGGAAACCCTCATCCAAGCCACATTCACACAAAGAATTGTCTCTGACGCGAATTTTACTGAGGAAGACAGGAGTACTACAGTGACCTATTCTAAGTCTGCAGATCGTAGACGTAGTTATCTTGCTCGCCTCGCGAAATTTAAAAAACCAAGGTTTTACAGGAACCCTATCCTGTATGTCAGCGTAATGCAGGCCCTTCACTTGACTCGTTCTAACCCAATGAACCAGCCAGTCAGAGTCTAAGCGGACCTTAGCCAGGGCAATCAGGTCGTGCGTATAGCATCTGTAGTGAGAGTCGCAGCCAGAACGGGTCGCCTCCTTAGCAAGCTGATCCGCCATCTCGTTACCCTGGATGCCAACATGAGCCGGTATCCAGGCCAACGAGACTCTAGCATTTTTCGCAAAGAGGCGATGAAGGACTTGCTTTATATTAAGGATCACCGGGAATTTGGTTTTGGCGCGCAATTGGTTCGATAAAATCGCCTGTAAAGAACTTTTGGAGTCTGTGAAGATAACGCAATTATCAAGATTGTGAGATTCAATATAATTCAAAGCCTCAAGAATTGCCAACGCCTCTCCAGTGAAAACCGACGAGAGAGACGGCAACCTGTAACTCAGAATAATTTTGAACTTGGGAATCCAAACAGCAGAACCCACGCAACCCTGGTCAGAGACCTGAGAGGCATCTGTATAGAAAGCAGTCCAGCCAGGCCAGTATTTGTCGATAGCACGTCTTACATCAATATTGGCAGAGGAGGGAACTCTATCGATGTTTAGGTCGAGTCGAATATCAGGACGGAACATGATTGCATCGAAAGGGGTTTCAAAGAGGGGGTTTAACCTACACTGAAAAATAGGACAGGGAAGGAGAGTAATTTTGATATAGCTTTTAACCAAACAGGGGATATCCTTGTGAGCCCAGTAAGGAGAGGAAGATACTAAAGCAGAAAGAGAGTGTAGTTTAGGTAACAAGGGATGAGAAGAGAATTGCATGATCCTAAACACAAATCTATCCGAGAGGAACTGTCTCCTAATTGAGAGAGGAGGGTCAACGCATTCAGTCTGGAGGGCATTAGTTGGAGAAGACCTCATAGCTCCAATGACGATACGAAGACTCTTGAATTGGATTTTGTCAAGTGAGTTTAAACCAATTTTGTTACAAGGCTCTAAAAGGAAAGACCCATAATCTAGATGGCTACGAATGAGAGCATTATACACGAGCTTTTGAGTGTACGGATGAGAACCCCACCACACACCAGACAGGGACCGGATGATGTTCACATTGCTCTCACATTTCCGGATCACCTGATTGATGTGGTGAACGCCTGACAACTTGGAATCTAACGTGACACCGAGAAATTTAGCTTTATCTAGAACGGGAATCCGGAGGCCATCACAGCAAACAGCGAGGTCAGGAATAGATCTTTTACGAGTAAAAGACACCACCGCGCATTTCGGGATAGAAAGGGACAGGCCATGATCATTTAACCATATATTTAAATAATGGAGAGCTGAGGAAAGGGGGGATTCAGCGTCGGAGATATTAGGAACGACAGAGTATAGACAGAGATCGTCAGCATACTGGAGGACGTTACAGAAAGAATTCACCGACAGATCCAAATCATGAGTATATAGACTATAAAGAAGAGGACTAAGGACCGAGCCCTGCGGAAGACCTTTGAAAACCAACCTCGGTGGGAGAGAAACAGTACTATGAGAGATAAGGACTGACCTAGTTAGAAGGAAGTTAATAGTGAAATTCACTAATCTCTCCGGTAAATTTAAATGGAGCAGCTTTTGTCTGAGTAAAGGGAGAAGAACATTATCATATGCCGAAGAAATATCTAAAAAAACCCCAACCACAGATTCGCCTCTGGAAAACGCGAGTCTGATGTCAGCTGTAAAGATCGAAAGACTATCCATCGTACTAAATCCCTTACGAAAACCAAACTGACTTTTAGCTAGAAGGCCTCTACTTTCCACAATCCATTCCAGTCTATTTTTGATGAGGTGTTCTAGAATTTTTGCCAAAGCGGACGATAGGGCAATAGGTCGGTACCCGGAAGGGTCATTAAATAATTTCCCCGCCTTTAGAATGGGAACAACTATCTGAGATTTCCAGTCCTGAGGAGGAGAACCGAAGAGAAAAATACTGTTTACCAAATTGAGGAAATATTGTTTAGAAAAGGAACTGGAATTGACAATAAATGAATAAGGAATTCCATCGATACCAGGAGACGAATCTTTAAGATGGTTTGTAGCAATCAGGAAGTCCTCCATAGAGAAGGGGGCATCAAAAGAGTCGAGAGAAGGAGAAGAGGAGGGAGGCCAAACTGGAGAGATTTCTTCAGCAGTAGGGACGGAAGGGGGAGCTAACCTAAGAGCGAAAGCTTCAACCCACTCTGATGGGTCGTTGGATAAAAGTTTACCTTGCGGGGAAAAAGCACCGCGAAATCGTTTTATACCCTCCCAAACCAAGGAAGGGGGAGATTTAGGAGAGAGGCATTCACAAAACTTTTGCCAACCCAGTCTTTTTTTGCTTTGCAGGTATTTTGAGGTTTCTTCAGCCACTTTCTGATAATTATTATAATTTTCTCTCGACAAATTAGAAGAAAGAAGGGCTTCCGCCTCTCTCCTCTTTTTGACTGCTACCGTGCATTCAGCATCCCACCAGGGGGGGAACCGAATTTTCCTAGATGGTTTTCGTTTCACAGGGATTGATTTATCGGCCGCAGACAGGAGGGCGTTTTTAAAACCTTCGTAAGCCACAGATATATTATTAGCATTGGGGGAGGGAAGAAGAGAAATTTCCTCGTCTAGGTAAGAGTTATACTTAGTCCAGTCTGCCTTTTTCATTTGAAATTTAAGACGAGGAGGAGAAGAGAAAGAAGGAACAGGGTCAGGAAACGAGATTTGGATAGGGAAGTGATCACTACCCAATGAAAAAGGCAGCACTTGCCAAAAAAGTCTGGATGACATTGAGGGGGAACATAATGAGAGATCCACAGCACTTTTTGGGTTATGTGTGGGCAAAACCCGCCTAGTGGGGGAGCCATCATTAAGGACACACAGATTAAAGGAATCGAAGAGGTCCAAAAATTTAGAGGAAACTACATCACAGGAGTGAGAACCCCAGGAAGTATGGTGAACATTCAAGTCACCTAAGATGATGAGAGGGGGAGGGATAGAGGAGAAAACAGATGACAACTCAGGAATCATACCAGGGTGAGGGTCAGGTAAGTACAGGGATAGAAAGGAAATATTATTCACCCTAACAGCGACCACACTAATGAAGTCGCTGTGAGGAGGAATGGGGATTTGAGAAAAAATAATAGAGCGGGCAACTAATACAGCTGCACCACCATAACCATCCCTCCTGTCATCCCGGATACAGGCAAAGCCGGGAACCCTAAAAATAGAGCCAGGCTTCAGCCATGTCTCCTGGACGGCAAGGAGAATGGGTTGATATTTATTGATTAAATAGAGTAATTCAGTTTTTTTATTACATATACTACGACAATTCCACTGTAGAATGGCTTGGGCCATTATACAAGGAGGCAAGAGATAGAAGTTCAGTAAATTTTTGTTGCATGTTGTTCGGTAAACCAGCTTCAGAAAAGCGAGACAAGATGTTAATTAAAGTATTGAGCAACAGCTCAATCAGATTGTCGTTAGGGGAAATAGGGTCCTGATTTAGACCACATCCGTTTGGTTGAGAGGGAGGAGGTTCACGGATAATATTTTGATGAGCATGCTTGTCATAACCAGAATTGGGAGGAGGAACATAAGTTTTACGGGGAATAAAGACAGTTTTGCGGTAGGATTGAGAAGCAGATTGGGATTGGGAATGAGACTGGGGTTGAGTGTGAGGAGGCAAGGAATTATTATGTAATGGGAGAGGAATAAAAGAATTTGTAGATTCAGAATAAGACTTTCTTACTTGAGGGAAGCGGGCAGAGGACTCGGAGTAAGAAAGATTTTCCTGGGACATGACCATTTTAATGTCTCGTTGCCTCTGTTGCTCAGGACAGGAGACATTATTAGCACAATGCTTGCCAGTACAGAAAGTGCACGAAAAATCTAACACATTACAGGAATCACCGGGGTGCTCTTGAGCACACTTATAACATCTAGGCTTCGATCTGCACTGGGCCTTGACGTGTCCAAATCGGCAACAATTGTTACATTGGATGGTGGGAAGGACATAACATTCGACAGGCAGGCTGTTATAGAAACAGAAAACCCGAGGAGGAAGAGTTCGACCACTGAAGGTCAACACTACCGACCAAGTAGGTGTCCATATAGGAGAATTATTCTCGCTGATGGTTTTTTTGCATAACCGGCGAGCTTTGATCACACGACCAAAACCTGACGGCACTGTCGCGTTCTGAACAATCTCCTCCATAGAATATTCAGGAGCCACTTCACGAATTATACCCATGCGGGTTACATGAAAAGTTGGGATAACAGCTGTATAATTGGATGACACAAGAGCTGGATGGGACAAACAGCTGTTTGCATGTTCTGCCGAGTCAAATTCAACCGAGAAACGGTTACGACCAATACGTTTTACGCCATCCCTGACAATACCGAGAATATTGTTCTTATACAGGAAGTGCCCGAAACTAATTGCGCGCAAGGAAATACCCGATGCTGGGTCACTCTCTGACTTCTGAACATTAATAATGAAAGGTCCAACATCTTCCTTTGCATACAATGACTTTAATTTTTCAAAGTCAGGGTGTGTGAATGTAGTTTGGATACTATCTGCGGGGGGATCGGTTTTTTTATTAGAAGGGAATTCGGTAATATTATTTTGATGCAGAGGTCTCTTGCGGGATTGGGAGACTAGAGGATCATTACTTGATTGGCTCAATGGGATTTGGGAACAATCAGGACTACTCAGCCCACCACCAGGGTCGTCCGGTTCCATATTAGTACAAAAATTATACAATTACCAACACTGACGCATACACAATCCAACACACAAACACTACGTGACTACGGGGTCACAACAGCCTAATTAGCAAAAAAAATAACCCCACAAACAAATGCCAAAAACCAACGCTTGCTACCACCATGAACGATGACAACAGAATCCAACATTATTCTTGATATTGAACAAAGTTGACAGCTTGACAGCTTAGATGTCAAGAAATAGTTTTTCATTAATAAGTAAAACCAGGTTAGTGGGAAAAAGTTGCATTGCACACATCAATACTGCGCGTAAATATCAAAATGATTAATTTAAAATAACAGATCCAGAGAAACACAAAAATCTTTGAAGTCCAGAATGGAGATGAATACAATAACTGGCAACTCTGGCAAGCCCATCGTGAAGATGAATCTTGGGTGTGTGTTGCTCCAAAAGACCGACTTTATCCAGAAGTCGATTTACATTTATTGATCGGCTCATTATTTTAAATATTAGGGTTCACAAGATTGTCGTCAAACTTCACATTTCTTCATGAGAATCTTCATTTCTCTGTGTAAGAACAATGTCGGCTTTGGTTTTTTGACGTTACAACAGGGAGAGGTTTGACTTTCAGTTCTGTTGAGCTATTTTAGGCAGAGTCGCTGACAGCGAGTAAACGACGAACACATTTGGGTGCGCGATGCAGATAAATCAATCGGCATTGCTATCGGGGCGACGACGGGAACGTAGCTCTAAAACCCGCCATGCCATCGTCATAGTCGATAAACAAGGAAACAGCCTCCAATTGGCTATGGAAATATAAGTACTTTTGCATAAGCAGAAAGCTGCTAGGAGTTTTGTTTACTTTAACTTAACTGGTAGTAGAACCTTATGCAAGTTCCGTCCGGATCGCTACCACCATTCGTGCTGCTTTATTCCAGCTTGGAGAGTAAGGCAACTGGTGAAACTAGCGCATGAGGTGTTCCATCTTAGGCCTCTAGGGTGACAACGCATCTGCAATTCTTTGGTGTTGCGGGTGTCCAAGGGTTTTGGTGCTCACTTACCATCAGGTGATGCACTTACTCGTTTACCAACCTTGTTTTATGAATAAAAAAACTTGATTTTGAGCTAGAAAGGAGTGCCATAACTAAACGTCTTTTTTTCGTCCACTTAGTTGTATTTATAACATAATTCGAAAAACACATGATATGGCCAAAGATGGTCAAGATCTTTTAAATATTTTCTTAATTCGACTGACCATGTAGAATAGTGTAAGTAGGTAAGTACTCGTTTGTATATTTTAACGTATCAGCATCTTTCAAAATAATATCCATAACATAATCAATGGACGATAAAAAAAGACAAACGCCTCAAATTAAATTAAAGTTAGTTAAAGATCAAATAGCGCTCTGAAATTAATATACGATACAAATGCTAATTAAGCGTCCAATTTAGGATACTTTAAGGCAAGTCTAAATGGCAAAATAAGCTTCCAAATTAGTAAATAGATAGATTATTACGAATAATGTAATAAACCATTAATTAATTATAATGCAATGTAGTTGACCTATTAGTAGTCGTGATCGAAAAATTACATTTAGCAATAGATAGGATTGTGTATTATGATCTCTAACCTCTTTGTGTGGTATACTATTAGGAGTTTTTGTAAACTTAATGTCTCGTATCGTGTCATATTTCACAATCTATACATATTACGACCATGAACTGGGCCAACGTAATTTCTCACACATCGAATCCATATTGAATACCGCTGTTGTAGACAGATTTTAAATTCTAATTACTTCCACAGCGTTACGCTACGATGAGGGCATCATTCCAATGCATAATATTGTACATAATGTGTTACGTACACCAGATCCGCGCGGATCAGAACATTTCCGCCTGTGTTATATCACACCACTGACCAAGGACTTTCTAACTTTATGTTTTGTTTACGCGAATGTTTACTGCGTGACCCACATTTTGACATGTCAAGTCACTTCAAACTTATGCACAGTAGCTCATTTGCTCGACGCATTGCCTCCATTTCTGCCACTGTGTAATGTGTAACGTCCCCCAGGTTACCCGCGGTTATTTGCTTTGATTATTAGGAACCCAACAAACTTAAAGGATCTTGCACTAGTAAGGGTACTGTAATCCTGACTAATGAGATTACTTAAGTAATAGGTTTCATAGCGACTGATATATTACTAAAATATCAGATTTTTATTTTACTTACCCATCCCGCTTTGTATAGATGATGTCATTTTTTTACTATGTAGGCATTGTAATTAAATGAGATCGATTAACAGACTTCTGGATAGAAAAGTACCCATTACATATATTAGCCATAATTTACGAACGTATCACGGAACTGTTTCATAATCTAGAAAATGTTATATATTTATTCTAACCGCAACTTTTATTATGATCAGACACTTCCTAAATTATGACCTGAGACAAACTTTGCATAGATATTAAGACAGGTACTTTACATATGGATGCTGAACTAGCTTCCGTGTCAAAAACCGATTTATAATGTTCAGCGTAAGTAATTTTAATATGAAATGAAATCAAAGGATATTACTGACAGCGTTTAAGTAGGTTCTTTCTAACCGTACGGTTCAATGCTTTCTTTCATTATGTAACTCTTGAATGTCTTTTATTTTAACGTTCAAGCTGTTTCGCTCCCACTTCCTTTTTTTAACGTACGGTCGAGTAATTCAGAACCTGAGTAACTCTGTCTTTATTATCCTCACTATAATACGAGCAACATATACGCGTAAATAAAAATAATCTTTTTACGAAACGAATGTCTAAAATTATGTAGGTAACAAATGGTTCTCCATATGAAACATAAACGTAAACTAATCTCGACATTTCGTAATCATGTAAAATTTACATGGTGGTACGAGTACATGCCAACCTCCGAGTAGACTGCTATCAACGGTGCTGAAATCAATCACAAAGCTGAACCATGCTAAACTGCGGCTCTATCACGCTTCACTTAGACACAAGTCACACTCCAATAGGCAAAGACCCGCCGTCTCCAGGCACCTTGCATAAATAATCCAATACCTCGGTTTCTTTAATCTTTTCCAAGCAAACGCTCGCCCCTAAGAATAGAGATTTACTCTCACCAAACTTAATATTACGCTGAAACTCTTCTAAGTAAGTCTTAGACAACGGTGGAGCTCTATGCAATTTTAATATCGTCGAGTGACAAACGAATTTTTAAACTAGATAAGTCTGCGTGTATTTTTCATACTTTGTATACCTGAGGTAATCCTTTGCAAAGATACTCGGGAATAATAAAACACTTAGGTAGCCGACCCTACATCCGTCTCTCGTTTCGCGTTCATTATTTTCTAAAAATACTTGTTCTCTCTGTTTCTAATGTAAGCGAGGAACTGTCGGAAATGTCGGTTGCAGATAATAAGCTATTTCTGCAGAATATTATTAAAAACCAACTGCATACTTTCATCAACCCTTACTGCGGTAGAGTGCAAAACCACGATTCTCAAGATGTTTTCACTCAAGATAGGAAAATGTAACCTAGATTTCCTCAAGTAAATACATGATTAACATATATGTATGTATGTAATATTATCTGTAAGTTATACTATGTAGTGATAAAAATAAACACGTATATACCACATTATTAAAGAAATACACGTCTTAGCCACCCTAAACCGATGGAACACCACACCTTCCGGCCAAAAATCAAAGCACAGGAACATCTGCTGGTACTTTGCAAGTAAGTACTTGAAGTGAAAGGAGCTAAAAAAATGCCCCATTAGAGTCGAGTGGATGAACAGCTGGGATCCCTGCAAACGACCCCGTGCTGCATCACGGATGTGCTCGTAGCTAGACCTTCTCCATCGTCGTCTTCTTGTCCAACTGACAACAACCATCCAACCAATACGGTACTATAGCTTGGATACAAGTACTCAAACATTTACGTTTAAGTACTCTATCTAACAACGTAAACATATTCCCGTTGAATGCACAACACAACAGCTACTTTTTAATGCAACTTAAACTGCTCATTCACCAGTATTTTTCGGCAATCTCTTAAAAAGTGTGATTTATTATGCCTATGCCTTTTGGATTTTGAATCTGTGACATAAATATTAATATTATGGGGTAAAAATCCGTGCGGAGAGAAATCGTCTCATACATGTGACACTTATATTATTATTCGTAACATGATACAGTTTGATATTTATATCATGTTTTTGTATACCCCATAAGTCGTCAAAGCATTATTATAAAGCGGGAATAGAGTGCTTCTAACATGATGCTAATATTATTTTGTATCCAGCTTCATTATGGCATTATTATATTATGTTACGCGGTGTAGTGGGAGGCGTGGCGCCAGCGCGGCCTTGGAGAAAGTGTTGCCTGAGTGCAGTTTCACCACAATCTTACAACCTGATCGCCTGCGCCGCTTCAACAATAATAATATAAATAATATAATACCCAACTTCTATGTTATTGACAGCGTAAAATCACAAATACAGGTGACTTGAGCAGGCCTAAGTAGGCAGATAGACAGGAGTTGAGTTGATCAACAAAGACATAATTATTTTCTACGACCGCATACAACATGTATACGGATAAAACTCTACAATTGACTTTTGATTTTATGACTTCTCATTATCATGATGTATCGATGCTTTGAAACATTGGGAGCTCAAGATAAATAAGCGCGGAGTATAGACCCTCAGTATAATTGTCTATTGTAATTAAAAAAAAAACCGTAAATCATTAAATGGGTACAAATGTTAGAATATTTCTGGACATATAGTGACAAAGTACAGCAGGTACCCGTATTACTCAAGTTACACTTATTGCGGCCTTGTTACATATGTATATTACTTTGATGGCCAAAACAATAACCATCGTGTCAAAAATTGAGGTGGTACGCATTCGCCAAAATATGTCGAATAGAAACTACCCGGAGGTACAAAGGTGAAAAGTTGCAAGAAAATAAAGAACATAATAATCATGACCCGCTATAAATTAACCGGCTTATTATGCAATAGTTGAATTCAAGAACAATGCCGCTATTCTGAATAGCCTGCGGCACGCACGCTTCACGCTTTCTCACAAGGTCGCTGGCTCTGACCGAAAGCTGTCGCAACTACAGCCGCCTGCCCTATGACTCGAGACAATTTCCTTAACGAGCCTTTCTCTGAGCCTTGTGCGTTCAAAATCTTTGTCACCTTATTTTACGATCGTAATAACAGTTCACTGTAACAATACAATGCTTAGAAATAAACGTTAACTTGACATTATACTATTGTTATCGCTGTTGATAGGACAAATGTGAAAGGTTTTAGATTGTTAGCTTGCTATCGAAGCGCTCTCTTACAAAGTTAAAGCGCAACAAAGGCAATTTTAAAAGTGATAAGTAAATTTCTTTGTGGATATTTACGACAAAATAAAACAAACAGCAGCAATCGAATCCATCGATAATTCTTCGTTCGTGAAGTGCCGATGCGGCATACAAAACAGTCGGGATTAGCGCATCATCAAGTCGTTTATCAGCGACTCCCATCCCATCTCGAAAGCGGGTAATCCATCCTCATGAGCGAAGCGGATCGCCCGCAGAAGCGTTCACAATTCGACACCTTAATCCTCTTCGATATTTCACGAACGCCACTGCGACAAATGGAACCTCAGGAAATCGAAATGTATCGTTACTGTCAAAATTTCAAAGCTAAGATGCAACTTAACATAGTGCTAAAAGTTTTCTTTTAAATTTTCTGCTGTAATACCTGTCTGATGGTGAACGTACGAGTTTAAAGTTGCTGAAAGTTTTGAAGCGCTATTCGCTTTGCAATAATGTCGTGCAGGTAACTTTTTGGCAAAAAGTTGGCGTTGCTCACTCCTTCCATGCAGTTTAAATATTTTATTTGCAACAATCATCAGTATGATTGAAAGTTGTTTTTACCTTTTAACTGTGTCATATACATTTTGTTCCCTTCGGGGTCTTCCTCATAATACTAACTCAATTAGATAACAGAGGGGTGAAACGCATTAACAATATAAATATGCAAAACACATTTAACTAAACCTGTAGTATCTGATACAGTTCACTCCAGTGAACTGTATCAGATACTACTCATAAAAAGCAGTCTTCCTTTAAACACCGTATAAACTTCGAAGAAAAAGTCAAAACCGGGCCACATAGTTCCTTAACAAAAGTACATGTACCTAACACTTTTCCTTAAGTAACACTTTTGCGAAAAACTCAGCTGGCATTCTAGAGAAATAGAATGCGTTCCCTTTGTGGCTCGCACACAACAATAGAGCGGAGCCGCGGCGGAACTCGGAACAAAAATGAAAGTGGATTCGCCTGTTATTTTTATAAACCCGACAATCTTGTTTCTCCTCGATGCGTCCTCATTAGCATGCGGTGTCAGGCCAGTACTGTCCGAGAGTCACTGGGACATCTAGAGCGGAACTCCTAACGTGATTTACGAGTGAGCCATTGTGAGATCTTAAAGCTCCTCAAAGCCAAATTACGTTATAATTTCTTGGCGTTGTTCCTGAGCATCTCATTGCGAAGTTTACAAGTGGTGATTTTATTACTCTCACTTTGTTATCCTCGTTTCGCACGCCCAATTTCGTTTGATGCTAACTTGTTATGACTTCCGGCTGCCTACAGAAGTGTCATGCGCTTGTCTTTATTTTAAAACGAGTTTTTTTTATAGATACTTTTACCTCCTTGTCAAATAATCTTATCTACTTTTTGCTAGCTGTTTAATCTAAAATAATTGCTTATTTAAATTATTTCATAACTTAATACTCCTAACACTAACATTATTTGATCCATTAATTGATATATCTGTACAAATATGATGAAATAAACTGTCTGTGGTTTTTCTAGAGTTGATGAAACCCGCGTTACCTGCTATATCCTCTAACTAAATGCATTCCCCCGTGTGGAATCAAATTCCCCGATACACGGCGGCCGCAACTACCAATAGCCGACTCAATCAGCAATTTTGTGTTAATCTTAGATTTCCTGCTCGTCCACTCTCTCTGGTATTTTATTATTGTACAAGCCTTTCGTCCCCAAGCGCTGCATAATATTTTCTCTTTTTGGTCGAAGCTTGGATTTATAGTGATGCTATTTGATCTTTCGATTGCTTCAGAGAATCCAATTGAAGCTGATAATAAAATATTTAGCTACTTTATTCCTTCTTCGTTATTGTGGTTTGAAATTTAGGGAGATCCTTTATAGATTTTTTTACATGAATGATATCAAAATGTTGAGGAAGTTTAGAAATTTTGCCGGAATCATGCCATTTTCAACACCAACGCCACCTGAATATTAGATGAGATTGTAGCGGACTAATTCGTTACCTATTCAATATAGGTCATAATAACCCCACGTAGCAAACGCAATTACATCGGCACAATCAAATTAGTGTGAGTATTATTTCATTAAAGCTTCGTGCGGCGCCAGGACCAGGACCAAGCAGGACCGGGATGATGCATGTCCGCCTGACCGAATTCAATTACTACGGAATTGATTACCGTCTGTCTAAGCCGGGTTTACGTCTTCATATGCGGGGAGTAATAACGCCACATGTCTTGTCACTAAGTCTAGCGTTCGAACTGACCTATCAGTTTGTTGTTGATAGATAAGGTCACGACACGGATGTGATATTTGTCATGATCTCGCGTGAAAACATTATTTAAACAACTTCTTGATTTTTGAAAACCGGCTAAGCAGCTTAATCTGAATTAATGATATTAGAAGACCGCTACAAGTAAAAATAATCGTCGTGCCACTGTCGTATCTATTCAATGTTGTTTATTAATCGTTTCAGGTCCCCAGTGGCTAACAGAATATGTGTTCACAATCTCCAACCTATAGCTTAAAATGTTCACACAAGAAAAGCTGAAGCTGTCCCCAGCGAGCTATGTTCGTAACAAAAAACATTGTTCCAAAATTAAAAATTTTACTCGCGTACCCTTGGCGGGTGAATTCCTCGTGCATAATTTATTCGTCGCTTTATTCCTGAAATACAAGTTCATCCTCTCACCTGTCCAGAGCTGAGGTTCAATAAAAGTTCCGGCGGGCCGCAACGGTCGCCGGTCGCTGGTTGCCGGTCGCCGGCAAGTGAAGCCATCACCCGCAGGCCGGGGTGCATAAATAATTTGGCCGGCCAATCCTCCGCTTGTTTGCATGCGGATTATCATATTAAACGGATATCAGGGTCGACAACCATTCTCCCGATACAAATGCACACAATGCTGCAGCATTTACAAAGCAAACAGCTTGCTGCAAATAGTGAAGGTGGCCGCTGAATGTGCTGAACGCTGATACTGTATTGGCCTGCGATTTAAGTTTACATAACATGCACGTTAGTCGACAGTAGTCGACACGCGGCCACGAGCGCAGCGCATTGTACCTACACGCTCTCAATGCATTTTGTCGGCACTCTAATTTAACCAACAACCGATCCAATGGACACACCACATGAACGAACATTTTATGAATGAAATGTAAAGGTAGGTAGGTAGGTACTGACTACGGTATGAGTACCTGTCATAATAAATCTTGTATTCAACTAGACTACAACTACTAACATTCATTAGTTACCCTTGAAAATGTCGTCTAAAAACTTGAGACACAAGCGTCTTTGGAGTTAAAGGAAGTATTCTACCTACTTTGAAATTCACATTAACTATTCAAATAGTAACATTTGAAACAAAGCACGCTTCCGGGTTTGTGTTGTCCTTTTATTCCGCGAGCGGCTTCCGCTCTCATTTGCCAGATCGCGATGGTAATTAGGCATCTACACAAATAATGTCGCAAAGTTGCCGAACTAAGAGGAAACACTGCGAGGAGAGAAATAAATAAAATATTTTGAGCGTGACAAGCAATAACATTGTTTACCACAAAACCACAATTTCAAGCATATTTTTTGACATACATACATACATACATATATCACGTCTTTATCCCTTACGGAGTAGACAGAGCCTAAGGTAACAAAACCTTAAAGCCGCGTTTAGCACGATTAAGGGCGTATAGGTGGAAAGGGAAATCAAAATAGTGATGGGTTGCTAGCCGCACCGCCTATAACATGATTCTTAAGACTTTCACCCATTCTTACAGGCTTTAGCTATTTGCGCGGGAAGAGAAGCAACTGGTAAATTCTATGTTTTTCCTTACTCTCAAACCAGCATGGAACAAATATTTTTTGAAATATTAAATATTTTGAATCGTTATCGTAAAAGCTACTTCTTTCTATCATTACATCTTCGGGTAATTTCAGAAAATACCTAAAGAGATTATCAACAACTTAGGACATACATATTAATTACCTGCGCATTTGAATGCGCACCATGAGTTAAGTAAATGAACTTGAAAAATCATTTTTCAGAACTGTATAGCCTTTTACCTGTGTACGTGAAGGTATTTTTCACATGCCGACAGACTAGGTATTTCATTTTAACAACATGAATTTATTCATGAAGGCCAAAATAACTTAGTACCTGCGATATTTTGTTTCAACTAGTCAGAATTTTAACATAACGCTAAGAAATATGTTAACAGGTTTAAAATAAACTAAACTTATAAAATGGTATAATTTGCAATTATACGTTGGAAATTAACATTGTGCTCTCCATGTTACGAAATAAGTTGACCAATTAGGTTTTGAGGTTACGTTAACGAAAGTACGTGCTTACGAGGTTTAATTTAACTAGACATGATTATTTTAACAATTAACATATTTATTCCTCAATTTCAGAAGCCTGAGCGTAGGTAACGATGCAGGAACAGGTATGTAATTTCGTTAAGACTCATTTTTTTTATTTAATTAATGTGAGTTCAAGTAAAATGGATAAACATTGCTGTTCGTCTCAGGCACTTCAAATAAATAACGAAAAAGGTCCGCGATTTATACTTATCCTAGTTCTCGACCAAGTTAAAAATAGTGGTAACTAGCATAACTTATTTGTCCAAAAGTTTGCTTAAACCTTAACAGTTAGTATCTACACGTATACAATACATACATATTATAATAAATATCAGGGTACCTCCTTTATAATAAATAGTAGCAGCTTTTATAAACGAGCAGTATGAGGTGAAGTATCGTAAATAGATACCTTACTTTATCATTAACATTCCTTTTTGTACTTACAAAGGGTCGCATGAAAGCCTATTTACCTACCCTTGATTTTATCTCAGCATTTCGATGGTCAAGACAGCTTTTATTCAATAACAAACATGTTTTTGATGTCACGAGAATAATAAGGATGTTATTGGGAACAGGGGATTTTCAATATTTAGCTTCTTGTCGGCGTAGGACGTAGGTAAAATGTCGGGTGGTACTCAAAATGATAATCCAACTGGTGACCGAAGGGGGAGCTAAAAAAATTAGCATCACTATTCAACGAAAAAACACTGCCAGCCTTTTGGACACCATGCCATGGTCCCCTTTTTGGAACTTAATTTCTAACGTCTTTGCCAAAACTTAAATGCCAACCTATAAAGGAAAATGAAACTTTATATCTTGCAAAGTTACCATGACTTTGAACTGCCAGGGCGACCTTAAAATGACGACGAATTCACTTACTTTTTTCTGCTACCCTAGCCAGTCGATGTCTTCATCGATCTTCTTTTCGTCAACATGTCAATAAACCACTTCGTATGAACCGTACAGATTGAGTAGCAATTCTAAAACTTTGAAGAAGTAGCTCCTAGCAGAAAGATGTTTTGGAGCAACCTCGTTGTACTATAATTTTATTATTGAATTAAATTATCACTATAACAAAAATACTTAGTTTGGTTTGGATGTAAAGTATTGTTTCGACCTCTTCACAAACGATCTAGGAAGTCGGTTAGTTTACATGACAAATAAACGCCTGAGTTCCGAACAAAGCAATATTGCGTAGAACGTACATTGTAGGCGTTTCGAGACTGCATTTTATATGGCAGTAAATAATTCTTAACAGCCTACAAAATGTAGCACACTGTAACAACAAAATGCACATTGTTGTCCTCGTAATCTGTAATTTCCTCATTCAATGTGAATAATGAATAGGAAAACAAAAAGTGCCCAAATACTATATATTTTATTACTTTTTTTATCGTTATATACTTTTGTACGAATTATTCAAATAAAGATATAATTAATTTATAAAAATAAATAGGTAACTACCTAAATATTGTACGTCCGAAATGGATAAACTGTTGAAACTTATAAAAATCACAACTGTACACGGTTTTATACAATAAACGTTTCTTATTTGTTTTTTCTGTATTTTTCAGAATATAATATATAGGACAACTAACTAGTGGATCACCTGATGGTAAGTGAGTGAGTAACACCACCCTGGAGATCCATAACACCAGAGGATTGCTGATGAGCAGCAAGGGCTAAGGTAGAACACCTCATATGCCAATAAATTCACCAGCTGTTTTTTCTCTAAGCCGGAAACAGCAGCGTAAGCACTGTTGCTTTATGGCAGTATTAACGAGGTAGATGGTGGTAGCCGGAAGAAACATATAAACACGCAGACAAACAAATTAAGACCAGAAACTCCTCACTTTTTCTTTTACGGATTAAGAGTACCACTTTTAACTTCTTTACTCACTGTTTTACGGGAGCAGTAGCGTTGTATTTTTGCACATTTTTCTTACTCGGGATTTCTTTGTACATTGAACCCTGAAAGCTTACACTGGCACATCTGGGAACTTTAAATTTAGACACTGAATATTGTTTAAAAGGACTTTTAGAGTTGCAAAAAAAATGCTTAGTTGCATATATGTGTATAAGCGGTATAAACTCAAACCACGTTATGACGTTAGTCGCTTATCTTCATTATTTCGACCACCACTTAAGAAGAGCGTGGTATTTATATATAGGTACGTGTACACAGGACGAATCTACATCAATACTCGTAGTACAACCTACGTCCACCAGAACCAAAGACCTTCTCATAGTAAAATAATTGATTACGATAACACAAACACATTACAAAGGATTAACAATATTAATAAGACGCAGGGCGTTCTAAATTGGGTCATAAATAATGATAATTGCTACTATACTCGCACTCTGCGTATATTTACCAAGTCTGGCGTCATTTTACACTACTTTACGCATAGCTCTGAAATAACTTGAAACTGAGATGACACCAAAAAAAAATCAGCTATCGGAGCCTGTATAAGAAGAATGTTTATTCAATTCGTTTAAAGGTTCCACTTAGGGTCATACAGGGTATTATATAGAAAAATAGTGTCATCGGTCTATCTCGATTTTAATATAACTGTTATTTTCCGCATAGATCTAGAAGTACCCAGTGATTTCCCGTACCGAGAGCCGCACCTAACGCAATATTGCGGGATTAACGCAAATAAAAGGAACCAGGCAAGACAGTTCGTGTTGCGGAATTAATCAGTGGCTGGCGACATTTGCTTTGCTTTCCGGGCAGCTATTGAATCAACGTTAATTGAACCAGAAGGACGATTTTATTTACTGAGGTTTACACTTGTTTGCGTTATATCTACTGTGCTGGGAATTCGCACAGCAAAACTGAAGCTGGACAGCGTTATCTGGCCATTTTAGTAACATTAGCACACTAGTAATAATTATATTTGTTTTAATGCGTTCATCCCTTGCCAACACACATACTGTTTAGAGAAGGATATGTCTAGAACTATGTCTACTTTGATAAAACAATCTGCATTCAGGTTTTATCAACCTCTTGATGCTCTAGTGTCTTCTGCTTTAGTGTCTGACATGTCTGACATGACACAAAGTATTTATGAGTTTTCTTCGTGCAGTCTTAGGATACCTATCAAGTTTAAGAACATGTTTCTAAAACAACTTTGTTGCTAGGAGAAAGGTAGCTACAATCTGCCTAACAGTAAAATCAACAAAATGTGATGCCCGGGGTAAATTGGTGAATAAATCCTCACTCCGTCCTTGTTACTCAAAATAAATAGAAAACAAACAGGAAATAAAAAACATAGTTCATACTTACATTTAAGCAATAGTAGGAATACACATACCTTTCGAAAGTAAGAGACCCAAGTGTAAGTAAATGGATGGCTCATGATTTGCAAACGCTCTTACCCTTCCCGTAATTTGGAGATAGCAATCGTGTCTGCGATACGAGCCGCCTTGGCTGCGTGATTTACTTCAGTTGTCTCTTTACTTAATGAGGGAAACTTTTTGTGACTCAGTACAGGGGTATAAATTAGCCAAATTGTACCGTCACCTTAATGGGGCTTTGCTTATTGCCTATCTTCTGAAACGTCTTGCCAAAGAATGTCATTGCTAAGACTTTTTTTAAAAATATTTCTGCAATCGACCAATTGAGTCGTAATCAGATAGTATGAATTTAATTTGCATTTGAGAGGTATTCCAGGAAATTTCTTCCATTTGACTTTAAGAAAATTTCTTTTCTATCGCCTCTGATCTAGCTGCAATATCTGCCATCGTTTCAGCCTTGATGTTTTGTTGCTTGTATCACGAGTTAGTTTGTGTGAATGCTAAGAATTAAAAAAAAATGTTTCACTGAGTTCAACGCCATTCCCAATGGATCGTTCCTCCTAAATACGTTACAGTTCTACACCGAGAATTGTGGGTAAGAAACAGATTTATCGGCATTCGGTAGTTGTTGAGATGGATACAATTTATAGGCAGCCAATGCCTTCTGGAATCGACAGAGGTAAGTTAGAGTCTAGGTAGCCTGGCGGAAGTACGACATTTAACGGTTTAACTATCAAAAGCTTGCCCGGGTCAGTAACTCGGTTAGAGCGAGGAATGGAGGATATTCACTCGCGAACTGAAATGGAGGGTAAAAGCCGCACTCCAGGGAACCCGAGATGTCGATACGCTTCGAACTACTCGAGTGATCTGCTTCAGGGCGACTCAAAACCACGCGACCCGTTTACAACATAGTTCTGTGCTCCTCTATCTTGCAAAGTTATAATTAGGAAAAGCGTGACAGCACTTTAGACGCATAGTCCGTGAGTTATAACAGCGAGCATGAATCGATGAGTTGAACGTCAAGTCGAGCCAATCGTGAAGTACAACGCGAGTTCGCGTTTCGATGCGATTGTGAACCACTTTCTAGTCCCACGTAGTTAACTCGGCGAGTTGCCAACTTGGAAGTTGTGAACTAACCGGGGAATTAGTAATGATGCCAATTAATATTTAGGCGGCAGCAATATGTCACACGAATGTAGAGCACAATCTGTTTTGACATAATAAACCTTTCCATGTCAGCAAAATCGATTTCCACTCTTTGTCTCAAAACTTTTCCATAAAAAGTTTTATTTTTCGTAGGTCGAAGTGTAAATAGTTTAAGAGAGGCCGTCCGAACTACTTCGATGCAACTTGTGAGTCCTGGCGGGTAGTAAACACTGGCGCAGTCCACAGAACAAGACAGTATCTGGTCCAATTCAATCTGCAAAACTTTTCCGGTCGGTGCCTCTAGTAACAAAGCTTTCACTAGAACTTTAATAATTAACCCTCTACTATAAATACTCGTTTCCATCATACTCGTACAAGCCACTATTACCTTGGAAGAAGCGATTGGTAGGCGTACTGTTTACAACCGAGCTAAAAATCATAATTTTCGAGCGAAATAATAATGACAACGATTTAATTCCCTAAAATTTGTTAGAAGTTTGAAATATTACAGTTACTACTGAGAGTGTTTGGTTATTGTGATATTAAAAACCACGTTAAGTGTAAAATATAAATTTGTCTAAACAGCAAACCAATGACACTAGATTTTAAATTACAAAGTACCTACACACCGGTGACCTAGGAAACAGGAAAAAAAACTAATGACAATAAGTACTGCGCCGCACCGCACCTCTCGCCTTTCACGATAATTTCCTCTCTAAGTTTTCCTTTATATCAACTTTTTATTTTCCCAGTTTAATATCATGCAAAATGAAGGCTTGGGCTCGCCTTTGAATGGTCGGTTGGCTCATTGCATCCCGCCCGTAAATCCAAGCTATTGTTGGCGTCTACATCTCAGTCAGTGTCTCTCTTTTCTACAAGGATAGTAAGAAGAGAACACACATAGCGACGAAGCAAATCACAGTATGCTCGCTGTACATGAGTAAGCGGCGAGCGGTGACAGAGAGTCGAGCCGCAATCTACAGATGTACTTTATCAACCCTTTACTACAAAGTTAGTTCAAATTTATCTTTTACCGTCTCCGTTTCACGGTGCTGGAAATATCTCCCGCGATGGTTTACTTTCTCAGAAGTAAAGTGAGCAGGTGCTTATCGCATTATTGCATTTTTATACGGCACCTTTTACAATTAAATATTTATTCGTTTCAAGACTCATACGACGGACGCTACCAAAGAGACTGTGTTCTTACTACACACAGTCCCGGAGCAATGAAAAATATCAGAATTTTGAAAACAAAGTGTAGTTGGGTAAATCTTTACCCATATTTAAATCTATGTTGAAGGAGCACTATCTGTCATCTTGTGCATGAATCTTGTAGCTGGCTTTTTTTGGTATGTGTGTTTGTGTCTATATAGTTTCATATATAATATATTATGTTTTTTCAGTACTTAGTATATTATTATATATTCTAAATTGCACCACCTGCTCAGATTTGTTCTATTCTCCAGTCCATTACGGTTGCCTGGTAGAGATCGCTCTGTAGCGATAAGGCCGCCTATTGTTACCTAGTAATATTCTGTACACCTTTTTTCTGTTTTGGTTGTTATATGTGGTGTTCAATAAAGAATCCTTTTTGAAAGAGTTATTGTATTGAATTGTATTGTAAAATTACCTATCTACTTCTCGCTCAACCAATTTATTTCGAAGAGTTTGCTAGCCCGTCTGTGTGCGTTCGAGTTCTGTGCTTTGCTTTTTATTTAGCCTGATCCCACAAATTAGTAGATATTTACTGCAAACCGAATAAGGTCAAAGGCAGCAGCAAAAATTTAAATTTATATCGTCACATTTTTCGTTTTTGCAATCACTTCCAACTTATAAATAAAATAAGAAGCTCAAATATGAAACGAGAGTCATTATAGACACTACGGAGATTTGACGAACTGACAACCGATCAAAGAATAAGATGATCAAAGAAAAAGTACTTAGGTTAAACTTCGAATCCAGAAAAAAAGAAAATTGAAATAGTAGGCACTTAAATATGGTAAAGCCCATCGAGGGAATCGGCGAAAATCTCAGAAATCATGTTATAGGCGATGCGGCTAGCAACCCAACACTAATTTGATTTCCCTTTCCACCTATACGCTCACAATCATGTTAAACGTGGCCTTTAGGTCTTGTCACCTAGGCTCTGTTTACCCCGTAGGGGACCAACTCGTGTTTTTGTGTAAAAAAAGGTGTCCAAAAGGTAAAAGGATGTATTAAAAAACTACATGTTTTATTAGCACCCATAAATATTTTAAAATCGTCTTCCAGTCAGTATATCCCTACTTAATATTATAAATGCGAAAGTAACTCTGTCTGTCTGTCCATCCGTCTGTCTGTCTGTCTGTCTGTCTGTCTGTCTGTTACCTTTTCACGCTTAAACAGCTGGACCGATTTAGTTGATATTTGGTATGCAGATAGGTTGAGTCCCGGGGAAGGATATAGGATAGTTTTTATCCCGGGAAATTGCGTAGATCCCGCGGGATAGCAATTCGGTGCAGACAGAGTCGCGGGCAACAGCTAGTAGGTAAAAATATCCCAATTTGTTGGGCACAAGCCACTTTTCTGAATGTGAGGACTTGGGCTGTAACCTAGTTTTTTTGTTAGAAAATCTCACATTCACGCACAAGGTTAACACCGAAAAGTTAATGGTAAAAAATTTAATTTCGCATATAAATTCCGTCAGAGCCCGTGGATTCAAATCTATAACGCTCTGCTTAAGCGGCCATAGGTTAAAATCACCTAATTATTGGTCTATAATTTGCCCTCGCAAATATGCATACGCCTATGAATATTATCATAGGCGTATGTATAGCGTATGTATAGGCTTGCTATATTAAAGTGACAACTGGACGGGGCAGCGCAATCTATAGACCGACCGCGGACACAGGAGCGCGGGGTAGGACGACAAAGGGAACCGAGAGAGGTGCGGGCGGGTAGTTCGCCTGCCGCCCGCACCACTCTCGGCCCCCTTTGTCGTCCCACCCCGCGCCCCTGCACCGCGCGGGTGAGGATTCATTTAAGCGGTCGGTCTATAGCAGAATTTCTGCGGCGACTGTGGTTGCCACCCTCTGCCAGGTGTGGAGTGAACTGTAATGTTGGTATTCCTGTTTTCACTGATTTTATCGTTATCTGCATTTGTTATCCACTTTGAGTTGAGCATAAGCAATCGTATTTTTTTTTTTTTTATGTGAATAGGAAGGCAAACGAGCAAGTGGGTCACCTGAGATGGTAAGTGAAGTGAAGTGAAGTGAAGTGGTATTTAAGCATATCATGAGATAAAATTACTCATGCCTAATCCATCTTGTAACTAATAGATCTCATGTATTGAAAAATTCTGTGAAGTTTTCAAGATGTTTCCTTGCACAGTAAAACCATGTCTTAAATTTAATATAACTTGGCACTCATTTGAAATATTACTGCGACACTTGCGTCCAGAACAACCACAAAATATTTCTGCAGCTCTTTTTTATGTGCACATTTTTTTCTCAAGACAACAGATAGTACTTAAATCTTAGGAGTTCAAAAGAAACTTTATAACGTGGTGCCGCCTACAATCAAGCCTAAAATTAGAGGTTGCTAGCGCTTGAACGCGAGCGAGCCTACAAATTCTCGGCAAATGCGGCTTTATTCGTCCCGTCGCACCAATCAGAGCAATTAAAGAAAAACAAAGGGAAAAATTCCCCCACCCACGGGCGGATTGTGGGGAAACTCTAATTGTTCTCCGATCGAATACACAATGAATACATTTTACTTTATTCAGGTATTACGTGTATAAAAGTAAAAGTTTTACAGCTTTATTACTTTTCTGATGTTTATCTTGGGATATATTGTGGAGGGCTTGAACTTCAAGTTCTAACCTTGGAGGGGATTAAATAAGGTTCGTCATTTATAACCTTAACGGACGCTTTGCACGCAACTACTGCGAAAAATATCTGCATGATTTAAAACATTTTATTTGTTATGACGTGGCTAAAAATGTTTTAATGGTTTTAAAATGTCCGATCACCAACATAAGATCATGCCTTGCAAAGTGTCAAATGTACCCACGTCTTCTGTTATTTTCCGAGATAAAAAGTTTATAACATAATTACATACAACCATCATCGTTTTTCGCAAACAATCGAATGTATCATAGTAATAAAATATGCGTCTACGGCGTTCATCGCATCACGTAACAAATTATCGCGCAGCTTTCAAGACCCAAAACTCCTTTACAATCTTAGCGCTAAATTTGCTTATCATTAGCTTAAATGTGGTATATTTATAGCTAATGATTTTGCTGTTTATTTCCCGATGGGGAGACGACACTCCGATAACACCCCATGGTCGTCATTTCACAGGCCATTTTCTTTAACGCGGGGGAGGGCCTTGAATATAAAGTGCTGTCACTAATGATATAAACGATTATTGTCAAAATGATGTCCCTGAGTTCACTTTGGCGATAGATAAAACAAATTATTATAAATATTAACGGCGTCTGAAATTACTTTTTGAACATCAAAATGCTTTTCACATTGATGAAACGAAATTACGGAAAGCGAGTAAAGCGAACAAAGATTCCTAATTCGAATCACGAAATCGAAAAGATCGTAATTAAAATCTCTAAGCCTGTTTATCTAAAACCACGCAAGTATTAAACTCTCACTTCAACCGAGGTGCAATGTGTAACTTTTGTAAAACAATATCATTTTTACGTACCTGTGACAGATATAATTATAGGTACTTGACAACTAATATAGGTAAGTACTAATTTATCTTTCTTCTACTATATTACAAAGTCACGGATAAGGTTCACTTATAAAAATCTAAAATATTAACAAAACTATTGTATACCTACAAAGTAACTTAAGTCATTAAGTATTAAGAAGCTTGCGTTAGTTAGACAGACAGCAGAAAACCAGTAGGTAAGCGGCTGCAATGTTTTCACGTGCTCTAAAACTATGTGTCACAGTACGAAACTTGTTCAATAAAAGTTACCGTCCAACTGCAGTGTTTGATGCGGTCAAAACGGTTACGTGGAACTCGGGCTTAACACCTAAATATATAAATTTACAGACCAACTATATTCGATTATAAGTATTTGAGTTATTTGTGAAACAGGAACTGAAATTGATTTCTTCACCAGAACTGTAAGAGGATATAGAGCGGTATGTAAGATAAATTAATAATAGATAATATTAAATAGAGTGATTTTATTTGAATTCGGTGTAGAGACAGTTTCAGTGTCGGCGTAGGACATGGCATAATTTTTATCCCGGAAAATCGGATAGCTCCCTAGGGATAGCAATGAGCGGATACTGCGCAGACGGAGTCGCGAGCAACAGCTATTTAGTATAATGTGAATAACTGTACAAAAGTTACTTAAAATTTTAACGTAATATTAAAGTAATTAGGAGAAGTAGGAGGTCCATAAACTATATAATTGGACATGATAGATGTGCCTAATCTGATTATACATGTCACAAATCAAGGGGTGAGGGCATTATTTTCGTTACGACGGCAGTAAAATATTTTGTTGTAAACTGAAATTTTTTGATGCTAGTTTTTTTTTTTGCTGTCTGCATCTTTTGTTGACTGCGCTTGCATTGACATTCATCTTATATACGGAAGACACTTACGGCCAAATGTGTACATGGTTTAAAGATCATAAAATCCGTTCCGAATGTTCCGATCCGATGCAATGCGAGGCGTTTGGTGGAAATCATCCTTAAATCCGACCACCTAACCCACTCAAACATACGCATACCAACATGGCAAGTTAATTAAACACTTATAAAATAGAACGCGCGTGCAAAAAATAGTACTTAATGAGAGCTATTACTTTTTATGTCCCAAAACTTTTCCAAAACATTTAAGATTAATGGCATGCTCATCCTAAATGCTCATCTAAGTGCTATGAAACTCCGATTAAACTTAGTTACAAACCTACACAGACTGAAAGCATAGAAGCCAGCTCATTAGATAGTTGGAATATACGTTAACAGCGCATCAATAACATCTGTTTTTGAACGTGCCCCGGACTAAAAGGGAAACGACTAATCGAGCGTAGACGGCTCTGGAAAAAAAACAAAGTATTTTGCCTTTGCTGAGCATTCAGCGTGAAAATAAACTCTGGCCCCAAGACACTTTAACCTCGCCCCTGCTGTACAAATGAACTGGAGGCACCGAATTAAGCTCAGAATGTTTGCCTACAGAATTGAAAAGCTGCAAACCCTGCGAAGTCAATTCTTAACTTCATTTCTACGTAATCCTACTTTAATATTAAAAGTATCGAAAAGTGACTAAAAAAAAACGATTTCATGATTTTAGTACTGAGTAAATATTTGAACATACCCGTTTTTCATAGAGTTTGTGTATTATATGTATTTCTAATAACTGTAACTATAAAAGTGAAATGAAAAACGTCCCTGTAGCCTTTACTTAAGGGCAAGGTACCCAAAAGGCAGGCAGAACTGCCTTTTTGAATCGCAATATCGATTCGTTGGCCGAGGAACGGCTCAACCCTTTCGAATCAGCCCACATCCACCCACTAAAACACAGCAAGACAGCCGGGGAAATTACGGGCACAAGAGGCATTTCATCTTTGTTGCAAACTCCTTTCCGACGGCTTTACTTTTATGTTTTGATTGATACTGAATGTCACTTGTACGTACGGATTAAAATGAGGCTATCGAAGGAGACAAGTTTTATTGTAAAATAGATTTAGTTCATTACAATTGGCCCATTCTACACCGGATATTGGATAAAAAAAGAGTAAATGCGACTTCGTAGCGGATTAATTGCCGGAGTCGAGAAAAATCAGGTACGAGAAAAAACAAAAACCGGAATTGACATGCATACTGCCCAGTCGTCCGTCACGGGCACGGCGCGGAGTACGACCTCCCAGAAGAGACTCCTGGAGGCACGCGCGGCCCGGGAGAAGGCGGAGCTGGAAAAGAAAAGATTAGATACCGAGCGCAAATTAGAACAACAACGACTGGATGTAGAGCGCGAGTTGATAGAGGCGCGGTTATCGGAAGAACTAGCGCTCCTCGACGAGGGCGACAAGTCATCGCGTGCTTCGGCGACGTCGAGGGTGCAAGAATGGGTTGACGAGCATCAAGGTCAGTCCGTTCACCACGAATGCGAAGTTGGGCAGAATAAGCCGCAGGATCGGTCGGATAAAGACATCGTTT
Source organism: Pandemis corylana (assembly GCA_949127965.1). Classification (NCBI taxonomy): domain Eukaryota; kingdom Metazoa; phylum Arthropoda; class Insecta; order Lepidoptera; family Tortricidae; genus Pandemis; species Pandemis corylana. The sequence continues at coordinate 8,016,296 of OX421857.1, forward strand.
CGTTGGCTGTTGCGATAACCGAGGCAGTCAAGCAGGTAGGCCGACCCGCGCCCACTGGCGACAAGCTTATCGGAAGACTATCAGCTAGAGATTTGCCAACATTCTCGGGAGACCCGATTGACTGGCTTCGCTTCAAGAGCGCCTTTGAAACCACGACGGTAATCGGCCAATATTCAGAGGAAGAAAACGTGGCTCGCCTTCAACGTTGCTTGACAGGGGAGGCATGGGAGGCGGTGGCCGCCAGATTAGTCACCATGCGCTCTTCCGCCGCTGATATTATGAAGACGCTGGAAATGCGATTCGGCCGTCCCGACCTGGTGCTGCATAAGTTGATAGACGGTATGAAGAGGCTGCCCAAGCTCTCTGGTACGCGCTCCGATTTACTCGTCCTAGCGACCAAGGTATCTAACTGTGTAGCGGCAATAGAAGCAACAGAGCGGTTGGAGTATCTACACAGCCCCGACCTGGTAACTGAAGTGATCGGCAAGCTGACAGAGTCGTTGGTATACCGTTGGCTGGACTACTGGGGAGCATCGGATAAGCGTGAAGCCAGATTATCTTCACTTGCCAAGTACCTCATGTCAGAAGCCGAGAAGGTATGTAATGCAGGTGCAGTCGAACTACCCCAAAGGACTACAGCGAGATGCATCCCATCAACATCCAAGCGACCCGTACTTACTATCACGGAGGAAGTGGACGACGAGCCATCTGTCAACGCCGTCGCTGAAACAAAAAAGACTAATATGACCTGTATTTATTGCGGTAAGGCAGAACACTCAATCGACAATTGCTCTGATTACAGAAAGCTCGATGTCAATAAGCGCTGGGATTGGGCCTGTGAGAAGAAGCTCTGCTTTGCCTGTCTGAAGTCGAGGCACCGTCGCGACCGCTGCCGCACAAAAAAGAGATGTGCGACGTGCAAACGCGGTCATCATTCACTGCTGCATAGAGATGACTGGCGGAAAATCGAAGACAATAAGGAAGGTAAACCCGAATATTCACATACAACGGCAAACGTTTGGGATCAGACGGGGAAGAAGGTTTACCTGAAGGTCTTACCAGTCACTGTAGTGGGGCCAGCAGGAAGCATGAAGACTTTTGCTCTGCTAGACGAAGGCTCTACGGTAACTTTAGTCGAACGCCATGTTGCTGAAGTCATTGGAGTCCATGGCCCAGAAGCAGAACTTAATCTTCATGGTGCTGTAGGCGACTGTTTGCGCACGCCAAGTCACCGTGTGTCATTGACACTCCGCACGTCAGAAGGCACGCACAAACTAGACAACGTCCGCACAGTTGATAACCTGACACTCCCGACGCAAAGTTTAAACAGCTCCGACTTGTCATCGCTGCCACACCTTAAAGATATTCCCCTGCAGACGTTTACAGGAAAACCGAGCATGATTATCGGCCAAGACTATTGGTATTTGATTGTAAGTAGGCAGGTAAGAGAAGGCAGAAAGAATGAGCCCGTTGCCTCGCTTACTCGATTAGGATGGGTTCTGCACGGATTTGCCGCCGGAAGATCTAACGGCACTGACTATGGCTGTCACTTGCATGAACAGCACGATGACGGGCTGCACGAGTTGGTAAAGTCTTACTTTAAATTTGACAGCATTGGGATCAAATGCGATGACAGCCAAAGAAACTCATCTGAAGAACGGCGCGCGCTTGACATACTGGATAAGAAGAGCAAGAAACTCGACAAAAGATGGGAGGCAGGACTTTTATGGAGATCTGACGACGTGAAACTACCAGACAACAGACGAAGTGCAGAATGCCGACTCAAGACTATTGAGAAGAGCATGGACAACGATGCTAGCTTTGCCGCAGACTATGAAAAGCAAGTCGTTAATATGCTCCAGAAGGGTTATGCAGAGGAAGTCACAAGTCCTATGAGAGGGATCAGATTATGGTTTCTGCCTCATTTTGGCGTTCGTAACCCAAACAAGCCTGGCAAACTTCGACTCGTATTTGACGCCAAAGCTCAGACCAATGGGACCAATGGGATTTCCTTGAATACGGAACTTTTGAGTGGACCGGACCTTCTAAACTCGCTGATTGGTGTTCTCCTGCGGTTTAGAGAAAGAGCTGTAGCGGTCACTGGCGACATACGTGAGATGTTCCTGCAGGTGAAGATTATTGGTGAAGATCAAGAAGCGCAGTGTTTTCTTTGGCGTGGAATGGACCGACGTGGTCCGCCAAGAATATTCAAAATGACGTCTATGACATTCGGTGCCACATCATCACCCTGCACAGCTACCTACATCTTGCGTCGTAATGCTGACGAATTCGCCAGCACTCACCCTCGTGCTGTGGAAGCTATAAGGAGAAGGCACTATGTTGACGATTACCTGGATAGCATTGATACTGAGGAGGAGATGAGGCAGCTCATATCAGACGTGACGATGGTGCACAGCGCAGGAGGATTTGAGATCAGAGGCTGGGCATCCAACAGACCATGTGTACTACCCCAACACTCTGACTCTGAAGCTGTTAATTTGCTGCAGCAAACAGAAACTGAGGAAAGGACTTTAGGGTTGATATGGAAACCGGCGGCTGACGTACTGGGTTTCGACGTCACCCTCAAGAAGGTAGACAAAGATGTAGCGCAAGGTTTACGACGGCCGACAAAACGAGAGATGTTGAAAATTATTATGTCCGTCTTCGACCCCCTGGGTTTTCTTTGCCCTATTCTGATCCGAGGAAAGATAATGCTACAGGATGTTTGGCGAAGTGGCACTCAGTGGGATCAACACATCGGAGAGAGAACGGCAGATACCTGGTACCGTTGGCTATGCGACTTGAAAAAATGTCAGAACTTCACAGTACCCCGTTGTCATAACTTCAGCACGTTTGTGGGTCTGCAACTGCATGTTTTTGTTGACGCTTCCGAACAGGCATATGCTTGCGTTGCCTTTTTACGACAAGATAGTAAAGTTACCTTTGTCGCTGGGAAAAGTCGTGTTGCTCCTTTGAAGGCGTCGACTGTACCTCGCCTAGAGTTGCAAGCTGCGTTGATGGGGAGTCGACTAGGGGCGACAATTGAAAAGGAGCAAGACATAGCCATCCAACAAAGATTTTTTTGGACTGATTCGCAGACTGTCTGGTGGTGGATCAATAACAACCCGAGGAAAAAGATGCCATTCGTCTCCAACAGACTCTCGGAGATTGATGATCTGACTAAGCCAGAGGAATGGCGATGGCATCCAGGTCAATTCAATGTAGCTGATGGGGCCACCAGATTAGACGGAAATTTAGAAGCTGCTCAAACTAAGTGGGTTCAAGGCCCTGAGTTTTTACGCCTTTCAGAAGAGAACTGGCCCTCGGAAGTGCCAAAGTCCTACATAGAGGAAGAAACGACGCAAACCCAGCACCTTGCTGTCATTGTTGATAGACTAAAGCTGGTAGACTATACAAGATTTTCGAACTGGCGCCGCTTATTGAGATGTGTAGCTTGTGTCGTTTTGTTCTCAGAAAAATGCAGAAGACAGCAAACGCACTTGACACCAGATCATGAGAGACGAGCAGAATCGTACATCCTTCGACAAGTACAGCAAGACAGTTTTCTGGAAGATATCACAGCTCTGCAGAATAACGGAAGACTAGAGCCTGCCAGTCGCTTACATCAGCTTAACCCGAAATGGGATGACTTGGGCGTGCTGCGATTTCAAAGCAGACTTCAGGCTGGAAGGGATTTACCTCTTGAGCTGAAGGAGCCGATTATTTTAGACGCACGTCATTATGTCACGAAATTAATAATTGATCATAGACACAGACAGCTGGGACATAATAGCATGGAAACTTTGATTAATGAGTTGCGCCAGAGATACCATATTTTGCATTTACGGAGTACAGTCAGATCAATGATTTCTCGCTGTGTTACCTGTAAGGCGAGACGAGCCCGCTGTGAACAACCCATGATGGCTGGCCTGCCACCAGCACGACTTTATCATCACTGCAGACCGTTCACCTACTGTGGTGTCGACTTGTTTGGTCCAATGCAAGTGACAATTGGCCGTCGACACGAGAAGCGATGGGGAGTCCTCTTCACCTGCTTTAATACACGGGCAGTGACAATCGAGCTAGCTGCGTCGCTTTCAACCGACTCTGCTATACTAGCGATCCGACGCATGGCTGCACGGCGTGGATATCCTAAGCAGATGTATTCTGACTGCGGCACAAATTTTCGAGGAGCAGACCGTGAACTTCGCTTAGCAGCCGAGGAGTTGCTAAGAGATCACCGCCTGGCGGAGGAGACAACGTCACTTGGGATCGAGTGGAGGTTCAACCCGCCTGATGCTGCACACATGGGCGGGGCGTGGGAGCGGCTTATACGTTCGATAAAGACGGCTCTGTATGCTACCCTAAATTCCCAAGCTCCAAGAGAAGAGGTTTTAGCTACTTTGATCGCTGAGGCCGAAAATATTGTGAACAGCCGCCCTCTGACGCATGTCTCACTAGACCCTAACGAGGAGGAGGCGCTAACGCCTAATCATTTTTTACTAGGTGCATCCAATGCACTACCAAGACCTGGAGAGTTTACCGATCGAGATTTGTGTCTGCGAAAGCAGTGGCGCATCGCTCAGCGACTGACAGATCATTTCTGGTCGCGTTGGATCAGGGAGTATTTACCCGGTCTTCGCGAGCGAAGAAGATGGAACAGGGACGATGGGCGGGGTAGCGTCAGCATAGGTGATCTTGTTTTGATTGCAGATCCTACCGCGCCGCGTAACATTTGGCCGCGAGGCCGTGTCACTGCTACCACCGCCGGCCGCGACGGGCGCGTCCGTATCGTAGACGTCGCCACGCTGGGCGGCACGCTGCGCCGGCCCGTGACGAGGGTCGTTACGCTCCTGCGGGCCGCTGCCGACGGGCCCACTACTGCCCCCGCTCCTGATGCTGCCAACCACCACTGATGCTGCTCTCGCAGCGAGGAGGAGAACGTTGCAAACTCCTTTCCGACGGCTTTACTTTTTATGTTTTGATTGATACTGAATGTCACTTGTACGTACGGATTAAAATGAGGCTATCGAAGGAGACAAGTTTTATTGTAAAATAGATTTAGTTCATTACAATCTTAGTCCTCTCGGTTGGCAACGCATCTGCAATCCCTCCGGGGTTGCGGGTGTCTATGGGCAGTGGTGATCACTTACCATCAGGTGACCCACTTGCTCGTTTGCCTTCCTATTCATATAATAAAAAAAAAACTACCGAGTAAAGGCCTCTTCATTTTCACCCCTTCACTAATTTTCAGCTCAACTGATATTTTGATTTTTTTACTATTATAAAAAGGTAGGTGTCGGATCCCAACGTGCCAAGCAAGCGTCTCTACTCCAAGCCAAAAGCCGCAAAACCGAAATTCTCGCTGACTTAACAGTATTAGCGGCGTTTCCCAGCCTCCGCAAAAGCGTCTACTGCGCCAGTATTTGATGCCGTAGGAGCACAACGGTAAGTAAGTAAGTAAGTAAACGCTTTATTGTACATATATAAAGAAACAGACACAAATCCCAAAAAAAACATTAAATATATGCTAAAAAGGCGAACTTATCCCTATAAGGGATCAAAGGTAGTCTTACCGCCAGATTACCGACGCATGTTGATGTTGCGTCCCAGGGCACAATTGGGTCTCTTACCGTCGTCAAGAGCGTCGTTCGGCTCCATCACTGCGGGTACCTTGGCGCTGCCACGAAGACGTGCATGGTTTCCTTAACGCAGGCATGACGAGAGTTTGGTCAGCGCTTTTAGGGTATAAGGGCGTGGTGACTCAAGAACCTGACATCACAATCCTCTGATCCATAGCCCAGACGTGTGGACTCACTAAGTCGTAATCTAATGCAAAATGAAAATGACCAGATGGAGTGAACTGTTCTAGAGAAACCGATCTGAGTAATCATTAGATTGTGTTCTTTTTACAAACAAATTCTGAAAGCGCTTAAACATGAATTGGGGCGCTAAGGAGGTGTAACGTTTTCCTAGACCGAATTCTGATACCGGGACTGACTGCTTCAAAAACTTATTTAAGTTGTACGTATTGTCTTGTTATGTAGGTATTGTTAGTTCATTTGAGGTAAGTTGGTGCTTAAACGTGGCTAGCAGTAGCACTGGATCGATAACCTTAATGACTTAATAAATTTAACTTAGAACAAATCCCTTCAAGCCTGATTTACTCCGCTGGCGCGGAGATTAACTAAATCTTGGACATAAACTAACCACGCGTCAAATATCCATTATTTAATAACGAACTGTGATTTAATAACGGAAAGAAAAATCGTAATAGAAAATTGACAAATAGCTCTACTTTGTAAATGTATTACAAATTGAGGTTCCATCAAAGTGCTAGGGATCATGGGCGGGAGGTATCATGTGCAAAAGGCCGCGGGGCGACGTTGCGTGATTGATGTTTAGCAAGCGTAGATTATATTGATGCTAAGCCGACGCCGCCACCGCACCGCTTTCAAGATGTTAATCGTCTCCTTTCAAACATGCGACGTAGACAAATTTAATTAAACAAGCTTTTACACTGTCTTGGATCCCCCATTATTAGTATGGCTTCACGTGCTGTCACGTCTATGTGCGTTTGCATATATTAATACACTGAACTTTATTATTAGCATAACAATAATATTGAAGTTCGAGCGCGTTAAGTCAATATGAAAAGGGGTTATCATGCTCATACAAGGTTCGTGTTCATCAGCCGCATTCTGCCCGCTTATTGATTGAATTATGTTGATAATCTAGCATAGAGTGAAAGCAATTAGGTATATATGTACTCAGCGGCAAAAAGTGTGTAGGCAATATAGGTAAATTTGTATAGACACTGGCCCAATTTTTTTGCCGCTGATTATATATATTTAAATCTATCTCATTGTACGTAGCCATAACAGAGATTTAGATGAACGTAATAAATGCGAGGTGCAATTTCACGATCCATTTGGTCGAAGTCGTGCTTTGGACAGAGATTAACGTGATCTCTGTTTCATTAATATTTTTTGAATTCTAACTTTTTCATACTTATTGTTTTCTTTCAGCTTATGTACCTATTGTGTATTAAAAATAACTGTAATAAGGGATTGAAATAAATGGAATGACCCTTCTAGATCCGTCTGTCTTAACTGAACGTGTTCTTTTGTTTCAAACAATAACATAAAGCGACAATTTGCTGTCGAAATAGAAAAGAAACTACTTACTAAAACCCACCAATTTGTATCGGGTCTACGTATTCGTCCCTCGTCAGCCTATTGTGTCGTGTTCGTTACTGGCAAAGGGAATTTGTGATTTGAGCCTAGTACTAAACGGAGTGCCTGGTATTGAACGGAAGATTTGTAGAAGAGCTTCCCGTCTGATAAAGGATCTCCCTTTATACAGTAAACTGCGTGTAACGTTATATTTTAAATTTACAATCACCCTTTCAGTAAAATAACACCCATTCGGGAAACCCCGCACACATTATATTATTTACCTAATGAGATATGTGAAGATCCGAATGAGCATTGCCTAAAATGTCTAATGGAAACTACAGGCTAAGCCCAAACTCACACGTAGGAAAACTAGTTTGCCCAGCTGTGGGACCCAAACAGTTAGTAGAGTGACTTGTCTACTTGCAGTTCTTCTACTTGTATTTCCTTGGCAAACTTTAGTAGTTTGGAAAAACATTATGCGGATTCTTTAGAAAACGCCTGCACTCCGCACTGGGAGTATGAATAATGATTGGAGAAGAAGAGAGACATTCTTCAGGACAAGCATGAAGGAAAACAATACAAATCTAAATAAGTAGAAGCTTGTGATAATTTCGCGCGGCCGAGCGGACTCTGCGTCGTTCCGCTTGACTTCGGAGGCGGAAAAAAACAATTATACGAAAAAGCTTTCTCGATGATATTAAAACAAAAAGTTGTTAAAAGTTGCTGCCGAGCTTTTATAACTTAGAGCATTTCAATTTTTGTGATCGTTTTTATTCTATCGGCAATTGGGCAGGAATGAATTCATAATTGCTGTTATTGTTTTCGTTTTAGGTGAATAATGTTGATTTAATATATTTATTCATTCAATAAAAATTACATAAATGGAATTAATACAAATTAAACTATTAAATTAAAAACGAATTAAAAACGAAACTAAAACTAATCTTAAAATAAAATAATTAAAAAAGGAGGGACCCCCGTGGCATAGTTCCACAGACGCTGGCAGCATTCCCCCTTTGGACAGCGATACTAACTTAATACGCTGTCCAAGGAAGCTGCCAGCTCCGTTGCCGTTGCCGGTGCGTTTACGCAACAAAATGTATGAAAAAACGGTGAGAAAATGTGACGCCTACGACACGTCACTGCGTATGCGCGGCAGTGTGGTCGCTGCTTTAGTACTTAATAAAAATAGCTAGAATATAGGTACTTTCAATGTAAGTTTCTTTTTAGCATGTTTAAGACTGATGAACTGAAAGTAAGCCTTAATTATACCAATTAAATAGTATCCTTCATTATCGCGTACCAATTCAATTCAGTCAATTCCAATTGTGTCAAAATATCCGATACAGCACGTCCAGCACGACAGTCGCGTCCCGCGCGAGACAGATTGCCTGTCTTTTTCTTACTGTTCATTCTAGAAAGAGACGGGTTAGTCTATCTCGCGTAGCTTGCTTTTATGAAACAACGTTAATTCAGAACTAAATATTTTCAACCTGGGCTTCGATTTTTGAAAGCGCCATTTTTAAGAGGTAAAAATTTATTCTAAACTTGAATATGAAATACGGGTGCAGGTAGTAAAAGAATTGAATGACATAATGGGGACTATCGTTTCTTTGCTCACCAGTTGGCGCCACTGTTGACTAAGGTCCAGAGGTATAGCTGTCAAAGGCGAATATAAGATCGGCGCCGAAGTTTTAAATCTTGAATCTCATTAAGTTTATTAATTATAAATAACTATCATCATATCGACTATACTGCGATGTAGTGCAGTTCCGTTTTGTTCGGAAAAAATAAATCCGCTTTCAAAGCGTTCACATTAATCGCCAAATAATCAATATTTGCGATAATTTCCCGAAGGAGTTCACTTTTCAACTGGTAAATGAAAGAAATTGTAATTTATCTCACGAAGCCTGCCAAAACCAGTGAAAAGTGAATGTTATTGGACCTCACGCGACACTAGCGCCTCTAGTGGCAAATTCACACGCGATAGCCCCCATTGAGTGACGTACGCTAGTTGAATAAGCATTCTATATTCCTAGTTCACCTGTGTAAATATAATGCAAATTTACGCTTGCAACTAACTTTTTATCAAGTGATATTTTCTGAAAAGCTCAGTAACCTCATCGAAACGGCTGCGCGCCCTACACATGCCAACGTATACTTAGCACATTGAGGAAAAGCATAAACGATTTCTTTGTTCAGGGCGATTCGTTTGTCTTTTGAGTTTTGCCGACTAGGGTATCATTAAGTGCGCTTGTTAGGTGCCGTTTTCCCTTTCGTTGAACTTTTTTCTTTTAATGCTGACATATTACCTACCTAGAGACGTTATGTTAGCGTTTACGATGAGGTAGTATAGTTGTACAGTTTTGGTAGGTAATAGTAGATTTATTTTCAAAACTGAAAACATTCTCTGGTAACACACTACTACAAAATCTAATCAAACTCTGTGGCCTCGGCATTTGGTACTTATACGTTACACGTCGCTTGATTTTAGTAATTCATCAAAACTATACATAAGTTTTCTTGCTATTACTACTATTTATTACTATTCAATAGTAACCTTCACTGTAAGTCACCATAACTATAAAGAAGAAACTAATAGCTGCAAGAAATCAGTAAAAATCATTGATATAAATCAGAGTTCAACATGTAGATACTTAATATTATAGCAAACGAATGTTACATACCGCCTCGCCCTTTTGAAAACAAATCAATTTCTAGACTTCTCAATCCCAGAGGAACGTAAACATAGACGTTAGTAAAAGATTCTTGCAAAAACATCAAACCAATAAATGGAATAAGTCTCTGAATCCCGAAGAGCGCAGGCCACCGATAGCTCGACCTAGTTTAAAGGGCAAATAAAAACACAACAGCTAAGAAACAAGGTATACCAAACGATTTTCCAGAATATGAGGATACGTTTATTTATCTCAACAACACGTGAGAATCATTTAATGCCTCTAGATTTGACATATGATGCACAAAGCGTCAAAAAGACTAAATAAAAATTCACTATATTCGCTTTAATGACCTAATAATTCGCTGCCAATTTACATATTAAGCTATCTTAGAGTAAGCCAGGCAAACCATAAAACTATCTAGAGGCATAGGCTAAGCGGTTGCGTGTGTTGGGTAGCAGAATTTTAATTTCTCAGTAGAATTTTATTCACTTGTATACTTCATTTCGTAATAGGTCAGTAACAAACTTTTCACTTAAAATTATTAAGTTAGGTTTTAGCAGTGGGAAGGATGTGCACGCTTATCATTAGTTTTCTAAGAGAGGGATGGCTCATCCTGTGCGAAGGGGAACGCAATAATGGCCATAAGCGTTTCACAAGATAAAACGCACACAGTTTTGTCATTAAAATCCTAAACACATGACGCTAAATACAAAGTAAAATGTGGGTCAAAAGTCAAAATGGGCTTGGGAAAATGACAAAAGGAGAAAGATAATAACCATTTAATTACTCTGTCCACAAACAACATGGCCCGCCGTATGCGGTCTACGCGGTCGGTAGTTCGCAACCCCTGCCGGGCTACGAACGACTCGCCTCATGTTCATTTTAGGATAAGAACACTTTGCTTTTATTTCTCCGAAAAACCGCAATGCGTTTTTCATAACGTCCCATGGAATGGATTCTGTAGCTACCAAAAAACACAGCGCCCTAATTTGAAATTTGCACGAGGGAATACCGGTCAGTCAGAAGCACATACAAGTACGGAAGAGTCAAGAGTATTCAAAGTAAATACACTGAAGAGCAAAAATAACGAATTACTTCCCATACAAAGTTTTATGTTAGTACTTCTTCGTGACTCTTGTCAGAATATATTCGCCCTCAGATATTTCTCAAGCCAATTTTTTAGTTATGTTATGAATTACCAAATATTTCCACAAATAAAGTTAGGTACTCTAAAAGTCAATCAATATTTTTGTATTACTCTACCGTTCATGTTATTTTATTTTTTAACTATAATTGAACATACATAACAAAATAATCATACGCAATACTTAGAGCTATTTCTCGTCTTAATGGGTTTATTTCATGCCTATCGTATAACATCACAAAGCGATAGCCAAACATCTGTTAAAGCGCCAGACGTATGAAGTAATTCACGCAACCAATAAGGAGACTTTTCTATTTCCATTCCGTTTTCCTCGTGCCGACTTCATCAAATTCTCAGAATGAGAGGAAAAAGTTTTGTACAAAAAGTACCATAGTACTTTATTCGTATAGGCACTGATGGGGAGAGGAAACACATCAATATAATTGCAGGTTTAAACAGATTCAATGTTCATTTATCACATTGAAATACTTAGCTCATTATCGGCAATTATTTTCGTTTTTATCTTTGCGTTTATCCTACTTTTCTTTGCTTTTCCAGAGCAGACTTCACGAGTTTTACGATATAATAAAACCCACGTAGCTCGCCAACTAAACGTTAGTTTTAACCTCATTTTAACTGGTATTATGTAGTATAAATTAAGTTCACTAAGCGTTTTCGAATTACAGATAGCATAAGCGGCATGTTTAATATTCACGACAAGACTGAACCCGCAACTGTCTGGCTCCAAGCAACTTTAACGCAGCAGATTTATTTCCCAGCAAATTTCAATTTTAAAACACTTGCTAGGTACGATATCACGTAACTTGTGCACCAATATGTAGCAAGCATGCATTTAACTAGTGGTAACTCTAGGAATAATATTTAACTTATAAGTACCTACGTGTATATTTACGTAAAAAAAATTATATATTATTCTGAGATAGTGCATAAATCCATCCATATACATCCACCAATACAGCACGACGGTTTTTTTAATTGATGTAAATAAAATCATATTTTTAATGAACACTTGCAACTAGCTAAAGTATTTATTATTCCAGTGGAGATTCCACTGAAAAACAAGTTGGTATGTATATTATATTTCTAATGAATATGTACATTGTCCGCGCGCGTTTTGCATTGCATACATTGTTAGTTTTTGTGAATATACATTTCTCTGTACTATTTATTACGTGCCTGGTGTTCAGTATTGTGGTGTTCTGGTGTGGAGTGATAGGTCGAAAATCTTAGGAATCATGTTATCCATCACTATTTTGATTCCTCTTTCCTACTGTACGCCTATACCTACCATAATCATGCTAAACGTGGCCTTTAGGTCTTGTCACCTCAGGCTCTGTCAACCCCGTAAGGGACACAGATGTGATTTGTGTGTGCGTGTGTGGTTTTCAGTAAAGGGTAACTAGTATTGTTTGTCAAAATCGAATAAATAACGTATTTTTTCCCGTTTGCTTTCTGAATACATTTTCGAAATATGTAAATACGGGGATTTTATCTAAACGTATGCATTTGACCCCATAAGCCTTAGCTAAGCCGCAAATTGCACGCTAATAGCTTACAATGAAATCAATAAAGATTAAAAGCGAATTAAAATGATAAATTTATAGGCTATTACGATATTTATCTCGGTACTAAGCATCATTTGGGGCATTTCAGACGATTACCCCAACAAATTACGAATAAACGAGATGAAAGGATACTGATACTCTGCTTAATTAACATTTTAAACGTTTTGCAATCATATCTAAATTTATATCTTCAGACGTAAATAAATTTGCTTTTTTACTTTGAGCCCCAGGGTACGGAACGTAGACTAAGTAGATTTCCTGTAATTAGGTCAAATTTTGAATCCCTCAAAGTTGACTGATAATTAACAAAATACGACTGTAATTTAAAATTAAATAGGTAAGCGTTTGCACTACTTCTACAAAGCGGTTTCAAGTCAACCACACAACTATTTGGAAGTTTTGAGGGAGAAATCGATGAAACTAAAATCACTGTAACTAGTATGCACAGAATAAGTGGTCCATTTTACAAACTTTCATAGTAGGTAAGTTGAGTACACTTCGTAAATGGCTTCTTTATTTTGTAAATGATTAAAAAGGTATAGATACACATGATATAATTAAAGCTACCTTAAAAATAACTTAATAAAAATAACACTTATGCTAAGAATTATAATAATTTTGGACCCTTAGGTAGGGTCCCCATCACGCAGAAAGCATTTCCGCGTTGTATCGCAATTGCGAGTTTTTTTGCGAGAAAGCTGCCGGCACATAAATATCTATCTATTTATCGTAAGTTTCAAAAAGATTTCACATGGCAAAAAGTCGCTGGCAAGCAATCAAAACAACCGGGCAGAGCGTGGTCGTAGGCTGCTACGCGCTACGAGGGACACGCGGCTACGCCGGTACTACGGACCCATCAAACGAACGATACCCGGCCTCGCATTCCTTTTGTTATCCGTCCATGAGAACCGTTCTTTGTTCCAATCCGCATTTTGCATTATTTTCTTTTTGCGACTAACGAATCGAATGTTATCGTCCATTTTTCAATGTCGATATTGATGGAATGATATTGCGTCCGCGTTTCTTCCGAGTGCTCTCGTCGCTGTGAGCTCGTAAAAGGTTCGATGGAAACCGTTTTGAATAGCAAAACCTGTTTTATATTAAGCGTCTACTTTTCTATCAAAGTTTTACGCTTTTATGCTCTTTAAGAAATTAAACAACCGATTATATGCGTTGCCAAAAAAAAGTTAAATGAAAAGTTAATAAATAAGTAATAAGATGTACGAGTACTCACACATTAGAAATTATCAATGTTACATCTGGAATATTTCAAATAGATATGTATATTTATCATCTATTGTTGTAACATAACACATTAGCATGCTTGTCTCGTTGAGGACGAGAAGGAAAATGTTTCGAGATTGACGTAGAGAAAGCTTGCCCTTAGCGGTCGAGACGTGACTTTATGCCCGCTCGTGTATTAAAGAATACTTTAAATTGGCATGAATAAAGTGGGCCCTTATATTTACTGGTACAAAACAGGGATTGAATAACAATATCGTGATCGTTACACGTGGGATCGTGAGGTTTAACACTTGCTACGGTACTTTTTAATAGGCAAATGACGCACTGATTGATAATTGAAAAAAAACAAAGGTTTCAACCGTAGAGTACACCGAAAATGTACATAGAAAAAGAGTTTTCAGTCGAAAATGCCGTATAAAAAATCACAATTACATTTACTTGCTAACTTACCGTTCTCTAAACAGTACCTACGTGTATGTATATCTTAGTGTACTGTTTAATTTAACTGTATGAAAGTGAATACAGTGTGCTGTCAACCATCCTGACATGTTAAGCTAAAGTCCAGAACGCTCACGGCTTGCATTTTAATGAGGAAGTTCCAAAAAACTTCGCAAATTTCTAAATATTTAAGTCTAATAAAATTGACATCTCTATTACCTGACAACAAGTCGAAAAATCTTGTACTAGCTGAGACACAGCACTTCCGATCATAAAGTCAGAATTTACTTTACCTCTTATGGTGTTTTCTGTTTTCCCATTGCACCGTATCATACAATTAAGTCCATAGTATGGTCCGGTACAACCGGCAAACGATTTTAGACTGTTAAAAAGGGCTCAGCCCAAGTCACCGAAGTCACCTTCGTCACTTACATAAATGACAATGTTACGTTCATTACGTCACTCTATTCTCACACATCCATCCATCTGTTTAAAAAACTGGTCTGGCTTAGACTTGAAACGATTATTTAACTTCATCTATTTGTACTAGATTACATCCGCAGAATATAAGATTTATTCCCCGAAACTCTCTTTAATTCAAAACAACTACAAATCAAAGCTGATTTAGTTTTATTTAATTCTGAATTTAGTTTTTTATAATTTGTACGTTAACAATCATCAATTATGCTTCGTTTGTTCCCGGATTCAATACATAAGTCGCAAGTAAATTTCCATCCCCTTTTCTCCTCGGAAAAGGTATAATTTCTAAAAATTTCTTCTTAATGTAGGTACCGTATGATAGCTACTAGGTATACATAGATTTAACATTGTATTTGACGCTTAGTATGATAAAATTATTACTTATTTCAGGTTGTAAAGTTTTAAGCGTAAGATTACAAAGCCCAAGGATATTTGCTCAATAAAAACACCTAGACAAAATAATTGAATTGGAGTTATAAAATACCAATAGGTTAGTAGGTTCTCGTGCTTTTCTATTGTTACAGGAGAGTTAACAAGTGAAAAAACTATTTATTTATCTGTCAAATATGTTATCAAAACTTCACTCTGTTTTAATAATAAATATACGTGACCAAAAAATCGTTTAAAAATTACTTTCGTAGTGGTCATGTTGATCTCAGGGAAATTGCTAAAAAATTAGGGAGAACCCCCGGTCAGGTCTGCAAATGACGTGAGGGGTCCGGGAAGAATAAAAGTGTAATTAACCGATGTACCGACTCAATGTTCATAATAACAAGCTATTCACGGCTTAAAAATAATTGTAAATTGTACAGATTCGATCGACGATCGGTTTATGATTTTGTGGATACAATAGGTTGTACATTTTTGACAATGTGTTTGATGAAATATTCTATGTCACATTTACGTAACGCCGACTAAGCATGACAATGTACTGGTAATTAAAATTAACTACTAAACTTCAATCAGTTCCCGCTGTGTAAATGCGTGCCCAGGTTAATCAAAGTCAAACCACAAAATACAGCTGCTCATAGCGGTCTCATAAAATTAATGTGAATTATTAATTACAACGCAAACAATTATTCCCACCCCTTAATTTGGAGACCACGGCGCGGCAGTTTCAAATTATTGCGCTAAATACGAAGTCCAATTTATCTTGAATCTCGTCAGGATCGAGAAATTTAAATTAAAATGTAAATGTTGTCGAGTTGGCCGCCCTTTCTAATTGCAATCCGAGCCCGTCCGTTGTCAAAGTTGCCCTGTTTGCGGTCGCAAAAGGAATTCGCACGTCGATTAACCAAATTATACTTTTCAATTGTTATATGAAGGCTGTTAAAATGTCCCTCGTACGCATTACGAGCTGCATCTAAACGAAGCCCAATTCCCTCGCTTGTTAATTTATATTTGAGAGTAAACCACAAAATCAATATTTTTACAAAATACACTGACGAACAAGAATACCGGGTCACCTGTCATACAAAGTTCTATGGAAAGCGACATGCTATTATTGCACGTCAGTATAGTTCAAAACTAACCATCATCATAGTAGTGAAAAAGTATTCACATGGACAGACCGCATCCACAGGATATTTTAATTATGAGAAATGACGCTTATGTAAACTTATATTCTCGCATTTTTAAAAACATTTAGTACTTAAATGTGAGATAGGAATTAATCAAAATATTGTGTTAGCTGCGACGTTTTGGAAAAATCTGTATTGTATTAATTTTACATCAGAAACATTTTAGCATTTTACTATTGAAATGTCACCGTTCACATTTCCTTCCAGAATCGATGTTGCCAAGTTTTTGGTCCTCCTGCTTTTCATTTTACTGCTGCTCGTTTTTACATATTTTGCTGAATCAGTGAAATGTAACCTGTTTTTGAATCATAATGTCTGCAATTACCTATTTTTTAACAATTAACTTCGATAGATATTTACTAAGTATTAGTATGAGTATGAGTAAGTCGGCAAAATATATCGATCTTTTTTGCCATATTTAATATAGGCGGCTTATTATTAGTTTATGCTTGACGAAGCAGACAATTTGCTAAATTTTGATTAACTTTATGTATTAAAATATGCGTAGGTACCCATAATCTCGTTAAGGACCTTACCTACGCAATAAAACACGCAATACTCCGGTGGTCACGCACATACGTGCTTTGATGGACAAAGTTCACAGATCGCAATCACGACTTTTAATTACTTTGACGAAGTGAAGAGGTCACAAACTGAGGTAGGTACCGTTAAGTGTTAACTGGAGATCGTCAGTTTAATCTAGAGATATTCTGACAGTTGGAGTTGAAATTCCTTGTCAGCTTCGAAACGCTAAGCAATTCGAGCAGTAAATCTGCTTAATTACTCCAAGTACTGGAGGTCTTAGTAACTGAAACTGTACAATTTGAACAAATACTTGGCCGATTTTCAGCACGACCAAAGTTTGGCATCACTTGTTTAGTTCACGTTCGTTTAAAACGCAGTTTATGAGTTTCAACTTGTTTTAAAATAATAGAGTTCCATGGCATAAGACATTTTTAGATAAAGATAATCGCGGTCTATATCTCGTTGATAATATGTCTTTTGTTTTAAAATAGTTAACTAGGTATAGAAGAGTAGCTACTATACTCGGGAGCAAAGAAACCGGATCACTTTTCATACAACTTTCTACTGGAAGTGACCCGGTTTTTGTGCTCCCGAGTATAGTAGCTACTCTTCTAGTAGTAAATGCCCTTCTTGTAACGTGTCTAGGTATGTGTTACTTGTTCTAATAATCAAGAAAATAGCACCCAAAAAGTATCGCTTCAATTGAGAAGAAATATTTCAAGGAATTTGGGAAAATATGAAAGCTGTCATAAAATGAAATTAGTTTCCATTCATAAACTTTTTACGAGCCGGTACAGTTGGAACTTTTTAAAAGAAGCTGTGACGAGCTTTGAAATATAATTAATGAACACAATAAAGACGAAATCAAAAGTTTCATAACAAACCGTTTTAATATAAACTCATTAAACTACTCAGCAGTAAACTTACTTATATCAGTCATTCCAAGTTTCACAAAAACATCCAATCCATCAACGTCTAAGCGAGGTCTTTTATAGTTTTTTGAACACCACTTAGACTCACTCTGTCACGGGGGACTGTTCGTAACAGTGTCACGTTTCATTTGTTGTTTCAGTAAAAAGCACCTCCGTCAGTGTTCATCGAAGTATGTGAGCGGTTATGATCGCGTCGCTAAGGGCTGGTCCGACGCGTGCTGCCACGCCGCCGCGCGCGATCTTACTGCCCGCTTTTCCCTAAAGCAACAAATGATTTTCCGAAACAACCCTCTGCCATAACTCGGTCGAGAGTGCAAAACCTTCACACAGTGACACGAGGGCGCAACATAATGGCAGTTCGTTAGCATAACTCCGCTCGGGGCACTCGGGTCGGCTTAAGTAAAATTTTTGCGTTATTAAATGATTTCAGCCCTTCAGCGTTTACTGGGAGCGTTTCCGTTCAATCAAACGTCGGTATACGTTTGGCAGCTGCAAGAATATTTAATAACGAAATTCTGTTGCAAAATATTTAACTCGCTTCATTGTGTGTAAGCAAGGAACTTATTTCGGGGTATAAAAGCCGATTTTTTGTAGGTACAATATACTAAGCATGCGTTTCAAATGCTCTAAGTATCAGGTAATATTTACAACTTACTTATTTAATGCTCGAATTCTACTTAATAAGATATAAACGCTCTGTTTCTGCTAAGTACAATTTTATGAAGGGAGTTAGGTTTAACTACCTATCTTTTTTATACATTGGTACATATACAACGAGGAAGGCAAACAAGCCGTGGGTCACCTGGTGGTAAGTGAGACCCACCACCCATGGACATCCGCAACACTCGTCTGTCAAAATATACCTATTAGTTACAAAGTGGAGATTTTATGTCATTTTTGCTACTTAAGCCATCAAAATTTTCGATACCTACTCTTTTCTGAGAAGCTAAACAACTGAAAAACGTATAAAAAATCCTCCAGAAAGGACAATACCAATAAAATTATTCACTATGATAAGGTTCTACGGTGACCCAGGAATCAAATTACTTGACCTTATACACTACAGTTTTCTATTACTAAGACTGAATTAAACCTCATACTGACAGACGGACATGGCGAAACTATAAACGCTCCATCTTTGCCACTTGACTTGACTACCTCCGAAAAGACTTGAAAATTCATTTATACGTACGAGTATTCTTTGTTTTCCCAAAATGTTCATGTTTTAACCACCCTAAAAAAAGAGAACAATGCGGTGCTTTTGTGAAAATTAAATTAAAACTGGCAGGTTATCCTTCTCCGCGCCAAGCTCTGACGTCAGGGGTAACCGTCAAAACATACAGAATAGAGGCATATTTCCGAGTGCAGAGTATATTCGTATCACGGTAGGAGGAGCGCAGCTAAGTAAGGCTAAGACTATTACAAAAGCCACAAGCGTAGCGTTTAGCGTGTCGATGATTGCTAGTACGAGTGTTGTAATAGGTACCTACATTTGCAATGACGAGCAGAAATATACTTGTTACTATTGCTTTTTGTGCTACCTTCAGCGACGAGGACCGTACCATCACACCATCTTACAAAGTTACAATTCAAAGACAATGCCAGAATGCCAAAGTAAGGATGCTTAAGCGGCTTTTATACTTAAACACCTGACCGCGAGAGACGCATCGCGCCGTTCCAACCCTCGCTCTGAACTGTAGGTGCACCGTGTATACTGCGAATTACATCTGAAGAAGGTTTTGGAAGGAACAAACCGAAACTATTCATGGGAATTTAACCTCATAAGGTCCAAGGTCCTATTTTTAGGAATGCGAAACGTAGTCCTTAATCAAATATCGAAATTAATCAACGAAATATCACAAATCGAAATTCCACGCTGGTCTAGGAGTAAAGAAAAAACATAGAATGTACCAGTTGCTTCTCTTCCCGCGCAGATGGTAAAAGCCCATCGAGGGAATGGGCGAAAATTTCAGGAATCATGTTATAGGCGATGCGGCTAGCAACCCAAATCACGCCTTTATCCCTACTATTTTGATTCCCCTTTCCACCTATACGCCCACAATCATGCTAAACGTGGCCTTAAGGTTTTGTTACCTTAGGCTCTGTCTATCCCGTAAGGGATAAAGACGGGATATATGTATTTATGTATGTATGTATGAAATTAATCAATTATAGGCCCAACGTTCCAAAAGTAGGACTTACATTTTGCAATACAATACTTGCCTTTACAATCATCATCATCTCCAGCCTATATACGTCCCACTGCTCACAGCCTCCTCACAGAATAAGAGGGCTTGGGGTATAGTTCCCACTTCCAACTAACTTCACACTCACCAATTGCTTCGCTCTCGATGTTTTACTTCACCAAAAAGCTCAAGGTAAATTTCAAGTGTAATTTCGAATCATTACAATATATTCTGTTGAATATTCTGTTTTCAGACTTTATAGCAATGCTATAGTATATGTGCCTTAAATTAGTATATGTACTGTCGTTACAATAAACGTCCTAAACATATCTTGGGCCTTACGCTGCCCGCTTTCCGCTAAGACTAATTCCACCTGTCTAGCTTTAGCATAAGTAAATTGTGGACGTGCTTGGCCCAGTGCCGAACAGGGCGTCCGCACGGGCTGCCCACTCTTTACAACTACACTATAAACCTGGAACTCACTGACCTGCATTAAATTTCATATTTCGTTCGAGCGGTCTACGTTTTAGCGAGCGGTTTTGGTAAAAATACCGTTCGAAAAACAAATGCTACATTAATAACTCAGGCTGTATTTAAATTTTTACTTAACAGTGTGAGTTGTTGAAGAAGTCGCTTACATACATACAAAGAATACTTAAAATAAATAATTGTAATACCAATAATATGTAGTAACATTCATAATTATTTGAATTTATCTATACTTCTATACTAATATTATAAAGAGGAAAAATTTGATTGTTTGTTCGTTTGCATTGAATAGGCTCCGAAACTACTGGACAGATTTCAAAAATTCTTTTGCCGTTAGAAAGCTACATTATCACTGAGTGACATAGGCTACTCTTTACCGCGGGAAAATACTTTTTCCTACGGGAAAATTAATTTACCGCGGGCGAAGCTGCGGACGGAAGGCTAGTTGTTTAATAATAATGGAAACTCTTTAAAATGTGCTATTTCAAACGACAAAATCCGCTTTAGAAAAGACAATGTTTGCATGTCAATTTATTTGGTTAGACGTGTCGCTGGACATCAACACTAAATACTAGATCACTTTTTTACCATGTCTAAAGCCAAATAAATTATTTCATTTCAAAAATACCTACATACAGTCCGTGACACACTCTTATGGGTTTGATACTTGAATCGGCCGAGTGGGTGAGACAGCAAGACAAGCAAGGCATTCTAAGAGCTCAAGGACTGTGTACGACTATCACTTTTTAACTTTGTATTGAACGTGATCTGTATATTATGTATTCTCATCAGTGCATTTAGGATTTGCTAATGAAGCTCTAACTGGACATCAATAACGGCCCAGTTTTTTTTGTTTTTTTTTAAATCCATTTATGCCCTCTAGGTGGCGCCATACTGAATTTAGTATGACGTCACATACCTTTCAACTAGCGGACGGTAATGATGCTTCTAACGATACCTCATTCGACAAATTGTGATGAATAGTTTGAAAATTAAACGTTAACAATGAACACAGGTGTACATTAATTCACACCAGCTGAAATCATAACCCTCCTTTCGGGTTTGCCGCAGCAGGTTAAAACGTAATTTTGCTAAGTGTTCGTACATTACATTATAAGTATAATCATGTTGAAGCCAAAAAAGTTGAAACAACAAACATTTAGGTAGTTCACATTCCCTTGTTACGCAAACCCTTTTCACCGAATTCCACGAATACACAACAAATCCTGTTCAATATGGAGAACTATGCTTTCAATCTCACACAACTGCGTAGAACTTCATGTATTGGTGATATACAGGGTGACCTCCAAAGTTTGTGAATAAATTAAGCTCTCACAGGCTCATGGAACTTGAGAAGCCAGTGAGTGAATGACGGGGAAAATCAATAGGGACTTACACCTGCTTTTACTTGATTAGGTAACTCCGCGCGGGTATCGAGATGAATCCCAAATGTTTTGTAGAGGGTATTATTTATGCATACAGAGAAGAGAATAAGCATCATGCTTATAAAATGGATGGATGCTTATAAATTGCTTTCCTTTTAACAGCAATCTGAACTTTGGAATTTGCAGAAAACGAAACCTTTGCAGTATCCGCTAATTTCTTGTATGTTTGTTATTCTAAAGACTGTTCTCTGTGTTATTTTTTATGGAACATTGGTACAAGATCATAAATTGTATGGCTCTGCTAAATATACATTTATGTATATTATGGAATATTTATATATTTTCTTCCATGCTGGTCTGGGAGCAAAGAATATTGAATAATATAATATGGTAGCAATTAATCTGCAAATAAAAATAAGATAAAAAAATAAAAAGTACCTATGCATTTTCAAGCTTAAAAATTCGTGCGAACCTAAAAGTTGTCCAGAGTCGAAGTTGAATAAATGTAACAAAACTTGCCCAAATAAACTTTAGCGGGAGTAAGTGTTAACGAACACAGTTCGTAGTACTTTCTCCAGCTGTACATTGATGCTCTTGCTTTTAGTAATAATGAAAACTTCTTACTTTATACACACGGAGAAAACACTAACATGGTTATTAAGTCGAGAAATATTCTAACCAAGTGTTATGCTGATGTTCTCGAAAGAAATAGCTACACGTGATTAAAACAGTAGGTGGGTACGAACAGTAAATTAATTAACACAGTTTTCAAAAAGATTCTCGATTGGGGGACAAATTCTACCTATCTACCCAGGCACCACTCCACCGCAATATTAGGTATGTTTTCTGCACATTTTCAACAACGATACTTACTTACATAGTAGGTTGGAGATAAAATATTCATACAGCACTAACGAGAACAATAAAAACAAAATTCAATTGACATCTCCAGAAGAAAACTCATTAGTGGGAATGTACAGAATAGGGTGCTTGAATGAGGTATTAACAAAGACAATAACTGTTGCAAGACTTAGTATGAAAATAAAGTTTTCCGCTTTGTCGACGCAATGTCCCAGTTTATTTCGACGAAAACGTGAAACGACAACGAAGACGTTTCTCTCTTTATTGCAAGACGTTTCATCAAGATTATTTTCTTTTCAGAACAGAGTATCGCCGTAGATGTGGCAGTCTGCCGGAGCGCTTCAATAAGCGCTATCAATTTCAAACTCGAAAGCCACAAAAGCTCAATGTCACAGAACACGCGTATCAAATACATTAATGTAACTAATAAATGTAATTTTAAGCCTAAAACCTGTGTCAAACATGGAACTAAAATTTATACCTGTAATTAAATTACGAACTTTCATCCATTAGCTAAAATAAACCATGTACTTAATTGAATTAAAAGGATGCAGAGTAAGCTCCACTTAGCAATCGCTAGTAGAGCTATAAACAATGGAAACTTTAGACAAGTTTGAATGTATTGTGGGTGCGATTTTGTCAACAGGAAAATGGCGGACCCTGCTGTCGCTTTCGGATATTTATGACCGCGACTCGACAAATTTTCGCATCCTTTTTTCAGTGCCGGACTAACCGAGCGCAAAG
Organism: Pandemis corylana; assembly: GCA_949127965.1. NCBI lineage: Eukaryota > Metazoa > Arthropoda > Insecta > Lepidoptera > Tortricidae > Pandemis > Pandemis corylana. The sequence goes on from OX421857.1 coordinate 8,039,750, forward strand.
GTAAATAAAAGAAAATAAAATAAGTAAATAAACACTGCCTGCCTGTAGTTTGAACAAACTCACTTTTTTGACTAAAGCAATTCATGAATGGGATTTTCCCAACGAATCCAGTTACCTACTAGTTCAGTCAGCGTAACACTTCGGACGTTGGTTGAATGACGAAACAAAAATCAGGATTGAAAAAAAACTCAAAAATATTTTTTTAAACTCAAAAGAAATTCGCTATTCAAGGCGTGCCTTTATTAGTTTACACTTCACGGTTTGCCTGTTTTTCTGTATAAATCAACTTGAAATATTTGTTATTGGGTTTTTACTGGCTTAACGGACTTTCTTTTGCTGCGCGTTCTTTACTTGTCATGACAATTTTGAGTAGGTTACATGATTTTAATTTATTTACCGCTGCTTTTCTGAACAGCTTCGTCGTTTGTTTTATTAATACACTAAACACTGTCAGAGTTCTCTCCCATAGTTGGAAAGTACAATAAATGATCAATTATTTTATTTATAAAGCAAATTACACTGTTACGAAAATTCAAAATCACACCCGCACGTTCATAAGAGCCTCATAGTAGCCTCATGTGGAGTAGACAGAATTAATGCCGTATGGAGCCCAAAGCTCGTGAAAATTAATAGTCAATTACTGTGCCCCATAAATTAAGCTAACACTCTCAGTAAATGGCATTTCAAATACAATTCACCTCAATAGAATTCGTCTCTGGGCGAGGTGTGAATCCAGACCGCAGTGGGTAGGTAGCAGCCCGGTCGCGCCATTAGGGTACAGGCTCTCAACACTCTTAGGTTATGTAGCTACAACATTTTGAGGATATATTTTACATTTGTTAGAAATTTGTCGTCATAAAATACGGCTAAGTTTTATTCATGACGACCTCGTATCATAAAATAAATTTGACCTCGTCACAGAGATTTTAATTCTAATCTATTTTATCTGCCTAAATGAAAACAATAGAAGCAGGATCCGTTGAAAACAATTACGGACATTCAATAAGTTGCCGTCTAACGAATACGCAGGAAAACGAAGGAAACTTCACTTTCAATTACCTCCAATTAACTGTAGTGCCTGTAACTTTGTAAAGAAACCCGTAGAGCCTACTAGAAAATTCTAAGAAGCGTCGGTTAACTGGGCCCTGGAACTAATTACTTCACTGGTCAGCAACTAGGTCACAAGTTTGCATTCCTCGGTGGTTCAGCGGTCGTCGGGGCAACGTTCGAAAACAATCCCACGCTCCACTACACATTGATAATTTTCCTCCCGGTACCTATCCTACGTTCCAATTCACGGCAGGTAGCCTAGAGTATAACGAGTATACATCACATGAATCGCAGCGAGTGTATAAACGTACCTAGAAAAACAGAACGTTGGTATACATTGTTTTATTGCTGCAGGCGAAATATAATGAAGACATGATAGCACTCCACAAAATTGTTTTATTAGGGTTGCGTAAGTCAACAGAGTTACATACTCTCATTCCATAACGAGCTCACCCAAGCTTAAATAAAACGCTGTTCATATTTTGCGAATGATTTGCATAAATTTTAAACTAACGCATATTTTAATTGCGTGGCTACAAAAGAAATAATTATATACTATTCGCGTTGTGTAAATTGGACCGAGCACTGATAGTAAGGTACTTACCGGTAGTTTAACACAGATCCGGTTTTAACTTTCAACTTAAAAATCCTAGAGCGCAAACGAAATTAGTTTCTTTATGAAATGACAGAAATTATATGCCGTAATAGATTAAATATCAAATGACAACTAATGTGGTCATAATTTATAAAATGTTATCACAATGTTTTTAACTACATTGAGCCCGCGATTTTAACTATCTCTGAACTGAATACCTACATTCTCATTTCGTTGGAATCTTATTTTGAAATGATCTCTGATTATGATTACTAAAAGACGGCAGGACTGATATGAAAAAATATATTTTGGTTTGAAGGGGTATACTTTCCAGTCGATCCCAATCCCATTTATATTGGGTTAGTACTAACACAATAGTTGAAGCGAACTAGTAACAGATAGGTAGTGTCTAAGTAAAATCTATAGGTAGATTTGTTAAAAAATACGTATATTGCGCCACTAAATTTGAGTTCTTCCATGATTCTTCCATGCTGGTCTGGGAGCAAAGAAAAAACATAGAATGTACCAATTGCTTCGCTACCCGCGCAGATGGTAAAAGCCCATCGAGGGAATGGGCGAAAATCATAGGAATCATGTTATAGGCGATGAGGCTAGCAACCCATCACTATTTTGATTCCATTTTCCACCAATACGCCCACAATCTTGCTAAATGTGGCCTGTAGGTACCTGTTACCTTAGGCTCTGTCTACCCCGTTAGGGATAAAGACGTGATTTGTGTATGTATATGTATGTATGTAAATTTCAGTAATAGCACAACATTGCAATCTGTGGTAGCCGTGGCAGGAGTAAACCTAGCCTATATACTTACCTACATATTGCCTATGGTCTTAGGGGCCGTCCATTAATCACGTGATCTTTTTTTAAGCATTTTTTAACCCCCCCTCCCCCTTGGTGATACATGGTGAGGTTTAAGACTACCCCCCACCCCCCCATCCAACATCACGTGTATTTTTCGTATCTACAAAAAATCTTAAATTTTTTAGAACTAGAATTGTCTTGCGCGCGCAAGCGCGCGTGTTGAATTTATATTTTAATTTGGTATCGTATATGTCATGATATATTTTTGTGTCATTTTACTGTAATACATGTAACTGTAATGAAAAATCGCGCGTTTGAAAAAATAATGAAAAAATAAATACACGTGATATCTTACTACACACCCCCCCTCCCCCCTTGTGACATTTCGTGATTTTTGTCAAACCCCTCCCCCCCCCCCCCCTTTCAAGCCTCACGTGATTAATGGACGGCCCCTTAGCACCGATTTAAAGCTAATCAGTACCTAGGCACCGCACACCGATATATTTTGATTTATTCCTGAAGTAGCGTAATTAATATTTTTTGTATAATTTTCAGATCTTGCTTTTCATTATCTTTTAGTAATTTTTGCGGTTGTAAGATGATTTCAGTTTTACAGCCGTTACTGTTAAACAGAGAGCGTGAGGTGTTGCTTGCTCGCGCACAGCCGCACACGTAGCGCTCTGAACCCTGCAGCTGTATTTCGTTGTTCCGTACAATAAAAGCATATTTCATCAGGTTTTGCAGCGTTTTGTACAAAGGCCAATTACGGTTTGGATTTAAGGCACGACTCGGGCAGTTAGATTTGCGCCGACTGCGATACAGCCAACTAAATGGCTCGACTCCAGCGACCGCTGCGCTTGGCACTTATCGCTTGCTTCATCGGAATAATAATATGTTAAGAATAATAATTATAATCACATTGTTATTTTATGCCAAAATTTATAATTTAAATCTATCATGGTGTTGTTCTTTGCAATATTGTATTATATCATCGTGGATGTTTACTAGTAACCGAGGTGACATTTGAACTGGAAATAACCATAAGTTTTTTTGAAGAAAATTATTTGAAAACAATAAAATTTAAGTGAGCTAAAGTAAGTGCATGCATACTGCATAGGTAATACTTACCAGAAGCATTGGTTTCTTTTTCGTAGATAATAAAAGTAAGTACTAAGCCAATTAATAATTAATATGGTTAGACGCGTACAGCAAACGCCCAATTTTAAACCGACGGATTATATCCTTAATGATATTGCGAGGTTATTTTTACAAATAACAAGATTATGATGGATACATCCAACCCTCAAAAGTCATGCCTTATTCATGGTGACGTGATAAATCACATTCGCACATCCCCAGCGGATTTGTGATTATCCCGCGCTGAGAACTGAAGTCCGCGATGTAAAATTCAGTTCAGTAGACTGATGAAATCACGAAATAAGTACCCTATTAGTCACCATACTATGCTCATTATAAATACACATGTATTAAAGACAAATGAGTCATCTAATAATTATAGCAATTCGATCGCAGTAAAATATTTGGTAAAATCAATCAATTCTTTGCGGCTACGAATGAACGGACCTACAAAACTCCAATGCCTTAAACCTCGAAGTAAGTAACAATGTTCTCACCGGCTTCGAGTTTTAAACTACGACTGTCCTAAGATTAATGCCGGCTTACGAAGTTCGTTCAAGCGGTCGCGCGAACAAGAAAGTTTGTTCAAAATCGCACGAGGGGAAACAATAAAATTCACGAATCTTTGCAGTGTGCCGGCGGAGACGCTCTGTGTTCGCCGGCCCGATAAATCTAAGCGCGGGCCAATGGCCAAGCGATGCCCAATGCTTCCGATAGCGCAGCGTTACCTTTTGCTCGTCTACACGCAATTTGACATGACAGCCATTTCTATACCTAACCACTTTTAGTATTCATTCGAATCCATCCTTACAGAAGGTATGATTAAATTAAAACTGGACAAAAATTTAACTTGTATGTATGATTTGTAGGTACCTACACAAAAACTTAATGGTTGATTTATTTACCTATTTATCTTTCAATAATGTAATGAACCTACAAAAACATTGTCAGCAATTTCATCTGTTTTTAATATTAATGCTTTCTTAGATTTTGAACTTTAGATATGATATTTCTCCTTCGCATGTATAAACGATGATATTTTGTTTTCTATGTAAATACACACGAGCCATTTTCCCAAATATTTGTCTCGACAGAGCTATTAAAACAATCAAACCCAAGTTAAGAAAACATTATCTAAATGAAACGCTTTTACTTATGACGAGTCTACGGTCCATAGAATCTGAGAGAAAATTATAGTCAGGTTATTATGTATGAATGTTCTCACGCTGAATACGTTTTAAAATAAATAATTTGGTCAGGTTAAAATTATGATTTAACGACTATAATACCACTAATAACTAATATAATACTCCTTTCATCCACTCAAAGGTTGACTGGAAGAGATCCCTTAAAGGGATAAGTCCGCCTTTGTGTATGTATCTCAGTGTTTGTCAATTGTATTTCTCTTGTTTATTTTGCACAATAAAGAGTTTACATACTTACATACAAACATACTATAAACTCACTTAATCAACCAACTAAATATTTTAGTTACCAGTTACCAAGTTTGATGTTTAATATGATGTGCGCATTAGCATTGCGAAATTGCCTGGACGTCCGTGCATATTCCGCGGCCGACCGAATCCGCTCTAGTAAATGGGTTTCAGTTCCCATTTATTTTATTTTCGTAAAACCGTATTCACTATTACACTCCATTTCGCTGATACCTACAGCAGATTAAATTTTCGATGGCATTAGCCTTCAATTTGTAATCCGACAAGGGAAGAATACTCTTAAGTAGGTATTAAGTAGGTACTCGTGGTTCATATAGGTTTTTGTAAAACAAAAATGCTCTACAGTGGCTAAAAGCAATTTTCGTCAATTTAGCAGATGCCAAGTTTTGCTTCATGTTGAAGCTCACACTTAAAGCGTCGCCGTCATTATAAAAACTGTACAATCATCACTTTCAAGTGAACCGCAAGAAAAGCAACCAACTCCCCGCATCGCGAAAATGGGTCGCCTTCCAATTGACAAGGTATGATAAATGGTTTCCTGGTGCGAGGAATGAACTTCGCATAAATCACACAAATATTGTGCCACCTATCAGCTGGAGACATGGAGTATTGATGCGCGCTGATAATGGAAAACTGGGAAACTGTTTGCGGAGCCGCTTGCTATTGAACATGCATTTGCTCGAGTTATTTTATGACTCTGTGGCAGGTCACCCCAATCGCAATTTTTCTTAGAATCTACATCTTATCAAAGTTTGTTACCTAACATAATATCATAATGCGTACATCATATTAATAAAAATAAAAAAATGAGAAGAAAGAATGAGAAGAAGCATGAAAGTAGAATAAATGCAGTAGAAATGAGAGCGTTAAGGAGTATGGAAGGTGTATCACTGAAAGATAGAATCAGGAACAGTGTGATAAGGGAACGTGCTGGTGTGAAAGAGGATATAGTGACTAGGATAGAAAAAAGTATGCTTAGTTGGTTTGGGCATGTAAAGCGGATGGATGAAAGTAGACTAACTAAACAGATCTATATGGGGAGTGTGAATGGTTACGTTGGGAGGGGAAGGCCTAGAGGGGACGTTCCGAGACCAAATAGGAGACGTTTTGGAAAAAGGTCAGGTCAGAAGAGATTGATGACTGTGGATGAAGCGAAAGAAATATGTCAGGTCAGGATCGTAGCAAGTGGAATAAAGTAGTCTCTGCCTACCCCTGTGGGAAAGAGGCGTGACGGTATGTATGTATGTATGTATGTACATTAATAAAATATATAAACAATTTGGGATATTATAGACAAAGATTCTGGAAACTTGCTCATGTGTATTTACATAGAAAACAAAATACCGTTTATGCTCTGTCTACCCTGTAAGAGGTAAAGACGTGATTTATACTAACCGTATTATTTGGCTGTGTGCACGTATGTATAAACAATCGAATCAATCTGGTCGTATGATAAAAGCTATCAAGCTCGAATCTGGCTTTTCCAATCACTACTAAAACTTAACTAACTACCCCTTAAGATCTCTCAGTTACTTAATTTAGGTCGCCGAGTATGTGCCCAGGAACATAAAATTCGTTAGGCCTGTGCCAGCACCGGCGGACATATTATTGAATCGATTCAGGCTACAAAGGTCCAATTACGAGGCACGAACTACAAGGTCAATTGGCAGGATGCTCCCCGAATAGAAATAGGTCCCGCACAAGCTTTGTGTCCTCGAAAAATATAGTATAAAATTGTTTATCAAGATTTAACAAAATAACGTGTCATAAAAAGCATCATTTCACAAGCTCATCTCATCATTTGGCTAACTACAAAATTTATAAACTGCTGTAACATAACCTGAACCACACGATTAGGTTCTTAGATTATTTTTAACGTTTACGAATTAAGTATAGTCCGGTCAAATTAGACCAAAAAATAAGAGTAAAGTTACCTAAATTCCCACCAAGCTGAAAATCGGTAAGATTGTTTGAAATATCATTAAAAACAAAATTTGAAAGTTCCCCATCTTTCCCCTGTAAGGAAAAAAAAAATTCAAGGTCAAAGGTAAAAAAATTAGTTTTTCGCGATTTTTAGCAAAACGGTAAGTTTTATCATAAAAATATTTCAAACAAAAATTGTAGATCATAAAATTATCTACAAAAAATTAATTAATAGGTACTTTTTTTTCTACGAGCCACCGTTTTTGAGATATAACGATTGAAAAAGTTGTAAAAGTTGTAATCGTCATAATATGCGTGAGTACGCCACGTATATATACATCTCTATAGTTGTAATATATGTTAAAATATTTTTCTATCGGTTATTGTTACTTACACTACTAATATAAAATATACATAAGTTGGACGCTGTTAAACAATACTGTGTCAACCCACAAAAAGTCAAAGCCAGTGTTAACAACGTGTCCTGATTTTTACACTAAAATAAAATAGTTAGCGACGGCAGTTTCAATTATTTTTGTGTGAAACGTAAATGAAAGTGTAAACGGAAATACTAGTATTCCAGATAAGCACAAATAATACATTTTCTAACACTTTTTAGACCAATAACCAGTTAGAGGTTATTATTGCCAGTAATATTCATAAAAATGATAAAATTCGCGAAATTAAATTAGCCAGCCTATGTAAGTACATTTTCTTTGCAAGAAATAGCAAAAATTACTAATGTTTTACCTTTACTTTACTCTATTAATCAAATGTTGATGTGAATGTGCTGAAGTTTTTAAAAATAGTAGTTCTACTCGACAAGAAATTATTACTAACGGCATTCGCTTTCTTCTTTCTATGTACGGAGCTCCTAAAAAACTACCTGCTTAGATAAGTATAGATATGCATGTTTCGTTAAAAACACCAAAAGTGAAAAACAAGTACAATTAGCTTGTGTTCCTCCAACCTCAGTTGCTGCTCATCAATATCTTTTTAGGGTATATTACCAAGTTCAAGTGTGGCTTGGTTATCTGCTAGACCCTACAGACTGGGGTTGGAAGTTGGTCAACAATTTATTAGAACCAGTGCACACTTTACTTCCACCTGCGCCGGAAAAACTGCTGAACTCGATTTTTTGCAACTGCAAAAAGGGATGCAGTGCTAAATGTGATTGCAAAAAAGTCGGACTGTTCTGTTCTCCGGCATTTACACATTGTCAAGGCCGGTTGTGCTCTAATATTGAATCACCAACAGTAGAGGATCCGTTTGATTCCAACGAAGCAACAACCAGAAAAAAAGTATTAATTAATTTTTTGTAGATAATTTTATGATCTACAATTTTTATTTGAAATATTTTTATGATAAAACTTACCGTTTTGCTGAAAATCGCGAAAAACACATTTTTTTTACCTTTGACCTTGAATAAATTTTTTTCCTTACAGGGGAAAGATGGGGAACTTTCAAATTTTGTTTTTAATGATATTTCAAACAATCTTACCGATTTTCAGCTTGGTGGGAATTTAGGTAACTTCGAATGTCTAAATTGACCGGATTAGTAGGTAGGTATAGCAGATTAAATTTGGCGTTATAAATTATATTCTACTAGCTACCTTTCTTCTTAGCGATTTAAAACTACCTACATATATATATTATGTTAGGTACCAGACTGCGCTCTAGCATGTATGTAAGACATGTTTGACTTGAAAAACAAATAAGCTACTGCAGGTGGATGAGCGGTTGATGTTCTGACATAAACATTTTTTCATTAAACCACCTGGACGACCAAGATATATTTCATAAGCTTGCTGAGCTCGTACTTACGTTGCCATTAACCTCAACTAACCTTTTCAGTGCTGAGTCTGGTTTCAGGTAGGTACAGTGGCTACAAACAATACCTACCTACTGGGTAACTGTTAGTGCTTAGTAAAAAGCGATTCTTTTTTACCATCCATTTTTTTATGTGGTTCAGTATCAGTAAAGAAAACTATTGATTAATTAATTTTACCAGTTTCGAATGATACTTATAATTTCAAAAATATGCCTTCTTGCCAAATCTTAGTATCGTCGACATCGCTCATTTTGTTTTAAGATCACGTAGGTATTTGGGGTATGCAAATACAATAAGTACCTAAACAAGTACCTAAGTAAAGCAATAAAAGAAAATTAACAAAACGAAGGAAAAAAACTCTTCACCTCAACTAAAGTTAAAAAAAAAACGATTTTAGAAAGCTTATTCATTTAGATGTCATGAAAAATAAATATATTCACGATGACTATAACGTCGCTTACTTCACAATGAGCCTCTTTATGACGATCGCCGGCTGTCCGGCCGGCACGTTCTATTGTCCATTGTGCTGGCTTGCTAAGAATTCTTTTACATTTGTGCGAATACCATCAATAAGATGATACAGATACCCATTGTCTTTATTTTCTTTAGTATAAATTAACCAATGTCAATATTCTGTTTTTCAAGCTGTGCAGTATCACACCTGCTTACGGCCTATACGCTATACCTACTACTCAAGGTAAATTTCTCTGTTCTTGACACCAGAGCCTCTAGTGTAAGTTTTCGCAAATAAAAACGTCTCGAACGCGTTCACGTCAACGTCTCAATTACTATGGAATAATTGGCAGCGCCACTTGTGGATCGAAACAGCAACAAACTCTTCTCATAGTATTTGACATTTTAACGCCGTGTTCGAGCCGTGTTTTGTGACCGAAAACCTACACTAAGCATACTGTTCAAGTGTTCACCGCCTTTAGTGTAAGTTTTATGTCGCGCCTGACGTCTCGAAAACGTTCGTGTTAAAATGTCGAGTATTGTGAGAATAGTTCGTTGTCGTGTCAGTACCTATCGTGTCGCTGGAAGGCGCTGCAAATTTGCTTTTAAAAATTGGGTTTATTTTAAACGCGTTCAAGGCGGCTTTTTGTGTCAAAAAGTTACACTAGAAGGTCAATCGTTGTCTCCAGTGAGGATTAAGTTTTAATACAAAAAACGTGTATAATTTAAGAGTCCTGGTTATGTACATGTTACCTAGGTACTAAAATAAAAATAAAAATTACTGATGTTTGCTCGTTAGTATGGATTTATTAAGCGTTAATGTATCAATTATCGCACATATTTATTGACCTTAATTAATGATAAAAGCAAATAATTTGCCTTCATAGACCGACCGCTTAAACAGAGATGCGATTTATTTGAAATACTTCTATTTAAAATGCAAATACAAAATGCAAAATACCTATTTTGTATTTTGCATTTAAATGCCTTTTAGTAAAAACCATTTTGTATTTTATTTGAAATACCTTTCGAGATGTATTTTGCATTTTCATATTCATTTCAAAATGCAAAATACCTACTTTGTGATTAAGTTTAGCCAACAATACAATACAAATACAAATACTCTTTATTGAACACCACAAATCAGTACAAAACAATACAGAAACAAAGAACAAAGTAGACAATAGGCGGTCTTATCGCTTAATAGCGATCTCTTCCAGCCAACATTACCAGTCAAACAAAATGGAATGAAATAAATGGCCACACAATTCACAAAATGGAGCCATGGCTCTCTTTTCGTTAGTCTAGTTGCTTTACATTATTTTAAGTGAGCATTTATTATTATTAATTACTAACGTAACAGAATTTATTGATACGCGTACTAATCAATTTGACCAAAATGTCATGCATAAGGTGCCATATGTTATTAGACGATTTTGTTCGGCTCGCCATTGTGTCCCTATTTCTCATGATAAATACCAAAAATAAATAAATATGTCTGATATTTGATCAAAATTAGCTAGCATTTGAGATAGAGGTCCTGGGTTCGAATCCCGAAATCCGAAAAAGTATTTTCAAAATAGGTACCTATTTTGCATTTAGCATTTGAAATACAATACGCAAAACTATTTGGTACTTTGCATTTGAAATAGTAAATCTGAATTAAGTATTTTGTATTTAAATGCTTTTTTAAAACCATTTTGTACTTACATCTCTGCGCTTAAATGAGTCGTCGTCCGCGCGGCTCAGGGGCGCGGCCTACGCGACAAAGGGGGCTGAGAGAGGTGCGGGTGGCAGGCGCACTACCCGCCCGCACCGCTCTCAGTCCCCTTTGGAGTCCTACCCTGTGCCCCGTACACGCACGGACGAGGACTCATTTAAGCGGTCGGTCTATAGTGATAAGGCTGAATTAGCTGAATGGATTGTGTAAGTGATCTTTTTTCTATAGCTTTTTAATAGAGCAGACAATTTGGAATACATATTCCGTATAAAAAATTAATACGTTATAATATTGGTCTTCATTTACCCAATAGGTACGAGAAAATACATAAACAATGCAGTTGATAGTTCATTTTGAGGTTTTTAACTGCATTTGCTATAACTACGTTTGTTTCACGAGGAAACTGGTCAAAAATAATGACGTATAGGTAAGAAACTTAAGTAAATGACCTGTTGTATGTAGTAGTGTAGTGTATAGAACTGATATGGGATTTAAATTATTTTTCTAATTTGCAACATGCAACAGATGATTTACTGAAGTTTTTCACATATACAATGTTAGCATGCCTTGTTGTTGAATATTCCACCCGTGTGCGGTGACCTGTTGTTAGATATAATGAAACCGCTGAAGTTTGTTTTTATTACATTTGCCTCATAATAGTAGATATTACGGCCGCCCAAGAGAGGGGTTTTGCTAAGTCACACGGAAGTCATGAAATATACTTTCGTCTCTGCTTACATTTAAGTGTGTGTTTGACAAATTACAATTTCGTGCAACGTAAATGCGGTTATTTTAATGATAAATAGAATAATGCAAGCCCAATAGCAGTAATATATGTGACCAATCGGTGGTTTTAATTACTTATGGGCCAAACTAATGTGATGGATCCATCGAATGTGGTGGATCCAGTGATTTTTAAATTAAACGTTCATTATTAAATACAGTTCAAAGTCGCTCAGCGAGCTATGGAAAGAGCTATGCTCGGAGTCTCTCTGAAGGACAAGATTCGTAACGAATACATCCGACAGAGAACCAAAGTTACCGACATAGCTCAAAGAATTAGCAAGCTGAAGTGGCAGTGGGCCGGCCATATCTCGCGAAGAACCGACAACCGCTGGGGTAAACGTGTTCTTGAGTGGAGACCGCGACTTGGCAAACGTAGTGTAGGACGCCCTCCGGCCAGGTGGGACGACGATCTGCGAAAGACTGCAGGCAGATGCTGGATGCGTCAAGCTAAAGACAGGGCGCTATGGCGCTCATTAGGGGAGGCCTATGTCCAGCAGTGGACTAACATAGGCTGATGATGATGATGATGATGATTAAATACATAATTGTGTCAAAAAAAATTACATATAATTTGTACATAATTTATTACACAACGTATCCTTCAGTGGAACTGTTAAAAGCTGACTATTTTACGAGTTTGTTACCTCCTGTCGGAAATACATCACAATATAACAAATCAAACGAAATCCACGTCTCGCGCTGCGGTGAACTACACCTAATAGATATAGGTCAAGAAACGCAAACCTCAATATTCGCAGTTCGTCTTTCTGTACTGATTAATTTACAGATCTAATTTGTTAAGTAGTGCTACGGGCAATAGAACAGGGGTTAAGTTGTCTGACTTTTCGTGTCGCAGTAAGTGATATTCATAACAGATAGCATAATTCTCTGCAGCTATGCTCTGCGACGCAAGGCCAGCCGGGTCAATTGGTAATCAACTCAAGGAGCGATCTTTCCGACCGTTTAACGATAATGACCAATTAAACCGGTTGATTCTTAACCACAATTAAACGCTTGCTTGCATTTCGTCAACCCTTCACTGTCTGCTAATTGTCCGTAATTAAAAATGCACGCCTTTTGTCTCCTAAGCCAATATAACTTAATCTCGAAAATATTTTTAACTATTGGAATGAAACAGCATAAAAAATTTACGTCAACGGATAGAATGCCTTCGATGAATGCGAAACCCGTCACAAAAGGTCTTTGGAGCAAGAACAGTGGACAATGTTTAAATATTTTAAAGGAAAGGCCAAATAAATTAAAAAAAGCTATAACAGTACCTAAGTTTTTTTACAAGTTTTATTAACTTGCAACGTATGTATGTATGTATGTATGTTTGTCCGGGTGGAATCCTGTAACTAAATTTTGAAAAAGATATCTTTAATCGATTGAGCTGAAACTTTGCATACTTGGCGAAGTCTGATGACAATACAATAATCTGGCAGTAGAATTCTGTTGTCCCGATCTGGACCGTCTCCGCAGGAGGGAACTCTTCAATGGTTGATCCGGTTGACTTGAAATTTGGTACACATATGTAGGACGCATGGCACTGCAAGTACGTCTAACAAAAAACACAATCAGCAAAAAAAGCTTGTATCCAAAATGAAAATTTTAGGTTAGCTTATTATTATTTAATTTTCAGGTAGGTAAGCACAATCCACAAATAAATGCCCTGATTTCTGATTCGTCATTGATCAGTAAGTACTTTTCAAGATTTTTAAGTTTTGTCAGGTTCCAAAAACAAAATTTTGATATCCCCGTCGTGCTGCCAATATTATGTATATTTAGTTAGTTCCAATGATTTGACATATCTGGTGTGTTAGTACCTAAATATTTTGAAAATTTATATTGAGAATGACCGCAATTTTACTCATAAAATGAGGAGTGAAGATAAAATAAGTGTCGAAATAAAAGGGAAGGTTTTTAAGCTCTCAGGTAGACGAAATAAATAACGAGCACGTGTTTTGCTTAAAATCTGTGTATCTGAATGAGTGAAGCTTCGATCAACAATACAACTAGATTCACGGTGATAGCTCTGAAAACGGCTCCATGAAATAAGACCACAAAATAAATTTGTGGCCTTCTTTTTGACAGTACGCGCCAACCTCGGCCAACGTGAGGACGTGTCAAAATGCCACAATGTGCGTTCAAAAATTGTAAAAACAGCCACCGAAACACTAAGGTTTCGGAAGGAATATCTTTCTTTAAGTAAATACAAGTCAGTATTTCATAAAGTACGTGATAATTTGCAGTTTACATTTTAAAATCAATAATTTATTGTTTGGCAATGATGGCCCACCATCTTGACAATTATCGGTGGTTTTAGAACAAGAAATTCATGGAGTAGTTCTCGTTTTAAAATAAAATATATATTGTTTTTTTTTGTAGATTTCCTAGTGATCCTTTTTGCTGTGCGGAATGGATAACTATTGTCGCGAGAGAAAGAGAAGAAGAACTTTACACGCCTTACAAAAATTCTGCTATATGTTCGATTCATTTTGACAAATTCGACATAACTAGAAATAGCCAAAGGCGTAGATTAAAGAAAAAGGCGATTCCCAAATTGCAGGTATAGTTACATATAAACGTAAAATCCTGTTTTTTCCCGTCCCTGTGGGCGTTTCGGAAAATCCTTTCTTAGTGTTCCCCTACACTCCCCAAGGGAACTTGAAGGCCAAATTTCAGTTTTATACGACCAGTAAAACGAAAAATCGATCCCGTAGAACTGAATATATAAATCCCGTTTTTTTCCCGTGGGAATTTCCAAAAATCCTTCCTTAGTGGATGCCTACATTGTATAAGGTATCTATGTGCAAAATTTCAAGTCTCTAAGTCCAGTAGTTTGGGCTGTGCGTTGATATATAGTTGTCAGTCAGTCAGTCAGTCAGGACTTTGAATTTTATTAGCTTATAGTAAATTTCAAATTAAATTTTGCACATAAATTCGGAAAAACTCAGGAGGTGCGAGGCCTGGTTTGAAACCACGACTTTCTGCTTGAGAGGCGGTAGGTCGAACAACTAGGCTACTACGGTTGTTGCCTGGCTGGGCCTGCGTGGGAACTATGGCCCAATCCCTCTCGTTGTTAAAGGAAGCCTGTGCCAGCAGTGGGACGTAGATAGGCTTAATTATTAAAATTCATGTTAATATTTGTATTTGTAAATATCTGACAAATAAAAAAATTCTGAGTTATATACTTAATTGCGTCTCCATTATTACCCTGTTCCTCAAATAGAATGACATCTTTTTGAAACGAAGGTAGTTCTTTTGTTTATCGACCGCTTTCGCTCGTCTTGTGACGAAACGTCGTAAGTATTATATACAATTATAATTATTTGGATCTTTGTTGCTTAGACTTAAGGTTTATTTTACGTTAATAAAGAAGGTAAAACAGATATAGCTATAAGCATAAGCAACAGGGCCACTTTTTCGCTTTGATTTTGTATGGGACCGTGAATCTAGTTGTATTGTTGATCGAAGGAGTGAAGGGACAAACACTACAGGCCTAGCACTAAAACTAACCCAGAGATTTTATCAACAATGTACCTAAGTACTGTTACAAAAAATATCTATTCAAAGATCAGTTTAGTCAGGCAGGTGGTTTTTCCGTGCCACGTTCACTAGCTCAGAGATTACATTCTGTAGGCAACCTAGATCATAAGGCTGTATAATTAGCCAAGTATTATAATTAGCTTCACGTACTTCAAGCGGACCTTAGCCAGTGTTTTATGTGCAATGTAAGTTACCCAGTTGATTCCGCCGTGTCGTGACTACGCCATTACCACTTCCAAGCTGCCCCACATTCGTAAACTTTTCCCTTTGCAAAACATTGACAATTGCTTTTGAATGTGTAGTTTTACCCGCTTAATGTGATGTGGGTACAATTTAAACACATTATTTTGTAATTATGGTGGCAAAATAAAATAAACATTGTCTTAATGGCGACGGCGACACCATTTAATTTTTATTGGTGCCCACTTTAAATTTGGTAGGTATTCCGTTACTTAATTTCTAAGTACGTGGGTACGTGATGTTGTTTGGTTGCGTGATTAAATAAATATTTACTTAATGTACTTAGCCTTAACCGTAAAAATTAAAAATATTTTTAACGTACCTACGTACAATTGTCAAATTACATCAACATAGATTTAGAATGTGACTTTTGCTAACGATGCTCCTCTTAATAACTTATACTTGTTAGTTTTTATTTACTGTTTACATTTACTGTCTACCCCGTAAGCATTAAAGACGTGATTTATGTATGTATGAATTACATTTACAAAGTGAAGTTTTTAATCACGTTATAATTATTAATTATTATAGTCATGGTCGTCTCTCATGTCGCGCGCCTTAATCCTAATTTGGAAAGTTACCACAGCCAAATTTTGCTGACAAGTCAATTAAGGTTTGTTGATGTTTAGGAAACGCAAATCGAACCAGTCGTTCACAGTAACTAGTATGACAAGTTGACAACAGGCTACTTCGCTCTCTACCCGTCACGAACTCGCGCGCAGCGCAGCTCGCACCGCACTCGACAGTTGAGCAGTCACCGGGGAAACGCCTGCGCGGCGCACGTCAATACGCGCGCTATTTTAAACTTTCGAGTCGAAAATTCAAAACAAAAGTGTCGAGTGCTGTGCTTCGTGACTAAGTTTTCTATGACACTCAATGGTGTAATAAGGTGTTGTGAGACATGTGAAATCGCATTGTGATTTGTGGTCAACGCTGCTTACCTTTTTATGGTTAGGAACAAAGTAAGTGTTTTAGCTATTTTATGGGTTCAACGGCAGTGCAATTGTACGATTAGTTGCAATGCGTATTGCATTGTTTACCTGCGGGTAAAACACAGGTACTTTCCTTGCACACCTACATATTAATAAATTTAAATTTTTAAGTACATAGGTACGTAGGTACTTATTGGATATGTTTAAAAAATATTAGGTAGGTACTACCTATTTATTTGTGCCGTTTATTTTTTCACTATTAATTAATAACTCGCTACATCTGTTCTACACTTATCTTAAACAAATCATTCACAAACAGAGGAAGCCGGATTCGAATTAGCGCTTCTAATATGTATTTAAATACATAAAAATGATTTCACTACCGTTGCCAGAAGCGATCATTAGATGGGACTGGTTCAGATCGACACAAATGTCAATTCTCGCATATTTGTGTGCCTACCTGCCTTATGTGTTCTCAATGCATATTAATGGAAACCGCAACTTACCTACCTGTATTATGCGCTTGCGACATTTCCTGGTACGAGAAACAATGCTGCAACCGACACCGAAATTACTAGCATTTAAAAATCTTAGATGAATCCAGTCGTAACGACACATTCTCAGTTTTGAAACAAATTAATTAGACAACGTGAGACCCAGGCAACCAGACAATAAAAACATTAATAGATGTTTAATTAAGCAATTCAATTAGCTAAACCAGCATACCTACCGCAGGGTAGGTCAAAGAGCTACTAACTTAGAACTTGTTCCAGTCAACAAACGTATTATGTAGCAAAAAATGTATTCATACTTGATCAACAATAATCTTAATGCACATAAAATATGAGATCCATACTCTAATTTAATTGTTAGTGGTCGAATACCTGCTATTGCGATACATTTTTCATTAATGCAAGGACACATATGGCGACAATGACGCGATCTTGACGCCACTGCCTTAATTTCATCATTGAAACAAACCGTTTCATGACCTTGTTGATTTTATAATTATTGTGACATTTCATAGGCGATCGGTATTGTCCACGTTTATATTTTCTGTGAAATATTAGTTATGCCTATTTATTCTCAATCAACTTA
Organism: Pandemis corylana; assembly: GCA_949127965.1. NCBI lineage: Eukaryota > Metazoa > Arthropoda > Insecta > Lepidoptera > Tortricidae > Pandemis > Pandemis corylana. The sequence continues at coordinate 8,057,337 of OX421857.1, forward strand.
CCCTTACTCCAAAAAAAAGAAAGATTTCGGTAAGCAACCGCTGTTCCAAGTTGTAGCAGGACACTTGCTGGATTCAATTAATCCCAATAAAAGTCAGCAAACATTATACGGTCTCCGTAACCCTATCAATCGTTTGGTCCAGGCGGCCCTACCGCAGGCGGAGCATGACGCAAACACGAAACAAGTGGTTTTTCATGAGACGGGAATAAATCATACGGAGGGAGGATGGCCCCGTGAGGTCCACACTGACAGCGAGGATCAAGTAGCACGACATCGGCGCCGCGTAATGCATGACGACAGCTACGTCCATGCAGTCATGTCTCTTTCACCGCAAATTCATCACTACTTGGATCAAAACAACGCAATTAATATGTACCAAACATACTTTGCCGAAATGAACCAACAGTCACCAGTGGAAACCTATAATATACGGGAAGAAAATGTGTTCAGAGATCCATTCAACCGTCCAGTGTCAAGTATTGTTTGGACTAACGAAAAACAATCAAAGTTAGCCGTATCTTACAGCCATAAAGAATGGTCTCCAGAATCTAAGCCAAGGGACTCAACAGCATGCTATTTATGGGATATCACGAGACAAACTAAACCTGAAAACGAGATAATACCTGTTGTCCCTTGTGGCCAATTAGCGTGCTCTCCCTGTGATCCAGAACTATTAATCGCAGGCCTCGACAATGGAACCGTAAATGTCTTCGACATTCGTAGTGGCAAACAAGCCATTTCCAGTAGTTCAGTGTTTAATTCCCACCTCGAACCGATTTCCGCATTGCTGTACGTACATTCAAGAACGAATACTGAGTTCTTTACTGGCTCCTCTGATGGTAGCTGCTACTGGTGGGATCTGCGAAACCTTACTAAACCTTTAGATCAACTTATTATGTCTGTGAATTTAATACCCGGACAACAGCCAATGCTAAGTAACGCGGAAGGCGTTAGCTCTTTGGATTTCAACTCTGGACTTCCTACGAAATTTCTCTGCGGAACTGACACTGGTCTAGTGATCAACGTTAATCGCATGGGAAGAGAACATTCTGAAGTTATCGCGTCTCATTGGAAAGCTCATCCGGGGGCGGTCAGAGCAGTGCATCGAAGTCCATGCACGTTAAGAATGTTTGTGACATGCGGAGAGTATTCTGTCAATGTGTGGAGCGAAGAAGTCCGTACCGCTCCCATAATAGTAACAAGGCCTTATCGCCACCAAGTAGCTGATGTAGCTTGGGCTCCTTTAAGGTATTCTTGCTACATGGTTGTTTGTCAAGGAGGATATTTGTATTACTGGGATTTTCTTCGCAAATATAGAGAACCTGTATCTTTGTTAAAAGTATCCAAACAAGCATTAACAAAAGTAACTCCTCATGTGGACGGTCACCTAGTGGCTGTGGGAGGTAGTAAAGGGTCTACTTACTTAATGCAAGTTTCAGAGAATATGGCTCTTCCGGGTAGTAACGACAAACAACTTATGAGTCAGACGTATGAGCGAGAATCTAGAAGGGAGCATTATTTAGATGCACGTTTACGAGAAATACATCTGAAACAGAGAATGCAAGAAGAACAACAGGAACAGGAACCTTCGTCACCAAAATCACCGAGCACTGAAATGGTTGAAGATGAAGAAATCGAAGCTGATGCTGAACAAGAGTACTTTAGGATTGTAAATGAAGAATTGGACAAAATGGAAGACCTGGCGCCTGGCACATTGTCTTTGCTGTGATTGCTGAGAACATATTAAAGTAAAGAAGGTGCCTAACTGTAAAGTTCAATTAATAAACGACTATGGCTACGAAAGTTGAGACTGGAATCGCACGGCAAATTAAAAAAATCTGTGTGTTGTGACTTATAATATTATGCGCAAATATTGTATTGATCCTGCATATCGTTCATTCTCAATGCCAATATCTATCACACGTATATGTAGGTATAATGTATCAATCAGTGTTTGCGCACAATATTACAGGTAACGCACAGAATTTTTAAATTTACCGCTCGATGACAGTCTTAACTTTCGTTAGCTAGACACTCAATTAGGATGACGACATCCCGACATCTTTAAAAGGATAGTCTTCGTTTGTTTGGTAGTTATTATGAAACTCTTGAAAAATAATTACATGATTATTGTTTATTGGGAAAAAAAACAAATTGCATACAAACTTGAAATAAAGATAATCTACATAACTGATCAAAAATCACGTACAGTATGTTCTGTTAATCAATAGGAAATTTCTCACCTTTCGCATCACTGTTGAATGACTTGATCAGCTTGATCTCTTGATAGGTGCCTATCTCTTATTACCTAATCGCAATAATGGTGTATGAGCGCATTTTAGAAGTTGCATTTGTTTCCCCTGCATCTCTCTATATTAGATGTTTGCTTTTATTACAATGAAAATTACATGACATTAAATAATCGAACGAAATTAAAATACATATATCAGAGGTTTGATGTTTCCGCTCCTCCGCTTTATTATACTTTCTGAGTCAAAAATAATAGAATCCGACAGGACGGATACCTACTCCCTAACAATTATTATGATCCATTATACGTACATAGGACTACAATAGCACTTCGTAAATATGTCACTTGGTTTGCATTAATAAGGTTAAACATACACCCGTCCCGGATGTTTTGTGCGGTCGAAAAGCCCGCATGCTTCCCGGCAGATCCGGTCAGCAGTCCGGCGACGGGGCCCTTGACCGCCGATTTATCTTTAAAACGGCAAATATACCTTGAGCTCTAAAAGTTCACGTAAGCCACCATCTACATCGAAACAGTTAAATAGATGGAAGGGACGTGGGAGGTCTAAGTTGAATGGTAGCGTAAATTGCTCGTGCCCATGAGTTGCGTGAATAGTACGTCACAAACGCGTTGTCGGCAACTTTCACCGAGCCTTACCTACTCTATCCATCTCGCGCGCATCGGCCGTGTTTGCGGTAGCCCCGTTTCTATCCACACTACAGCCTGTTCCTGGTCTGAGTATACTGTGCGATACTTTATTCTAGGCTAGCATTATATATACATAAGTGTATATTGCGATCTTCGTTTTTTAAATACATCGAGTTCGTGCAATCTAGCTGGACCTTTAGGGAAAGGAACCGGTTTAACTGGTTGAAAAGTTTTAGATAAATGGTGTGTAGATCGATTATACAACGGAGAATCATGGGAAGAAGATGGTAATTTTAATTCATGAAATAACCTAACGATAAATGCGTGAGATTAAAACGCTAGAAATGTTGTACGTGTACACTTTGCTCTATTCTCATATTGGGTGAACTAGACTCCCAAAACGAACACGTTCTTCAAGAAACGAGTTTTTAAAAGCCTTTTCAGCTTGTAAATACTCTCTACTTTACTTCATGTTTTATTCACCATGTTAAGTAGGTTTACGAATAAATAAAATATTGCGTAGATCATTCATAATATGAAACTGCCGTCGATTCGGTTCATGCCACGCTCTTCAAAAGATTACTTACAAGGTTAAAATGCGTGCCTTTTGTATTGCAAAAGGCATTACCGACAATACCGACGCCAACGCCTAAAACTCTTAGGCACGACTTCTTTTGTTGATGGAACAAAATATTAACGAGTCGTATAAAAAGCGTTTAGGTGTCCTATATCCTGGTCTACTTGTAGTCTCGTATTTCTGTTCTAACGACATAGTCTGTTGCGCAATTATGGGCTACAAAAAAAAGAGGAAATAATGCATTCACTCCGTGTGCAAATCCACATTTTTGAATGGTGTGCAGAAAAAAATACATTGTTATTTTAATCGCGGCTAAGAACACTGTTACATTAAACAGAATGTCATAAAAAAATTGCAGTCTCAACCGTAGGTCTTATCGTGACCAGACATTAAAAGCCACTCAAACAGTACAGATGCAAGTCATCTCCATGATAACAAGACAATAAACCCATTTATGGCGAAGAGCAAAACGTATGAACATGATAGTTATACAAATGTGATAGCGGTCAGTGCAGATAATTATCGAATGCCAATGTCAACTAATTTGCAAACCCGCTCGTACTGTTAGACACAGACCTTGTGACCTACATCATCAATAAACATAATAAACTAGAATCTCCTAAAATCTCACAAAACAGGATGCCTCTATCGCATTCCAATACCCGCCAATTTTAATAGCTATAATGAAATGTTTTGTGATAAAACAAGCATGATAAATTGATTCTACTCACCCACTTAGAAGTGACCTTAACCTAACATTCAAAGTAAAATAATAAGTTCGGTCACGAGTAAAGTATCCATTACGACGTCTCGGATATTTATGAAATGATTTTATCACAATGGGATAAAGTTGTAAATGTATCCTAACTCCTAACACCTAACTTGGTCATAACAAATAACTGTAATAGGAAGAGCATACTCCTAGACAACATGAAAATCGTCACCAACTTATAGTGAACACGTTGAAAAAACAGTAGAATATGTTTTTAATCAAATATTCTAACATGACATTTCCCACGTGTGTCAAAGTGGGTAATTCATTTGCTATGCATGTGCCACTTTTACGACACGGCTCGTAAATAATCAGCTCGTACTTTATATGTTAGTATTTGTATTAAAACCTGCAAAGCCTGCCAATTTTCTTTCACAAAAGGATGACCTATTTTGTGGCGATTTTGGTTTGGTAAGCGCCAGTCAATTGACGAGACACGAATGTTAAATGGCGATGCGTCACACGGGTTATCTAAAGATACCGGTTTTGCAACCGTTACAAAGGAATAGGTACTATTAGAAGTAAACCATTGACAAATTAGTAAATTGGAAACTTGATTTATGGTTATACGGTGCGAAATGCAAACAGGCCCGATTCTCGAATGATCTTCGGTAGGTACCGAGTCTAAAAACGCTTAAGAATATTAAACTGCTAGCTTATGCCAGTGGTTATGCCCCTGTAAGAGACTAAAACTCGAACATTTTTTAAATCGGTTAAAAAGGCCAATACACGTCGGATTTAGCTGTACGTATCTACGTATGTAAAGGTAAAATACCTAAAATACATAAATCTTTTTTATTCTCTAGCCCACTGTAATTTTAAAAACTCCTTTTTAGTGGACCCCTATGGTCCTTAAGGAATATCTGTCATATTTCAAATAGCTCCTGTGCAGTGTTGTTTATGCTGTGCGTAGTCTATCAGTTAGTCTCGTTAGTCTTTTAAACAGGAGATTACCGTTTGATAAATGGCTGAAATGTGATGTTACGTCTGTTGCTTGTTACTATGTATATATTCTGACATCGAGTTGCAGAATACCGATCCGAAAGATCAATGTCTCACAGTTTGATTAAGCTTGTAAAGAGGCTTTCGCCGTCTCATGGATTAGGTTAGGATTAACCTTTTTTCGCACTGCGGCTAACCAAAGGCCTTCCTTAATTGAAAATTTATTTGCATTTGACAATTCACTGGATTACCTGGAAATAACATGGCCTAGTTATTAATTAAAATACATTGGTCACTCACGTATTTGTTGTCGAGGTATTCCTGTCATGTTTCGAACCGATCCGTGGGTTCTTCTCAAGGTGAGCTCGAACGGACGACTGTTTCCGCTAAAACATACTATACCTTTCAAATGCTTTAGATGTCGTAATAAGAACGAAATTGAGTTACGCTGAAAAGAGAACATTTTTATTAAACACAAACCAATCGATGTTTTTCATTATATTTCTAAAAACTTAACTGAAAGTCTACCTGAAAAGAAAAACAACATTTAAGCATTTTTTCACACGAATTATAATTCTACTCTTTTTAAAATAGCGGTGTCAATTTGACTATCAGCCAAAGTTATTGTACACCAAAAACAAACCTAAATGAAGTATACGAACTTTTTCAAATTTTCATAGCTTCTTATGTTTCCAGTGTCACGATGGACACGTCGGTGCGATGAGACGCGCAGCGCTGGCGCTGACGCTGCTGGCGATGGCGAGCGCGGCGCACGCGCAGTTGCGGCCGGCCGACGCGCCGCCCACCAACGACACACGTGAGTGAGTCCAGTACTACTGCTAACCTTTGATGCTCTGGTAGTCATTTCAGGAACGAAAAAGGAGAAGGACAGAAAGAGTTTCAAGTGTCACAAAGGCACCTCTACCTCACCTCACCTCCTCTCTCATCACCTAAAAGTCATTTTTGACACTTTAAAAAGTAGTGTAGGAACGCGATCACAGTCGCCCAGACAAAGTAATGTCAAAGAGTAAACTATGGCTATGTTACTTATAACTAAATACTAAAATAATATTACAAAATTCCTGGCCTTTTTTTAAATAAAATAATTTCATTACAATGGAAAAGAAATATGAAATAAGAAACGCTTTTAATTGCCTTTTTTTTTTTGGTTTTATCAATAGAATCATTCTAGAATTAAGCAACCGTCTTCCACATAATTATAACTCAATTTAAATTTTAATTGACATTGTTGATACTTTTCAATGTATGACATGAAATGTTATGTACACAGTTTTTGACGATAAATAATATCTATCTATCTATCTATCTATTGTTTTTTTATGTGCCTCTAATAAGTTTTATCCAACTGCGCCAGAAGGAGGATTTCGACAAGATTTTTTTTTTTAATTTTCACAAGTATATATGTATATATTCTTCATTGTGATTATCTCATTGCAACTCGCACATAATACTCTATCCTTACATCAAACCTTTAAGAAATTCGTATTTACGGAAAACTACCGTTGCAAGTTTTTAAATTTTGTAATTTAGTTGTGATCCTCCGTCCGGTCTCCCGTAAATGCGGTCATGCAATCTCGTGGCTCTGCCGCATGCGGTCTCATACATTATGTACTAGGGACACATATCTGCGATGCCACTAAAGGATCAAAATTGGTTTTGCTTTATATTTTCAGCGTTCGATGGAAGAGCTTTGTTAAAATTTTGCTCTGTTCTGATACCTGAATTTGAAGTCGTTTCAACGACGGGTTATGTACCTACTACATAACAATCAGAATTAAGATACGTATTGAAAATATTTTGACATCTTTACCTTCCAGAGAAAGTACAAAAAGTGGAATAACGAGTATCACTACAGATTTTAATTAGAATGTGATCTTGTGCTCTCCGAAAGCTGTGATTAATATACTACCTAGAGGTTTGACCTATGGCATCTCAATGGGAAAGACGTGGTTCGAACCCGGACTCGAACCTCCGAGAATTTCAAAAACAATTCACCCTGACATTTCATTTCCTGACCTGCTCAGAATCCGGCATTATGAGAATGTGAAGAGCTAAGAATTTGCCATAAGGATAATCTAACATTATAGGAACTTGGATAACTTAGAAAATGCCTCGTTCTGAATTATACTTACTTAGAATCTGAATTAAATAGAAACCGGCTACCCTAGAGTCGTATTTACTTAGATTTTGGCCTAAAGCTAAACTGGCGAAACCCGAATATGACCGGGCCCGCCTAAACGGTTTAATGCTATTTGTAAAGTTCCCATCCTGCACTGAACACGCGTGGCAACTACAACCAATGCTCTCTCATTCTGTGAGTTGACCTGTGCCCAGCAGTGTGAGCTATGAAGCTATAGCTGGAGATGATGACGATGATGTTGATTTTGTTCTCGCACTTTACTGTAAGATCCCTTTACCTGTTCTTATTTCTATGAAGTAGAAGTAGGTAGTTGCGGGTGGTAGGGCCTTGTGCAAGGTCCGTCCGGATCGCTACCACCATCTTACTCGCTAATCCTGCCGCTAAGTAGCAGTGCTTGCACTGCTGTGTTCCGGTGTGGAGAGTAAGACAGCCGGGGAAATTACGGGCACAAGAGGCATTGCATCTTAGTCCTCTAGATTGGCAACGCATCTGCAATCCCTCCAGGGTTGCGGGTGTCTATGGGCAGTGGTGATCACTTACCATCAGGTGACCCACTTGCTCGTTTGCCTTCCTATTCATATAAAAAAAAAAGTATTACTATCTAATTTTAAAATTTGTATAAATATCAGTTTGCATGTAAGTCTTTGAACTGTATAGCAAATATAAACCTTATTTGAAATTCTAATTTATATTTTATATCGTTGTTGTTTGCTTTGATATCTGCTGTGATATAATGTGAAACACAACCTGTTGGCTGTTACGCTTCAAACGTTAAAACCGTTCAAAGGAAGCGTACAGAAAGACGGGAGCCCTTTGATTGGTATCTCTTACTGGCACCTCAGTCAGAGTTAATTCTAACCGCCTACATGCTTACCTTACAGAAACAGATGAACTCCAATTAAGAAAAAGTTAAATTGAACTCCGTGTGACCCCATTTAGCTTATGAATATTGCCAGGCCCCTCGACGAGCCATAACAAGGAAATATGTCCCTACAGTGTCACGGCCCCTCATTTTGGCACAAACTCGTACTCAAACGCTTATTACATTATTTAAATGCTTTAATCCTAAGGTATGAAGGTACTTGTGCTCGGTAGAGAAATTATCGCACATAATCCATCGGTATAATATAACACACACATACATACATATACCACGTCTTTATCCCTTACGGGGTTAGACAAAAGCTAAGGTAACAAAACCTTGAGGCCACGTTTAGCATGATTAAGGGCGTATAGGTGGAAAGGGAAATCAAAATAGTGACGGGTTGCTAGCCGCATCGCCTATAACATGATTTCTAAGACTTTCGCCCATGTAGGTAGTGCAATTTGGGGTTATTGTTCTTAAGCAATTTATGGTAGCGTGAATTCCATTGATTCCATATTTCGATGCTTTTGATTGTTTTACTAGTGCAAATCAATTGATTCAAAACGATAAAAAGTTTCCACTCAAAAGCGCGAAATACAATTAAAGTCATATGCACTTGGACAAAGGTTAAATCATCTGAATTTAGCGTTTTCCGAACTGACCATAATTAAAAATCAGGTCGGAAAACCCCGGTAAAGAAGAGACCTCAACTGTCAACTCAACTCTTACTTCCATTATTAGGAAAACTTAAAAAGAGGCATTAGCCGATATGTAACATTATTACAAAGCGCAAATTGAAATAATTTCAGTCAATTATGTACCAGTTCCGCAATTTGTTGATCACATTTGACTTCAATTTGAATTTTAGAAATCAAAGCCTTTGATGTGCGTTCACAGCATAATGAGCTCACACGGAACACAATAGAATTACTATTCGATCGATCCCGCTAATTACAGCCGACACACTAATCGCATCGCGTGCGCTTTCCCTTTGGAAAGTACTACACCAAACGGTAGAGTACATCGGATGCTAAGTCAATTTAACAGCAAATCGTTTTACAAAAATCATCATACGAACTGACCAGTCATTGACATCGTGATTCGCTAATTCAAAACATGCGAGTAAACGTCTTGCGTGTTGTTTTTACAATTTAAGACAGAGCCTCAAGTATAAGTTTCCGCGTGGTTTTCACACTAAAAACGTTTCAAACGCGTTCGAATAAACGTCTTAATTATTATTAAAAATTGTGGATCGAAGATCGTAAGCTCTTAGTATTAGACATTTGAACGCAAACGCGTCCGAGACTACACCGATTGTCATCGAAAACTTACACAAATCGTACTCTGCAGAGCGTACGACTTGGTCGTGATGATGGTTAGACTTTACATAGGTACCTCTAGTTTTGCTTCTGCGTTAAATATAAAAAATATATAATTTAATTTATGAATCTTAAGTGCAACCGTCGTCATCCGCTTCACCGCTCGATACCCTCTTAAGCATCGTCCGATATATTTTTACTTTCTTGTTTGCAATACGACTACCCAGGGCCGGATTAAGCCCAGAAGAGGCCCATACACAATGCAATTCTCTTCTCGTTGTTAAAAGCGTCTGGTTATTTTTTTTATAAAAACAAAAGCTAGTAGCGATGCTCAGACTAGTTTGTTGAAAGTTGTTCCTACTTGTCCTTCCGTTGTATTGTATAGGATAATATAACTATTTGGAAGTACTTTATACCTCCTAATGTTCATAGCCCACGGGTTCTGCAATCAAAACTAGGCCTATCGGTAGTTGCATATATAGATCTAAGGATAATCCGGCCTTGCGGCTACTATCAGTATACCAGAATATCAATACTTTATTAACTGTTTAAACTCTTCATCTCATGTCTTCCCACGTTGCAGAAGATCGTTACCAAAATCACAAGAATATAAACAAAACAGCAATAAACTGTCGATTAAGTTATGTATGGCTGGGTGTAGGCGTGCGCGTAGAGAAATTTTGAAACTTTACATTCACCATTCGCTACGTTTGTCGCCACCGAGACAGCGGTCTAAACAAAAAGCGAAAGCAACCTCACAATATTTACATACGTCTCAAACAAATGAGATTTAAATTTCACTGGTAATGCTGGTCTTGCACAAACAAACAAAATCATTAAGTGAATCGTACGATAACCATAGTAGTTACCTAACCAAAGTGTTATACAATATGCATCGCAATCGCATTTTATTACGAACTTAATGCGTATGTTGCAGCTACCAGAAAAACAAGCTAATCAACTACTTAAGAATTAACGAAATGACAGCCCTGACGGTGCAAACCTGCTATGATACCGAGGAATTGTTAATTGTCGTAAACCGCAAATTATCTAATTGCCGCGTCATGGAGGACGTGGATTGTGGTTTATTATAATATGTTGTATGTTTATTTTGTGACAAATTGCTCTTTAACGGCTCCACAGATTTGGGTTACATTTTTTATACACATTTATTTACATTTAGACAAACTGTAAACTATGACCCGGAGATGAACATAGTAACACTTTTTGTCCTGAAAAAATTCACAGTTTAAAAAGTCGCGGACAAAAAATAATGTTATGATCGCGTTCGCGTGGTCAATATCTTTGCCAAATGAGCGTGAAGACTAGCATGACATAGTCCTAAATCAACAACCGCTACTGTCTCCTACTTAAACCTGCATGTAATCGAATAAGCGACGGTCGTGCATCGCCATGCATACCATTACGCCCAAACACGGCATATTAGCATAGAAATACCAACGCGGGTACGAATGACAAATTGAAGAGCATCAAATTAGGATTGACTCCGATTTACTTTTTAAAATTCCATCTTTATTGCAGCATTATTGTAATGAGTCCTGTGCGCGAAATCTGTGATGCGAATGAGAAGAATGATGTTGTTCAGTATTACCAGTAGAGTAAATTGCGAAATAAAATTGTTGCATGAGGTCGATCTACGAAGATCTGGGTACGGGTTGAACAAGAATTTCCATCTGAAATTAGCATGACTTTTAATATAGTATAATCTCATAATTATGTTGACTGTATTTTGTAGAGCAGAAATACCAAATAACGGACCTTTATATTTCGACGGTTTTTTTATATTTTTTACGACTTAAAAACCTTATTGAACCAAAATGTCCACCCGGTCTATAGCTACCGTAAAAGATGAGACGTTATTAATGAGTTTATAAATTTGGCGCAAATATCTTTAACCTTACTCTCTTAAAACAAGATTAATGGTTAAGGAAGTTGGTAAGGGGATACTTTTGTGAAATATAGAAATTAATATCTCGTTACGATGGTGTTTGATGTCAAGAATAGATAGAAATATTTTGTTCGACATGCGAAATTATGTCTGCGTAATGATAACATGTAATTTACGCTTATAAATATATTTTCAACACACTTGCTCGTAAATTGAGTCTTATTGCACTGCATTTAAGCTCATAATTGAGCTTATTACGCACAAGTGCTGTAATATATTACCGCACGAGTGCGGTAATATAGATATATATTTTTTAATCTCAGCAAAAAGTTCAGTTATCTATAGGAACAAGGAATATTTTCGTGAATATTAAACTATTTTAGGGAAAAGATGATAAATAAACATTCAATTTCGACAAATTATTCATTTTTATCTAAAACTGAACATAATTTGCAATCTCAGGCATTGATTAATTATTTTTTATTATAATTTTAATATTAGGCTGTTTAGCAGTCTGTGTCAGTGTCTTCGTCACGCGCGTGCTAAGTGCACAGCGCGCATGCGCGAGTGCTGCGCGCGGATTGGCGCGGAGAAATAATATCTGCCGCCATTTTTCACTGATATTGTTGATTCAGACTTTGTTATTTTATTACTTTAAAAATTACGAGTTCAAGTAATAAAGAAATGTAGTGGCCGTCGCTGGAAATACTAAAATATGTTCGGACAATGTTCGGACAGTTATATCAGTAAGAAATCCAAGGTGTTAATTACCAAATGATAAAGTAAAGTTCTAAAGCAGCTCCAGGTAAGCAATGTCTGGTAACAAAGGTAAACTAAAGTTCTTAAAGTCCTTTTATTAACTAAATTTTATTTATTTTTCCTCACAAATGTGTTGAAAAACGTCGTATGCGACGCGTGTGCTTTGGTAATTACACATCTCGGCTCTCTTACCCGCGCTCGCTAGCGCTCGCGCGTACAATACGCCTCGTGTGTAATTACCAACATAGCACACTTGTATCATAATGTACTATTACCTACCTGCGCAAGGATGACTTTACCTACTTGCATAATTTACTGCTACTAAGTACTCCTAGCTACTCGTTATTTACTTTAAACAGCTTTGCTTGTGAGACACGGTTATATATATTCTGAAGGCGAGTGTTCTGCAAGAAGATATGTGTATGTGTACAAATAGGGAGGGTTCCCTTTTGACTTTTGAACCGCGGCATTAAAAAATAATAAAAAACAATACCATTTCAGCTAAAATTACTTCAACAATATAAGTAGCTTACAGTTATACAGATATCCTTGAAAAATAGGTCGTATTCGCCATACATGACAAAACAGTTAGCGTAGTAGTATCTTGGTAGTAGTTAGGGCCGTTATGAGCGGTCTGACACTAGTTAGTAATAATATGCCTTTTTGTCAGGAAAATAAGCTTTCCAATATGGTTTCCAGGATGCGGGCCAGAGTGTGTCAGGTGCGCGGCCGACGGCTGCATAAAGTGTGCGCGACTGCTGGTCTGGCCGGGCGGGACGTGCGCAAACGCATGCCCAGCGGGATCGCGCGAGGCGTGGGCACATGACGACCACCTCATGGGCCGCGTCTGCTACCCCTCCAATACTTATAATGAGGTACAACTGTGCAAAAAACAACCCTAAATTAAACACGAATACAGTGTAAGCATTACACCAACATTATACCAACATCTGCTACTGCAGCATTGATTGCGCTGCTGTGCTCAGGCGTGGAGAGTAAGACTACTTCATGGTAGCCAATTAGGTTGCCATGCGTCTGCAATCTTTCGGTGTTGTGATTGTCCATGGGTATTAGGTATTCACCATCAACATCATATCACAGCATCAGGTGACCTACTTGCTAGTTTTTAACCCTATTTCATAAAAAAACTGCAGCGAAACTTATAAAATGTACCTAAAGGTCATATGGTATCCGCAAGATGCGAATAATGCTTCTGTGTACAAGACACTCGCTTGCTATTTTTTTGTCTGGTATAATTTTTATTTCACTTTTGCTGCAAAACGTAATGATACCTTTAATACTGGTAAGTATTCTTAGTAATTATAAAGAATTCCAGGCATACAAGTACCTATACATTTGCATAAGTTAAATTTTTGATCCAATATAGACACATACTTTTCTTTAGCTACTTCCATAAATGATTGAGAAAAACTGTATAAATAAATTGAGAAGCTTGCAAGGCTAATAGCCAAACGCCGGAATGGCTTCAGTCAATCACCAGAGCTGAAAGACACAATACGTATTGAAACCGTATTACTTTGCATTCTCGTTCAAAGAAAACAGCTTTCAGCTTTTAACTTTCAAAAGGGCGACTAAAAATACGTAAGCATTTTCAGAAATAATTACGTAAAGCTCTTCATGAAACGGTCTACTTTTTTGGAGTGACTTTAATCCACATTAAATTTATCTTTCTGTACCACGCGTCGCTTTTGAAAGCGTTTAGTTTCGGTGAATTGGGGTTAAATCCATAGAGACGGGCATAATTACCAGAGATAAGAAAGATGATGATGAAAATAAATTAGGTTAACTTGATGTACACTAATGAGGAATTCGACGAATGTGCCTGGATTTACGTGACGTGCTTTTTACCAAGTATTTTGTGCATTACCACGACGCTACTAATGTGTATTTTTTTAACTGTTGATTGTCGTCGTCGTATGCAGAATCCGGAATATTCAGGATTTCAAAAAGTGGAGCCGTTATACCGTTATACTACGGCAGGTTCACGGATTGTATATATTACTTACGTCTGAACGAAGAATTGAAGTTGAACTCTGAGAGTTACAGGTATAAGGCATCGATCAATACTTATTGTCACTCCGATTTTACAATACGTGGACGGAGAATAATGGTAGTGTTGTGGAGTTTTGCTCGATTCAAAGTTTCAACATAATTAATGAAGGCTCGAAGATGAAGCATTGCAATAAAAAATATACTAAAATTAACTTCTGGCTAATTAAATCTAATTGCTTAATCTGTTTGTATTTTAAAGGAACGCTGTCTGTTATAAGTCTTGTCTTGCCCTTTTAGAATTTATCATTCCATGCGTATTCGATGTTCTAAACGGTCGCAGCAGAGCCTTTTATACACCATTCAGCATTCTATGAATAAAATTAACTTAACGTTGCTTTATATGTGATCTCATGCGATGACTCAGAAGGCGGCTGGCCTGTAATATAATGCATTCAGCAAAAGTTGTTTGTCTTCGAAAAAATAATCTACTTTGGTACACGACAAAAAACAGAAGTAAAGAAAATTAACAATGAGCTATTGTAAAATTGAATAATCTGATTTCATTAATATTTTGTAAACGAAGAATTGTATAGGTTGCGTTTGCGTGCGTTTGAATCATTGGCCTTTAATATTCCTTAATCGTCCACTTAATTTACCTTCGATAATTCACTTCCTCGAATATCGATTTCCATGCAATTTACCAATAATTTCACAATCAAATTTATGATTTTCAGAATAGGCTTTCTCAGTTACGGCAGTAACAGTGTCGGACTATTAGAAATATATGCAAGTTTAATTATTAGATAATCTGTACGATTCATTGCTTTCCGGCGGAAAATCGAAAGAATCTTGGTAAATCTGGTTTCGCTGACGCCCAAATTTAATTCAGCCTCACCACTCTTTTAATCAGTCAAACTATCGTAATGTAAACCGTGGGTGCAAAAAACGGATGACACTAAATAATCATCGACAAACGGTACCTAATCTCGAATGTTGATTTATGTTTGTTTGTAGGTGTTAGTGGGCGGCGCGTGCGGTGCAGTGGCGTGCATTGTCCTCGTGGCGGCCGGCGCGACGTACGCCAAGTGTCGGAACAGCGCACGCGCGCGATCGCAGCCGCTGCCACAACGGCCGAGGCATGACGATGACACACGCCTAAGAGATTTTCACAAGCAACTGGATTGCTTACGGGTAAGTTGAATCTCCTTCGTTCTACACTCGACAAAGTGATCTCTTTATTTTGATATCTATGACTCGCCTCACAGTATGTCGACATTCGTTAATATTCGGGGTTTCGAATATCACAGAAAAATTTAACTAAACTCCGCGTAAAAACGAGTAGCTAAGTAAAGAAGTGTGGATGTACAAGAAATCGTCAACATAGTTCCGTAATGTAATGCGACATGCAGTTTTCTTTTTAAGTCAAATGCTTAATATGTTGAGTTTCACTGCAGTATTCTAATTAAAAGCGTAGCAGGAATTAATAGAGATCAAAATCTTATCGTACAGCATATCTTCTTAATAGAGTTGTACCTATGTGGTAAATCGTCTTATGCAGCCAAGTACCTACTCATTATTCACTTGCTTATCTAGCTAACCATAAACTACTTTGTAAAACCGAAGCTTTGCTAACAATCTCAACCGTGGTTATCCTAGCGGTGCTACCGTTAAGAGAATACATGGCTGTAAAATAAACTGAGGCCTTCGTCAAACTTGCTGTTAGTTATGTACCTACCTACTCGTGTAAGTGGCATTTTGCATTGGTGTTTAATTTTCCTTCCTGTAGGTAAGCTATACAGTGCATTAGCTGACATGAAGTGGTAATTTGATATTTACTTTTCAAGCTAAGCGGCATTGACAAAGTGCTCAACAAAGAGATGTGCGGATGCATCTAGTTAACAGTTTTTTCACGCATCGACATCGCGTCTTGCTGTTGCTACGAGTATCGTAACATCGCAGTTGTAATAATGACGATACCTCGAAGACCAGTTCTTTGGCTCTGACCAGAGAATTTTGAATAAGTACCTATCTACTTTTTTTTAATTGTGAAGATACATATCTATTGTATTATTTAGAAGTCGTCATCTTATTATTTTTACATCAAGTTGGTACCTTTCTGTTCATAGCTTTAGCTCTTAACATTATTGCGTATTGTTAATCTAACATACCTACTCTAAGCTGCTTAATTACTTAAATCATTTGATGATCAATTTTGTTTATTCAACCAATTCCATTAAATAGTCATTAAAATTCTTTATCGATTCAAAAACAACCTCTCGAAATATAAAAGCAAATGAAAATCTAGCATTGATTGTTAAAAATCCCATGGATTCAAATCGCTAATGTCAGTATTGCACGACATTCAGGATCCGATATATTAGCAAAGTACCCTTGTTGTAGACTTTTCACCTAAAAGGCTTGTGTCACCACTCATAGTTAAAGTTTCCTAGTATACTTATTTATAAAATAAGTTATAATAAAACTCAAAATTAAGAGAAATCCTTTGAAATTGGATAGGCATTAAAATCTACAGCTTTAAAGCGTTTCACTTACCTACTAAAATGATACTAAGCAGGTACGTTACAATACAATATTTAAACAATTAATTGTATGGTTCCTGCGATAAATAGACGGCACTTAGGTACTTATTCGATATGAATCCTATCTTACTAAGATAATCTTAAGATAATGTTAGTCAACACGTTTAAGCAATTTAGAACTTGAAACTGAATGTTTGCGCTCCAAGGTAGCTTCTGTGCGAACTTTGGAACTTTATTTGATTGCTGCCAAACCTGGATAAATCCTTCTTTGTGAACCTAAAATTACTTTTAAATTTGGTGATAATGATAAAAGATAGGTATAACTTGGTCTTAGAAATTAACAAGAACTTTCTAGTTTAAATGATTAACAATTAAACGCTCATTAAAAACTATGCCTGTGGGCAGGGCAACATACTTTTCATATTTAACTAAATCATCTTTATTTATGATGGAATTTTTTGTGACTACCTAGGTACCTATACTGTAATTAATAAAACAATACTGACTTGACACATAAGTATAATTACTCGTAGCTTATATTTTGTTTGTAGTATTTAGTTAATTTTTTAATTACCTATTTATTGTACAGATTGAATGTAATTTTTGATTAGCTTGTAGAAACTATAGATAGCCTATGATTCAATGTACCTAATTAAAACGAGATCTACGAGTAGGTACCTATATGAGTTTAGAATTGTTTATGTTAGTCGATCTCTAATCAAATGCTATTGACTATTAGAGATTCCTTACATCAATTTGGCTCTATGAGTTATGTTTGTTTGTTTTATTTTGTATAATACAGTGTATACTTACAGACATAATTACGTACTTGTTACAGTTTGTATATCGGACTTAATAAATTGCTCAACAGTAAAGTCATTGTCGAACGCGTTCTCATTTTAAACGACTACGATTATGATTCTCTATGTAGATCAAAAGATGGTCGTAATCACGTCGTGTAATCTATTATGCAATGTTTATGTTGCAGCCGCACGCATACACGCTGCTCGCGATACTGAATCACACGCGGAACCAAGTGCGAGAGCTGTATCAGCTAGGGAACAACGACGCTGCCATGGCTTACAGGTAAAGGAAATTAAAAAAAAAAACGAATAGCGTGATGTGCGGTGCTTTGTTACTGATCGGGTGAACGACTAGTGAATAAGAATGAGTAGATGAATTTTAAAGACATGAAGTGGTCAGTGGTCAGTGGTCTTCCATGCTCGTCTGGGAGCGAAGAAAAAACATAGAATGTACCAGTTGCTTCTCTACCCGCGCAGATGGTAAAAGCCCATCGAGGGTATGGGCGAAAATTATAGGAATCATGTTATAGGCGATGAGGCTAGCAACCCATCACTATTTTGATTCCATTTTCCACCTATAAGCCCACAATCTTGCTAAATGTGGCCTGTATATACCTGTTACCTTAGGCTCTGTCTACCCCGTAAGACATAAAGACGTGGTTTGTGTATGTATGTATGTGTAAACTATAATTTACTAGCTGTTGCCCGAGACTCCGTTTGCGCAGAATTCGCTTATCGCTGTACCCCGGGAACTAAGCGGTTTTCCGGTATAAAAACTATCTAACTATAAGCTATAATGGACTTGCCCGCGACTAAGGCTGTTTCTATACCAAATTCCTTAAAACTACACAACTATAATCCAAAAGCTCCCAACTGTGGTCCAAATCTGACTCAAATATTTTCATGTAGGTGTGACTTTTATTAGAACGAGGAAGTTCAATGGTTAAATATGTTCACTAACGGAAGGAAAAACTTGGACAAAACAAATAATAATATTGGTATGAACATTTAAAGTCGTCTTGCAGTTATGGACCATAGTTATAGTACTGTAGGCTTATTACCTAACTCGCTCGCAATCGCCATCGTGTTCATTTTGACAGTTCATGTATGGGCTGACAATTGGCATCGGAATCAGCTAGCTGTCACATTCATACAAGAACGGTCAAAATGAACACGATGGCGATTGCGAGCGAGTTAGGTAATAAGCCTACTGGTCTATAATTGTGTAGTTTTACGGTTCCAAATAAATTGGTTCAGCGGTTTGAACCCGAATGGGTAACAGACAGACAGACACACTTTCGCATTTATAGTATTAGTATAAATAATATTATAAAGCACTAGCTGTTGCCCGCGACTTCGTCCGCGTAGAATGAAATATGGCCTATGTTCATCAGGGATAATGTATGATTCTAACGGTGAAAGAATTTTTCAAATCGGTCCAGTAGGTAGTTTCGGAAACAATCAAATCTTTTCTCGTTATAATATTAAGTATAGATAAAGGGAACCCATGTGCAAATTTTTAGCTACTTAACTAGGTCCATGAGTTTAGGCTGGGCGTCAGAACTATCATTAACTGTCAAACCCAGTTAAAAAAAAGCTTCTATTAAAAATGTTTTTTACAATAGATAAGCTATTTAGATAAAGCTCAAGTTAAAATCGGATAGTTACCAACTGAATATAGCTGTATTACACCAAAGACAATTTTGTAGGTACGGATGCTTGGTTAGCGTTTATCCAACTTTAACGTTACTTTCTATTACAAAATCCAAACAAAACATGGCCCTGCTTAGTACATCAGCCTTGATGCAGTAACCCGTGTTTGTTTACTGTAGCTGCTTCTTTGTATCTAATATTAGCTTTGTTGCAGTTGCGTGATGAGTGATCTGGCGAAGCTGCTCATTTTACTGAACAAGCAGCAAGTTCCGGTAGTACCCGACGAGTGGCCGCGGCTAGCTAGTTGGGCAGAAAGGTAGTACATATAATGTTTTTTATCAGAAATTTGTCACTGCTGTTTTTACGGCTTTTCCGTCAGAAATTCTAGTTAATTATTGCTGGTTAATGTGTATGATGAATCATGCATCAATAAATTCCTAATGGAACGGAATATTCCTACGAAATAAGATTAATTACAGTTGACAGTAAAATTGATGTCAATTAAAGCTGTTTTAATATTGTCTTCCTCTTCATATTACAAATTCGTCACAATTTCTATGACACTATCGAAAATTGCGAAAAATTGTGCTGAAAATTGAAAATGCAAGTCGTTCGAGTTGCAGCTAGTCGGATATTTCGTTGAACTTTAACATTGTAACAATAGGTACTCAGAAATGACTTTCGAAATGTACTTTTTAGTGGTGTGATTTCAAAAATCTATCCTTTGCGCCTGTATTCCGTTCAACATGCTCTCATAATAACCACTTGAGAGAGAGAGAGTGAAAGAGAGAGATAAAGAGATATATATATTAAAAACGGCATTGTATTAAGTAACTGATTTTACTCCTTTCAGAATACTGAAACGCTACAGCCGCAATCCGTTGCCCGCGCAGACGCATGAAGGCCAGCTGGTGAATTTCCTCGCGCCCCCACCGAGCCAAAGTTCCGACTCTGAGATCACTCAGCAGTCCTTCTCCACGTTTAAGCCGCCGTCGTACTCTCCCGCGTCATACGACAGCAATATTATAGACAAGGAATTAGAGAGCCAGTGCGAGTGGAATGACGCCCGCCCGCCGAGCTACTCACAAATAGAGAAAGAAAGAGAAACAATAGTCCTCTCCGACCCCTGGGAGAGAAGACCGATTGTAAGGAGAGAGAGCGTGTGGTTGGAAGATGAACTCTTCGAAATGACGAGGAGGCCCCAAGACGAACTCACCACTGAACTTTAACATAGTTAATACTAGTGTAGGAATCACTCGCATTTCCAATCCCAGCACACCAATAATGGGTACTTTGAGTGTAAGTGTAAGTTTGTGACCATAACGTCTCGAACGCACTAGGGTTTGATTTGCATTGAGGTAGATTCACATTACAAAGAAACTTGCGTGAGAATGTCAGTTTCTTTTCATTGCGATTGCACCTTTACGCGCGGGAACAGTCGGTTATAAGTTATAAATATGCGCCGCTAGAGGCGCTTTTTACTTTCTCATTGTGAAGCAGTGAATGTGTTTGTTTTTCAAAATCTACTTACACTCATAGTAGAGCATTTATTACGGATGCACAGGACACGTCCTTTTTCTTACTACTCGGTCAGTATGTTCAAAGGGATACTTTGTCCGTGATAAATGCTGATGCTGGAACAGCATTCCAAGTCTATGAAGTACAAATAATCCAATGGACCTCTCAGCTGTAAATCTTGCTAAATGCTGTTATAGTATATTGTTTTAATAAAATGTTATTGAGTAGTGCTTATTGATGCATAGTCTATTATATTAATACATTATACCGTGTCGTACCTGTAACTTATCGAAATAATAATAAGAATAAAGTGGACAGATTAAGGTTGTTTTTTATTTACCTAGTAGAGTGAGGGAAATTTATTCACATTCCATCGTTGTTAGAATCCTGCCGCAATTTCCTGTCACCTTATTGCGATAGGGTTCTACGGTGGTATGTTCGTGAATACATTTCCCTTACTGTACCTAAGACTGACTATTAACGATTATAGTTCCGTTGCATCTCAAAGGCATATATAGGCGTTAGGAAATCTCAAGCCTATGGATCTGTCACCCCTAGCAGCTCAGATTTAACCAAATATTGGATTATACATTAGGTCTTACTCTGGCCTCGGCCGCGCAAGCAACTCCAACAAGCAATGGTGTTAGTAATACCACATGGCAATATTTTTTGATGTAATTTGTTTATCCGAGTTTTTTTAAGTTTCTCATTTGCTACTTCATAACCTACGATTAAAGTTCGTCGGTTAATTACATTGTTCGAATTTTAAGAGGCCACTTATTCACAAAACAACACGACACGTGACTTTTTGACACTTCAAACTCACTCTCTGGGAGCGCTGAATTGAATGTTTGTGGAAAACTTAGAGAATTTAGAAAAGAAAACCTAACTAAAGTTTTTATTTATAAACAATATAATAATAAGAATAAAAATAAATTTATTTGGTAAAAAATACATCAGCAGTATACAAAAGTGAATAAGGCGGAGTCTGTATCTTGGGACCTTGAAGTGCACTATACCAGAAAAATTAGCTTACAGTGGTTAATAGATGTCAGTAAGAAGTTAGGCTAAGTTCAGATGACCGCGCGGCGACGCGCGGTTGGCTCGGCGCGCGGTTCAAGATCGTAACAAATCTATGTTGCTGTGTACATGAGCGCGCGGTGCCGCGCGGGACCGCGCGCGCCGCCGTGCACCGCGCGTAAGTTCTTGTCCCGCGCGGCGCCGCGCGGGACAAGAACTACAGTCCTGTCTCGACCTGTTCAGATGATCCGCGCGGTTTGACGCGGTTGGACGCACGGAGCGAGGTAAAAAATGGAGGAGGAAATATGTCTCGATTTACTAATTGACGAAATTGAAAAAAGAGATGCGATTTGGAATCTTAACTCGAAGCAATATTGAAATAAAATAATAAATCGCTGAATGTCCACGATAGACTGCCGCGCGCAAGCCGCCGTCATGTGAACAGCTGACCCGCGCGGCACCGCGCGGCTCCGCGCGTTCATCTGAACGTAGCCTTAGTATTTTCAAACTAAAAAAAATGAAATAAAAGTGAAACACAAAACAAGCAGCATTAAGAACTTGTGTGTGATGTGTGCGCGCATGCAGTTAAATAAATTTTAATAAATATCTATTTCACCACATTCGGCTCTATAATATTGATTTTTATTTAATCCTTCACAAAATTTAAGAGCAATATGGAAAACACGGTATTTTTTTTATTATCACATACTTGTCTCCCTCAACAAATGTCTTTACGATAATTCAAACAATGTGTAGAAGAGCTTTATGTCAAATCTCTTAAAACAAAACAAATTTAAATGCTTACATTAAGCTGGCAACATTCACAATAATGTCACTGTCAGTGTCAGTCAGTAATGTACCTACCTAGCAGTGTTGCCGTTTGGTTCCGAAAGTTCCGTTTTGCGGAACTTTTGACACCCCCGCGGAACTTGGGAGGAACTTTCTATTTTGGTACATTTTTCGGAACTTTTGGGGTCCCGGCATAAAGATACGTGGTAAAAAAACTTTAAGTACCACACTGAAAATACAAGCTATTTTTTCGTTATTAACACAAATATTGAATGGACGAGGTAAAAAAAAAGAAAAAAAGGTCGTTCCCCAAGATGATTCAAATTAAAATGGAACTTTTAGGGATGACAATGTAATTTTCAAGAATAGAAAAAGCTCATTCCCCAAGATTTAAATGAAAACGGAACTTTTCTGCCAAAAATGGAACTTTTTAGGGGTGACAATGTAATTTTCAAGGGAAGTGACCTGGCAACACTGCTACCTAGTTCAGTTCAGTCAGTTGTCAGTTGCTTGTCAAGTTGATGTGAATTAGTTTGATTGTTGCAATTTTATTCTGCGAAATTGTTGATAAAAGTCTGCAAAAATGCGGAGAGTTAAAAACTAAAAATAAAAACCTCATCGGTAACTAAACTTCACAATTGTATAAGATAAAGTGACCAA
Source organism: Pandemis corylana (assembly GCA_949127965.1). Taxonomy (NCBI): domain Eukaryota; kingdom Metazoa; phylum Arthropoda; class Insecta; order Lepidoptera; family Tortricidae; genus Pandemis; species Pandemis corylana. The sequence continues at coordinate 8,080,536 of OX421857.1, forward strand.
ATTTTGCTGTCAAAATGCAACATGTAAGTATAATAAGCGCATTGACGGAACATAACGGTAATTTTATAATACGTGCTGAAGAGTAGGCTATATTTATAGCAAATTTATTTTTATGTGACCTTTGTTGGTGCTGTTCAAATGCCCTTGAACTTTACATTCACAGAAAATCAATGCGGTATTTTATATTGTGTCAATGAGTTTTGTAACTTTTGTTGACGATACCACTTTGAACTAAACTGACTTAGACCACTGCGCTTGTTGCCAATTTAGGGTATAATTTTCTGGTTTCAGTTAGCAAATTAGTCGCAGTGTAATCTTGATTGTGGTGGACTTTCTCAGAAACCTGGCCATTAAAGAGAACCAAATGGTAAGCATTGTTACAGTAATCATAATACTGATATCAAAACAGAGATTATGCATTGAATGTATGCATACACTTCCCTGAAAACAATTTGTGGTCACACTATAAAATATTATTCACATATTCTTTGTGTTTATATTTCAGCTTTCAAATTCAACTGAGATTAAATTATTGGCTACCACGAACTTCATACATTCTGTTCATCATGATGCACCTGGCAGCATGGTAAGTATTTAAATTATATTGACTTACCAAAAAGTACCCAAAGCATTATTTTGTGTTTTTTATACAAGAATTCAAATCTAAATTTGATTGGTAGGTTAAAAAAAGTTTACATGTTAACTTGATGTTAAGTTTACCAATTTTTTTATACAGGTACCAGAAGAAGATCAGTTCGTACGACAAGGAGGAATGGGAGACTATGGTAGAACAGTTGCTGATGCGCGGCACGTACCGCCGCCGCATCGTCGACTTCTCCTCGCACGCTCGCTCTTACCTCATCGACGTGGACCTTGTTAGAGGTACAAACTACTAGCTTTTATCTGCAACCAGTAGCGTGCAATAGGAGATAACAGGGTAACGTGACGCAACTAAATTGGCGAGCTCCCCACTGCACGCCTTAATCCGCAACATTGCTCGTGACAACTAACAAATCTGTGAATCGAAATTAAGGATGCTTACAAAAGTTCCAAGGGAATTTTCGAAAATCTCATTCTATTCTTAATTTATGTTGCATGAAGAACATTGTGAAAAATGTAGTCTTAACTTAACCTTTCAGATTTCGGGATTTTGCATGTGTAAATCTCGATCCCGTTGGAATATCATAATAAATAGTAGCCTATGTGTTATTCTAGGGATACTACTGTCTATGTACCAAATTCATCCAAATCCGTCCAGCCGGTTTACCATGAAGAAATAACAACAGCAGACAAATTCACAAACCTTCATTATCTTTCCTTTGATACTAACACTACTTTTGGAGGACATTTTTTTAACATGTTATTTCTTCTCACCACAAGGGTCATCATTCCCTAAGGCGAAACCAACACTGGGCATGCGTCGAGTAGTGTGGTACGCGTTAGTACGGCTAGTGTTCCTTCCTGCCCTGTACGCGTGGTGGGCGCAACAGACATCGCCCAGTTGCGCTCGGTTCCTGCTGGCTCTCTGGACTATGCAGCTTGCTAATATACTGTTGTATATCACCTCACCCGCCACGCCGTCTGTTGATGTGAGTATTGACTAATCTCATAGCCAGCTCTTAAAGTCAAAAGCGCAGCTTGAAATAATCCAGAAAGACGTTTCCTTCTCTAGATTGATGCTTGTCGTCGCTAAAATGAAGTTTGATTTCTCTAGAAAGACGATTGTCATCATCTAGAAAATTGTTTGCTTTCTCTAGAATGACGTTTGCCTTTTCTAGAATGACGCAGCCTTCACTAGAAAGACATTTGCTTTCTCTAGAAATGCGAATGTGTTCTCTAGAAAGATGCTTGACTTCTCTATAATTACATTTTCGTTTTATAGAATGACGCCTACTTTCGAGAAAGATACTTTCCTTCTCTAGAAATACGAATGCAAAGTAAAATGTCAGACATCCATTAAAAAAAAACCGGTCAAGTGCGAGTCGGACTCGCGCACCGAGGGTTCCGTATCATTATCTATAAATATCTAAAACCAGTGTAAGCAGAGCCCTGTTCCAAAGCAAAATGTACGCAGTGTGGGGTTACTTTATATTGGTCACTGCTATATACAGACATACATACACATTTACGGTTTTCGCAATTATTCTTTAATCTGTGCTATAAGACCTACCTTCATACCAAATTTCAAGATTCTGCGTTCACGGGAACTACCTTGTAGGTTTTGATTCCCTTGAGAGTTGAAAATTTGCGGAAATTTGCGGCATAAACGGCTGTATCTTTTGATTGCGTTGGCTTAGAAGTTTGATTTTTTCACAGCTTCAAGAGACAGTAGACCTGAGTAATTGATATAAATTTCAGCTTCATACCTCCACGCGTTACTGAGAAAAAGGGTCTTGACAGACGGACGGACGGACGGACAGACGGACAACAAAGTGATCCTATAAGGGTTCCGTTTTTTCCTTTTGAGGTACGGAACCCTAAAAATCAGGTCACTGCATTGTCTCACTAACCAGGGAGAACGCAATCATTCTCATTGCGTGTGAATTCTGTTCCCATCATTGAAACATGGGCTAGGGTGGGCCGATGATTAAGATGGCATATAATAAGGCATGGTCATGTAATAAATTATGTGCATCAAATTATCGGAATATTCTGTTTCAGCCCAACTGTTGGCTGGTGCCTGCCGGTCTGATGATAGTGTTGTGCATAGTCCACTCGCAGATCGTGAGCACCACCGAAATGGAGCTCGCGAGGGTGCACCCACGATCCACATACCGCCGGAAACTTCCTCGATATTTCAGGTATGAATGCAGCGCTACGCTCTTGCGATTAACGATGGTGAGTGAGCTTTATTTGTGGTAAAGTGGATAAGGTAAGTTTAAAAAAATACAGAGAAATGTAGCTCGAAAATTGCTCTGTAAGACATGCACACATCGATGTGTATGCAGTATGCAGATACGTGTTTACCACAAATAAAACGCGCTCGTCATCGTTAATTGTAACAGCTATACCAGGCAACATATTCAATGAACAGAGAGAACTTATCGCCGCGCCCCCGGTCGCGTGAGTCGTGGCAGGACCATAAGCTTCCTCTAAATTTAAGAAATTAACAAATCGATTTGTCAATATTTTTTTACATTTATTCAGTGATATTATTACCCTTTGAAAGTGAGTTACCCTTTGAAAAGATTTGAAAAAATAATTAAATGGGTATGAAGCAGTGTGCAAGGAGAAAAACCCACCAATTAGAAAGCATTGCTGAGCGAGGCTAGGGAAATGAAGTAACCCTATTGAATATTAGGTGGATATTTTACTCGCACACCTCTCCTTATTGGAAAAAAGTTTTGTCCTCCCAGTGTAAGTGCTAGTTTGCGGTATCAGGAGGCCGCGGTCGGAGTGCGATGGAGGCAGCGCGGGCGCGTCGGGCGAGAGCGGAGCCACTTCCAGCCACAGCAAGACGCCGTGCGCCAAGCCGGCCAAGTTCCGGCGCCGGCAGTCGCGCACCGACGTGCCGGACACGGGCCTGAGGTACGCGTGCATTACTTATTATTGTTAGATCTCGAAAACAACTCTAATGACTTCGATAAACTGCCACATGGTGATTTTTGGCGGTGAAATATTTATCTAGCTCGGTATCACCTCTGGAAAAACGCCTTTTTCCGATTTTTCAAACATTATTATTAACATCATCTGCTGTAAAACATACACTGTTAGACATAGTCCTCACAAAGAACGTTGCGTCAAATGGTCTCGAGCCTTGCTCATACGTCTACCACTACAATATGGCAGTCCTTCTACTGCTCTGCTGGCCCAGACAGCTTCCTCAGGGACACTTACCTTGACCAACCACATCTTTTATGCTTGCAGGAAACGCAAAAAAGAACTAATAAAAGAGAATCTTATTAAAAACATGGAGCCAATCATGAAAAAGACACTTGCGAAAGCCAAAGATTCGGATGACGAAGATTACATGGTTTGGAAGAAACCTGAAGTTTCCACACCGGTTGTGACGTTCACTCCGCCCCTGGACGACAGCGGACAGCCGTCATTTACATACAAGAATATACTGACGAAGAAACGGTTGGAAAGTTTCAACGTGCTCGGACACAATCATAACGTGAACCTAGCTAGAGCTATGTTCGCAGAGGGTGACGACGGCTTTGAAAGCTTGAATGGATACTATTCCAATGGAAGCGACGCGGAACACCGGAAGGAACCAGAGTGCTCGCCACAACTAGTCAATGAACCATCCGATACTAAACCAGTAACGGAAAAACCAGTGATCGATCCAAGTATTAAACAAGTTCCTAGTCATGTGTTAAGGAATATAGGTAGATTGAAAAGGGAGGACGACGAGAAGTCTCTCGGGCACGAGTCCGACGGGTCTATACCGACGAGTAGTCCGGGAGAGGGCAAGCGAATTGGCGTTAGGTTTAAAAAATCTTGGGTCCCGGAAACCATACCACGTGAAACAAGTGATGAAGAATATGTTGCTGCTAAAAAGAAATGCAAGGTACAATTAATTATTCTTACTTCATACATATAGCATGAATGATAATATTTCCGTCGAGTAAATACTAATTAATAGCTTAATATAATACTGAATATTAACGTCTCAATTTTTCACGATAATAGGATGGCAACACTTTTCACCCCAAGAGCCCAGGTAGCTATCGTCCTTGTGTTGACAGCATGTTTCGTTTGCCGGTGTATAACAGCTTTCGCTTCATTCCTCACCTCCTTTTAATGAAACATTGTTTAAAATGAATTAATTGATTTGTGTAGAAATTAGAGAATTACCAGAGCTCGTCGTCAGACGGGGAATGTTCGGCATCAGCGCCATCGATCGCTCTACCATCGCACCATACCATGTCGGACTGGGTTGGGCAAACTACTAACAGTAAGCACTTTATGTACTACAATAACATACATGACTATTACATTTTAATACTATTTCTTAAAGTTGACTGCACTGTTTCAAATAAATGCAGAGTTCCGAAACAGAAAGAGCGGTTGTCTTATTGTGTAAGAGCGTGGTCCAATGTTATGTTATGATAATGAGGCTATGGTTTCAGGGTGCCCAATTTATAATTTTCGGAAACTTTATTTTTATATATGACGATCCATGGAATTCTGGCTATTCATACAAAATTTTATTTTTGAGAAACCGAAGCCGTAACACATCTGTTCTCGAATTTCTAATCACCCTTTATTTTCCTCGGTATAAATGATGATCTCATGGCCTCACTGTTAATGAGCATGTTATAAATCAAATCTTAAAAATGAAGATGTCAGTTTCAACGCATGTTACAGGCGAGGAAAGCAGCTACGGGTCCCAGTCAGAAGGCGGGCATTCCGACGGGTTCCACTACGCCGCGGACAGTTCTTGGGATCCCTTTGCTTTGCTTGACCCTACAAGTGATACAGGTACCACTTTTTAACCATGCAAAATACTCAAATAAACTACAGGTTTTTCGTCATAGGCCCATGGAGACCTGTAGTAGCGATTATTGTGCAACGTGCTCCGCCGAATTAGCATCCAACATCCCTTCTAATCTTCTCAGTCGTTATCGTAGTCCATGTTTGGTTTTCCTGTCATTATCTGTGTTTTCGCCCCTTAGAAATGCCTACTAATATTATGAATGCGAAAGTAACTGTCTGTCGGTCTGTTACGGTCTGTCACACCTAAACCACTGAATCGTTTTTATTGAAATTTGGTATAGAGATAGTTTCGGTCCCGGAGAAGAACATAGAATATTTTTATCTCGCGGGATAGCGATAAACAAATTCTGCGCGGACGGGTAACAGCTGGTTGGTAATATAAGAAAGATAATTATCAACCGCTACTACAGTTTCAAGTTTAAAGAAATGATGTTTGGGAGGTGCAGTTGGAGGTGTCTTTTTGACACTTGAAACGGATAGTGAAGGAGCGCCATTAGAAAATGTACGGATGAATTGTCCCAGTGAAATGCACAATGTGGGAGCGCGGTTCGACGCTGCGCGCGGAGCTGTCGGCCGTGGACATCAGCTGGTACGTGGTGGCGCGCGCGGAGCGGGCCATGGCCGCGGACGGCTGCATCTGGGCCGGCCTCATCATGGCCGCCAGCGTCGCGCTGGTCTCTCCCGCCGCTAGACTCATCCAGGTACTAAACTACAAACACTTCAGTGGAGTAACTATACTTTTTTTTCTTTAGCAACAATCTGACACTAACATGAAGTTAATTAATAAATGCCTGGTATGCTAAAAAGATTTGAAGGAAGGGAAAAGAGTGGTATGATGTGCCGGTCAAATAGTAATAATCCAGTCATATTGATGGATTTCACTTCGAAATGTATGTTAATAAGTTGTATTATGTCTCATTTTCAACTTGACCCTTTAACATTATATGGACTTTGTCTGAAATAAAATATTATTATTATTATTATTATTGATGACTAACCCCCTTTACTCATAAACGCTCTGTGGGCTTTTGCTAACTTAGCAATCGTTTGTCCTTATCTGTCACTTGGACATTTACCTTTCATAGATAAGGACAAACGATTGCTAAGTTAGCAGAAGCCTATAGAGCGTTTATGAATCCTTATTAAGTGACTGAATTAAAAGGACTACATTGCTTTCAGGTTGCTATAGAACAAGATACAAGAAGCGAAGACGAGCTACAATCTTTATCGCTTCTTACGTACATCCCATCATTAATCTTCAACTACAGTCAGGGATCTCTATTGTCTATACTAAGCGGAGCTTTTGGAGATAACATGTGGTGAGTGGAATTCAAAATGATTGCTTTAAAAAAAACTCTCCTCGAATGTTTCAGCTTTTCTTTCTGGCGGTATGTCGCTAAGGACTTATGATTGTTACAGCACGACCAGCACTAGACCTCGCGAGAGCTGTGCCGCACGCGACATAGGCTATCCGTCTTTTTCTTACTGTTCGTTCTAGAAAGAGACGAAGTCTATGTCGCGTGCGGCACAGCTCTCGCGATCTCTCGTGGCATGCTGAAATCTATTATTTATTGCTAACACAATAATTTCTTCCATACTGGTCTGGAAGCAAAGGAAAAACATAGAATGTACCAGTTGCTCCTCTTCCCGCGCAGATGATAAAAGCTCATCGAGGGAATGGACGAAAATAGGAATCATGTTTTAGGCGATGCGGCTAGCAACCGATCACAATTTTGATTCCTCTTTCCACCTATAAAGGTCTTGTTACTTGTTAGGGTCTGCCTACCCCGTAAGGGATAAAAATGTGACTTATGTATGTATGTATTGTATGTATGTACAATAATTTTCCAGGGAAATAGCAACGAACATGCTTTCCTGTGTGCTTCGCTTCGCTCTGAGTGGACTCGTGTTCTTTCTACTGGCTGTGGCGGAACGCGCATTCAAACAACGTTTCTTGTACGCAAAACTGTTTTCGCATCTTACTTCGGCGCGTCGAGCCCGCAAGTCAGAGTTGCCGCACTTTAGGCTCAACACAGTGAGGAATATCAAGACTTGGCTGTCCACACGGTCGTATTTACGGGTATGTGACAGTAGATTTACTATTCAAGTATTCATTGCGTATGTAAAGCTTCTATCCGTTTCGCATGTGCCTATTGTTTAAGATCAAAATCAAACTTCGAAATTAACACAATCGAGAGATACAGGCATGAATAAATGTGTTTCTTTATAAACTGCCGTGAAAACAAAACCTATAGGGTACGTCTAGTTGTGCTAGAAACTTAAAATGTATTATGAAGGTAGCTCATATAGCACGAACAAAGAGAAAAGGCTGAAAATCTTGAACTTTTATGTCTGCGTTGCCGCCCGTTAATACGAGTGCGCGGGGTTCAATATATTACTGATTTGAATTTATTTTTGTTTCTCCCGACCAAAATCCCAGAATCCTGAAAACGATTTTTTTTTCTCCCGTCAATAGGGTCACTCAATCTGCCAACCCTACCCTCGGTCCGTCTCGCACTTGGCCGGTTTTTTTAACAATTAACTTTTGTGGTGCTAAGTTTCTTGCGACGCATTCTTCTTGGTAATGATGGTGTTTCCAAATGCGCTGATAGTTTTAAAAGAGACATGTAAAAGAGCCCTTGGCGGCCTATTTGCAAAAATAAATTTGGAATTTGGAATTTTGGTGCAGCGCCGCGGGCCCCAGCGCTCCGTGGACGTGATAGTGTCTGCCGCGTTCATGCTCACGCTGATACTGCTAGCTTGCGTCAGCGCACAGCTATTGAGGGTAAGTGACACATGCCTTGTTTTATTACACACTAGCTTTTTATACCCGAGGCTCCGCTACCGTGAACATCTTGGGCTTTCGGTTTTTGTCGTGCGTTAATCTCGATCACGTGGAAATACAAATACAAGTATTAAATGTGTTAGGTAATCCAGATTATCAGTTATCTGGGTGCATATTTCATCCTAACTCGTCCAGCTGTTTTGACGTGATAATGACCTTTGTAATAAATATACTGATGGACAGACATACACACACGCAAACTGTAGATTTTTATTGAGGTTTTCCAGAAATGCAAGTGTGTACCAAACAACTTAATGATTAATGAGTTAAGTTGATTTGGTATGTACGGAACCCTCAGTGTGTGAGTCCGGCTCGCACTTACCGGTTTTTCGCTCGTGATCGTGACTATCATTCTCTGTAGTTCTGAGATACTGTTTAATAATAATAACAAATTTGTCACCAGGATTCAATGACGCTCGAGTGCGGGTGGCTTCTCGAAGCTCTTGTCTGGAGTAGTTGCCTGGGGATCTATCTGCTACGTTTACTAACGCTAGGCAGCAATGTCAACCGCAAATACCGCGGGTGCTTGTCCGCCATACTGACTGAACAGATCAACTTGCACTTAGCCATCGAACAGAGACCGGAGAGCAAGGAACAGCTGACTGTCGCGAATAATGTGCTCAAACTGGCCGCCGATTTGCTTAAGGTGAGATTTATCGAGTATAAAGGGCACACAAAAGTAATGTAAACAATTCCCACTCCAATAATAATAATAACATAAATTATTAATTTCGCTCATAATGTATTATATGGAGTTAGGTGTCTGGGCGTACGTCTGGTTGACAAAAAGACACCTGATTCTGTATAACGCCTACGAGCGAACGGGTCAAGATATAATTGTCATCAAACCGCAACGATCGCTTTACTTGTGAGGTTCGTTTAGATAATTAGTCCCGAACGAAAGCTATAAAAATGATCAGTTCTTTCAATCAGTTCTTTGTTTTTATCTCCATTCAACACCGAGAATAAGATAATCGTCGGTTTTCATTTTAACCTAAACACTATAATCTATGAAATCTCATTTAAGTCGTTTCATTTTTTCAATACTTATACCTAATTGAAAAAAACGATGCGGACTTTATGAATATGTAAATACAATACAAGCGGTAATTAACGCAAATAAAGGATACTCGCGATATTGACATATTATACTGTTTTTACAGGAACTGGATTCGCCGTTCAAGATATCCGGAATATGTGCCAACCATTACTTGTACACAATCACCAAAGTAGTCATACTATCAGCCCTGTCTGGCGTGTTATCGGAAATGCTGGGTTTCAAATTAAAACTTCACAAAATAAAAATAAAATAAAAACCGAATATTAATTGCTGTAAGCAATCAAATGGGTTGGCATCTAGCAAAAACGCGTTCGCGAAAAGTCGCGAGCGTGTTATTGTACGCTGTGATGTTTCACATTCATTGGTCAGATTGCTTCAGGCAGGTTACAACAGCATTACTCTAAGAAGATGCCATGGCGCCCACAGTGGGAAAACATTTACTGTTGCACGACATTTTGGGTCTAATCTAGATAAACTCTTGTACTGAACAGGAAGTTTGGACCTTCGAGAAGTTATCAGCGCATACATAACTGGCACTACATGAAAGGCGAACGTGTGGCCTGTTAAAGGTTTTTACGACTGTACAAAGTATCAGCTGTTATATTGACTCTTAGATGTTCTTTATTATGTAATAGATTTGATAGATATATCTGTAATTTTCATTTACTTTTTAAAGACAGGGTTAGTTAATTGACAGAGAGTCTATGTGTAGAACTGAAAATTAGATAATTTAATATGCCAGAGAAACGTATGTAATAAATAGGTGAATAGAAAAATGTTCTTAATAAGTAGGACTACTCGTTATTTTAAATTCGTATTTTAACTCTTCCTCATCTCACCTCGAATGCATTGTTTTCTATATTCTAATAAGTTCAACTGTTAGTCCAATCAGCCAACTAAGCCAAAGTAGAATTTTGGTAAATTTTAAATTGTACCTATTAGATTTTTTAAAGGATTGTTCCTTTGGATCTTGTCACCTTAGGGTCTGTCTACCCCGTAAGGGAGAAAGACGTGATTTATGTATGTATTGTTCCTTTACAATATACAATTAAAATAATTCGAATAACAAATTAAGGGAGACAGAAAATATGCACCTCAAATATTCATCATTTAACTTCACTATATCGCGGAGATAGCAAAGTAAAATTATTCATTTGTGGGGAGTGTCACAAAAATGAGTAGGGATCAAAAATAGATTCTAGAGGCATGTGCCCAGCAGTGGGGCGTAAATACTGCAATTTCTTACTGTAAAAATGCGAAGTTTGGTCGCAAACATTGAAATTTGTTTCGTGTCATCTTTTTTATTTTTGATGTTGCATAACATTTTGATCTCAATGTACATTATTGTTATGATTTCAAAAACCTGTGCTAATTTACTATCTTTAAACCAATATTAATATCAGTTTAGATGCGTCGCTCATGCATTGAAAACTGATCCGTCATTTTGCGTAAGGTCCAAATTTGCCCAACTGGCGAATTTATTGTGAGGCGACTTGTGAGTGCGTTCAAAATTTTCACAAGGTTTTTGATATCATTCACAATTTCATTATATAAGTAGATTCTTACGGCATTAGTGTTTACTAGGGTGAGTGTAGCCACATTCAGGGGTAGTAAAAGGGTCATTTTTTAACTGCATGACTGTGACATTTGGCAAAATAGTAAACGCGATCAATGTTTTAAAAAGAACCCCTCTTATATCCCTGAATCTACATTTAATCAGTTATGTTTCATTTGTTACAATGTGAATTTGTGATAGTAAAATTGTTGTAGTGGTGTGCCGGATATCGACCTCGAGCATATAACCTATAAATTGGTAATATTGGCCAGTGTTATCTGATTCCAAAAGTCTTTAGTGTTTTGTCGCTTTTCAATTCTAGATATAACGTCTACAATTTCATTATTTTTAAATACTTTGAGACATCATTTTATATCGGTGGTCCACGCGCGACTACACACAAAACTTCGATGTTTTGCCGGTATATTTCATAACGACTGATGTTATCGGTATCGTGGTCGGATGTGATGGGATCGGTGTTTCTGTTTTGCACTAATTAGTTAGTCCTTTCGCGAGGTTTCTTCCTGGAAGAAAACCATTATACCTAATTAAAATAACGATTATAAGTTATTGTTGGTTATAATGCTCGATGGTGCCGGAAGAGTTGGGCTTGGGACGCTTGACTGAAAGCGCAATAACTTTGCACCCTTTCTCTTGCTCTTGTACTTTAAGTAGATATTTTAAATTCGAAATGTTCCTAGTTAATTGATAGTTTAAATTGTCGGTGGTTCTTGCATCATGCTATTATATTTTATTATATTTTAATCGTTTAGTAGTAAAGCTTTATATCTCTAATGACTATAATTTGGGATTTAAGAAAACCAAAATTATATATTTTATAAATTTATCAAATCACAAATTGTTAATATTATGATATGAATTTGGCTTTAGGCTCCAATTGTAACTCTAAATAAAGTATATTTATAAAATATTAGAAACAGAATGCAAATGTCATAGATTTTTTTAAGGTCACGCTTTGTGACGTCACAATTTTGTGAAAATTTAAATCGGACTTCCATCTGGTGGCCATTTGAAAAGCACTTTATTTTATGCTTGTAAATAATCACGAAAGAGATGCGAATGTGGTATTGGGTGCTTCCAGGTAGGCAAACTAGGTCGGATTACGAGTTGAACCCATTACGAACCCCATGGCTGGGAAGTGAGTGTTTTTTTTTGTCTTTTGTCAAGATTTCATCAGATTTCAGATATATATAACAGAAGAGGACACAATCTTACCCTAGATGTGAAAACGAACTCTGACGACTCGGCACTTAATCATTTGGGTGCGTTCCAGTGATTTGTTTACTGTAGTACAAGTGTTTGTGCACCCGCGCTAGCTAGTATGAGATGGACAAACACATAAACGACCACAAGTGACTAAGTAGATGCCCAATGAAAGAGTTAGTTAATATTTCTATACGGAAGAGGAAGTTAATATTTCTATACGGAACTATTGCCATTTTAAGCATTTTATGTAGGACACTTATCCGCTGGCGTCAAAATTAGTAAGTAAGATGAAAGATAAAATTTAAACTTTCGAGGTACAAATTATCCAACTGTCTTTTGCGCTCCTGTGAGGTAAAGCTTACTTTGCCGATATCTGTAGTAGAGAGTATTTTGTAGATATTTTAATCGTGAATAATGAATGAGAATTTTTACGTACGTAGTAGGTAAGGTGCATGAAATGCGAAACTAAATAAATTTTACACACTTCAATAGTTCTTATTTATTTGCGTTGTCATACCCAATCGATCCAATTCAAAAATAATATCTGAACATGGCCACATTGTCCATCACGTGAGTGTTGGTTCAGACATTTTCGAGCACCTAGACTAGACAGCTTATGTTTCTGATGGAAACTACACTAGCGTTTTGTCGAGCGATTTGCTCGCCGCAAGATCGCGGCGTGCACGCGACGAGCAAATCGCTGAGAAATCGCCGGACAAATCGCTATAATAATCGCTTATAGTGTGTAAGGGCCCTAATTCTCATTGATCTATTATTACTAGCGTAGTAGTTACTGCACGTCTAGCAGGAGAGCGCAAAAGAGTCGCGTCGCGCGCGAGATAGGTTGCCCGTCTTTTTCTTACTGTCCTTCCCAGAAAGAGATGGGTAGTCTATCTCGCGCGCTCGCGTGCTAGCCGGGCAGGTGTAGTGGTGTAGTTGAATTCTATCCAGTTTTCAACTTTAAAGTAAGTAATGTTATTAATATAATACTGTGTATACAATGCAGTCGTCCAATTAAATTGTTTTATAAATAAGAACCTCATTAAAATTTCTAAACGTTACTGAAAATTTAAACACAGAAAAATCTGAAAAGTAAAGCAATGGCCGGGAATCGAAACCGGATCCTCATCATTCCCTAGTACCGGTTTAAAAGCGTAAAAAGAAAGCGTTTAAATGACAGTTTTAGTTTTTCTTACTTGCACCTATCTTGCACCCGTGAGTCTACGCTAAAAAAGCGGAGCTCAAGTTTAGTGTGGACTTAGGGTGCGGCTCCACTGAGGCGGAGACGAGCGGAGCGGAGAGGAGACGTGTGGGGATCGACCAATCATATTACATTCATATTACATGAAATACACATCTCGTCTCCGATCTGTAATATGATTGGTCGATCCCCACACGTCTCCTCTCCGCTCCGCTCGTCTCCGCCTCAGTGGAGCCGCAGCCTTAGTAAGATGTTGTGTAGCGAGCGCGTCGTTTGTATCCGTCAAAAAGCGACATTTGGCAGAGCAGAGTCGAGAACTCGCAGACGCACTCTTAGATTTAGTCCCATAACGACCGAGTTTTTTGTATCAATATACGTTCTTCCCCTTGTACACACATGTGGATACAATACGAACTTCAGCAGGGAATCCGTAGAAGGGAGACCTTTACCAATCTGATAACCGGATGATGTGCGTTACAAAAATAAATATTGTTTTAGGCAAATGGTCTTATTTTAAGATTGATTATGAAACAATATCTTTAAATTAAAACAGGTTTTTATTCGACGAACTTGCCCGAATAAATGTACGTCGAACAAAGTTGGATGTAGAGTCTCCACATTGAATCATTAATAAAAAAATGTTTTTCATAGGTAAAAATTTATTAAACCAACAAGAGCAGTGCGGGACAACATATTTTTGTATGTCTCAAAAAAAGAAAATTTAACACAAATTGTATGCATAATTTATACCTATAAAAATCAAATTCTCTAACTCTTAATATTTAATTAGTCTTATTTATAAACTTTAACATTAATCCTCAAAGTGCGCTTACTTTTCTTATTGCTTTAACACGCTTCTACAAATGTTTTATCAACTGGGTATTGGGTATACCAACTGAAGAAAATCAAAACATTTGAACTAAAATCAGTTTTGCTAGTGTAATCTGCTGCCTGTCACGAGTCAAACATAAATAACATTTATTCATTATATAAACATTCCTTTCCACTACAATCTTAATAACGACAGCCATTCGTTTTCAATGTGATTTCAATGTATCTATTTCCTAAGAAAATAATATTTTATACTACTAAAATAAACAATCGTAACCAAATACTGCTTGACGGTTACAGTTCATAATTTATTCTCAACTTTCATTTATTATGAATTACAGTCCGATAATAAAAAGTGGAAAACGGATGAAAGAAGACATGTGTCACACAATATGGTTGCCATATTGAAGTTTAAGAATTTACTCGAAAATACGACATGAATGAAACTACTGGCATCCTTATTTTATTTTCCTCTCTTTATTGTTGGTCTGTATTGAGTCTCAAAAGTGTAAATAATACAGATCAGATTATCCCCTCAGTACTAAGTGTACAATATGCGTTATTCTTTCATCAAACCATTTTTTTTCCTAACGACCGTCCTACACTATACATGCAACTGACCAGAATTCACATTTATAACTGAAGTTTATAATAAGCTATTATTAATTAAGACGACGGGTGTACGAAATTCACCACTTTGAAAACGTTTTCCCATTCATCCTGTTAGTTTCATAAGTCTGCTAGGCTATTACTGGCCTCTAGAAAAGTAATAATAATAGAGTACTTACAAGAATATTTTTTTCTTGTCGTCATATATGTTAATATGAAGGAATAAATAACAAGTGAAACGTTAAAAATGGAACTGCCCTCTAATAAAAATGAAGTTATCAAACAAAGGAGTTTTAAAAGTAGCAAATTTCGGACAATCAGTCGTAGAGCAAATTGTATTTTTAATTCCCAACTTAACGTGAATCCGAATTTGAACTCTGGTCGCCATCAGGCTCTGGTGTGGCCCCATAGGAAGGCAAGGCTAGTCCCGCCGGTGGTCGCGCGAGGACGAGATGTGCGAGCGGCTGCGGCGAGACTCGCGGTCGCCGCGGGATCTCTCGCGGGAACCGTCCCGTTTACTCCGACTGCGTGAGCGGCTGCGCCTAGAAATAAAGAAGCGTTTATTGTAATAAAAATAAAAACGAGCAAAAAGCTAGAAAACAAAGAGTCATAGACGGCTTTCAGCAGCAAACCACGAACATGTGACTTCACCGCGGCACTTCACTAATCGTGCATTTTAACGACTTTCTGCTCACGAAAAATCTATTAATTTCCTTAAAAATCATTAATTCAAAACATCAATCCACTGAAATAATCAAACCTTCCCAACAAAGCGATGAAATTTAAATTTCAAAACCACATGTTTACGCATGCGTGCATGTGTAACGCGAATACGTTTTTTTTTAAATTTAATTAGTAATTATTCCAGCTCTTTAAATACTAAATATCGTTAACTAATCGTGTGAACTCACTTGCGCTCTCGATCACGATCTCCGCGTTCTCCGCGTTCTCCGCGTTCGCCGCGTTCGCCGCGTTCGCCGCGTTCGCTGCGCTCGCTACGATCGCGATCGCGGTCGCGCTTGTCGTCCTTGCCGCGCTCGCGCTCGCGGTCAGCGTCCCTGGCGCGGTCGCGGTCGCCGTCACGCGTGCGGTCGCGCTCGCGCGCTGACTCGCGGTGCCTGCGCGCGCGCCTGTCCAACTCGCGCCCGCCCACGTAGTGCCGGCGCCCGCCGCCGCGCTCCCGCTCTGACGCGCCGCGCTCCTCGCGCCTCTTGTCTACAGTTTTCTATGATCAATCGAAATTGACAAACCATTAGAGTTGTCTGAATCAGGTTACAATGGGTTCATTTACAAAATCAATGGTAAGATTATCGGAAAAACTTAACCCCGAGAAATTATGTATTGTAAAAATCCTGGTACCACACTTGACTGTCGCAGGCCAGTTAGAAATGATCCGTGAACAGTAAGTTTCACATGCCTTATCAACTTATATGTTTACAACTAAACACTAAATACACTAATTCAAAAAAAAGATAAAGTAGTACAAACGAATTTGCAGGTAAAATTGCAGGGTACTGCTGTATCAAATCTCGTTTAATTACACCATGATGAATAACGTAAAATTATTGACCAAACAAAAAATTAAGTATTGTAGTATTTGTAGTCTTACCTACAGTACAGTACGGCAATAGGAAGTGGATAACATGAAAGTAGAATTTTCATATCTTTTACCTCCAATTGACTTGATAAAAATATCAAATTGTTAGTGGTGAACAAATAACTTCGTGTCAAGAAAACATGTTTAATAGAAAGCTTTTTTTGCAGTTTACTTTTTACTGAGTGGGCTTGAATGTCATCCAACTTACACTAGTTACCTTGCAGGCTTGCAAGTCAAGCCGATGAATAGAAATGAGTCAAATTTCATTTGCAAGATTTGATTACAGACAGAAACCAAGACCAGTGAACCTAAATAAAAGCTTGTAAATGCCAATAAAGTTTACTATGTACCTTCAAGTCAGAAAGCTTTTCCCGAATGGTAATGAACCCAAGATGTAGTTTTCCTCCAAAATGATCGGCCAGCCGTCGGTCATTATCGTGTATCCCGAGATAAGCCGAGCACACTTCACACACCCGTAGCTTCTGTTGCTGGTAGGACGATGCTGGCATAGAGTTACGATATTCCTGTTCAGCTACTGCTTTTTTTTTGCGCAAGTCATCTATCTGTAATTTTACCAAATTATTTTTAATATCATTTAAACATATTTTAAAGATGTTGTATCTGGAACTTGTGCCACACCTCTCCCATAAGCTTGACGCTTTCTTCAACCATACCCTCTTCTCCAAGCGCCTCAGCACGGGCTAACTTTTGACCGATTTGTTCAGCAAGCTCATGAACTGAGTTTGCCTTCTCAGTTACTTCAGCAGACAGTTCCTCCTGAGTTTCAGCGAGGCGTTGCTTTGCAGCGGACGTTCGGCGATCACAATCAGCTATAAACGCCTCTAAATGCTCCGTTGCCTTTGAAACATAATACAAGTTTACAATATTAACAAAAATGTATCACACACAAACAATTACAATTAGGTTTCCTTGGTGTTGTGTCTGCAGTATCATAAAAATGGACAAGAACATAAAAAATTTACTTAATATTTAATACTCACACCCTTTATTGCATTCTTGCTATTTTTGGAGATGTTGAATTTCAAAATGAGTTATAAGTTAGTCTGCAGAAATTTAACTTTTATTTTTTCTAAAAGCACATTGCATGTTAACTGTACATACATATTCGTGAACTTTTCTAATTTATATTCAAAATATTTAAGTTAGAAACCACTTAAAACAGTAAATTGCAATAAATATGATACTCACATCAATGTCATAGAAATAGTCTTTGGTTTTTGATGCTAACTCATAATCCGCCCGCAGTGCCAAATCATGTATTTTTGGACACTCACCTAAATCCATACGCTGCAAATCAAAAAAAGTCAAACCACATAAAATATGCAATCAATTAAATACAAAAATGTAATGTCTGATTAAAATGGGTTGAATATTTGGGTTTACATTAAGACCTATAAGAAATTTTAAATGCTATTCAGTGTAGAACTTGTTATAAAACTTTTAAAACATCTATCTATAAATAGTTACTTGTATCCATAATTTATGTTGTCATCTGACAAAGAAAGAGCACACTTTCCCTGGGAAAATGTGAGCCTGTTTAAAAACTATTATTGTAATAAAAAAATATTTTGATTATTTGAACGTGGGATGAACCTTTAGTCATCTCATAGTCATTTGCTAGGTAGCAAGAGTGTATTTGGTTTTGTTTTGTATCCAAAGTCTCCACTGGCGATCATTTTCTGTACAACACTTCACTTTGCCTTGTCTTATTGCATCATTTTTCATCAGGGAGAGTGAACTGATTATAGTTTTCCATGGAATCCACTTAAATTTTGTAAAATCTATAGCATTTATAAAAAAGTTACACTCAGAACTAAAGATCTTCACTGAATAAGGAAAAATTTGTAACATATCCACCGCCACAATTGGTGTAAAATATTAACTTATATCAAACAACTACTACCAAGCATGCACCTCTCAGTGCCTGCGGGCTGCTTGTGATAGTGTTAAAACAAACATGGATAAAGTGAAGAAACAACCTTTGGCGGTGAACAAGTTGACAGGACAACAAATCAGAAGAAGACATTGAAGAAAACCCTTCCATTATATAAACCATAAAGTTATTGGTTGAATAAAATACATACAATCTATCACCATCAGCTCACTCCCAGGTTCACTCGTTGACAAATATTGACATAAATATGTACTTACAAATCTTAGAGGAAACACCCATCCTTTACAACTTAGTACCTAGTTAGTTGGCAAACTCATAGATATAATATTTCAAAAAATATGTAAGGAAACACTAGCCACTTTAAAATTGGAATCATAGTTCAAAGACAATTTTGTTTCATTGCTGAGATAAGTTTTAAAAATAGTTATATATTTTAATTTACATTTACATAAACATAAAAACTTTCCTTAAAGCAATGCAGCAAAGTAAAAGTAGGTTGTTTTAACCAGTTTTTCTTAGAGGGGATCACCTAACAGATAATTTGCAATTGAAATTTAATTGTATTATACATTATTTTCATGCAACTATATCTTTTCTGTCTAGCCACGTTGGTAGCTCAGTACGTACCCAATGTATCACCAAATTGCGCTCACCCGGCTTAACATATTGTTCCTAAAATTTTACTTGTACTCACCAAAGCTGCATATGAACCGATGATTTTTTTATTGACTTTATATTAAGCCCGGGAGCCTTATTAAATCAAGTCCTGCTTAGCAGTAAACATACAATCAGCTAACTATAAATGTTTTATACGTACATCTTGGTACTTACAGAACAGCCTAACTCATACAATCTATCCCTCATCTCTTAAGTATTGTGATGAGCAATAAAGACTAGTGTTGGGCATTTTCTGAAAAGCATATTTCACCACAGTTAATGCCACTCCAATAGATTCTTCCAGAGTAAAGCGGCCAACTTTCAAATAAGTCAATGCGGGACACCCACCCCCATCCACAATAAGACTGAGGATTTGTTGGAATTGATGGTGGTGTACTTAACCCTCTAACTCTCGGGAGTCTCGAAACGTCACACACACACACACACACACAGACAAACATTTTGGTACCTTTAAAACTTCAAAATATGACGTCATTCCCAGTTTTGGTTTTCGAGGTGAACTCAATAACTTGAACTTCCTTGTAAGGAAGTTAAAAAAGGATACTAAAGTAGCTAAAATAAAAAAAAATACCAACAAAAAGATCAAATCTCGTTTGTCTCGGAAGAAAAAATGTGAGATTATTTATATAAATGAAGAGAATGATATGATTTCTCTATAATACTACGTGGAACACTTTTATGCGAGCGAGACGATGGGAAACGAGGAATGCGGGACATACGGGACACCTTAGACGATTTGCGGGACTATTTTATTAAATATTGCAATGCGGGATTACAACTGTCATTACGGGACGGTCCCGCAGAATGCGGGACGGTTGGCCGCCTTATTCCAGAGGCACTACATTATCATGACAATAGATGAGTCAAGAAAGAATGAAATGGTCAACATACACATTGGGATAATCAATAAAAAAAAAAAGTTTATGAAAACTGGATAATTAATCCCACTGCATATGATAATAGAACACTGCAATCCCATAAAAAACTAATTTCTAGGAAACCAGTAAATTTCTGTGTTATGGTTTGAAAGGCAATATTTAAATTTCTTACATTTTTGATAAGAATAAACATGGCAAATAGTTGTAACTATAAAGTTAGTTCAGAGTAATCGCTAATGACCATGCACAGAAATTTTGCAGCTTCAGCATAGCCCCAGAACACAGCATGAATATTTTCAATTGAAGAGACTTACCGTGGACGATAAAATTTCATGTGGACAACATTGTAGTAGAAATGATTTACACACAGAGTCATCAAAAAACTTAACTCCGTGCTTGTCAGCTTCTCCTGAAATTACAATTCACAGTGATTTTATTCAGACAACCTGTCATATATTTATTATTTTTGTTGTATCAAAAAGGTAACTTATCAGCGATTTTAAGCACGTAGTTTATTACATTAAAAGATGTATATATAGTTTCAGTTTTTAGTACAAAACCTTACTTTATTAATAATTTAATACATAATTTTATTACCATTACGAGACGTCCCCATCAATTGATCCAACATCGCCCTCATTTGCTCGTGTGCTGACATTTTGCATTCACTTAATTTGCCACGAATGAGATTGAAATCTTGACTAGTCTAAGGTAGCTTTCATTGTACGAGGCACTTAGTTTGAAATTATTTTTGCTTTTGCGCCTAGGTCACGACGAAATTAAATTTAATATACAATGTAACTTTCCTGCAACGCAGCAGACCGAGTAGCTAGGTACTCAACTCAAACAAGATGGCGACGATCGCTACCGCGGCGGTCACATCTAGTGTTGCCAACTCGAAAAGGTACGAGACGCGAAGGCATTTGTGGAGGTTTCGGAAAGATTCAAAGGAACCAATATTTTTGCTTTAGTAATTCATTTTTAATTTTTCTGCAATGAGAGATTGATTAATGCCTGAAAGTTTAAAAAAATGCAAAAGTGAAGTATCTCCAAAAGACGCCACATAAAGTCGCTAAATAAATTTGTTATCCATTATGTTTACAAAGCCGTCAATGTGCGAGTGGGATTCGCGCGCCGAGGGTTTCAGATAAATTCGGCAAGTCGATATAATATCCAATATTAACATAGCCCTACTCTTCAGCAAAATATAGGCAGTGTGCGCTTATTTTATATTGGTTACTGACAAAACAGACGACAGACAAAAAATAGTTAAATTTAATAATAATAATAATAATTAGATTCATTTTAGATTCATTCGACTAGTTGTGCTTTTTTTTAGGAAGTACCCCCTATTTTTTGGGAGCACGGGAATTTGCATAGAAATACCTTTTCAAATGACTATAATATCTCTCTTGGTTGAGTTGAATTAACCGGGGTGGAATTTAAGATTTTGGTTTAAAAGTTATAAATGGAAAGGTAGGGGCAAGCATTTGTCATATAAATACAAAAGTTTGTACCCAAGTCATGGATGTCGTAAGTATATAAATGCCTATTTATTTACGCATACAAGTATGTTTATTTGTTGCCTAGTAGCACAAGCATTGTATAGATTGGACAATTGGTGTAAAATGTTTCCTGGATCTCATGATATTTATTAATTAATTAATTTTGCAATCATTAAACATCGGTATTAACGTTCAAATTTCATGACACTTGGTAATGGTAGCAAAATAAATAAATACATTCAAATATTTCAATAATAACGTATAATTTATACGCCATAAAAAAATAAGAATATAAATATTATTTGCCTGAGGTCGTTTAATGCTTGGCCAACAGTTATTTCACCAATGATTAATGGCATAATACTAATACAGGTTTATATTCTAAATACGTCACCTGGAGTTAGAAAAGTCGCCCTTTCGAGCGACAAGGTCGCTAAATAGGCAACACTGGGCACATCATATCACACATCACGTTTTTTTTCTTCCATGTAAGAAAGGCAAAAGCGTATAAGCTCATACAGTCATAATGGGGGTTACTCCGAAATTCTAGGTAAGACAATAGAATCTGGTTACTTTTTTGAAACCAGTAAGTTCTGATCATCAAAAAGATGATGGAGCCACTTTTTCCTAAATTTGAATTGAATTGAAACAAGTTCTGCGAAAAATTCTACTAAATTATAAAAAAAAAGTGTTTACACCAGTTTTGAGCGAAATTTTCACTGACATGTTTGATATATAATCGGTTCCCAGATTGAAACTTCCCCGTGTGCTTTTTTTGTATCATCCATCTCTTGAGGACAAATAGATTCTGGAATATTAAATTAATGGTAACAATTTTTCAAATGTCACTGCCACCGTCAGTCAGTCAGTCATTATATTATATCAGCTGATAGCCAATGTCATCCGATAAACATCAAGTGTTAGATTTATTAATTAAAAAAGATTTATTAAACATGCTTTCTGCAATGATTTTATAGTCTTAAATACAAAAATGACGGGTAAATCGTTAAAAATATTACTTCCGATATTACCAAGAAACCTAAAAGATTCTATTTATTTAAAAGGTTTCGTCTCTATCTCTGAGCTTGAAATAGTAATTTACTTCGTGAAATATTCGAGTGATAAAGACCTTTTATGGAAACGGCATAAAGAAAAGAAAAAAGTTGTATATGGTATATGTAATGCCGGTGTCGGTATCACCAATTTAGAAAATAATACAAATAAATTCCCAAACTGTGTGGTTTTCAAGCATCGCAAAATACCTCAAATTAAGAAAATATTCTTGAATGGCAATCAGATAGATTTCACCGAGAACTGTATTGTGATGCTGTATGAACATGAAAAAATTAAGGATACAGGAATTCTGTGTGAATCTAGTGAACACATCAGGGAATTACAAATGTTGATACAAGAGCATGCCAGTTGTAGTAATTATAATAAAAGCTCTTTTCAACCAATTCTCGAAAGTCCATTTTGGTTATCTTACACTATGTTTGGCCAGCACATTGTTAATTGTATTAATTTAGCCTACTGGCTTTTTACATCACTCAGAAAAGACAGAAAAGTAAGTTATAAATTATAACAATGTTAAAAAGGTAATTTCACTTGACATAGACAATCAGTTTAATCTAAATTCATGTGTATTGCTATTTCAGGTATCAATAAAGCAAGGCAATCTAATAGTATCAGTTGTAATGGACATCATGTTTGGATATTTTATATTACAACTTGTGACACTAAATGAGAAAGAACTTAGTGAAGCTCTAATGGGAGTTCTTGAGGTATTCTTCATGCATTATAAAAATGTTTTTTTTTTTAATAGGACCATACTTACACATTTTTTTTCAGAAACTAGTAAATTATTTATATACATTACTGAAATGGCTGATGGGTGCTCCTGCCGGATTAAAGCTCAACAATGCATTTAATAAAATGCTTGGAAAATATTTCTCCTATCACACACAACTTTGGTGGCTTTTTTTGGGTAATTATTACCATTTAACTTCAGTAAGATTGGTGTTAAATTAAACCTAAATGTAATTTTTAAAACATGGTAGTTGTCACATTATATTTTAACATAATACAGGGTGTTTGGTAGCTAGATACAAAGCTTTAAGGGGATGATAGCCGAGGTATTTTTGAACATTTTAAGCCATATATGTCTTAGCCGAAATATGTTTTTTTTTTTAAATTGAAGACTTAGAAATTTTAGGAAAATACCCAGAATTTGATAGTCACGAGTCAATATTGCCCCAATGAGCGTTAATTTGGAAACAAAATCTTTTATTTCGGATAGTTTAATGTGTATTGGACCAAATGAAATAATTTTTAAGTGTCTTTCTTGCCAAAAAAACAAAATGGAGGCATTCGAAATTACTAAAAATGTCTTGGGTTGGAACAGAGTAATTTTTCTGTGCTATAAAATTTTTTTTAAAAAAAATCCTTGAAATGTTCAAACATTTTTAGAAACATGCCTGTTTATTGTTCTTTCTTTTAAGGTATCACTCATTCGCATTGCTTGCTAAATCTGAGATAAAAAGTAAAAACCAAACTCAGGGAGCACTCGCTAAGAATGCACTAGTCTTGAAATTTTACTAGTAAATAAGGTGTGAAAAAGACTTGATTTATTAATGTAAAAAAAAATGTCAAATTAATTAATTTATTATTCAAATCACAATAAACCGAAGATAATTGATTTAATTTTAATCTTTTTTTCATGTAATTTACTAGTTAAGTACCTTTAACGTGAAATTCCAAGACTAGTAGGTACACTCTCTTAGCCAGTGCTCCCTGAATTTGGTTTTTACTTTTTATCTCAGATTTGGCAAGCAATGTGAATGAGTGATACCTTAAAAGAAAGAACAATAAACAGGCATGTTTCTAAAAATGTTTGAACATTTCAAGGATTTTTTTTTATTTTTTTTTATGGCACAGAAAAATGACTGGTCCAACATAAGACATTTTTAGTAATTTCGAATGCCTCCATTTTGTTTTTTTGGCAAGAAAGACACTTAAAAATTATTTCATTTGGTCCAATACACATTAAACTATCCGAAATAAAAGATTTTGTTTCCAAATTAACGCTCATTGCGGCAATATTGACTCGTGACTATCAAATTCTGGGTATTTTCCTAAAATTTCTAAGTCTTCAATTTAAAAAAAAATATCATATTTCGGCTAAGACATATATGGCTTAAAATGTTCAAAAATACCTCGGCTATCATCCCCTTAAAGCTTTGTATCTAGCTACCAAACACCCTGTATACTTAATCATTTAAACACTTGTGGTCACCTGAACCAACTCACCTACCTATAGAAACTGCAATTAAGGAAAATTTTAATAAGAATTTGTTGAAAATAAACTTGTTTCAGTGTATACCTATGTGAATTTACATATTGTTTGGCCATTTTCTTAACATTATAGGTAGGTACAAATACCGTTTACTTCAACCACTGGAAGTTTGAAATCAATTGCAAAATTTGACCAACATAATAATTACTTACAGTTGACTATAAATAAAACCTTTTCATGAATAATTTCTCTCTATCTTTGCAGATGTAACTGGTGAAAAACTGGATGTAATATTGCACTTGTTCCATTATATTGGGTATGCTGGTTTTTCATTTCAAGCTGCAATCATTTCCGACATGTTATGTGTAGCAACATTTCATTCATACTGTATTTATGTCTATGCTGCAAGGTAAATAATTGTTTATTGGTTTTATAAAATGATATTTCTTTATATTTCTATTTGAAAAATATGCTTGTACAATATAATTTCTCAGGTTATTTAACATACAAGTGTCAGGCCTGATCGCACTGTTGCGATTATTTGTTGGACGCAAATATAATCCCCTTCGTGGAGGCATAGATTCCTGTGAATATACTAATCAAGAGCTTTTCGTCGGCACTGTTGCATTTACCATACTACTGCTGCTTATGCCAACTACTGCCATGTACTATGCAGTATTTACTCTGGTATGTATATGGAATACATAACACCTAACGTTTTAAGCGGCGTACAACTAACGAACTGTTACTATAATTGTTACACACTTTCCAAAATATTGTTGAGGGAGAACAGCGTTGCCAGTGGCGGATTTACCAGAAGGCTGAGTAGGCTCGACCCTAGGGCGGCAGATTTTGAGGGCGGCAAATTTGGGGAACGAGCTTTTTTTTTTTACCTCATAGAAATCAAGAAGTCTGCAACAAATTTTGCAAGGGCGGCAAAAACACTATTCAGCCTATACCTTGAAAATTTGTAAATCCGCCACTGAGTGTTGCTAATAAAAAATGGCCAAAAAAAATTGTTCTCAAGTAGTGTATACATACAGTAACATCTCGTTGTTGAAAAACGTGCCTACTTAGTGTAATGCACATTAATAACAAAAACCTGCCTACTAAATCATATCTCATCTTTTTTTAGTTTCGACTACTGTCATTGATGGTACAGCATGTACTTGCCAAATTGATATATCTAATGCATACTCAGCCATCATATGTAATTGTTTTATGGCTAACGAAATCACATAAAGTAGCAGGCAAGTAACGTCGGATTCATAATATAGCTAAATAAAATCAAGAACTCAAATAATTGTAGTTTTTATTGCAGGGAATATTTTGATGGAGGTAGTCAGCAGTGAAGACGCTTCACCTGTAATTCTTAAATTAAATTTATTTAACAAGCCTATACAAGATTTAGTTCAAAACTTCAAGCCTCCAGTAGAAGTGCCAAAGCATGTAGAATGGACTAATTTACTGTCTAATGTGCTGACGGGAAAACAAATAATATGACGTTGTTCACCGCTGTTAACGTGCTAAGGACGAGAAAACCAATAAAACAATGTATAAGTTTTGACTTATTTTTAATATTGTTCAATATTAAATTGCGCACAAAATTAAAACTATTTCAACGCCAAAAACATTGAATAAATGCTTGGTATCTACAAAGAGTTTGCAAATGAATGGGGAAGAATAAATTAACCCTAAGCAAAAGGACGACTTAAAGCGTCTTACTCATCACCCATCTTGCTGAACGGCCAGCAAAGGCCATGCATGCCTGATGATAACACTTTTCAAAATTTTATCTGGCTGGCTGAAAAGCAAGATGGATGATAAGTAAGAAGCTTAAAGATTGAACAGTATCAGATTCTTGATGCCAAGTAGACATAATTAATTGTATTCATATTTCTTTGAACCATATGGCAATTAATTTAGGGTTATGGAGTAAAAAATAAACAGTATTATTTGCAAAATTTGCCCTTCACTATGCCACGTTCTAACTTTAACCTAATTGTCAAACTCAGACCTAACACTTGTGACAAAAAGGCGTGACAGCAAGGCAGCTTGAAAACTACATTTTATTATTATTACCTTTATTTTATACCCTTAGGTATAATTCCACACGCATTTACGAAACTAGAAATCTATTACAAACTAATCACTGAGAGGCTAAAGTTTACCGCACATGTAGCGCTTTAGCACCACCGCCTAGTCTCGACCTAAAGCATTAAAATATGGACTGTAGAGCTACCCAAATTGATGCTTAATTTTTATAAATTAAATTAGAATGTGGTGTACACTAATTTGTATTTAATTGAAATAATTATGGGTATTTTACCTACATAGCAACAAAATGTCTCCATGTCATTGCTGTATTCTAAAGGCGCGTCCTCATGCGGTACACGCCGAGAGCCGAGCCGATCATTCGCCGAATAAGCTAGTGTGGATGGGTGCTCGTAAATCGCCGAACAACTATTATCAGTTCTCGCCTTGCTCGGCTAATTATCGGTAATAGGTACTCGACATTGCTCGCTAATTGGCGGATACGACGCATCGGCATTCGGCGAGTCCCTGCATGTCTGCCCGCGCCTTTATGGCGAGGTGAGGCCGCATGGCGATGCTGATGCGATAGGTAGGCGATAGCTTAAATCTCCGGTCATATAAATGAAATATCCATACTGACATTAAGTAGAATAAGGCAAGACTATGTAACAAGAGTATATGATAATTTATCTCATCCGTACAAACTTGACCATTAATTACATTTAGGTTAATATTGTGAGCACAAATTACACATAGTAACTATCCCTATTACAAATATTTTATTGCTATAAGTGGGAACTAAGAAACTTTTTTGTTAGTAAGGCTAGAACAAAGGGACATTAAAAACGAATACATGCCATGCCCACAAAACATAGATGGGATAAATATGAACTTTCACAATGAAGATGAACAATAATTATAAAAATATATGTACCTATGTAAATATAACAATATTATATTATAGTTATTTTTTATATGATGGCAATGATTGTTTAAGGTGTTTAACGAATAAAGTTAAGAATTGCTTATTAGTCATTCTATAGAACATTTTTAGAGCCCAAAACTGATGTACTGTACCCAGGCAGCAAAGAATTGGGGATGGAATATCTATTCTGCAATCATGCCTCTGATATCTAGACCTCCTTAGTGAATAGTGGAAGTTTATGTATGACTTTAAAACGTTCGAAGCGCACCACGAAAGATCTATAGCTGGTGTGGTGCCAGTTTCATTCTCCACCATTGAGGGTCGAGTTAACAGAACCTTAAAATGTCGGCCCACTACTATCTGGCTGTATCCAATTCTTTACTACCAGAGTAAAGTAGATAATTATTTTGGTTGACAATTACATTGTTAGATGGCAGGAAGTTATTTTAGTTTCCCTAGAAACAAACAAATGCAGATTATTTTTAGTCTGCTACTAAATACTACTGTTGATTAAACTGATGAAAATAACCTAAGTATAAATTCAAAATCAGTCCAGTAACTGTTCAATAGATTCGTGTATATTCAAGAAATTAATTTGTTATTTTTATTTATTATAAAACTTTCTAATTTTAACAATTTCATTATGACTTCTAATTATTTACATAAAAATATCACTCCAAAATATTTTTGTCCACCATGTTAACCTACACATAATTGTTACATGTAAGCTGATTTGAGGTGATCATTCAAGCGAAAAATATTAATTAACTAGTTATTACTTCAACAGGATTTACAATAGGATTTTAAAATTAGTTCATGGGTTATTAATTTACAGATACCGAAACTTACGACAGTGGATTAAGGTATTGAAAGCGTCAACTGTTAAATGTTAAAGAAAGTAATCTTAAGATTTTGTTCAGATCTCAGGGACGGACTGCACACCTTGAGGGGTCAATGATACCCACTTTATTATGTTACTACACGAATATTATGTCGCTCAACTTTTTAACAACATACAAATTCTAGAACTCCTACAAGCTCTTATGTGTGTGCGCCGCAGTAATTAGCGTGGTTTTTCGCCGGTGGGTAGGCCAAAACTATATTATTATTATTACATTTAAATACCAATCCTTAAAATATTTTTATCATCACAGTTTTTAGCAAATAATATAGGAAATGTGATGTTAATCATAGTACACAAGGTTATGTTACATCAGCAAGAATATTTAAACATGAAGCAGTTTTAAAGCTTCTTTGATATCATATATCTTTTCCTAAATACGCTTATATCTGGC
The DNA here is from genome assembly GCA_949127965.1 of Pandemis corylana. Classification (NCBI taxonomy): domain Eukaryota; kingdom Metazoa; phylum Arthropoda; class Insecta; order Lepidoptera; family Tortricidae; genus Pandemis; species Pandemis corylana. Next base: position 8,109,425 of record OX421857.1, read on the forward strand.
ATAATGTTAAAAAAAGATGTTGAGTTGATATTTTTCTACTTGTGTACAGATAGTATCACACTATGTGCTAACGCTGCAATATTTGCAGTGCGGAGGCGATGGTGTGCCGATGTTTGTCAGCTTAGTTCTTGAGTACACACCTGTAGTCCTTATTCACATCTGAGCTTGAATTTGGTGAATGCTCTTTAGGTCTAACAGTACCACGACACGACGCTAACTTTGATTCCAAAGCCTACAATGAAGAAAAGTACAAAACATGAATGATACTAATATTAGTAGGTGATGGGAAATTATATGCAGTTAAAACCTCCACCATTTAAAATGGGTACACACAATACTCAAAATACATACAATTAAATATACAAAATCATAAATAGTACAACATAAAGCATGCAAAACTACTAATGTTCAGAACAATTTAACGCATCTGTACTAGTCAGTAAAACATTGTAACTAAAGGTAATGCCTCAAAAGTACCTACAAATTGTAAGAACTAGGTACATATAATTTGATACAATCTCAGAAAATTAAAGCTCCAAATAATCAAACATGAAGTCAGTTAGTTTACAAATGTATAAAACGCCTATAGAACATAAAGAGCCACTAGAGACGGTTTTGTTATCGTGCTAAAGTCTGCTTTGCTTTCCCACGAGATTGTCCATTTCTTATGGAAGCAAAGCTTAAGAGATTTTCAAGTCCTTCTCTAGATCTTACTGCAAAAGATCTTCTCAGTTTTCCATTTTCTCCATGGGCAGGTCTTACAAATGGTTCTTCAGAAGATCTCTTATTTAATGAATGACTTTTTTGTGTTATCAAATCAGGCCCAGAACTCTGTCGTATGAACAATTTAGGATTTCTGTATTCTATTGTATTATCTAAGCCACTGTCGTTATCATGGGCACTAGAATTGTTCTCTCCTGTTTGTTTATCAGACTCATTCTGCGAGACTGTGGGTTCTGTGCCACACGAGCATTTGATCTTACCACATTCACGGCAAAGAAACCTTTCAAGCTGTAAGCAATAAATATCATGCAAACTACATACATTTTAAGCACAACAAAATCATCATGCAAGTGCTAATTTTATCCTATGGCTAAGTGCATATACTTAACTATCTACTATTTATACACAGGTATCTCTTTGGAAAATATACAGTGATTTAGCGAATAATATATAAAAAGTGCACTTTGGTAAAATCATAAAATACCAGTTCTGAATAAATTAAACATTTTATTACAATAAATAAGTAAAAGATAATAACAAAATCTTAAGTAATGTTACATAAATATAAATAAGAGCAAAACACATATACATATATATATATAAAGAAAATAAATAGAACATATCAATACCTACATCTGTGACACACTAGACTGAGAGAAGAGATAACAACAATACATTGATTTGATTATTCTTACAAATTGGTATCTACTAGGAAGAACCTTGATTGTTTTTGTATAATTAAGTTCCACAAAAAACAATACAGCATTGTGTAATCAATACTTGTCACATTTATAACCAAAGGAAAAAGTTTTATCTAAGTAATATATTCAAAAGTGAGTATTGCAACAACAAGAACTATCATGGCATTAATTAAAGTCTTAATAAATTGGATTTTACTTACCCCAACTTTACGGAGCAGGTCACCAACAATATTGATAGCCGATACCCTTGCTGATGGTGTCATTGCATTACCATTAATTTCTCCTATTAGAAAATAAGTAATTGTTAAACATTTAAATTTTTATCTAACACACACATTCCAAATTTCAAATTAAATTGATAATCATACTAGCCTAGCAGATGATAAATCTTACTGATGCAAATCGTCGGGTGACAAGCAAGTCACTAAATGCAAAAAATATTTAATGAAAATTTAACCATGTTTAAAGCACAAAAAGGTTGGTTATCAGCCTAAATTTGTGAAAGTAGTTAAGTGACTTTTGCTTGTCACTTGTATCCCGACGAAATGGTAAAAATATGAAAGTTTCCATGTTTATTTGGTTCAATAACGTATAAACAGCTGCATGGGGTCTGGTATTTTTTCATATGGATAAAACATGACCCAGAAATGTCTTACTAGAAAACAATTATACATCAATATGATTAAAGGTTTCCTAGCAACTATTCTTTACAACAAAGAATTAAGTAATTATTGTGCAACTACTTCTGTATTACTCATATAAGTCTTATTTAATTAACTAATTCTGCAGAGACGCAGTTAGCAATAACTGGTACAAATTTAAACAAGAAATTGAATTGCCTACTTAAATATTCCGTCAGTATTATTGGTACAATTTTTATTGCAAATTAGATTAAATTTCTATTACTAGGCACCATTAAATAAAAAATAAATTGTCATGTGAAATAATACTGTTCTTAAATTGCTTTTTTACTAACAATTAAATATTTGAGGAATCAGTGGTGACTATGAAACAATTTAAGATTCTTGAAATGTATATGCTAACCAGCTATTGCCCGCGACTCCATCTGCGGAGAATTTGCTTATCGCTATCCCGTGGGAACTATGCGATTTTCCAGAATAAAAAGTAGCCTATGTTACCATCTAGGGTACGGGCTATTTCTCTCGAGTCGTTTCAGCATAAAGAAGGAACAAACATATGCACTCCTGCACTCACTCACAAACTTTCACATTTATAATATTAGTAGGATTTAGGGTTTTTATTGTTGTTTAACATAAATCCCACAATCTGATTTAATGACTTCAATAATAAATTAAATTGTGCAACTTACGTTTCAGTGGTGAAGACAAGACTGTTTGGGTTTCTGTCTCAACCTGGCCTTTAGTACTGTTTGTAACATGCCCATTGACCATTGGATTCTCATTTGTACTTTCATCTTCCTTTCTGTGCACAGGAATTTTTTCTACAACTTTTAGTTCCTGCTTCAGATCTAAAAGAAAACATTAGTTAAACATGAAGAAAATGATGTAACAGTCAACTCTTATTTTAATATCATTACAAACCTCTAGCTTCATCTGTAGCTCGCTGTAATCTGACTTTGAGATTTTCAACCTCATCAACTTCACTTTCAAGAACTGCATTTCTTTCATAAGCTTGATTTAACAAAGATTCTATACAAGACACTGACTCTGAAATTACCCTGTAAAAATAAAACAAGTATGTATTGTGATTGATATATTTTTATCAATATACCAACTAGTTTTGGGATGGCAAACTAATGGCATGCATACCAATGTTGGTATGCAACAAAAAGTAATTCAAGCACACCACAAATTAACAAATTGTGCACTTTAATGACAGTTTATGAGTGTCTATGGGCAACAGTGATTACTTTCCATCAGGTAACCCGCTTGTTTGATGGCCACCTATACATATTTAATTTTATCTAGTTTAATTCAGTTTACTAAGTATTTTAGTAACTAATTCTTTGATAGCATGTGTTAGACAAATAATTAGTTTTCATATTTTTTTTAATAAAATGACACCCACAAATAAAGAGTCACCTCTCCTGAACTATGTATATGTTACAATTTGTTTACCTCTGCCCTCTTTCCAAGTCATCATTCTTTTGCTCTAATTCTCTGATATATTCAGCTTTTTTGTCCTGTTCTATTTTCAGTGCTTGCAGTTCATTTTCTAAGGCATTTGTTTCATGCTGACTTCTGTCTAACTTGGTCTGAAATTTTTAGCAACAATAGTAATATTAAGTGAGTGTGATTAATCAGTCAGATTGCACAAAAATACATTTCACTTTCCATTCTTAACTCCTGCTGATTTAATTTAATATATACCTATAGCATATTAATATCACCTCAGGGTCATCTGATGTATTAGATGTTTTGTACATAATTGACATTAAATTCATGTGTTCAACAATGCATCTTACAAGAACTACAATAAAATTATAAAAACAAATTGATGTCATAACGCTCATAGCACTTGTGTCCTTCAAGTCTACAGTAATGAGTCATTGTAATACACAAGTTTGTACACAATGTCCTATAGATTTATTCTTCTATATTAAAAATTTCAAACCTTCAGAGATTCTATTTCATTTTTTAGCCTCTGATTCTGATGTTCCAGGTCTCTGTTCTGTTTCTCAACTTGTATCAGTGAAGCTTCAAGTTCTTTTTCCAGTTGTGCTGAATTTTCTGTATACTCATCCAACTCTTGTTGTATATCATTTGCCCTGGCAAATAGGAAGAATAGGTTGAAGTAATTAATTTGAAGAATAACAAAAACTCTGGTAATGCCCCAAAATGTCCCAAAATTCCAAAATAGTCAAGACATCAACACAAATTATTTGCAGTTTAGCTCGGCTATGGCTTATAATTGCATTCATGTTAAGATTGTAAGGATAAGGTTAAGGGATTACAAAAAAACATACATACAGTCGAACATGTAACCTCGTTTTTTGAAGTCGGTTAAAAATGAAAACAATTCACAATCCTATGTAAAATTCACCACAATCAGAATCAATAAGTTTAGTGTTGATTGTTTACATATTAAATCAGTAGAAACTTACTTCTGCTCATAGTGTTTTGCCTGTTTTCTCCAATATTCCACTGTATCATTTTCTGATTGCCTTGGAGATTCCATGTTTTTTTTACGTTTCGTTGAAGAAGTATTCAAGGATAGACCTTAATCATAACAAAAGTGTGTAATCGAATTTACACGACGCGCACACGCTATATCTTTGGTAAATATTTTTGACCCGTTTTCTGAAGCCAGGATTCGTTAAATCGTTTCTTTACGATTACTAGAAGCCATAAGCCGTTAAAACGCAAAATGTGACACAATTTTCTGCTCATCAAAAAACAAGTAAAATGCCAATTGCAACAAGATGGCGCTGGGCTTAGTGTTGCCAGACCTTGACAATTTTAAATACGTTCACAGATTTATTTATTTCGTCATTGCTTTAATAATTCGTCGCACGGCACGGCTTTACTGTATGTAGTATTGCCGTCGCCGTACCTTAAAATGCCCGTGAGTGGTGATCTTTATAAAAGTGACGTTAAGGGTTGACGTGTAACTGTCAGTCAGTTGACCTGTTATCAAAATAATAGAAAACTGTTCTGAAAAATAATGAATTAAAGCACGGCAAAATTGTATGAACGAAGTGCATGCGTAGCAGAGGGTGAACAATTTGATTATGATTTCCCAGTTTGGTTATAATTCATTTTGCTCTGACCGATTATATTATTTTGGCAAGAAGCAGAAGCAAAGCAATTTTGTTGGAAATGAAGTTTAGATTCCTACTTTACCTTATTGTTTTTTGAATGACGTGTAAATGTTTCCGACGGTGGACACTGAAGAAAGCATAGTACAAGTTGCATTACCAAGTAACACATCTAGTCCATCTAAACATGCCCAAAAGCCATCAGAAAATTCTGAAGTGGCTAAACAGCAGAATAATAAAGAATCAGTCACAATGTTAGTCAAGGAAATGGTGTTTTTTGTCGCACTAGCGTTGACGACATACGGTGCTCTTCATAATACGTAAGTATTTTTATTTTTTTAACTTGAATATTATTTGTGGTTCCTAATAACATAGTATTATTTCAATTTTTCAGGCCTTCAAAAGTTTCAAAGCATCCTAAAGCAATAAAGTTCTTCAACTCAGATTCTCTAGTGACAGACTGGCACAAGGGGCAGCTCAGTAATGCTCATGCAACCATCAATCATGTTGATGTGTCATTTGTCATGTACTATGCTCCGTGGGATGCAGAGTCCCAGTATGTCCGAGGACAATTTGAAGAGGCTGCTATGATATTGAATGATCGGGTGTGTTATTGTTTACATCGAATTTCAAACATGATAACATTGATTGATAATGTTATGGAGTCAACATTTAACTTAATCTAAATTCCTCAAAAATATTTTATAACATTGTTTCAATCCAAAAAGAACATCTTTAGTAGTAAAATAAATTTTACAGAATGCTTTTGCTTCTTGCTGTACAAGATGTAACATTTACCTGTTTTTTTTTACAAGTAAATAATTTGAAAATTACTGATTCAAATTTATAGGTACACTTCTCAGCTATCAATTGCTGGAACCCCGGTAGTGAATGTAGACTACAACATAATAAGATTCCATCATGGCCAATATTAATTGCATACACAAGTACTTCCAGAGGAGTTCTCTACAAAGGTTTGTTGCACACATATTTTACAATTGTTACCTTTGTAACTAACAATTCATTATGAAGATCTACAGGCCATGTATAAGATCCAAGAAATTAGACCATAGTGCCCAGAGAAAATTTTGGGCTTGTTGCGACAGTAGGCTTATCAATCTCCTATTTTTTTATTTATTTATTCAGTGTCAAGTCATGTACATATGAAGATGTTAACATTGTTCTAAGTCAGTCCATAACACCTATAAATCTAGGATTGTAATATAATGTCAAAACATGCCATGAAATTAATAATATTATTATAATTTTTATTTAATATGTCACTTAATTTATTGTTGGTTACACTTTTAAGACAATTTAATAATTACCATTTTAGATTTTTTATTATATACATAGGAATTTCCGTTAAACCTTATAAAAAATAATCTAGGCTTATGTTTTATTGATTTACTCAAAATATTGCACTATTTAAAAATCTAACTTGATTACAAATTTACAAAGCTGTTGCCCGCAATTTCGTCTGCATAGAATTCGTTTATCGCTATCCCGCAACAATTTCGCAATTTTCTGGGCTAAAAAGTAGCCTATGTGTTATTCCAGACTATAATCTATGTATGTTCCAAATTTCATTCAGTTCTGTCCAGCTGTTCTGGCGTGAAAGAGTAACAAACATCCAAACATCCATACTCACAAACTTTCACATTTGTAATATTAGTAGGATTAGTAGGATATCATGATTCTATTTATAAACACAGTCTTTTTTTTTCAGGCCCCAGAAATGCTCACAATATGGTAAAATTTTTAGAATTAATATTGAAACCTTTAGAAAGGATATCAGGAACTGATGATCTTGTGCAGTTGTTGTCCATTTGTGATGTAAGTATTTTAGTAAAGGGTTACTGTGGTAAATGATAGTCTTTTACTTTTACCTATGTTGCTCTGACATAGGCATATTACAATACTGTCTCTTGTGTTGCCAATTCATGACTACTTTACATTCTTTATTTATGGTTTATTCCATTTCCTATTTCATTATTATCAACATTGAACCATATACAGCTATGTGTACTAGTGTAAGAAATGTAACAGAAATTGAAGCTTATTTATTTTTAGGCTGTAGCAGTGGGTTACACTCCATTGACAGATAGTTCGAAGCACTACAACACTTGGTATCATGTGGCCTTAAAAATTCGAGAATTTGACTATGTGGGTGAAGTTTGCTTTGGGGTGGTTACATCTGAAGACCTGGCCATAGACCTCGGAGTTAACAGCGTGCCAAGTGCGAGGCTCATGTTGTGGAATGATACTAGGGTGAGCACTATAAATAAATATTTGATATTCTAATTGGGCCATTCCATTAAAAGTAGTACCCCCAACTTTTTTCTGGGAGATCCCGCCATACGTATGAATGAAGTAACGTAATCTAAAAGGCAATTTTGGGAAGTTTTTTTTCTTCTATCAGGGTTGATAGTGGTCGTAATTCTGAGTAGAAATTCGAAAATAAAACAAAATCCCCGAAAAAAGTGGGGGGTACGACTTTTATGGAATGGACCAATTTCTAAAATATTAAGTTGATTTATTTTTATACTGTATTTTTTTTTCATAGGAATATGTAGTAAGTGAAACTGAAATGAGCATTTGGAATGAATCATCACTCATGAATTGGGTGTTAGAAAATTTCTCGCAACCTGTTGCAAGAATTGAGCCAATGTGGAGGAAGGCTTTTACCTTTGAAAGACATGTTGATGGCAATCCTCTGTTAATACTCTTCACTCCACTCAATCCACTGTATGAGCAACTGCCATCCTATTCATTGGTAAGTTATTGTAACTAAATTATGAAACTCATACCATTCTTAGGTTTAAATATGGCACATCATGGCAAACAGACACTAATGGGATAGACGGGAGAGTTGATCGAGCGAGAAACAATCAGTACCCGTTTTGCTGTATCTAGTTTCTTAATTTGATTTTTATCTTTTCTAGCTCAGAGAAGTAGCTATGGAATACTACAACTGCAATAACAATGAAAGTTTTCAGTGGACCAGTGAATTAATTAAATTACAACTAGTCCAAAGGCTCTTGTACCAACAGAAAGATTTCATGAAATTCTGTGAAGACTACAAATTTAAACAGACTGTAAGAAAGACGAATCAATACTACAAGAAAGAAATTGTGTCTCATAATAATAAGTATCCATGGAATAATAGTACAGAAAAGACTCAGAAAAGTGGGGTTTTTAACTACCTATTTAAAAGAGGTTTCGATATATCGAAGATTATTGGTAGTGGTGACGATAAATCGTACCTCCTGTCTTCACTGGGTCTGATGGAAGAATGCAGTCCAACCGTGATGCCGGCTGAGAAGAGTGTCTATGAGAACTATGAGCAATGTCAGTCATTTGAGGAAAAGGCCAGGCTTGAAAGTGAACAGTTCTTGGAAGAAGAAGAGTAAGTGAACCATCTAAAAAACATCGTCTCTAAATGTATTTGTATTATGAGTCTGGCGAATTTTCGGCCGCATAGGTTTTTAATATAGTCTTCGCGTGACGAGGAATTCGGGTAGTGTCCGTCCTGATCGCTACCATTGCCTAAAGAAAGACAGCCAAGGAAATACGGACACAAGATGCATCTAATTTCAGCCCACCTCGGTTGGCAACGCATCGGTAATTCCTCTAGTGTTGAGAATATTCTTTGCCTTCCATATTGTGACTATAAAAAAACAGTCGTAAGTTTTTTGTGACGTGTGCAAATAAGAATCTGTAATTGATTTAATGGCATTGTGTTTATATTTGTGAGCACCGATAAAAGATTAATGAATTTTACTGACTTAAATTCAATGCGAAGGAGTCATTTTGAAATAACACACTTGGAAACAAACATGAAATGTAATTGCATTCCTATAATAAACAATTGTTCGTTTAGACAATCAGAAATGACGTTGCGTGTCTCTCGCAAAATCAATTGTATCTGTAATGTATTGTTGATATCGCGTCTGTCATTCGTTGTTACAGCTTAGGTACCACAATGCTGCCTTTCGAAGACGATCCGCTGTCACCTGAAAACCTTATCCAAGATAATGTGAAACACTTCTGTAAATTAATGCGGTTTGCTAAAACATGGGGCCCTCCAATCACGCCTCATAAGGTGTCCAGTGGGAACATAACGTTCATTCAGGGGCTGGCTTGCGCGCACAATTTCAGCTTGAACATACTTGCTGTGGATAGTGTGCGGAATCACCACTTCGCCGAGTCGCTCGGCATAAACGTAGATAATAAAAAAGACAAGACTGCAGTTGTTATCTTGGACAGTAAGGTAAGCATTTTTTTAGGATACTATCACAAAGTAGCTTTCCGCTGTCTGTCTGTCCCTATGTATGCTTAGATCTTTAAAAATTACGCAACGGATTTTGATGCGGTCTTTATTAATAGATAAGAGTGATTCAAGAGGAAGGTTTATATGTATAATATGTGCATAATATAGTAGAGAAACATTGATTGCATCCGTGCGAAGCCGGGGCGGGTCGCTAGTAGGTATTAAATGTTTCAAGTTAACTTATAAGTGTTGGTAACTATGATTATAAGATAGATACAACGCTATGATACCTTAATGGTAAAAACCGTGGCATGTAGTCTCAAGTTTTGCTTTATTTTAGTGTGGAATGAATTATTATTTCTTTGATATAAGTATTTATAAAACTTCAACGATTTATAAAGATGAGAAAAATCACTCAATCATCTCAAGGCTGTAAACGAATCTGCAACCCTCTGGTGTTGTAGGTGTCCAATGGTTGGTGGTATTTACCATCAGGTATTTTTGGTACATTAAAAAACTGTTGTTTAATTAACTGTTTATTGTTTAGTTAACTGTTTATTGTTTAGTTAACTGTTTGTTAGGTATATATTTAATATATGTGCAACATAGTTGATTTGTTATTTTAATTTATTCTTGCTAGTGGAAGTTGCATTTTAATGGCACACCTTATCGTTTCTAGTGTTTTTTCCATTGTTAACATGAAACGGTTGATAACAGTCTGGTAGGTAATTTAGACGTTTGCTGCATACGTAAGTTATAGGAAATTCCGTCATCAGACAGCCATAAAACAATAAACTTAGTATTTATGATACTGTTGTTATTTACTCCAACCTACTTACCAAAGTTCTTTGTTAATGAACATACGCATACATACAGACTCTTCGAATTTCGTGTACTTTTTATGCAAGTTTTACGTATCTGGCTACGTGCAGGTACTTATTCAAATACTATGAGTCAAAAATGTGCACTGTTGATCATTGTTATGGACCTACGGAAGGTAAAGCCAGATTCAACAATTTATAATGATAAAGTTCGAAATTTGTTTCAACCACATCGTCTCAACTAACAGTTTTCCTGCTGCGAATTACACACGATTCGCAGTCAGTTATTTCAGTGACAGACGCTCTCAAAAATATGGCCTAGTTCGCAGTAATTGCTACTTTGATAAATAAATAAATATCATGGGACAATTTCTACCATTTGAACTAGTCCCAAATGAAGCAATGCTTGTATTATGGGTACTAGGCCACGGATAGACATGCTTAGAAAAATATTAAACATCCAAGACAGTACAAAAAATCGTATTTTCATACGAATATAGTAGTAATAGTACGTCTGCTGACTGATTGTTGATGAGAAAAAAATAACTTTGTTTTCAGCACGAAAGCCAATACTTGCTCACAGAAGAATACACCGCAAAATCGCTAAGGGACTTCATCTACAACTTCACACACAAGAGCTTGAAGCGGTCGTTGCGGACTGTAGTGGACGAGGCGGCGCAGACGCACTACTTCGGCTCGGACGGCCGGCCCGCGCAGGTGCGCGTGGACGAACACACTGTGCACGTCCTTGATCTTACCACGAAAACGTTTAGGCGGCTGGTGAAGAGACCTGAGGAGGTGAGTGACAATTTTCCTGCACATTACATTAGGCAAATGAACAAAATAGTACATTACTGTCTAGGCCAGGAAGTAGGCAATTGCTGGCTGAGTATTGGTTTGAAAGGACGAGCTTGCGAGTCCGTTTAATAATACGAAGCCAGCAATGCTATTCTGGCCGAGGCAAGTATAGTGCTTTTCTCAAAAATCGAAAATAAACAAGAACAAAAATAAATGAAAACAAAATAGTGAAAATTGTTTTGCTTTGCCGGCTTTTGCTATCAATGGCATTTGAAGAGAGTATTTTTCTACCCAGAACACCTAAAGCTATTTCAGACACAGATAAACACGTTGTCGTATTAGTTTTTTTTTTTTAATTTGGTGTTTTAAGTCTTGTCCCTTTATTTTATAATGGTGATTTGCATTTTTAAAAAGTTAATAACTAGACAGTAATGGAATTTGTATGCAACATTACTGGAGAGTTTAGCGCGACAGTAATGTTTTTTTTTTAATTTTGGACTGACCGGCAACTTTTAACTTCCTGTTCTGATATGTAGTTAACAATGACGACTTTACCGGACATTTTTGAGAAAAATATCTTGCTAGTCCGATACCACACGCGCAAGACAGCCAAGCCTAAGCCAAATAAATACAGTTGAGGAGCGACCACGTATACGCAGTGATGTGTCGTATGCGTCACGTTTTCTCACAGTTTTTCCATACATTTTGGTGCGGAGAAGCACCGTCAACATCTTTTACGCACCGGTGTGGTCGGATCTTTATTGTATTCTCATTGCGGTTTAGTAATACTTTTGCACGCAGTAGACGGTGTATCCGTACTTTGAGGATGGACTCGTAGAGGGTTCGAAATGCGTCAGTGTTTTGGTGTGGTTGTTGACATACCAGTATCGCGATAATATTGACCGTCTAATCCGTGCCGTAGGTAAAGCCTTTATTTGATTGCAGCTAACGCTTGTAGCAGTGTGCGGCGGGCTGTGCGGCGCGGCCACAACGCGCGCGTTGCTGGAGGCCACGCGGCTGCTCGCGGGCTGCGGGGAGCCGGCGCGCGCCGCTCGGCTCGACGCGCTGCGCCACGACTTGCCCTGGCACTACACCGTGCACACATACCCTACTATATTCGTGTTCTCCAAACAGAGGTATACTTTTTTACCACTACAATATTATAAAGCAAAGTCCTCTTCTTGCATGCTGCAAAGTTGCTTTTAAAAAAGCAGTTTGCTAGAGGAAAAACGTAGAATGCGCCCTCGACCCGTGGTCCAACCACAGTTCGTCCAACTGATCTTCGACAAAGCCCCTTTTTCTAACATAACTAACCTAACCTACCTATTTTTGTATTAAAACATTATTGAGTGATTCAAAATAATGGGAACATTTTTTCCGGGTTGGACGAATTAGTTGGACCACGAGTCGCTAGCTGTAGAATGTACCAGTTGCTTCTCTTCCCACACAGATGGTAAAAGCCCATCGAAGGAATGGGCGAGAATCTTAGGAATCATCTTATAGGCGATGCAGCTAGCAACCCATCACTATTTTGATTCCCCTTTCCACCTATACGCCCACAATCATGCTAAACGTGGCCTGTAGGTACCTGTTACCTTAGGCTCTGTCGACCCCGTAAGGGATAAAGAGGTGATTTATGTATGTATGTTATAAAGCAAAGTCCTCCGCCGCGTCTGTCTGTCTGTTTGTGATAAACTCAAAAAGTACTTTGTGATTGACGAGGAAGATATTTTTCTCAAAAATGTCCGTTAAAGTAGTCATTGTTAACTACATATCAGAACAGGAAGTTAATTGTTGCTGGTCAGTCCAAAATTAAAAAAAAACATTACTGTAGCTCTAAACTCTCCAGTAATGTTGCATACAAATTCCATTACTGTCTAGCTAGTTATTAACTACGAAATAAATGAAATGGACTACGAAATAGTCCGAAACATGTAGAGCATCACTCGACTTTTTATACGCGAGTTATCCGTTTATGTGTTATTATAGTTATTAACTTTTTAAAAATGCAAATCACCATTATAAAAATAAAGGCACAAGACTTAGAACACTAAATTTAAAAAAAAAGCTAGTACGACAACGTGTTTATCTGTGTCTGAAATAGCTTTAGATGTTCTGGGTAGAAAAACACTGTCTTCAAACACTCTCTTAACATGCCATTGATAGAAAAAGGCGGCAAAGCAAAAATAATTAATAATTTATGTCAATTACATTTTCATTTATTTTTGTTGTTGTTTTCTTTTCGGTTTTTGAGAAAAGCACTATACTTGCCTCGACCAGAATAGCATTGCTGGCTTCGTATTATTAAACGGACTCGCAAGCTCGTCCGTTCAAACCAATACTCAGCCAGCAATTGCCTACTTCCTGGCCTAGTCAGTAATGTACTATTGTGTAAGTCGGTTGAAATATAACGATAACTGTTGGAAGTGTCGGGAAGAGTCCCGCTGCCTGGGGTATAAATTTTAATTCTGCGCGGACGAAGTCGCGGGCAACAGCTAGTTAATTATTTAATTAATTCTCTGATTAAGCCATGTACATTATATTTAAAGAAAATACATGTATAGATATGTAGATATTCGTTCATGCATAAGGCAATAAGTGAAAACCTAGCTAGACCATGCAGGCCCTATCAATTTGAGGCCTACTTAGGTATGGCTCTACGCTTAGATAATAAAGCATACTATGCATTAAGAAAATACAAATCTATACATAGTATAAAACTAAGTCGCTTTCCGCTGTCTGTCTGTCTGTCTGTCCCTATGTATGCTTAGATCTTTAAAACTACGCAACGGATTTTGATGCGGTTTTTTTTTATTCAAGGAACGTTTATATGTATAATTCTACGCAGACGAAGTCGCGGGCAGAAGCTAGTTTCTTAATAAAATATGAAAATATCGTAAAAGAGATGACATGAAGTGAAATTAAAAGTAACATTAGTCAAGAAATACGGAAAATACACCGTGTGAACGAGTTATGCGAAAAGTTTTAATTATGGATTCCTGTGATATTACGAGTAAATAATGTTATATCAACATCGGTCCCAAACTGTCACATTAACTTTCTTAATTTCTGTAACAAAAAATCAATTAACGATGGTACTTTCTTGTGAACGAAACCTTAGAAACGAGTAGCGCTATTCAACTTGACTTAGGTGACAATCGTTTACCCTTCTTTAGTAATTTCTAGTGACATTTTAAATCTGATTTACGGCCAGTACGTTTTCAACAAGGAAATGTGGTTAAAAAGTCCAAAGAACTTATTGGTGTTGAAACTTAACTTTTAATAAAAAGTTATTCGAGTACCTACTCAAAATTATGGCAGATGGCAGGTAAGTTTGTTATTATACCGCCGTATTGCGTGTGTGTGATTACGTCACATTATAAAGGCTTGTTAACCTTGAGAATTAGCAACTTGTGAATTACTGAAACAATTTAATATCTAGAAAATTGGACTTTACCCAGCACTTTTATATTACCTACTTTTTTTAGTCCAAATAGGCACTAGAATCTTAGGTTACAAATTTTCGCATAACTCGTTTCATATGACATGTGACGTCATTTTTTTGAACGCCCATATAAACTCCATATTAAAATTCTGTTTTTCTACAAAGAGATAGAGACAAATCTTTTATAGCTTATCTCAGTTATTTTTATTTATAAAATATATGTATACTAGCTGTTGCCCGCGACTCCGTCTGCGATGAATGCGCTTATCGCTACCCCGTGGGAACTATGCGATATTGCGGGATAAAAACTATTCTATGTCCTTTCCCGGTGTAACTATCACTATACCAAATTTCAACAAAATCGGTTTAGCCGTTTTGCCATGAAAGAGCAACAAACATCCAATTATCCAAACTTACAAACTATCGCTTTTATAATATTAGTAAGATAAGATTGTTTACTATATGCTTTTAATGAAAGCGATCCAAAAAACAATGAATTTGTGTCCAACATTGGCCTTTGTTTTTAAGTATTTAGTGAAAATGACAATGCTGCAATAGTATCTATTTCTCGGGGTTTTCGCGAAAGTTAAAAGATCTAGTTGATATCGATAAATCGAATATGACACAAGGGATATCTGTGAGCCTAGCATCTTACGGAACTATTACTAAATCGCAACGAGAATAGGATTGAAGCTGACAGTTATTCCACTTACTTTAAAATGAATATTCATCATAAGCCCAGGATCGCGCGCGAAAGTTGGCGCAATATGAAGGAGGCCTACGTCCAGCAGTGGACGGACAATGGCTATAGATAGAATATTCATTGCGGTTTAGGAATACATGATTTTTAAACCCCCTCTAAGTCTAAATTTAGGTGGTATCTGGGAGACGGGCATAAAATCAACCAAGCACCGCATAAACAGTCATAGGAGATTCTACTTTTTTTTAGTTTTTTTTTTAAATATCCATTATCCCCAAATGAACCAAGAACGCGGAATCCGTTGTCCCTGTCCATTTCCTACTAGGAGCAGTAGCAGGTGACAGTAACAGGCCACGGAACTGGTCGTGTATTTTGCTTATACTACTTGTTATAAGATTTGTTATTGTTATAAACAGTCAGTGATTAAGTTAATGCTCATTTTCACAATTATTTCACGGCCGCAAGTGTTTCATTCTTAATTCCTTTTCGAAATCAGTGGTACCCATTTGTACGGTCAACCAAATAAAACCCTTCTCGCAATAAGATCGGCTAACGGCTTATTATTTGTGTCTCAGTGTCAAAGTACTTCGACGTTGATTGTGAAAAGGTTCTACCTACAGTGGCCTAGGTGTCGTATCGGCTTTATCTTTATCACTAAAATATTTATCTAATTATCATGTTAGAGATCTTATCAACTTTGAAAAAAATACGGGGAATTTAATTAGTATGTTGCTACCCAGATAATCTACATTATGTTTTACTTTACGCAGTCGTTTCCGTCCCTATTGCTCGAGACATTGCAAAAATTGTTTCCTATGTCGGTAAATAAAAATCAACATTGTCATTTTAATCCTTAGAAAGGTTCAGAATATTGACAAAAAGCAATTGGAAAAAGTCAAGAACATTCCCGCTCATACTGAGAGGAGGTCTGTGTTCAGCCAGTGGGACGTATATAGGCTGGAGATGATAACCATACCCTGTGGTGTTGTTGTAGGGGCGAGGCGGAGAGCGCGCGGTTCCCGAGCAGCGCGCGCGTGTCGGCGGGCGGGCTGGCAGCGCTGGCGCTGCGCGCGCTGCCGGCGCCGCGCCGCGTGCGCGTGCGCCTGGCGCTGTGCGCGCAGCAACAGGTACTGACACACATTACGTGTTCTCTATCCCTTTCTTTATATTATGTACTTTTCTAAAAAAAAAACTTGTTAAGTGCACGGTCAGCGATGTGGAAACCTATGTTTACACAATCGATAGCACGTCTGTGAAACAACCGCCTTGATACACTCGTGCGTGCCACCAGACCGTGTGATCTTAGATTTTAGAAAAACTAAACGTCATTTTGTTTTCGTCGGCCGTTTATAATAATACGCAACGCATTGTTAATCATTTATACGGCCAGCCTTTTCGTGGGCCAATATTTATGATTTTTGGTTGAGTTGTAGTTTAGGATTAGCCGGACAATATAATCTTCTTTAACACATTTATTTACTTTAATTTTCAGTCGAACCAGGAGAAAAAGACTTGCCTGAAAGACATCAGACAGCACATAACGACAGTCATCGGTAGAAACCTGAGGTACTGGCGTGAGACGGAAAACAGAGAGCTCAAAGATGCTCTATTCAAAAGACTTCAGTATCTACACAGAGTCTCTCTTGAACTAAGTCTCCTCCACATAACGGAACTTAACGATCACTTTGTTAATAAACAATCTTTACTTAACTCACTAAATAGCTTGTCAGAGAACTGGGACATTGATCTCGCAATCTTAAGAAAAAATGTTTTGACCTCGTCAACCTCGACAAGTTGATATTAGACTCTTTATTTGTATATAGTGTACATTAAACCAATTGTATCTATGTTGTTTAGTTATACAGCCTGAAAGTGCTAATAAAAATGTTACGAATATATTTTCTATTTATCATTAAGTCTCTTATTAATTTCCTCGTTACCATGTATTATGATAATTTCTAATCGTTCCGAGTTCTAAAATATTCTAGAGTTTACAGAAACAACACAGTATTGTTTCGGAATCAGTCCCACATTGGGCGCCAACCTAATGAAAATAAAATATTTCATTGCTTGCTCGCTTTTTTGAGATAGGAATCCAAGGCAAGTTGAAATATGAAAAGAAAGTAGAACCTCCTTTTTTTCATCCCAAACAAAATCGTAAGTGGACCTTAATGGCCATTCGCATGGCTGGAAGGAGTATGTGTTATGTTATGTTTGTTATTAAATAAATGCATTGACATAAGTAAGGGCATGTAAAAGTTAATATTCGAATTTATTAAATGAATCGCCATGGTTAGAATTCGACGTCTTTTCCAAAGAAGGTCAGTGTATTCTGATTCGTGCTGCGCCGCCAACCACGGACAAGGCTCAGCGTCGCCGACATCGCTTTGTCCACGTACGCTTCTGTGGAAACAGTGTTCCCTTTTAGTACCATAATTTTAATTAATCAGTCAGTACCTGGATGACCAAGCTTTGCTCGGGATTTTTTTTCTGGTACGGTTTATCGTCCCCGAAATCCCCTGCATACCAAATTTCATGAAAATCGTTATAGATAATAGTCGATGGCCTTTTTTTTCATACCTAACTAATGAAATCGTGCATTTTCAGGAATTTTGGAAAGTTATCGGTTATATTAAGTTAGAGTAGGCTAGTTTATTATGAATTCTAAAAAAACTTATAATAATATAGCCTTTTTATTCCGAATTCGCTACAATTTCAGTAAGTATGTTGTTGTTTTTTTATTATTATTATTAAATTGTCGCGTAATTCAGCGTGCCTCATGGCATAGGCCTCCTCCGTGTATTGGAGGGTTTGGGCTATAGTTCCCACGCGCGCTCAGTGCGGATTGGGAACTTAACACACAGATGTGTGCAGGTTTCCTCAAGATGTTTTCCTTATGTTGAATGTGACAAATATATTTGAAAGGTTTAGGTTATTAACTAAATATAAACGAATTGGAACAAGCAAATATTATATACAGGTTGACTTCAAATTGGTAATACAGAATCAATGTATTATTTTTTTTTGTTTTCAATTATTCCATCTCTTGGGCTTAATACAGCCACCCTACTACTATGATTAAAATCTAAATTTAAAGTAGCTATCTACTATTTTAAATGAACACTTCTCTTTTGTTGTCATCTGACGCAACATTTATGAAGTAGGTAAACGTGTTTTGACCATTGTGACCTTGTCTAAGAAATTAAAATTTTTCATAAGATTGATCAAGTGACAAGTATAAAAAATGTTTGCTATTGAATGTGGAGTGACCACACATCGATACTTCAATAATTTTTTTGGTTAGACAAAACCTATAATTAAATTTAGCTAATTCAACAACTGAATCAGGGTAATATACTGAGGCGCAATCTAGTGTTTGTATTGTCGTGTTGAAATCACCTTCTTTATTTATATTTGAATGGGATCGGAATAGTTACGGTTATGTTTACTCACTAAGGTGTTTGGAGTCAGTGTAAACAGGATATTTCCGATGGTAAGGTTTCAAAAGGTACACCAGCTCCGTCCCCACCACGCCGGTGAGGTAGTCGCTGATCGAGCCCGCCACGCGACCGTCGTTGCTGCTTTGATGCACCTAATTATCATAAAGATAAACAATTAGTTACATTAAATCGATCAAAGCTGTCAGCATATCACCGGTTCCCTGATATTACAACTGATAAAACTGTTTGTACCTAGATGTGTATATGGCAAGGACGAACGACGACCTAACCTTACGCTTTGGTGTTAGCATTCTCTAGCAGAGCGTTTGGTATCTTTTTTCACACCACCTGCTCGACAATGGCTGATTATATTATATATCATGTAAACTTTACTCAAAGTAACTCGTTATAGCCCTTGGTTTTAGCCGGGTATATAATTTGTACTGAATTTCATTATAACCCGTAGGTTAGTAATATGAATATGATTCCCATTTTTCATAGTTTTTATTACCATAAAATTAAAGTCCAATTTCGTAACAATCTCACGGCTATGAAAATCGAGATGGCCACGCCACGGCAAGCGGCGTTCGATTTTCGAACGAATGAAACTCAAATAAAACAAAAGCGGCCAGTGTTTGCTGACGCTGTAATTTATACGCATAGAACTGCTAAGATTCCAAATAAAAATATTGCTGTATCATTACACAACTGGACTAATGTCTCAAACATAAATTTTGTTTTACTGTTGTTTTATTTTTCTAGTTACCTTGGTTTTTTTTATTGTCTCGCAAATGGTGAGAAAAGTAGAGTATACACCTCGGAGATAAAACTGTTTATGTCTTGGGTGCGATTAAATGCTTCGCTCCACTCAGGACTCAATATTAATTCCCTCGCTACGCTCAGGAATTAACTAAAAACACCCTCGCTACGCTCGGGAGTTAAATCTGTGACATAATACAGTGCTTTATCCCCTTGGTGTACAATCTACTATTAACCTTTTTTGCCATGTGCGGGTACTCACTTAATCAAATAATTAGCTAAGTCTTTTAGTTTTTTTTTTAACTAAGCTTAATGAGTGTACTGTCAACTGTCGAGCAGAAGATAATAAAGGGTAGGGGTAAGTAGTAAGGAATATAAACGGGTGCCATTAAAGTGAATCCGTATAGTCTCATTATTTAGAGCTTATGCTGGCTAATTTCTCGAACAACCTTGACACCGCAGAAATTAATATAATGTCTTTATTATCACTACATCATCACTACATAGTATAAAACAAAGTCGCTTTCTCTGTCCCTATGTCCCTATGTATGCGTATATCTTCAAAAATACACAACGGATTTTGATGCGGTTTTTTTTTAATAGATAGAGTGATTCAAGAGGAAGGTTTTTATGTATAATTCTATGCAGACGAAGTCGCGGGCAGAAGCTAGTTATACACTACATAGTATAAAATTAATATAATACTCAAGAGGTTTGCTGGGATCTGTAAAATGGCCAATCTAAACAATCCCTAGAACCTGCCTCGTAAATGCGTCCGTCGGGTAGCCGCGACAGCCTCGCCGCATACTCCCCAATGTCTTGCAGGGCGTGATAGTTGCTAGGGTGACGCTTCGAGTACCGCCACGGGTAGAGCATTAACTCCTAAAAATGGTGACATGTGAGCTTGACATTATTTTTACGTTATTTGCTACTCAATAGTGCGACTTGGCAAGTTTTCTCATTTTCTATATCCTCTACTCGACTGATCTGAAAGTAAATTTTATC
Source organism: Pandemis corylana (assembly GCA_949127965.1). Taxonomy (NCBI): domain Eukaryota; kingdom Metazoa; phylum Arthropoda; class Insecta; order Lepidoptera; family Tortricidae; genus Pandemis; species Pandemis corylana. The sequence goes on from OX421857.1 coordinate 8,129,829, forward strand.
GCTTACTTAACTGATCCACCCTAACTTCGAGACACTTATTCGAATACTAGAATATTTACTTAGATCTTTGCCAAACATGTAGGTACTTAACTAACTACATTGTATCTACTCAAGACTCAAAGATTAACGTTGGTGGGTAAAAACTTGTTAAGTCGCACTATTTAATAGCAAATAACATAAAACAACACTTAAGCACTTGAAGAATGTTACGCGTGACAGGAGCTGTAATGTGAGGAGTTTTTAAAGAACTTTTCACCTCACTTGCTCGAAAAGGCTGTCTTTCTCCTTCAAAATCTGCGTGGAAAAGTGCTTTTTCCCCGCTTGCGTGGAAAAGGTTTTTGAAATTCGAACGTGACGATGACCACCATTGCCCGCCTACATATACTCAGAAATTAGAACTTTGAACTTCGTATGTTGTCGTCTCGCTTATACGAATAGTACTTAATTAGGTGTATGAGAAGAACGGAATAATACGAACTTCAAATGTTGAACTTGTTAATATCAGACCCCTAACTTTTTCATCCGATAAAAAAAAAACATAATGTCACGTTCAGAAACGCGATCGGGTATCCATTATTAATTTATTTTAAAATCCGTTACTTCCCGAGTTCTTTTCAAGATTTGCTAACTTTCGTTGCTAAAAGAAAAAACGATATTGGTTTTTAGTAATAATTTTAATTTGTAGTTTTTAACCACAAAAATAGCAACCAAGCAGGAAAAAACAGATAATAATATTATGATGCAAATTCAGAACGCGCCCCATTTTTTTTAAATTCAGTCTAGTTAGTGCGATTTTTTAACTTTCTTTTTAAAAATATATCTATGATTATAACAAAAAAAAAGTTTTTAGAGATTGCTCGTCGGGAAACCGAAAAGTTGACCAAAATTGTTGTTTGGTTTATGATAAAACAGTAGGTATAATACACAATAAATTAATGTGATAGAACAATCAGAAAAAATAGTTTTACTTATTAGATTATTAGACTAGGCTGTATGGGCTTAGATCCTTTTACCTTTCTTATTTAGAAGAAGAAGAATAAAAAAACTGATTTACTATTAGACTGTTTTTCTTTCATCCACCATTTTTCTCGCTATAGTGAGGTGAAAAATTGTGTGTTTCGCTCGGCAGCAAAGTTGTTTAGTATCTCGTGCCTTGAAACCCTCGCGACGCTCAGGATTCTTCTTTTGAACCACTCGCTTCGCTCGTGGTTCAATCATAGAATCCTTCGCTTGCTCGGGTTTCAATTCAGGCACTCGTGCCAAACAAACACTTTGCAGCCTTGCATAACAAATAACTATTGTTTCCAGTTGGATAGATCTCACAATTTTTTATTAGTGAAACCTTTTACCAACTTGGCCTTCTTTCACATTTTTAGGGTTCCGTACCTACCTAAAAAGGAAAACCCTTATGGGATCACTTTGTTGTCCGTCCGTCCGTCTGTCTGAGAAAAAATTTTTCACTTCAGCGCCTCAAACAGGTGGGTTTTGCTCATTCCAGAGAGTGAGTAAAACTCGATTTTGCTTCGAGCGTGAGACAAAGTATCTTTATAATATTTTTTTTTTAATTCCGAGGTCAGTGCTGGAGCTGGATCTATTTACAAAGTTCAAAAAATAGGGGTATTTCCAACAAATAAGTCAAATAATCAAAAATATTTACATTGCCTACATTTCTGATTCTCTCACTCACTCTGTTAACACTGGATTTGATATCTAATTAGGTACTTGTGAAATTTGTACGGAACCCTCGGTGCACGAGTCCAACGCGCTCTTGGCTGGTTTTTTTAAGGAAGTTATACCGATATTTGAACAAGATTTACCTTTTTTGGTTCAAAGCTAGCATGCATGTGAATTGCTAGCTGAATCGTATCGCCGAGACGGTCTACGTACTTGCGTAGCGCCTGCGCTTCGTACGTTGAGAACGGTTTTACTCCTGGGAACCATTGCGAGCAACGTTCCGGCTTTTTTTTGACATCATCTATTTGTAAATGACCAAGAGACTAACCACCTTATCCACAAACTCTCTGTAGACCTGTGCTAACTTAGCAATCGTTTGTCCTTATCTGTCACTTTGACATTTACCATTTGCAGAAAAGGACAAACGATTGCTAAGTTAGCAGAAGCCTACGTCGTCAATGAACAACGTCTATGAATAAGGGGGTAAATATGTACTTAATAAATTATTGTTTAACATCTATATCATGATAGATGAAGCATCATAAATGTAGAGTCGTTTTTGCAGAAAGTGATTTAGAAGTTCAATAGTAGGAATAATATCGAAGAGAAAACGTCGTTAGGATATCGCTTTAGCACATTTTGAATTTTCCCAGTGTTTTCGTAAAAATAACAGGTATTATTCAAAATGTTTTTTTCTTTTTTTTCAAACAGTCGTTATTTTTATTCTATCACCATATATATTCAAGTTCAGCATTATTTAACAGGCACGAAAAAATATAGATAGTTTAAAAACCATTGCATCTGTTTCTTTATTTTGTACAATTACTTACGTATTTACTTTTACCATTTTGCCCTCAACTCTTTAGACCAAATGAAATCTAGACAGAGTTCGGAAAACGGCAAAGCGAGAACCTGTTAAAACTAAGTACCCACGCCTTGCCGTGTGCACTCAAGTGCAATCAGCCTTCGCTAAGCATACTATTTGAGCTACGCGCACGAGGCAACACGAAATAGACCACATTTTGTTCGCATTCGCAGAATTCCGGCTCGACTTTTAATTTGGTATATGTATGAGTATTTCCCTAACATAACATACCTAATATCTAGGCTAGTACAAGCGCTAGCCAGTGGCTCGATTTTTGAAAGCACTCGAAAGTGGTAAAAATCAGCTTATATCTCCAAAACCACAGCTCTAATCAAAGTTTTGACTAGTTCACAAGATTAATGAGAGCTGTGATTGTCTTCTATGCTACTCGTATTTCAAATTCAGCACCATTTTTCACCACTTTCGAGTGGTATTCTCACACGTGCTTTCAAAAATTGGGCCCCAGCTTTACAATCTTTGTCGATTTTGCTGCATGTCTTAAACCTCACCTTGCCAATGGAAAGCAAAATTCCGGTTAATATTAGTCCCAAAACAAGAATCTGTATCAGATTCCTTATCTACATTCTTGTGCCACTCGGCTGGACGCGTCCGACTTCTGGCAGTCAGATTCGTAGACCACTCTTGTACGTTCAGAGGCTGCAGATCACGTTGCGTTTGTGTGAAATGTATCCCATCAGGGTTTCCCATTGGAATTAGATACCTGGGATTAATTTTATTCGATTAAGTTAATGCCATCACATTAAAGAAGTACAAAAGTCGGATGTTTACCAGTCATAGTCGTTGAAGAAAGGAGTTTGGTAACTGCTATCGTACAAGAGCTTTTCAGCCAACTCGAGAACTGCGTTAGGTGCTCCCCATGCCATTCCATTCAATGCTAGAAATACAAAATGTAATGATGATGTGATGTGCGTGTGTGGTCAACAAACACAGTCCTTTTAGACTTAAATAACTCAAGCAACATTCAAGCCACCGGTTTATTACAACTGAGGGCCGTTAACAAACTTAGATTAGCATTCCTCTCATTGTAAGGAAGGCCTGTGCTCAGCAGTGGGACGTATAGACTGAAGATGATGATTATGATTACAAATTCGCTACTCGAATGGTACATGTGGTAACATGCTATATAGCGTCCAACGGTGCGTGACATTAATTTTAGCTATTATGTCGCTAGCTGTCGCTGAAGTAAGGCAGGAGCGAAGACAAGGGCTGTAGTGCTTACCTCCTATTATCAGTATTCCAGGTTTCTGGCTTTGACTGTCGCTATGTAATTCCAGAGCTATAATGCTACGGTTCTCGGCAGTGGCTGGATTTAGACGCACTACCCTGGCTACGTCAGGGTCGTCCAGTGCCATGCGTTCTGTTGCAGACACTAAGTCACTAAAGTCAACGTATTTTTCGTATTTTAAACCACGTCCGACGCTCCGTGACATCCGCATCTTCGCTCCCGACCCCGACCTTCACAAAAACATGTAAACATAGAGCAAAAATACTGGAAAAAATTTGGTAGGTACTAAATTGTATGCATGTAAAAATAATGATGCATGCGTACAGTTTGAAGTTTCTTGGAGGAAAGAATAACATAAAAAATGCGCCAAAGAAGTACAAAACAACAATCAAATAAAGTTTAAACTGCAAAAGCATGGTTACAAAAAATAATTTTCGGTTTAGAAGTGTTTTGACCTTAATGAACAAGGTTTTTTACTTTAATCAAAGTAAGACAGTCTTAATCACAAAGGTCTAAATGTATGTAAGTTCCTCTATGGTCTAAATTCCAAAAAGTGTCCTTGATAGTCCTGCATATGGTACGTAGTATATAGTACACCAACACCTTGATGTTAACATCTCTTTAAAGATGCTTTACATACAACCCTAACAAAACCTGTAATAATATGTACAGCATGTGCATTTTTTATTTAGGTAGGTTATTCAAAATGTTGGCTCTTTGTTTTAGTAATAAATAACTCACGTATTGTACTTATTTGTTAACTTCGTTGCTTAAGGTAGGAGCATGGTAGGAGCAAATTTGGAAAAGTATTCATTCGCTGTGTTAAAAAATTATAATACTTGCTGGCGATTTTCCATGAAGTGACATAGAAGACAATTTTATTGACAACAGTTGTCCACTACGCTATGTGTCAAACAATGCTATTCAGATTTGAATTAACATGAAAATACGAATAATTTTGATAGTATTACATTTTATACACTTATGTTTCAGCTTACAGACAAATTTAACTTATAATAATGAAAATGGATCATGTTTAAACTCGTGTAAGTACTAAGTTATATACTTTACGTGATGTGGACTCATTTGCTCAGTTCTTGATATTCGCCCTCGTTGCAGCATCTCGCGCTAAAAGAGCGCTGTCAGAATACACCCGATGGAGAGCTAATGACCAAGCGACCAAGCAAGAGTTCATCGTTAAAGTAGACGACGATATCCTCAACCCAACCATTAGGGCTAGTACGCAAGTTTTTGCCATAAACATTCAACCTTCCACGAAAAAGTCGGAGTCGATTATAGTCAGCGGGGCGATGGTGCCGGCTGCGAAGCTCGTCTCGCCGACGTACGTACCCCTCGAGTACACACGGTTTGTCCCCCCGACGACTGTAAAAATAACGCAACTTAATGGCGATTTATACCTCCTTGAACGAGATCCTTTAGCTGAAGAAGGACAACCGCCAAAAGGTAAAAATTCAGTTAATCTTTCAGATAAACATAAAAACTTTCTTTGGCCCTAGGTGTTGCCCGTGGCTTCTCTTTGTGCAAAATTAAAATTTGTATTCTTGGCAGCTGTCCATGGGTGGTGGTGCTCACTTACCGTCAGGTGACCCACTAGTTCGTTTGCCTTCCTTGTCGTGTATAAAAAAAGATTGACTTTTCCCGACACTTTCAACAATTATCGTTATATTCTAACCCACACAAATTATATTTTATCAAACCTTCCTCGTGAATCGATCCGTTTATTGATCAAAACCGCCCTCAAATCCGTTCTTTTTTGATTTTATCGTCAGACAGACAGACGCGTAGGAGGACATAGTTTTATAATAGCTATCTGTAGTGATTAATAATTCACGTCGAAAATGTTTTTCATATTTCTCGTGTTTCTTGTGGTGTAAATATGATTGAACTAGACTAGGTAGGTAGGTACATTAATCAATGAGAACAACGTGAAAAATAAAAGAATTCTGGAACTTCCTCTAAGCTTATTCCACAGATGAGATTATTAGCCAGCCTCCGAAATTTGTGCCTAAACTTGCGGAAAGGGACGAGAGCCCCCCGGCCAGCCCGCAGTTCATATCCCGGACACCGTCGCACGCGCAGGTCGTGCGCCAGTACGCGCCCATTACTGCTGTCGCATTCTTCCCTCGATCCGCAGTTTCGCCTCTGACTCCACCAACGTTAAATAAACCAGTAAGTTTGTTATCAAAATCCTGTTCTTTTATTTATTTGATTTTACATCTATCTTTACCTATTAATATACTTAATATGGTGGTGAACTAGTGAAGAGGTAAACTTTGTTCGTTTTTTTTTTGTTTGTATGTGGGTGGTGATATCTGAACGTACTAGGGACTGATTCTAAAAATTCTTTCACTGACAAAAAGTACATTAAGCATCCCTGACAAAGCGCCCGTGACTCCCAACCGTCGTTGCAAGACTTGCAAGCAGCAACCGCTCTTAAAAAATATATATAATTTTACTTAAGCGGATCAGACAATTTCGGGAATTGCACACGGATTTCATGCCTTGCCTTTAGAAATGAGTCAAAAAGGAAAAAGTATGCGATAATTTCAGCAAATAAAAACAATAAGTGTAATACTTGCTGACTTGCATCGATCTTAGGGTGTTGTGCTCTGTTAGTGGGAGGGTACTGAGGTGCGGTCACATGGGTTATGAATGGCATGATATTAGTCAGCAAGCAAGTACTTCTCTGGTCAGTCCATTAAAACGTTACTAGTGATTAACAACAGCGAGCCTTTGCAATGAGCTCGTCGGCTTAGGATCATAAATCATAAAACACTGAAATGTGCAATTTTCAAAAGGTAATATGCTCTCTTTAGGTCTTCTTACCTTAGTCTCTGTCTACCCTGTAAGGAATAAAGACGTGATTTATGTATGTATAACTTAAGTACACACCTAAACAGTACCTACACAGTTTCTCAAATCGTACGCTTTCCAAAATTTTCATTTATTTTTCATAGTCGTCCTTTCAAGGAACTGGGGCCTTACGTCTTAATGCGATTCAATTCCGAACCAAAGTCGGATAGCTTGCTGTCAGATCCAGAAGTTTGTGTCAAAAATGATATCTAATCATGGTAAGGCCCCTGATCCTTCTAACTAGTATTTTATACCCCCCCCCCCCCCCCCCCCAAACTGCTCATAATAGTAATTTATTTTTGTTTTTGTTCAATTAGGTACATCGAACGACTCTCTTGTCTCCTCCTCTCCGCTCGACTTTTACCAATTTCGAAATCCCTACGCGATTAGAATCGGAACAAGAAGTTATAGGAAAATTTCAACCAGACCCTAATCTTCTGGAAACGTTATTAATTTCTTCAGAAAATGAAGCTAAAATAATGGATGTCCCTCAACAAACATCTGCATATGAGAAAATCCCTGATAGTGTTTCCCCCACGCGTGTTACTTACACCTCGCAGTACTGGAGTGGAGAAGATGAAGTAACACTGACATCGAAAGCGACATCTACCGATCTAGAATCCGGATATCACATAGCGTATGATGACGTAGATGACACGGAAACCACTACAGAAAAAACAGAAAGTGACAAATCATTCGATGAAGAAGACACTCGAAGAAAAGAAGATAATTTACGTACTGAATCCGAGGAAGACTATGTTAGTACCGACAGTGAAAATTACGTTGACAATACGACAAGCTTAAGCATTGAAGACGTAAATTTCGAGGATCAAAATGATAAAACTACTCTGGAGAGTACTACCGAAAGGAGAACTATACAGTATTACAACACTACTGCTACTTTATCATACGATTATGATGAAACTCCAACACCAAAATCTTTTAGAGAAAAGCGTCGACCAAGTTGTAATTTACGAAAACTTCGTGATTTGAGCTTTAAGTCACCTCGAACACTGCCTGAGGTAAGGTTGTATTCGTAGAATAACAATCTTAAGGCAGATTTAACGAAATACTATCACTTTCTGGTAACAAATAGACAGCTTCTAGAGGATTTTACTTAGTTACACTTCATTAATTTTCGTAAGCATTTGAAAATAGCGTAAACGAAATTCGAATGGCACTGGCACCCAGTTTTTTTTTCAGATTGTAGCGCAGTTAAAAAAATGGACGGACGACAGCCCTATAGCAAAATGGGTTGATATAACTGATGACACGTACACAGTTATGGAAAATCCAATTTACATGATGATTATAGACGATCCTAGTAGCGGACAGATCTTATCAGCCAAGCAAGTGGTTTTAATAGTAGCAGGTAATGAATCATGTAATAGGATACGCCGTGTTTAATAAAAGGTCAATAAGAACGTAGGAAGTTATTCGTACTTGCTATTTCTTTTAAAATTTAATTTAAAATAAGTAGAAAATAGCCTTTCCAAACACCTGAAGTACAGGTAGGTACTGTAGATACGATCTATAATTTTCATATTTATAATATCTGGAACGATAGGACTTGTAAGTTTTTTCTCTTGTAGTTATTGATAGAATGTTGTTTGTTTTAAGGTATTCAAGGTCGAGACCACCACGCGGTCGCCGCTGCCCTATACGTTCTGTACCAGCTGATCGAGCGTAGCGAGTCTCACGCAGACCTCCTATCTAAATACCGATTTTGGGTAGTTCCAGTATTAAACCCTGACGGATATGATTACTCCATGACGTTTCCAAAAGTATGACCAAGTATATCTTATGTCTTAGTAAATAATTAGTAGTTGTTGTCCGCTATTTCGTCAGCATTTCGCCTGAAACTTTTCGCTCTCTCGGAATACTAAGTTGTGAATTCGTGATGCTAAGTACCTATACACACTACTACACACGGCAAAATAACCAGATAAGCACCCTTACATTACACGCACCGCCGCGTCTAACCTGCTTACCGAATAGCTTTGCTATGTGTACCTACCTGGACATAAGATGAAAATCCAAAATCAAGGAAAAAAGATTGACTACAACTTTTATTACAAAATCACCCACATTATGCAATGTAATTAAAGTAGATTAATAAAGAAAAGCTATTAAACCTTAATGCTCATTTAGTGACACTTATCTTATATATATCTTATCTTATCGTGTCTAATATATTATCAAACTGTTTAGCGTCGTGAGTGGAGTAAAAATTTGCGCCAATCGTGGGACCCGTGCAGCGCAAAGGACTCCTGCGTGGCCTGCGAGGCGAACGGCCTGCGCTGCACTGTGCAGCCTTGCTACGGCGTCAATCTCGACCGAAACTTCGAATATCAATGGATACCGCGTTAGTCTCATCAGTTTCAGCTCATCTTATGGGATTACAAATATCCAATGTTGTTTTCCTATGTAAGATGGGTCGTGTTCTTGGACCGTTTTTCTCCGTCTTTGCAAGTTGTAGCTGTAGTAGGTACCTACTACTGAAACGCGGACGTTTGGGCCGATGTATTACCAAAATTAAGCTTAAGATTTACATAGATACGAAGATAAGGAAGATATTTAATACATACTCGTACGAACACACGTTTTGTGAAGGTGATCGTGTGTTTTATTGGAAACTCTGAATGGTCACAATGTTATCAGTGAAAAGGGCGTACTTAGTGAATTATAAAAGAATTCACTTTTATCATGTAGGATATAAATCGCACGACAATTATCTACATACGTAGACGTAGACAGGATGAAACCGGCTGCATTGAGGCGATTATTATCTATTATAATGGCTATCTCGCTGTCTAAATGTCTGCGTTACCGTTGACTTTGCTTCACAAGTTCTTATACGCCATAATAATGCAGTTCCATTATAACGTTGCACGACCTAAGTATACTGATGGTGCCTAATACCTATGTTTTTCCCTGCGGTAAAATTGTGCAGCTATATAAAAACATGTTTCACGAAAGCGACATAAAAGCTTCTCCTTCACTACACCTAGTGTAAAATAAAGTCGCTTTCCACTGTCTATCCCTATGTATGCTTAGATCTTTAAAACTACGCAACGGATTTTGATGCAGCTTTTTTAAATAGATAGAGTGATGCAAGAGGAAGGTTTATATGTAGAACAGAAGCTAGTTACTAATAAATCATGACTGGATTGCTATAGAATAAAGCGCCACGCACGACTGTACGCTTTAAATGTAAGCCGTTATTTCGGCAGCGGAAGAACGCCGTTCGGAGCATGCGTGCGGGGACCTGTACGCGGGACCACGGCAACTCAGCGAGCTGGAAACTGCCGCTATTACTCACTTCTTGCACGTCCAGGGCTCACCGCTACACACCTTCATCGCCTTCAAGGAGGGGGATGTACTTGTTAGTCGAAATTATGGATTTCATACGTCTTTTGTCTAATGTTATTTCGTGAGTCATATCTCAAACCTGAGACAGAGAACCTATCAAAAACATATTTTCCTTTTATCTGGAGTATTATTGTCTTTTTTACTCTATTGATAAAAGTTATCATCTAACGTAAGGACTCTTCGTCACCAAGTAGGTGCGTAAAAGCTAGGTGATTAGATTTTTTTGTGATTTCTTCATTTTCCCATTTATTATTCAATAACTAACCAAAACTAATTTACTTTTCAGGGAGTCATGTATCCATACTCGCATACGAAAAAGAAACGTGCCTTCGATCACGTTTTTGTAAGATAAAACTTTGCAGTAGTAATATTGAATTTTATTATTCATTTAGAGTAACGTAGAAAGACATACTACCTAAGTATATATTTTGTTTTGAGTAGGTGTATTTTCATTAAAATGAATTTATTTTCTTTTGAAAGTCTTTTGGGTAAGTATTTTGAGTATTTTTAAGGTAAGTCAGTGTTTTTACCTACATGTTCCCGTACCTACCCTTAGTTGAAAAACAATGTATGTATGTATGACCAAAATTGTCATAACCATAACTAGCAAGTTACTGTCCGAGTCATAAATTTACGTTCCAAAGCAATGTCGTTTTTCATATCTAAATTCCTTATTCTGCTACGCAGTATGCACAATTATTTCTAAATGTAATCGCTTTATCAGTTTATATGTTAGATACTAATGTACTTATGTACCTACTTATTTATTTATTTAACAGAGGCAGAGGGCATCTAGGGCGGCCTCCGCGGCCTACAGCATCAGCGGGCGTCCTTATGTGGCCGGTCAAACTTCGGAGTTTCTACGTAAGGCTATGAGAGTGTTAAATAAATCGGCGCTCACAGTTGACACTTTCCTTTTCGCCGTGCTAATAACTACTGTCAACAAATATACCGTGCACACTGACTACGGTCTGTCTGTTTCATTAAGGAAGGTACCTATGGCTGTGACATTCACTTTGACAAATCTAGAGGTGAGGCTTCCTTGTGACACCCGGCATATTCAACTATTATCGATTTTATTCTAGTGCTAACAAAAATCCGTTCCATAAAAATATCGACTACATATTCATTTATAAATAAATGCTATTTCGATATAATAATACTCGAGTCAGTTTCCCAGGATTTCAATAATTATAATTCCTATTTTAGTTCTAGGGACGAAGCTTATCAAGCCATTAAATGTCACAAATGTCATATCGACCACTTAAAAAAATATTTTTAATGAATAATAGAAAATAAAAATAAAAGAGCTGCAGTTCCTCAATTATTAAGACGTCGACTGTCGAAAAAAATAGAATTTGCACCTCTTCATAAAACTTTTCTTAGCCAATTATGTAATTGATTTTCGATTTGTATTGTGTAGTGAGTGTGAAAGAATGTAAAATACTCACTTAATATTTTAGTAGGCTGTCGTTGGATTGTTGATATAATATTTTTGTATTTATTTTGCTGTCAAAACTTTCGTGAATGCTAACAGTTACATTCAAAGGATCTGTCAGCCATACCTTCCTTATTGAAACGGACCGTAGCTAGGCACCACGCCACGCCACTTCTTTATTATACCTAGCATCGTGATAATGATTCTCTTACGTATATTTTTATCTGTAACGCCGGAAACGAATCGTCAGTATCACACAGGAAAATCATTGTATAACTTAGCTTTATGTTAAGTATTCACCTGTAAAGTACCTTCAGTAATTACTAGTCTGTAGGTAGCAGCAACATAAGTGGCTTGCAGTTTTATGTAAGCGACGTATTTTCCTTATCACAGCGCTGTATGCCGGTGGTATAGAAGATTGGGTCGACGGCCACTTAGGAATCGACAATACGTACTCGATCATGATGTTTCGCCCGACGGATTTGAATAACCCAAGAGTCACAACAGAGGTACGATGATTCTTTGCTGTTTTATTAGGTTTCGTAGCTCGTATGGAAAAGAGGGAGTTCTTACAACATACGTATCTATCACTGATCTTTCACTTAAGATGTACATACTAGATATATTCGTGTAAATCTTATTTTAAGTGCCTAAGGTTGACTTAATTAGCTATTAGACTACCCAAAGCTTTTTTTGATAAATGAATAAAGTTGCACATCATCACATCCTACTTAGTCTCCAGCTTAATGTTATGCTCCACTGCTAGACACAGACCTAATTTGAATTGTACGTAATTAAAAATATGATACCAAAATAGTAAACTGTTACCCCCCTGACTACCTATTTAGGTACTCATGTTGTATGATTCGATTACAAACTTTTTTTGTCTTTATTTTGCCCGATTGGTTCGATGCTAGAAAATTTAAAGCAATGCATGCAATTAAGTATGTTCATCTTCAACCAGTATAAATATACGCATTGGCATGTCATTGATAAGCATAAGTTTTCCCTTTCGCTTTATTTCCCAATACCCATGGGGGATTCAATTATACCATTCAATATCGACGTGTATATCGACGATACTCTTCACATCAACTGATAGACAGTTCCAGGACTGTTCGACTAATAGTTTTCCTATTTAACAGCGCGTCGTCCACGAAGCATACGCGGCAATGGACACGTTGCTGTTGCAAAGTCTCGAGTCCTACAACACTCAGATACTCAGACAGGTCCGAAGTACAGCCTCCAAGACAACTACTCCATCCTTATTTACTGGCCTGGCTGCGTGTACATTAACCATGCTTGGAAGCTGAAGCCTATAGTGAGTCGGTGAAATATGGGAAAATGACAGGTAGTGTCGCATAGGTAAATCACGATAAGAGAAACCATAAAACAGGGTTCGCAAACTTTGAACTGACGCACTAAGAGGTCAACCATGTCCATTAGTATAACATAACATTATTTTGTCATGACTTTTTGCAACTGGATTGTATTAAAATAGTCCTTACCGACATCGCAATACCTATACCAAATTAAGCAGACCTCTCTCGAACTTTTTTATAGTGATTTGTCTATACCGACTAACTGAGCAGGCACGGTTGCATGCTAGCTCAAATTAAGTCCCAAATTATGCTATTTAGTGCTTCGGAAGGGTGTTCCAATAATTATAACGTTTTTTGACAGTTACATAGGATGATGTTACCAATGTGAATATAATTAACTCGACAGACTGCCAGATTTTATTGATATAGCTGTCCTTTGCAAAAGCCAAGGCCAGATACAGTCAGCATCAGATAACGTTGTACCTAAACGTGAGGAGTGTCGTTAAAAACAAACGGGACACTCCTATTTCTCAGCACACTAAAGTATGTCGAAAGAAGTTGACTACAATAGAAAGATGTTAGCAGCTGAGTACCTATCATCAGTATTTTGGGAACTAAAGTTGGAAGAAGTAAGGTACTTGTGCACGTTTCGCGATTTTGTAGGTCATCACTACAATTTATAAGGTTGACACTGGTTAGCACCAGTTACCTTACGGTTAACGACGCTAATCGTATCCCAAGATTTGAATGTGTACGCATCCTGCTGAGTTTGGTTACTTTTATTATCATCCCTCTATTATCTTTATTAAACTCTTCGATTGAAACGAAGAATCGTAGATAGTAACGGTTTGTATTGATTTGGTGAGTCGCCTACAAATATATCTAAGCGACCTAGGTACTCTACTCTAGGTGCCTATCGTGTTACATGTGGCCACAAACGGCTGGCAGGCTTAGGTGTGAGTTCAAATATTTGCCGTGACAGCTGCGATATATTTTGCCCCTAGTTCATAAAAGTGGCGTAGTTATACTTACCTACGTTTATGAAATGAAGGCCGGCTGGGACTATATTGTTATAGTGAATCACAATGGTATATTTGATAGTAGTGATGTTTATTGGTTGTTTTAGTGGTTTACTTTAATTGTTACACGTGATTATAATATTATAAACGCTAATGTTCATCGTTTTTGAAAAGCATAGCTCCTACCAATACATGGATAATTTTGGAAATTTGTTGTTTTTATTATTTTTTCTACTTAAAAAAGGTAATAAAATTTTCAATGTGCCATATATGTAAAAACATTTTTTTATTTATTTAATTAATTATAACCACCGTAAGCGTTTTATTATTAACCGGCTAACCGCCGTAGTCTTATAAATAAGACAATACCTATTTGTCATATTTTTTTTGACACTCGGCGATACTGGCGTGTTTGGTATTAATCTTTTCGACGGCTAAAAGGTTAAGCAACATTTTCCAAAATCCTTGCTTATTTATGTTTCTTATCTACGCTACATTGTGAAGATTACTTAAGAAACTATAGTTATTACTACGCTACTAAAACTATAATTGTTAGCACTGTGTAAGTAGGTATTTCTCTTTTACTTTCTAGGAAGTACCTACGTGTTCCGAGCATTTTTTAGTATAAATTTTTAAGTGAGCTTCCCTATCCCTACTAATATTATAAATGCGAAAGTAACTCTGTCTGCCTGTCTGTCAACGTTTTCACCCCTAAACCACTAAACCGATTTTAAAGAAATTTGGGACAGATATTATTATGGTTTCAGTCCCGAGGAAGGACATAGAATAGTTTTTATCCCGGAAAATTGGGGTTAATTCTCGTGGTCCCAATGTTATGCCCCGCTGTTATGAAAACTTTCACTAGAGATCATAAAATTAGCTTAGGTTTGTTAGATATTTTTAAATGCCCGAACGGCAAACGGAACGGAAATAGAAACCCCGCTAAAGCGGGGTTCCGTCGAACTTATGGTTGAGTGTAATTCGAATTTTTGTAACAGTGGGGCCACTAAGTAGAACTAAACAGGAAATTGCATAGTTCTCGCGGGATAGCGATAAGCGAATTCTGCGCAGATGTAGCCGCGGGAAACCGCTAGTATCTATATAAATAAAAAAAAGGATCGTTGAAAAGTAAACCGATTTGCACAAAAAATAGGCGACCAAAACTTTTCATACCACGAAGAATTGCAGCAGTTACTTCAGTCAGCGGAGGCCACAATCGATATTAATTAATTAATTTAATTTTTTGTCACTTTTACTAGATAAAAGAGAAAGTCAATTGAAGTTGCCTTATTCTTTGGCAAAATGAGTAATTTCTTAAAAATCTAAATAAAATAAAAGTGCCCGTTGTTTTGGAAAGGAGAGTTTATGTACGCAACTACGCACATAACTTCTTGAGCTGTAATTTTGAGGCAATACACAGATTTATATCACTTTTACAACTTTCGAGTGTTGTGCTTTCAAAAATCGGGCCCCCGAACTGATAAGTCTGCCGGAAGACATTAAAGAAATACAAGCATTTTAAGTTTGACATTTAGGATAATACTTTTAAGGATTCTGATAATGTATAATACAAGAGAACACTCCACACGTGACTCAACGTGCGATAAACGATAGGATGTAATTTCAAAAGTATACGTACCTAAGTACCTTTTTATCTAACCAAATATTTTTTGCAACTGACAATGAATAATTATTATTTTTTTACTTTTAATGCTCTACAAGTACGTCAATAGGTATATCTTCACGAAGACGGAGTAAAACACATCATTCTAATCTAGTTAGTGAAAGTACCATTTTTTATTTACTTTAGGAGTGACCAAGCCAAGGCCAAGCGAATACAGCCAAGAACATGCTCTGCATTACATTATAAATCTTATGGTATAAGAAGTAAGTAAAATTACACATCTTTTAAACAATATACCCATAACAAGATACTAGGTATAAATGGCACAATGGGTTCGTCCAGAAATCATGTGATTATATTTGGGCTACTTTTGGTATCCGCCCCCTCTCCCTCTTGGTGATATTTGGAGATTATAACGCTGCACCCTCCCTCCATTCAAGATCACGTGTATTTTTCGGACTTGGTATGAATTAAAAAAAAGCAGCAATTTTATTTAGGCCATGTCACGCTCATTCTACGTTAATTCCTCGGTCCACGGGTTTCAAATTTCCTTATTTTTTTACTTTCCTGCTGTGTAAAAAAATTACACGTGATGTGTTCTCAGACACCTCCCCCATCGTGATCATTCGTAATATTTTGTTGACCAGCCAATAAAGAGTCACATGATTTCTGGACGAGCCCAATATTGTAGAGGACGAATAGTGGGCGAGCAATGGATGGACACATAAGTTCAGTTAAGTAAGTAAGAATATACGATTCCATCCATTTATCCTTCGGCCGAAGCATAAAGTGCTTTTCACAACTACTGTGAGGAAATACAAAAAACAAACAGTAAATAAAAATATCAATATTTAATTTTTATTTGCAGTGAACCAACCAAACCAATACTAAAGTTTCCCGCTAATATTTCGTTTTTAAGGAAAAAACGTATTTTTCACGCCACTGCTCGGAAATGTAGCAAAAGATGGCCAGTAATGGGGCCCCAAAACAATAGTACATTACTGCAGAGGCCGTGAAGTAAGGGATTGCTGGACGAGTTTGGGGTAGGTGGCCGAGTCGAAGACGAGGCCAGATAGAACGAGTCCTGCAATCCCTGTTCCGGCCAAAGCTTGTATAGTGCTTTTCTCAAACAATGTGAGGAAATATTAAAATTAAAATAACTACTAGACAATCAAGTAAATCTCTTTACTTTTTTCCGGTAGCATATTTTGCATAGCTAAATTTGCCTCCTCTTTTAAATGAGGCGGAGTACAGTTCATAAGTTCCCCGTCACTTTCATCACTAGAAGTCATTTTTATTTCTGTTAAATTATAATAACAATCACTACGAAATACGCATAAGCAGAAAAAAAGATTTTCGATTTGCCACCTTTTTTATTTTTTAAATGTACTAATTTGATCCAGCTATTTGAGCACCATGTTTAACCGCACATAAATATAGTACCATAGATTATTTTTTTTTATGTCGCAATTATGCTTAGGTACAGATTGTGGTGGTGGTTGGCTGTATGTAATTTTTTCCTTTGCCAATTTAATTTTAGTATAGAAATTTAAAAAATTAGAGCAGCGGACAAAAATGGATTTTCATACTAACTTTTGTGGCCTAAGCCAAGAAGTAATGTAGGGAGCCATAAACGAGAAACTTCATGTCCTCATATCGGGACATTAACGCATACATTTCCGAGCATGTTTGAGAAAAGTATAGTTGTAGGTTGAATGAACAGGCCAACTATGAATTCAAACAGGCCAACAATAACATTGTTGGACAGTTTCAAAGACCAAAGTCGTCCAATCACATTGGCATGCTGATCCCTGATTCCACCAATCAGAACACAATTTGTGACGCTATTACACAAAATCGACCAATCAGAGCACGTCGTGTGCTGCATATTAAATTTTTTCAAGGTTTATCCCATCAGGGAGAGGCAAAGGAACCTAGGTCCATACAGCCACGTCAGACGTAAATTGTTTTGTCTTTAATGTTTAAGTCCTGTCTTAAAGTCAGAGTCATCAGTCCGTCCTTGTCACGTCATATTAAAACTATAAGCGATTATGGGTGTGTTTAATAAGCACTTCAAAGCGCTTTGCTTAATAAAATAACATAACAAAAAAAGCCTTTGCGTGACTGGCCACTAGAGCGCTCTCGTTTTTTTTTTTGAAGTAAAATATGGCGGGAGAGTGAAACTTTACTGTTTGGATTTACGCTCATGTTTTTTATTTCCTCGCAGTAGTCGTGAAAAGCACTATGTAATGTCTCGGCCAAAAGTGCAATAGATGGACTCGTCTCTCTTCGAGGGCCTCACCTGCGGCTCGGCCCTCGAACTCCCTCGTCCATCTATTGCTCACTTTCCAGCCTCTACAACAATGTACTATTCTTATCGGCCAGTTTGAGTCACTATTAAACAAAGTTAAAAACGACTAGATTACATGCCATTGTTTCCAATTAAAAAAAAGTTTGGACATAGTTCTTAAACGACTGGATGAAATAAAAAAAAAACGAAGTGATAGAAAGTGCTAGACGTCAATCCCCTACCTACAGCATCAGGAAACTGCACTTGCTGACGAAGTCAAATACGAGTATGGCACGCAAGAGGTGGCCAATAAAGTCATCCAGGTTCTACCAGTGGAGATTGTTCTGGATGTCCTGATTGCGGAGGTATAATAGAATATAATTATGTATTAGAATAGAATATATTAATTTGCAAATAATAAGTAGGTTAGCAGGTATTTGCAAATTATAAGTTTGAAAGTCGAGTTTCTCCCACTTCCAATAGTCAGATCGACTTTTAATCTGGTATACACATACATACAATGGTAATTTTTTAATTAGTGCACAAATTTTAATACGTTTTTTGTTTTAATTAATTTTTAATTTTGTGTAATTTTATGAAATTACAGCGAAGCATCTAGTCAAACGAACAGAACGGTCTTTCAAAATGTTTTTAACAAACCAGAATCAAGGATCAAAATTTATTTGTATCCTTAATGAAATTTATCCTATTGGTTGACAAAAAGTGCAGTTAACAATAAGATATTTTAATAAAAATTTAATTATTTACAAAAACACATTTGTGCACTGATTAGATTAGTTCCTGTAAAAACAAACCTGTGTTGTGTCATCAAGAACTGTCACAACATCGGTATCACAAAGGGATGGGTTTCCATTATTCACTTTACAAACAAACGAAGGCACCTTGCTCAGCGATGCAATATGGGCTCGCGCGGCAACGGCGTCAATGGCCAACACGTGGTGATTAGGGTGAACGGTATACATGCAGTAGATTACAAGGAGCGATCCTTCGGCTGCCGCTCGATATATTTATATAAAGCCGAGAAAGAAGGCGCGCTCCCACTCACTTACGATCAGAGTGCGTCGCTCGAAGTGATCACCGCGCTTGTTTTCGCGCTCATAAACAAATAACACAATAAGTGACAAAAGTGAAACGAAATGGTGAGAAGTTGTATATGTCAGACGTGTTGTGGTGTCTCTATGTCTCACAGGTGTTGTAAAAGTTTCATCCGCATTATTCTCATTTCTGTTTTTACTTTTTAAGGTTCGGTATACATAGATTTTGTGAATATCGCTCGATGCACAAAGTACCTAGGTATTTACATTTTTATCCCTAATTAATAACAATTATATTTAACTACTCTAATATTTTATTGTGTCTACAATTTCACGTTGTTATTTCTACTTTGATTGTAAGTATTTTTTAATATACTTAGGGTATTAAACTCTAACATTTCCATTTTCATTCAAATCATTTGTAAATAACTCTAGTTCCCACATTCACTTACCATCAGATGATCCACTTGCTCGTTGTCTAACTAATCGTATAAAAAATACTAAAAAACACGTATTTTTATTTAAATCAATTCACGTGCCATATTATCATTAACGCACGAACGTCGTAATAATCGATAGATAATCATTATTATTTTGATTAACCCCGTATTATCACCTACATTCCACGCGATGTTTTGTTAACGTTTTAGGTCCGGCACGGAAAAAGTCGATATATATTCTTTTTGCTTCAATAGAAACAACAAAATAATTACCTAATCAGTAGTCATTTCCGTGAAACATTCATACGTCAAAATTCCTAATTATTACTTTAAATTACTTAGCAATCATTTCACTTTTGCATTCGGTACCCAGTAGTAAATTTATGAAGTTGATACTGATCACATTTATCGTACATTATAAAGGATTAAGAAATATGTCTACTGACTTTTAGGTATAAGTTCGAAACTTGTCTTCAACTTCAACTCGACACCGCTTTACTGTGACTGGCGCCCAACGTTTGTTGCACGTTACCAAAACTAATACATGTTTATATAATAGTACCTATGACATTTCTATCCAAGTAGTTTCTATTTGGTTAAATTCAGACAAGGTTGTAATCTGTGACTCTACAATAGTCGAGTAAAAGACATGGCCATTTCCCAAACCCAAACGGTAATTATTTACACAAGAGGGGTGTATATCTTTACTAAGACGAGACACGCAAAGGCCCAAAAAATTAATATGCTGTCAAACAGTTATCCAATATAATGTTTTATCGCGGTTATTGCTCATAAAATGAAGCTAATTTGGTTAGATAACATGACGTACTCATAGAGTAATGTTTATTCAGAAAAATATGAATTAGAGTCTTTGGTCTGCTCGCTGGACTACTGAAACCATTAGAGGTTATTATTAATTAAATAGGCACCTACAGCGATCTTATCGGATCTTTTCGTTAATCCAAATTAGGTTTTTCCTGCGGTTCCACTTAAGCATTGTTAATGTACCTATTTTGTTTTTCGGAAAAAAGGCTCTTCTTTACTCTGTTTCCCTTCTGTTGTTTGGATTTGTGTCAATTGTAACCAATGAATATTTGGCCCGTGAACAATGATCGGTATTGTGCCTTTACTATAAAATAATTATAGGTAGGTACAATAAACTAATATAGCCTATAAAGCAACTCTTACCAAACTAACAGAAAATAAGCAAACAGTCAGACCAACAGCAAACTCACTTTCAATTCGCAGTACTACCTCATTAGTCCGAAAAAAACCACCCATTCAATAACCACAAGGCTTACTAACCCGCACGTTACTTTCGTATAAGTGGGCGACAAACATACATGCAATGTTATGCTGTGGCTATCTAATCAAATAACATAATAATTAATAACACAGGTATCTAAATTACGCGAATTACCAATTTTATTAAGTAGATAAGGTCGAGTATGACTCGATACCTGTCGCAAATTGACGTCGATGGCCCTCAGAAACAAGACAATGACAAGAAATAAAAAACATGAAAGGCATAGGTAAATTGTAGGTATATGAAATACGTGGTGTAACTTTCCTGTTACAGACAACATAAAATTATACATGATCTTCATCTTACTACATAAAACTACTGTCCAAGCGATTACGAGAGAGAAAAATAAATAGGTACCTACTTACCTACTTTTATTATCTTGCGTTAATTTTGCATCTGTTGAGTACCTACACTAATCCAAGTTACGTAATAATAACTGTTTGTGTCGTCTATGTAAAAGACAGTGCTATGTTATTATGATGCTTCTGAGGACCGAATTTTTGGTAATTCGAAAGGTAGTGACAATCTATAAAAATGCATTACAATTATTGTAATGTGATAATAAGTTAGAGCAGCTACCGATGTATTTTGTAATCTGTTGCTAATTTTTACATATCATTACTAGCCGTGCTTTGTTGGTCAGGCTAATGCTATATATTGTCACTGTAATTACATATATAGTACTGTAGAGCTGCCTTAAGGAGGCAATTTCTAAAGCTAGCTTATACAGCATTATAAACTTTAGAATTATAAAAAAAAGGCTCTTTAGTTTATTAAAATAAATACATATTATGCTTCTAGCGGAAGCCCTAAGCCGACTGTCTCTTTGTCCTTGTTTTGTTTTTTTTTTTTTAACTTTTAAAAATTCAAATTTAGAACTCAATAAAAGGAGGAGTCTTTACAGTATTGTCGTCAACACTTGTCGTTTTTCACATAACTCTTAGGCGAAATGAAATGTGAGAAAACACCCACCAAATTGGTGCTTTTCTTGCCTTGTCGAACAATCGACTATTTTTTCTTTTGGGTATTTCAACAATTTCATAACATGTGCACAGTCTTGCCGTTTTTTTAGCTAACCAGCTTTTTTTCAATACGAATAAGATCAACACAACATAACAGAATAATGATTACTTACTCATATTATGATCATCCCACATTGTAACTAATAGAACGGTAATCCTGGCCATCCCGTTCCGAAACACATAAGTAGTGTTAAATTTACTAATAACGCAATAGAATTATGCATCGGAGGTGATATGCGTCACTTTCCATGTAGGTTTCAGCGATTAAAAGATTCGTCTATTCATTTAATAAATTGATACAAAGAAGGACACAATTGTAGGTAGGTAGGCAACAGTGGCGTGGCGTCCATAGAACTCGATTCCCACCGGCTTGCCTATTTTAAGGCAGTTGGGCACTTTTATTATGCAGAATTAGAGGAATAGGCTAGCTAAATTCCCTTCGGCTTGCCTTCTAATATACTTGACGCCACGCCACTGGTAGGCAGGTAAAGAATTTAATAAAGTTTGCATAAATAACTGGCGTTACTGAAAATCAGCGACATGACATTAAACATCCCCGGATTTTTTCTTGACACATAGTTGAATGACGCTATTTTGTCTGGTTGGGGTCTCGGGGGTGGGATAGGTACTTTGTTTCTGGTTTTGTATGTATTAGCTACTAAGCTATTCTTATTTTATTATTCTATAAAATAAGTGCATTATGAAATCGTTTCAAAGTGGATTACATCTCTATTGGAATAGTCCATTACGAACGTAACGTTAGGTTTGACCCACGTAAGTATTTTTCATTGGTTGTTTTGGCAGAGAACCATGCAAGTAATGGCTCAAGCTTAAGATATTTAAAACAGTCATCTTTGCTTGTTATGTTTCCCAACGATGTGTTGATTCACGGTTATCATTGTTTACGGATGTTTCATAACAAAACTGCAACTTACTGCGGTCAATAAACCTGAGGTAAATAATAATATATGACCCCTAATAATATGAGTATCTTACTGTATTAAAAGGCTCTTAGTTATGGAGGCTATATAGCTAGCTGTCGATAAATTAAATGTTTTTCTTAACATACTACTGATTATCATTTACTTAGATAACAGTCATTAATTAGTTTCCGAAGTGTTTAAAACATGAGTCACGAAGATATATCTTTTGATCCTTAACTTAAAATAAAAATGCCTACCTTTGTCATAGAAAATTAACGATACCGCACGTCACGGTTCATTCAACTTTAAGCCTTTGTTCGATACCTGCGACCTCCTTTTTAATTATACTTTACTTTATTTGCGAGGTTTTTAATGAATGTTGATATTGAACAGGTTTATCTACCGATTATATCCGGAATATCGAAGTCGGAGTCACGGTCACATCCTTGCTAAAGGCTCCTACATACCAAAATCGCCTAACCGTAACTACGTCCTCGATTTGGTCGGCGATCCAAGTTGCTTGAAATTGATCCACGTGTGTACATGAAACCGCGACCAATGTCGGCGCATCACCGACTTCAATGTGTTGTGTACAGGCCTTAAGACTGCATGTAAAAATAAATATTAAGTTACCTTCTTATATCACATTTGCATGTTCATATGACCCTGCGCAGGAGTTTCGTAATAGCTCTTCATAGATGGAATGCGCGAAAAAACCCACTCGCCTTTCTATTCTGACCATGAATCATGTGGAATCAAACGTTGCTATAATTTAAGTAATTGAGCCACATATTTATTGCTATCAATAGACTTGAACGAATTACCGAATAGGTTGTAATAAATTTTGAAAGTAAGTAATTTAATTGAAGACACGTAATAAGCGCGTTGGTTACATTCTGTTGTAAAAATTGAAAAATAAAAGACAAGTACATTGTAGACTACTGCCAATTCATTCCGATTTCTATGAGACGTTCATTTGGACCTAAAATACTTGCGTTTGCATCGGAAATTTGAATTATTAGACTAACACGCAAAATGCATGTGTAAAACTTGTAATTGATTGGACAACAGTAAGTCTGAGCCTAATAAATATTGATAATAGATACTGATTCATTCTGTTAATTGTTAGAACATAATTTGCTCATGTTCACGGCCGCATTGCGCATGCATATTCTCATTACACTACCTAATAATTACCTAAGT
This sequence comes from Pandemis corylana, assembly GCA_949127965.1. NCBI lineage: Eukaryota > Metazoa > Arthropoda > Insecta > Lepidoptera > Tortricidae > Pandemis > Pandemis corylana. The sequence continues at coordinate 8,153,502 of OX421857.1, forward strand.
TTATGTTTAAGCACAACTAACTAAACTCAAACAACGAAACTGCATGAACTTTCATACATTTAATTTACTAGCCCCACACTACGTGAGTCACCAATTCAGCTATGTGATTACCTAACTATACAATACTAACAAAAACCTACTAGGTATTCAAAGAACTTCCTAAGTCATTTTGAAGCGACTATTACTATTATCACTCTGTAGTTTTTTTTTTGCGCATTGGCTGAGCTGCTTCGTACAGAACAATCTCTTAGAAATAGTGCGGAAGCTCCGTCGCGAACAATGTCCCTGTGGGCTAATCCGAAATTTAATATCATACCGTCTCTCTCACTCTCAAATTAATGACTATTAGTGCGAGTCTCGGGTGTTAACGGAATGGCACGAATCACACTTCGGAGTGTAAAACCTGGTGGAACATCGGAACTACCACGCGGTTGTACGAGTACTTATAGACGGCTGAAAACTGATGACATTGATGATACATATGATAATAGGTACATATATAATTGTTTTGTTGCATTCCCCTTCGAGCATCATGATCTTACTTAAATAGTTAGGTACTAACAGTATAAAGATTTTTATCTCTTCTTTTTCTTAGTCTAAAAACAATGTGATGGAAATGTTTGTTCTATATTTCAGAACGGGGAACATGTCAACGCGGCGTTCGACTCTACGCCGGAGCACCCTTCGAACGGAGCGCCGCAGTCGGGACCCCCTGGCCAACCGCCACCCTACCTCAAACCACCTTTAGAAGATGATAATAGTATGGAAAAAAAGGTACAGTCTTATATATTTACTTCCTTGCTGCAGGTATAAAGAGATTTGCCAATGTACGCGTTAAATTAAAAAGATTAAGTACTTTACTTTGCTACTCCGCGGTATATACTCGTAGTATCGCGTTTAATTTTGTTTATATCTAGCCATCCCATTGCTTCAGAAAATGACGCAATCTACGAAAAGGCAACCAAAACCACAAACTAAACCACCGCTACAATAAAAATGCTTAGGACACGAGTTGCGCCTCTACCTGAGACATCCTCGGCGCCGGATGTCTAAAAGAAAATCAATGTTTTTTGGACCGACCGTGCATGGCTTGACCTCACTAAGTATATCGTGGAGAGTAGCAAAGTAAACTTATCTATTTAGTATAAGGTGTAATTATAAACCAACAAAGTTCGTCCGTGGAGTCATTACTGCCCTCCGCAGATAATCATACGCTACCTACTTCATCTCCAGCCTATATACTACCACTGCTGGGTACAGGCCTCCTCTCAGAATGAGAGGAGTTGGGCTATAGTTCCCTCACGGACCCAGTGCAGATACGCTACTTATTGTATTAAAATTGGAGAGGAAAAGTTTGACTTGCTCTAGCTTTTCAATTAACAAAAAAATATATAGAAAAAATGAAAAAAATTACGAAAAAATAGCCTATAGTATGCCATTCCATTCATAACTTTATCCTTGTATGAAGCACAACGAGTGCGACATAGCTCTTGCGGGAATCAATTTGCATGAGGTCGGTATGTTTGAAAGCCTGGACAGAAGTTGTGTGCGTTCATTGAAATCGATTAATATCAATCCATTTTGCACGATTAGGTACACCACCGATGACTGTCACGCCAGCTTATCCTCCACTGCTTTTATCAGTAATAAATGCACAAGGTGATTTTTGTCACTATCCAAAACACATAACCTTTACCTAGAATTGAATGCTACATGAAATAGAACTAGTAACAATTTTAGTATCATCAAACTTACTTAGTAACTTGAACTATTTTTTTTTGTAAAAATTAATTAAACTGAAGTTTTAAATTAGTTTATGTCTTTAAGCTACAAAAATACTTAGAGGTTATCAAAACATACCTCTCCTAAGTAAAATAAATATCACAAAAAAACATTAAAATGGAGTCCCTGGGCATGGTGTCCTGACAGAAAGATGCTGGCAGCATTCCCTCTTTGACTAGATAAGCTATTATTCTTTGTCCGAGGAAGTTGCCAGCTCTTTGATCCCCTGTGACGTCGATTTATTTAAAAATCCATAGAGCGATAGGACCGCACGGCCCGAGGGTCTCGACACCGAATGGGACATAGTTAGTCGTATTCGGCCGCTTAGGATGGTACACCACTGTTACAAAGCTCCATGGAGACGAGACGGAGTAAAAGTGTTTGTACAGGTGACACCCCATACTAATACTAAACCAACCTTCCATACGGAATCAAAGTCGTACCATTCGGTTTCTTGCCATAGTCTCTAGCGATGCCAGTGGTCTCAAGCCAAATTGGCACATTAAAGATGACAAGGGACCGGCGGATGATGATGTCATTTATTGTATTTATTGATGATATATCAGCGATGAAAGTACTAACAAATATCGCGGTATCGCTATCAGTATCTCTAATTTAGGTCGTTTTGATTGGGCTTCAGTTAATACGTATCAGTCAGCCAAGTTCAAAGTAGAACGAAAAAAAATATTTTTAATTAGTAATATAATATTTTTAATCGTTATTTTTATGTGCGACTTTTTATATTTTTTTTGTGTCTTATTAGGGTGAGTCTTTTGCCTGGTTTTCATGAAAACTTTCAAACAAACAAGGTGTCTCAGCGATTGTTCTTGAATATTTCAGCATGTGGTTGAGTTAGTATGAACAGCCTGTTCAGGTTTTAGTAAAAGTAAAAGTTTAGAATTTATGTCACCCCTTTGTTTTGACGCCGTAGGACATCTACACGATATGTCTATACCTAGGCACATTCAGTCAACCACAACTTTAAATCCTGAAAAACATTTTAGTGGTGTTCAGTCTTATTTACGTACAAAAGTACACTGAGTTTTATAATTCAAAATGTATATTTTAGGTTACTATGACATGTTAGCACGTGAAGTTTTTGTGTTAAGTACTTTTTTTGAGAAGTTAGTGCAGTGATTAACTATGATTTCAGTTAAAGTTAAGCTTCAGTTTTAAGTATATACGTACAAGTACGAAGACTGCGAGCCCGAAGTTGAGCGATATCAATTAAATATGTACCTGTTACATAATTTTAAAATAAGAAATGCTGTGGTACTGTTAGAATTGAAGAATAGAAGTGTTGTTAGTTTGGTCTCTAATTAAAATTAGTTAAAATCGTTTTTGAGGAAACCCAAGTTACTTTTCCTATGTTTTACATTTTGATATATTTTTCGTTACTGTCAATCAAATTTTAAGTTAAGTGACATTATGACAATACAACTCTATTTTCTCTTAATACGATTGGTTATTAAAATAAATGCTTAAGCACAAGAGCGTCACTCAGTCTTTTTATCTTAAAGAGTTTTATATCTATTTAAGTAGAGTTATTATTATTAGAATGACGAAATAATACACATTACATTAGTTCTACCCAATCGAAACGATATTACTTATTATGATTATTGTGAACGTATTTTAATGATTTTGTTAATCTTGTCTTAAAACCTCTAGAGATTAGAAATTTGAGATATGTACTCGTAGGTACCTACTGTTTGTTTCAATCAACCCTCCGAAATCAACCTAATCAACCTCACCAATGTTCTAAGAAGCGCTGTCAAAAAGTGCAGGTACAATGCATGCAGACATTATTATGTATGAATCATTATAGGTCAAAGGTTTAAGTAAACGACCTGTTGTATGTAGTAGTGTACAGAACTGATTTGGAACGTCAATTTGTCTATTCACACACATTACTCACACATACAACAGGTAATTTTTTCACCTACACATATTTATTTCTCCCCAGGCTGTAAGTAGGTAGGACATTTACCGTTTAATTAAGAAGTCTGAAACTCTCACTTAAGAATGGGAAGACGTAAAGTTGTTGTAACATACACAACTCTAAGGCCTTTTATAAAGCAAACCTCGCTGATATTTCAACCTGTCGACTCGACATTGACTAGAGTTTGACATCGAGTTTTGATATTTACGTCATTTATTTTGCCGTTCTAGCCCGGCTAGCATGAGAGCGCGCGAGATAGACTATCCGTCTCTTTCTAGAACGAACAGTAAGAAAAAGACGGGCAATCTATCTCGCGCGTGACGCGACTTTTGTGCCCTCTCGTGCTAGACGTGCTGGTGTTTTATAGTGTGCGTGAACGATTACTTAATAATTTGTGTTGTATATTGTTGGGTGTTAAAATTCCCTTTGCTTTGTTACTTTCCTTTTAACAGCACTTGTGCCACCGGGTCAAGGAGAAGAACTATTTCTAAATGTAAAACTTTTCCTTTCAGGATCCAGAGAACAAGATGCCACAACGTGCAACATGGGACAGCCAGATCGAGTTCCTCATGTCCTGCATAGCCACGTCAGTGGGGCTCGGCAACGTGTGGCGGTTCCCCTTCGTGGCCTACGACAACGGCGGCGGCGCCTTCCTCATCCCTTATATCATCGTGCTTATCCTTATAGGCAAACCCATGTACTACCTTGAATGTGTACTGGGTCAGTTCAGCTCAAGAAATTCGGTGAGAGTCTGGGCATTGTCACCTGGTATGAAAGGTTAGTAACAGGTCTTCTTGTTAAACTGATTTTACGATGTATTTGTAATCTGAGCTAATCATAAGGCTCTCTAAATTTAACAGATGTTCATAATACTTATGACTATTACTTTTTTCCTCGAATGCTCCTTACTTGAAAGAAAGTTCTTACTTGAAATGGCTCATTTGGATACTTACATGCTTAAGTAATTAAAACTCGACTAAGTATTCAAATCTGAGCAGGTCGTACAAACGCCATGTGTTTTATCAACAAAAGGTTACATATCTTTATCATCTTATTCAAATCTTTTCAGGTGCGGGCTACGCTCAAGCCCTGGGCTGCGTCTACATCCTGTCATATTACGTCTCCATTATCGCGCTCTGTCTCTTCTACCTGGTCATGAGCTTCCAGTCCACGCTGCCCTGGGCTATCTGCGACGAATCCTGGACAGATGTGTACTGTGTCCCCGCTGATCAAACCGAAGGCATCGATGAGTCAAAAAATGGGACAAGTAGTGCCGAATTATATTTTGTGTAAGTCTTAATATAGCAAATGCAGAGTCTGCAGCAGACGTGGCTGACTGGGCGAAGAGCTCTTTAGAATTTACAATAGGTCACCACTAAATACTGACTTTATCCTTACAAATAGATTAAGCTTATCTAAGGGGATACATTGGCATTCGGCCAGATGAAAATGGTCAGTGGGACCTTTTACTATATTGGACGATACAGTGGACAGGTTATTTTCTTAAGCACTTCGCGATTAGTCACTTCTGCTGCTGACTGTATTATATATTCTGTTCAAAATGTTGTTGTAAATTAATTTTCATCTTCAGGAGGACGGTGCTGCAACAGAGTGACAGCATTGTTGGTGGACTCGGTTAGTACTCGATTCGTAAATTGTGTGACACGGTGACCAATCGATAACCCGAATTGCGTTTTACTTTGTACTCACTAACACTAGTTTAGCAGAATTTCTTGATCTCGAATCTACATTTAAACTGACGGCCGATATTTCAAACCACTTCTAAAAATACCATTCGAAAGCAGGAAATAATAATTTTACTATAGCTACAAAACTACCGCTCAAATTAAAATTTTTGACATGTTGACAAAAATGTATAACAGTTGTGATTTTCTACAGTGCTTCTTGTATCTTAATTACCGGCAAACATTGTGATTCTTCAGTAGGTACAGACGTCAGTCATATGAAAAACAAAGTTTGTCGAGAGACATTAAAAAAATAGAAGCCTATAGGTGAAAATGTTGTATGTGTGAGTAATGTGTGCGAATAGACAAATTGACGTTCCAAATTAGAAAAATGACTTAAGTCCCATATCAGTTCTGCACACTACTACATACAAGTAAGTTTTTCACCTATACCTAAGTAAGTATGTAGTCTATTTGTATTCAAACTTCAACACAACTTTTTAATATTTTCGAGTAATACTATCACAGCTGAGATTTAAAAAATTGGTCGCTCCCTTGTGATTTAGGTACTTGCCTTGCTAGGGAAGAGGTGATATTTTAAACACTTCGATTTAAGGGTTCCACATCTGAAAGGTGTCCAACGGGACTCTAATTCTTAGCTTAAAAAACATTTGAAATTTTAACAAAATTTAAATTAAAATTTGGTAGGGGTCCCCATACTCCCCATTCAAGGAAACTGTGCCTTAGGGTTGTTTTTGCATAATTTGAATACATGATGCGACTTTTTTCTTTATCATCAAAAAGTAAAAAACACATTTTAGTTTTTAATACAAACCAGAATAATTTGGCCCGTACTAACCAAAAAAAGTCCATTGCCATTGGCTGACTAGTCGTTATCAGGAAAACAATATTCGGGCTAACGATATAAAGGTAGTAACCGTGTGAGCCACACCTAACCGCGTTGTTCTATATAATTGGCTAAAATAATACATCAATGTTCTAAAATCCCTAACTAACTACTAACACCTGCAAGTCTAGAGAGATGGAAATTATTAATATATAAATCTTGAAATAATACTTCAGTAACTCTTCAAACACGGTTTTAAACGGAGGTACAGTCAACAACTTTAATTGTTGAGCATACAACTTAGCTTTTTAGTGTTTAAAACACGTTGCTAAAGTTTGGCAATGTCAATATGATAGCGTTCCATAGTGGCTTTACAATTAAAGTTGTTGATCGTACCAATAATATTTATTCATTTGATGTATGTACCACATTAGACAATAAAATGTAACTAAAATAAGGTAAAGTGAACCAACTTCATAGACCTCCACAGGACCCTACTATCATTTAAGTGCGTCAATCGACAATCAATACCAATAAAATTATTTACTATGATAAGGTTCTACGGTGGCCCAAGTACGACTTTTCCGCAAGCTAGTTTTCAGTTTACCGTATACATTATTTCAATAACATTTTAATTAATTATTTAACAATATACGATCACGGTCATGTTGCCTTCAGAGAGACTTCATTTACTCGTAAATAGTACAAAGTAGCAAAACTCTTAACATAGTTTGTGTTTAAAATGTAAGTAATTGCACCATAAAAACTACAAAATATACGATTTAAGTCACGATACTTAGACGAAGACGATCCAACTAATATCGATCTTATCGGAAGATATTTTTAACGGCGAGTGAGTTAAACCGTTTATTTTGTAGTTTTTAATCATGTCTCACGATTGTTTAAATATCATGTAATTGCACTAATTGAATTCCGTTATTCAGGTCTCCCGATCTGGTATCTGACCCTGGCTTTGTTCCTGTCGTGGTTCATCATCTTCCTGATCGTGGCTCGCGGCGTGAAGAGCTCCGGGAAAGCTGCTTACTTCCTTGCCATTTTCCCCTACGTTGTGATGATTATATTACTTATTACGTGAGTTGAATTGTAACTCGTTTTTCTGATGTTAAGACAAAGCTGGGTTGAAATCGGATGAAAGTGAAACTAAAAAGTTTCACTAAATTCGGAAATTGACTAACGATTTTTGTGTTGTTTTTATGTTGTACTTATCTTCCGTTACAAATTATTTTTCCAATTATCTTATAATACACGCTGAAAACAACAGAGAAAGAAAGCTCGAAATGATTTGTCATACTTACTATATGGTAAAGCATATGACGAGGAACTGGGTTTAATTCCCAAACCCGTAGAAACCGAAAAAGACAAAACATTCGTAAAAAAATGTTGTCATATTTAGTATTAAACATCAAATGTTGCAGTAACGATCTCCTCGATGCCTCGACTTACGTAAAACCTGGTTCCCACTCCCACTACTCCGGATTGGCGGATTTGCCGATCCGGCATAATTTGAACAGCTTCACAAATTCTTCAGCCACTACCCTTTCCAGCAGCTTTACCGACCCAGCAAATTTGCCGGTCCGGCATAATGGGAACGAGGCATTGTAGAATGACCTAAAACTTTATTCATTGCAGCACTATGACTCTACCTGGAGCTGGAAAAGGAGTCCTGTTCTTCCTGACGCCTCAATGGGACAAACTCATCAAACTTGAGGTAAGAATTTACAATTTGAGCCACACACATTGCAATTTAAAATTCTCTTTAATTATTTTGATACTGGTTTCCGTCCACGGGCGGGACCGATTATTTAAAAACAATTCATTGGGCCGAAGCCAACATGAAGAAGTTTTTGATACCAATATACCTAAATATGAGATGTATGCAACTATGAAGGTCTCTTCTAATATTTTAATTAACACCGGGGCCCGATTTTTGAAAGGACTCGAAAGTACCATTCGAATGTGGTAAACAATTGAGGTGAATTTGAAATACAAGTACAGTAAAAGCAAACTACGTTCTGTCATTAATAGGTATAGTCAATAAGTCCAAAAAATTATTTGAGCTGTAGTTGTTCAGCACTACATAAATTTATACCACTTCCGAATTAGACTTTCGAGTGACGAGCTTTCAAAAATCGGGCCCCAGCATTGGTTTAAGTCGTTAAGGATGGAAAGGTATTCCTGAAAATAAAACTATTTAGGTAACTTATTATTAACACACAAAAACGATGCAGTTCGGCATTTATCTACCCAACGTTCTTTGTTAGGGACCCCATCGTCAGACTTGTCGTAAAATAAAATGGAACACCTTGGAAGTGTACCCTTATTGTCTTTATTCTGCCTCGCAAATCCCTTCGAATAATGCTCTGCAACAACTAGGTGTATCTACCTGCGTAATTTTCCATTTATATCACGAAATACCGTGTCTCACGTTTACCACGGTCTATTAACAAGTGTCGAACATATTGTGCTAGCGGTATTGTAACGTAACTCTATCTATTCCATTCACAGGTGTGGTACGCTGCCGTCACGCAGGTATTCTTCTCTCTGTCGGTGTGCACGGGTACCATTATTATGTTCTCTTCTTACAACGGCTTCAGACACAATATTTTCAGGTACGTAGTAAGTAATTCGTCAAAAGTGTGCACGTTGGAAATAAGTCCCCGGGGACATAAATTACAACTTGGCCTGTACCAAATAACTGCTTTTCGATCTCTCTAATACCATTAACTAAAATTCGATGGACAAAATTATTATAGTTTAGTCGACTAACTAAGTATCCTATGTGTCTTCTTAGGTAAGTATCCATATATAAGTGGTCAAAAGCGTGTCTGGTCACGCGCAGTGTGGGGTTCCGTTTGTTGACTGCCACAAAATGTAGATATTATGAATACGAATATAATAATAATTTTTCATTTTTATTCGATATCATTTTTGTTCATAGTATAGACTATGAACATATAGTTCACAGTTTCAAGTAGGTACTTTCATTTTATAAGTTGGTCGACTATTACTCGTTAAATTGTAAAGCCAACATAGCTGGGATAGTTTTTCTTTAAATTTCGTTATACAAACTACTACCATGAATTATTCACCTATCCAAATACAATCGTCTAGCTGGCAATTGGGGGGACACTTGACTCTAACGATAATTAGAACCTTAAAGCTTAGTTTATATAATAGTACCTAATAGTTTTCACCACAATATTATAAAAAAAAGAGTTAAATGCGTGGATATTGAGCTTGGAGGTCTTAAATGAATAACAAAGAATGTCTTCAAAGAGACAATAATTGAGAAATCACTCAGTGTGCACGTCCGGCACAGGTGAACGATGTGGAGAGACTGGCCCTCACTGGAGCACGTTCCGCATCGTCATTCGTCACACTACTGACTGGCTTTTATAATCAACAACGCATTATGGGACAAAACGAGAAAAAATATCATCCCTACTTTACGTGTAGGGAATTCACAAAAAAAAAATTCAAGATTTTATTTTACCACTTTGTTCGCGTAGTTAGTATGTACACTAATGCCAAATTACAGCTTTCTGACACTAAAAATCTCTGAGCTAAGCCGCGAACGGACAGACAGACAGACGAACGGACGGACGAACATAGCGAAACTAAGAGGGTTCCTTGTTGAATACGGAACCCTAAAAAGGGAAACTATCAAATGATCAAAAACAATTTTATTTGGCTCCCGCATTTTATTTTGACATAAAAGTTATCAAACTATCTTCATTAACAGGGACTCTATGATCGTCACAACCCTGGACACGTTCACCAGCTTGCTCTCCGGCATCACCATCTTCGGAATCCTGGGTAACCTAGGTTACGTGCTGCAGAAGCCCGTAGAAGACGTAGTGGGTTCCGGAGGAAGTGGCTTGGCCTTCATCTCTTACCCTGATGCCATTGCGAAGACTCCCATTCCACAGGTAAATATTTATTAAGGCTAATTCGTTAAAACTAGAAAAATGTACTATTACATTACAGATCAATTACAATTACCTATAAGGAGTTCTTCCATACTGGTCTGGGAGCAAAGAAAAAAACATACAATTTACCAGTTGCTTCTCTTCCCGCGCAGATGGTAAAAGCTCATCGAGGGAATAGGCGAAAGTCTTAGGAATCATGTTATAGGCGATGCGGCTAGCAACCCATCACTATTTTGATTTCCCTTTCTACCTATACGCCTTAATCATGTTAAACGTGGCCTTAAGGTTTTGTTACCTTAGGCTCTGTCTACCCCGTAAGAGATAAAGACGTGATATATGTATGTTATAAGGAGTATATTTTATGATGTACCTAAGTAATAATGTACGTTAACGATTGTTAAACTATAAAGTAGGGTTTCTTAAAGTGGGGTCCGTCCTTAGGGGTTCGTAACATACATATATGTGCCCGTGGCCCACAGCAACACAGTTAACCCTTAACGTATATTTCCTTAGGGTTTTTTTATATGAAAAAAATGAAAATGAAAATGAAAAATATTTATTCAGTAAGTTAAATTAGAACAGCAGTATCCGAGCTGGCGCCTCTTTTTGAGTATACGCTCCTCCACGTATTGTATCTTACGATTTAAATAGGTGTAAGAATTTATTTTACAAGGTCTAAAAAACTAAAAAACTCCAAGAAATCTATAAAGTTAAAAACAATTTTCAAGAACAGAAAATTAACAAAAATAAAATGAAACAAAAACAAAAGTAGTGTGTATTAAGCTTTGTTTTCTTTTCCTTTAATAAGCTTCGATAGTGGTCTATGGACTTTCAGAAATTCTGAAAGTGGTCCATACATACACAAATCACGTCCTTATCCCTTACGGGGGAGATAGAGCCCAGTGGTCCATGACTGCAGAAAGTTTAAGAAACACTGCTTTAAAGTGTCTTTTACATTGGTGATAATCTTAAGTTAAATGTTGATTTGTTAAGTATTAAAAAGGAAAATCACTTTAGGTTAAAACGTGAAAGTTACGAAGAAAATTATTTCCACTTTTACTGTCAAATCGCATCTCTTTCGTGTCCGGTTGGCTAGATATCTCTCTATTGTTTGCAGCTGTTCTCAGTCCTGTTCTTCTTGATGATGTCCGTGCTCGGAATAGGCTCCGGCGTGGCTCTGCTGTCCGCCATCAACACCGTCATGCTGGACGCCTTCCCCCGCGTGAAAACTATCTTCATGTCGGCATTCTGCTGCACGGCAGGATTTGCCATCGGCTTGATCTACGTGACACCGGTGAGTAATAATATTATACGAGGAATCGATTATTTTCCCCTGTGTTTTCTTATAAGTGAGTATAGCCCTTACCATTTGAAATTGGAGCTTTTCCACCCTTTTCCAACATATAACACCACACCCTAGACGAGACGCCTACAAACGTAAAACGAGCGTTTTCCAATAAACAGTCCACATGAACATTTTTTCCAGAATTTAACTATTTTGGGGTTTTCTTACTCAGAATCGTTTACCCTATCGATCCTTATACAAGAAAAAATGTGCCCCAAAATTGCCATTTCAGTTCATCACTTCTTTTAATATAGTGCCCAAGTGCGGAACGTGACGAACAGGAAAAATTATTCCATAGTAAAATCTAGCCTGTGTAAAATGTGTATGTATGTATAACTCTTTATTGTACATAAAGCACAAGAAAAAGATGAATACAGGATAACACACATGCACAAAGGCGAACATGTGGCCTGTAGGTCTTGTTACCTTAGGCTCTGTCTACCCCGTAAGGGATAAAGACGTGATTTATGTGTGTGTAAAATCTGGGACACATTTTTTCTTGTGTGAGAATCGATAGGGTCAACGATTTTGAGTAAGAAAAACCCAAAATATTTAAATTCTGGGAAAATTTAGCATGTGGACTTTTTTTAAAAAAAACGCCTACTCGCTACAGCAGCTATCTATCTCTTATGCTTAAGTAGTTTTGCCTAGTTGTGCAGCGTCAACTCTTGCGCTTGCGCTTGTCTTGTAAACTGACCCTCTGTAACAGAGCGTCTCTAACTCCTTCACGTGAACGTCTCGATTAATATGAGCAAAGTGGCACCGCCGCTAGCAACATGTGATAGCGACAAACTGTTTTCATACCGCCTACTTGACACGCGAACGCCTTCGTAACGTTTGTTACGACAAAAAACTAACACTAAATGCGCTATAAGTAGTGTAAGTAGTATTAGGTAATGTTATTTTATATTAATACTAGCTTTTGCCCGCGACTTCGTACGCGTTGATAACGCCTAAACAATAACTGAATTCATTCTACATTTAGATCGATTAAAAAATCTATCACTAATAGAAAGCTACATTGTTTCTGATTGAAATAGACTACTTTTATCCCAAGAAAATTTAAAGTTCCCGCGAGACAGAAATAACGGTTTTGACCTATTTTAAAAATAATTAAATGTCTGAGTGACAGTGTAGCTTTCTATCAGTGAAACAATTTTTTAAATCAGCCCCAAAGTTGAATGCACCTATTTCGATCCCGCGGGAATTGCGCATTTTCCTGGAGAACATGTTTTAGTGTTACAATCACCTACAGGTGTGCCAATTTGAAGAGTCTAGTTATTTCAGTTACTCATTTATTCCCTAACCCGTGGGAATTCCAAAAAATTCCTTCTTAGAATTTCTAGTTCCTCTAGGTCCAGAGGTTTAGGCTGTGCGTTGTCTGCCAGTCAGTCAGTCATGGTACTGTTTCATAGGTATAGATACTAGGGTCCTCTTCCTCTTGAATCACTATATCTAAACAACACATCAAAATCCGTTCCGTAGTTTTAAAGATCTAAGCATACATAGGGACGGACAGACAGACAGCGGAAAGCGAATTTGTTTTATACTATGTAGTGAAGCTCCGATTGACTTTGCGGGTTGCATTAACTTTGACTCGGGGGGCTATTCCAAAATTCGATGTTCTTATCCTACCGTTCATCTCACTCTCATGTTATTGACATTATAAGCGGAAAGGCACAACAGGAACTAGAAATTTAAAGCCGGACAGCGCAGAGCACATTTTAGCATTAAAATTACTAATGCGCCTGACCATAACCATTAATTTTCTTACAGGGTGGCCAATGGATACTCGACCTTGTGGACTATTTCGGCGGTACATTCTTGATACTCTTCTGCGGTATCACTGAAATAATAGGAGTAATGTGGATCTACGGTAATAATTTAGTGTTAATTTTAATTTTAAGAAATACAACTAGGTACACGGTCGTGACACTTTAAGTCAGTCAAATCCTATGCAGTTGGAGTGAGGAAAGCTTTGTTTGAGAAAAAGAAAACGAATACTGGTTAATAGCTAGTTATCTTGTCTTATATAGACAATCCACATGTTTTGCATATCAGTTCAAGATCTCCGCTGATTCTACTTTATCTCCAGACTTGCATGATACGGTATCATAATGAAGCTAATTAATCCATAAATCTAAGATTTTTTGTACTTAAGGTAACAGATAAGGTTTTGCCCAATCATTGCCATGGCACTACCGCGTGGTATTTTCATAGTCAAAACACCATGCCTGTGCCTGTACATGAAGTTTGTAGTATCTATGAGTATTACTTACTTTATTTTCTTCCGGTAAATGCAATTTCTGCACTCCATCCTATGTTACCGTCATGCAGTTCCTTATTTTTTTTTATTTTTAAGACAAGAAAATAAATTTATATATAGAGACAGGATTCTTTTCGTATTTCTAATATTACGCAGTGTAGATTATTTTCTGTTTCGCGATTTATGTGACAATAGGACTAGCTAATTACCTACTGAATTTCTTGGAGCGATCTCAGTAGTTACATATTTTCTGAACTAGGGTGCAGTAGGAATAACAAAGAATAGTATTCCACGAGTTACTGTGTTTTAAACTAAATACTGTATTTTGGTGGCAGGCTTGGAGAACGTCTGCCTCGACATCGAGTTCATGTTGGGCATCAAGACCTCAATGTACTGGCGCTGGTGTTGGGGCGTCATCACCCCCGCTATGATGTTGGTGGTGTTCGTCTATGCACTCGTCTCCTTTGACACCTTGCTGTTCGGAGGAGAACCTTATCCCACGGCTGGCTACGGTAAGCATTGGCAAATACAGATGTAAAATAGATAGTCTATTGGAAATAGTGCTCAGATAATCCTGGAGCTTTCATAATACGGATCAGAATCTATCATTTTTCATGACACTTTCAGAACTGATGACAATATCCCAGCCATGTTGATGTAGCGTTCCGAATAGCTAAAACGCATATATGTGATCGTTTCAGTTGAATTATCTTTCGCTAACATATTGCATTATGCACGGTTGTATCTCTCGCGTGTCATTCCGGACTAGAGAGGCTTAGATCATGCGCGGCTATGTAGCCACGAGTCCCTTTTTATTTAAGTACACAATTTTATAGCACTCCGAGACAAACAAGTAATTAAATACTATCCTGGCGAGCCTTGAGTAGCCTGTTCAAAGCCTTGCATCCAGGATCCTGCTTGCAGTCACTACCATTCTTATTTTGTGCATGCACGCAGGTCAGATATATAGATAGAATGAAAAATTCCCTGCATGCATACACATACACACAGGAAGTACGATTGACATTGGCACTGCAATCAGGCTCCTGTACCTATATAAAGGCTTAGAGTATGTATTTACGATATGGAACATAATTTAGGTTTTCCCTAGAAGACAGGATTAAAGTGCGTACTTAATCGGAAATAGGTAATACTAGTACAAATTTATTATCTTATTCACATAATCAATCATTATCCCACCTCAATTTGTGAGGTACTTAGGTGTGAGTTTATAAGTTGTACTTAATATTTAAAACGCAATTTGCTACGATACGCTTTTTCTGTTCATTATCTGACTGAATAATCGGCCAAGTGCGTGTTGGTTTTTTTTTCGCGTGTTTTATGTACAATAAATACTGTAGGGTATGCATATATTGTGACTAAAAGGGTAGACTTTTATAATAAACAAAATCAGTTAGCTTCCAGCCGGCATTTCACTGTCATTCCATTGGTGCAGTCGGTAGGATTCGAACCTACGCTCCCAAAGGGAAGCGCATATTGGATTTATATAAGTTTTAGCCGTCTATTAGGTACCTACCTACCTATTCGTTAATTTGCAAAGCCGTTAGCTCATCAGGACAGTATAGTATACCATAGGTCCAATTTTATTAACCTTCTAGCTGAAAGTTAGCAGCCACAAAACAAGTTATTAGTAAGTCGAATTAAGTTTTCGACTTGTTGTCAAGATTTTCAGGTAGTCGGCGCGTAATTCAAATTCTCAAATTTTCACCACTTTTGAATGATGGTGTTTTCAATAATCGGGATCTTGATTTAGTTAAAATTCATCCCCACTATATGTAAAATGACAGATTCATAACACTATAGAAGGTCACGGTAAAACTGTAAGGGCTCCGCTTTTGCCATTTTGACAACGGAACCCTAAAAACAAGCTTCACAAATTTAAATCAAATGTTATCCAAGTTATGTTTATCCAAGGACGTTTGATTAATCATAATCGTGACATTTCATACATTAAATTACAATCCACCCTAAATACATCGAATTGAACATCGATCTAGATTAGCTATGGGCGATATCTATGGTAAAAATGACATGTAAAATCCCTGGAGTATGTATAAAAATCTGCATCAATCTCTCGATACGAAGAGCCGTATTAATCCTGTGTTAGATAACATTGTACTAAAGTACAAAGCAGTATTTATAAACATCGGACATATTATCAACGGGATCTGTAATCCGCGGTTACCTTTAACGTGCTCCCGATATTTCGACGCAGTTGCATGCATGCGTGGTCTATATCTATCCCGTTGATAATAGTATGTCTGATGTTATTAACCGAGAATCTTTTAATTCTGTTAGTGCTTATTAAAAAAAAACAATGTCCATTTGTTATTTTTGTCTAGATAAAAGTATAGATTTATATGCATCTATATTTAATTAAATTAAACATAGGTACGAGTTAAAACATGTTTTTCTTTTTTAGTATCCGGATATCTGATGCTCTTTGTCGGGATTGCATTTGTTCCAATCTTCCTTGGCGTTACAATGTATAGGAACAAAACTGGAAACTTCTTCAAGGTGAGTAAAAAGAATGGACAAGAAAAGTGGTAGGTAATTGTACATCGCTGTTGCTTTTAGTGACACGAATTATATGATGATTTTTAATCTGTGATTAGGAGTTGAAGAATACTAATAATCAGTTGAAATTTTATGCAATAGTTAAGTTGCTACAATTGATGATACCTACCTATTTTAAAACCAATAATTAACCACTGCATACATGAAAACTCCGCATTAATTAAACATAAATGCTTAGTTTCATATAGCTGCGACTTCATCGTGATTACTGGATTAGGTCAATTGGTTTTTGATCACAGATTAAAAATAATCGCGTGTGTATAACGCAATTTATAACGAACCCTAATCTTTTAATGACGCAGCTTTTTCAAAACATCGCTGGCTGCACATTGAAGTGAAAAATAAATAACCGATGGCATTAAGTGAAAACCACATAACTATATTAATTTTTTCTCAAGAAAGTTTCACAAGATAAGAAAATTGAAATTTTAACAAACTTTAACGCAGTTCTCCCAAATATATCCGCTCATTCAAGATCTTCTCTCACACTTTTAGGGTCACCTATTTTCGACGAGTCAATCAACCCGGTCATTGACTGTAAATTAAATTTATTTAATAACACATCTGACCTCCTTTTTAAAATAAATCCACATATAGCACTTTATTATCCGTTTCTGTCTTTTCACACTACTCCGCAGCTGCCCCTTATGGAAATTCCCCTCCACTTTATCATCCATCGACAATTCTCTTCAGTCTACATTATCCAAAATTCTAAATATCAATTTTGACAGTATCTCATGGACCCAAGCGGTTCTCCCGATAAAACTTGGGGGGCTGGGTGTTCGCTCCTCGTCTAGTGTGGCATTACCGGCTTTCCTGTCCTCTGTTCATGGTTCGCTACCTCTCGTCAGTTCCATTTTAAACGTTTCACAGTTACTCGACGATGAGTTAGCTTGCCTGAAGGAGGCCAGTGAAGCCTGGTGTGTTTCATGTCCTGGAGCGAACATCCCAGTTCTACGGCACATACAGAAGGACTGGGACTCTCCTCGGCTAAAAGCAGAGTCCCACATCCAGGCAACCCGCTCACAGGCCGGGGCTGCAGCTGACCAGGCCCAAGTTCTCAAGCGCCGCAAATACTCTTCTCTTTTAAAGGATTATGAGTTTGCGGCGCTCGCAGTAGAGACAATGGGTCCCTGGTCGGCTGACATGAGGGCCTTCATGAGAGCCTTGTCGTCCCGGCTAATAGAGACCTCAGGAGACCCCAGAGCTGGCGCTTACCTCTCCCAGCGAATTTCTCTGGCTGTACAGAGAGGTAATGCCGCCAGTGTCTTGGGGTCTATGCCGCAGGAGGGCCTTTTAGATGGTGTTTTCTTTTTATAGTTAGGTATATTTATTTAGTTTTAAGTTTTGTATATTTAGTTAACTTTTAGATTTTATCATAGTTTAATTTTTTTTGTAATTCGATAAAAATATTTATTAAATGTATGTATAATGTAGTTCAAGAAAGTTATAATGATTTTTGAAAATACGAGTAGGTAGGGAAAAAAAGCATCCTCATAAATTGGTCATTTCTCTAAATAAATTAGTTAACTTTCAACTGAGAGAGAGAGAGAGAGAGAGAGAGAGAGAGAAACAACAACTGCAACTTCTTTTAACTAAATTCTGTAAAAAGAACAAGGAATTTTAATGCTTATACTGTTTAAAACTAGTACCTCTACTTACCGCCAAATTAATACAGTTTTATTAAAAAAATACAAGCTTTTTTGCCGATTTTACTTTTATTGACTGTGTATCTACTTGCATTGTCATCCAAACTGTACATTTTGAAAACAACCTAACATAGGTACCTACAGTCAAGTGTAATAATATGAATCTAGTCAACGTCTCAAAAAGAAGTACCACACGCTCTTACACCAGCGTAATAAGGTCGTGGGACATATTTTTGAGAAGATCGTATCGATACTTATTTTTGCACCTGACCGTACCTACCTACGAACATTGCAAAACAGAATATGCCTCAGCCGTAGCAGCTAGACGACCGCCCGTCATTTGACATATGATTTTATTATTTTTTAAATAGATTTGATTTAAAAAAAAAAATGTTTTACTGTGTTTCCAGACGTTCAAACGAGCATTCAAGGCTAAGCCATCGTGGGGACCGCGCAACATTGCCACGAAGCGGGAATGGGAGTTATTCAAGATGGACGCGAAGGCAGACCGGGAAAAGCGGACCTCATCCAAACTACACCATTGTGGCTTGAGTTTAACAGGAGGCTACAGAAAATAAGATTAATGTAAAACGTAACATAGAGTAATTAATTTATTGTACATATTTTAGCATAAATGACAATTATACCTGTACGAGTTCTGACTATTTTTTATTTACAATCTTACATGTTTTATTGTTTAGCAGTTATAACTCAACGCATTAAAGTTGAATTTGCATAGAGTCAATTAAGATTGCTATCAGATAGCTAATGGTAATAAATATGGATAAGTAGGTATGTATCGGAATTGAGAAAAGAATTGAGTTTAATAAAAACATCGTGGGGATCAAAATCTATACGGTAGTTCCACCGATCATTTAATTTTATACCGAAGACTAGCTTTTTCCCGCGACTTCGTCTGCGTCGAGTTAGTGTTTAGGGTAAAGTAAAACGCCTGCAAAAAAGTTAGTGGCAAATATTTTAAACAAATAAATCGATTCCTAGTATACAAAAGTCGCTTTCCTCTGTCTGTCTGTCCCAATGTATGCTTAGATCTTTAAAACTACGTAACGGATTTTGATGCGGTTTTTTAGGGTTCCGTACCTCAAAAGGAAAAAACGGAACCCTTATAGGATCACTTTGTTGTCCGTCTGTCCGTCCGTCCGTCCGTCTGTCAAGACCCTTTTTCTCAGGAACGCGTGGAGGTATCAAGCTGAAATTTATATCAAATACTTAGGTCTACTGCCCCTTAGAGCTGTGAAAAAATCAAAATTCTAAGCCAACGCAATCAAAAGATACAGCCGTTTATGCCGCAAATTTCCGCAAATTTTCAACTCTCAAGGGAATCAAAACCTACAAGGTAGTTCCCGTGAACGCAGAATTTTGAAATTTGGTATGAAGGTAGGTCTTATAGCACAGATTAAAGAATAATTGCGAAAACCGTAAATGTGTATGTATGTCTGTATATAGCAGTGACCAATATAAAGTAACCCCACACTGCGTACATTTTGCTTTGGAGCAGGGCTCTGCTTACACTGGTTTTATATATTTATAGATAATGATACGGAACCCTCGGTGCGCGAGTCCGACTCGCACTTGACCGGTTTTTTTTTAACAGATAGTGATTTAAGAGGATAGTTTTTATATATAATTCTACGCAGACGAAGTCGCGGGCAGAAGCTAGTTTAATATAAAATGATAAATATTAAGCATAAATGACATCACCCTTAAGGTATCGCATCTTCGTAGTAAATTTCACCCCCTTTTCACCTCCGTAAGGGATGATTTCCGAAATAAAAATCATTATATGTCCTTCTCCGGGACTATCAATATATCCATACCCATACCACCAAATTGCATGTAAACAGGTTCAGCGGTTTAAGCGTGACGAGATAACAAACAGACAGACAAACACACTTGTGCATTATATTAGTATGGAATAACATCAGCAGCTCAGCCGCTGGCGGGTAGTCTGCGAGCAAATCAATCCTTAAAGTCACTATGAAAGCTGTCTTCAGCGCAGTCGCCCACCTACCACCGATGCGAAATAATATGTCAAAACATTGAAAAAGTAGCTGTGCCCAGGTTTGTAGGTATCCCAGGCAGCTTGGTTTTTCCCGACACTTCACACAATTCTCGTTATATTTCAACCAGTTTATACAAAATCTGTCAAATTGTATATCCAAACATTTTTCGTGAATCACTCTATCTATTAAAAAAACCAGACCAAAATACGTTGCGCAGTTTTAAAGATAATAATAAATAATAATAATATCTTGGGACAATTGACACCAATTGACCTAGCCCCAAACTAAGCAAAGCTTGTAATATGGGCACTAGACAACGGATAAACATACTTATACTATACAAATACATAAATACATACATAAATACATATTAAACAACATAAACAGCAAACATAGGGACAAACAGTGGAAAGTGACTTTGTTTTATACTATGTAGTGATAATAAAATTGGAGGTCATGATGTATCTCCTAAAAATGATCGAAAAGTAGTTCCCGTTAACAGTTTTCAAAAATTTGGGAAGGCGGACGGCTCTTCACAATTAAGTAAGTAACCATTTCCAATAAGAAAAGTTGTCCACCACCACTTTGTCGGCGTAGTTAATATGTTCACGGACATAGCTAAACTATAAGGGTTCCTTGTTGACTACGGAACCCTAACAAAATGGTTAGTCTTATAATACAGAAGTACCTTAGTTTTATCAAAGCTACCTCCGGATTTGTAGACCGGGTAGGTAGGGGGGAGAGGGCTTAATCGACCACTTGTATCCGGTATCCAGAAAAAGTATGGAGAAAGTAGAGTTGGAGTTTGACCGACATTTAAAAGACTGTGTTATGGTGACTAAGCGATTTAAACCCCGCTAGTAAAAGTAATTTGTTCAAAGATGGAGGAAAAGTACTAATTTCGCACCCAAGGTCACAAAGGACATTTTGAGTCTGAAATTGATGTTTTCCGGTAAACATTCTGCTTTTTTACTTATACGAGTACCTATACGAGTGAACACCCCATACGACACGTAAGTATCTACAATAATAACGTACATTAGATGAACAATTGCAAGTTTACTTATGCTATCCTCCTTGCGGCCGAAAGTCAAATTTTGGTAGGTAGTTGGATTTCAAATCTAGTGTCATTCATGTAAAGTTCAGATTTTTCTTTGACAGTTGTCCTTTATTTATGACATTGGACGGCAGGAGGCTATGAACTCCCATGCATACTAAATTGTACCCCCTTCCTTATCGTCCAACAATGACGTGCAATAGATAAGAAATTGCAAATTAATTTATGTTATCGACATTTATGTATACTCATGTCAAAAATTGTTACTGAATTATTTGTTAAAACAACAGACCGTATCTTCGTAGAAAAATTAAGGTAATGGGGACTATCGTTTCTTTGCTCACCATTTGGCGCCACTGTTGACTAAGGTCCAGAGGTATAGCTGTCAAAGGCGACTTTATAAGATCGGCGCCGAAACAAAGTTTTAAATCTTGAATCTCATGAAGTTTATTAATTACTAGCCTTCCGTCCGCAGCTTCGCCCGCGGTAAATTAATTTTCCCGTAGGAAAAGGTATTTTCCCGCGGTAAAAAGTAGCCTATGTCACTCAGTGATAATGTAGCTTTCTAACGGCAAAAGAATTTTTGAAATCTGTCCAGTAGTTTCGGAGCCTATTCAATGCAAACAAACAAACAATCAAATTTTTCCTCTTTATAATATTAGTATAGATAAATAACTATCATCATAACGAGTAACTATGCCGCAATGTTGTGCAGTTCTGTTTTGTTCGGAAAAAAACCGCATTCAAATCGGTCACATTCATCGCCAAATAATCCATATTTGCGATAATTTCATGACGGAGATCACTTTTCAACAGGTAAATGAAAGAAATTATAATTTACTAGCTGTTGCCCGCAACTTCATCTGCATAGAATCCGTTTATCGCTATCCCGCGGGATAAAAAGTAGCCTATGTGTTATTCCAGACTATAATCTAGCTATGTTCCAAATTTCATCCAGATCTGTCAAGCCGTTCTGGCGTGAAAGAGTAACAAACATCCAAACATACTCACAAACTTTCACATCCTACTAATATTATCCTACTAATATTATAAATGTGAAAGTTTGTGAGTTTGGATGTTTGTTACTCTTTCACGTCAGAACGGCTAGACAGATCTGGATGAAATTTGGAACATAGATAGATTATAGTCTGGAATAACACATAGGCTACTTTTTATCCCGGAAAATGAACGGGTCCCGAGGGATATATGATGATGACGATGATGATGAATATATTACTACTAAGTGGGTACTATTACTACTATTTATTACGTTGAGATTTGTGATTGCAGGTAAGAAATCAAATTATTAGTAAAATTAGTAAAATATGTCCTACTAATATTATAATTGTGAAAGTTTGTATGGATGTTTGGATATTTGTTACTCTTTCACGCCAGAACGGCCGGACAGATCTGGATGAAATTTGGAACATAGATAGATTATAGTCTGGAATAACACATTTCTAATTTCTTTCTTTCTTATTCCGGAAAATTGCGTAATTCCTGGGGGATAGCGATAAAGATAAAGCTAGATAAAGCTATTTAGGATATATTTTAGGACAGCCCTATAGGTTAGGTTGGGTTTGTTTTATAAAAATCCTGCAATATTTAGTTTCAGAAAAATTAAGGCAGCGGGGCAATGCGGGGGGCTTGCTTGCACGTTTGCTTGAGTCCTTGCTTTGCATGCTTGATTGCATACTTGCTTTCATGCATGCTTGCATGCTTGCGTGCTTACTTGCATGCATGGATGCTTGCGTGCTTGCTTGCACGCTTGCTTGCATGCTTGCTTGCCTGCTTGCATGCCTGCTTGCATGCCTGCTTACATACTTACATGCTTGCATGCATGCTTGAAAGCTTGCAGGTTTGGTTGCTCGCTTGCTTGATTGCTTCATGTTCAGGTTCATGCATTCTCGCTGAGTGCTTGCTTGCACGCTTGCATGCTTGCTTGCATGCTTGCTTGCATGTTTGCTTGCCTGCTTTCATGCCTGCTTGCATGCCTGCTTGCATACTTACATGATTGCATGCTTGCTTGAAAGCTTGCAGGTTCGCTTGCTCGCTTGCATGCCTGTTTGCATGCCTGCTTGCATGCCTGCTTGCATGCCTGCTTGCATGCCTGCTTGCATACTTACATGTTTGCATGCATGCTTGAAAGCTTGCAGGTTTGGTTGCTCGCTTGCTTGATTGCTTCATGTTCAGGTTCATGCATTCTCGCTGAGTGCTTGCTTGCATGCTTGCTTGCATGCATGCTTACTTGCATGCATGCTTGCTTGCCTGCTTTCATGCCTGCTTGCTTACTTACATGCTTGCATGCTTGCTTGAAAGCTTGCAGGTTCGCTTGCTCGCTTGCAGGTTTGCTTGCTCGCTTGCATGCCTGCTTGCATGCCTGCTTGCATACTTACATGCTTGCATGCATGCTTGAAAGCTTGCAGGTTTGGTTGCTCGCTTGCTTGATTGCTTCATGTTCAGGTTCACGCATTCTCGCTGAGTGCTTGCTTGCACGCTTGCTTGCCTGCTTTCATGCCTGCTGCTTGCATGCCTGCTTGCATGCCTGCTTGCATACTTACATGCTTGCATGCTTGCTTGCTTCTTTGAAATGCTCATGGTTCACGCGTGCGAAGCCGCGCGCAAAAGCTAGCTTTAGCTTTCATGCCTGCTTGCATGCCTGCTTGCATGCCTACTTGCATACTTACATGCCTGCATGCATGCTTGAAAGCTTGCAGGTTTGGTTGCTCGCTTGCTTGATTGCTTCATGTTCAGGTTCATGCATTCTCGCTGAGTGCTTGCTTGCACGCTTGCTTGCATGCTTGCTTGCATGCTTGCCTGCTTGCATGCAGGCTTGCTTGCCTGATTTCATGCCTGCTTGCATACTTACATGCTTGCATGCTTGCTTGAAAGCTTGCAGGTTCGCTTGCTCGCTTGCATGCCTGCTTGCATGCCTGCTTGCATGCCTGCTTGCATACTTACATGCTTGCATGCATGCTTGAAAGCTTGCAGGTTTGGTTGCTCGCTTGCTTGATTGCTTCATGTTCAGGTTCATGCATTCTCGCTGAGTGCTTGCTTGCACGCTTGCTTGCATGCTTGCTTGCATGCTTGCCTGCTTGCATGCAGGCTTGCTTGCCTGATTTCATGCCTGCTTGCATACTTACATGCTTGCATGCTTGCTTGAAAGCTTGCAGGTTCGCTTGCTCGCTTGCATGCCTGCTTGCATGCCTGCTTGCATGCCTGCTTGCATACTTACATGCTTGCATGCATGCTTGAAAGCTTGCAGGTTTGGTTGCTCGCTTGCTTGATTGCTTCATGTTCAGGTTCATGCATTCTCGCTGAGTGATTGCTCGCACGCTTGCTTGCATGCTTGCTTACCTGCTTTCATGCCTGCTGCTTGCATGCCTGCTTGCATGCTTGCTTGCATACTTACAAGCTTGCATGCTTGCTTGAAAGCTTGCAGGTTCGCTTGCTCGCTTGCTTGATTGCTTGCTTCTTTGAAATGCTCAAGGTTCACGCGTGCGAAGCCGCGGGCAAAAGCTAGTTTATAATATTAGTCACGAAGCCCGCCAAAACTAGTGAAAAGTGAATGTTATTGGACCTCACGCGACACTAGCGCCTCTAGCGGCAAATTCACATGCGATGCTAGGACCATTTTAGGGTTCCGTACCTCATAAGAAAAAACCGGCCAAGAGCGAGTCGGACTCGCACACCGAGGGTCCCGTACAAATTCGGCTCGTGAATATAAAATCCAGTGTTTGCAGAGCCCTGCTCCTAAAAGAAATGTAGGCAGTGTGAGGTCAGGGTATAATAATAAATAATAAATTTCTTTATTCGGGTAACTGGGACCCACAATTTGTTAGTTACATAATTGCTTATTGCTAATGTTAGTAAGTATAAAAGATATACAGAAACCACTACTGCACGTGACCGTTCGAAATTGCACGGCAGTGGGTCATGAATGGGCAGTCTAGCCTATCCGAGATCAATAATGGCTGTTTACTTAGACAGACGAACGTTAAATAAACAGATTTTTAGATTTATTTCATCAGCTGATGTGCCTTAAAGAGCTACCTTCATACCAAATTTCAAATTTCTAGGACAACTGGCTGAAAGACTTTTTTGACTGTCCATTTAAATACCCAATATAAAATGACCTCACAGTGCCTACATTTTGCTCAAAACCAGAACTCTACTAACAATGGATTTTGTATACACGTGCCGAGTTTGTACGGAACCCTCAGTACGCGAGCCCGATTCGCACTTGACCAGTTTTTATGCCAAAATATCCGCAATTTTATCAGCTGCATTGTTCCAAACAATTTTTATTGAAAGTGTGCTATACTTTCAACGAAATTTAATATTAATTTACGCAATTGCTACTACTACTACAAGATTTTCCCTTTTTATTTATTAAGTTTTTGTACGAGCAATTTTTCGAATGAATTATCTTATATTATTATAATCTTAATGTTAAAATGTCACAGATTAAAAATTCCTAAGCTAGGTAATTTGGAAAACAATTTAAATACGGTGAACTACTAATTATTCAAATTTTTTAATAGATAATAAAGAATTTAGTTAAAAATTACAAGAATGTTAATAACGCAATTTTAAACATGAAAAAAAAAACCGCTGGAAATTTAACTAAAAAAAATTGGTGCTTTTTCATCCTTGTTGAACGATCTACTATTATTTTTCTGCAGTATATTCATCGGCAGCCCAAGTGCATTTCGGTTTGCTGTGTAAGCATATCAACTTCTTAACTTACCATGCCTCTACTTTATTGCCATAAATTACACTACACATCGCTGCTTTTATTCGGGTATTCGGGAGAACGAAAAAGATGTCAGTAAATATATTTTTTTTTATTCAGCAACGGGGATGAAGAGACCGAAAACAAGAAACAGGAAGCCAAGTATATACGAGCATGCTGTTTTGTGGCAGTGGTACGTAAAACACATGAAATTAACGGGTTACAGATTAAAACAGGTACAGAGGCACACTTATCCTTAAAAGGGACGTCTTCCAGGGATGTTAACCTTCGAACAATCGACAAAAAATTATGAAACACACAAAGAAATTATACTTATTAAAAAACATACACCTAAAATTAGCCCAAATACCTAAATAGGTGCACCTAACGCAGCTGTTAGATACTGTGCATATCCGATACTCACAAGTAGTATATCATATCTACATTTACCGTGAATACCGTGATAGTACAAAGTTATCTGTTCATCAAAGTCACTGCTCTCTTAAGTTTTAGGATTCTGTACCTCAAAAGGAAAACACGGAACCCTTATTCTGGATCATTCCTTTTCTTAAGAACACTGGATCTCCAGTGCTAAAATTAATATCAAATACGCTAGTCTGCCTACCCTTGAAGATCTGAACAAATCAAACGATGTCTTCCTGTCTATGTCTGCGACTGATGCAAAATAACCCCAAACCGCGCAGGTACATTTTGCTTGTGTGGGCAGGCCTCGGCTATACACGATTTTAATAATTTATCGAACTATTTATAGGTAGGTAACTATGTAATTTGTATTTAATAAGTCGGAAAATGGAGGGCGGAAGACGTAAAATATAATGGCTTCGTGACATCAGGGGGGTTACCACAATCGCTTAATGCGTGCCAAGTTCTATTCAGCGTAAGGGACAGAGCTATGTGGCTGCATAACTATGTCCCTTACGCTTTACGCCGTCACGCCAACATAACATTTGCCTTAGTGACTGTACCCAAATCTTTGTGTTATCTTATATCTCTTGATATCTTAAAATTCCAAAGATACTATCGGCCATAAATAGGTCGAGAATAGCCAAATAGACTCTCATTTCGTCGGCACATGTAACTGGTGTGCATAGGTGCACAAATAAGTTTAAATGGTGATTATTTTATTTTATGAATATTAATCGCGTTTATTAAAATTGATTGAAATTGAGATTGCACTATTTGTGCACCTGATGATAATATTTACTTCGTTCAAAAATATCCAGTTATCTAAATTTTCGCATGTTAATGTTGTGGATTCTTTGAATTATACTAAAGATTTATCTTGAGCCCTCTCTATAAGCCCATCGAAAATGTGCGGGCAAAACACCACTCAAAAACAATTAATGCTACAGGCAATGTTGTCAAAAATGTTGTGTGTCAAAATAAACATACAAGTTTAATTAAATATACTTATGTATAAACAGGACACAAGCCAAGAGAACGCGGCCGAAAATGGTCAAACAAATGTAGCGTTTGATGCTGCACCAGAGACCACCATCGATGCACCACTAGCAGAGTTAGCTAGCAACGGACACAGCTCAGTCATTGTAAGTCTATAGCCTCGCCTCCTAGGTCTGAACATGTTTTAACTAGTGCTTAAGACCTGGCCTTATACTCCGAAATTCGATTTTCGAAGTTCATTTCGTTATTCTACTAGATCATTAATTTGAGAGTGAGAGGAAAGGTATCACACGAACTTCGGAAATCGAATTGTGCTAAATTTGAATTACGTACATTTATAGAATCTAATCAACTAGTCGAAAATTTTATTTGTGCTGTAGTTTCGTAGCAAAACACAGATTTTTATCACTTTCGAGTGATTTGCATTCAAAAATCGGATCCTCCTAGTGCTGTACTATTAAGCTCGCTCAAGACTCGCATTTTCTTACAAAACGTACCTACCTATACAGTCCGGATTTTAATTTATCGACTCTAACTACGTAAACACTCATTATTTTAAGTAGGTGGTTAAAACATTTTTCCTTTGCTTCAAAATTAATGTAACGGCTTAAATTTCGTGAGTGGTTTACATTACAAATATACGTTCACTCTCGGGTTCTGGTAACGGTACACCAGGAAAAATACTTATACAAATTATATACAAAAAACTGCATAACATGTGTATCGCACTTTTTTTCAGGAACCTACAGTAACCGTGGTAGAAAATGTCCCCGAAAAAAAATTTGCACCGCCGATGCCAGAAAAAGTTGATCTTGTGACAGACGAACCGAGGAAAAAACAGGTGCGTATTACATTCATCAGTAACGTAAAATGAAAAATTCGTTGTTAAGACTAAATAGATACAAAGAATACGGTTAGCAAAGTGTAAAAATAAGTTTTATGGTCAAAGAACTGCATTTAAAAATCGACAGTTCGGAAAGTTATTTTCATTTGGCAGCAAATTTAAATGGTACGTTATTAATTTGAGTGACATTTTCGATTGAGCGGTTGATCTCAGAAATCGGCCCCCAGTCTAGCCAGGGTATCTAAGCAAATCAGCCATATACATATTATAAACTTTTGTCAACATTATCTAAAGTCACGTTAACAAAAGCGTGGAAATAAAACTGCGTAGGTAGGTAAATAGTCAATTAATATATAACTGTCATTAGATTACTTAGATACTTTCAATTTAAAAATATAAAAATCCTAGTAATATTATAAATGCGAGTTTGCGAGGAAGGATGGAGCATGTGACGATGTGAGTGTGTAGGTTGGTTCCTTCTTCACGCTGAAACGACTGGATGGATTTGAATAAAATTTGGAACTGAGATAGCTGGTATCCTAAATTAACATAGGCTACTTTTTATCCTGGAAAATTGCATAGTTCCCGCGGGATAGCCATAAACATGTCAAAGGTCGTAGCTGCCTAGAGTCACGACGTTAATAATTATTGCAAAATATACTATGACTATCAGTTCTTAAGTGTACCCAGACGAAGTCGCGCGCAGAAGCTAGTTAAGAATAATTCTATTCAAAATCCGGCTTGACAATAATGGTATGTTAATCGATAAAACCACAGTCCACATTCAATAGATTACAGACAACCAATTTGATTCGCAGGCCACCACAGAACCTTGTCATAATGACATTAACGTCTTTCGATAATCACTGTCGCTAATACCTAAGTAAAATTATTTATCTACAATGATAAGGTTCTAAAGTGGCACAGGTACCAAATTGGTACAATGTAAGAATTTACGATTTTTTTGTTGTTTAATTAGTTTACGTACCTATACCTAAATAAAATAAACAAACCTTTATTTCTTGTTTAGTTCTAAACACAAGTTAAATAGATAAATGAACGAGCACAGCGATAACGAATTAAAAATATATAAAACAGGTTAATACACAATACACAAACATGCCACAATAAACGATATGTTTGTTTACTTAATTTATACATAGTTTTTACTCAGCTTTAAATTCATTTTCTTATTGATTAAATAAAGCAAACTTGTGTATATGCGAAGAAGAAGTTGACAGATATTATAATTTTGAATAAAATGTTATAAAAATAATTAATTAATTAATCGTAATTCTTGTTTCACTAAATTTTTTCTAACGTTTCGTTCGCGAGCACTTTTTTTAGGAGAGTGACGAATTTTAAAATGCTTTTAAACTTTTAATGACAACATAATAATTTATTTGTATCCAAATCATGATAATGTATTTTGTCAACGTTTCTCGCATACCTATTGTGTTCGATGTATGGATTTTATAGCATGTATGGTTATGTACCTATGTGTTTAGATTTGCCTTTCAGTTTTACAATATCTTGAAAAATCAGAATTACCCAAGCTACTCGTAGACATAAAACAAACACTTACACTTACAAAAACTTATATGCTATAAGTCATATCATGACAAAATCTGACATAGGTGGAACCTTATAAATTTGAGCTGTCTAAATGTAACTTTTATGTAATCATGGTACAGCTGGGGAGCGTCCATTAATTACTTGACCCCCCCCTTCCCCTTGGTGCGATGTTGTAAGTTTTTTCTCGACACACTCCCTCCATCCCCAATCTCACATGAGATTTTTAATTATTAGTATTTTGGATAAACACAATTTGATTAATTATTTTTATTTAAGTAGCAGACTAGAATTCACATTAAGTTAAAGTTCGACTTTTACAATACCGGAGCCAAATTCACACCGTTTTCTGCTAGAAAAAAATTACGTGATATTTGCCAAGACCCCCCTCTCCCTCAAGTGAGATTTAGTAAGATTCGGCTAGACCCCCCCCCCCCCCCCCCTCTTAACCTTAACACCTTACGTAATTAATGGACGCCTCCCATAAAGGTAAAGAAATTAGAACCATATATTTACTAACTAAAAGTAGCCAATCAAGACTTTATTTTATCTGTAGGTAGCCCAACTTGATTGGGTGTTTCCCTGAGTCCCACGGATCGCTAAGTTTACTAAAACGATATACCTAGAGTCTTGTTACCCATCTTTGGTTACTTCGGATTAATTAATTTAAATTGGCATCTGCTTCATATCGTAGATACGTAATTATTAATGAAGTAAACTAAACCCTATTTTACATGGACAATTGTTAAAAACACTTTTAATATTTTCAGGGTGAAGACAGGGCAGCAAACCGTCCACAATGGGACAACCAGCTTGAGTTCCTCTTCTCTTGCATTGCCATGTCAGTAGGGCTCGGCAATGTGTGGCGGTTCCCCTTCGTAGCTTACAATAATGGCGGCGGCGCCTTCCTCATCCCCTACCTTATAGTATTGGTTCTCATAGGAATGCCAATGTACTTCCTAGAGACAGTGCTTGGACAGTTCAGCAGTAGTAACTGCGTGAGAGTATGGGCTCTTTCACCGGCTATGAAAGGTACGCTAAGTATGCTTAGATTGCATGAACTAGAGTTAAAAACAAACAAATGTATGTGCCTAACATACCTACCTAATATTGCTTGGTTCTTTTGACTTTGCATATAACTAGCACTGCACATATATACAATACAATACAATACAAATACTCTTTATTGAACACCACAAATCAGTACAAAACAATACAGAAACAAAGAACAATGTAGACAATATACTAAGCAGATTGCAATTTAACTTATATTTTATGTAGCACGAAACGAATTTCTTACCTCTCATAACCTGACTGGAATGGGTAGTTAGGGTTTCTTCCAATCTCCTTAGGTTTATTACTCGCAAAACAAGACATTTAACTACCTATATATATTAGTTAAAAAATAAATTCGTAAAAGCAGATATTTTATTTTATTGTTTCATGGAAGTTAAATTAATAATTAATGCAAATAACTTTTTGCAGTATCCAGAACGAGTGATTAACGTATTATAATTTTATTACTATTATCTATGTGTTGTAAAATAATACTATCAGTTATATCTGTGTAATTGAGTTCACTTAAACAACAAATAACAAGGGCAAATTTCGCAATGTATGGTGATATACGTACAAAAAACATAAACGCGTTTAAAGACAAACTTAGTTTTAATTTTACAAACTTTTAATTTATTAGTTTCACCTTTCCCGTTGTGTGTAGGATAGGTACTTATAGATAACAGTGCAAGTAGGTACAGTCAACAAAGAGTATATTCAGCAAAAAAGCTTGTAACAAAAATGTTTTTTTAGGTCATAGTAGTTTTCAAAAATATTCATAACAAGAACACAGCGGTGTAAATAACGCCCATATCTTTATCAATTACTACTAGTGTTAAATTATTATTTTTTATTACGATCATTATTTTATGGTGGCGTTAACCACCCCCGTCTTTTGTTTAAGGTACGGGCTACGCGCAAGCTCTTGGCGCGGGCTATGTGCTTTCCTATTACGTGTCTATTATCGCCTTGTGCCTCTACTATTTGGCGATGAGTTTCCAATCCACACTGCCGTGGGCCATCTGTCTGCCGGAATGGGAAAACTGTGTCCCATCCGGCGAAATCGTTAACGGCACGGAGTTAGATGGAGACGCCGTCAGCAGCGCAGAATTATACTTCACGTGAGTTTTTACTTTATTGTTACCGAACTCCTATCTATAGATTTCACGTTTACGATTATTACCAAACCGATAAAAAGGGGAAATCGGAGATAGCAAGTAAGCTTTATCTAACATACCTACCTAATTCGATAAAGTTATCTATCGGCTCAAGCAGCTGATACAATTAATATTTATCAACACGCGATAGATAAAACATATGATGAAAAAATCCTCCATCCGCGTCATGCGTTTCAATGAGCCAGAAAGCTTGATTATCTATTGTGGGCAGGCTTTGCTTTTTCAAAATGGGCATGTTTTTCTAACAAGATTAGTAGGAACCAAACTGACAGATACCTACCTCCTACTTACTAGTCGCACTTTATTCTAACCCAAAAACGCAAAAAATGCAGTTCGACAAAAATGCTTAAGAGTTGTCTCATAATACCGATAAAATAAGATACTTATCATTACGTCATTAGGTATCATTACGTGTTAAATAATAAATAAATATCATGGGACAATTTACACCAAATGACAGTCCCAAACTAAGCAAAGCTTGTAATAAGTAGGTATGTATGTATAGTATGTTTATTTGTATATTTAATTTTGTTTGTAATAAGTAAAGTAGGTTTACATCATTTTCACACATTGACTTTAATAATAGCTACCAATAACCTTATATTTTGTTTCAGTCAAACGGTTCTTCGTCAACTAGATGGCATTGAAGACGGAATCGGTTAGTTTATACAGGGCATCCATAAATAATATTAGTATTTTTTGTACAACTAAGCTCTACTTGCCTTCTAGGGGCCTTCCCAAACTTTTTCTTACGTCTTTATGTTTTGTTTGCTGTTGTAGCGCGTCTATCCGTGTACCCGTCTTACAGGATAATTATGATTGAAACTAAAACAAGGCAGTTTCCCGAAAGTATGTGGCTTATTGCATGTTGGTAACATATTGTTTATTTTGTTAAATAGGGACTCCACTGTGGGACTTAACGCTTTGTCTTCTGGCCTCATGGATAATCATTTTCGTGATAGTGGCCCGTGGAGTGAAGAGCTCGGGCAAAGCTGCTTATTTCCTGGCTATTTTCCCGTACATTGTCCTGTTCATTTTGCTCATCAGGTAAGGAAGTCTTTACATACATAAGGACAGACGAAAAATGACATATGTACCAACGTTCTTACTAATAATAATAAAATAATGATTTCAAAGTTGCTCCTGAATAAATTTTTAAATCGTTATTTTTTTGTAATCGTTATTTCAGGGCTGTGACTCTACCCGGCGCCAGCAATGGCATAGCTTTCTTCTTTACCCCAGAGTGGGAAAAGATTTTAACATTAGAGGTCAGTTTTCATACGATAATTAGGTAGTCGACTAAGCCGATTTGTGTAAAAACCAAAATACTAAACCGTTTTTAACGAAATTTCTACGGGATTAAGTAATCCAAAAGTATTATTTTTATAGGTCTGGTATGCGGCAGTCACACAAGTATTCTTCTCACTCTCGGTGTGTTCTGGCGCTCTAATTATGTTTGCTTCGTATAATGGATTCGATCACAACGTTTACAGGTATGTTTTACCTCCTTGCTTCAAGTGCTTGTTCAAGTAATAAGTGGCGAAAAATCGGAAAGTTCGTAAAATGTTCCACTTAATTTCACATTCAGTTTGGTACTTGATTATGATATTTTTATCTGATTGAGTTTAGGAAATTCCGATCCCTTATAGATATGGTGGGTCCACACGACAAAGTTTCTCGCTATTGGTATATTTATGTCTTACTTATGTATAATTAGCGTAATTAAGTGTAATGTTTTGGTGTTTCAGGGTCTCTATCATAGTATCAGTTCTGGATACGTGCACAAGTCTGATATCAGGAATAACAATATTCGGTATTCTCGGCAACTTGGCGTACGAACTGAACTACGACAACGTCGAGGACGTCATAGGGTCAGGAGGAACGGGGCTTGCCTTCATTTCTTATCCGGACGCCATTGCTAAGTCTCCCTTCGCGCCACAGGTATGAATAATATGAGTTGATATTATCAACTGAATTTCGTAATAGCTTTGCCTGAAGTACATTTTTTGTAGTTCATGGCTTGGCAACTACTTAAATCTTTAAGCTATGAGTTTTTTTTTAATGGTTATTTATAAGCTTGGATCATTTGAGAATGAACATGTCTGAAGCTATGAGTTGTTTAAGAAAAATATGCACAAAATAGAGCCGAAGGAAACAAGACCTAAAGGCCACGTATCGTATCGCCTATAAATATGATTCCTAAGATTTTCGCCTATTCCCGCGATGGGCTTTTACCATCTGCGCGGGAAGAGAATCAACTGGTACATTTTATGTATTTTCTTTACTCCCAGACCAGCATGGAAAAAAAAATATTTTTTAAATAGGTATTGCATTTTGTATGAAAAACTTAAGTCCTCGTACAGTCCGTCTCTCAGTTTTTTTTTTTTAATATATATTTAAACATTTGTCACAAATCGTAATCAGTGACTATTAACTATCTCGCTAACGGGGTGTTTTTACGTAGCAAGGTTGTTTCCCTAATTTTCTCCAAAATCTGTCGTAGCTAAACCTATTAAAATGTTTTATACTTAAATGTGCTATAAAAGCCAAGTAGTATCAGCTGCAAAAATATCGGTAGGTAGGAATTTGTTAGCACTTTAATACATTAAACAAAAATATCCGTCTTTGCATAATCAATAATGCGATTATATTCTGAGTAACTTATTGATAACAAGTTCAATAACAAAAGGAAATAACCCGCATAATAAGTACTAATGATATCAAATAATGATCAGTGGTATCTCAATAGGTACATCATATATTTTCTTTGTTGTGCGATTATTAACATGTGCCAAAAATTTCACTTCTAGGGTTCCGTAGTTGAGACACCGTATCTACCTATGTATAGGTTATATCTGCACTATTTACATAGTCAGCTCAAAGGGCGTAACCAATTTGTATACATCACAAAGTCGCTAAAAATGTAAACGTATGCCATATTAACTACATTACTAGATTACCCGCGACCTCAACCGCGCAGAATCAAAATTTGCGCTATAACTTCTTCCGGTCTCGCATCGAAAATGTACAGAAACCATCAAAATGCGAGTCGTATAGAGTAAGATCCCAGAGCGATCAGACATAACTTATTTTCAGACGAATGAAACCTTAAGTTTTCAGTAGCGTCTCGTGTGCCTTGAATACCTACGCGCTTGTGAAAACTTGCCGAGTGACACCTGGGCAGGTACCAGGTGAGAAAGGTAACTAAAAATAAGAGTTATTTAACTTAAATTCAGATGGCTGATTTTTATATATATCATGTAGAATATTATTTTAAAGCAATATCATAAGTGTCAGACACTTTTGATGGACCAGAGCTTTTGTCAGACGCTTTTAAGCTAGGTACCCAAAAAATAAATGAACTTTACTTATTTTTACACGTCTGATTTTTGAATATGTTATTGAAGTATTTATTTAAAAGTTATATTCAATCAGTCAGACAAATTAGAGTGACCAAACATCCCCTAAGACAAAAATTGTTCAGCCAGAAGTATGAGGGCGAGAGCACTATTGCGCATGCGTTTCAGAGTGAGTGAGACGTCCATAATAACTCGGTTCCCCTTCTTAAACTCACCATCTGTTTCAATCTACTGTGTACCTATGTGCTGTCTTTTTTTACCTGTGAAATTTATAGTATTCCTGTTAAAATTAATTTTGTTGAAATAAAAATGCAAAAATGTCAGATCGAAAACAGTAAGTATTCTTAACACATTTAATTTTTTTACTTTGAGGCGCATGCGCAATAGTGCTCTCGCCCTCATACTTCTGGCTGAACAATATATTTGTCTTAGGGGTTGTTTGGTCACTCTAGTTTGTCTGACTGATTGAATATAACTTTTAAATAAATACTTCAATAACATATTCAAAAATCAGACATGTAAAAATAAGTAAAGTTCAGTTATTTTTTGGGTACCTACCTTAAAAGCGTCTGACAAAAGCTCTGGTCCATCAAAAGTGTCTGAAACTTATGATATTACTTTAAAATAATATTCTATATGATATATATAAAAATCAGCCATCTGAATTTAAGTTAAATAACTCTTATTTTTAGTTACCTTTCTCACCTGGTACCTGCCCAGGTGTCACTCGGCAAGTTTTCACAAGCGCGTAGGTATTCAAGGCACACGAGACGCTACTGAAAACTTAAGGTTTCATTCGTCTGAAAATAAGTTATGTCTGATCGCTCTGGGATCTTGGACTAGTATGTACTTTAGCACAAAGGGTTTCGTACTACCTAACTACCTCAACGAAATAAACCCGTTTCTTGCATGGACACCCACTTCCATTATTTTTTATCCCGTCCTTTTGTTCTGTGGTAATTTTGAAAAATTACTTATGACGCCTACTACGTAATCTTCAAATAACATGCACAATAACTCTTATTTAAAAGACACTAAGGCATAGTCATTTATTTTATAAGGCAATTTTAAACCGTATCATCTTTAAATTAAGTATGAAGTGTCCATTACTACTGTTTGTCAGCTTAAAGTGCCCAACACTGGTGCAGTCACCCTAAGGTTAATAACTTCAAAACACGCAATTCGTCAAACGTATAAGAGCAGCTACTTTTCAATAAAATCGGGACGTCACAGATCTTCAAAGGCATCGAGGTAGTCAGGCTGATCATAAAGATCTGAACATTTATGGAAAATATACCTTAACTTTGTAACGAACAGTTTAAATTACAGTGAATCATGCATGCAAACGAGTACACTATTATGTGACATCTTTCATTTTGGCATGACGTATGAGCCATATTTGTATTTTGTTTGGATTTCGAATCTATTATTATACAGTGTATAAGTAGGTAAGGTTTATTTCCCATAAATGTTCAGATCTTTATGATCAGCCTGACTGCGTCGATACCTTTGACGATATGTGCTTCCTGGTATTTTTACCTCATTAAACGTGTAGGGACATAAGTAAAGCCAACCATGAAAAATTAATTAAAAGCCTTATTAAAATACTTCTATAACTACTTACTAACATACAAAATCTTGTAATTACTTTATCTGAAAGCGTTTTCTTTTTGCAGCTATTCTCGGTTCTATTTTTCCTGATGATGGCAGTGCTTGGTGTTGGGTCGGGCGTGGGTCTGCTCTCTACGATAAACACCGTGCTCCTGGACGCCTTCCCCCGGGTGCCCACTATCTACATGGCCACTGGTGCCTGCATATCAGGATTCCTAGTTGGACTTGTTTACGTTACTCCGGTTAGTAATTATGAGTATAACAAAATCCAACCCACATCCTCTTCCTTCTTTCAACTCTATCGACGTTATAAAGTCGCGAATCGTAGGCGTCAAAGTAACAAACATAATTTGTACATAAGTATTATAATCTAAGCAGTATTGACATGATATTTCTTCCCCGTTTTCTCGTGGTCCTACTGATAATGTCCTATTAGTAGGACCACGATGAAGACCTATTTTTGTCTGTCCTACTTTATATTTGTATGCAAAATCCACCTCCTATATATTGTTCAGGGTGTATATTATGTAGCTATGTTGTTCAGGATTATTATAAAACAAACCTAACCTGATCTATACAGTTCCTGAGAAATATACAGGTGTTTTAAATAATTGGCAAGCGCTACATAGGCACACAGTAGGTCAGCAAGAAATAGTTCTCCCTCGTGGTCCTACTAATAGGACAAATCAGTAGGACCACGAGAAAATGGGTTATTTCTTTAACGTTGAATATGTTTTCAGGGTGGACAGTATATTCTGGAGATAGTAGATTATTACGGAGGAACTTTCATGAGACTCTTCGCAGCAATTATCGAAACTATCGGCATCTTCTGGATTTACGGTAAGCACCTAATCTAAATCTCAAACGATCACAAATATGTGAATTTTTGATGAATCATAAGAAGTTTTATGGTATGCTCCAATTCGAAAACCATCAATTATCCGATTTATCTTGTCCGATTTCAAAAATACTTCACGATTGCAGGTATTTTTGTAAAAGTACTTTTGACCTTTGTTTGACCTAACAACTCGGTTTCTTGTGAGAGTCAGGCATTAAATGTTAAGCCACAAAAATGAAAAAAAAAGTTAAGCTGCGGTAACTGTCAGGCTGTCACTGTCACGTCTACATCATAACAAAACATTCCTTCCTACATAATCTACAAACGTTAGAAATAAAAGCAAATTCAAAGTATAAAACTGTGAAATACGCGATGGATATTTATGAAAAATGTTTTGTGCCGGGTTGCAACAATGATTTGAACAATAGCCACACAAAATCGAAAAGAAGAAGAAGAGAAAAGAGAAAATTTGCGCAAGGAATGGTGTACGCAAGCTAATGTGGAATATTTCAAAGTTTACACAATGTATTGTTGCGAAAATCACTTTTCTCAAAAATGTCCGGTAAAGTCGTCATTGTTAACTACATATCAGAACAGGAAGTTAATTGTTGCCGGTCAGTCCAAAATTTAAAAAAAAAACATTACTGTCGCGCTAAACTCTCCAGTAATGTTGCATACAAATTCCATTACTGTCTAGTTATTAACTTTTTAAAAATACAAATCACCATTATAAAATAAAGGCACAAGACTTAAAACACCAAATTAAAAAAAAAAGCTAATACGACAACGTGTTTATCTGTATCTGTAGCTTTAGGTGTTCTGGGTAGAAAAATACTCTCTTCAAATGCCATTGATAGAAAAAGGCGGCAAAACAAAACAATTTTCACTATTTTGTTTTCATTTATTTTTGTTCTTGTTTATTTTCGATTTTTGAGAAAAGCACTATACTTGCCTCGGCCAGAATAGCATTGCTGGCTTCGTATTATTAAACGGACTCGCAAGCTCGTCCGTTCAAACCAATACTCAGCCAGCAATTGCCTACTTCCTGGCCTAGACAGTAATGTACTATTAATGAAGTAGGAGTCGGGAAAGATGTACAGGGATCAAACGTTGTGTTCTGTGGTCAAACGAGAAAAACAAAAACAGCACTGAAAACAATAATAACACCAACGGACGGAACGATACGACCACTTTGAACATTGGCTGACGTTGACATCACACACACATTCACAGATTTATGACGTTGACGCATAGACAAAAACGTTTTTTTTTATTGCTGAACGAAGGCGATTGGGATCGTGCATAACTTACCACCTGCTATGGGTGGTGTAGTGGTATAGCACGCGTCACGGAATGACGAGGATCCGGGTTCGATTCCCGGCCATAGCTTTACTTTTCGGATTTTTCTATGTGTTCTGATTTTCACAGACATTTAGAAATTAAATTTCTAACGGTAAAACCGTAAAAGTAAAACATAAAAATCAAGAAATAAAAATTTCTTGATTCATTTGATAGTACCTATCATTTGAAAAACAGCGCCTTCTCTCGTCCCTGGTGAGCAGTAGATGTTCCACGGGAGTTTGTAATTGTGTCGTACAGACACATCATTCAAACAGATGACGCTTAGCGACAAAAATTCGCATAGTAACAAAAGGTCACGTGACGGTCGGTAACAGGTAGAAAAATTCGGAGACTACCCACCTGCTATGGGTGGTGTAGTGGTATAGCACGCGTCACGGAATGACGAGGATCCGGGTTCGATTCCCGGCCATAGCTTTACTTTTCGGATTTTTCTATGTGTTCT
The DNA here is from genome assembly GCA_949127965.1 of Pandemis corylana. Lineage (NCBI taxonomy): Eukaryota > Metazoa > Arthropoda > Insecta > Lepidoptera > Tortricidae > Pandemis > Pandemis corylana. The sequence continues at coordinate 8,193,066 of OX421857.1, forward strand.
GATTTTCACAGACATTTAGAAATTTCATAACTTATCAAATTATCAAACAGCGAAAAAATATTTATTAATAATAAACAAAGCTACGTAAAAGCATATTATTCAAATTAGTTGCTTGAAATAGTCCATTTTATCAAATAAAGGTGTTTAAAGCACACCTTAAAAAAATGAACAATGCCAATTGTGTATACTTATATAGCTAATGCCTTATTGTACTGATTTCAGGCTTAGAGAACCTTTGCCTGGATATTGAATTCATGCTGGGAATCAAGCCGAACCTGTACTGGCGTATTTGCTGGTCTATATTCACTCCGGTTATTATGATTGCCGTCTTCATGTACGCAATGATTGCGACTGACGCTCTAACGTTTGGAGACGATTACGTGTATCCGAGAGAAGCTTACAGTATGTACAAGAATAATATTGATACGTAACTCCGTTTGAGTTTTATTGTTTGTGCCTACCTACTAATCACATTTTTTTTTCATTATAGTTGCGGGTAACATGCTGCAGTATATTGGAATGGCGCTTATTCCCATATTTATCGGGGTTGCAATTTGGAAGCGTAGATCTTCTAGCTTTGTCGAGGTTAGTATTTATACTCTAGTGGCCAGTTATAGAAATCACGCACATGGAAATAATAGGGCTCAGTGGTCAAACCCAATAAGGCGAAATAATTGACAGCTGAAAAAATAAAATTTGTAAATGTATGTTTTATTTCTAAATTCCTATGGAATGTTAACTCGACTAATTGGGTTTGACCACGCAGCCCTCGATATTCAATATCGGTGAAAATCGGTTGTTTACTTATATTTCTACTAAAACAGTAGGTACCAATATAATTTTAGTCAAGTGTAGAAAACTATTGTAGCTAAATACAGATTATCCCATGGTATTTTTGTGGATGTGATTCCAAACATCGACCGCCAAGTGTTTTATTGATACACAAGTTACCTTCTATTTTCATGTATGCTGTTATTGCATCTCCGTTTTTTTGCTTGAACTATGCGTTAGGTAACTAGCTAGTTTCGACTAAGTTCTTACTGTTTTCAATCTTTGAATGGGAAATTCTTGCCAGTTACTATTTAACTACCACTATGTTACCAGAATGGCTAGCACGAGTGCGCGCGAGACCTATGTCTCTTTCTAGAACGAACAGTAAGAGAAGGACGGGTAGTCTATCTCGCGCACAACATAGCTCTCGCGCGCACTCGTGCTAGCCGTGCAGTGGTGATCTGTTTTCACCTGTTTGCATTGTACATAAGCATAATAGAACATAAACTTGCACTAATATATAAATATGTAAACACCTTGGATTCAGTCTACATAGATAATAATAACCTATTTTTTTCCTGCAGACTATAAAGCGCTCGTTCGGGAAAAAGCCAACTTATGGTCCGCGAGATGATGAAAAACGCGAGGAATGGCGCCAATTCCGGAGAGACGCGAAGTACGACAGAGAGTTGCGCACCAAAAATTGGTTCCACCACATCTTCCTCAGTCTTTTCGGATTGCACCGGAGAAAAAATTAAGATTCATTGTATTTGTTTGTGTTAGTTTCACATTATCTCAATCTGTCTAAATTAATAAATTATTCCTAATTTAGTCGACACTTTTTGTTAATTAATTCTTATCCCTATTAATCCATAGACAATTAAAAAAACTGTTGTCTATTTGTGCGTAACCTTGGTCTGGTTGGATATTAAAAATAAAAACACAAATCGCACTTCCATACGTTTAATGTTAAATATAGTTAATCTAAGTAAATATGCGTAATTATGCGGAATTGTAAAAAATACATATAGTACCTGCTTCTGCTAAAGAACCCAAATAACTCTATTAAAGCAGACTAAAGTGGAACATAACAATAGAAATGTTGTGAAAGAACGAGCTTTATAAATTCATATGCAAGTGGGTATTTCCTATTAAATCAAACTTGCACAACTTGCGACACAGGAATTACTTATGTTTAGACTTTTTCTTCTTTTTACTGGACTTTTTCTTATGTTTACGCTTCTTTTTCTTCTTCTTATGATCGTCAGAGTCAGAATCAGACTCGCTTTCACTATCGCTAGCAGCTCGTTTTTTCTTTTTCTTATTGCTGCGTTTCTTCTTCTTTTTGCGCTTTCGAGTATCCGAAGATGACGAAGACGAGGAGTAAGAATCGCTTGATGACTCTGTTTCTGTGTCCGGTTTCTTTTTAACATTAGTTAAGTCTAACTTGATTGTATTATCCTCGAATTTTTGTTTCTTGGTATCACCAGGTCCAGATTGTGATACTGAACGTTCACGCTTTTTTCCACTAGATATATCTTTGACATCATGATCGGACTCTACTGTTTCGTCATAGTCAGGTTCAAAATGTGCTTCGTCCAAAGTAGACTTCTTTCTCTCTCGGTCAGTAGCTGTAGTTTTTAGAGCCACGGGTGGAATTTTGTCTTGATTGCGAGAATCAGTATTTACTTCCGATGGTATCTTTTTCGCTGCTTTGGCATTCTTTTCTAAATCTTTTCTTTTTCTGTCTCTATTTGGGCTACGGGATGAAAACTTATCTTGAGATGCCCTTGAGCCAGATGGTGGATGCTTCTCCATTTTTGGGGGATCGAACCTACTTATGCCCTCAGGTTTCTTAGATCTATCTCTGTCTACTGTCACTCTACGATATGATTGTTCCTTTTTAGGTGTTTTGGATCGTGACTTTACTCGTTCAACTGTACTTTGCACGATCCGCGGTTCTCTCGTTCTGCGTACGTCATCAACTTTACCACCTAATCGTTCTTTTACAGACAACCTGGGAGGAGGAGTTTTAGATGTTCTCTTTTTCTTTTCGTTTATTTCAATAGATCTTTGTTCGGAATCTGCCACAGGAACTGTTATTTGGATGTTGTTCATTGAACCTTTTGATTGTGCATCATCGTCATAAAGTTTAAGCCTTTCGCTGCTTATTTTCTTGATTTCGATTGGTCTGAGAGAATTAATGGCTTTTGCAAAAATTGCGTTTTCTGCACGCTTCAAAACTTCTGATGTCACTTTTCCTGTATCTTCTTCTTCCGGCGAAGTTATTTCTCCAGGTTCTTTCTTCTCTACATTGTCTTCGTCTACTTCCCATTTAGATAGTTCAGGTAAGAGCGCCAACATTTCTTTTTCGGTTGTGTTCTCAATATCTGCTTTAAGATCTAACTCTTCGGCAGTTACTTGTAATTCAATTCCATCGAAAGGTTCTTCTTTATGCCCCGGATCAGTATTATCGTTACCTATGTTGGCGTCGTTTTCTTCGGTTTTAATATAATTTTGAATTATTTCTTTATCCACTGCTTCTGCAGCTTCATCGCCGTATAAATCGTTTTTAACTTCTACCTTTACCTCCTCCTTCGGAGAGTCTAGTTTTTCAGCTACGGTTTTTTCAACATCCAAATCATCTTGTTTTGATTCAATATCCACTTTATCAGCCTCAACCTTATTTAATTCTTTATCCATCTCGTCTTTGTTGTCTAGATTTTCAAGAGTATCGTTTTCTTTCTTCACGGATTCTTTTTCTTTTTTTTCTTTTTTCTCTCGCTTCTTCTTTTTATCCGTGTCTTTTTCTTTTTCTCGCTTCTTCTTCTTTCTGTCTCTTAACTTCTTTTCCTTCTCTTTGTGTTCTTTGGTTCTCTCTGAAGACGTTTTATCTCGGACTCTTTCTTCTTTCTTTTCTCTTCGGCCTTCACGGTCACGATCACGAGACCGACCCCTGGATTCACTCCTTTTCTTTTCACGAGTATCACGGTTTCGTTTTGGGGATCCACGAATTTTCTTATCAGGGGTAGCTCGCTCGTGCTCCCGTTCTCTCTCTTTTTCATAGTCACGGTTTCTGTCATGATCACGTGGTCGATCATCACGAGGCCGGTCTTCACGAGATCGATCTTCACGCGGTCGGTCTTCACGAGGTCGGTCTTCGCGTGGCCTATCGTCACGACCTGGCCGTTTTTCCATATCACGGGTCCTATCAACGGGTTCCCGATTATCACCGTATCGCTCTCGTTCTCTCCCCTCTCGTTCCCTGTGTCTGTCGTGTTCAACATTAACATTGCGTCTAGAAGTGCCTCTACTGCGAACACCAGGTCTATAACCCGGGCGCATGTCTCTACTAGTATTGTTTTCGTCGCGAAAGCCATCGCGAAAAGCTGGATCGTGATAATTAGGGTCTCTTGGGTCTCTAGGATCCCTAGGATCTCTAGGGTCAACACTTGGTGGCCTAAAAGGCGCCATTCCTTCTCGGAAACCATGAGGTGGATTATCCCGGAAACCACCTTCTCTAAATGGAACATTCCTGAAGTTATCCCTAAATGTAGGAGGGGGTCCGCCCCTGAAACCAGCATCACGAAACGGCGGTTGTCCTGCGTCACGGAAAGGATGTCCGTCTCTAAATGGTATCGGTCCCTGATCTCGATAAGGATGCCCTGGTCTGTAGTTATCACGATACCGGGGTTGGTCTCCCACATGAACAGGAATTTCATTTTGCACTGGGGCTATTGGCATATCTCTATACCCAGGAGGGCCTTCTACAAAAGGCGCTCTATAAGGATCTCTATAATTTGGTGGCTGAATTCTGTCACGATCCATTGGTCCAGGCGGACCGAACTGTGGCTTTTCAAATGGCGATGGTTCAAATCCGGGAACGGTAGGTTCTAAACCAGGAGGAATATCTTCGAAAGGTGGTGGATCATACCGGCCTCGATATCCTGGCGGAGGATCAATCATTGGTATACTTGACATAGGAGGTATGGGCTTTACTCCCATGTTGGGATACACCGGTGGAGGTCCATTGTTTCGTGGGCCATACCTGTAAATAAACACATTACTATTAATGTTATGAACACATGAATACAAATAAATGAGTGAGCAGAGTTAAGGTTGTGAAATATTGTAAACAGATTTTGACCGGTTGTAAACCGTTTCTCAAATTTGAGGCACGCTTATTGTAACTGAAAATGTATTTCCTACTAACGAATGAAAATTGCCTTACGAACCGAACCTAAAAACTAAAAAAGATTATGTGGCAGCTGCATTAAGCCACTGTAAGTTTTGCTCCATCTACCATTTCTGGGGCTTAAGAAGCAGGAATTACCTTGTTTACTTGTTTCTATTGATACTTATATTTTCTTAGTACAGTCGCTATCAGATATATAGTGCCGGCGAGACCCTCAAATATTTCGGAGCAACATTAAACTTCAATAAATTCGTTACACTAGGTAGATAAGGTTAATAACATTAAAACACGCAATTCATCATAAATATAAGAGCAGCTAATTTTCAATAAATTCGGGACGTTCAATAAGCTAAAAATATCAGTTACACTAAGTAGTAACGAATTTATTGAAATTTCATGCTGCTCCGAAATATTTGAGGACCTCGCCCGCTACGATCGGATGGCGACTGTACTATATATATGCATAATGCTGCCTTTCATAATACACATATGCACTTTGATTCGAATCTATGCAACAAAAAGTAGTCCGTTTTAAAGAAATGTATGCAATAATATCTACAAGCTAAGAAGTATTTCGTTTTAGGGCTCTCCTAATGAACGAGTAAGGAATAAGAAACTCATTATTACTGAACTGAACCTGAACAGCATGGAAAACCTACAGTTAATTTTATTCCGATAATTTTATAATAATTATTTACATAAATGAGGAAAAACAAACGACGTACTTGTGAGTGTTTATTTTTTAGTATATACTCGAGAGCAAAAAATCAGGTCATTCCGTAGAAAGTTTATGAAAATCAACCCGGTTTTTTTGCTCCCGAGTATAGTAGTAGAAAGAAAATCATAGGAACAATAGTTTTTATTATTAAGTTGTGTGCCCTTCAGAAAGGCGAAAAATATGGGATGTACGAATATTTTTACTTTGTTAGATTCGTCACTCATACTTTATTCGTAATCTTCCTAGAAAGTTATTGTCATATTTGGACATGTATGATGTTAGTCCCTTTCATAATTACTTAGTCTAATCCTGTATGCGCCATGTTGCTTTCGATCTCATTGTTTGTTCGTATTATCCTTATTTGGCCTCTCAGTAGTCAATAATACCTCTCAATGTTTTTGGGTATATCTTTATTCGTTTTAATATACGTCTTAGTTCAGGGTTCGTGGCCAGAATGACAGAAACGGAATCCTTATCGTTTTATCCTGCCCGTCTGTCTGTCCCATCTCAGGTTTTACTTGGACATTAATAGGGCTATATAGATCAAATTTAGATTACAATTCAAAACGACCAAATAAATTTGAATTCGGGCATTCCATGCAACTGAGGGAAAAGTAAGATCATGTTATAGTCTCGTTCCGTTTTTATCATTTGTCTTCGGAGCCATCATAAAATAGTGTTAGAAAGAAAGTAAGAAGACATTTATTCGTACGTAATACATACAAATATAAGAGCACTAGCTTCTGCCCGCGACTTCGTTTGCGTAGAATTATACATAAAAACCTTCCTCTTGAATCACTCTATCTATTAAAAAAACCGCATCAAAATCCGTTGTGTAGTTTTGAAGATATAAGCATACATAGGGACATAGGGACAGAGAAAGCGACTTTGTTTTATACTATGTAGTGATAGTGATTGATACACACAATTTTATAGAAAAGAAACAAAAAATACCGCCATGAAAAATAGATCATCAGCGTTGTGTGTCTTCGCAAAAGTGAAATGGTCGCTACGTAAATAATCAGTTGAAAATGTTTATTTTGACTCAGGTTACACATTTAAGTGCAACTATGTATTAGTCCGTTAAATGAATTATCCACTATAATAACATAGGACTTAAATGTGGAATCGAACCTAACCGTACTTCGATTACAAAAATTGTTGACGTGAACCTATATTTCAACCCTCACCATTTTATCGATATCGATAAGAAACGCAAGCATATAGCTTACCGTACTATATTTGACACTACTGTTTTTTGCCGTCCATTTTGGTATTGTTTTGCCGTGTAAACCTTGGTGTCAACTGATTCTATTCGCTAGTATGGGAGTCCCGTCTCTTAAAACGTAGTGGTTATATTATCTTTGGTTAAGAATACCGGACAATGATTAGGGTAAAAGAGAATATAACCATTTAGACTACAGGCCCATGTCCAAAAAATGTGGGTCATATGAACCACCAGATGACGTATATAGGACGATATAAGAGCATAAAATAATAAGATTCAGCACTATGCCGTCACTTGTAAGCTGTCCAACTGAGTGCTGGTGAGAATTCAAGAGTGCAACCCTCGATATTTTCCCCTTGTCGCATGATTTTTGTACGACATTGCGGAATAATGGATTAGAAGCTGTATTGAAACATTATAAAACTGATGCCGTACAGAATGAAATGACCAAATTTACCCTGGAAATTGTCAGAAAATCAAAGAAAATTACCGAGTTTGTGGCGCACCATTTGTACTGCATCAGTTTCATACTGTTTCAATGCAGCTTCTAATCCATTATTCCGCAACGCCGTACAAAAATCATGCGACAAGGGGAAAAAATCGAGGGTTGCACTTTTGAATTCTCACCAGCACTCAGTTGGACAGCTTACAAGTGACGGCATAGTGCTGAATCTTATTATTTTATGCTCTTATATCGTCCTATATACGTCACCTGGTGGTACATATGACCCACATTTTTGGACGTGGGCCTGTAGTCGTTCGTTGAAATACAATTTTAATTTCACTATTATTATAATTAACTAACTTCTGCCCGCGACCAAGTCTGAATCACTCTATCTATTAAAAATACCACATCAAAATCCGTTGCGTAGTTTTAAAGATTTAAGCATACATAGGGACAGACAGACAGACAGCGGAAAGCGACTTTGTTTTATAAATACTATGTAGTGATTAAAATTTGTCTTTGTAGATTTTTGCTATACCTATGTTTGAGAATTGCACTATACAAGCTTCAACCGTTAAGTGCCATATTGGACTTGGATTTCTAACCAACTCGTCCGGTATGGCTTACTGGTCTCTTCAGTAATGTACTATTAAAACAAAAGAGATCAATTTGTATTTGGGACCAGTAGCAAACATGTTCAAGAAACGTTTACCAATAACTAACGAGTCTAACGCACGCCCCTAAAGAAGATAGTGCCAAATACTGAGTGTAAATGAGAAAAACGCAAGTAAACACTAAATGTGACTAGACGAAAGTCACTACCAAGCAAGATGGCAAATGAAGAATAATTGACGCATACAGAATGTCACGAATCAAGAACTGTCAAAAACGAATGAGACGAGGCAAGATGACACCGGTATGGTATTGTACTGCCTGCATGACCATTTATTGTATTGAAATGGAAGAAAAATCAGTTCCTGGATAATATTAGGCATTCTTAATGAAAATAATTTGTATAGATATTGATTTGTATCCGATGCTGTTGATATTAAAATATTAAAGTTCCTAAGGTACAAGTAAAGGATTACCTTCGTTGAAGTTTCCAGACGTCATGAAGTCAAAATCCGAGCACGACGACTAAAGCATTGATGACCAGCAGTAGTGCTGGTTAAGGATTTATAGAAATCATTATCTCACATAGCATCTATTTGTTTAGAAACAACATTTCATTATTTATAAGTAGATACATTATATAACTTAACTTAGGTATGTATAATGTTACATCATCAAACAGATACATTGTGCCGATTCAATAAATTTTGGTTATTCAACTCAATCCTTTGAAATAAAACAAAGACACATTTAGTAATGAGTAAAAATAAAGTTTTAATAACTAAGGTAAATAAGGGCACTTACAAGCTTTCAATCTTAAATCTATCGAGCACCATTACATTCTTGAGAAAAGAACAATCATATTGTCATATACTAATATTGTTTCGGCAACATAATATTCTATAGATGTTTATGTCAACAGTAAAAAGGATTTTATAAACGACTTATACATTCCGTTTCTCACTTCGTTTAAGAGAAAATTAAACAACAACATTGCACATTTCGCTCAACATTGCATTTCAGTGGATTTTTTTAAGTGGAATTTGTGTAATTTAATTTCAGTATAATTGGATCCACTTCTTGTAGATTGACTTCGAAATTGGTATGGATATGTTAGTTGGGTGACAATACAAAACTTTGGCAGTGAAGGGTAGTAGAGTTTTGTGCGCCATACATACCAAGATGTAAGCCACACAAATAACAATTTAAAATTCACCCATTTATGTTGAAAGTAAAAGCAAAACATTAACAAGAAAAAAATAAACACACAATTAACACGTGACACTAAATATACTCTGGAACCGGGCCACTTTTCATGCAACTTGCTACGGCAAGTGATCCCGGTTTTTTTGCTCCCGAATATTTAGTATAAGTGTTTTGGCATCTGATTCTCTTCGTCTTAATTAGACGAATATTTTATTTATGCACTAGAGCACAATAAGTATTTTTTTGTGCAGTACATCCAGCATACTGAAGAAGAGAAAAAGCGTTTTAAATAATATCTAACCTTCATCTTTAATATTAGATGAAAAAATCACTAAGTACACACAAAATAAGACAGACCACTTGACAATACCATAAAACGGTTTGCATATGGTTTACATTTGTTATTGCGTTTTTTAACAGATTAAACATTAAACTTAATAACATATCTTATTCAATGTCATGTTAAGAGAACTCCACTTTCCCATTTAATTCGTGGACCGATTACAGTAACAATATGGAACTAGAGTTGAAGTGAATAATCTGTACTCTAGTGTACTCGTCAGAGTAACTCGCGGTGAAAAAAAGGTAAGTGAAGTAATGAGATTTTTATTTTTTACAAGCGCATCTTCTTATTTTTGAAAGTAGATTATACACAAAGTGAATTTTTAACCCCGACGCAAGAGTCTGATGTCTCTCTCTCTCTCTCTCTCTCTCTGTGTGCGTGTGTATCTATCTGTGGCATCATAGCTCTCAAGCGGATGGACCGATTTGGATGCGGTTTTTTTAATTCGACTCTTATTCGGTGGTTCTTATCCATCTTTGGTAGAAATTGGTGTAGCAGTATGAAGAGTATCAACTTTTTTCCAAAATGATGAAAGGCATTTCTGGCATAATTTTTTTTTTTACGTGTGCTGATATTGGGTCACCTAATTGCAAGTGTGTCTTACTTCCACACCCACAAAACCAAAGAAATACAGATATGCGTTACCAGGGCCAGGATGGAATACCTAATGCATATGCCAATAATTTCACCGGCTGTCCTAATCTCCACGCCGGCACACAACACCGTAAGAACTGCTGCTTGACAGCAGGATAAGCAAGATGGTGGTAGCGATCCGGCGAATCTTGCACATGATCCTACCACCCGCGAGTTCTCACCATCGTCCTTAGTTTATTTGATACTAGCTGTTGCCCGCGACTCCGTCTGCGATAAATTCGCATATCGCTATCCCGCGGGAACTATGCAATATTCCGGGATAAAAACTACCCTATATCCTTTTCCGGGACTGTGACTATCACTGTACCAAATTTCAATAAAATCGGTTTAGCCGTTTTCCCATGAAAGAGCAACAAACATCCAAACATGCAAACTCTCGCCTTTATAATCTTCAACTTTATACCTCTACCCGTTCGTGAGAAAATGTGGTGATAAGCTGACGCATTCACGCACGCGCAGACGAACAACGGAGTGATCCTATAAGGGTTTCGTTTTTCCTCTTGGGGTACGCAAAATAACAACTATTTCAACATTAATCTGTCAATCCATGACGCGATACATTCCTCTCAACTCTAGTTCCGACAATATATGTTAACATGTACCTATAAAGGATTTAATGGGGTCGGAGACATTCAGCGACAATCTAGTTCACAATTAGCTAGACTTATCAGGTTCACACACAATATACCAAACAATTTTTCACAAAGCTTTTTATACACAAATACTATATTTTAACCTCGCCACTTCCTTCATTTTACACAATTTACAAAATACACGATTAACCTAAAGTAATAAATTCCAAACTTAACAATTCATCGAAATCAACACAATACATGTCTCGAAAATAAGCTTCACCTCACGGTCCTTAAAGCGAGAATTGGCCAATTAGAAAAGGCAAAGCCAAAGTAGAGCGAGTGAAATATACCACGGCAGAACCCCGTTACAATTGAAATGAAATTGACAGGCCGTCATCTCTCAAACTCGAATCATATGTCAGCTTATTGCGATAGGGTTATAACATTACGCCTAAATCTTAATTAAACGCTCAAATGGATTAGAAAGCTGATGCTGTGCCGTCTCAATCAGATACAATGGAGCTGTCCATATGCTCAAAAATAATAAAACACTTACTCGATCGACAAAACGGTCGTGTTTAGATATTGTACAGCTTCCAGGTAACAAATGGCGACTGTACTTTTTCATAAATATAATATTAGTTTTTCCAAAAATAAAGCCTAAGTATTTCTCGTGGTAAGTTGTATGTTTCATTTGACACAATTTGATATCAATGTGTATCTTTCGAAACATGACTGCGAAGAACTTCAATATTGGACAACCTTAAGAACTACCTTATCATAGTTGTGTGAAAATCAAAAGTTAGACATGTCAATCAACTAAGTGGAAATACTAACTCGCTTTAAGAACTGTGGTTTTATTAACTTTAACTTAAACGTTAAAATGAAACGCAAGTTTTAAAAGTAATCTTTTATTCCATTTACATCACAGTTTATATCACAGATAATCATGCTAGACATAGCAGAACAGTCAACATAAAAATAAAACAAAAATAACGTCTAAACCAAATTATTCAACCGTAAAAACTCATAATAACATACTAAACCAAAAAATAAAGAAACAGGAATGCATATAAATAATCACATAAAGAAATAAATCAGATGCTCCCACTCAGTAACGTCTATTAATTTTCATAGATAACACATCTAGGTCACCAACAAATATTAATGGACATTTCTAGTTAAAGGAGGTTTAACAGCATTTCTAGTTGAATGGCACATTTGCATAGGTAATAATTAAAAGAACATCAAACAGTGGTGCTTCGACATGCTTTTGATTAATATTTTTGCAACTGAATAAACTGTCAAGACTAGATTTTAAACTCGCCATTTTTATGAACGCGACATAAAGAGCATGTAAGTATAGCAAGTCTTATGAGTATTAGCTGTTGGCAACTGTATCCTCGTAGATCGTACTGATATTTTTGATAAAACAACATTTTAGATCAAAAGAGACCAGAAGTAATTTTAACCCTCAACGCAAAAAGAGGGGTGCTAAGTTTGACGTCTCTGGCTGTGTCTATGTGTGTGTCTGTCTGTGGCATCATAACTCTCAAGCCGATGGACCGATTTCGATGGTTTTTTTTTCACTTGAAAACCAGTTCCCTTGCGGAGGTTCTTAGCCATGTTTGGTAATAATCGGTCCCGCAGTATGAAGAATATCCGCAGATGTAAGGCATTTTCGGCAAAAAATCGAATTATTTTTTAATTTACGGTTATGGTAATCATACACTTTATTCAATTCGAACTGTGATAGTTTGGTACGTTTTGATTTGCCGCCAAGTATTGAACGAGTTAGGAAAGTTGGCAATGTAGGAAAGTGGACGATGTCGTCTTAAAGGTATAGAAAGAACTTTACAATTTCGAGCTTTGCAATGTCTTTGAGCTTTTGTGAGACATCAGACAGAGAGGTGCATGCATAGTACGGTGTCGGCGATGATGCGGTTTCAGTACGTTGTGTCAGAATGTTTATACTGAACGACAGAAAGCATAAGGCGCTTAACTATGTCTTCGAAATTATTTCTAAGAGTACACGCCTCCAATCTAGGAACAAACTAGCTTCCGAGCCAGTAGCAAATCCCAGCCACCGTCTTGTTTAAATTAGTGAGCTTCGTGGAGTTACATATCGATACCGCTACATCGCCGACACTATAATAGGATTGTTCTCGACTTACAATCGTCAGTTGAGCAGTTTAATTTTAGTTATTACTGGCCTTGCCAGCTTGCCACACACTATTTAGAAATACAGTTTTCTATAACCTGGCGTGTGTTCCACATGATCAATGGTTGTTAAAAAGTTTTTACTAGTACTTAACACAGTTTAAGGCTTGGCTTGATTGTCAATTTTTAGGAATCTAAAAAGTCAATTTCAACTGAACTTCTTAACACTAAAAAATCACATTCAAACAAAAATATAGAAGTAAACAAAACAACAACTTCGTCTAAAAGCTTACAAATAGTCTAAGCGGTTATTATAAAAATATGAAATTCAAAGATTAGTAACAAATACATCATGCACTACAGTAAAAGTAAATCATTATGGTTTTACATAACCAGAAATCAGTTAAACCATCTTCCTCATCAACCTCATGCGTGACTCACCCCAAAACGTTCTGTCAGTGTATAATGTCCTCCTAATATATATTTTCTGCCATGTCCTCAGACCAAGCAGTAAAGAAACAATTCTGCGAAAAACAAAGCGAAGTCGGGTAGAACTGCGTGTCACTTTGCGCCGTGTGCGTTGCTCAATGGATTCCCAGAAGCGACAATGGATTGACTAAATAATCATTAGGATGGTTTAGTATCAATAGCAAGGAGATCATTCATGTGGATGCAATACAGATGAACTTCCATATATTGTCGAAGCGTTTGGAAATTAGACTTTGAGACTCATGTCATGGTGATTAAGTAAACTATCATTAGGATAGCTGATTCAACGATAACATGACACTGTGTTCAATTGTGTCAATATACGCACGGCATAAAATCTAGTCAAATTATTTGTTGTTGCGTTAGTAAATTTTAGCCGTTCAAAGGAGTTTTAAATTGCGCCTACTGAAAGTATCCGGGCAATGAATTACTCATCGTCCGATAAGTATAAATTTAAATAAATTATTATTATTCACTATATTATGAATTCATCACTGTCGCATAAAATTAGATGATAGGTACCTAATTCACTGCCTGGATACTTTTCAACAGCGAAAATGAAAACTCATTTGAAGGAGTATACCTAATTTAACATAGACGAATTTTATTACCAGTTTTATGCTGTGCTTTTAGCTGCTGTGCAGTGTCATATTATCGTTTAACCTTTTCTACGCCAACGACTCATATAATAAGCATCGCAGGTTAAACGCCAAGGACTTATATATACTTCCATTATTTCAATGGAAAAGCAACCTTCGTTCAATTAGGTTCAGATTAAACTTAAGGCATCGCAATAAAGAAGTATGGTGTATGGGTGATTTGTTTCAACGTCTAAGTTTCAAACGCATCATCGACATACGGTGTTGCGCCTGTATGGCATCCTATTGGGACCGTGCGCGACGACAGCGCCACGTGATAGGCGGCCATTATGGACAATATTGTCACCGCTGTCAAACAAGAAGTTAGTAAATATTGTGAAAAATATTAATGAAATCTTGTGTTATTTTACTATATTACACAATATTGGACAATGGTAGTCAGTAACATTATTGCCAATAATATTAAAATTGTTGTTTTCAGTGAAATTTTAGAGGTTAGGTAACTAAATTTTTTTTTCTTACGGCAAATATCCACTTATTTCTTTGGTCTCGTTTCCACCATGGTCTTGGAAATTGGTAAAATTTACAGTCGCTATTCTTCTTGGTGTTATTACAATTCACAACAACATATCTTGCCAGGACCATATTATTATCTCAAAAACGATTAGAAAATGTTTACTGCAATATGGATTTGACAGCTCAAGTCAGCGACAAAAATGTCAATTTTAGCCGTAGCGAGCGCTGTGATCGTTTAGGCTACCCCCTCCACCCGCTTTGCACTCTGCCAATATGGCCTACATGCTATTGATACTAAAGCAGTCATAACGATAGTTGAATTAATCCCTCATAACAACTACTTTGCGAAGCCGAATTTTGGTTATACGTGTTGTGCGTACAACTGAATGCACACGGCGAGGCGTAGTTTTACTTTACTTTGCTTCGCCATTCGCATAAATCAGTATTTTTTTTTAATCGGTCTGAGGCCATGTCATATGAGTTTGCGATATCGATATCATATCATTTACCGTGAAAATATTCCACCAGTGGGTCACACATAATTCAAATGGATATATAATGCGTAAACAAAGCCTACATTTTACACACAGATCTGTTTTATTTTATTGCAGTCTAAATTCTACGAACATCGTAATAACCCTTCATACTTGCAGTTCCTGCCAGACTACTTACTTATTGTTTTACTTTAGTTTGTAACTCGCAATATAAATGTGGAGCGCTTTACTTAATCACAAAAATGTTTTTTTTTTTCATTCTCATGTGTACCACACTAAATACTATTTAAATTATAAATAACTCTTCATAACAACCACTTTAATATTCAGCTAGGAGTGCTTACTATCCCTTTGAAGCGTTTAGATTTAGATAATCGTTTTTTTCTAAAACAAACAGAACTTGCTCACAGCAAACAGCTCTTGGGATTTGAAAATTTGGATGTCAAGATATCCAAATTTTCAAATCCCAAGAGCTAGACGTCTTTCCCGTAATATACCAATCCAGAAATATATTTCAAGTAAGCTTCAACGAGATACTCAAACCATTTAAAAATAGTAATAATAAGAGTTTTATAGTAACGTATGTTCTAGGAAATCGACGTATTGCCATATCGATTAAGAGAAAGGGTGTTTTGGTATGTGTCTTTTGGGAAAATTATGTCATGTAGAATGCGGAATTTCCACCATTTCAGAGTTCCAATTATTAATGATGACTATATCGAACATCATTCTGCATGGATACAGCAACATCCAAATACTAAGCCGCCCGTAGCCGCAGATGACATTGAATTCACATTTTCCATCATATAAATAAACAAACATTCTGTATTTTACAGGAGAAAAGTGGATTTTAGTGTATTATAGCTGTCTTTTCGGACTCACTACATACAAAATATACTGAGGGACTAATAAACTGCATCCAATTTATTTTAAAGAACGATTCAATGCAGTTTATTTTTCCCTGAGTGTACATAAAATTATGATAATAGTAAAATTTTAATATCACATTATAGAATATTGCCTAAAAGCGCGTTTCATATTTTAACAAGATACAGACATATCTAAAAATAACAAGTAACTTATGTGTCTATCAGTCTTAAGTGTTAACTGTTACTTATTGACTAGTACAAGCTGCACGCCTTCTGGAGACAAACTCGACGCGAGAGTTGATCGACGTTCTACATCGTGCTGTGCTTCCTCGCTACCTTTGTACTTACCGCTTTTTCAAACGGCATGTTGCGTAAAAATTCAACGAAGGTTAAATAATTAACAAAACCAACCGACAAAGGCAAGTTATACGTAGACGAAAGAGTCCGATTAACGATAAACCTACTACGCACTTCGCGAACACAGGTTCAATCCGCTGGGCAATTTCATAACGTTATATAGCAAACGCATTTTCATGGATGACGGTAAAGGGCGCGTGTCGACACTAGTTAGACTTTTACAATCGTACCTGGGTCCGTACGGCGGCTCAACGTTACGGCGCGGCGGCGACAACAGTTCGTCGTAGACTCCAGCGTACCTGAACCAACAACATAGTATTACGTCAAACACAAAAATTTAAGCACATGTAAAGGTAATGCTCACTCAGAGTTAATTCATTTGTCAAAGCTCTTGATGTCAATTGAAAATCTATAAAAAGTAACTTCTAGATACAAAACAAGGTACAGTTTGACAACAAATATAATGCGCATCGGCAGTATTCGTTTGCGCAGAGAAGCGCAAACCAGTTTCCGATGGTAGCCGAACGTGTAAATAATCTATATTGAACTTTATTTGCAAGCGCAACTGGCAGAGTATTGCTTGCTTTGCATTCTTAGCTCTGTCCCGCTTACACGATTTTGCCATTGTTGGTACGAAATCGATCGACCAATAACAGCGCCAGAGTTTCCCGCGCTACTAAAATTGGTATACTGCGCAGGTACATCGTGGAGCATTATTTTTATTGTCAAACTGTATAATCGTCTGTCGATGGGTTAACCAAACTTTAATATAAAGAGCAACTAAGTCAACTAAACTTTAATACAAAGAGCAGCTAACTAACAAATATGCAGCAAGACTTATTGATGAAATTATGTTACTTACCGATGGGGCGACATCGCACGAGGTGGCGGTGATCGCAAAGCGGACCGTCGTGGCGAGCGCATGGGAGAGCGGAGCGGAGAACGGGGTGGCGTGCGAAGCGGCGTGCGGAGCGGAGAGCGGGGCGGCGAGCGGAGAGGCGTGCGCAGCGGGGAGCGGGGCGGCGAGCGTGGCGGCGACCGCATCGGCGAGCGGTAACGTAGTGGAGAGCGGTGCCGGCGCCGCGGTGATGGCGATCTGGATAAATATAACAGTGTTAAAACTACCTTTCATATCTATACCTGACGGTTTATTAATGATATTGGTTATGATATTTTCATCGATATTAAGTTGTTTTCTTGGTTTGGTTTTAATGGTATGATTTAATTTTTCGAGCGGTCAAAACCATTATCAAAATAAACGTTTGCTTCTCTCCTTTACTAAACGTCCTAACTTGTCCCCAAAACGAAATCATTTCATTTGTCATTTGTTGGCGGTCATTGGAACGACCAAACCACTCGAATATATTTAACGCAACTCTAATCTACTCGTAGAGCTGGGAGTAGCGTATCGCATATTATGACATTTTTGTATACTTTGTTCCATCCGATATTGTTTCCAGTGACTGTAGGTAGCTACATACTTGTTTACATGTAGGTTCAATGCATTGCTGACCTGCGTTCGTAATTATTCACCTAAACTCTGGTTCCGACAGTAATTTTTTTGAAACAAATAACTTACCGTGTCAATGACAAGGATCTCTCGCGGGAGCGCCGGCGCCGCGGCGACCATGGAGAACGTCTCAACCGTCCGCGAGAAATCGAACGAGATCTGCCAAACACAAATAAATTAATTTATTTAAACATCCAATACAAGAGATTTCATTTCATATAATTCTATTAGCGAATACACAAGCACTTGTTTGCCGAGCATTAAACTTATAATACGTACAAACCGACCACCACAATTAAATAGCATTAATAATAAGTATGTACAACATGCTAAATTAGGATAATATCTAATCGTTAAACAAGATGAAATTCGATAACAGAAGAAAGAGAGACTGACTACACGACAAGATGATACAACTGAAAAATGAACGACCTCGACATCGACGAAAAAAGCACTAAACATGCACAGAGAGACTAGCGTGAAACAACATGCAAACAAAGCGAGGCGCTATGCGACGACTTTACATAAAGGGACTCTGTAAGTATCCAAAGGCGGAACGAACCTAGAATAACGCAGTCTGCTGTCACCGCGAGGCCGGAGCCGCAGGCGCGGGCTGCGGGGGCTGCGCGGCGGCGGCGGCTCGCGCGCCCGGCTCAGGCTGCGCGGCGAGCGCCCCGAGCGCGGCGAGCGGGGGGAGCGCGGCGAGCGGGGGGAGCGAGGCGAGCGCGGTGAGCGCTGCGAGCGTGGCGAGCGAGGCGTGCGCGAGCGCGAGCGGCTGCCCGAGTGCGCGCGCCGCCGCTCCTCCTCGCGCCGCTTCGCTCGCATCTCCTTCTCCCGGATCATGCGGTTGAACGCCTCCAGCGGATCCACGCCGTGCCTACCAAAGAATAGAGCCTTGTCAGCGACGAACGTGACATGGACAGAACGCGGTGTGGACCGTGGGGAAATACCGTTTATAAGAATTAAAAAAGTATCACAGTGCATTTAATTTTTGTTCTGTGAGGTAACGCGTATACGCGAACGAAACCAAGTTTCGAGAATTTCAAATGAAGATATCAAACGAAGACCGAATCAAGACAATGCAGTACTTGGAATATTTAAAAATATTATATGAGAAAGACGCCCAGGAACCAGTGACCTCTCTCTTCTGAGTAACATAGTCAAAATAGTTTTTTATTTTAGCTGCAGAACATTCTCAAACTATCTCATCAACTTCAGAGCAGAGAAAAAGAAAAAAATATCACTCTCACTCGCCTTTTAGTAATGCCTTACCCAGAAGCCCAAACACACTTCCGCTTAGCGTGAGCATAAATCACTCTTAACGCCTAATGGATAGAAAGTGATATTTCTGTGACAAAAGCTTTAGAGTTGACGCTGCATTTTGTCGTATACTATCTTAATGATACAATGCAACATTACTAGGTAGTCAACTGCGAAAAGTAATCAAGATCATGGTGCCACAAGTAGAAGTTACTTTTCTTTAAAAATCGCTGTACAATTCAGTTAAAATTTGTAACATTTAGGGCCTGTTTCACCACTGACCCTGATATTTTAAGTGTCGGTTACCTATGTCGTCCCTGCCTGTTTCGTAGTAAGAAATAGAGAGGGAATCATAGACAACTGACACTTAAGATATCAGGAACTATAAAGAGAGTGGAGACAGGCCCTTATAGTCGCAATCTTTCATTCAATAATATGTGCAATGTTTGTCGAAAAAAATTGACAAATTTAACTTGTATTATTTGATTACAAACAGACTCACAGAAACTAGAACACGTGAAACTAAATAAAGAATTGTAAAAACTTTGAATATAGTAGTACCTAATCATATTATCATACTATAGCAGTTCCGATTTTTTACCGAATTACCTAATTAGTTCTAAATAACCGGTAATAAAATAGATTAGTTTATGCTGCAAACACACTTTTTCAGATCAAATATTGAGACTGAAAACGAAATCAATGATCGTATTTGTCGGTTACTTTGTTATAGTGAGTATCAAGATTTGGTGAGATTTAACTTAAGGAGGTTGTAAATTACCCATTAGGCGAGTCCTTAATGCCGGGCGGCGGCGGCTGGTACGGCTCCGGCGGGAAGCGGTCGTTGAACGGCGGCCCCGGCGGGCCCGGGCGCCGGCCGCGGCCGTACGGCGGCCTGGAACCAACAGTTTTAGCTATTGCTATGCTGCTACTATGAACTTCTAAAATTCACTTTCGATGTCAGGTGATGTAAAAATACGTTCGTTTTGTAGAACACATTAAATGGATTAAACAATAGTAGATTAATGCCGAGGCCAGGGAGGTACCCAATTTCTGGCTGAGTAACTTCTTTAAAAACACGAACCGCAGGTGAGTGTTTTTTAAAGTTACGAATCCAGCAATTGCTCTTCTAGCTGAGGCAGATACAATGTTTTTCTCAAACATTGAGAGGAAATGAAAATAAATTTTGCACTAAACTTCCTCGCAACTTAGGTGGTTTTCACGTTCCCGTCTTTTTTCTTAAGTTTTTTTATGTCATCTGTCACCGTAAGCTATGCTATGAGACATTGATAAAAACGTTAAATTCGAACAAAACGAGCACTCATCGGCCATCGACTATGCTGTATGACATTGTTGTTCATTATTCCATAGTCTCTTTGACTTTTTTAAAAGTTAAAAACAAATGAAAAACAGTCCAGCAATCCGATTTATGGTCAGAAAATCGCGCCTGCAATGTAATTCGATCGTCAACAAGGCCCTTCGTGTTCTGTTACTTAGAATACAATGACGACATTTACGACAATGTTTGAGAAAAATACTTACTCGTTAAATCTGTGCCCCGGCGGAGGTCCCCTCCCGACGAACGGTGGTGGACCACGGTTAAAAGAGGCCTGAAAACAAACATTATTGATTTATAATGAAGCACTAACATCATCAGGTCACTTTCGAAAACTTTATTTAGATTTACCTGTGATGCCATAGGATCCCTTCCTTCGTCTATCGTAGGGGTACTAGCACGCTGTTCGTCAACTCTTGGCATCTAAGGAGAAAACCAGAGGTCAGCGAAATTATTATAACCATGAAAATTCAAACGAATAATTTGCACTTGAGCAATACTTACATTCATTGACAAGTTTGGAGGAGTTTCCAGGCCAGGGGGTTTCAATATAGGTGGTGGTCCTGCAACAATTTAATACATTGTTGAAGAAAAATAAATATTACGGAGTAGACAGAGCCGAGACAGAACGTGACAAGACCCAAGATTGTGGACGTATAGCATCACATGACATCGTATTTGTTGAAGAATCTTTATATTAACTAGCTTAAGCTCACGGTGTCACCGCTGTTGCAGATTTATACGTTACTCGTACAAACTTCGTCCCAACAATTATGAACAGAACAAAAAAAAAACAAAAAAAAGGGTTTTATGATATCATAGAGAAAATAACCAATGGATAATATAAAGAGATTCGAGTCTTTATTATCAGTTTTGGGTTACTTTTTTATTCTAGCTCTATTGCAGTCTTGTGTTAAAATAATTAAAAATACCAAGATTATCTACATTTTTCGTCTTTTTTAAAAGAATATTACAGCTAGCATAAAGGGGAGTAGTTTTATGGGCAGCAAGTAAAAGCAGATACCTTCATAATTATG
Organism: Pandemis corylana; assembly: GCA_949127965.1. Taxonomy (NCBI): domain Eukaryota; kingdom Metazoa; phylum Arthropoda; class Insecta; order Lepidoptera; family Tortricidae; genus Pandemis; species Pandemis corylana. The sequence goes on from OX421857.1 coordinate 8,214,440, forward strand.
TCTAGTATAGATTAGCGTAATTGTTCGCTATTCAAGTGATCGGAAATCACACTAGCGAAGCTGTTGACTGTACCTTATAATGTGAAGTCAATCTGACCACTGTAATTGGGTGTAAATTAACTTGCAAGATTTCAACAATTATCAAATATAGGTAGGTACATTACATATCAACACGTGAATCTCTTTAAAAGCCCATGTGGCTCAACGCGAATAATTTAACTTTTTCAAAATAAAACGTCATTCATAATTCGTGAGTGTTAACCAAAGGCGCGTTATTTATAACTCAACATTTATTTATAAGCAGAAGAGGCACGGTGCAGACATGTCGTTTTGTGCAAACTGACGTATTTTATTGGGCTGTTTGGTTGACTAAGGTGAGTCTGCATTGACAACATATTATTTTACAAATATTAGCAAAATTGCGGTGTTACGTGGACATAATGCTCTTAAATATGTAGTGTAGTACAGGTTCTTCGACTTCGAGCTTCTGCTAGAGCCTCGATCGTAATTCCTTACTTCCCACCCTTAATGCACAATGTACTATTCCATGACATTTCGTTGAATCCTATGCGGTTTTCAACTTTAACGACATTTGAATAAGGTTCTTATTTATAAAATAATTTAATCTAACAGCTGCATTGTAATGTATATACACGACTTTAATGACATGTCACTAAAATTGAAAACCGGATAAAATTCTACGAAATGTCATGGAAAAACTTTATGCACTACACATGTAAAAGAGACGTTAACGTCGCTGTGATAAGAGTGCAAAAGCCATTGAAGTTGAATTGCACATTGCGACTCTCAGGAGTCTGCACAGACAGACAGCTGTCAACAAAGTGGCTTTCGCGTTCGAAAGGCATTAATAATTAAATTAAACTGCGTACACGACTATTGATGAGTGATGACAAGGTAGCAGTAACCGCGTAAAATTCAGACGTATACGGCATACGGTGGGACGTATGACATTAGTCACGCATACGCCCCTGATTCAGCGAGTTTTCCTCGTTAGATAGTGAATAAGCAAGTGGTCTAGTAAGGCAGCTGCTTAAGGCATTATCTTGTTTAAATATTAAAAGCGAAGCGAAGCTGTTGCGCGAAAAAGTATTTATGTATTATTGCTGATGTCAATGGCGGCAGATAGTTAGGACGTACATTTAATTGCACGGAAGTATATTTTTTCGCGCCATTCATCTCCGTTTCAGTAGGTTATTAAATAAGCATGGAAATCAAGAAGTTAAAAAAAGTGTATGATTTAGATTGATAAGTTTAAAACTTTACCGAAAATAGCCGGCTCCCGAGGCTCATAGTTGCATACATAAGTATGGGCAAGGCAAAAAAATATGGCATATAAAGAACAAAACGTTTCCTACGGCAGGATTGACATTGTGTTATCGTAAGATGGGTTTATGATGTGGACCTTTAGGGGGGGGGGGGGGGGGGGGGGGGGGGGGAAGCCGACAGGCTAAGCGTATTTCAAAATGAGTTCATATTTGTTTAATGTTTTGTATACACCTATCGTTTTCGTATGAATTGAATACGCCAAACTCATTTCAGATCAAACATTTACTATTTAAGGACAATTATGGATTCTAAATAGTTCACGAAACAACAAAGTACGTTACTTAGTAATAAACACATGTGTAATGTTAACATTTTTATTATATTTCATCCTTTGTTTGTGAATGTAATGGGTTCTACTCTCAGGCCCGAAGGTCCATACCTGCTAAATGAAATCGTTTGTTTACGAAATGCCGTAAAAGCATTCTTACCGATGCAACTATCGGTCAGTACCCGGCTTTTACAATTACAGGACATTATCCATTCAGATGTGTTAATGTTGGTGTAGCATCGGCGTCTTATAAGGCTAAGGCCTTGTGGGGCAGGCTGGTAGCTGGCAGGGCTGTTGGTGTGTGTACCGTGAGCGTGAGCGTGTGCGCGGCGGCGGCGCGGCGGCGGCGGCACGCGCTCGCCGGCGCGGTGCGCGTGCCGCGGCGGCACCGTCACGGTGATGTCGTCCGAGGAGCCGTCCGAGTCGCCGCCCGCCCCGCCTACACTGCCCGATACAGTATCTACGGGTTTTTAGCGCTCATTAAAGCCGGCTCCGGACGCGTATAACGTGCGATTTGATGTATCGTGCGATGTATTATCCGTCCGCGACATTAAATGTGTTCGTAATATTTTAACTAAACAATGCCATGTCATTTTTGGTTTGTTAACGAGTCGAATGTGTTCATTCTATATCCATTTTTAACCCTTTCAAAGCCTCGGTAGCATGCACAAGTTGTCACCCACACGCCACGTTGACGTAATGTCAATAGCTAACTCGAACTTCAAAGCAGACATGTAGGTCGTTATTGCACATTTTAGTTTGGACGACAATATGGGTAAGTGATGCTGTAGACACGGCTATCACAACTAAAGGCATTGTTAACTTTCAAATGGTTAAGAAAAAAAATATGCGAGACAAGTTTTGAATCGAAAATTAATCTAAAAAGAAAACACGTTTTTAACAATAAATTACAAAAAGTTGTTGAGAATGTCACGTTTTAATTGTTATCAAATAGTAATTAAATATGTTGCTTAATATCATTTCATGCTTCTTAGGTACATGCTTATCGCAGTTTTATCTCCGATGATCAATAACGAAAATATGAGCGCCTGTTTTAATAAAACCCAAGTACATTCAATTTATAGGTGTAAATACCGGAAATAAATTAGCATGGAATATAATGCTGATAGAGCAATCAGCATAAAAAGTTCACTTACACGTACGTACATCACACGATACAACACAATATACTACACGTTACATAAAATGTCTGGCTGCACGCGCCTTAAAACACAATTTTTGCTATCTTCTAATATAATTTTAAAATTTTAACATGCACCGTGACTCACTGCCCGTAACATGCGAATTTGTATTAGATGATAATGTTAAAAATGAAACACTCACCATTGTTGACCGGAGGCTGTACTTGTCCGTTTGGTGGCTGCAATATCGGAATCACAGGCGGGGGTTGGTCTGTGGAAACAATTAAGTTTATAAGTAAGCAAATAATCACTTATATACCTACTCAAGAGCAAAGAAACCGGGTCACTTTTCATACAACTTTCTTTCTACAGGACGTGACCCAGTTATTTTGCTCCCGAGTATATTTTTAATGTGCCTATTGTATTTTGAAACTCTTGTTTTTCTTTGTTCGGTGTTCCATTACTTATCTTACAATGTGCCGGGTAAGCCTATGCAAAGTTCCTTTGTATCTTTTTCATTAAATATATTACGTACAAAGGTTTCCGTAAAAATAATAATATATTATATCGTTCATTAGAAGAAATTTCCAAGCTCTATGTTCGATTATTTTATTGACAGTCGCTGCTTTCTCGTTGAATCTATCGCCTGAACATACTTTCTCTCAAAAGTCTCAACTACAAAAGCTATGGTTATGATGCTGGTTTCTAAATTAGGCCGTCTGAAGCTAGCGTCATGCTTTACGTGGTAAAAGCCGGATTAATAGGCAGACTAAGAGCATGCTGAAATGCTCCAAATAACTATTAAATGGGTGAATGGCACCACACACAACTCACCTAAGTTTGGAATTTGTGGGGGCGCCGCGGACGGCCTATGCGGAGCGCGCCGACTGTACCCAGTCTGATTTCGGAACGCCGATACGGAATTCCGTAAGAATCTGAAACACAACTTCTTTTAGGTTTCTATAAATTAAAAGGTAGTTCACCATTACCTATTTCAGAATTAGCAATTTTTAATCGCTTTCATAAAAAGGAGGTCCTCAATTTGACTATATGCCTATTTTTATTCATTTGTATATCAATTGATATTTTTGGCTGTGAATTGACGAGTCTTTTTTATTCGATTCGACGAAAGTTATTCAAGCCGAATTACTAATTTAACTTACGTTTGGAATCAGTTAACATCTCCATTTTGAGAAAAAATCTATTTGTATATGCATACCTATTAGGAATTAATGTTGTCGGTGCGATTTCCTTTTCACGACAATCGGGGCATTCGTGGTCCTCAGATTCTAGTAAAGCTCCTCTTATACCTGAAAACAAAAACCATAAAAAATATGAACCCAGCAGTAAAGTGCAATTTGGATACACTTGATTACATAGTTTAGTTACAACTCGATTTTACCCGCTTCCAAAATTCTGATTGACTTGAAATTCAGTAAGTACATTGTGACTTCCGATGACAATGCAATAATCGACTACCATCAACAAAAAGTGCGTATAAATTAAGAATGGACGCAAGGCCCAGTAGTGACTAATCATAGCCACAGTTGGCCACTGGCCACCGTCATACAGATCCAATGCGCTACACTACAGCTATCAAACATTTCATTGTTAGGTACATCACACAAGCAAAGTTACAAGTAACTTTATGAATAAGACATCTTACATTCATCACAGAAAGAGTTGCCGCAGCAAGGGATCATGACAGCGTCAGTGAGCAGATCTCTACAGAGGCTGCAGATGAGTTCATCAGGGATGTTGGTTTCGGGCGCTGCGGGCGCGTTCGCCGGCGTGTCAGCCGCACCTGCGTTCTCAGACGCGAGGTATGCTTCACTGTGGGCAAAGAGTTCGTTTTTATTATATTTAAATTAAAAGAACACACGGGCCTCTCTGGCTTACCATCACCGGTTTGAACACATCGTGAGTCAACCTGCACAGATTAACAAAGCAGGTGCATTGATCTGCTTTGTAAATTTGTGCAGGTTGAGTCAAGTTCCGAAAATGTATTCAGTGGGGACTAGAGCTCAAGCAGCTGTGCCCAGCAGCAAGACAATGCAATATAGGATGGAGTTAATTTTTTTTCATCACATTTGCACGTAAACATATTAAAACCCTCGGGCGGCAAGTAATGCCCGCGACCGCGACGGCCGCAGCGGCCGCGGCCCCGGCCGCCAGCGCAGCGCGTCTCCGGCGCGTGCCGGTTTTTTCTGCCCAATAATTTTATTTATTACCCGCAAATGTGATGTAAAACATTGTATGTTTCAGGGGCAGTACGGGAATTACGAACCTCGACTGAGAAAGCCCTGTCTTCGACTTCGGGCTTGTACTAGAGCTTCGATCGTTACTCCTTACTTACCGCCCTTAATACACAATGTACTATTCTTTAAACTCACTGATCCACTGCAGGAACTGCAAAGGTTCCACTAGGGGTCATCATCGCGCCAGGTGCTTTCGGTCCATCAACTGGCACCATAAAACTACGGGGTATTCCAGTACTTCGCCTTATTTCTATTGGATCAGTCTGTAATTAAGATGTACATTTATGTTAGTTCAATAATTTGATATTAGTTAAGTTGAAGTTGAGACAGTATCAAATTAAAACTCGTTATATGTATTTAACTTACTGAATTGGCTATAGGACAATCCTTAATCCAGTGACCGTGCTTCTGACACTTGTAACAAACGTAGTTGGGGGGAACAACACCTCTTTGATTCTGTCCTCTAATTTTTTGGTAACTGAAAACAAATAAAATAGTGTTGAATTGGCTAACTTGTTGATTTTATTTATAGACCAACATGTAACCCTGTAGAGATAACCAGTTCCCTATGTATTGGCTCTGTACACGACAGTAGCGCCATCTCGCAAACGCAACTTTGGAGGATCCATGACTTCATTTGCTTTAGACTTTAGATCTCTTGATGTTCCTCCCCTCCAGTTCCACAAAGCCAAAAACTTTAATTCAATTAAATTTTTTTATTAGGATAATAATGGCCCCATCCATCGATGCAATGATTTCGCCAATGTTAAAGTATTCAAAAATATATTCAAAAATCTTCTGACGAAATATCAGCAACGTTGTACAGTAGAACACGGTCAAAAGACCCCCAGCCGTTTCGGGTTCTTAGCAAACTCATAATGATATCCCTCGGAGACAACCAGGAAATCAGTAATCAGTGCCCGGGGTGCACCGGACCAAGCATTGCTCTTTCCCCCCCGGACGGATCCAAAAACGAACCGCAGTTCTTAACCGCACGCGGAGCTAACCTGACTCACACCCCAACCTTAATTCAAACAATGTGTGTAATTCTACAACAACATTAGCAAAATAAACTTGCCAATATGGCAAAGGGGAAAAAGCCATTATCAATAATAGTAATCAGCCATATCATGCAAAAAAACTAGCTACTTTGTGTACTAATAATATGAATATAAGAATAATACCTAATGTAATATAATAAATATATAAGAAATAATCTACACTAAAGCCTTACTTGCTTGGATCATAGTCAAAAGTAGATTGTGTGATCATAGCATTTATTTTATCCTGTTCGCTACCTTCCATGCGAGACAGATCTGCCAGGCCCTTGCCAACAGAGACATCTTTATGTACTGATGATGCGTTACTGTTGGAACCTTCCCACTGTTTCTTAGGTTGCTGTGACAGCGGTACTCTAGCCACAAGGAGTGATGTGTTTTTAGGAATTAGTGTCCCGTCATCACTGTACACTGTAAACATATAATATTTTGAGAATATGAAGTATGTAAAGCCTGACCTAAATGATTAAGTGAGGTACAGCCATGTTGCAGAATTTTAGTCTCATGTTGATTGTTATTGCAATGTTTTATTAAAAGGAAATATTTTTTATTTGTCAACCCAGAAAGTAAATTTGTCACAAAAAAAAACAAAACTACTGGATTGATTTATAAAATTCTTTCAATATTAAAAATACTACATTATCCCTGAGTACATAGGCAAAATTGTTATTCTGTGCAGATAACATTGTCCGCAACAGCTATTGTGTCATAAGAAAACAGGTGAGATTCAAGTGTTTTGCTAGTCGATGATAAAATTAATCCAATAGAGCCACCAATTCTCAGTCATCAATATAAATATTTTTTATGATCATAATTATATAGTACTAAAATAGAATGTAAGTACTTGAAATAAAATGTCTTTACAGGATTACAATTCTCCATTCCAATCCATTTTAATGCCTTTGTAAAAAACTAATTTCATCTTAACCCATCAAGTGTCCAAGCGACTACAGTAGTCCCTAACTTTTTCAGGCAGGAAATGTCCTAGGGACTGCATTATGCAGTCATGCCACTGGCCAGGTCTTCCTCCCTTGGAAGAGCCAGCGACAACTCGCTATAAGTGCTTCTCGCTCTCTCTTTAAGCCTCCCGCCCGAAAAAGTTAGGGACTGCTGTAGTTGCTTGGACGCTTGATGGGTTAAGTCCCACACAATCACTCATTGTATGCAATTAGTATCACATACACTAGAATGTTGAAAAATCATTGTTGATACCTCACAACATTAAATACCACACAAATCCTGACCCACAACTCTCTGCTTGAGAGGCCATAGGTCAATATTTACTTCCTAAAACGAGTCGGTAGGGAGGAGACGGAGTCCTGCCATGAGTGCGGCGCGGCGTCGGACACAGCACAGCACACGCTGGAGCTGTGCCCCGCCTGGTCCGAGCAGCGCCGCACCCTGGTGGCGACTATCGGCGGCGACCTCTCACTTCCCGGCGTAGTGTACGCCATGGTCGGGAGTGAGGGGTCTTGGGAGGCCGTCGCCTCCTTCTGCGAAGACGTGATGTCGCAGAAGGAGGAGAGGGAGCGGGAGCGCGAGAACGACCCCCTCGCGCCCCTGCTCCGGCGCAGACGAACGGGAAGGAGGCGGCGGCAGTTTGCTGCTGCCCTTCCCTAGTGGTGCCCAGGGTTGACATGATTTAAATCACTTGATTTAAATCAGTGATTTAAATCGTGATTTTAATCAAGGGATTTTTTCAAAAAAATCATTGATTTAAATCATAAAATTTTTACTACAACCAAATCGGTCGTATGCGTAACGCATTTTTCCGCCGCAAAAAAAAAAAAAAAAAAAAAGGTCAATATTTACTTGTACTTTTATCTGCTCAAAATAAGAAAAATGACAGTTGAGAATAATAAATAATGTATTGATTAAAAAAAAGTACAGAATTTCAAAATAAAAGTGATAGGGTACTGATTCTCGCAGCCTTTGAGATCAATATGTCTAAGGCCAGTAAATGAAATTTAGCTGTGTCAAATTTCTGACAATAAGTGAACTTATTTTTCTTCATCTTTTTAAATACAGCAATTGAGTGATCTCAATCACACCAAAGGCCTCAGGAACATTAGGATCCCAGGTCAAACTGAATGTCATAAACACTAAATGTTTGGATTTGTATGGAATGTTTTAGAGGCATTGGGCTATGGAATCTTTACACAATGTAGGAATCAAACAAACAAAGCAAGTACTTTAGATAGACGGTCCTGGGAGACCAAGGAAAAGAGGTAAAGCATGCTAAACAAAAACAATGAAATTCTTACAGCCTATATACTGACCTTCTTTTGTTTGAGCATTGGTGATTTGTAGATCGAAGTCAGAGGTTTTTCCAATTCTCTTCTGCTGGGAAATTGCTGATTTCAGTTCGCCTACTGATATGTGAAGACCATCGAACGTGACAGTATCATAATCCAAGGCGCTTTTGAACTTATAGTGAACAGACATCTCCAAAAGTAACCATAAGCTAGATTTGTTACCATGTCAGACATTCAGAACTTGCGTAAAAAGTTGTTACAAAAAACAGGTCACTGTTAATTAAATAACCTAAAATGTTTAACTTCACTAATGGGATAGTCTTTACTGACGCGGTGAACGGTGAACAGATATTATGTTTCCCAGGTAGAAAAACATACACGAAGGTTTTAGATGTTTTACTGTAAGCACCACGGCTGTGTCATTAAATGAACAAGTCTATTTTCTCCACACACTGGCCGATTGGCCGAACTTGTTACAATTCGTTAATCACACAGCTCGCAGGTTAGTACCTGACGGCTACAGCTACACTACACTACAGCAAAAGCGCCGCCATTTTGGAAAGGAGCAAACCAGGGGTAGTAAAAATTTGACAGTTGAAGTATTCAGTTACGCCATCTACTAGTTGTGTTCATTACTTTTTCCATGCCAATACTTTACGTACTTTACAAGTTTTATTTTAGGTTTTTACTTCATAGGTTATTTTAATTGGTAAAGATTAAAACAATTAAGTAGTCCCGAGCATGATAACATACATATATATAAGTCTGGAAGTGCAACTGTGTGTGAGAGAGAGGGAGAGAGTGCGTGTATATTTGTATACATAAACTTAAGAATCACATATCTCTTTAAGGTAAAACGACAGTACGACAGTGGCAGACCTAACACAAAGCTTTTCTCATTACATTTTCGAACCTGCCAGTATTTCTTAAACTTCATGTGATCACTAACCTCAACAACTAACATCACCGAAAAGCGCAGACGCATGTCAAGTCAAACCCTGGAAGGCACTGGAAAGCTGAACAGATGGATGTCTATCCTGTAGCAAGCCTAACTATTCAATATGAAAACCAATAAAATACATCGTCTTTTTGAACTGTGCCCCGCATAGCTGCATATATACGCTTATTATGTTGACGAAAACAAATAATAGATGGCGCTACTACTTAGGCTGATCTGAGGGTTATAATAGTTGTCGTCGAAAAGACTTTTTCCGCCACGCCGTATATTATATTACTCTGTAGAGTAAAGCAAAGTGCACATTTTTTTTATAAAAAGGATTCGATTTCCCAACATTAATTAAGCTATATCCAATAGGGGAATTTTTGGCTGATTTTTATTATAATGTGCATGTGTATTTAATCTATGTGGCCAACACGTAGAAATAACACGGTACAAATTATCTTCCAAAAACGTATAAAATGTTGAATTCGAAAAAATTGGAATTTCGGTAGGTATTGTGAGCTCGTTCTTGCTCACTCTTAGAAATTAAGTTTAGAAAGATGCATTCTGGTAGATTTATTTGTAAAAATAAGAATGCTATGGAGAATTTCCGTGCTTTCTACGATAAAAAATACAAATTCTGTAATTTGTTTGAGATAGAGTTCCTCGGGTTCCTACTATGCTTGTCTCACACAACACAGCGCAACAAATAAACACGAAACGCCTAAAATAGACGCGTCTCATGCGTCTGTGGGGCGTTAATTTTTACTCTTGGTCCATTTTTTCAAGTTCTTAGTCTATGCCACGATCCAATGTTAATTTTAATGCTGGCAATTGTTTTACAGGAAGTTGTGTATCAGTTTAAGTTCATTTAATTAAAAATGATCCTAGAATCCGCTTTCAAAGCTTATTTTATGAATTAAACTTGCAATTATATTAAAAAAGTAAATAATTATGATTTATTTAATACTAACTTCCATTTTCAATACATTTAAATGAGCTTATGAGTAGTATAAAAATTTTGGCAAATTGCCATGAACTTCCGGTCGGAGATAAAGACACACGCGGATCTATCGAGAAAAGAACGCGAATAATTATAAAAATAACTAGAAATAAAGACTTATTTAGTAACTTTACATTGTCTGTTTTATAAATATGTCCAATATCGGTGCTCCAGACTCTTGGGAAAATCAGGCCGATGTCATAGGTGAACAAGGTGCAAAAGATTCCAATGATGTGTCTACAAAATTTTCCACGTTGAATGTAAATGCCGTGGAGTTCGTGCCTTCTTTTTGTATGCCTTCTCAGGCAAACGAAACCTCCGAATCCCCCTCATCACCACAAAAATCTGAAAGCGGTTCCACAAATTCTGCTGATAGTCCCGTCCTGAACGGTAAGTCGGTTGTCTTGTCATATTAGCTATCTGCATTGAAGTATTAGAACTAATTATAACATTGTTTGCTCAGTAAAGTGATATAATTTCATAAAAATCGCACGTAACTATTTTAAGTCACAACTTTCCTGTACGGTAATGGTCAATTCAATGTGTATTTTTTTTATAAATCCAGTTTTAACGGGTTATGTCGAGACACGCGGCGCTTATACCTACTTTGAGTTCGTAACTTTCACCTAAGATTTAATTTTGCTCTGTTGAAATTAACGGAGATAATCAGTTTTACTCACTAGTTTGAGCCAATCGGTACTATGCTGACGTAGATATAACAAGTATTTTGATAAGAAAGTCAAATGCAAGATTCACGCATTATACGTAAGTAAAAATCTTCGTTTTTGCAAGAAGTCTTTGAAATTACTTTTGAGAAATTAAACTAAATACATAATGCTTTGTTGCAAGTACCTATACTAAATCACCTGGTCATTTGACTTGCCTCGACAGCAGTGATTTCTTAAATAGATACTTAACCTGTTTCAAATAATTTGATAGTTATTTTATCTATCTTTGATGTGATTATTGAATCAAGGATTTTTTTCGTTAGCAAACAACCACTGATAACCTTGCTTTTATAATGGATATCTTTGCAAACATTTGTTTAGTATGATGTAAACGCTTGTCTGTTTGATAATTGCATTTCAACCGCTTACAAGAAGTCAACTTTTCCCCCCCTTGACGAAGGCACGAACCCAATCTTCGGACATTTAACTTTACTTGTTTACTCAACTGGAATAATTTTATACATGATTTTTGTTTATTATGTCTGGTTTTATTATATTTGCTGTGTTCTCCAGTTTCTAATGTGCATGAATATTTATTTGTGAACTGTAAACTTAGAGGGTAAACAAACTTCACAGTTTTTTTATTTTATTTACTCTATTATTGAATGAGAGTAAGTGCATGTATGTAAGTGTTGTTTAATCTTATATTTGGTGATTAGATCTTTCTAAGATGTGTGGTTTGCAAATATCACTAGAATTAAAGAGGCGCTGGCTTGTAGTGCCTATTTCTATTTGTTTTATTTTTACCTGTAATGGTGTGATACTAGAGAGTATGCCAGTAGAGATGCTCTCAGGAGTTAGTAATGTGGAACACATTCTTCAAGAATCTCTTCTGTTTCAAATTCAAAAATTTCTTTGCCTCATATGGTTTAAACTTGTTCTTTATCATCAGTGGCAAAACTATAATGTCTGGGCCCCACGGCAAATTCATCAGATGTCCGTTATTCTATCAAAAGAAGTACATTAATGTTCCTCCCATGCTCTAGGCCCAGCCTATTTATTGCCCTGTAGACCTCTACAGGGCAATAAATAAACACCTGTTAGGGGCCTGTGATATTTTGCCCATTCTGCCACCCTGTTGTTGACTGCTGCTTACCATTCTGTGGAATGTGGAATTTTGTCTTGACAAAATTCATAAGATTTATGTTTATTGATGCAATGTTTCAACCACCATATAGGTAGGTATTTTATGTTAGAAACAAAAGAAAAAATCATACATGCTTGTTTCTGGTATCTACATAATATCACTTTACTTATCACAGTAGTCTGTACTCGATTCCATTAGGTTCTTGTTTATATTGAAATTATCTACAAAGTGAGTCTGGGTAGTGGCCACTAACTCTGCTGTATTTTATTATGCACATAAACACCTTGAAAAAAATGAGAGATGTAGAAGTTGATGAATGATAATCAAGGAGTAGTTTAAATTCATATTTTGATTAACTATCAATGCAGTATTTGTACTTTTTTTTTCAAGTCAGTGGTGTACAAAAAACCCACATTACTGGCACTATTTATTTTGTTAGTCATTATTATATTGTAGATTTCTGAAACTAAACAGTATAATTCTCAAGAGGAAAAACAATGTGGATTTATGTCTGTTTAGCCACTAAGACATAGCTCAGGTATTTTTGGCCTCTGATTGAAAACTGAATCTATTTCCTCAGTACTTATTTGGAATATGTTACCATGTGCGAATTGCATTACTTTTGGACACTTTTCGACATTTGTACTTTTGTTTCCATGCTTTAGTTTAGTGTAGTGTTTTTTTTTTCTTCAGTGCAGTGAAACTAAAATGAAGGGTTGTTATTTTAATTACTATGTATATGACAAATTATTTTAAAATATAAGCTTTATAGCTCCCTTGATCTATGTATGAATTGCCTTAGTTTGTTTTGCTGTACATATCATGTACACATCTAAACAAACAATACAATAATTATTGAAACATGTCAGATTATATAATATCAAATTAAAATAACAGTGTCAAATCTATCTGGTATAGTTTTCTAGCATATTGTATTCATTAATGTCCAAGACTCAAAGTACTTTTCAAATTATTATTTTATATAGGATCGAGATAAAATGAGAACATATTGCATTTGTCCAGGAGTACAATTACTTGGGCCAATTAGTTCCCTTCCAGACTGAACAGCAAAAAGAAGTCGAAAGACGGACAAAAAATGCCTGGAGGAGCTATTGGTCCATCAAACACCTTATTAAAGGCAACATTTCAATTTCTTTGAAAAAGAAGCTTATGGTACCTTAAGTCCTGGCCCGCCAGAAATATCTGAATTGTCCGTTTGTCCCGACAGATAAAAAAAGTTGGGCAGTTGGGTTATTCTATCTATAGCTGCATAGACATTAGACTTATTAGACTGCCTCTAATTTGTATGTAGCTTTAGATGTGAACCATCTATTTGAGTTGATATTGGTCATCCTTCATTTATATGACACCAATAACTGCTCTAATTTACCCTTGAAGGTTTACAAGTGCCATCAAAGTGCAGGATAAAAATTTTGCCTGTTTTACATACATCTCTATTTTATAACTAAAACAAAATAACCCAGGACCTTAGGAACATAAAACGTGGGAATAATTTGAAGCCAGTAATCGTACATTAAGTCGTCATTAAGCAAAAGTAAGAAAGGATGTTCTCGCTCTCGGCTGCAGCCCCAAGCGGAATCTTTACCTGCAATTGCAGACATCACGCTTTGCAATCAGACGCGGAATAATAGAATTTGCATCGAAAAGTAGCCGCAACGCCCTTAGTGAGTGCTCAAGGGATGTTTGCTGACTGCTGCTTTGATGGGTGTAGGTTGCGGAGAGCGCGGCGACAGCGGCGACGGCGGGGCCGCGTCCTTGTCGCCGCGCGTGGAGGAGCCGCCGCCCGTGCCGCCGGCCGGCGCCGCGCCCGCGCCCGCGCCCGCCGCGCCGCCCGTGCCGCCCGACGTCTCCCCCACCGTCGACAGCTGGGAGGCCGAGGCCGACGACGCTCTGCTCACGCCCGAAGAAAACAACGAACCTGACGAGGAGGAAATCGACCAGCAGGTTCAGGACCTTGTAATTAGCATGTTTTTTTTTCTTTCTATCACTTCATTTTTCTCAGAAATAACTTCTTTTAGTATCATTTTTCTTTTGTTGCCCGTGGTCCTACTACAGTTGAATCAAGTTGGTTTTCGATGGAGCTCTTTTTTCTGTATATTTCGCCCGTCGGTATTCAAATATTATTGAATGATTCAAAATAATGGCAGCATTTTTTTCGAGTAGGACAAATTAGTAGGACCATGGGCAATACATTTAATTTTTTCATTTAAATTTTGATTGATTAAAAGCTTCGTATCCTGTGCATTGTGTGAAGGAATTAATCAAAATTATTGTCATATTTCACTCTAATCATACATATTTCATTATATCTATCAGGAGGATGGCGAATTGACAAAGAAAATTCCCAAGAAGAAACCACCTCGAGTGGAAGACACTCGTAGCAAGAAGGAACATGTTAATGTGGTGTTTATTGGACACGTCGGTAAGTTCATTAAACAGTTCAAATTTTGAGGCAAAAATACAAGTGGAGTCAAGACAACACTACAGAATATGATTATCCAGAAACCCTTTCAATTGAATATTCCAAGTAACTTTCCTTCAGTTACCACTCATGATGATGTACTTTTAATTCAATTACCTGTTCTAAAATTCTGGTTTGTTGTATTTATAGATGCTGGTAAATCGACGATTGGTGGTCAGATTATGTCCTTGACAGGCATGGTAGATAAACGAACTCTGGACAAATACGAAAGAGAAGCGCGAGAGAAGTCTCGAGAGTCCTGGTACCTATCTTGGGCGCTCGACACTAACCAAGAGGGTAAGGTTTGACCTTTATATGTATAACATAAAAGAAAAAGTTAAAAGTGGCCATATCTGGTCAGGCGGTGACCCATATTAGCCACACCAAACGTCAGAACTAGATTATAATAGTGACTTGCATGTTCAAGTTCACGTTGATATTCCAAGACGATTGCTTGCATGCAGGTGGAATCATTTGAACATGTTGATGACATTGCTGAAAACCAGTGTGATGGATTGCCTATAATTATTTATCGCCTTTTGCAGAACGCGACAAGGGTAAAACAGTGGAGGTAGGGAGAGCATACTTCGAGACTGAGAAGAAGCACTTTACAATTCTTGATGCCCCTGGACACAAGAGTTTCGTGCCCAATATGATCGGTGGAGCGGCGCAGGCCGATTTAGCCGTGCTGGTGCGTATTCTGTTTACCAAGTGTCTTTATAACAAATACTAAAAATAAATATGCTATTTCTACATTGTACCATAACAATCATGCTAAACGTGGCCTTTAGGTCTTGTTACCTTAGGCTCTATCTACCTCGTAAGGGATAAAGTCGTGATTTATGTATGTACAGTTTGACAACAAATATAATGCGCATCGGCAGTATTCGTTTGCGCAGAGAAGCGCAGACCAGTTTCCGATGGTAGCCGAACGTGTAAATAATCTATATGTATTGAACTTTATTTGCAAGCGCAACTGGCAGAGTATTGCTTGCTTTGCATTCTTAGCTCTGTCCCGCTTACACGATTTTGCCATTGTTGGTACGAAATCGATCGACCAACAACAGCGCCAGAGTTTCCCGCGCTATTAAAATTGGTATACTGCGCAGGTACATCGTGGAGCATTATTTTTGTTGTCAAACTGTATGTATGCATTGAGTAGGTACTACTCAAAGTTCTGAATGTTCTACCTCTAAGTTAATAGAGTACCTATGTGGTATGTGGTATAGGTGACACCCTTTTGTTTTGCTGAGTAGGTACCTCGAATGACCCTTAATGAATGTTAATAAATTTTATGCCCAGCTGCCTCTTGTAAAAGTAGACTGTGGTGTTGAGTTACTCAAATCCATATTCCAAACTATCGAAAATATTATTTGTTTCCAGGTAATTTCAGCGCGTAAAGGTGAATTTGAGACTGGTTTCGATAGAGGGGGACAAACTCGTGAGCACGCCATGTTGGCGAAGACTGCGGGAGTGAAGCATTTAGTGGCTCTTGTTAATAAAATGGACGACCCTACTGTCAATTGGGACGAGAAAAGGTGAGCTATTGTGAAATTAATCTTTACCATCTGTTATGCTAACACAGGTAATGAAATAGTAAAGTTGGAGGTATTGTAACTACACAATAAATTCTAAAAATTCTTTAACTGATACTAAACTCAACTACACTATCCACAATCCACCTAAGCTACTTGGTATCCAAGGAAAACACAAAGATTTCCTGCAAGCAACAAGCAGTCAGTATAAAATTGCAATTGTCATCTTCATCATTTTTTTGCTATCCTTTTCCTTGGTCGGAATTTTTGACGTGAACTTGCTTTTGTTTTACTTTACAGATACAATGAATGTCGAGATAAAATCCTACCATACCTTAAAAAACTTGGCTTCAATACTGCCAAGGACTTATCCTTCTTACCTGTGTCGGGCCAAACTGGACAAGGGCTTTTGGAGAGAGTAAGTTTTCTTTAATTCATCATCTGAAACATCGGATCAATACAAATATTACAAAAGCTGAACATTACATTATCTGGTTTTGGATATCATTCATACGTCGACATAGGTTTAATATTTTTTTAAATGGCAGATTAATCATTCATTTTTTTTAAGCTGTGCTTAACACTTTTATTATATTAAATGGACTATTTCAAGCAACTAATTTGAATATTACGCTGTTACGTAGCCTTGTTTATTAATAATAAATATTTTTTCGCTGTTTGATATTTTGTTAATTTGGCATGATACCAAATGCCTTCGTTCAGCATTAAAAAACCGTTTTAGTCTATACTTCAACGTCATAGATCTGTGAATGTGTGTGTAAAGTCAACGTCAACCTCTACCGTCCTTTGGTGTAGTTATTGTTTTCCGAGCTGTTTTCGCTTTTCTCGTATGACCCCTGCACATCTTTCGGACTCCTATGTCATTAAAATGGTCTTCGCAACAATACATTGTGTAAATTTTGAAATATTCCACATTAGCTTGCGTACAACGTTCCTTCCGCAAATCTTCTCTGATTTTCACAATGATTATGTTGGGGCTATTGTCGAGTCATTGTTGCATCCTGGTACAAAACATTTTTATGAATATCCATTGTGTATTATCCAAATGGTTTTCGAATTGGAGCATACTAAAAAAACAACAATGCCAATTGCTTTCATCCTAGCTATTAATTAGCATTGATGTTAATTTATACTATTTTCCTATTCAGGTATCTGAAGATATCTGCTCCTGGTATTCGGGACCATCTTTCATCCAGCTAATCGACGAGCTTCCGTCGCTAAACCGCAAGATGGACGGACCTTTCATTATGCCTGTAGTCGACAAGTACAAAGACATGGGTACGGTTCTCATGGGGAAGGTCGAAGCCGGAACTACGCGTAAGGGCAGCACCCTTTTCCTCATGCCTAATAGGGTAAGTTACAAAAAGTACTTAGTGTAATGCC
The DNA here is from genome assembly GCA_949127965.1 of Pandemis corylana. Taxonomy (NCBI): domain Eukaryota; kingdom Metazoa; phylum Arthropoda; class Insecta; order Lepidoptera; family Tortricidae; genus Pandemis; species Pandemis corylana. The sequence goes on from OX421857.1 coordinate 8,231,947, forward strand.
TCATGAGTTCAAGCAACTGCTTAGCATAACCAATACCTTCTAAGGTTGAAGGTCGTAGCGAAGTATTTTCTGCTATTCTACGTCTTTTGTATTACGCCTATTTTGCGTGCTTTACACCAAACCTTATAAGTGAAGGTCTAATTGAAGAAACGAAAATGCTTTTGACAGTCATCAACAGAACAGTGCCAAATATCGCATTGTATCAAATTGTAGCTGCCGCTATCAAATGTACTATTGCCATCGCTTATTGTGTCACAATGTGATAAGCTTTAGTGAGGTCGAACAATCAACCCTAGGTAATTGGTATGTTGTTAAGTCATAAAAAGCTACCACTTACAAAACTCAACGCGGCAATGATGCCAGCCTTCTGAGTACAATGAGCAGTGACAGTGACCTGGGAGGGGTGTTTTGTTTGTAGTTACAGTTAGGCTAGGTTTAGGTTAATTTTGTACATAGTATTTGGTCATTTTTTAATTTTTCACGTACAGTTTTTGTTTACTACTATAACTAGTGTATCTATTTAAAGAATTACTTATTTATTTGCAGGTGCAAGTCAATGTTGATCAGCTATGGTCGGATGACATTGAGGTGACGTCGATCGGACCCGGTGAAAACGTGAAAGTTAAGCTAAAAGGCATTGAAGAAGAAGACGTGTCACCCGGCTTCGTGCTCTGCGACATTGCTGACCCCATCACTACGGGAAGAGTAAGTAATGCATTACTTAAATAAAATTAAATTGTACCTTAAATATAAATCATTTTAAAAGCATAAATTCTGCCTATATTATAGTTGTGGTAGTTCAGCACATTATTTTTACTCTATTCTTACTTTTTGCAGGTTTTTGATGCGCAAGTTGTAATTTTGGAGCACAAGTCCATCATTTGCGCAGGATACTCTGCTGTCATGCATATACATTGCGCCGCTGAAGAGGTTACTGTTAAGGTATTGGAAATATTATAATTGTATTTTTAGGTTTTCATATAAGTGGTTAACGTTTTGACTCTCTTTAGCGCCTCTAAACTATCTTAACGAGCTATTAGAACAGCAGAAAAAAGCTTTGGTTTTCATACCAACTTTAGATGAACAACTCAATGGCGTTGATTAAACAATCAATATTATCGTGATACCGGTATGTTGTACATGAAGCACGCGATAATATTGACCATCTAATCCATGCCAATGTCTGAAATGATTCCATATAATCTCCATTGCCCTACTTGTTGCGTTAACATTTTTGTGCCATTTATAGTGTTTACAATTAGAAGTTAATTAGTAAGTCAACACATTCAGCGCCAAGAGCTACAAAGCGGAAAAAATCTACTGCCAGTTAAGAGCGTAACGAGTAGCAAAGTGTGGCAACGAATTTGTTTGATTATCACGGGCAAAAAGTAGGTAATATAATTTGTGTTTTCAGGCGCTGATCTGTCTTGTGGATAAGAAAACGGGAGATAAGTCTAAGACGCGACCGCGCTTCGTGAAGCAGGACCAAGTGGCTATCATGAGGATAGAGTGCGCGGGCATCATCTGCTTAGAGCCCTTTAAGAAGTTTGCTCAAATGGGCAGGTTCACATTAAGAGATGAGAGTAAGTTCTTAATTTTATTGCATTATACATACTATGTCTATTCTCAACACCAGCTACGTCATATTACACGGTTACACTTTTGAACGCCAAGCTTAGCTACATATTAAAGCTATTTTCATTCTTATGCCTTTGCATGAAAGTCATTTTTACACTTATAACCTCTGTCGGCCACAGCCGACATTGGCGGTCAAAAGGTTAAGTCAGCTTTTGATTTTTGTCATTTGAAGTTGCAGATACAAAAACTTTGATCACACACCAAAAACTTGTACAAAATTAAATTTTTCTTGATGCATCATTTCGTGATTTTTTTTCTCATGACTGCGTAGAAAATTTCTTTCAGCGTGATCTTGATAGCATGTTTAAGGGAATATCCCAGAAGCTCCATTTTCTAGTTCCATATGGATCTACCGGGATATTCATTTTGAAGTAAATGTCCCAGAAGTACCATATGGAACTACAGGTACATATTTATATCAAACGTCTATCTCTGCTAAGTACATACATATCTATATATATATTGCATACTTGGGCCACTTTAAACATTTATTACCTACATACTTCCTGTCTTTAGTACCTTATCTTTTCTTTTTGCTTCTGATTTAATCCTTTTCTGTTGTATGGCCTTCTTATTTTTCATTGCTTCTCACATTTATTTTATCTTAAGTTTTATGTTATGTGTATATGTATGAATTATTTTATTTTATTTATTTAGCTATGTATTATATTTATGTTGATACTGTTGTTTTTATTATCCCTGCGTTTATCCTGTCTATTTGTTTCCGCCACCTACTTAAACTGTCTCCAACTTATTTAGCTTCTTGGTTGTCTGGAAGAGATCGCTATTAAGCGATAAGACCGCCTATTGTCTACAATGTTCTTTGTTTCTGTATTGTTTTGTACTGATTTGTGGTGTTCAATAAAGAGTATTTGTATTGTATTGTATTGTATTGTATACTTCAGTTAATATTGTCAAGTATATATGACACTTCAGGTTTTACCTTGTTTCTTATACAAGGGATTGTGTGTGTGCATCCCTCGCGCACAAAATGCGGCCGAGGTAAGCACGGCGTGTTGCATCCCGGGCACACGAGTATTATTATCACTCAAATTTTAGTCAAACAAAATCCCATTGGAGACGTTAGAGCACATCTCCAAAGATACTCAACTGATTTAAAGCGAAAATAATTAAAAAAAAATGGATCTGCCTTCAAAAAAGCATGAAATAATCCTCTAAAGCCATCAGTTTTATAGCCTAGCACAAATATGAAGTTGGTACATAATTCAAGGCATATTCCAAATTTCAACCGCACCATACCAACTTCATTTTTGTGCTAGGACATAAAACTGATGGCTTTAGAGGATTATTTCATGTTTTTTGAAGGTGTTTCTCCTTTTTTTTATGTTTATTATTTCATAATTATACATAACATAATATGCAAAGAATTGTCCAGTAACTCCTACCTGTTAAGAAGTTGAACCTTCCATCATCAGATCACATGAACAACCTGAAAGAACACAATTGTCGGTCTATCTATGCGTACCTATGATACTTAGAATTATGCTCCAACTGCTAACCGTTAAGGAGTGGTACCTCCTGTTATCAGCTTACCAACATGATTTGATGTACGGTAAAACCTTCTCCAGACGGCAACAAGTATTCTGAAAACCGCATCGAAATCGGTTCAGCTGAACGCGAGATAATCGCGGACAAACATACATACATACAAACATACGGGTCATTTTTTTTTAAGTCTGTTAATAACAAACAGGTCTAAAGCCTAGTATGTATTGAGATCGTTTATTTGGCATTTATATATGCACTGATTGTTCCATATGGAACTTCTGGGATATATCCCCATGTTTAGCGCGCTCAAGTTCGCAATCCCATTCACCATTTCAAAAATGATAATTTTTACTAATGTTTAGAATTTTCTAATGTTTTTTTTTTGTTTCAGATAAAACTATTGCTATTGGTAAAGTCCTAAAAGTGATTGAGTAAACTGGCACTATCATTTGTAATTTAGCTAGGATAGGCCTTTCCAAAACCATATTATCACAGAAAACATGTAAAATGTAATCCTGAATTTTGGGATCTGTATCATGTGAGACCTCAAGTGTTATATTGCTTCATTATGATGAAAATGATCACTAACTTTTATTTTCGTAATAATTATATAGAACAGCTAGTCCTTAAAGAAGAAAATAAAATATTTGAACAACCACTGCCATCAAGTAAAAATTCGTTTACTCCAATTAAAAGCACCATGCTTCAATCGTCTCTAGCCTAAGTATGTCCAACTGCGGGCCACAGGGATCCTCTTGGAATGAGATGGCTTGATCTGTACGAGCCGTGCTTACCTTCCATGTACAATCCTCTGTTCATCTTAAAAAGTCTTCTGAATAACTTAATCCTTTGCTAAACGCCTCAAATATAAGCCTACGCGTTCTGCGCAAATTCGTACATTTTGTGCTGATGTAGCTTTATATGGCAGTCAACAAAGCCTACACGGTAAAATGCTAACCATAGCTGTTTTCACTTGTGTGGACAATTTAAATACTTGTGTTTATTCAAAGAATTTACATTGAGACTATTATAACACACTTGATCCAAAAGCATCATACTGCTAATCACTATTTCGCAATAATTCTCTTTGTATCGATTTATTTAAGAAATGGGTTCATGTCCCAAGACAATTAATAAGTCAGTTCAAGAACTTATCATGGTCTAATTTAGATTTGTATGTATTATTGTCACCGAATGTTGGATATTAATTTTGGTTTGAAGTCAATACGGCCGTCCCACGTGACATTGTGATGCCGGTAAGACCAATTCATAAGTTATGGTGTAGGATGGCGTAATTGGAAATATTGTCCCTTTAGCTCTAGTAAAAAGTAGCAGGGCTATAACCATTGTTTCTCTCTGTATATTTAATTTCAAATACTGTTACTTTTGACTTTTATGAGTTCATTGTCTTGCTGATGATTACCAAAACTTTTTATGTATTTAGCTACGTTCATTTTATACACATAATATTTCATACTATGTAGTGTGTCACTTTGAAAATGAAATAATTTTATTAATTTCTGTAAGACAATTTCATTATAAAGTTAATTCTGTTTCGTTTGTACTGAGGTATCACTTTTACTTTCATTAAGTCAGAAATTTTATCAGCAATGTCTGTTTTAACGTTTATTGTAATTATTGTATCTGCAATACTTATCATACTATGATGATAGATAATAATTTATTGCTGTAAGTGACCAATATCTGGGCGGAGCCCTAACGAGAGCTTGTTCCCTTGGAGACCGGCGCCGCGCGACGCGGCTCGCGCTTCTCGTTCGTCCTACCCCTACCTCTAGTAGGTACATTGCGAGTACTTATGGACAGTTATGCAAACTGCGTAAAGGTGGTTCAGATTTTTTTTTTCAAGAAAAAGGAACATATATACATATACCTAAAGGCTCAACGCCCGAGTTGTTAAATTAATGTATATTATGGATTTATAAAGTTTTCAGCTTTTTTAATATAATCAGGTTAACGATTAATATCTAGGGGCGTTTGTATATTTATTATCAATATTTTGTGTATATCAGTGGACAAGACGCGAGGCGCGCGCTGCCCCCGAGCCTGATGCTGAGTAGATTTATTTGTGGACATCGCTTGTAGTGCCGGAGGCAGGATCGGCCGCCGCGTTGTAGTGCCTTGGTTCTGTTGCCGCCGTCGCGGGGCCGCGCGCGCCTCGCGCGCCTCCACCCCGAGCGACACTGGCAGGCTGCGACTATATTATTTTGTTTAAATAAAATTTTATTAAGACTTACGTGTTTTAATCATCACCTCGACTGTAACACGCTCCACGCTCCTCAGATAAAATAACCTAACCTAACAATTTGATTTTAGACAAGCTTTTTTGCTGACTGTGCTTTTTGTTCACTTTACTTGCATTGTTATCCGCCTTACATATGTGAACCAAATGTCAAGTCAATCCGACCAACCGTTGAGTTCCCTCCTGCGGAGACTGTCCCTGGCTGGGCCACCAGAATTTAACTATCAGATTATTGTATTGTCATCTGATTTAGGGGAGACAGAGGTGAGTTGATACAAAGCCGATTTCTCTGAACTGTGACAGTTTATCGGGCTGGTAACTTCGCTAATTCGTTGCTCTTTCTACACTCCACAGTTTGTGTGAAGTTGTGACCTCGCTAACTGTCATAGGTGCAGAGAAAAAGGCTTTATATCAACTCACCTCTGTCTCAAATTGCCTCGGTCTCCCCTACACGAGTTTGTAGAATTTCAGCCCAATCTGATGAAGGTATCTGCTTCAAAAATTAGTCTCAAGGTTCTACCCGGACAAACTACGCTTTCGCGGAGCTCCTGTTTCTGGGTATTTTTGGCCCTTCGTGCTAGCTGAAGATCTAACAACTTAAACCTATCTCCCATTTATGAGATTTATTTTGATCAGTAGTGCTATGGGTAATATATTGTAAAATCGCATAGTTCCCGCGGGATAGCGATAAACATGTCAATTGCTTATTCTACGTGGGCAGAAGCTTGTATTCTATACAGCGCTCTTCCTTGTGGGTTTGGCCTGCTTACAAGCCATCCCACCCAGAGATAAGTATCTTGATTTTAGAAGAATGATAAGACCAGACAGTACAGTCAAGGTCTACCAATATATATACACCCCAGTGACAAAACTACACCTTATTGTACCGGCGTTAAGGTTGATGTTTACATATTTTTGCAACTGCGCGAATCCATATTTCTTACCTTGACTGTACCATATATCAATGTTACTATTTTGTGTGTTTCATGCTCTGTCTGAAATACATCTTGCTGCACCCTGGCGTCATGGTCAAAATTTGGGCGCAGCTAGGACCAAAAATTTGAAATACTATTATTTATTATTAGTTCAGGTCAGCGAGTTCAAAGGGTTATATGTACCTATAGTTTAATAACCTATGCGAAGCCGGGGCTATTGATAAATAATTCCGTACTTTAATTACAAAGAGCACCTAGATATGAGTGCTCTGTAGCTACCTTGCGCGTGTTTAATAAATGAAAAAAAAAACAATGGAAATATTTGTATCTTTTTACTTGAGACTTCAACTTAAATAGTCAAATATAAAACTTTGTAAGGTCTAATGTAAGCTTGACAACGCGGTTAATTTCCTACGTCTGACCACGCAAGCCCATAACAACTTTCTGACCCAAAAATGACCACGACCAAATTTTGAATAATTTGCTTGTAAAAAATAAATTATAAAAGAGCATATACATTCAGCGCGTTAACGTACACGTACAGGGAGCCTTTTTATTTAACTTTTAAGGTACCGTACCCCGTAACTCAAAAGGAAAAACGCAGTCCCTGTGATCAGTTTCGTTTCCAGTGCGGCTATCATGCGTTTATCCATCTAGCAAATTTTAAATGCTAGAAACTTATCTACATTTTCAGTTTGAGAATCGACCAGATGTATTGATGTATATACGTATACAAAGTTAAGTTAGTCTTTCAGTCAGACTAATCTTTTCGTTAGAGCAATTATCATAAACGCGTAGCAGTTCGACGAAACTCGTCGATACATAAACATGTATACGTACGACGATACCCATGGGGTATTTATTACTTCGGTATGGATACGGAACCACCCGGCGCGAGAGCCCGACTCGCATTTGATAGATTTATTTTGTTTTGCACCAAAAGCGTTTTCAATTAGTTAGTATACATAATATGTTATGCTGAATGTTCAAATGGCGCCTCTTTTTGGTGTCAAAACGTTGCGATGTGGTTAGCTATATTATATGAGACAATGTCTGGTAACTTCAAAATACAAATTCATTCCAGTCTCGTTGACTAATGACCAAAAAGGCAGATAACTCTAAAAATTCAGAAGTCATTTGAAATAAAAAAAATATATACTTCGTTTTTTTAGCTAACAATCTTGACACATCATTTTATTGAAAACAGTTTTAAAAAATAAATAACAGCAAGTTACAATTTAAAATTCCTGGAATATTGTGATTTGTTTTGTTAACATGTTATATCTTTCAGTTAGCGATTTTCAAATAGTGTTTTTCGATAAAAAGACGTCAAAATTGTTTACCGTCTGTATTGCTAAAAAAAACGAAGTATAGATTAAGACAATAATAGCCAAAAAACACTTGTCAACTAAGTCAATTTTGAAGTGACAGACATAGGGTATGGGTACATAATATATTTACAGATTTTGGCCTAATTATATCAAAGAATAAAATTCCAAACTTGGAATGTCATTTTTTTTAACAAGCCTTACTCTACATAAATCTACTCGATGATTAACTATAGAAAATTATATTAAAATAAAATGTATGTATTTACAAATATAGTTTTTTCTAAAGCCAGTTACTAACCCAGGGTGACCATTAACATGCAAATAATAAGTATAATTATTGATGTTCGTCACATTATGTTCCAATCATTTTCAGCATTAATTCATTAGATGTTAAAAAAACTGGGGCCAGATTATTGAAAGCACGTGTGAAAACACCACTCGAAAGTGGTGAAAAATTGTGCTGAATTTGAAATATGAGTAGCATAGAAAACAATCACAGCTCTCATTAGTCTTGTGAACTAGTCAAAACTTTGATTAGAGCTGTAGTTTTGGAGATATAAGCTGATTTATACCGCTTTCAAGTGGTACTTTCGAGTGATGTACTTTCAAAAATCGAGTTTGAAGTCATACTTAAATGAGGCATTTTCATAGGTACCTACTGCATTTTCGTGTACATGATTTAAAGTTAGAAATTTCATTCCATTTGGTAATTGTAGCTGCTATCTGCTTATTTAAATGGAGTGAACTCCTATTTCTGTACCAGCAAGTTTAATTTACCTACAAAAAATTGTTAGATTAACAAAAAACAATTAGAAACCATGATATGTCTTTAACCAATATATATTTGCCATGTTTGATTTGAATTTTGCATGCTACTTGTAATTTAAAACATACAAGGCCTGTTAAGACATGGCTCTTTGAATGTGAAATACAGGCCAGTCTGGAAATAAATCAGTGATTTACAACAGATCATAAACAGCATTCATTCACAAAATTTTATGTTTAACCAATACAGGATATATCAGTCTCTTCAATATCAATAATCTTTCATTAAGTACCTATACTATGTTTTGGCAAAACTAGGAATTCAATCCTGTATATTCATGTCATTTTTTGTGACATTCTGATTAACTTGATCATGTTCATGTTCTACAAAGTCATCAAAAAGACTTGGCCAAGCCTCTGTGTCATCATAACTGCTGAGATCATCTCCCACAAATTCACAAAAGTTTAAAAACATGTACCAAGTATCCTTAGGGATTCCTCTGATCTGAGGATTCTTTTCTAGATATCCGAGCCATCGATCAAGTATAGGGGGCTCATTGTTGGTGAAAACTAACCGCCACAACACTATAGCTATATCAGAAGGCAGTATGCGTTGGCCAGTGCTCACATCCAATCCAAATTTAAAAGTAAATCTATACAAATCTTTAAATTGCTCTGTTTCTCTATTCAATTCACTGATAATTTCATTTAATTTGTATTGTATGCCTTTAATGGAATCTGTTTTCATGTTTTTCAAGCCTTGTATAAATTCTATTTTTGTGAATCTACACATTTGACTAGCATTTAATTTCCAAGCAAGAACAAGAACTTTAAAATCATCTGGATTCAACTGAAGATCATTGCACAGGTTTTCAATGCCTTCAGCTAGTATAGCATCCTCCAATGAATCCTTGTACTGGTCAAACAGTTGATCAATCTTTGATTCTGAAATACGGGGCTCACTTGACCCCAAAGACGACATTGTCCGCGGAATTGATGGTAACTTTTGATAGAAAGGTTTAAGTACCTTTTCAGAGTTCATAAAGGCCCTTTGTGAGTTTGCCATCTCTGCAGAACAAGTCTCTCCAAAAGTGTTTAGGGTGTTGTCATTTTGTATATTGCTGGTTTGTCTGCAGTTGTTCATAGTATTCTCATTATCAGGGAGCAGTGGCTCCTCCTGCAGACAGTCTGACACAATGACAGCTGGCACTTGGTTGGTCACAATATCTGTAATTTCTAAAAGTTTAACAAATATTAGTTTTATTATTCCAGAAATAATATATCTTCTGAAAATACATAAAAGCCATTTGCCTGCATAGAAAATATGATTTTAACATACTCAATAGTTATTTACTAACAAGTTAATGTTTATGACTCAGTTTACAACGGCACACTTAACACAACAAGTTCCCACTGATTTTGTATAAATGTATTTTTATATCTCCCTCTGGCATGACTAGCACAATAGGGTCAAAGACATTGTGATGTTATATTTCTGCAGTAAACTCATCTATTATTGTTTGATATGATGTAAACACAAAAAATGGAAATGAATATGATAAACTATTTGGAAAAGAAGAGAGAAAGGGTAAAGAGAGATCTAAGATTAAATTGAGTAATGAATATTAACAGATTTGCTGGTGAAAACAAAAAATTAAATAGTTCATTAGAAGGACCAAAAGTGGAAGTACTCACCATCTTTACTCCTATGGGTAGCCGTAATATTAGCATTAGCTTGATTTTCGAAACAGCTGAGACAATGGCCCATTGGACAATTTATGAGTCTTCATAGACATAAAACTATCATTGGTTTGACGAACAGTCCAAGTACACTTATGAAATATTGCGTGAATGCTATAAAACATAATGACAATCAGTCCCGCAAAATGTTGTCTTTAAAAATCTGAAATTATATAGACACCTGAAACAACCATTGCAATTACATATTTGACTGGACTGGATTGATTGAATACATATTCATTCAACCCAAATGATCGAAAACTGAACGCTTACCTGTATCGTTTCCCTATTTCATTCCAATATTTTCCTTGTACGGGATACTGACTATTTTCTTCATTTTTATTTACAGATATATTTCACCAAATAAAACTATAGATTCAATTATTTTATTTTATATTGTAGAGAAAAAAAATATGTATAAAGGGGCTTCTAAACGGGCCATGTTTTGCTGCAATTTGTGGCTGCAACACAGTGGCCCGGCAACATTGCAGGCAATACCAGCCAGACTACGCAATATTGCAGTAATGTCCCGGCCATATAGCCAAACATGTCTCGTATTGACACTTATGGCCGATATTGCCCCGATGGGTTGCCGGACGATCGCTAGGCGATCGATTTTACTGCAATATTGCTCGGCCAGTTCTATTGCTGTTTCAGTCGCTCTCTTGGTTTATGACACAGTGTATCTTTTTCTACGCGACATGACATGAAGTTTGCTGTGAATGACGCCGTGATGCTATGTTCAGTGCTTTGCGATCAGCTGCATGAGTTGTTATTGTTATTTATCGAGGGTATGCTGCAAAAATGACTTCTACGTGGTCTAATGAGATAACTATTGATTTCATTAATGAAGTACATTTACACCCTGAGTTGTGGGATATAAAAACCGGAATATACAATTTGCTGTCCTCATACCTATTTGTATCTTTTTTTTTAATATTTGGTCCTATTTTATTTAAAAGAAAGTCGAAATCACCCTTTGACATTCTCGTAAAGTTTTTAAATAATTTACTATCAAGGCTTACTTCTAGACTCAAATTATCCAAAGTTTCACGCCTATTTAAATAAGGTCTAATCCACAACCTCTCGTTTTTCTTTTGCTTCTTTTTTAAAATAAGATAATCTGCCGCCACAAGTGTTATCTCGTCAGCCATTGTTGCCGGTTTGTGTAGCCCGTTTAAAGCGTCTGCATCATGAGCCATACTATTGCAGACATAAATGCACACATTGCCCAGCCATACATTGCTCGGCCATCAGTTGCAATAAAATATTTTTGTGATGGCCGGGAAATTAGTTGCCAATAGTGCAGCCACAAATTGCAGCAAAACATGGCCCGTTTAGAAGCCCCTTAAGATGCATAAATAAAGTGTTACCAGACGGTCGAAATCGTCGAAATTTAATCTTGCACCGGCCCGTCCCGTTTCGTTCGAGACAGTTTTTTAGTCTCTCATGTCATTTGTTACCATTATTTATAAAAAAACATAAGTGTATGATTAACACAAATAGTGTAGGAGCACAGTTAGATTACAGAGTAATGACCATAGAAAGAGAAGAATATAATCAAAGAGCTATCCATTTCAACGTCCATCAGCTACACACGCACGAACACGGAGCCAATGTAAGTCCGGTTACTCACATGTGAACAAATATTCGTATTTTGTACAAATGTTTGCACACATATGAATGGCGATCAAAAAATTATTTGTAAGCTCAGTGTGTGCAAATGGGTGCATACTCATATGCGAACCTATTGCGCTTTCCTCCCACACTTGTTTACGAATATGCGACAAATGTCTTCAGTCTTGCTTGCGATTTTGTCAAACGTGGACAGTGAGGATGATTTTATTTGTGCAGTTGATCTGTTTTACTTGTGTTCTTAAACTTACATATATGAGCAGACAAACAACAAATGGTTAAACCACAAACTAATTAGATTTAAAACGTCAAACGCATGTCAAACGTTAAATTCATATTTCTTATAAAGTCGCACGGATGTGTGGGAGTCTACGCAAAGGTTTGAGGTTCGTGTCCTTTGATGAGCGTCAAGAAACCAACACAGCTTGGAAAAGCGCAAACGCAGCGAAAACTTGCACATATGTATATTCGCAAATGTCGTGCTTCCCTTGTGGGTTCGCATTATATGCACATATATATGTGCACATATGCGTGCCCGGCTTAAGCCACACTACACAATTAATTTTATTACAAAGAGGTTCAGGCAGGGCTTATGTACTCAAATTTTTTAAAACAAAGTTCGTATCAACCCGTTCTTTTCGCTCCCTGAAGCCAGAGCAGTCAAGCAATGTCTGTGTCGTGTATGGATGAACATACCCTTAGCCTTGTCCGTAGGCGGTAAATAAAAGAAAAAATATTTGAATGCAAGTCAGTTGGGCAGTGGGCATGGGTAGTGTTGTGTACGAGTTTATGTTAACAAAATTATTATTGCCTTTATGTTTATAGTGTTAAAAGAAAACGTATGATTTCAGAATAATTGAGATTGTTACATAAACCATAACAATGAGTGTATTTGATGAAGCCTGGGACTTCAGATTAGATTTAACTGAAACGAACAGCAAGATGCTTTGTGATTTCAAAGCCAACGTGTGTCACTTATCAAAACAAATCTCTAATCAGCTAGAAGAATTTGAAGTTCAGAATTTTAACTACTCCGGTAGCGCTGCCCGGAACAGTGACGACGAACTGAAAAACATAATTGAGACGAATAAACAATTAGTGCAGGAAATAAAAACTAAAGTTGAAGAATACGAACGACAACAGATCCACTATGGGAATTTCAAATCAGGTTTGTATCCACTTTGTACGCATCATGTAGGTATAAAGCGCCTATACATTTTATAGAATGATAATTCGCTTTAGAAGAATTAATAATAGGTGAATGATACTATAGGAACATGTATGTCTGCTAATATGAAAGTCTTAAACTCCAGTGGTTTAACCTGTGCGTTGTCTTTCAACCATGAACAATGTATATATATGTTTATACCTACTATAAATTTGATTTAACACAATTTTTAGGCGTGTATTAAAATAATATTCAATCGTTTCAGACCAAAAGCTACTTTCTAAAGAAATAAAGGATACTCATGAAGCATTTCTTATGGCACAAAAATATTACAAGAAATATTTGAAAATATACTTCAATGTTGAAGCAAGACATGATGGAAAGCAAGAAATATTTGTTCAGTTCTTCACAGAAGTAAAGAAAGAATCCAAAGAATATTCAGTTCAATTACTAAAGGATACAAACACAAAACACTATGAGGGTATGATATTCATATCTTCCAATGTTGGATAAAAAACATATCCATTTTTTTTATTATATTACTTTGTCTGTCTGTAAGCATTTGTTCTGTTATGTTTGATGGCGTAACATAATTGAAGAAAATAAAAGTTTTGAAGGAATAAATACCACCATTATTTAAACATTCAATAAGATCATGAAATTTTACTGTAAACTACCTTACACCACAGCAGCAGTTGAATTGAGCCATTCCTAAGTGTCAAGCTTCATACTTGTGTCAATTTTTATTTATTTATATGGATATGTGTTTAGTGTTACAGATTAATCCAAGCCTGGATATTTTTAAAGAAGTGCAGCAGAAACTGCAGATCACTAATGATGTGCCTGGAGCTCTTTGTTACATCAGAGAAGCATTTCTGAAGAATAAAAACAGCAAATGATTAATTCTTGTATATGAACCCCTTGTGTGTGGTAGCAGTTTTATAATTTGACGTATCTGTGAAAACTCAATCAGAATCTAAGTAAATTTAAATCAGTTAAATGTAAATTGCAAGTAGTAGTATCAGAGTAGAGTGGGGTTGTTGTGTTTGGGCCTTGAAGGCCCTTCAGTTGACAGTTTCTACTCCCTCCTCTGCCAAAGTTGCTTTTGATTCTGGTGCCTATAGCGGACGCTCAACTTGTTCTATCTTTGGGCCGGTCCTGACACATTATAAAGGAACTAATTTTTATTCTAATAATAAGTATATGTAGTCCTTAAGCTGTTTATAAAGAAAGGGATTAAACCATGTACACCAAGATCTGCTAAGGTCACCTATCACCAATGAATGGATTGCAATAGTTAGGTTCATTGAAATCTTTTGAATATATTGTCTCTTTCTAGGTATAAAATATTAAAAAGAAATTAAACATGATTGATATTTATTAGTTTCATGAAGTGAGATGAATTAGATAAATGATAGAAAAACTATATTTGTAGTATGTAAGGTCAACCAAATAGAACCCTGGGTCACTGTATAACCTTATCATAATAATTGATATCCTTGTTATTTGTCTGCAGTGTCAATGTACACTGATGTTGATTGTGAACAGGTTCTACAATGGTCTAGAGTTCCATTTGGCTGACTGTATATTTAAATAGCCTGCCATCACCTTATTCTTTCCTTGATTTCTTTGTTTTAGTTTAGGAGTTCTATCTTTGTAAAAAACAATATGTATATGTTAAAAGTATTTTCTAAAATAAATTGATCCATAAGCAGTACACTAATTGATAATACCATAGCAGATGGAGACTTGTAGTTTGGTACATGTATAGACTGTAGAGCATCAATAGCAATAAATAATCAAGTAGAGTACCCGGCCATAAAGATGTATGGTCTTTGGAAAGACACAATTGGCGTCACGTAAATTAGAGCGAGACAACGCCCTACGAACCTGAAATTAGCAGAGAAGACCGATGTGCAATCTTTATGTGCGGGTATTGTAATGGAATTTTATCGTCTAACGCACGGACGCTCGCGATCGTATCCAGCATCTCTTTCTACCCTCATATTTTACCATCTGACTCTTCGAGTGATTACGAGCGTCTTCGACATAAAGGTTCTGCAAAAAGTTTTTATGTTAAAATTGTTTTTTGCTGATGGAATATAAAAAATTAAAGACAAAAAGAAAATAAATAAAATATATTGTTAACTTGCAATACTCTTATAACTATAAAATATGTTATTCTAGATTATACTAACACATTTGTTTAGTCAAAACCCGTTAAATATAGGTAAAAAAGTGCACATGTGAGTTCTTCTAAATGACACTGAAATTTGCTGCTGTAATAAAAATGAGATGGAAATTCAAGGCTCTAACTTCATGCCTAACTGTATTTTAAAGTGTCACTGAACCTGCATGACCATAAGGTGGACTTTTATATAACAATTTACATGACTCATTAGTAGTCATTAACTTGAGCCCAGTTTAGATCGAGTAAACTACTTCTGACAACTTCTAACTCGTTCACATCACATGTTGATGTAATGAAACTTGTATATTTTACCTTGCTTGTGTAAATTGGGCTTTAGTCTATCTACATGATAAATTAATTAAAATGTTTCTGACCACAATCCATCATGTTTAAGTCTTATCTTTTGTGAAGTATTTCTTGATATCAATAATAAAGTACATTAAGTTAATGACATTTATTGGAATTACTTTATTTAATAATGAAACGTGAAACTCCAATAAAAAAATTAGATCACGCATCTGGGTGTAGGCACTCGGCGTAAGGAAAGTTTTATAATATTTTTTAGGCCTTGTGCTACAGCATGATATACACTTTTCATTTTTCAATTTACTATGAGAAAAGCCTTGATCACAAACTGACTAAACGTGCGAGAAAGTACTCGATGGTAGAACGTAACGAACGCGTCCGAGCTACCATTTCTCCGCCTTCGACGGTAAAACGCTTAGCCGAGAACTCTGCGCAATGGTTTATACGCACCAAATACCCTGGCCATACAGCCAGCACTGCTCAGCTGAGCACTCTCTGTATATGCGATCATGGCTGAAGTCTGGTAATTTTCGGGAGTGGACTGCGAGTTCCATCTCGCACGCTAAATATGAAAATAATACTCTGAACTAATCAAACCTTCACTAGGAGGCGAGACACTACAAGATTTTATTTTGTGTAACATGGAGTGATGTCCAGAACATACTCCTAATATTTACCATTTCGACGCCAACGACCTGTACCTATATACGTCCGTTACTTCAATGCATAAGCAACCTTCGTTCCGTATGGGTGACGTCTTGTATTTGACGTGGCGGCGAAAAGGTTAATATTAAAAAGCAATCTTAACACAGTGCAGGTAAAGTTCAAAATAAAGTAAACTATGATTAAATTTGTGAAATATTTCACTCCCTATTTCCATAATTAATAAAAAATAAACTATCGTCATTAGTAAAAAGATACCATACTAATAATTTAGACGCTTCATTTTAGCTTAAAATACTTAATAATTAAATTAATTTCATAAACAGATTACATTACAGGTGTCAGGCGGAATAATAGATATGAACAAAATGTTACAGTGAATACCAGACGTTTTCATTTCTTCTTGTGGAAAGTCAACTTTCGTATGCGCCTTCTTACTAAATGGACATCTTACGCAAACTTTAATCCGAACAATTTAACATGCATAAGGTAAAATTAAATTAAACAATTCGAGTCTACAATACTACATATTTGTTTGTTTTGTCACACTTTTACAAATATGACGGGAATCGAGATTGGGGTTCGAGATGAACCAGACCATTTTTTGACATAAGTCAAATGCTATATAAGCCGAAGCAAAGTCGGCGACAATCCGGATACTATCCGGGTACAAAACGATTCAGATACGATCCAAATTACTAAGAAACTAAATGAAAATAAAAGTTTTTGGAAGACTAATTTTACAAGCTTTTATTTAAATTGCAAATACAAACCAAATTTGATTTACTTCTAGTGGTCAGGTTGACTTGAAATGAACTCACGTAGTGTATATGGCAATGCAATTGCATTGATTTTAAAATCAGCAAAAATGCTTTTATTCAGTTTTTTTCAACAAAAACCAATAAGACTTGACTAACAGGCGTTTAAGTTTTTTGTAGTATGAACAAATAATTTTAAGATTATCCAATGCATTCGGTTGTCAGCGCATGACTTACGTGAATCAATACTTTGTTTTGATGGAGTTGTCGGGAGCACTACAGTGCCCCATGATACGGAGATATAAAGCACTCTTGCGTTATTTATAGTTGTTGCAAAGTTAAAATGTTAAAATTTAATAAAAGATGAATCACTATGACGACCTCAAACATGTCCTCTGTATTGAATTTTTTGGCAACTATTTTTTTCTTTAGCAAAACTATTTTGACACAATGGTTAAGTGGTTTTAAAGCTTAAATCTTACCGACATGCGTGACGCAAGACAAAGAAAAATTATATTAAAAGAACTGTATGAGATTGTTAATTAAAATTTATAATTATATAATAACTGTTGTATTGAATAACAACTTATTTTATAACAACTAAGCTACCTTTGTATCTTTGTACGACTTTGTACGTTCTAAGATTGGTTTTGTTCATCATCAGTAAGAAAACACACTTATCTTTGTAAAAAACAATGAAAGCAATACTGATAAATAACTACACTATCATGGTATTTATAAGGAAATTATTTAAGCAATGATGAATTTTTTTTTCTATCTTCTATCAGAATTAAATGCAATATTAGTTGTTCAAATAAGTGTGAAATAAACATTAGAAAATGAAAAATCAACACGCACATTAACAAACTAACATTCGATTTGAATATACCGTTTACTAAGATTTATCGGCGTAATATTAAAAAAACTTCAATATTATTATAAAAAATAGTATTTTCAGAAAACTATAAACTTTATTTAAGAAGTTTTTAGCTTGCCGTTAGTTTCTCCTTTAATTTCACGTACAGGTATATTGTCCTTATTAACGATGGAAGATTTTTGCGGAAGCTCGGTGATCACAGTAGTGCTGGAAGTAGACCTTCGCCGCTCAGGAATCAGCAGCGCGCCGAGAGCGATGAAGTGCAGCGAGTAGTAAAGTTTCCTGAGCAGAAAACAATCTAATTACCACTTCCATATCTTTGTTTGGATTTTTTTATGTGTTCTAGTTCAGAAATATATTTTCTATTGGGATAACCGTAAAAATAAAAGCAAATTGTTCTGAGCCATTTTTGGTCCCTATGATAATACTAGATTGTACACCGAGGGGATAAAGCACTGTATTATGTCACGGGCGCGATATTGAATCCTGAGCGCAGCAAAGGACTAGACTTAACTCCCGAGCGTAGCGAGGGTGGTATGAGTTAATTCCTGAGCGTAGCGAGGGAATTGAGATTGAGTCCTGAGTGGAGCGAAGCATTTAAGCTCACCCAAGACAAACAGTTAATTCTCCGAGGAGTATACTCTACTTTTCTCACCTTTTGCGAGACAATAAAAACCAAGGTAACTAGAAAAAGAATTTAATTAAAACAACAGTAAAACAAAATTAAAAGTAAAAATTTAAGTTTGAGAAATTAGTCCAGTTGTGTAATGATACAGCAATATTTTATTTGGAACAATAGTTCTATGCGTGTAATATTACAGCGTCGGCAAACACTGGCCGCTTTGTTTTATTTGAAATTTGTTTCATTCGTTCGAAAATCGAACGCCGCTTGCCGTGGCGTGGCCATCTCGATTTTCGGAGCCGTGCGATTTTTACGAAATTTAACTTTAAGAGCAATTAGAACTATGAAAAGTGAGAATCATATTACTAACCTACGGGTTATAATGAATTTCAGTACAATATTACTACCCGGCGAAAGCCAAGGGCTATAATGACTTACTTTGAGTAAGGTTTACATGATAAATAATTAGCCATTGTCGAGCAGGTGGTGTGAAAAATTACTTTCGTTATATCAGTTTCTTATAATAAATTAAGCAAACAAGAAGTTTCTGTTAATCAGGCATTACCACTGCATGCATAAACCGTGCACATCCGCACAAACCGAACATCTTTAGTTTTGGACTAAAGAAGCACTTGGCGTGATAGGCAGTGACCAAACAAACGCGTACGAACCCGTAGAATGCCAAGCTCGGGGCCAAGTGCAGTAGCACGAAGGGTACGGTGGCATACGTCATCGCCACTCGCGTCGTCACGAACGACAGGAAGTCGTAGAAGAGTTTCCTTGGTCGGCTGTCCAGGAACATGGGCCGAGCTACGCCTCGGATCTGAAATAGGTATACAGGGTTCGAAAATATAAATAATTGTTGCAGACTATACTATCAAATCAACAGTCCAATTCTACGCGGACGAAGTCGCGGGCAGGAGCTAGTACTTACATACATATATACTATATTATATACGTACAATGTAGGTTATATACTTTTCCAGGATATATGTATGTATAACTCTTCATTGTACATAAAACACAAGAAAAAGATGAATACAGGATATATACCGTGTGGTAAAGAATAATTTGCTATGTATCCTCTGATGTACGCAAGTAGTATAAGCCTCTTATAGTTTCAACGGTACCTACATTGCGCCTTGCATACGGTACATTGGTGTTGTGCCATGTAAAATATACACCACATTACATGCATGCCATACGCATATTAGCTGGAGTCAAGCCTAGGCACTCGTGCAGGGAACTTTTTGTAACGCACCGAGTTATGACTCACTACTCATTATACCTGTTTGAGGTGATAATGTTTGTAAGGATCAATTTATCCACGTTTTCACGGGTAAATGTGGTCGGCAAGCAGGTACGTCGCACAGGACAGCTGTGTACGGTTCCCCGTCGCTTGGCGCTTTCGGTGAAGAATCCACGCGTTATTGGCCCCACGCATTATGAGCGTCTTCCTGCAGAACTGAAGAACGACCCATCTGACGAGGCATTTAGATCCAAACTGAGAAACCTTTTGTTGGATAAACCATTATACTCTGTTGGTGACTTATTTTTAATATTTTATTGTGATTTGACATTGAATTGTACTCTTGATATTAATTTTTTATTTTACTGAACATTGTTATTTTAATTATTTTATGTATTTTAATTGGATGATCCTTGTTTGGTGACATCCATATAGCTATGACGATCCTGAGTGGAGAACCTATGTAAATGTAATGATTTGTTGTTTCTTTATTATTTTATACAATTCCAAAATTTTGTGACATACAATTAAATTTTCAATTTTTATTTTTTAATCTATATGTGTAATTTTTTGACGATTTCAATATAAGTTCTCGTAACTTGACATTGTACAATTTATGATGTAATTTTATATTGACTGAATAAATAATCTAATCTAATCTAATCTAATCATTGGCTAAATAAGTTAATCTGTGGCTATAGCTGAGACGTTCTTAGACTTGCACGCCCTAAGCTATGTCTAGGGGTTTACTCCCAAATACAAAATTCATATATGTGAGTGCGAGTGATTCCAAGAAAGAGCGTTAGACAATAAGGCCTCCCTTCAGATGCCATAGTTTGACTTGTGGCTTACCTTTCTTGCCGCGACGGTGAACAAGCCCCCGGCGAGGAAGGTGAGATAGTAGCCAGGGTGGAAGCCGTGCCAGATGGCGGAGAGCGCGTAGACGCGCGCTGTGCGCCACGCCGCGCCGCCGCGCTCGTACGCCACGTAGCGCAGCCACGCGTTCGTGTTCTTGTTCCAGCTGGTCACGGCCGACCGAAAGTTCTGGGCGAACTGCAATTATCGTCAGATATCTATTCAAGCACAGGCCTAACTATAACGTCTGGAGCCCGTGGCAAATTCATCAGATGAGGGTACTTCCTCACTATAAAGAAGTGCATCATGTCCCTCTGTACGCTCGCTAGGCCAAGCCAGTACAGTGCCACGCAGAGCTAGGGGCCTTGCCATTTTCCCAGTCCTGCCACCCTAAAGTTACGCCACTGTGTTCAAGTACGTAGCTCTGTCTTATCAACGATTTCGTGTTTCGTCAAAAATCATTTGATGAGTGGCATGGGAAGTGGCGAAGAAGAGGTAGATAGATACTAGTATAACGTTACTCATCATATCTAGGACTCTCTGACTCTGTCGTCATGACCGGTAAGAAAGAGAATAATTGTTGACCAAGAGAGCATAACTGGCTCTACACCCTTTATCGCGGCAGCGCAGTAAGCAGAGCGAGACGCGGCGACGAGCATATAGTCTGTCCATAGGGTCAGACACTTAACTTAAAAAAATCCTACGCAATTGACAAATACAATATGCAGATTAATAATTTATCTGTTACGATCGAGCTGAGTTTTTCCGCTCAATCGTTATAGATTTTTTCTAAACCAGCCACTGAGTATTTCTTGCTTTACTTAACGTCATTTTAATACCTAAGTACCTAGATATGTTTTTTGGTACGTTTTCTATAAATGAAACCTAGCTAGATCGATTTATCGTCTCTGAAACTCCCTACATACCTATTAAATTTCATAAAAATCATTGTAGCCTAATATAAATACTAGCTGTTGCCCGCAACTTCATCTGCATAGAATTCGTTTATCGCTATCCCGCAGAAATAACGCAATCCGTCCTTAGAGGATGCCTACGTCATAGTAGCTTTATGCATGCAAAGTCTCAGCCAGATCGGTTTAAAATTGACAAAGTTTCATACAAAGTTTCATCCCCAATTTTATCCCCTCGGGGGTAGAATTGATCAAAATCCTTTCTTAGCGGATGCCTACGTCATAACATCTACCTGCAAGCCAAATTTCAGCCCGATCCGTCCAGTGGTTTGGGCTGTGCGTTGATAGATCACTATGTCAGTCAGTCAGTCACCTTTGAGTTATATAATATTTAAAGATATATATATATTATACGTACCTATCAGATGTGCAATTTTAGAAAACAAAATTGAAAATTATGTTTAATATTTAGTATTGAGTAATAACGTAAAGATCAAAAGTTACAAAAACTGACGTCAAACTGACGAGGTTACGTAGCGATATGGAGCTGATTGTTCAAACATGTTTTCATTCATATTGAGATCCGCTTAGGTATATTGAGATCCGCTTAGGTATAAAATATATATCTAAACAAATTTGGAAACTTGATGACATCCTACTAATATTATAAATACGAAAGTTGACCATGTGAATTTTCTGACTGAGTTCAGGATTGGCTTATAACTAAGCAGACGAAGAAATTCAAAAACCTACCTCAAATCCAAAGACGTCAATGTTGGACATTTTGTCCCATTTAGGCGTCCCGTTGTTGTCGTAGCCGTTGAAACCCATGCCGCAGTTATTACAGATGGCTTCGGACAATAACCACGCATGGTAGTACTTGCAGCGAACCACCAGGGTCGACAAGTAAGCGTACCAGAGCAGATAAACCGCTGACCACGACCGAGACACCTCTGATGCTGGATCAGCTAGGCCTTAAAAATAAAAATAAAACAATAATTCCAGTCCTATATAGCTTCGTTTTATAGTTTCGCCACGTCCGTCCGATCGCCTGTCTGTCGGTTTTTGATTCTGATTTTGCTTTCATGTCCCCATAGACATAAGGACAGGGACTCACCTCCTAAAACTGAGAGAGGGTATTTCTTCGCCAGTGTTAAATATAAAAGAGCAGCCCCCAGCGATCCCGCTACTTTATACATCACAGCTTTCCGTGGGGAAGGCTCCACTTCTTGTTTTTCCTTTTCATTCTAAAAAAATATAGGTCTAATTACATCTTGCTCAGTTAATTACATACAGTACCCGTTTGGCATTTCCTAATCTTGCTTGAGCAAGAGTCAAATTAACTGGCTTAATATATATATATATATATATATATTATAGTCCCTACGAGTATACTCACTGCATCAACCCGAGCGCCTTCTATAAAGTCGATGTAGTCTGAGTAAAACACCACTGGTCCGCACATCAACGTTTGGAAAGCCAATGTAAATGCAAAGTATTCCAGTGGAGACGGGATTTTTTCGATTTTTGTCGACAGCTGGCCTATGCTCGAATGACTACCGTTCGCATTGATTTCTTTCTGCGTCAAAGTGTCTTGGAGCGAGTAAGCCAAAGAGGTCACTCTTTGTGTTATCACCATTAAAGGTCCTGCAAATGTATGTAAATGGTGAATACAGTACTTCCATTTTATCAAAGCCATCAATCAACAGACTTCGTATCATACTCTCACTATTATCTATCTATTTAACTACATAATTTAAAAAAAATGCTAAATGTGTTGCTAAGCGGAAAACTAGAGAATGACGGGATCAATTCGATATAAAATCCAAATGGGTCAGTAGGTAGAAGTGGGAATTTAAAGGAAAAACATACATAACCGGAGATCAGATCCGGTCAAAATAATAATAATTTGCTTAAATGAAATATTTTTTGAGTTTTTCTTTTAATTGTAGTTATAACAAGATTCCATTAAAAATGTGTTCCTTTTCACTGAATAATAAGTAACACTATCAAAAATAACTACAAAGAACCTATTTATAACGTTCGTAGAAATTTTGAAAAAGTTAGTACGGAAAAAACAGTACATGGCATAAAAAAAATAATTATGGCATTAATTTTTATTAAATCTAAAATCGGTGCCATGGTTCCTAAGAACAGATTCCCCTATCTATATGGTATTTTTAACAACATGAACGATATTTATAAACTCTACGCAACCGCAGAGTCGCGAATGCCAGCTAGTGTCAAAAAAAGGCATAGTCTTAGGCTCATAGGGAAATATCGGACAGAACAAGCATTCGAAATATATCTGATACGCTCTTACGGCTATACGAATGTCGTTTCAGAAGTTATTGGTAAATCGGAGGATATTTCTTTCAATATATTTTAATCCAACTAACAACCCTTGCCGCATAAACGAATATTTTATCTTTCGTAGATTCACTTGAAGTAGTTATAGAGTAGTTAATACTTTACTAGGGAACTCGTTGTACCTACTGTCGCCATCAGATAGATATATGGTAGCGGGCGAGGTAATCAAATATTTCGGAGCAGCCTTAAATTTCAATAAATTCGTAACATTAAATAAGGTTAATAACATCAGAACACGCAATTCGTCATAAATATATGAGCAGCGACCTTTCAATAAAATCGGGACGTCACTGGTCGTCAAAGGTATCGATGCAGTCAGGCTGATCATAAAGATCAGAACATTTGTGGAAAATATACCTTCACTTTTTAACAAACACTTTAAATTACAGTGAATTATGCATGCAAACGAGCGCACTATAATAGGTGACATCTTTCATTTTGGCATGATGTAGCCATATTTGTATTTGTTTGAAATTCGGATCTATTATTATTGACGTAAGGTTTATTTTCCACAAATGTTTCGATATTTATGATCAGCCTGATTGCGTCAATACCTTTGACGATCTATGCCTTCTGATATTTTTACCTTATTGAACGACCCGAATTTATTGAAAAGTCGCTGCTTTTATATTTATGACGAATTGCGCGTTCTAATGTCGTTAATGTAATGTTGCTCCGAAATATTTGAGGACCTCGCTCACTACGACATACCTATCTGATGGCATCTGCATAATAACGTTTGGACCACATAGGTACGTCTCTTATCTATCATTAATAGGTGCTTTGTATTTATTTACTTTCTTTGTTCACGAGGACGGTGAACTTACTATATCTTACACCTATAATTATGAATTCAATAAGCAACAAAAGAAACAATGAGAGAAAGGACAATATCAATATCAGACATTTACACCTTTATGGAACTGTACCTATGTATGTAAGATACGATAACGGAATGTTCAACTCTTGAATTGATAATAAATGCATTTTCTAAAAATGTTATAAGTAGGTATTTATCTTAATACATATTTAATTGCCTTTGTGTATTAATGATCAGCTACCTAGGGGTACAGTTCAAGTTGAAACAGAATTCAATGAATAGTATGAATATTAAAACATGTATTTGTTTTTATTTTTTACGTTCTTGAGAAATCAGGTACCTACCTAATTAAAGTTTAAATAAATCGTCAGTAACGTATTTTACTTAGAATAGAATTTGAGTTAGGTGGGTAAATATACTAAATATGTATACAAGGTGTATTAGTTGTTTTAGATTTTTTTAGCATGTGGTGGTTCGGTTAGTACAATTTAATTCAAAATTGAGTCACCCTTGACTGCGTAATCCTGAATAATATCGACCATAGTATGTTAACATTTTGTCAACTACAATTTAAAAAATCTGAAATACAGGGGTGTTCAGTGAAACTAACTACCTGCTGCAGAATTCGGGACTAATTCTAAGACACAGTGTAGTCGGGTCATTGGCAATCACTGAGCTACCTATTGGTAGGTGGTAGGTCGCGCTTAGTGAATTTACCTGCTAATTTTGTATGGAAATTGAGTGCCGCCTTAAACACTACTAAACTTAATAATATGTTACTACGAAAACTTAGACAACCCTTGAACATGAGTTCAACGCGTGTCAGTTAATAGAAAATTGTTATTTGAGACATGATTTATTAAGTACTCCATCAGCGTCTAACAATGGTTCGATATATTAGTACGTAATACTAACGTACACGTAAAGACGGTGAACGAATATAACCAATGGTTATATTCGTGCATAAAGATGTTTATTATTGTACCTGTTATATCCAGTGAGTAATCAGCCGTATGGTAGATTTGTCGATGCAAGTGCAAGCACGACAAATAAAATATAGATGCCGCTAAAATAGCACTGAAACAAGATCTCAAAATTAGTAATTGTATAGTTTGTTTCATTTAAAATGACGAAAAGTACTTAAACTCAACATCTATTGTTTAATTGTTATCTTCAAGTAGGGTTGTAAAACAATTATGCAGGTGTATCGGTAGGTACCTGTTTCTTCACGGTATACTTTGCGACTACCTGCAATAGTATTTTATACAATCGTTGCATAATGAAGGCTCTTAAAATCGAGTACCGTGTTTAGCCTTAGTAGGGGACGAGATTTTAAGAGCTAATTATGTAACAATTGTATACAATACTTTTTCTACGAGACATCATCATCATCGTCTATCGAGGTACATACATAACCTTTTGTAAAGTGCATTGGGTTAAGTTTGAAAATTGTACCTTCCACTTATGAATTAAGTGTAGTCATCTCCTCTGGAGTAGCGGCGAAACTAATCTCGTCACTGTCACTCATGTTTAATTCGAATTGGGGATTATTTATTTAACACCATCGATTTCGCGTCAAATAACAAACAAAACTTTTAAATTTTCGTAGCACAAAAAAGAACTAATGAGACGTCGTTATAAGACTGTTTCCGATTGGCCAATTACTTCAATTACTAACCAATCACGAAACAGAAGAAAAAAGTAAGTGTGTTCAAAATTTCAAATGGAAGCAAATTTGCCAGATATTTCCAACTTTACATTGGGTGCGTTCCACTAAGCGCTCACGACGCTTAATCGAAGTAACTAAGTTCTAATTTTGAAATTATTATAGTCGTCTAGAGCGTTGTATAATAATCAATATAGTTGAGTCCGAAGTGCCATAGACTATCCAAGATTAAAAAGTATGATTGCAATTTTTTGTCTATAAACACATAATTGACGGATTAAAATCAACGAGTAAAAAAAATGGTTTTACAACCCCACTTGAAGATAACAATTAAACAATAGATGTTGGTTTTAAGTACTTTTCGTCATTTTAAATGAAACAAACTATAAGTCTTGGCATTTAATTTCACAATTATCAATCAAATAACTCAAGCTTATATCCATCCACTGCTGGGTAAAGGACTCTATGTTTTCATCCCACTTTGCCCCGTCCTGTGCAAATGACGGCTGTGACCAATGGGCCGGCGGTCTGCCTACTAATCTACATTTCAATCTTGGCCAACACGCTGTAACCGGCTCTCGTCGGTCTTTCTAGCCAATTATTCCGCCCATTTCTACTTCAGTTCAGTTTATGCCATGTCATCAATAAAATGTACGATCCTTAATTATATTGGCCAAGTTTCCTAATTAGTTTCCATTAAAAATTATTAAAAATAATACTTACTTTCCTACTAAATGTTGAGGCAGGAACTTCAGCAATGTGTAACTCAGCATTGCCAGTACGGATAAATGTATTGATTGCCTGCAAAAACAATTCAACGTTATAAAACTCATGAGATCTTTCATTTTGTTACTGACATTTATTTATTTAATTCAGATAACCCTAGCGTTTACAGGAACAATAAACATAATACCTTTTATCCTCTTTTATCTAAAGCTATGAGATATATAATTCAACACAGCATTGTACGTCTATACATAACGCATAATCGCGAGAAATGGTAACAATGCTATGGTAGTTTTTAAGATAGTTTACGTAGATGTGAAACTCCTTAATTAATTCAAAGAATTAACAATCAAAATTTTTTGAAAATAATCATAGCAAGGAATCAACTCAATTTTTCGAGGATTCCGTAAAAATCCCGTTCGATGCGATCTGTCACAGCTCTCAATATAGCATTATAGTTATTTATATCACTATGTACAGTCAAGTGTAATAATATGTATCTAGACAAAATTTCAAAAACAAACCGTACGCTCTTACACCAGCTTAATAAGGTTGTGGGACATATTTTTGAGAAGTTCCTATCGATGCTTATTTTTTCACTTGGCCGTACGTAGGCACAGGTAGGTTTTTTAAGGGTGCGCTACCATTGAGGCGGAGCCGAACAGAGATATGCTGAATTGATCAATCACATTATAATATTGCAAGCTGAGCAGGGCCAGATGCGAATATTAACTATGTAATACGATTGGTCGATTTAGCTGGTCTCAGTGGAAGGAAAAGCGCAACCTCATTGTAAGCAAATGCGAATTCCAGTAGGCGCGTAACCTGAGTCTAGCGCCCACCACCTACACTATACTTGCTGCCCTGTAGTAGATAAGAGTAGATACGACTCGCACCGACACGCATCGGTACACATATGTATGTACCTAGAAATTAAAAAGGAGTGTCGCTTCTACGTAACTATCGCGACTTAATGTGGTCATGGACAATAAGAGACTTGGCAGAGTTAGCCATTGCGCATAAAACTTATTGAGCTCTTCGACACTGTTCAGCTTGTAACGTATTTCTTTAGAGGACCTATAGCTATGCTATGGAACATGCAGGCTCCATCTCTTTCTCAATGTCTCGTAGTTACGAGACAGGAACACGGTAAATACATACTAGCAAAACTCGCGGATTATACTAATAAGGAATGCAGTCAGGGTAAACTCTAAAATGTTCAACTCGTTTGTCATAAATTTTTTAGTCTGTGCTTCAAGTAGGTAGGTACTGTACTCTTTAGTGGCGTGGCGTCCATATAACTCGTTTCCCACCGGCTTGCCTATTTTAAGACAGTTGGGCACTTTTATTGTGTAGAATTAGAGGAAAAGGCTAGTTAAATTCCCTTCGGCTTGCCTTCTGATATACTTGACTTGACCCCACGCCACTGGTACCTACTCTTACCTTTCATTTAGAGTTTACTCTGCTTGGATTAGACAGGCAAAAGTGTTAAATCTGGTAGGGATTTAAAGCAAATAAAAGTACTAGTGCAGTTATTCTAGTTAGTTCAAAAAACATGAAATAACTTACTTCCCAAAGCAAAAATATCCCATTATCAGACCTATAACAAGGCACACAGAATGACGAAATTCTGGCGAAGCAAGCTTCAATGGTTTCCGAAACAGTCTTGCCAGGCATAGTGCAGCTATTTGTGCTATCAAAAAATTAACCTAATGGAAGGAAAATATGATGTTATGAAACTAATCATGTGCCTTAGTGAAATCATAAATCAAAGCAAAATTTTACGCTTTTTTCTACTCAAACAAAGAAACACATGACAATCTAAAACATCCTAATTATTAGACGTTAACGCAACGATGGAGTTCCTAGCTAGGTACCTATTGTAGGAAATCCAGACAGGCCATGTTGTCCAACGCCCTCGGAATCACGATCGTATTCACCATTTCGTTCTGACAAACGAAAACGGTTACACGCCCGCGCGTTACACAAAATGGCCTGGCACTTTTGATACCATCCAAGTAATGTAGACACAAAATGCAAGCCATGTTGGCTTAGTTTCTAATTCCGCCTGGGCGATCTCTAAGATATTACATCCACGAACAGATTCCACAGGGATATATGCTTTATGTCCACGACAACTAGTGTGCTGCCTACGGCTACCAAGTGCGGTATTGTCCACCAATTAACGCCAATGCTGGCTTTCGCTGCAGAATGAAGAGCACAATGGTGCGACGAAGTGCGCTTCATTCTGATTTATGAGTGGAGTGGTTAAATTGTGTACTATAATAGTGTCGCATGATGTCACATGATGTAACGTGTTTTGCTTTCCGCGTTTAGCATCAGACTCTGTTGAAGCCCAAACAAGAATTCATTGTAGCCACTTTAAAATGCAAATCGTTACCTAGCAGAAAAGAAATACTTATTTAAATAGTAGGTATTTTAAATATTAAATAGTTAAGTATTTAAAATGGGTTAACTCTAAGTTAAGTCGTAATAGCGCTAACTAGGTAACGTTAACAATGTGTAATTCTAGAGGTTCTATTATTTCTATGTTCCGTATTTGAATGTTAATTAGGATGATTATCAGTGAATGTCGAAACTGGAACTTAAGGCGTGGATTCTACCAGTTTTAAGTATACCATCGTAAAATGTCCGTAGTCGTCAAGCGTGTTAAGAAACACGTATAACTAATAGGTAACTTTCTTTACCAAAAAAAATGTTTTACTGGAGTCAATTCATTCTATGTGCCATTTAAAGCGCCTGCCGGCGAGTCGTGCCAATTCGGAGAATGGCAATAGTTATTTGATAAGATAAACTGAATTTTAAAACGAGTAAATACTTTTACACTTACCTTTTTTAGGGGCTATTAATTTATTCAGGAATTTTACTATAATTTACGTAAACATTTAAGGTAAGACTTTATGCTGCATCCTACTCCTACTGCAACACTACCAGTTTACCTAGAATACCTAGAAACTATTTAAGTACATATAGTAAAATAGCTGTCACTGAATAGAGAAGCAGTACTTTCTGCCTAGAATATTTTTTTTCCATACAAAGAGCAGAGCAGGGGTCATCAATAAATTTAAGTGGGATGGCTTGCATTCTTAATGGTACCTACAGAACCCTGCTATGACTGGGCAATAGTCAATTTATTTCAGTGATTAAGGTCTACTGTCCATGTAGATCACACATCACATGCATGGCATGATCATTTTATGCTTGTGTGCAGGCTGCTTGCATACTGCATAGAAATTGCCTTTTTTGACGACCGAATGGCCCAGTGGTTAGAGAACCTGACTATGAGGCTTGAGGGCCCGGGTTCAATCCCCGGTCGGGGCAGATATTTGTATGAAAAATATGAATGTTTGTTCTTGAGTCTTGGATGTTTAATATGTATTTAAGTATGTATTTATCTATATAAGTATGTTTATCCGTTGTCTAGTGCCCATATTACAAGCTTTGCTTAGTTTGGGGCTAGGTCAATTGGTGTCAATTGTCCCAAGATATTATTATTATTATTAATAATAATAATTATTATTATTTTAAATTGCTTCAACAGGGCCTTCACACCAAGATATAAATACTTAACAGAAAACACTAGTGGCCCATGCAATTTTAAACTTTTAGTCAAAATCAAATGAATATTCTTAAGAATGTTTTTAATCCTTGTTACTTAATTAAACTGAAGCAGGTAAGTTGGCATACAGCCAAAGTTGCCTCTTAGTATGAGCACTAATAAAGGATCAGTGATTCAGATGCATGTTATTTGGAATTTTCTTAACAAAATGATATTTTGAATGCTATTAAACAATTTGACCACAAAGTTCTAAACCTGTTACACATTTTGTTGTTAAAATCTGTTATAAAATAGGGCCATGAACTTGATCTATTCAATGATCATGACAGTATCAGTGATGTCATTCTATGAATAGATTGAGTGACAATTGGTGTGACATTCATGCTGTGAGAAATTTACTAAACAACAAACTACAACTACTCTTTTTATCTACTTTTGTGGCACAATACATACACACTAGATGTCTATTTTGCGACTAATACAAAAGAGAAAAAAATATAATTCAATTAGTAAATCAAATATAAATAATTATATGTACCTATTTAAAAATGTTTGACCCAAATGCTCAAACTGAAATAAGACGTCCCTGTGGAACCTTTTCATAATAAATGGTATTGTAATGACAGCCATATTTGCTAAGGTTGTTGCTAAGAAACACAATTTTGATTACAATACATGTGATTGCAAACAATAACATGAGATAGAAAGTGATTTGGTGGGGTCACTCCTCATAGTGCATCTTGTGTCTCAATCACTTTTTTTTCAATAGCAGTGCCTGTTTTTTATAGGTCACTTCAGCATACACAACCATAATACAATATTATGTTAGAAAAGGGCAATTCATGATATCTATAATGTGTTGTCAAGACAAAAATTAACTGTGATTTATGATGATGGGCCACTATTACCAAACAATGCCACAACATGATCCAAGGAATTGTTT
Organism: Pandemis corylana; assembly: GCA_949127965.1. Lineage (NCBI taxonomy): Eukaryota > Metazoa > Arthropoda > Insecta > Lepidoptera > Tortricidae > Pandemis > Pandemis corylana. The sequence goes on from OX421857.1 coordinate 8,263,465, forward strand.
GGTAAATACTTACAAGATCCAATGGTAAGCCAATTCTAGTGGCTAATCCCTGAAACAGTTTACTGCCGTCATAATGATCGAAAAACGGCGAACTCATCTTGGCGAACAGTTCAAATAAAAACTGTTGTATCTAAAACCAAACAAAACAATTCAATTTCATCTCAACTTATCCCGATTCTGAGTAGCACAGACTAACTAACCGTGTTTAGCAAACAACTAAAATAAAATGTGTCTTACCAGAGAAATATCTTTGAACAACAGCAAAAACAATAAAGATTAGCGCTTAAACCTCATTTCAGTTCCTAATTAATAAGTCAACACTGATATTCATACACCTTTCTATCTATGATTTACTTGCTAAAGACTCTTGTCTTGTGTGTGAGCGAGTAAAGTGAAGTGAGGTCAAAAAAACTTCTTCTTCTTCTCTCCTTAATGGCGGCCGTAAGGCTTGGGCCAATGTCAGTGTGGTAAAAATATAATTCAAAAATCTTGTGACAAAAATGTCGGCAACGTTGTACGGTAATGGTCAAAGACCCCCCTCCCCCCCCTGTCGGGCTCTTAGCCAACGGATAACGATTTGATTTGATTCGATTGATTCTATTGACAGTCTCAACAAATCACTGAGAACATAAAAAGCAAACAGCACACATGAAACATGCCTGTCAAATGAGATTTACTTTTTAATCTGCCAGCGCGGGGCACAAGCTATGCAAAACTAAGATAATTCTTGTTCAAGTAAGATTAATCTCAAAGTATTTTGTCAATGTGTCGTGAAGTAACGCGTCTAAATTCTTTAAGTATGTGAAAAAATAAAGTAATAGTATATTGTGAGATAACAAAAAGTATATCTGAGGCCTAATTTGCTAGATTTTTCAGTTGCTCGAACGAACTGGATGGTGTTGCCAAGATACTGTTCTGTCAGTGTCAAAACTGTCAAATTCAGTGAATGACTTGACGAACTGAAAAATCCTGAATCTTGATGATCTTGATATTGATACACCACAAATAAGAAGAACCTACTAGTACTAGCTATTATTTTACTTTATTTGCTACTGTGCACAAATGTAATTAAAAATTAGAACGAAATTAAGCAATAGTTAAAAAAAACCTAGCTACACGGTGTGATCGTGCATACTTTAATTTAAATTTAATTTAAAAAACAATGTCGATTGGCTCAGTTTATGAAACCGCCTACAAGGGCGATTTCAATCAAGTCAAAGTGAAAGTGGATCAAACGGCATCCCTGGTCACAACTCCAGATCCGGTAACTTTTTGGCAACTTAGCTACTGTGTACATGTAAGCCAAGCTTGTTTTGACTGGTTTTCTCTAATACTTATATTTACTTATGTTTCAGAATAATCGTCTTCTGATTCACTGGGCTGCACTGGGCGGTAATGAAAATTTGATTGAATACTTAGTTGAGTGTGGAAGTCCTGTAGACCCTGCAGATGACACTAATTCTACTCCTCTGATACTTGCGGCGTCGGCAGGAAGGTTCGAGGTTGTAAGGTTGCTGATCGGTAAAAATGCCAATGTTAACCACAAGACAAACCGTGGACAGACTTCATTGCATTATTCCTGTTCTAAGGGACATAAAGAGGTGTGTTTTCCAATTTTTTTTAAAGATTTGAATTAATAGTTAGGTATTTTATTAAAATACAAACTATTAAGAACTAAACAAGAAAAAAGACTAAAACTAGGGAAGTTGATTTAAATTAAAGTAAAGTAATTTAAAAATAATTGAATTGTCTAATTGTAATGTTATCCCGAATGTAGCTATAGATGTTGCATGCAGCATGTGATATCTAATTACGATTGCCAAGCCTTGTCATACATCCTTTTGATGACTCAAACTTCACAAATAGCGGACAAAATTAGGACTCCCAAATGTAAAAACTGTAAAATTTTCATTGCCATATTATGTACTACCCATAGGATTTGGGTTGTCAGGCAGAGATTATAGCAAAAATATATATTCATTTATGTTTTCAGATAGTGAAGCTGTTGATTGATTCTGGGGCAAATGTAAATGAGGCTGATATACTGCATGCCACTCCACTGCATAGAGCAGCATCCCTAGGGAGAAATAATGTTGTTGAACTGCTGTTGAATAGTCTAAACATAAAAATAGACCCTCAAGATTCTACTGGTAACACACCATTGTAAGTATCCAGTGAAACAAAACCTGAGAAACATAATGGACTAACATTGAGAAACTTTCTGGATTGCAACAATGGTTTTCCACTATCACAAAACTTTTTTAATTTCACCTGTTATTGTAAATTCAAACAGGAATTGAAGTTTTTTTTTTCATTCAAACACACTTGCTAATTTGAATAGTAGCTTTTCTATGACTATTATTGATCTTTTTAAATCCTTTTTTTACAGACACCTTGCTTGTGAAGAAGATAGGGACTCTGCAGCATTCATGTTAGTTAAGGCAGGAGCTGAATTAGACATTCAGAATAAAGAGAAAAAAAAACCTCTGGAAATGTGCTCTTCTAAGCTAAGAAATGATTTGATTAATCTTAAGAATACATTATAAATACCCATATTGATTTATGAATATATTTTCTAACAAATAATAAAGCTTGAAGTAAATTGTTTTTGTACCTATTAACTACTGCAGTTTGCATAGCATGTAAAAAAATGTTTAAATTGAAATTATAGTCTTGGAAAACAAATATGAAGGAGTGATATGATGGTATTTACATCAGTTTAGGGATTTGGACTTCATTACCTGTGACATGATGATCTGAGTACCTATTCATTAAATAAAGTTAATAAAATAATAACACTCACAAAGTGCTTGAATCACTAAAGGTAAAGTAAAGTAAAGGTAGACAAAACGAGCGATTGCGCATTCTATTCTTGTCTATTTATTGTGTACAGCAAAAACAAAGGGTCACTCTATACAAATTTGTATGAAAAGTGACCCATTATTTTTGCTCGACACAATAAATTTGGCAAAGGGGGGATAGAATGAGCATTTGCTCGTTTGCTCTAACTCCACCTTTGCTCGCGAACAGACACTTTGTTTGCTAAAACAAAGTGTCTGTTCGCGATAAACTCAAAAACTACTGAACTGATTTTCATTCGGTTTTCAACAACAGATAGTGATTCATATAAGTACTATTTAATTTCTCAAAGTTTTTTTGTAAATTGGTTGAAATGTAACGATGTGATAATTTTGTCAAACTAGGGTTGTGTTCACAGAATCGCTAACCGCAATCGACGGTACAAGAATACTACAGTAAAAAAACGTACTAATTATCAGCTCAACGTAGCCTTATAAAAAGTTACTCTATGGTCTATGGCCTAAATTGAAACTCAAAAGGTCCTACGACACTAGAAAAATCGACATCTCACGTTATGGACTGGTGTGCCTAAGTTAAGACGGTCTCACATTGTATAATAGATAAGGTTGGACGACTGCCAAAAGTGCCAAGCAATAGTACATTACTGTCTAGGCCAGGAAGTAGGCAATTGCTGGCTGAGTATTGGTTTGAACGGACGAGCTTGCGAGTCCGTTTAATAATACGAAGCCAGCAATGCTAGTCTGGCCGAGGCAAGTATAGTGCTTTTCTCAAAAATCGAAAATATAGGTAACAACAACAAAAATAAATGAAAATAAAATAGTGAAAATTGTTTTGCTTTGCCGCCTTTTTCTATCAATGGCATTTGAAGAGTGTATTTTTCTACCCAGAACACCTAAAGCTATTTCAGACACAGATAAACACGTTATCGTACTAGCTTTTTTTTTTTTAATTTGATGTTTTAAGTCTTGTGCCTTTCTTTTATAATGGTGATTTGCATTTTTAAAAAGTTAATAACTAGACAGTAATGGAATTTGTATGCAACATTACTGTCGAGTTTAGCGCGACAGTAATGTTTTTTTTTTTTTAATTTTGGACTGACCGGCAACAATTAACTTCCTGTTCTGATATGAAGTTAACAATGACGACTTTACCGGACATTTTTGAGAAAAGGTACAACCATGGTACAACACTGGGATGGGAAGTTTAACGGAAGTTTACTTGACAATCTTGCTTGACAGATACGTTAAGGTTGACGCTAGTTTCGATATAAATTTATATTTTCCTTCATTGTAACAACGAATATCTACAACAAAATGTATAGTGTTGTAGTTCAAATTGAGTTGCAAAAGAAATTAATAGGTATATATACTAATAGTAAAACTAGCACAAAACTAATTCACGTCATTGTGTGATTGATTGATTTTCGGATCGGTTCGGTCTTTCTATTTCAATTTCAAAATTTGTTTATTGATGTAACACATGAATAAATGAAATCTCATGACAAATTGTAGTTATGGATACATTCCTAAAATTAAATGATGTTATATTTAATTATTATTTTTTAATTGGTGGTTTATTTCTAAGTTATTTAGTTTACCGAATACTTCACGCACTTTTCGGTGATAATAATTATTTACAAACCAAATATAGGTCTCGAGGCCATACATGGAGAAGCATACAATGTAACAAGTCGGTTCCTTATAACATTTACGTGAGTAAAGTGGCGCTTAATGTGATTTTGTTCATTTATGGTGTGTCGTAATATTTATTTGTGTTGATATTGTAGTGTTCCGTATGCGGTAAGTTAATGCTGCCCCTAGTTGGCCTGTTCTGTGAGTGTTGCGCGGTCAGCGCATGCAAGAGATGCCGCCGCGTTGTTGACAAAAAGTTTCGCTGTAAACAGTTCACTTGGCCAGCTGACAAACCATTCCATCATCATTGGGTTCAGAGTAAGTTTTATGAAAACCTTTGTCTAATAATTTTCGCATACATGTTTTTCTCCTGAAAATAAATATTAATAATCCAGCTTTAATAATCAAGCATAGGTAGTGGCTGAAGACCTTATTAGAAAAAAAAATGTTTTTCAACATAATGTACATAAACAGGTATTAATAATATTTTCAATTGAACTACTCATTACTCATATTAATTGAAATTTTAACTTTTCCAGCTGGTACTGGCCGGGGAGACTCCTCTGACAGCAATGAAGACCTTGCCAAGAGGTTCTATTGCTGCTGGTGCCAACGGACTAAGCTGTGCAATGACAGTGCTTTTAATGACTCAGAGGTAAGGCCACAACATTTATTTTGCTTGTTCAAAGGCTTTGCATTTCTTTTTCATCTACTTTGATAAAACTTCAACTACTCTTTCCTCACAGAAGACTTAAACTACAACAAAATAATTTTGTTTCAGATTTGTGATTTCCAAAAGTACCGCAACATAATCATTCCACCAGATTGTGTACAGGTTGATAAAGGATTAATAACCAACATCAAACCAGCTCCTGTAGAAGATTGGGAACCTCTGTTCATTTTTGGTAATTATTCATTTAAAAAAAAATATTATAATATAAATTATATTGTTATAGTTTTTAGCACCAGCAGCAAGGTTAGCAGTATTTTTTTTTAATTAAATGTATTTCTAATATCACATTTCTACTGTAATTGCAGCCAATCGCAAATCTGGAAGTAACAGGAGTGATGAGGTGCTATCACTTTTCAGAGGTCTGCTCAATCCTGTCCAAGTAAGCAAAAGCTGAATCTAAAATCACAAAGACATTAGCATATTTGTTTAGGACTTAGCAGTATTGAAGGATGAAAGAATATATTTAGTTACTATTTAAAATGTGTAAAAGAAGGCACGGCGACAGGTCTAATGCAAATGATGCATTGTTTAACTGTGCTGTATTCTAATTATAAACAAAGAAAGACACAATTAAGTAAGTAAACATGAACTGGATAATCAATTTAAATGAAAATATGCCCCCAACATGGTTCTACAGCAGGTCAAGGTTTTTTTTATATTTTAAAAGTAATAAAACTTTTAATTACATCAAGAATAAACTGTTTAAGAACTAGAGGCAGTGTCCGTGTGTGAGTGCGTGTAGAAGCGCGATATGTGTACGTATGCCCCTAGCGGTCTCAGATTCCTGGTGTCGCTATGCACCAACGTCAAACCGCAAGCCGCCCTGCGACGACTAACTGCACCAGTGACACCACAACTCCTGCCGGCGATGGGTCGTCACATTCCTACGCCTTTATTATAAGCTCTGACTACGAGCACTAGGCACTAGTAGTGTTTATGGTGCTTGTGTGTGTGTGTGCAGGTGGTGGACATGAGCGTGTCGGCGCCGGAGAGCGTGGCGCGCTGGATGCCGGCGCGCTGCCGCGTGCTGGTGGCGGGCGGCGACGGCACCGTCGCGTGGGCGCTCAACGCGCTGCAGAACGCGCCGCACGTCAAAGTACCAACCTACTCATTTAACACTTACCTGAAGAGTTTTGTCTCAGAATTATTGGTTAAGTAGCTGTTGCCTACGGCCGCGCCTCCGTTCCAGATTTTTTCTTATAAAACATCCTAACTAATGTTAATAAATGTGAATACGAGTGTGTTTATTTGTTACGCCTTCGCTTGTAAACTACTCGACTGATCGTGACCAAATTTGGTGAGGAGATAGTTCGAGACCCCGGGAAATTCTGTAGTTTCTGCGGACGCGCGATAAATCAATTCCCCGCAAATTCAGATGAAGTCGCGAGCGATAGCTAGTCGTTTCATAAAAACATTGCTCTGAAAATGACGAGCACAATACAAAATAACTAAAGATGATGTCAACCTTATTTGAACCCCGTTGTCTACTCTGTAGGCTTCAGTGGCGATCCTGCCGATGGGCACAGGCAACGACTTGTCGCGCACGCTGGGCTGGGGCGCCGGCTGCGGCGCTCTGGACGCTCACGCCATCCTCGCGGCCGTGCGCCGCGCTGAGCCGCAGCAGCTGGACAGGCGAGTACCTACTGTGGGCTTAGCTGGAAGGTCGCACTACATTTTGGGGTTTCACTAACAATTTTGAAGGGGAAGTGTGACATGCGAGTGAGATTTTATAGGGTTGCGTCATTCGGATCGCTGCTGGGACACGGGCTGTTGCGTCTACTGGGCTCGAGTACAAATAACCAGTCATGGAATTGGTATGAATGGGCGCGTGAGACCTGCTTAAATGCGACAGACCTTGGTATAGGGATGTGGGCTAAATAATAAATAGTTTAAAGTCCACTTAAATAACTTTATGTAATCGCAAACAAACTAAATAAACGATATACATTTTAACATAAAAAATCCTCATTGTTTGCATGGGTTTGCATGTGTAACAGTTGAGTTCATTAGACTTTGATAATGATCCCGTAGAGGGATCGAAACGCGTCAGTGTTTGTGTGGTGTAAGGGATAATTAAGTTTGTGGGATTTATGTGTGTTTTATTGGCAGCAGTGGAGGGAGGGATTGCATGAAAAACATATATATTTCACACAGGCTTGGTTATCTTGCACGTGAGTAGCGGAGTAGCAAGGTAAATTTTTTGTTCATTGAAATCGTCAATGCATTAAATAAACTAATGTCAAGTGTCGCAACTGACAACAAAACAAAAAACGCGGCGCGCTAAAGAGTGTGGAAGCAATCCTCCATGGTAGACCGCCACAGGGAGTCCGGCTTGCAAGCTTTATTTTTGTTGCTTTGTGTGCAGGAAAATTTTGGTACCGCTTTCAAATCCGTAGAGTAATAAAAAAAAAAACAAAAGTTGAATTCATTACCTCATTGGGGGTCACTGTTTTTTTAGGTACCCCTAAGTAGCCGCCGGCTGCTTCTCGTCTTAGCTCGCCGTAAGGTACACTGACGCATGAGAAACTGACAGGATATGACCAGGACACGCTAGGACGACTTTGACTGTGACAGTACTTGCTAATTATAAAATTAGTTACATCAGGCTAGGTTGTATGGACCTTGATCCTTGGCCAGTGTTGGAAGAAGACGAATAAAAAATAAATAGGAACCTCATCCTTTTTGAAGTTCAATGAACTAGTGTGTGTCAGGTGGAAGGTGTCCATCCGCGCTATGGGCGGGCGGCTGGCGCGGCGGCGCGAGCGCGTGCTGTTCGCGCACAACTACGCCAGCATCGGCGTGGACGCGCAGGTCGCGCTCGACTTCCACCGCGCGCGCTCCGTCTTCCTCTACCGCTACGCCAGCCGGACGCTCAACTACGTCAGTGATACGTAACTCTAAGGGCCTGTTACACCACTCTCTGTTAAATTCCAGTTATATTACGAGTCAGTTATCTATGATAGTAAGAAATAGAGATAGAATCATAGATAACTAACACTTTAGATAACTGGAACTTAACAGAGTGTGGTGAGACAGGCCCTAACTCTCCTGTAACTACGAGACACGATGCGCTGATGAGCACAAATGTTTGTACAAATATTTTTGGAACACGAACTATTTGCACACATAACGTGTTTGCCGCGTAGATGGCGTACGTGTTCCTGGGAGCGGGGCGAGCGTGGGACGACGGGGGCTGCGGCGGGCTGGAGCGGCGGCTGCGCGTGCGCGTGGACGACACGGCGCTGGCGCTGCCGCCGCTGCAGGCGCTCGTGGCGCTCAACATACCCAGCTGGGGCGCCGGCGTGCAGCTCTGGAGTGAGCCTCGTCTGCTATGTGTATAGATGACAATCACCATCTCTTTCTAACCACATCCTTTACTGTTTGACACGCATCCTTCACTGAATGATAAATGATTGAAGACAAAATAGTTCGCCCATTCAAAATAAGATGATGGACTAGACTTGGCAAAATTTAAATAACAGTACATATTATTTGATTTCAGACATGGGAAACGATGGAGACGTAGAAGAACAAAGCATAGATGATGGAAAACTTGAGGTAACTTTGAGTACCTTTATGGCTTGGAATTTTATTTTAATGCTCAGTTTTGTAAATTAAACCTAACTGGTTGTGTTTCGGCAGGTCGTTGGGATATCGTCCTCGTTCCATATAGCGCGCCTGCAGTGCGGACTGGCCGAACCATATCGGTTTGCACAAGCGTCAAAAATAAAGGTGAGTGTTGAATTATATCCACTGTTTGGCGCCAAGTAAATAAACTTTACGGGACATAGCCCCAAACTATTTAAGCAAAGTATTATCGGTACTAGGTTTCGGACAAACGCCCAATCGGCTTTTTTTAATGCCTCAATGAAGTCGATTGAGTGAATGTGCAAAAAATATTTTCCTTTCTACTCGGCTACCACAATGTTCTTTCTTCTTTTTCATACATATAATCGAACCCAGGACCTCAAGCTTTGTAGTCAGATTCTCTTACCACTAGGTCGCTTGGTTATCCGGTCATCGTGACTACAGCGTTATCTTGTAAATTGCAGATTGAACTGAACGGTTCGTGCGCAATGCAAGTAGACGGCGAGCCGTGGATGCAAGGCCCGGCCACTATCACGATCGAGCACGCAGGACGGTGCAGCATGCTACGAGCCAGGACCGACTAGCCCCAATGTATTTTACAAACATAGTTAACGGCTCGCGGCTCTGCCGCTAGATGTCACTTTTAAAAATCGCCTTTGATTTTAATCTAGTCCAACTTTGTACGTTACGCAAAGGCGCTTTTTTCATTTTAGTTCAAAGATTTATGTCAATTCAACACCAGTCTAAAATATTTTTTTGTTTTTCGATTAGGGTTAGTATTGAGCGCAAGAATATTTTCAGGAAAGGGACCTGCTTACGTCCATCCTAGTTTATAAGATAGCACTCGTTAGAATAGTGTGATGCACAAGTACTTATATAGATATTATTACGTAAATTAAAAGTCATAAATTGGCAAAATTTTAGTAATAGGCAGAGATCGTAAAATGCGAGCAAAATCCATTGATATGACGTATGACAACCAGTTAGGGATGGCGATGGTTCTAAATTGATGAACTAAAATATTAGGTACTAAAATTGTACAAATAAATATTATCTTACTGATGAAATTGAACAGAATCCGAAAGACAGTTTACTGTTATTGTTGGTATTTCAATGAATTTTGCTCGCATTTTACAATCCCTGCTCCCAAGTCAGAAAGTAATTATAATTGCGGATATAATCGACGAGAGATCGTTGCCTTTTGGATATCGACTTTAAAATCTTGTATGCTAATGGGGCATGGTGGATGGTTTGATGTAACCCAAAATTACTTTGTAGTTGCCTTGCCTTAACAGTTTTGATGTTGTCAATTTACAGATTATTAACAATGTTAAATTATCATCAATCATATTATATTGTAAAGCATTGAATCTCGTTTAAATGCAATGTGATCTGTCTTCTATGACGTTGTTGTATTTGTTATCGTTTTGAATATATCCCCCCCCCCCCCCCCCAAATATGACTTGAAAAATAAAATACTACATTTCTTTAACTAAGTTATATATTTCAACATTCATTAGCTACTAAGTTTTCACACTAACAATCAATAATTCGCTAATAAAATGTATGCATCTCATTGTCGGACACAAAAGATGAATTCTTAAAAAATACCAAACTTAACAAATAAAACAGGTAAAAAGAACACAAAATTCGTGTTAAAGGCGACTAAAAAATAGAAAAGTCCAAAATACGTTAAAATTTTACAAAATTATAAGAAATATACAACTAGGAATGATATTTCGAAAATTTTTGTACGCAATTTGAAACTACGTCTTGTTTGTTTTATTTTTAACAATAATCAAATTACCAACTCTTGCTATCAATGGTGGGGTTTTAATTACAGATTCCCAATTCTACAGATTGCCGGCACTTCAGATATCTCTGTAATCTATATATATAATACGCGAGGCCGATTTTTGTACAAGCCATCAGATCTACAGTTACGGTCCGATTTTGATAAATTATATGTCATTAGATTCGGCTCATGCTGAAGAGTTGCAAACTGCTCTTCGTTTTTAGATTTTTTTACGAAAAACCACTAAAAAATTAATTTTAATGAACTACTGTGCGCTACCCGACCATCCAGTATAATGTGACCCGTGTCATGTGTTTTGACGTGAGATGACGCAACAAAAATAACATGTATTCGACTGAAACATGTTGTACGTTGTTCAGCATGAGAAAATATCTGTGAAAAACTACAAGAAATTCCTAAGGCAGAGCAAAACCAACGTTTACGATTCACCATTTATTTTAGAGTGACAGATAGAACAGTAAAAAATACAACGTTCAATTAAATGTCATGGCGCTGCACTGAAGAGGTTTCTAACATCCTCCCACCTTTGGGACGAAGACCCAAAACCTTCTATCTTCACAGCACCTCGTCAGGTTGCACTTCCAGCGGGTACAAACGTTGATATGCTCGGGTGTACTCGCCGTCAGCAGTGCGTACTCTCGCTACTCTAGCATTTCCATCACTCCCAATATACACTTCTAAGATAACTCCTAAAGGCCACTTTATACGTTTCGCATCAGTCTCTACCAATACGACATCGCCTACCTTTATATTAGAGTCCCTCTCCTTACCCTTCTGTATAAGCATCCCTAAGTACTCGTTCCTAAACCGCTCCCGTAGATCTCCTCTTAGCTTATGCAGATACCTTAATCGCCTATTCAAAGAATCATGGTCGAGCTGGTCTAAATCTGGAGTCTCGCTGGCAGGAAGCCCTTGCACGAAGCAGGCTGGCGTCAGAGGCTTCAAGTTTTCTGAGTTATCCGCGATGTAGGTCAAGGGCCGTGAATTCATCAAAGCTTCACAGTCACAAAGTATGGTTAACAGTTCTTCATAAGTGACTGTTTTCTGTCCCAAGTTGCGACGGAGCAGTTCTTTAAGAGACCGAATCAAACGCTCCCACCAACCTCCCCACCATGGCGCAGCGGGCGGATTGAACTTCCACTTGATGCTTCGCACACTGGAATAAGTAGCTATCTCTTCCCAATTCAATGCTTTTAACAGATTATCAGCTCCGTGGAAATTAGTGCCATTATCCGTGTAAATTGTGTCGACTCTTCCACGTCTTGCGATAAACCGTCGTAACGCCATGAGAAAAGCTTCAGTTGACAGCGATTTGGTTAGTTCCAGGTGTACGGCGCGGTATACAGCACACGTAAATAAAATTATCCACACCTTCCCTCCCGACCGCAGAAAAAGAGGACCGGCTAGGTCAATACCAGTTACTTCAAAAGCAGCTGCAGGCTTTATTCTGTCCAGAGGCAAAGGCGGTAATGGTGTGTCAGCATGTTTCACAGATTGTCGTTTGCAGATTACACATTTTGATACTGTTGAACTGACAAGTCGTCTAACACTAGTAATCCAATAAGTCTCCCTGAGTACTGTCATTAGAATACCCGGGCCGGCGTGATGCAACATGTGGTGTTTCGAAGCTACTAGTCTTTTGATTATAAGATGCTTCCCAGGCAGAAAAATCGGACAGACGAAGTTTGTAGGCTCATCACTAAGTACAAGCTTTGTACGAATTCTTAATAAGCCTTCCTCATCTTTAAATATTTGTAGGTTTTTTAACCTTTTGGTATCATCTGCCATCATTTCAGCTTGAACCATCTTTAAAAGTTTCTTCTCAGCGCTCTGAAACTCTTCACAGGTCAGTTCACCTCTTCGCTTACTCTTATTCTTGCAGTTGTACATAAATCTTAATATCCAGCCAACCGTTCTCACTATCATTGTAAATTTGGAAAAGTAAGTCAGCCTGGATAGAATTGTACTAATATCTGCCGTAGTATTAGCAACTACTACTTTCTTCCTTTCTTTATTGACTTCTTGCTCATCAACGTTTATTTGAGACATAGGCCATTCACTTTCTTCTGCTTTCAGCCAAGTCGGTCCCTCCCACCATTTACTCTTCAGTAGATGTTTAGCGTTGCAGCCTCTCGAAGGTAAATCGGCAGGGTTCATCGAGCCTGGTAGGTGGTGCCAATTTTCGACGTTAGTATGTTGACGTATCTCCTTCACTCTGTTTTTGACAAAAATGTTCCAGTCTCCCTCAGTCGTAATCCAGGTGAATGCTACGCTAGCGTCTGTCCAGAAGTAAACTCGACAGTTTGACAGCTCCAACGCTTCATTGACTTGAATATACAGGCGTGTCGCGATTAGGTTTGCCATTAATTCTAAGCGCGGTATGCTGACTTCACGGACTGGTGCGACGCGCGACTTCGCTTGAACTAACTGCACAGTAACTTCACCTTGAAATTCGCTTCGCAGGAAGATAACAGTGGCGAATGACACCTTGCTCGCATCACTGAAGACGTGCAGACTGTTATTGCATTTGTTTATTGTCGCAGAGGTTAGTCGACGCGGAATACGGCAGTCATTAAGCAAGTGAATATGTTTAGACCAATCGAGGTATTCCTTTTGTAAGTTAATCGGCAGTTCCATATCCCAACCCCGCTTTAAATTCCAAGTTTTTTGAATGATTAGTTTGGGCACAAGAGTAACTGGGCACGCCAAACCGATTGGATCAAAAACCTTTTGGGTTATGGACAACAAACTCCTTTTTGTAATTTTTTCTTCTAACGTCATTTTTTGAACGAACTTGACATTACAGTACAATTGATCTCTTTTCAGATCCCATATAAGGCCGAGTACTGACAAACTGTCTTCTTCTGACGTCATGTCTTTATTGGTCATGGGAGCTGTGACCCAACCTCGTAAGTCAAATTTCGCCTCCAACATTATTCTTTTCGCCTCTTCTATGAAGATTTGTGCTTCTTGCTCACTTTCTAGGCTTGTGACACAGTTATCAACATAGAAAGAGTTCTTGAGACGCTTAGCCGTGTCCTTACATATTTCGGTGTACTTTTCCAAGTGGTAATTTATAGTCGCACCCAAAAGAAATGGACTAGACGTTACGCCGAACACCACACGACGATGGCGGTAGGTTACGAAGTCTTTCCTTTCATTATTCTTCCACCACAGAAAGGACAGATATCGTCTGTCTTCATCATTCAGTGATATCTGAAGAAAGGCTTTCTTAATGTCGGACGTTATCCCAATCGCATATTTTCTAAATTTGATCAGTAGTTTCGGAATGAGTTCAAGACAATTTATGCCTTTTTCTAGGAACGAGTTGAGAGAATTCCCATTACGATCTCGAGCAGACGCGTCAAAAACTGGACGGACTCTCGTGGTCAGGCTGGAGCTCTTGATGACAGCGTGATGTGACAGGTAATGTTTTGGTCTCGCTGTGTCATTGGCCTCTTCAATTATGCCCTCCTTCAACCAATCATCAAAGACTTGACAGTAGTTATCAAACTCGTTCAACTTTAGAAGTCTCTGTGTTGTTGACATCAATCTTCGTTCAGCTAACTGTTTGTTGTCAAGAAGTTCTCCATGATTTGGTTTCCACGGCAAGTCTACTTCGTACCGTCCTTCGTTGTTGATCTTGATCGAATTTCTAAACTGGTCCATTATGATAGATTCAGACTTCGTCTTGCTTGCAACTTCCGCCGGGTCTCGTATTCCGAGAGTTTCTAAGTCCCAAAGCTCCGATAATTGCAAATTAGCCGATACTACGTTCGTCATTACACTACATGCGTTCATTATGGGCCCCTGAAGTGTCCATCCCAAATTATTTTTAATTGCCACGAGGTTATTGTTCAGACGTATGAAACTGTCAGTGAGCAAAGAGCCGGCATAGTCTGCGCCGATTAGCAATCCGATGGTGGGCGTAGCCTCTTCGCCGACGTCACTCAACATGATGTTATGCTTCTTCAACTCTTGAAACAATTCGTGGTTCATTTTCAAACGAGGTATGTAGCCGCAGATCGTGGACTTGTCAAGCGCAGTAATCTTGCATTGAAATTCGTTATCTAAGCTCGCGACGGTGAATTCGTAGCAGTTGAACGACTGTTTCTTAGTTTCAATCCCGCCGAAGAGACAGTGTGACAGATTTTCTTTGCTGACAGGTTTAAGCCCCAAATCCTCAATAATGTCGCTACGTAAATACGACCTCTGTGCCCCCGTATCAATAAATGACCGTACTCGTACGCATTTATTATCACTCATGATATTTACCATAAATGTTTGCAACAATGTAGTACTAGCTTTATTTTGGGCAATATTGTTATTCAAATTTGACGTTCCGACTTTGAAAGTTTTCTTCTTCTTCTTTTCTAATATGGCCCCATCGAACCATGCGATGATTTCGCCAATGTCAAGGTAATAAATACAGTATTCAAAAATCTTGTGACAAAAATGTCGGCAACGTTGTACGGTAGAACATGGTCATCTTGAAAGTTTTAACATTTTCATTTTGAATTGACGATTTAATGTCAGGGCACATCAATACAGCATGACGTTTGGAACAGAAAAGGCATTTCGAAAAAGTGCAGTCTGACTGGGACCCGTGCATGTCCTGTCACGGTCGCCAGATGTGAAAAACTACAAGAAATTCCTAAGGCAGAGCAAAACCAATGTTTACGATTCACCATTTATTTTAGAGTGACAGATAGAACAGTAAAAAATACAACGTTCAATTAAATGTCATGGCGCTGCACTGAAGAGGTTTCTAACAATATCTGTTTTGAGTCGACCAGATTTTATCCGCAACACTTACGTATTAAGATAATTATACAAAATACAAAAAATATTTTACGATTTCTTTGTTTACAATGAATGACTTGCGTCAACTTTTAATTTCTTTTTTATTGGGCTCTATTATGTCAAAATTGATTTGCCATGTTTGTTTATTTCAAAAAAGTATTTAATGCTTCAAAGTTTGATATACAAATACAGGAGGTTCTAATAATAACATGGACTTGGGGACACGGATCGAAAACGAAATGGAAATGGCACGAGTTTTGGCAACAGCAGGTATTTCTAGGAATCCGTTTACTTCGCAACTAACGTTTGACAACCTGATTCACTTCACTTTTAAATATTTGGAATGAAGTTAGTCATATTAAATCTTCTACATATATAAATAAAAATGAATCGCCGAAATGTATGTAGGTACGCGCATAACTTCCAAACGACTGCACCGAATTGGATTGTGTTTGTTACTGTTCGGACAGTTTGAATAAAATAAAATTTTGAAAAAAAAAAATTGCTGCGGGGCGAAGCCCCGGGCAACAGCTAGTTTTATTGTAACCTTTGATCAACAAGACAACTAGATTCACGGTGATAGCTCTGAAAACGGCTCCGAGAAATAAGACCACAAAATAAATTTGTGGCCTTATTTCTGACAGTACGCGCCAACCTCGGCCAACGTGAGGACGTGTCAAAATGCCACAATGTGCATTCAAAAATTGTAAAAACAGCCACCGAAACACGAAGGTTTCGGAAGGAATATCTTTCTTTAAGTAAGTACAAGTCAGTATTTCATAAAGTACGTAATAATTTGCAGTTTACATTTTAAAATCAATAATTTATTGTTTGGCCAATGTTGGCCCACCTCTTCATTCTGTCATCTTGACAATTATCGGTGGTTTTAGAACAAGAAATTCATGGAGTAGTTCTCGTTTTAAAAATAAAATATATATTGTTATATCGTTCAACTGAATATATAAATCCGTTTTTTTTCCTAATCCCGTGGGAATTTCCAAAAATAATTAAAACATTATTTTACTATTATAATCACCTTATGCCAAATTTGAAGAGTCTAGTAATTATAGTTCATAGGATTTCGTTCAACTGAATATAGAAATCCCGTTTTTTTCCTTATCCCGTGGGAATTTCCAAAAATCATTAAAACATTATTTCCTATTATAATCACCTTATGCCAAATTTGAAGAGTAGTTATTATAATTACTGAGATAGCGTCACTCGGAATCGAATATATAAGTCCCGTTTTTTCCTTATCCCGTGGGAATTTCCAAAAATCCTTAGTGGATGCCTACATTGTATAAGGTATCTATGTGCAAAATTTCAAGTCTCTAAGTCCAGTGGTTTGGGCTGTGCGTTGATATATAGTTAAGTCAGTCAGTCAGGCCTTATACTCCGAAATTCGATTTTCGAACTTCGTGTCATGCCGTCTCTTTCACTCTCAAATTAATGACTATTAGTGTGAGCGGAACGGAACGAAACGAACTTCGAAAATCGAATTTCGGAGTAGCCCCTCAGGACTTTGAATTTTAAGTAAGTAAGTAAATGCTTTATTGTACAAATATAAAGAAACAGATACAATTCACAAAAAAATAAAAATAACATTAATATATGCACAAATAATTTTATTAGCTTATAGTAAATTTCAAATTAAATTTTGTACATAAATTCGGAAAAACTCAGGAGGTGCGACCTAGGCCTGGTTTGAAACCACGACTTACTGCTTGAGAGGCGTGCAGCCTTTTTATCCTTTTTTTTTGTTAGAGAGGCCAGACATACGAACTAGTGGGTCACCTGATGTTAAATGATCACCACTGTCCATAGACACCCGCAGCGCTTTACGCGATGCCATTGCGTTGTCGGCCCTTTTGTAAGTAAGGGGGCGTCCATTAATTACGTGAGGCATTTTTAAGGATTTTTGACCCCCCTGCCCCCTTGGTGAGATGTCGTAAGATTTTTCTCGATCCCCTCCCCCCTACCCTAATCTCACGTGAGATTTTTCAAAACATGTATTTTGGGTATAAAAGTATTGGATTTATTAAAAACATAACACAATTTCGGACAAATATGACAAATATATTTGTGTCAGATTTTGTCATATTTTTAATCAAGATATGTTTTTTATTTTCATTCAACTTTAATTTTAACGCAATTTTACACCATTATCTGCTAAAATAAAATTACGTGATATTTGCCCATACCCCCCTCTCCCCAAGTGAGATTTAGTAAGATTCGGCTCGACACCCCCCCCCCCCCCCCCTAAATACCTCACGTAATTAATGGACGCCCCCTAATTCTTATTAATACTGAGAAATTGCTTGTCATTTGTCATATGCGTAATTCCTGCGGGATAGCGATAAACGAATGCAGACGAAGTTGCGGGCAACAGCTAGTTTGTCATATATTTATTATCTTCCACTTCCACTCAGCATTAGATAAAGTTTGTTATTTTATTACGAAGTGGTACTAAATGCGTTGCGAACATATTAATATTATAAAATAAGTGAAATTTTATTAATGGGATTACAAGAAATCAGTCTCTCTCCCATTGATGGGACGAGAGCACGAGAAAACGGGGGCTGACAGTCTATAGCATTGGGAATCTGTTGAATTGGGAATCTGTAGAATTGGGAATCTGTAGAATTGGGAATCTGTAGACATGAGAATCTGTAGAATTGGAATTTTGTAGAATTGGGAATCTGTAGACATGGACCTAAAGGAGTAGGGTTAAATACGTGCGATACGACGTAGGGGACGACAATCAATGATATTCTAATATAATTGACGACAATGAAAAATACATTTTACGATCGATAACATAATGGTGCCAGTCCGCGTCCAGTCACACATACTTTGCTACCCTTGCTAGATTCAAGTAATCATACGAAAAAGCCGGATAAATGTAAACGCTACATGGGGTATTACATGACAGCCTACCAATTAATTTGAGACATGTATTTGTAATGATGACTCGATCAGTGTAAGTGAACCATGATAACTACCTTATGATTATGAAAAAATTACTACGCGATTAGACGAAACGCTTGTTAGTGGCGCCACCAATTACGCGGAAAAATATTTTTAAACCATCAGTTCGAGTACTGTACCTATAGGTAAGTTTACCTACTTTCCTACCTATTGTTATCTGCAGTCATCTGCTCCAGCGTCCTACATACGTCTCACTGCTGGCCACAGTTCTCCTCTCAGAATGAGTGCTTGGGCAATAGTTCTCACGCGGGCCCAGTGCGGTTTGGGAACTTCACACACACCATTGAATTGCTTCGTAGATGTGTGCAGGTTTCCTAACGATGTTGTCACGGTTTGTGTTGTTGTGTGTCAGCGACGTCACATTTCAGTTATGATTGGTTAACCATTTCTGATAATAGATGGCTTCTGACACCCGTTCCTCTCTATTACGCTGGATTTTAATAGTTAACCCAGGTAGCAAGCAACGGTTTCTCTAAACGCAAAAAGTATTCGCTCGACTCAACTCCGACAAATAAAGGACACAATCCGAAATTATTTCAATTACGGTAACGTTTGATGACGATCGCCCGACTAACGCTGTACGTACACCAGTGGCGTAGCGTAGTAGTTGCCCGCCCCGGACGGCACTTTTAGGGGGCGGCAAAATTTCAGAATAAATAACAATAATATCGTATAAATATTTGAAATACGTAAGCAATGGGGCGGCAAAATTTTCATCCGCCCCGGGCGGCCGAGACCCACGCTACGCCACTGACGTACACAAGTACAATTTATTAACAATCGCAAATTAATACAAGGCCATTATACATAACATAAGCATAAGCCTATTTTCACAGGTTTCACAGGAATGTTTAGACGTAAGTAAAGATATCAAAAATAAACATTTCAAACCTTACGGATCGTAATGGAATCATTTAACCTTTTCAACGCCAACGACACATATAATGAGCACCGTAGGTTCAACGCCAACGACCTATATATACGTCCATTACTTCAATGCAAAAGCAGCCTTCGTTCATTGGGTTTAGGTTCAATTTAAGGCATTGCAATAAAGACGTCTGGCGTATGGGTGACGTCTCTCGTATTTGACGTGGCGCCGAAAAGGTTAAGAGGCGCGTCCTGACATTACTTGCATACAATTTTATCTAATAAACCTAATGACAATGTAAACGGCATAGACACGATTAAATATGAAACAAAATGCTAAAACTGCAGACTATTATTTACGTTTGATTTGGCCATTGTTAAATATACTCAATTTAAAGGTTTGTACTTACAGTATGATAAATAATTATGATAACATATTTATAAAATAAATTATGGAATATATGTGGTCATTAAACCATTTTTATAACAAATTGAGACATCACAAAAATAGTTGCTTATTTAACTACAATTATACACTTTGTTTAAAAAATGCAGAAACAACAATATGTAAATATTTAGAAAAGAATTAACATGACTATGGTCAAAAATATAAATATCATTAACAAAATATATACCCTAAAATATAATTTACTTCAGTTGTGACAGAGTACTTTACTTCAGTGTGTAAGTTTCATAAACTTTTCAGACCTGTTTTAATTTACAGCAGGGAAGACCAGAGTTACATTATCTATCTGATGTTAAAATTGATAAAAAAATATGTCATGAAACACTCAAACTGTAACATTTTACTTCTGGTAACTTTTCATGGGTTAGAGTGACGCCGTTTAACTAAGATTGACTGGTCTAAATTCTTCTATAAAGGTCTACATGAATTACCTATTTGTTCAATCACAAATTATCTAGTTTGTAACATTCACTACTTTTATCAATATACGGTCATTACCGCGTTGTGAATATTTCTTTAAGCATCATTTTATGAATGCTTTAAAACTTTGTCTCACTCCACGTATTTTATTCTAGGCCTTGGCATAGCCAAAATTTATTCTTAACTGTTCTAGGAACACGAAGGTAAGTATAGTGTGAGGAGCGAGTCTCGCGAACGCTGGAATGTATCCTTTGTAGAATGCAGTTGGCCCCTCCTTGGCCGTGCTCACGATGAGTTTAAGCACACTCTTCACTTCTCCACGCTTGGCGTTCATTGCCCTCGTCTTCAGTACATCAACTGGTTGAGTCAATGTTGTCGCAATAGCTCCCTGTAATGTAAAGATAACTGTACTGTAGGCACTAAATCAATATGAGTTCATACTTGTGTGATTTGAAGATTTCACTATCACTTCTTATCAAAGCAATCACAGTTACTTTTCATTACTACTTATATTAATTAAAGATGTGCAAAAAAACCTTATCAATTTGTTATTATTATCTGTTACTAATTATTATTATTATTATTAAATCAGTTCATTGATTCTTTACAACTAAGACGAGAAAGTTTAGAAAACCGAAAAATTTGCCAATAGACATTATTCGATTTAATAATGTTTGAGCTATTCTCATCTAAAATCTTTTCCAGAAAGGGCTCTCGAATCTTTGGAAAAAAAATATTTTATCAGTAAAATATTGAAAAATTACATAAAAACACTTAATTACTTACAGCTGATAGACTAGAAGTCACATGAGTAATAACATTATCTCCAAAGTATGGTGTGCTGAGCAGCAATGCTTTGATTTGATCGTAGAAAGAGAGCTGGCCGATGGTCATGAGCGCCGCTCTGCTGCAGTTCATGGAGGCACCAGCCCAAAGTTGCCTGACACCTTCTTTTGTAGCCACTGAATACATCCCATGGAATACATTTTTGTAGCTGAAAATAAATCACACATTTTATTAAAATTACTTACATACATTTAATATAACTTTCACTAGCTGTCTCTAGCTGTGCTCTTTATTTTTATCTGCATAGAATTCATTATTTAGATTAATAAAGTACTTTTGTAATCAAGACAGAGTTTACATAAGAAAAGTATTCAGTGCTTATAGTTATGGATAAACATCGGTATCAACATTAAAATTTTATGGCAATGTTAGTATGGTCGGCAGAAAAACAAATACAATAAAATACACTTAGTATTGTTAAACTTTATTTTGTTTTGATATTGCATTGTCTATTATCTCAGTGTAACACGGAGTTGGATTGGGACTTGATCATTAAACATAAGATAAAGTATTAAGGTTTTATGACGTATTTACAATATAAACCTCTTTTAGTATATGCAATTAATTAAAAAAAAAATTTTTTTTTCGAAATAACTGTTGGCCTATTAAATAACCTATAACCTAGATAAATAATATTTGTATTGCTAAATTTTTTATAGCGTAAATTAAACGTTATTATTCAAATGTATTTATTTGTTTTGGTACCCTTATCGAGTGGCATGAAATTTAAATGTTGATACCGATGTTTAGTTATGGATATACATACACCATGGGCCCGAGGACCCCGACAGATTTTAACAGCGTATTCCTGTCCTGACAATATTACAAGTAAATAATTATATATGAACCTATTATGTCCAAATATGAATCTTAATAAAAAAAAATTTAGAGCAAAATTAATCAATTAAGTTTAGTACTTCCCATGTGAATAAATCTTTAGTTGAGTGTTAAAATATTGAATATCTCGAAAATTATGCGTCATTGGACTACATAATTATACCACTTTATATACTCCAAATAGGCTCTAGTTAATCACTGGTTAAAATTGGTCGGGTACCTCAGGTGTACAAAAGGTGTCCTGACACAACCCTGGTCAAAACTTCACTTACTTCCTTTTGTGGTCAGCTGGGAGTTTTATGTCATTTTGCATTCTTACATTGACTAAATCTGCAGGGTTGCCAACAAGGCCGCCAGCAAACCCCCCCACACCTGCCAGGAATGCAGACATGTAGAATGGCAACGGACTGCCCTGAAAGAGCAATTAATCAATATTATAAACATGGTGTAGGTAGTATTTTCAAAAGTGCTTATTGTCTATCAATTTTTTTTTGTCTTTGTACAGTTCACGTTTTAAATAAATTTGAAGGCATTCAATTGCAAATCTTTAAATTAGCGTTAGTTTTACAGTAACCTTCAGTTTCGTCATGGTCACTAAACTTGCTAATGGCCATTTTTTTTAACAATTTTTGTTTGTTTTATGTTATGAGTAATTCTTATAGCAAATAGATAGATTTTAAAAAGGCAAGACAAATTACTCACATCCTTGGGAGTGAAGTGCTGCTTAGCAACCTCATAAATGCCAAATCTAGCCGTGGAGTAACTGAGCTGACGTGTGAGGGACGCAGATATGCCCACATAGAGGCCCATAATACCTGAAAATTGAATTCACATTTTATAATTGTTATGTATAGCTATACATCTATAGGTACTTACTGACTTAGCTCTGTGTTATAGAGAATAAAGTTGTCTATGCTGTCATGGCGGTGTTTGATATTTAATATTGGCGACGAGCTTCGAAATAAAGTGGAAATTGTGTGAAAATGGCGCTTAGCGGCAATATTTTGCTGCCCGGAGTGTTTGATCAAAACAAAGACGATTGGACAACATATAAAGAACAGTTATTATTCGCGTTACAAGCATTAGGAGTGGCAAATAACCTAGAAAGTGCACGTGCAATATTCTTATCACAGTGCGGGAAAGAAACGTTCGCGTTTATAAGCTCTCTAATCTCACCAAAAAAACTAAGCGAAACAAGTTTTGCACAAATCATTGAAGTATTGGACACTTTCTATGCGCCTAAACGTAGTGAAATATTGGAAGCCGGCCGGTTTCACACACGCGTCCAACAAAGGGGCGAAACCATTAAAGCCTTTATTTCGGCCATCAAAACAATATCAGTGCAGTGTAATTTCCAAGATTTGGAGCGACAACTGCGTGACAGACTGGTGCTGGGGGTTAAAGATGTGCGCTTGCGGCGGGAGCTATTGAAGACGGAAAATTTGACTTTTGCCCAAGCTGTATCGCGAAGTCTCGACTACGAACAAACGGTAGTCGACTTCTACCCAGAGACCTCGACACCTCTTGAGACCAGATCCATGGTGGAACCTATGGACACAAACAATGTCAACGTCGGCTCACGAAAGCGCGAGGCCGCCTGCCGCCACTGTGGAGCGAATCACAATGCAAAAACATGCAAATTCGCGAAAGTGAACTGTAATTACTGCAAACGTTATGGACACACGGTTGCGGTCTGTCGGAATAGAAAGAAGAATATAAACTTGCTGGAGGAAGAGGAGCAAGACGACTCCAACAATGAAGACATGTCTAATATGGAAGAAATGCTACATGTGACAAATGGATCAACGGTAAAGCAGCCCGGAGACAAAATTATAACATCAATGAAGTTAAATGGCAAGACAATCCATTTTGAAGTTGACTCCGGTGCTGCACGAACCATTATTTCATATGAGACATGGAAGAGGAACTTACAGCAAGAAGGTGATTTAATAAGGACAAAAATAAATCTCATTACATGGACACGGCAACCTATTAAATTAATGGGAACTGTAGAAGTATTAGTGGAATACCCCACTGGGACTGATGAAGGTCAATCGGTTGCCATTTGGAGTCAGCGCTGCACCTGGGATATTTCAGCGGCTCATGTCTAGTCAATTCGCAGATATGGATGGTGTAGCAATGCTACTGGATGATATTGTAGTGACCGGGGCCAATGACACTGAACACGCTACTAGATTAGCGAAAGTGCTCCAACATATTGAGGAACTAGGATTTACATTGAACATCCAGAAATGCCAATTTGGTGTGGCTAAGGTGACATTCCTTGGATATGTGCTGGATGAAAGCGGGATACATCCATGCCCAAACAAAATCAAAGAAATCCAGGAGAAGCCAAGACCAACTGATTTAAAACAACTACGGGCATTTTTGGGCGTGCTCAATTTTTATGAGAGATTTTATAAAGACAAATCAGACATATTGGAACCCCTACACAGATTGTTAAAAAAAAATGTGTTGTGGAAATGGGGTCAGACAGAAGAAGCAGCATTTCGGAAAGCCAAACAGCTGTTAACATCTGACCTGACATTAATACAATTTGACAAGGAAAAGAAAGTGATACTCACCTGTGATGCCTCAGAATTTGGCCTGGGAGCTGTGCTGAGCCATATCCTGGATGATGGACAAGAGAAGCCAATTGCAATGTCCTCAAGGACTATGCAACCACATGAGAGGAAATACAGCCAGCTGGATAAGGAAGCACTGGCCATAATATTTGCTTTAAAAAAATTTAGAGAGTACCTGATTGGTGTGCAGTTCACAATAATAACTGACCATAAACCCCTGATAGGACTCTTAAACCCGAAGAAACCAATACCGGACCAAATATCACCAAGACTGCTACGATGGTCATTAATATTGGCAAGCTTCAATTATGACATTCGGTACAAACCAGGGCCTCAGATACAAAATGCTGATGGATTGAGTAGATGGTGCACAACAGAACCAGAACAAAAAGAAGCGCCGTTACCTGAGGTGTTACTACTGGAAGAAATGCCTAACGGATGGACAGTGTCTGTTGAAGATATAGCCCGCGAAACAAAGACAGACGAATTATTAAAAAAGGTGATGTTTTTTGTATTGCATGGCTGGCCAACAGAAACAACAGACCCCGCTTTAAACCCCTATTTACAGAGAAAAGATGCAATTTCAGTGAGTAAGGATTGTTTACTCTTGTCAAATAGGGTTATAATTCCGGAAAAGCTACAAAATCAAGTGCTGAAGATTATTCATGCCCCTCATGCAGGGATTGTCCAGTCAAAAGCTTATGCGAGGGCCTACGTGTACTGGCCGCGAATGGACACTGACATTACGGACGTGGTCGAACAGTGTGAAAAGTGCCAGCTGACGCGCAACAATCCACCCGCAGCGCCCCGCGAATGGTCAAGCCCAGAAAAACCTTGGGCGCGCTTACATATAGACTTTGCAGGCCCCTTCATGAACAAGACCTTCTTGATAGTAATAGACGCCTACTCAAAGTGGCCAGAAGTTGAAATTCTTCCTAGCATGTCTAGCAGCCAAGTTATACATTGTCTACGGAAGATTTTTGCTCAACATGGACTTCCAGAATCGATTGTTTCTGATAATGGCACAGCTTTTGTCTCAGAGGAGTTCAAAATGTTCCTGAAAAGAAATGGGATTCAACATGTGACAGCACCACCATACCATCCATGCTCCAATGGACAGGCCGAACGGACAGTCCAAACAATAAAGAACCAAATTAAGCGACACAGTGATGTACCATGGCCTGAGAGACTACCAAAACTACTGTTTCATCTACGGACTATTCCTAGTACTGCAACAGGCAAAAGCCCCGCAGAGATGCTAAACAACAGGAAGTTTAGAACAGCTCTCTCTATATTACACCCTGAAAGTACATTGCACAAACAAAAGACACCAGATAAAGACTTGAGACAATTTACAATAGGCCAACCTGTGTACATACGGAAATATAACAACACTTCAATAAAATGGATGAGAGGAGAAGTGGTTGAACAGATAGGCACGGCCATTTATGATGTGAGGACTGAGGATGAAGTGGTGCATCGACGACATGTGGACCAAATGAGGACAAGACGAGAGCACGAACCTGACCCTGAGCTGATAGAGGAACCAATGAGGGAGGCCCCAGATAGATGGGTCAGGGACCCGTCGCAGGAAAGTGATCCGCCCATAGTCATACCACCAGAAAGTGAATGGAGTGAAATATTGGGATTTTAAATTCAAAACTAGTTTTAATGTTAAACTCAAAAGTAAGACTGATTAAGTGTTATAAGTAAACCCTATTATTATATAAATTAAAAGTACAAATTATTATGTATCTTGTTAGTTAGAAGATAAAGCGACTGTTTATTTAGTTAGCTAGGAGATAAAGCTACTGTTTGTTATTTTGTTAGCTAGAAGATAAAGCTACTGTTTGTTATTTTGTTAGCTAGAAGATAAAGCTACTGTTTCTTATTTAGTTAGCTAGAAGATAAAGCTACTGTTTGTTATTTTGTTAGCTAGAAGATAAAGCTACCTTTGTTATTTTGTTATAATATAATAAGATGTTATTGATACTTGATGGAGAGGTGTTATGTATAGCTATACATCTATAGGTACTTACTGACTTAGCTCTGTGTTATAGAGAATAAAGTTGTCTATGCTGTCATGGCGGTGTTTGATATTTAATAATAATGTAAACTGTTTTGTTGTTCATAATTTTTAAGATTATATGATTATTTTGCTATGCAGAAACAGGATTGTTTGGTGGTAAAAAAATAATTAACAGCAGGTAAATTGCAATAACTATTCTGTTGTGATGTTACAATTTACTAAGCAATAAATAATGATTGCTGATAGTTTGAAACAATTTTACCAAGGGCCAAATTCACAGATCTGAATGGCAGATATTTGCTTCTTATAAGAATTAAACTAAGTATAATAAGATGAGATACCTTGTTTTTTTAATATATGTGCTGTTAGTTTGAACAGAGAATCGCCTTTTCCTTTTTGTGTCTGCATTTGGACTTTCAGTAAGTCCAGTGGGTGAGTGATACTGGCTGCCCCAGCAGAAGCCAGGCCTCCAAAATACCATTTTGATAACAGAACTGGTTGCACCGCCATAACTCTGAAAGTTCAAGTGATTCTGGTAAAATTAAACACAACAAAGATTTTCAAGTAGAAGTCTAAAATACCTTCTTTAGCTGAACACTAGCTAACATCTATTTTTACCACGCATGTGCATAGGTAGTACTGAATAAACTTACTCCAACGATGTGAGGCTTCTGAGATTCAAGGTAATATGATTATAAACTATGTATTTATTTCATTTATGTCGAGTTACTGACAACATTATCACAAATATCATTCACCACACATCATTTATCACAAAGATGTTTTATGATACAGCACTTCATCGTGATTGATATTTTAAAAATAAGCGGAAGCAAAGTTAAGAGTTTTGGTTCATTGATAAGAAGCTTGCATGAGCATGGCTTTTACAGGGTACCTAGAAAAAACGTGTTATCAAGTCGGTCGTGTGCACGGCAAGCCGAATGAACGTCGACTGCGCTATCGCTATGTCAACGACAAATGACGTCTGATTGACATTGACCGACTGTCCTGACTTGACAATGACACCGGGCAGCTGTTCTCTGGGTCGTTTTCAGAAACCAAATAAATAAACTATTTTATATACACTAAATTTTTTATTTAATTTGTCTAAAACAATCATAGTAGAATATTATCAACTGTAGAAGGAACATAATTGTGAATATATTTACATTTTACTTTTAAGTACAGTTATAATCTTTCATTCTTCGTTTATTTTAAGACAAGATTCTGAACGTAGTTTCTTGTCAGTCAGTCACGTAGTCACTGTCATCACGACAGGCGGACTTCAAACTAATTGTTCAAAAACCAATAATATTTAACTTTTCCTGAGAAAACTAGCGTTTCAATACTCAGACTAAAATAATTCAGAGTATTGATAGAGCACTAAAACTTTTACTTATTACCATTTTTTTTTATGATTCATTGCAGGGAAAATTGCTCGCAAGATCATAATTATGTTATGAGATAGCAAGTTATGATAGGACTATGGGATTTGAACAAATACTAAATCATAACCTCAAATCGAATTGGGTTTAAAATTTATGCAATGGAAATGGATATTTGTGTGGCAAAAGGCGTCATTAAGAATTTCAGTTAAATGTTCTAAATGAAGTACACGTTTTGCGGGGTGAATTAAATCAACTGTTTTCATCACACAGTAGGTAAGTACTTACATTTTTTTAGCTTCGTGATTTTAAAAATGTTTCCATTCCAATCCACAGCCGTATTTAATTTGATTTATATGACTTTCTAATGAATTTGATTAAAAGGAATAAAACAACACAAATTTCACTCGTTTATACTTTGCAAATTTGCCGACAATCAGTGCGAATAAAATTATGTACCTACTAGGAATTTCTTTAAAGAAGATCATTAATAAAATTGTAACTTACGTAAACTATTGCTATTTCTTATTTGAAAATACAATGATTCATATTACTTTCATTGGCCAATTGAAATTCTCGTATCACCTATTTGAGTAAAAACAACTTATCAAATATATTGCTCTTGTACACTAGATCGCGAGGCATGAGTTACGTTACGACTGAAATGAATAACTACCGGTGGCGCGACGCTTATCGTCGATCGTAATCACTGTCAGTCTTGTTACATTTGTTACATAATTCTATGCCAAAGCATAAAAAAATTGTTTTGATTAATCTCAAACATACTTCATTTGCAGGATGTCGTCAGATATAATATCAAGTCTTCAGCTGGATAAATCTATAGCAACCCACAGAGTTATTGTCGCTAAGGAGATCAATGGATGTGATAGTTCATTTATCACTAGCTGCATCCTTGGTCACTGTATAAAAAACAAACAAGCTGTGTTGTTAATAACAACTCACAATTCTCTTCTTCATTATCAGAATGTGGGACTTAAGATGAATTACAATTTGCAGAAATATAGAGACTCAGGGCTTGTTGAAATTTTTAAATTAGACGAAGTGCTTGTTAATCTTTTATTGGAAAATGAACCTGATTCTCTAGAAAACATGTTTTGTAGTCTGAAAGAAAATTTGAACGCAATGAAAGCAAATAATGGAGTAGTTAATATTATTTTTGATGGTGTTTCGCACTTGTTTGATATGCAGCACAGTCTAAGAGATGTGAATAAGTTTTGTAATAATATTATTAAGTTGGGTAGGCTTGAGTCTAATTCATTTGTTTTGTTTCACTGTAATTTGGCAAGTGATGATGATGTGACGCATGTAATGGCAAATCTTCTGTGCCACACAGCACACACAATCTTGGAAGTTGGAAATCTTTCTTCAGGCTTGAGTGCTGATGTGTCGGGACACTTGACAATCAAGCATCCTGGCCAAAAATTAGATGATGAACACATGTACACTATTGATATGAAACCCTCTAGATACCTTTTCAAATTATTTGACAGGGGTGTTAAACTATTTGCACCTGGCACAGTCTGATTTTTCGTAAATTTATTAATTAACATTCCACATTTTTGGAGGAGATATTAAAAGTATAAAAGATAATATTAAAGTTGCCTTGAAATTAAATATGAAGTTTTCTACAAATTTTGTATTTTACTTGAACTTGATGATACTAATTATTAGGAAGCTTTGTACCTTTTTCAACATACTGATTTCTAAAATAATATTGTAAATTAGTCTATTAATCCAGAGATTCCTAAACTCGCGTCTGTTGCCGGCGCATTTTATGTAATTTCAAGTCTTAGCTCATTAAGAGGGTAATGACAGCTGACTATGTGGAAAACTACTGAATCTATGTTTATAAATACATTATGCCCTCTTTTATGATTTTTTAAATAAAATTGTTGATTGAATGATGCTTTCTTTTATTACATGCCTGGGTACATAACTACTTACTCTGTCCATTCTGTGAATAGAATAACAACATAAATATGAGCAACAATTCCTAGGAAAAGCGAGTAATTGGTTAAGTATATACACTTCAATAAATACATCTTTAAAAAGATTGCCTTGAACATACAAAACTTGTCAAAGAAATAATAGTCACTCGGAAACTTCGATGCCTGAAAAAGATGCGGAGATAGGACCGCATAATAAAAAAGGACTTTTTTTGAAGCATTTTAAGGTGAGTATAATGTATGCCATACCTAAACAATGTGGTCTATGTAAGATCAGGGATGCTGAGCTGCGTCTATAGTAGCCTAGTGCCCAGTCCGGAGTACTTGAGAAACAATTGCTACACTACAGTACAGGCATCCGTAATGGCGCATGAAAGTTTTATTTGTGGTGATTAGCTGTTGCCCCAGCGACCGCCCCGGCCGAAGGCTGTATTTTGAACACCGCTCAGTCCACGTGAGGTGGCACGGCTGAAGACCGCGTACCTACAATTATCATGTCGGAACGTTTGACGCATTTCCCACTTCATTCGTTATACACGGCACGTAATTCGTTAGCTTTGAAAC
The DNA here is from genome assembly GCA_949127965.1 of Pandemis corylana. NCBI lineage: Eukaryota > Metazoa > Arthropoda > Insecta > Lepidoptera > Tortricidae > Pandemis > Pandemis corylana. The sequence goes on from OX421857.1 coordinate 8,293,810, forward strand.
ATGATTGATTACCCGGTATCTTAATAAAACATTTTTAAATGGGCGAGTTCGTTATTTTTGAGTGTTTGTGAACAGTTTGATCAGAAGAGCGCGGAGTAGTGAGAGTGCACGGTCTGGTGAAGCTGGAGGACGGATCACAGGCAATGCCATGACTCAGAGCAATCTGACCACGCCGGATAAGCACCATGGTGGGGTGCCCACCGTCACCGAGGAGAAATTGATGGTCAGTGTTGTTGGTATAATGATTTCGATAGGCCTGAATAAGTCACTTAAATAACTTAACAAGAATTAAATTTATGTTACAAACTTTAATTATAATTGTATGCCGGTATACCTTACTCTAACAGGTTACAGGACAAACAGATCTACAAAGACGAACTTAGGTATCCCTTAAAGGGATTTCATACTTAAGCAAGTAGGTGCTCTACCTAATCAGATAAACAACTTCAAATGTTTCAGCTAGGTACTGTAATTGAGTAGGTATTATAGGTATGTACTGTACTTGTTCGAATCAGGTTTTAGATCAAACAATAATTTGACAGCCTTTTATCTTTGTCTACTTCTCGCGGGAATTTTGCACTTTCCACGGGAAATAAAACAGTTTATGTAACTGAAAAGTTTTCGTATTGACTCATTACCCCTACATGGGTACTAATGTGTAATATATCTTTCATTTTTAATTTAAGCAGTACTCGTAGTGTTTATTATTTAACTACCCACACTAACAATCTTTTTAAAAGATTATAGGTAGGTACTTAAGATGATGATCGAAGAAATTATAACGCTACTACGCACACACACAAATCACGTCTTTATCCCTTACGGGGTAGACAGAGCCTAAGGTGGCAAGACTTAGGCCACAATTAGTAAAATTGTGGTCGTATATATGGCAAAAAATGGAATCAAAATATTGATGGGTTGCTAGCCGCATCGCCTATAACATGCGATCACAGCCTATCACGGTTACGGGTTATTGTTATGGGGAAATTCTACAGACGTTGGAAGGGCATTCTCCTTGCAGAAGAAATGTATTCGTGCAGTTACTAATGCTTGGTTCACGGACAGTTGCCGACCAATTTTTAAAAAGCTAAGTGTTTTGACGTTGGCATGCATGTACATCAGGAAAGCTTGTGTTTTTGTAAAGAATCACCCCGATAGATTCGAAAGGAGAGTAGATGTTTCTGTTAGAACACAGAGAGCACAGTACAGAGAACTTTTATATTTACCTCGCTGTCGTACCGCCATATATAGGAAAAATTGTTATTACATGTGTATTGTCTTGTATAACAAGCTGCCGGAGGAGTTGAAACCATTGCAGGGTAATGTCTTCAAATCCAAGATTACTACATGGCTACTTGAAAAATGTTTTTATAGCGTTAAAGAATTTTTAGACTATTAATGTGCTTAATACAATTTGTTTCTTTGAATTGGACATACCATCATAATTATAATTATCGTAATGTTGCATGTGCCTAGTATTGTTGTTGTTGTTTATATTTAATGAAATTGACATTTAATTAAAATTAAGATTTGCATGTCGTTCTCTCACGACTGAATACTGTACTTGAAATACGTCAATATCGTGTATTGTTATAATTGTGTATTCTGGCAAATAAATGATTCTTATTCTTATTCTTATTCATGATTCCTATGATTTTCGCCCATTCCGTCGATGGGATTTTACCATCTGCGCGGGAAGAGAAGCAACTGGTACATTCTATGTTTTTTCTACTACGGTACTACCGCTAGCAAATAAAGTGCGGTGTGCCATGAAAGTACCTACCTATTTAGTATGGTAAGCGTTCTATTTCAGGCAATTTAGTCTGATAAGAACGACAAAAGCAGATAACAGACACCCAGTTGACGTATCAGCTAAATTCATCTGTAAGTATCTGACTACAACACTAGGTACATCTACCTACCTATTTACCTATTAACAAACACATTCTAACCTTTCGCATAATATAAATGTAAGAAGATATAGGTGAAAAACTGAAGTAAATGACCTGTTGTATGTAGTAGTGTAGGTACGGAACTTCCTACGACTCTCATCTACGATCTCCCTACTACTGTAATGTCCAGCCGCGGTACCTTCTTGTCCATTTGTCAAATAGTATCAAATTTCAAGCAAACTATGAGCTTTTAACCTATGTCGTTTTTGGTAGTATAGTGGGACGTCGTCAAGGCTTTATTTTATTTTCATTTATTTATTTATATTCATCACATCAAGTGCTGCAAACCGTGTTTTTTAAATGAGCACTCATTTTAATTAGGTGCAAGTAATGTATCCTTTTAACGCTTCCTGATGTTTTCGCTTCTTTTTTCCAAATTCCGATCCTTCATATATTCCATTCTTAATTCCCTTTCCCCGTTTGGCTAAAATGCGCCAAGAGCGCAAGGCTATAAAAAAACCGGCTAAGAAAGGGTTCCGTAGTTGCCTGTCACAATAAGTGAATATTATGATCATGATAGTTCAAGGTTTCAAGTACATTTCAAAAGGTTGACTGGAAGAGATCCCTTAAAGGGATAAGTACGCCTTGGTGCATGATCTCAGTGTTTGTCAATTGTATTTGTTTTATGTTTATTTTGCACAATAAAGAGTTTACATACATACATTGGTATTTGAGTAGGTACATTACATTTTATAAGTTGGTCTAGTCTAGACACACTAGAGAGAGAAAAAAACCATCCCCACTTTACATGAAGGGGTACCACTTTGTCAAATGCCAAATTTTATTATTTTTAGTACTAAAGAATCTCTAAGCTAAGCGGCGGGCGGACGGACGGACGGACGGACGGACGGTCGGACATAGAGAATTTATAAGGGTTCGTTGTGGACTACGGAACCCTAAAAAGCAACAATTCTCGCTGGCCAGTATCAAACTGGCGAACTTATTCGTTCTATTTGAAATTTTTAGAAAATCGTCACTTGAACTTTTAATTAATTGATTTGAGATTCGCACCTTCGGAACTTTTTCAATGCTGATTACTGAGATGATCACACATTTTTTTCATTTTAATTTAAATTTAATTTCTAACGGTAAAACCGAAAAAGTAAAACATAAAAATCAAGAAATAAAAATTTCTTGATTCATTTGATAGTACCTATCATTTGAAAAACAGCGTCTTCTCTCGTCCCTGGTGAGCAGTAGATGTTCCATGGGAGTTTGTAATTGTGTCGTACAGACACATCATTCAAACAGATGATGCTTAGCGACAAAAATTCGCATAGTAACAAAAAGGTCACGTGACAGTTAGTAACAGGTAGAAAAATTCGGAGACTACCCACCTGCTATGGGTGGTGTAGGGGTATAGCACGCGTCACGGAATGACGAGGACCCGGGTTCGATTCCCGGCCATAGCTTTACTTTTCGGATTTTTCTATGTGTTCTAATTTTCACTGACATTTAGAAATTTAATTTTAATATGTCCTTATCTTCTGTTTCGGAGTCATAGTTCCGCACCAATTATCAGTAACCTTGACCGCAGGTGGCGGTGCGCGTGCGCCCGCTGCGCGCGGATGAAGGTCCCCGCATCGTTCACGTGGTCAGCGATAAGGTAATGTTCTTGTAGTGACAGTTACGCCTCCATACATAGATACGCGAACTACATACGACACTAGAATGAGCAAACCCTTAGATTTACATGATAGGGTACGAGTATGTGTCTTACTAGAATAATGCAACTTTTATTTAGTGGCTACCAGTTTCTATCGAGTAGGTACCAGCAATATGCAATTTTGATTTTGATTTGTATGAAGCTACTTAGTTACATAATAAGTATAATAAACGCTCGCTTACTGCTCAGCCATCTAAACCACTTGCCTTGCCGTTTCGTCAAGATTTTTCTATTGTTAGAAATGTAAGGTGGCAGGGAATTGTATTAAGATAGCTACAAACATTTAATTCAGGGTCTCATTTTGTAATTAATTTGAACGCATTAAAGACACAAATATCGTATCTGCCTGTAACCTGGGTTTCCGTCTGCTCAAAACTAGAAGTCGCCATTTTTTTGACGAATTTGCATTACCTACTTCCACATCAGTCGGCAAACCGACTGGATCTTAACCTACCGTGGAACCTTTTCACAGAAAACGTCAGACATCGAACTGTTGGTCATAGAAAGTCATTATCACTGACTGGTTCAGGAATCACAAGGTTTTTCAGTGCCTACCTTACTCTAAAATAGTGTACTATTGTTTTGATTTAACTACCAAAAACAAAACATTTACGTAAATGTAAAAATAATGATGTAATGTAATGTAATGGCCAATGTTTATAGACATTCACAGAAGATGATTGTTATCTGTGTGATATTACTTCATCTCCAGCCTATATACATCACACTGCTGGGCAAAGGCCTCCTCTTAGAATGTGAGGGCTTGGGCTATAGTTCCCACGCGGGCCCTTCACACACACCATTGAATTGCTTCGCAGATGTGTGCAGGTTTCCTCACGATGTTTTTCCTTCACCGAAAAGCTTAGGTATAGTAAATTTCAAATGTAATATCGCACATAAATTTCGAAAAACTCAGAGGTGCCTGATGGGCTCGAACCAACAACCCTCTGCTTTTTTTATTAATAATACGGCTTTTTTTATTAATAATATTAATATTGTTATTATGTATTGGAAGGCCTAGACGGACATTCCGAGACCAAATAGGAGACGTTTTGGAAAAAGCTCAGGTCAGGAGTGCCCGAAACCGACGAGCATATATAAAGAGAATGATGAATGTGGACGAAGCGAAAGAAGTAATATGTTAGGATCGTAGCAAGTGGAACAAAGTAGTCTCTGCCTACCCCTGTGGGAAAGAGGCGTGACGGTATGTATGTATGTATTTGCATATCGAGCAGTGACAGGTAGAACACGTACAATTGATAGGTACTTACATAAAGATTAACTAAATTGACGAAGGATAGCAAAGTACCATACTTTTTTAAATTTGGAAGTTATCAAAGTTGTTGTTAGGCTTCTATTTAATACACTGCAATATATGTTTGCAAGATAAATGCAGGAGTTATTACGAGTAAAGTCATACATGGTAGGTACTCTACAAGTTTTATTATTCTCAATAATTAATTAACATACTTACTGGTATAGTCTTGGTATAGAGTCTCTATTATTTTACGTTTTATGGAATTAAATACTACGCATAATAGCTGACGGTTAATAATAAGGAAATTAATTAAACAATACTCTATAATGAGAATTGCCAACAATTCGGATGCAGACAAAAATGTAGCGTCGTTAAATTTAAAACGAGTTCATCATAATTGTGCTGAAATGTTATATTTCCACTAAAAGCTGCAAAATCAATATTTATATTTTGTCACAACGAAGTGCTGTTTAATTTTGTGATATTTATTTATTTTGATAGGTAAAGTATAGGTAGGGGAATAGCGACTACTCCACCGACCAGAGCTGGAATCTTAAATTTAAGACGAAATAAATGTATATAGGTAAAAAAGCTGAACAACAGTAGGTACGTCAGCGCAGGTGCATTTAACACGAGGAGTAAATACTGTATTTTTATAAATTTAGCTAGCTGTTGCCCGCGACTCCGTCTGCGCAAAACTCGCTTATTGTTATCCCGCGGGAACTACGCTGTTTTCCGGGATAAAAACCCCGGGACGGAAACTCTCTGTACACCAAATTTCAACTAATTCGGTTCTGCGGTTTAAAGCATTAAAAGGTAACAATCAGACAGACAGGCAGACAGAGTTTCTTTCGTATTTATAATATTATTAAGGATTAGTTTCAACCATGATAATTATATAACACAAAAAAAAAGAAATTAAAAAATGCAGGAACATAGAACGTTATTTAGAATTAGAATAAATTGAATACCTGTTGAAAATTTTTCGTAAATGTAATGATAATGATTAATGGTTAGACCCAAATCTGTCCTATTGAGCCCAAAAATCCAGTAAGATTTTATTGAACAGCATTTGGTTAGTGTTGAATGCGTGCTTGATCGTGTCGGTCAACATATTGAACCGTCGTTTGTGGACAAAACCCATAGTAGGTAATGACTTTGGGTGTAGCCATGGAACATTAAAAAACAATTTGCATTCGTCATTTGTTATTGATAAATTGAATTCATAATGTACTATACAGATGTTGGTTCTGGAGGAGGAGTCTGATAGTCGGCGGGACGTCTTGCGGCAACGACGAGTGAACGACAAGCACTATGTCTACGACCATGTTTTTAGCGAAGACAGCACACAGGTAAGTCCAACGTATAATTCAAGCTAGGCAAGGTGGAGCTAAATTGAATGCCTATTTTTAGAATTTGTAATACAAACTACTGCGCCTATTCAAGGTCTTGCTCAGCAAAATCTAGTTTTACCGCACAGCTGTGTCGTTAAAGTGCAGTTATTAAAGACCTAGCTTTTTATGACCATAATAATTATAAAAAAAGTGCTGTCACACACTTCGCAGGGTCGCCTGTATGGGCTTTCCACGTGTTTGGATTAGGTACATCTACCTGTGTTAGGTTAAGTGCCTTAGGTAACTATTTTGCATGTGGCAGATAAAGGTCGCACCTAGCCGTAAGTTTTGTTTCTTTTAATCACGTATCCAATCAAATCACTTACATTTACACTTGTACAATTTAGTACCTTAAATTAACTCAGTAATTTTCGATCATAGTTCTATCTATATAATGAAACTTGGTAGATTAAGATCCAACATTTTCGGCAGCAGAGTATAAACTTTTTAAGCTTACCTATTTACTTACCACATTATTAACCAAGCTGTTCTCTCCAACCTTGAACTTTGGTCAACCTATCGATGGGAAAGGTAAAGGAATAGAGATAAAAGATTCCAGGTTGATTTCCTAAAGTGTAGGTCCTAATCTTACTCGTTGAGTTAAGGTTGATTCGACATGTTACATGCATCTATCATCATTTGATGTCCTGAGTTGTTGAGTGATTGGGGTGGTCGTGAGACCTAAGTATATAAATGTGTGTCACATTCAGGAGGAAGTGTACGACTCAGTGTGCGCGCCGCTGGTGGGCGGCACTCTTCAGGGCTTCGCTGGCGCGGTGTTCGCCTATGGAGCCACTGGCGCTGGCAAGACCCACACTATGACCGGGCTCATGTCGCGCGCGCTCAGCCATCTCTTCACTAGTATCGCAGAAAGCGCGCATCCCAGCGCTTATGAAGTAAGTTTAAGTACATATTTGAGCAGATTAAACAGGGATGCAGTCAAAACAGTGTGTTTCAGCCTCTGATGGCCAGCGCACAGTAAATAAGTAAACGTTTAATCAATCTGACGCGCAGCGCAGGTTCCGGTCTTATATCTATACTCTATACTAATATTATAAAGAGGAAAGATTTGATTGTTTGTTTGTTTGAATTGAATAGGCTCCGAAACTACTGGACCGATTTCAAAAATTCTTTTGCCGTTAGAAAGCTACATTATCACTGAGTGACATAGGCTACTTTTTACCGCGGGAAAATACCTTTTCCTACGGGAAAATTAATTTATCGCGGGTGAAGCTGCGGACGGAAGGCTAGTTCATTATCATTCAGCAGCAATGCAGCTCTGGAAGTTCGAATGATTTTTTCGAGTTCCTTTCCTTGAACTTTTTTACCCGGCTTCGGCGCAGCAGATATTTGTATTTACGTATTTTCCTTCGTAGCTCCTAAACTACTTATCAGATTTTGATGAATAAGGTGTCAGTCGATTCATTATTATGGCCTTGATAACATAGGCTACCTTTAACCGACATCAACAATAGGAAGAGTAGATTTTACCTTGTAAACCCCGATTTTAACCAATTTCAATATTTTTAGCGCGTGTTTTAAATTATATTAGCTCTATCTTTTTTGCTATCACATCACCGACATCACGGGTTAATTAATCTATTTTATTTGGCTTGAGTAGGTATTTGTTATTACCATAGTATCTTAGGTGGATCGTTAATTTTACTTAGGTACACATATAATTTTAACTATTTGACAGACAAACATGTAAACAATATCCAACTCGAGCGTCCAATTTGCATTACTCATTTAGTCCAGTCATAATTATTAACACCAACTGAAACGCAAGGCAACGCGTGACGCCCGCTCTACTAATAATAGCGAGCTACCGCGTTAGCTGTATTATGTATGGCGATTTTAAGTGCAAGCTTTGGAACATGATGCACTATTTTACAAAATGCAGTCACGCCACTATTTCGATTCCATTTAAAATAACCGACGATCAATTTTATTACGGTTATTTACTAACATTTAGAAGATGACGTTAACTTCTGCTGCATTTCCGAAAGTTTTTGCTTTGGTTTGGTATCTTAAATATTTCGGTACCTAGGTACTTACCTACAGAAAAAGGTTAATATAAAATGGCACGCGATACAAGGTTAAAACTACAAAAAGAAAGCTTTAGATTATGATGGGACACGTAAATAGAGGAAAAGGCCTTCGTATGAAACAACCATTTCGCGTTCAGGAAGCCCTATTGTGCTGCGTTAATACAGCAATAAGTCTTTTCAAAGCGAGGTATTAGATCAATTGAATAGGTTGTCTGGTGGCGTCTTTCATTGGTTCAGTTCAGATACTTTCACCGAGGTCGTTCCACCTGTGAAAGCCCCAGAGTTCTATTGTTCACGTCGTCGTAAAGTAAATGACTTTACTACTGAAACCGTTGATCCTTGAACAATGTCACTTCTTGACAATCGATGTTGTAAATTTCAACTTAATGCTGCGCACTGGCGTGGCGCCGTAAACTAGAGAAATTACTAGAGCTATTATTTACGGGAAAGTTAAAAATACCAGAAATAAGTACTTAACGGGGTCCTACTTCATTTCGATGATTACCCACTTTACGTAGTTACCTAAGTAAAGGTTAGCTGATCCGGTACCTATTTCAAAAAGTTCCTAATCATAATGGCATCGTGCAAACATAAGGTAAGATTTTTTAAATTACAGGGATTTGGCGACTGGCTGGGTCGAAGCCTCAAAGTTTTACGCTTTAAATAAAGTTCTAGATTTAAAATTTGTCCCCTGTCGTATATTGATCGTACTAAACAGAACAGCTGTTATTCCGTTGCTCTATCAGGTTGGAACAACCACCAAATTCGCGCATAACTTATAGCCTGGAAACAAACATGTTCTTAGTAAGCTTACAGTTAAACGTAGAGGTACAATTAAAATCTTTTGAACGCATTGTGATATTGTTAATAATATCGTCCTACTAAGACAACGCTCTATAATAGATACCTATGCATAATAAAATTCTAAACATAAGCGGTTATACTTCTCAGTTCTAGTTTAATGTTTCGTAAGAAAAACTGGTTCTAAATTTTATAAAAAGCACAGCCGTAGCACTCTTGACAAGTTAAGGTACGTATTAACTCACTGGCCCGCCATTCAGAATGTGTTGGTGAAACAAACTATTTTCCGTCTTGAATTATTTACGGGTGGAGAATGTTCACATTGTTCACCTACATTTAGAATCATTGCCGAAAATTTTTAGTGGCAATTAACACTAGGAAAATATTGTAAGTTATTACGAAAGAAACCATGGTTTATGGTAATGTAATGGTGGACCTTGGCCGACCGGAAGCACCTTAAAATACATTTTCTAGGGTAGCGGCTATGCCTGTACTATAATATGAAAATGCATGCCTTCATAACAAAGAGTTCATGTCGATTCAAAATAGCAACGAGGGCACAGTTTTTTTTTAAATTAAATAGATTGGTACACAAAAAGGAAGGCAATAAGGTTCATCTGATGTAAGTCAGCACCATTACCGATGGACATACGTAACACCAAAGGATTGCATACGCCACTGTTGGGTAATCAAAAACAGTTTCGAAGAGGATGGATCCTTGCTAGTCTGGTACTCTAGGAGTAAAGAAAAAACATTGAATGTACCAGTTGCTTCTCTTCCCGCGCAGATGGTAAAAGTTCATCGAAGGAATGGGTGAAAATCGTAGGAATCATGTTATAGGTGATGGGGCTAACAACCCATCATTATTTTTATTCCTCTTTCCCCCTATACGCCCACAATCATGATAAAGGTGGACTTTAGATCATGTTACCTTGGCCTTGTCGACCCCGTAAGGGATAAAGATGTGATTTTGTGCATAATGTAGAAGAAGAGTTCATGGTAGAAGATGACAAACCGATTTCAATACGAACCCCAGTTCACGCGATGTATTTTGAATAATCGAGGTATTTATTTCAATCAACCTATTTTGTATTGTTTATGTGTTATCCATAATTATAAGTTCTTATTGGGTGGAGCGTGGAGCATTAATTTAACAGACATGAATTCCGGTCACAAAATGACCTGTTTTTAAGTACCTAATTACATAGGTAGTAACCTAACACTATGACAAATTCGACCAGGTTCAACTACGTACTTAATTGAAGTGTCCGCCTCATAATACTGTGAGAATGATGTTTATGTTTATGTAGATCCCACATATCTATCGGAGGCTATTATCAGAGGGTGTCTGTGGTTTTGGTAGCGTGGGTGGGCGCCACCACCACTGCCATTACCGTGGCACGCGCCCCCGCCGCAAGGTCATTGCCGACACGGAGGGCACGCTGCCAGTTCACGTGATTGACAGTAGGATAACCATCAAAGCACCGATGGATTGCGTTCATCGTTCATAGTACAAAAATTTTGAGAGTTTAATAGTTGTTATGTTACTAACGGCCGTTTGTCCTATACATTTATAGTGTGTAAAGTTAAAATACCTCTGTTACCTGTGGCGTTACAACTCTTAGTGGGTATATGCCTCCTTAGCGAGTTTCCTCCAATTTGCTCAATCTTTTGTCTTTCCTCTCCAAGAGGTTTTCTTGCCTATGTGCTTTAGACCCTCCTCTCCACGGTCCTTCTTTCCACTGCTATTTGATTCTCGATTCTTTTTCCCGTAGGCATAGTTAAAGCTTTGCTTATAACTTATTTTTGATTCAGAAACCGTGGCGTGAAAATTAAATATCGTTGCTAACGTCACTGAAGTGGGAAGGAAAGCCTTTAAATAAAATATTCAGGCAGGGCTATCGCCGTAAGACGATGGGCATTTATTGACCTTTAATTCTCACACGCTAACGTAAGAACGTAAACGCCTGCGAAGACATAATCACTGCCTTAGGCCCGATGAATAGAAGTAAGCTAAATAAACACGAGACTACATTGTTTAGGTACTTACGGACGCCATGCAGAAAAAAAAACTATTTATTATCAAATTAAGTGGAACAAACAAGCTTTTTACCAGAATTAACCCGTTTTGCTTGAAAAATTTAATGTTAACTCTCAATTTCGTGTTCAAACTCGATTTAGTACGTCAAAACGTACGGAACAACTGGCTAACTTTGAACCAGGTTGAGCGACTAAACCGAGATTGAGTTTTTCCTACAAGTAGGTCTATGCCGAAAAAATCGGCCAAGAGCGTGTCGGCCTACGCGTAGTGTTGGGTTCTGTAGTTGTTGCCTGTCACAAAATGTGGATATTATGAATACGAATGTAACTTTTTATCTCTAGCGTTCGTGAGAAAAAGAGTTGACTGACAGATGGACAGCAAAGTGATCCTAAAAGTGTTCTATTTTTTCCTTTTGAGGCATGGGACCCTAACAATAATTAAAAATAAGCAGAATATAGCTAAAAGACATCAATGCGACTTGGCAGTGTCCCAGAGAGATCCGTGTATAATTTCCGGCTCTGTTGCCATTGTCCGCTGCGTATATATACTTACTTTACCTACTCGTATGTATTACATATTTACTTCACTATAGCTTCAACTTATAGATTATTTCATTGTTATACTTATTATTGGATCGTGCAGATCGTTTTACATGTCTGTTTTCATATGTGTTTGGTTTAACTAGAAAGTTAGGATTTTTTTAACAGTGGAATCACGAGTAATACGCTCTAATACAAAGTATTCATCACTTTTTACTAAATATTACATTTCCCATGAAAGAAATTTAGTTACTTACGGAAGAATTATGTTTGTAGGTATTTCCTTCATCAGCTCCACTTTACCGTTACATATAGGTATGGTTATGTAAAAAATGAATATATTTTACGATTATGTCGTGCTTGGCAAGCATATTACAGTAATCGAACCGCAATCCCTGAATTACTTATTGAATCCGATGACCATCTGTGGTCTTCATAATCAGTTCCAATTTATCAAATAAGTGCTTTCCGAAGGCAAATGCATAAATTACATTAAAAGATATCTAAATCGCTATCGCGATGCCTATAACATTTGAAGAGTTCCTTCAGTTTCTCCAAGATCTCGTCATCAGATCCTGATTTGGTGTTAATAGAACCAAACTGGAAGTATTTCCTATCCAACAAAAAAAAAATCCAAATCGGTCCACAACTGACGGAGTTCTGAGATAACAAACATTAAATAAAAAGAATACAACTGAATTGAGAACTTCCTCCTTTTTTTGAAGTCGGTTAAAAATATTCTTGAAAGGATCGAGCTTTAAGGCATGGATTGATCTACTTAGATAAGATAACATTCACATTGTTGTGGAAAGTTGACTTTTATATAAAAACTTCATAAATTGCTTTTTCCGAGTGTAGTCAGGTAATAATAAGTACTTATTTACGATTTTCACGAAGATATGTTATAGGTAGGTATACTAGCGTTTGCCCGCAACTTCGTACGCGCAGGTAACGTCAGTGACGTACCACCTTCATCCAAACATTTCTTCAAATATTAAGTTATTATTTCCTATCCTGTCCTTTTATATCGTGAGAAATTTTCAAAATCCCTTCTAAATTTTCCTTTTTGATCCTCAAGGAACATGTCGGCCAAATATCACAAGAATATAAATCATAAATTGATCCTTTTTATTTCATATCCTAGGGGAATTTTGCAAAACACAGAAATCAGTTTTCAGATATCATACTTACCACTTGGTATGCCAAGTTTAAAGATTCTAGTAATAATAGTTGCGGAGATAGGACCATTTCAAAGTAAGAATATAAATCCCTTTTACGCTCTAACCCGCGGGAATTTCGGTAAGTCCCGAAATCAAGTTTTAGTAGTTATGATTCCTTACTTGTGTGTCAAATTTCAAGCTCTAGTAATTATAGTTACGGAGATAGGGCGCCTTTGCAGCGGACTTATAAACGCCATTTATTCCCTAACCGGAAAGGAATTTCTAAAAATAGCATTACCTCTCTAAAGTTTAGAAACCTTCAAAATGCGGTACTTATATAATACGGTGACTTTCAAGACATGCCAATTTTAAAGAGTATTTGCCGAGTATCACCCCCAAAACAACTTTCTACCCTATTTAAAACCCGTTGGAGGATGAATACAGAAACGTGTCTTCCATCAATTCTGTTAAAAAACGTTTATGCAAAATTTGAAGTAGATTAGACACAGAAGGAATCACGTTGATCCATACAAACTTAGCTCCCTTTTTCACCCCCTTAAAGGTGGAATTTCGGAAAATCCTTTCTTATCGGACGCTACGTCATACAGAGAACACAACCTCCAAGTTTCAGGTCTCTACGATCAGCGGTTTACGCTGTGCGTTGATCCGTCAGTCATTCAAGACAAAGCATTTTATCTATTGTATAGATGTAGAATACAATATCGGATCTGACAGACGTTGTCCTGTCCAGTTCCTAAAACATAATCGGAGCTCCACCTATTTATGGTCTACCGATAGCTCTCACGGTTATTGAGTATTATTTTTATAATATATGGTACACACAATTATGTACTTTATTTTACTATGATTATTCATAAAATTAAATTTAACTAAATTAGGCAGGCGTTCCTTCGGACGATGCATAAATTGTCGTGATAATTTTATTTTAAGTCAATACTTCTAAATCCCTCATATTAGATTAAACTCCACAAAGGTCAAAAAGGGCATTCACATTATTTTAAAACCGGAAGCGTACATAACAACTTGAATATTTTAGCCCTTTCTTCACAGACGAGGTCGAATCAATCACATTTTAGTAGCTTTATAATTATTTTTTTAATGGTGACGTATTGTACAGAAAACTTTACTTTGTTTCGTTTTTGTTTTATAGAACAGTTATTAAACTGATCCTCTTTTAACTCTGTTGACGCACGTCTTTAATTAATGGATACTAAACAAGATAAGGAGATAGAGGGGGAAGTAGGTACTAGGTCATTTATGTGGGCAGGCACTCTTGTAGCGATAGGGCGGCCTTGCCGCCCATCTGATAACAAACAACGGCTGGCGTTGCACCGCCGCCGTCCTCGTTTTGGCACTTAAATCCTTGCCTCGGAAAACCATAATTCTTTCCGCTAACAGGCTAATAACACGAAACCTTTATCAAAAGTTTGTGCGTCAATGCAATTAACAATCCTAATACTTATTGCATTTTTTAATTATCCACTTTGACCTATGCCAATCAGAATCACCTTATATTATGAGTCAGACCTTTTAAGTTTGAACACCTACACGGGGATGGAATGCGAAAGTAGTGAATAGAAATATGTAAATGCTTCTTTCGCGACTCACGCAAGGACGAATGAGGTATGAGTCATACCATAATTTACATTAGCTTAGTGCCTGCGGAACCCTAAAGCATTGAATATTCATAGATTCTGTAACGTGCCCCAAATGGATGTTTGCTTTACGCTGAAAGCTGAATCAATATGGGGGGTGAAATGCTGGCACGTACGTATGGCTGCCGTCTAATGAATAATGACTAGCGACTATCACTAATGACCTATCGTTTTCAAATTAATCTTCTAGTCTCTATGACTTTTGTTTCTTGACAAACAATGAGTCCTCGTTTTCTTTTACTTACTTGAGGGCTTTGATCATTGATGAATATGCCTCGTTTTGAAATGCAAACACATGTAATATGAATCGAATTCCGCCGATAGGGGTATGAACTTGTATTATGAATACCTATAGGTATCAATGTTTGTTATCCGAAACCCGAGTCACCGTATATAGTTAGTTGACTAGCTTCTGCCCGCAACTTCATCTGCGTAGAATTATACATATAAACCTTCCTCTTGAATCACTCTATCTATTAAAAGAAACCGCATCAAAATCCGTTGCGTAGTTTTAAATATTTAAGCATACATATAGGGACAGACAGACAGATGGCGGAAAGCTACTTTGTTTTATACTATGTAGTGAAGGTAATGTGTGTGTGTGGTAATGTGGTGTGGTGTGTGGTGGTGTGTGGTGGTGTGGTGGTGTGTGTGGTGTGTGTGGTGGTGGTGGTGGTGGTGGTGGTAATGTGGTATGTATGTTTACCAATTTGCTATTTATAGGTCTTACTATAGTGCAAGATTTATTTTGTTTGAACTTAGTAACAAGTATACGTACAAACTATTTACCTAAAACTAAACTAGTGCCAATAAAATTTATTTGCGAAAATTATTTATTTCAATATAATATTCTCGATATTCCAGGTGAAAATGTCCTATATCGAAATCTACAACGAGAACATTCGTGATCTGCTAAACCCAGGCGCCGGGCCGCTGGAGCTCCGCGACGAGGGCGGCAGCGGCGCGCCCGTGGTGGCCGGCCTTAGCGAGGTACGGAAAATTGGATTAGCGCGAATTTCTGCCGTCTGGCCGAAGAGAAAACGCCCCGCGTATAAAAACAAAGTTTTTGTAACCGGCTACCCTCTTATACGGCGGAGTGTGGCCATTTTATAGTTGGAGAATCCAAGAGAATCTGCAAGACGAGAATGTAAGAGAAAAGTACCAGGATGTGTTAAAGGATCGACTTCGCGACTTAGATGAAGTATGTGAGATAGAAAAGGTGTGGACGGCATTTAAGGAAGGAGTTGTGAATGTTGCTACTGCGGTGTGTGGGGTGTGCAAAAGGGGAAAAGGGAGAAAGAAAAGGAACGTATGGATGGATGGTGAAGTACAACAGGTGGTACGAGAAAAGAAGAAGGCATGGTTGGATTGGTTAGCGAAAAAAGCTAATCGAAGAATGCAAAAGGTGACGGATGAAGATGTATGTAAAGCGAAAGATGAATACAAAAGAGTGAAAGGATTAGTAAAACAGACTTGTGACAGAAAGAGGGAAGAACGTAAAGATAATTTTGATAGGAGACTTTCTGATGACTTCCGGACAAATATTAAAATGTTCTGGAAGTCTATAAAGACAGCCCGGGGCAAAAACACTGCCTCGGAGCTGAGTAAAATCAGAAGCCTTGATGGAAGTGTTATAAAAGGAGAAGAATGTGTGTTAAAAAGATGGAAGGAATATTTTGAAAGCTTGTTTGAAAGAGCAGAAGAATCAGTGCACGTACCGGCTCATGCCGGAGAGATGAATGAAAGTAGTCAGGAAAATGAGATAGGCATGGATGAAATTGTGAACGCCATGAAAAGAATGAAGTTAGGAAAGTCTGCGGGATATGATAGAGTGTCGGTCGAAATGCTGAGAGCCGGTGAAGGCGTGGTAGCCAGTCAGTTGTGCCACCTTTTCAACTTGTGTTGGACGAACGGTCGGGTACCGGAGGATTGGTGCAAGGCCGTGATTGTGCCGCTGTACAAAGGAAAGGGGTCACAACTGGACTGCAAAAACTACCGCGGAATAAGCCTTCTCAGCGTCGTCGGCAAACTGTATGCAAAGGTACTGATTGAAAGAGTTATGAAAGAGACCGATGAGAAAATATGGGATGTACAAGCGGGTTTTAGAAAGGGAATGGGATGCACGGATCAAGTCTTCTCCTTGCGGTGTATAACCGAAAAGTATATGGCCAAGGGCCAGAAAATATACTGTTTATTCGTGGACTTGGAGAAGGCTTATGACAGAGTGATGAGGAATGAGTTGTGGTCAGCATTATCTATGCATGGGGTGAACAGTAATCTGATACGAGCACTAAAATCTCTCTATGAGGATTCTAGTGCTTGTGTGAGGATAAACGGGGCGTACACTGAATGGTTTAGCATTGAGAAAGGTGTTAGACAAGGATGTGTTGCGTCACCGTGGCTGTTCAACCTATTCATGGATACATGCCTGAGTGATTTGAAAGGGAATGACTGTGGACTAAGAATGAGTGGGTTAACCATCAAATGCCTCCTATACGCCGACGACCAAGTGTTGTTGGCATCGTCGGAGGAGGAGTTGCAGATGATGACTAACATTTTATGTGGTGCATTGGAAACGAAAGGTATGAATGTTAATGTAAGCAAGACGAAAGTTATGGTGTTTGAAAAAGACGATAGTATGACTGAATGTGAGATTGTGATTGCGGGTAAGAAAGTCGAACAGGTAAAAGAGTTTGTATATCTGGGTTCGGCGTTTACGAAAGATGGGAAGTGTGAAAGTGATATTGAAAGAAGAGTGAATGCAGGAAACGTGGTAAATGGGGCGCTGCGCGCCTTTGTGAGCAGTGAGAAGGTGTCGAAGAAGGCGCGTCTGGCTGTTCACAGAGGGGTGCTTGTTCCAACATTAATGTACGGTAGCGAGACTTGGGTATGGCAAAAGAAGCACGAAAGCAGAATAAATGCAGTAGAAATGAGAGCGTTAAGAAGTATGGAAGGTGTATCACTGAAAGATAGAATAAGGAACAGTCTGATAAGGGAACGTGCTGGTGTGAAAGAGGATATAGTGACTAGGATAGAAAAAAGTATGCTTAGTTGGTTTGGGCATGTAGAGCGGATGGATGAAAGTAGACTAACTAAACAGATCTATATGGGGAGTGCGAATGGTTGCGTTGGGAGGGGAAGACCTAGACGGACGTTCCGAGACCAAATAGGAGACGTTTTGGAAAAAGGTCAGGTCAGGAGTACCCGAAACCGACGAGCATGTATGAAGAGATTGATGACTGTGGATGAAGCGAAAGAAATATGTCAGGATCGTAGCAAGTGGAATAAAGTAGTCTCTGCCTACCCCTGTGGGAAAGAGGCGTGACGGTATGTATGTATGTATGTAGAATCCAAGGAAGAGCTCTATCTCAGTCGCTAATTACTTAGCTGCACAAAATATTTTACTTTGCCTAGGGAACTTGCTTTCATTCTCCAATTATAAATAGGTATCAGGTAGAGAGCTACAGCTTCCTTAACGTCTTAAATTGGCTTTTTTGGCTACTTTAACATTCTTATTGTGCAGATACGCGCTACCAGCGCAGGACACGTGTCTGAGCTGCTGGCTCGTGGTGACCGCGCGCGTACCGCTGAAGCCACGCATGCCAATGAACACTCGTCGCGTGGACACGCTCTGCTTAGGTAAGAAAAGATGCACAACTGCACCCAGCATCACCATCAATCTTGTAATTTTCTCTGTGTAACTTCTTCTCTTTTGGTCAAGGTACTATGGTGTTAAATAATATTATTATTAAATAAAGAATGATTTTACTGCATTTTGCAGCGTGACGGTAAGTTCCGCGGTGGCGGGCGGCGTGCAGCGCGGACGGCTGTTCCTGATCGACCTGGCGGGCTCGGAGCGCGCCGGTCTGCGCGCTCGCCGGCTCGAAGGCGCGCACATCAACCGCTCGCTGCTCGCGCTCGCCAACTGCATTATGGCGCTCTCCGGTGGAGCCAGGTGCGCATGAGCGAATACATACGAATTCTCTTACTTTTTTCTTGATGTAATGCTGATTTAATGTCACCCGTGGAACACTGCGCAGTCTGACCTGAGAGATAGTAGGATGGGCAAAAATGACACTGACACTTAACTGGCCGGGTCTACTTAGAGCACAGAAGAGTCGTTTGATGTACGTTTTCATATTGAGGAAGGATCTGCATTTGATGAATTTTCCGCGGGCCCTACTATACGTTATAGATATGCCACTGCTTCTGAAAAGTATAGCTGGCCAGTATTTGAATTCAGATGTGTTCTTACTTAGAGGTCCTTAGAGATCCCTTGGTGCAGATACGTGAACTACCGCGACTCGAAGTTGACGCGTCTGCTGCGCGAGGTGCTGGGCGGGCGCTGCCGTACGGCCATGGTGGCGCACGTGGCGCCGGGCGCCGCGCACCGCGAGACTACGCGCTCCACGCTGCACTACGCGCAGCGGGCTTCTTCCATCACCAACAGGGTAATGATGCTCTATACGTCGTATCCGGTTCGAAGGACCAAATTTTGCTCATTCCAGGTACCTACATTCCAGGCTACTGGACTTCACCAGACATGAATAGGTATGTAGAAGAAAACAATTTTTACTTATAACAGTTTTAAATGCAATTAGTATATACAATTTATGAGTATGTAAATGTACATATAGATGTATAGACGTATGTAGAAACATAATATATTACAATATATATTTTGAATGATCAAAAGTTAAAAAAATATGAATGAAAAGAGACGACAATTATCTGCAATTGTTCTTAAACTCGTTAAATATTCATTTTTTTATTGAAAATTCTCGGTAATATTGATTGCGACAGTTCGTTATTCAATGTAGTTCGGTAAAAATGTTAAAACTTTTATTTGACCAAATTTTAAACTGTCATTTAGTTTACGTCATCAATAAGTAAGCTTATCTAGTACAATAAAACCGAAGTATAAAAGACCTGATTCATCAAATTCTGTCAGCCTTGACTACCTACTCGTACTTGCCGTATTACGTACTTGTAGCCCAGGCAGGTCACTAACCGTCTACTATACATACCTAAGCACTAACAGTCTATAAACGGAGACTTAACAGCAAGTAGTCTTGTTATTCGAAAGTCATCGGACGCCACTTGGCCTCTAAGTAGTTCAAAGTAATTTAGTAAATATTGTCACCATGGCTGTTGTGCTCTACATCACGCGTTTTATTTCAAGGTTTTGAAGAAGTAAATATTTTTTGCGTTATTTGACTTACCACTGATGATATTTATTTTCAATCATTAATTCGAATGTAAAAAAAAAGTAATTAAAAATACATAAGTATCTAAATCTGCAATGTGTCCCGTTTTGCTGTTAAGTTAACGCCGCGTACGCTGGTCTGAAGAAATCGTCCGGTTAAATTCGATTCATAATTGACACGGACCATTTATTTCATTATTTAACGTTTAAGGTGGAAAGAGAGCTTGTGGCTACGCCGATGCATTTGTCGCAATATCGGTCCGTCATAAACGACCTACGAGATGAAATCGCTCGGCTGAAACTGAAGATGAAAGATGATCGCTCAATGTGAGTACCTATCAAAAGTGAATATATAATAGCAAAATTATATTTATAGAATATGCTAATAACATATTGTATACACTCATACATATTCGTACTTACCTACCAGCCACTTTATTTAAGTATTGTTTAGAATAAACATCCATGTTAAGATTCAGACATATTTTTTTCCATCAGCCTCGAATTGTACTAAGGAAAGATGTTTAATCAGCTGGCAAGGTTGTCATTTTTTGACTTGTTGTTTACAGTATTTAAATTCCATAGAGGTAGTTATAATAAAAAACAAGTCAAAAATCAATCATGAAATTGATATTTATAAAATGTATACAGAAAAACAAAAGAGGAGCTACAACAAATAGCCGTAGAAGTGTCTCAAGAAGAGACAGAAGAAAGCGCCGCGCACCTGAAGTCCTTGCGCGAAGCCATCGTATCAACGTTCAAGCAACAGATGCGGCTGCGGCGGCGGCTCATGGAACTGGATAGCCACTTGTTGGGGCTGGCCTTGGACGCCGAGCGGCAACACGCAGCTATCTCGCACTGGGAGGCACGGTTCAACCGCCTCTATAAGCCTATCAACATGCCGAGTTCGAGGCTCAGCACGCATCAGAGCTACAGGTACCCACATTCCTTTTAGGAGTACTTGCTGCATGGGTGTTGCCCTTTTCACATTGGTTGATATGATGGTTTACCTCGTCATTGGCCGAAGAGTTGTGGTTTCATTCTAGACCCCGTACCCTAAGTACTATTCGACTAACCTAACCCTGAGGGGTTACTTAGATATCAATTGGCCATGGAAGGGAGGGATTGTCAATGTACCTACTTCTTGACAGACATAAACTGTCACGTTTTATTGTCTCATTTGCTTAAACTGACATTGGCATAATCCAGGTGATAGATTCGGAAGTGGATTAAGGTGTATTTTATTCAGAGGTGGCACGGGCGCTTCAAGCACGGGCAGCGTCGGCAACGAGCGCGCCGAGGCCGAGGTGGCGGTGGAGCAAGCGTGGTCCGAGCTGGCGGGCGTGGAGCGCGAGCAGGAGGCCGCGCGCGCCGAGCGGGCCCGCGTCGAGCGCCAACTGGAGCAGGTGCGCCTGCGCGGCGCCCAGCTTGAACAGGTCACTACACTGTACAACGTGTCTTACAATTATTCCAGAATATTTCAGCACTCTCGTGTTGTTGTTTATCTTCGTAATCTTTCGTTATAATTCGACGCTGAGTATCGTATTGTCGTGCAGGAGTTGCCGGCGCGTATCAGCAGCGGGCCGGAGCGCGAGGTGCTGGCGCTGGTGTGCCGCGTGCACGAGCTGGAGGCGGACAAGCTGGCGCTGCAGGGCGAGCGGGCGGCGCGCGCGCACGAGCTGCGCCGCCGCGACCTCGCGCTGCAGCGCCGCGACGCGCAGCGACGCCTGTCCGACGAGATCATCACTCGCCAGCGACGCGCGCTCGAGGGTCAATAACACTTACCTATATACATGCGCAGTACGAACCCGGTCTGCAGGGCGAGCTGTCTTAGCTAAATGTCTACACTAGATGAATGTTCGCTCTTGGTATTAAAACCAGCGAGCCTAACCGGCTAAATAAAAGCAGCATTTCTAAATAAAACTTCAGCAGGTGGTTGGGTTAGTTCGGCTGAATATACTACAAAGATTTTTCATTAAAAAAATTTAATTGAAAATTTAGTCCCGCCCTTGACGCGGTTCCATTTGGACATCGACCCATGTAAGAAAACATTTGTCAACTATGATTTAAAATACCTGAAATAAATTTTCAGGGCTATTTAGTCAAACTAACCCGACCACTCGCTGAATCGGTATGAACAAGTACACTTACAAGTGAGAGCAAACAGTCACTTAATTTATTTTTCGTTAACTTTCGTTTGACAATTTAAAAAGTACTTAATTAGGTATTTGCATTACCACAGTGAATGTTGGTTACAGAGATGGGTATATCGGTGGCCCCGGAGCTGGGCCAGCTGTACGAGCTGTACCAGCAGGAAATCCACGCCTCCACCTATACTGAGAGCAACGATGCGTACGCACCGAACAGATTGCCACCAATCTCTACCAGGTAATGGTCGTTCGCGATTTAGCTGTAAAGTCGGTCGGTTTCTGTAATTATGAATTTGTACCAAGAATTGAACGATTTATTTATCTATATTTAAAGCGTACATATATTGAAGTCCACATGACATCGACTTCTGCTAACGTAGTGTCTGGGCGTCATAGACGAGGGCTCTTTTCAGACTTCTTATTCAATATGAATATGATGCAACATACACGGAAAGTGTATATACCCAGGCGACTTTATTATAATGGATGGTTGTTTGGTGCTAGTTTGTCGGAGTTGGCGTGGTCAGAGAGTTCGAGCGGATCGAGCTCGGGCTCCGGCACGCTGGCACTCGACCACCGCCTGCCGCGGCTCGTACCTACGCCACGTCCGCGCACCAGATACAGGTAGCTTACTTAATCATACAATTCGCGGTGTGAAGCTTACATTGTCACTGTTTATGTTATGAAGGAATTACTTCCTCTAAAATTTACCTATTCAGACTTAGGTACTTTGAGTTTACATCAGGCCTAGAGACTACTGCCTCGCAAATACTCAAAAGCAGATAACGCGAGATACTGTACTAATTCCCCCACTTTCTCGACTAATATATTTACTAAATTGTTTCTACCACAGTCAAGCGAGTGCTGTGACAATGAAGCGATACTCGAGCGACGACAGCCTGGTGATGGCGGCTCCGCGGGGCGACGCAGCTCCCTGACTCCTGTACAAAACTCTCCGGCCTTCATCCATGATTCCCGAGCGGACGAAACTCACGGAGCGTACGTACGTGAACATACGAAAGCGTGCTTAACCGTACCAGACGACTTCTACTCAATAGTAGATTTCCGTTGGAATAATCTGTGTCGATGACAAAAAAGTCAACATTGTATGTAGAGTTTGGAAATGAAAAGTTATTCAGGCTCTGTCGAGTGTTATGTGAAGCTCTCAACAGATAAAATGTATTTGTTCAATGTTTATCATGCTGCTAAAAGGCAAATGTTTGACTGCGTCACTTTAAACTAACATAAATATTATTATTCTTAATCGGGTTTAATTTCAACGTTTTTAAAATCCTGTTGATTTTAATGACGGTCTGTGGTGACTCATGAGATTGCTGAAGAAAATATTTACTTATGCCTTCCTTCCTTGCATTACTAAATAGCTGTAGAAATTATGTTGTAATTGTCATACCTATTATGCGGTAGGTTCGATGCCTACCTTGTTTTGTTGCCCTAAATAAATGTGGTTTATGTAAAATTTTACTACGTGATGTTTTATTTTGCTGTGTTAGTTTGCTCAGGCACTTTTTATCTTAGGATCAAAGATCTTTCTAGATATCCCGCGGGTGGACCCAATATTACCTAAAAGTCTAAAGCAGGTCTAGGTGGATAGAATTAATGAATTCACTGTATTAGACGCTGGTAAAATAATGCAAACGTTTCACACACTTTATTAAAATGTCTTATTTACATAAAAATTACATGAAATATTTTACTATAGTATAAATGACTATCTACAAATCACAATATTATGCCTACCTACGTATTGACTGGGTACTAAGCTATAATCTCATAAATAACATATTTTTATTCAAACTCAATTTTAAGTAACCTAACTTTAAATTTCATCTAAACGGATAATTTGTATTCTTACCAGCAGTTTAAATAATAAGCTTTATTAATTTATTTATAGATGTTAAATTTTAAAACAGATCAATTTTTGTATCTCAACTTAGTCAGAATGGGAAAAAAGCCGTTTCTTGGTCGAGGGTGAAATTGAATTGGTTTTAAATCTAAATGATTAAGCAGAAACTTAATATTAACGGTTAAATATACAACCTATTCGGCAAGGTACTGAATTTAAAAAAAAAGGAACAAAAGTCTTTGGATATTACGTATTTATGGCCGCTGTGTCATACATGTTTTTTCAATCAGTATGTCAAACTTACATGAATTTATGTTATTTTTTGTGCCTCTTATTTTACTTCGTTTTTTCTATACACCTACCTACAATATTTCATAATCACTAGTTGTCGTTGAACTGATCGTTTCATGTTTTTGAGCCAAATGGAAGCCGATTAATACCAAAAACTGAATAATACTTAAACTGCGTCAATTTTATATGATACAGACAATGCATTCGCGGGCATCATATCATTTGACTACACTACACTGAGATTTAAGGCTCTTGTTTTCATGAACTCGATCTAGCTACTTACATTTATTTTAAAGCAACAAACACGTGTGCCTAGACTAGTAAGTTTCTACTTAAAATCACCCTAGTAAAATGATATTTTATGGGGTTAACTTAGATCTTACATAAGTTAACGAAATGTCACGAGATCCAAAGTAAAAATTTCTGCTAAAAGTTTGTCATTACTTGTCTAAGCACAGGAGTAAGCTGGCACGCCGTTATATCGTATCCTTTCTCAAAATTACGTTTATATCGTCTATACAATCTCAAATTGCATTCGTATTCTACCTATATCATTGGTCAGTCGCACTTACTTCAATACTACCTACGTAGAGCGACACCGACAAGGAACGAACTACTTTCTAAATATAAAGTGCGGACGGATATAGTGAAAAACCTACTTTTCCACGTCAGATAAAGAAATGTTCAGTATTTGAAATACTATAAAACTCCATGAGGAGTTTTTTAACCTTCTAATCCTGATTTCATGGTTTGAGATATAACAGAATTACAGCATAAAATAATACTGATTATCTGACAAGGTTTAAAACAGTACAGTATAAACAGTGCTTCGAAAACTCAAAGGCAGTAAACAAACGTCCAATAAACGATGTTGAAGAGCAAAAATAGGAGGGGGAACATGACCCGGGAGCGTTTGTCGATCCAGGTGGCGATCTCCTGCGGCGTCATGGTGGTCCAGGTGTGGTGCTTGGGAGGCTCGTCGGAGCCCTCGCTGCCGGCCTGCCCGCCGCCTCCGCCCACCAGCTCGTCGTAACTCTGCGTCGTGATCGTCGGCAGGTTCAGCGCGGATGGGAAACTCTGAATATTACCATTTTGTTCTTGTTACTCATTATATATTAGCGTTAATTAGTCATGTAAGTATAGAAAACACAAAAAAGGAGAGTCAAATGAACCTTTTTTTGGATTTGCTGGTAAAATCTCAAAAACATATTAAAAAGATTGGTTTTCATGTTTTCGAGGATTTAACTGTATTTTCTAAACTGTATCTACTGAGAAACACTTCTGCTTAAGGATAAAAGAGATGTTTGATTACAGTCATGTCACATACAGAACACGAGGGTGTGATAAGTATTTAACTTAATAATTATTGACCGGCTAACATACAATAGGGTAAAATGTATAGGTATAGGTAGAGCATAGGTAGAGTAATGGTCAATTGCTTTTTTCTAATGTTTACTTTCAAGAGATATTCAATTTAAACAGAAAACGTCGGCGGTTTATGTGTGCCTCTACATTTAAATATTAAAACAAAAATGTAGAGCTCATTACTTCATTAACACTTTAAACCAAATGTAAAAGTTGTTTAATTTTCTAGTTTAAATCGATGTAAATAGAGTCTCACAGTGGTTTTAAATCCACACGGAACAATTAGCTAAGTTAATTAAGTAATTGTGAGAGCAGTCAAAAAGTCAAATAAATTTCACCTTGAACTTGCACTTAAGCAATTAACGTAAATTAATTGTTGATAGTAGTTAAAGCTATTTGTATTTTTTAACCAAACAAATGCGGTCCAATTTTCCATCGTTACGTAATCCGCATTTTCTAGTGTCTAGCAAATCAACGAAACTGAATGTATTTACTTTACCTTGTGGCTAAACCAATGATGCGTTAAGAGGAACAAAAACATGATTACTGTTTATCCATTTAAAAGAAGTTCATGTACTGTGCAAAACAAAAGACGAAAGTCACTTAGTGAGTAAGTATGATCTAATTTCGTAAGTAAAATACAATTATTAAACTATTTTTTTTTTCCAAAGAAAAGTGAAACTAAAGTCAATTATTTTTATTTAATTCTGCGCAGAGTAACCGAGAGCGACCTTATTATAATCTGTTACGGTACTCAACGTGTGTTTAATAATAATTTACATGCAACTAGGTAATTGCAATGCTTTGTCAGCGCAGGGTCATCGTATCAATTATAGTTAGTCTCACATCGTTAATGTCTATATCCTTTAACGTGTAAGTACTTATTTTATTAAACTTTACTTAAACGAACGTCAGTGCATTCATCTCAATAATCTTTGACCACCGTCAAATAATTTAAGTGTAATCTCGACTTTCGTATAATTATTACATCTTTTGTTTTTTAAATTAAGAAAAAACAAAAAAAAAAATCCTTTACAATTACTTCATTACATACATACCTACATATGAAATTATAAATGGACACTTCGAAGAAATGAAGCACTGAGCCAGGAAGTAAAGGTTTTTTTCCCACGGTTCTTGTATGGATAGGAAATACATTTTCAAAAGGTATCTTTTGACTGCGTGAATACTTGTACTTAAGGTACTCAATACTCACGTGGACGGTGAGGTAGTTGTTGTATCCAGGGCCAGCAGGGTCGGTGCTGGTCTCGCGCTGCAGCGAGGAGCACGACCTGGACTTGGTGAGCTGCGGCGCAGATTCCTGCAGTTCCTTCTGCAGCTCCTTGCGCGCCAGCCGCGGCGTCAGCGTGCTCTTCAGAATATACTTGCTGTTCACCTTCTTCAGATTCACCACTTTCCTGAAAAGTTACAGACAGTTTTTAATAACTCGTTTGCGCCGTGATTTTTACTTATAAGCCGAGTGAGAGTCAGATACGCGCACCGAGGGTTCCATATAAATTCGGCAAGTTGATATAATCCGGTGTTAGCAGATTCCTGGTCCTAAGCAAAATGTAGGCAGTGCGAGGTCATTTTATACTGGTAACTTACATAGACAGGCAGACATAGAAAAAATAGATTTTTAGATTCATTATATCAGTTGTACTATTAAAGCTACCTTCATACCAAATTTCAAATGTCTAGGACAACTGGTAGTACCTATACCTCCTATTTTTTGGGGGCACGGCAATTTGTATGCAGACACACCTTTTCTAACAACTATTTTTTATGGAGTTGACTTAGAGGGTTGATATTTTCACAGCTCTTTAGTATTTATTTCAACTTTATACCTCTACTAGCTTCTGCCCGCGACTTCGTCTGCGTAGAATTATGCATATAAACCTTATTCTTGAATCACTATCTATTAAAAAAATCGCATTAAAATCCGTTGCGTGGTTTTAAAAGTCTAAGCATACATAGGGACAGACAGCAGAAAGCGACTTTGTTTTATACTATGTAGTGATGCGTTCCTGACAAAGTGATCCTATAAATAAGGGTTCCGTTTTTTCCTTTTGAGATACGGAACCCCAAAAAGAAGTACTATTAAGTTTCATGAGTTCGGGTTAGTTAAATAAATTTGTTTTGATTTTCCTGTTCCGTACTTAATAAAAAATTTCAAGCACAAATATTTTGTTATCGCGCATCATATTCTCCATTTTCGCGAATACGCTAACGCAATTAAATTAATTTCTTTATTTTAAAAACAATAAAAGAGAGTTTATAATTTTTATCAAGTATCATTTATCTCAAATGTTTGCGCTACCTACAACAGTAATGTTAGTAGGTATCTGTTTTTCTTAGAAAGCAGCGCACAATATCCCATTCTCTTTTTTAATGAACACCCCTCGTACAAATAAATGATAATGTTAATGTTTTTGTTTACTCACTTTCTTCGCCAAATAGTGTTGACAAACGCAAACTCAACCAGCGCGGAGAATATAAAACCGATGCAACCCAGGAACCATATCTCGCTGGCTTTGATGTACGACACTTTCGGTAGAGTCTTGGCTTGCGAAGATGCCAGGGTGATAAACGACAACATCGTGCTTGTGCCTGAAAACATTAAGTATAATGTACCTAAATCAAAAGTCTACAAAATTTAATCGAAACCGTAGAGCAGTTCCTGAGAAACCAGTTATATTATAATGATAATTTAGTCAAGAATTCATTAAACGTAAATAGGGATATTTTAAAATGGACCGAAGAATATTTCATCCTATCATTAAACACTCCCCAAAATGTAAAGATAGACATATAGGAGAAGCCACCTAACGACCTAACGAGTCATTTTCTGTTTAAACTAGACACAGCCTTCAGCAATGAAGATACCGACAGAAAGGAAGAGAATAGGATATGAGAAATATTAGGAATAGATACATGTTAATTTTACCTAATGTGATTCTTGGAGCCGAAGCGTCTGCCTGCAGCCAGAAAGTCACCCAAGACATTGCCACGATCATCATGGAGGGAATGAAGTAATCCATCAAATAGTAGCCCACCTCTCGACCGAGTTTAAAGGTGAATTTTAAAGCACTATAATTTCCCGCTGTAAATAATAATGGGGTTGAGTGTTGAATATAATGCCTGTTGGGAAATATGCTTGCTTGACGTTTTAAAAGCAAACAACACAACATATACGAGTATAACGACATTACATCTACCTCCCCCGAGCCGCATGTTAACGATATCGCCGCGCACTACCGACTCGTTTGTCCAGAAATCGATCAACGAATATTCCGTGAGATGTAATTCGGAAGACAGGTGCACTGGATTGTCTCTTTCCCACATGATACGCAAATTTGATGCATTGTATTTCCCTGAAATGAATCATAAAACGACCATGACACGATTTAAAATAATTATGACTTATCTCACGTTCGAAAGAACAAAGGCTTTGTACTCACAACTTTCGAGATTCATTGAACAAGTTTGATCGTCGAATGGGAATTTCTGTAAATTCATCCAACAGTAGAGCACAGCTTGCATGCGCCGACTGAAGAGCACTTCTCCGTCGGGTGCGATGGAGATGAGAACGTCCTTGCTGTCGGTGCCCATGAGACTGGACGACTGCTCGTTGGACATGTACAAGTGAGGGACCCATATACGCTGGCGCAGATCGTTTTCGCCTATGATTTTGGTGCGCTCTGGTGAATATAGAGCGTAAGCTAGCCGTGCGTCTGTCCATCTTAATTGCAGAAGGTAATGCAATTTGAAATTCTGAAATGTAGCATAATTATCATTTTTAAACTCAATTTTAAGTAAGGAAATAAACATTTGACATGCAAGTTATTGCTATTGTTCGTACCACAAACAAGACCCGTGGCCCGATTTTTGAAAGCACATGTATTGTGTGAAAATATCACAGTGGTGAAAAATTGTGCTGAATTTGAAATTCGAGTAGCATAGAAGACAATCACAGCTCTCATTAATCTTGTGAACTAGTCAAAACTTTGATTAGAGCTGTAGTTTTGGAGATATAAGCTGATTTATAACACTTTCGAGTGATGAGCTTTTAAAAAATCGGGCCCCTGAATCATTAAGTGCATGACGGGAGAAATTTAATTTCATTCTATTACAAATTAATGTACCTACTAAGTAATGTTAGTTGTAAGTTTCAAATCATACTAGTAAAATTTTGCCTACAGCCAGTGGTCGAATTGACTTGTGATTTATTTTTTACACATACCCAAGTAATAGAGCTTTGATGACAAAGCAATAATCAGCTACTGTCAGCAATAAAATGTCGACTCAAAATAGGTAGAGGTATACCCATTAAAGGTTAACATTCTAAATATGGTATGGTTGTGATGGCGTCTCTACATATTATGTTCGTTGTTGTTATAAACACGAAAAACTAAGAACGCTTGGTTTTCATAACGTGTTCAAAAGTTGTGATTACCAAATCATGCGCTTCTGCCGGCTGTATGAAATATACGTAGGCGCTGGCGTGCACATAGACGACGTCCCCGGTCTGGTAGGTGGGCAGCAGCAGGCGGTCGTAGCGGCACTCGTGCGCAAGCCGCGACAGGAACTCCGACTGCGTGTAGCTGTCGCCGTCCGCCAGCGACGGACACTCGACCGGCGCCGGCACCGTCGGCCTGGAAAACGGCAAGACAGCGCATTTAAGAAAGGAGTCGAACAACCTGCAACCTGCTGCAAGACCACTATCATTTTTAATGACAGCTCCCAAAATAGAAAAAAAATGCTTGCCAAGTAGGTAAGTCTAGGATTCACGCACACGCACAGATGAGTCTGTACATACGAGTATGCATAAATTACAATTAGGTGTGTTTTTAACCTGGTTTTTGAAATCATACAGTTTGTATTATTTTACAGGAATAATGAGACTGTTAACCACATGATTCAGCTTAATAAGCGATTTACGCTGCGGGAAGATTGTTTTCCTACGTAAAGTATTCAACCAACGTAATTCAATTACCACAAATTAATACGTCTGAATGTTTGCTTTAACCGAGAAAGATAATTTCATATTATTATTGGTCATTGATAGTGCATACTACTGAATTTGAATAACAAGTTTGTGGTCGTGACTATTAGTGAGTAATTTTATTAAACCATAGTTACATCAACAACTAATCTCACATAATTTATTAATTTGGATTCAACATCGTCTTATTGAAAACTGGGCGCGAAAATGTAGAGGCGAAATTTCCATTCCGATACATATACAAACATATTTATTTTCAGCTGAATAACCAGATTTTGTACGTAGTTTTTGCGGCAGGTTATGCGCTGCAAGTCAAATATCAGCTTAGGTAGTATGTTGAATGGTTGATATGACTAGGGTGATTAGTTGGTGAGTAAATAAAATTTGACTGATTCAACGAGACTAACTTGCACTAGCAGTTAAAGCAGTTTATTAAATGAATATTCCGAGTAAATGATCTTAAATTACTTTATCTCTATAAAACAAACAGACTGACGAGCAAGATTAAAGAGTCACTTTCAATATCAAATAGTATGAAAAGAGACCCATTACTTTTGCTTGTCAGTGTATTTGTTGATTATCTTGGCAAGTAGTATTAAGGATGCACTCGGGCAGTCCGCTAGCTCGCGTTGTTAGTCATATCATTTATGCTTTATCACGAACGTGCACTATTACAGTAATTGTGAGTTAAGCTCTGTTTTCAATAACAATACCTACGTGTTTGCTGAAAGGTGTATCAGGTTAATATATGGATTCATGGTGCGGCAAGGTCGGTGAGGGAGCCACTGACGACAGCAATGCTAATATTTGGCGTGCCTGATAACATTATGAACCAATTTGCTAAGATTTGCTTTAAGATTAAGAGTTAAGCCGCCGGCTACGTACACATTAGGTAAAGTTTGCTGTATAGACATGTATAAACTGAGTGCATTCCTTGCTCTTTCCTTATACTCATACCTGCAAGAATATCAATTCCAATAAATTTTCAAAAATAAAAAGCATCCAACAAATATGGTTTTTACTTGGCCGCTCATTGGAAATAAAATTTTCCGTAGTGTTGAAACACAGTCCCTTTTAAGTAAATAATTACTTAATTTAAAGTTATTGCAAAAAATACTCCTTTCCAAAAATACTACTCTCTAACTCTCCTTTATAAACTGAGTGTTAATTAAAATAGATCTGTAGGATTTATGTCTTTATGTCATATCAATACATAGTATAAATAACGAATAAAACAAAATAATTTGCTGTTAAAATTAAACATTAGTAAATAAATTATGATGTCTGTAGGGTATGTATCGTGAGAGAAAATAATTAGCAGAAGCAACATATAAGTAGAACGTGTATGTACCTATGAAACATTACTAATTTTATCATTATGAAGCAGAAAGTAAATATAACTCTTAAGACGATATTTTAATTGCATCATGAATATCAGGATCATGAGCTACAATTTACTTTATTTGTCACAGTGAAGTTGTCAGATCTTTCCGTGAATTTTATTTCATTCATGAAAACAATGTTATTTTTTCATGGGCATCGTAACTAAAACCAGGGCAAAGACCAGATAAGCGTTTAACGCTGAAAGTTTGAATTCAGGCAAAGACCAGCGATGTTTGCTGCGGACCAACGGCGGCGAAGCCTCCGCAAATAACACGAAACAAAGACTTTATCAATGTATGGTATGTAATCTCACAAATCAGGAATAAATATTGTTTGGATTTAGTTTGAACTGTGCAAACCACATACGTCATTACCTACTTAATATCTTTGCATATTAACAAGCACAGCTATATCTTCTACTTTGCGATCGAATATTGCGCAAGAGATTTATGAAAAAGTTCTAACTGCTTTCATAAGGTGTGTAAAATAAATCTTTCTGGAATTGTGTAATACAGCCTTCTAGGAATAACTTCAATTGCTTGTCCGACGAGAGCACAACGCGCGCGAGCAAAATTAAAAGAATCATTTAAATAACTTAGAGCTCCAAGGCACAGTGGGCTCTTAAGACTAAGATAGAACCTTGTCCAAACAGGAATAATTTTGGTGACTTTGACTTAATAGCTATTTGTTTCCATTCGAAGAACCAATTAGAAAATACCTGAGTACTTTACCTAGACATTCTTAGACACGCAAGGTTCGCCTGAATGATTAAAATGAAAAATAAACAATTAGTAACATCTGCAGTAATCGATTTTTAAATGTCGTATCGTAACAAAGTGTTACGAGAAATTACCGTAGCATTAAGAAACTCATATAAAAAATGAGCGTGTTATTACCACTAGTCGGTTCAGTAATTGCTTATTTGTGTAAACAGTAGGAAAATAATTTGTCACGTGCAAAGATTTGACTTAATATTTAGGAACCAACCGGGCTTTAGGAGCGTCCATTAATTACGTGAGATATTTTTGAGGATTTTTTGAAAATCCTATGATAAAGCACAATAATTTAATTATGCGCAAAGGAAGTAGCTATAACACCAATAATAGTGCTCATTGATGTAAGAATAAGTACGATGTTAAAAATTCGTTCATAGTCTCATGTCTACATTGAGTGTTAACACGGCTAACGTCGTATGTTTATCGGAGATAATACGTTTCTTTATCACGGTGCTCCTATAAAACATCATGAATGATTATCATAAATATTAGAGACGACTGGTATCTGTTAGCTCGCGATTAATTACCTTCTCACA
Source organism: Pandemis corylana (assembly GCA_949127965.1). Taxonomy (NCBI): domain Eukaryota; kingdom Metazoa; phylum Arthropoda; class Insecta; order Lepidoptera; family Tortricidae; genus Pandemis; species Pandemis corylana. The sequence goes on from OX421857.1 coordinate 8,326,924, forward strand.
GCCTCCGCCGTGCCGGCTTCCGCGCGCCGAGCCTTGACATCGTTAAAGATCGCAACTGACACAATGTGCATAGTTTCCTAAATAAATGGATTTCTTACGGTCCAATAAAACAAACTCTATGCTTCACATTATTTATCTACATATAAAATTCAACACGAAATGGTAGCTGTTTAATATTAATCGATATCACATACATTTTTGACGTTAATGAATGACTTGACGTGGCGCTCGCGCGCTCCTAGAGTTTTCTTTTCACAATGTTTGTTCGTAGATATCACTTTTTTAAATCGTGGTCGTGGCGTGAAAATAACAATTTTATACGTAAGTCCAGATATTTGTGTTTCGTAAGTAGACCTCGTCGCAGTGCAACAGATTAGTTAGACCACAATTTAAGTTTTGACGTAGACATATTTGCTTATATGCTAATAAGCGATAATATAAATGATCCACAGTAAAGGATCACGCACGCATTCGCGGACACACTAATTAACTATCATTGTTAATAAACATGTTTCAGGATGTCTTGAGAAAACATTAATCCAAGGTGGAATACAAGTAATTATTTCAGCACGAATTTGCTGACACTATTCACTATGTACCTAATGCATTGAAATGAAATGAAATGAAATTAGTGATAGAACAGAGAAAATTCAAATTTTGTAAAAAATGGATTCGGTCTTTAGCGATTAATTAGTTTCCTATTGAGATATTAATTCAGCTTTAATAACTTCTTCCGTGTTATATTATACATTAGGTATGTTTAGATACAATACAGTGCATGCATGCCATACACAAAAGATGCACCTTAAAAGCATTGTACACTGTGCATATTTACCTCATGCGCAAGGCTGCAAAAAGAGGAAATCGATTTGGGAATGGTGAGGAGTATTTTGCATTTTACACGTGCTGGTAGAAAGGTCAATGGAAAAGACCTTACTTAGTTCAGACACGGGTGTTCGTGTTAGGCATTCGGCAATATATTCTAGACAGCAAAAAATATGCACTTTATTGTTTTTCGTGTATCTAAGTGACGTAGATGCAATAAGCGAAATTCGATTAGCAGCATAGCAAAGTGTAGCGCCAGCGAAATAAGTAACTTACCTAACCAATCGTGATTTTGCTGCTGTTAATTTAATTGTGGCATGATCAAATAAAGCAGGTGCTTGCTAATCCACTTGAGGTCGGTGACTATGATTTTTTTTGAAATACATAGATATGAACGTATTTTCTCAAATTCAATAATACTTAGGTACTCATTACTCAGTCTGAATGCTGGGCTTTACTCATTTAAAGCCATGTTATTAAGTCTCAAACTTTATCCATACCAAACCGTCTCGCATTCTGCATTTCCCTGCAGTGCAATGCAATTGTTCCTTAATGTAGCGTCGTGTGCGCATCGATCTACATCTGAATAGCGGCCGTGGTCGATTGTGCGATCGACAAGCCACTAATGATGCGGCCACTTCATAGTTTTCATGACAATACGAGGGCGACACTGAAAGTTTTTAGAACTGGCCTCTTGTAAACAATATAATAAAAAAGTAAGTTTAAATTTTGAAAATGGAACTCTTTACCAATATTATTGAGTATATATTTCTTTCATTTGTCATTTGTTTTATGATTTGGCGGCAAATTGAAAATTGTCTGTGTCACGTCAACATGAATGTAACGCGAGAAAATTTCCGTGCAATGATTTTTTATGACTTTCGATGTCATTTAAGTCAACAAGAAAGCTATGATAGACTTCGATTGGCCTTTCATGATGAAGCCCCATCTCGTGCGACTATTTACAACTGGTTTAGTGAGTTTAAACGTGGTCGCACTAATCTCACCGATGATCTGCGTGAGGGACGGCCTTCTACGGCGACGACTGAAAATAACATCAGTGTTGTGCGGCGTATGATAGAGACAGACAAAAGAGTGACGTATCAGCAGATTCGGACAAGCTTAGGCATCGGTATGAGTCAAGTGCATAAAATCCTCCATGAACATTTAGCGGTCAGGAAGCTTTGCGCCCGATGGATACCTCATAATTTGACCGAGGCCCAAAAACTCCGTCGGGTTGATTGGTGCCGTGAAATGATTCAAAGATTTAACGGAGGTGACTCAAATGCTGTGTTCGACATCCTTACGGGTGATGAAAGCTGGATTTACTGTTATGATCCAGAAACCAAGAGACAGTCTGCTCAATGGGTGTTTCCTTTCGAGGAGTTGCCAACTAAAGTGAAGAGAGGTCGAAGCGTGGGAAAAAAGATGGTGGCCTCGTTCTTCGGGAAGACAGGTCACTATGCGACAATTGTTTTAGAGGATCAAAAAACAGTTACTGCCGAGTGGTACAGTAACAATTGTTTGCCACTTGTATTGGAAAAAGTTCGGGAGAAACGACCTCGAAGTAGGATCCTTCTTCACCACGACAACGCCTCGTCGCACACCGCCAGGCGAACGATCGACTATTTAGTGACGTCAGACGTGGAATTACTGGGTCACCCGCCGTATAGCCCCGACCTCGCACCTTGCGATTTTTATTTATTCCCGAAAATAAAAGAAAAACTTCGAGGAAAACTTTTTATGAACACCGAGGAAGCAGTGGGTGCGTTTCAAAAGGCCGTCGAAGAGACCCCTAAGGACGAGTGGGCTAAGTGCTTTTCTCAGTGGTTCCATCGGATGCAGCGATGTATTAATGTGAATGGACACTATTTTGAAAAGATATAATAAAACTAATAACTTGCTAGTTTGCTCAGTTTTTGATTTTCTAAGAACTTTCAGTTTGACCCTCGTATCCAATAATCGCTTCGTAAAATTACAATACTAAATTAGACTAAAGCTTAACTAATAAGTTGGTTTTTCCATCCATCCTAGGACTTATCCACATTAAGCGGATTTGAAGCAATTTGTCAATGAACTTATTATCTAATAATTGATACCTTGAAACGAGCAATTCTTGTATATAGTACCTATGTTATCTGAATCTCGGAAAAGGCTCCAACGATTTTCACGAAATTTGGTATGCAAGGTTTTAGGGGCGATATTGATCTAGCTAGGTTTCATTTTCATAAGACGTACCAAAAAAATCATCATCCAGGTACTGGTTGATTAAAATGTCAGACGAGCCGGTTATAGACTTATTCATAAAATACTATAAAAGCTACTTCCCGTCCAGGTGGTCACGCTTCTTCTCTTATCGAACTCCATCATAACCTACATTGGAATCTATTGAGTGACAGTGCCAAGGGTTTCTTAGTGGTGTAATAAAGTATTATAAATGGTAATATTAATGTGCTCTAAATTTGGTCAGATAGACACTCACCCCGTGGGTAATTTATTTTCAAAACATAAAAAAATATTATTAAAGGTTTCTCGCGTTGGACGCTACAAACGCTCAATTCGCTGCTTGCCATTCCCATGATGCCGTTATTTAAGATAGTTTTATAATAAAATAAAAATTACTGTTAAAAACCGGTCAAGTGCGAGCCAGACACGCGCACTGAGGGTTCCGTGCAAATTAGGCAAGTGAATATAAAAACCAGTGTTAGCAGAGCACTGCCTTATAAGGAAAATGTAGGCAGTGTGAGGTCATTTTATTTTGGTTACCTAAATAGACAGATATAAAATAATCTGTTTTTAGTATTTTTGTTGTTATAGCGGCAACAAAATTACATTTTCTGTGAAAATTTCGACTCTCTAGCTATCAATAATATATATAGCTATTTTGTGTTAATCTGTAAGTTTGTGCCGTTTTGGCTTTAGCTGTTAAGGTGCAAATTTGTCATAAATAAATAAATAAATAAATAAATAAATAAATCACGGTTCTTAAAATACAGCCTGGTGAATGACAGACAGTGGAGTCTTAAGATTGAGTTAGACCAAACGAGCGAATGCTCATTTTATCAAATTTATTGTGTACAGCAAAAATAACAAATTTGTATGAAGAGCGACCCGTTATTTTTGCTCGACACAATAAAGTTGGCAGAGTGGGGATAAAATGAGCATTTGCTTGTTTGGTCTTACTCCAGCTTTAGTAATAGGGTCCTGATTTTACCCTTTGGGCACGGAACCCTAAAACCATCCATGTGTGAATTAAGTGAATCATTATACTACATAGTATAAAACAAAGTCGCTGTCGCTGTCTGTCCGTCCCTATGTATGCTTAAATCTTTAAAACTACGCAACGGATTGTGATGCGGTTCTTTTAAATAGATACCTAGAGTGATTCAAGAGGAAACTTTATATGTATAATTCTACGCAGACGAAGTCGCGGGCAGAAGCTAGTTTATAATAGAGGGAAAATCAATTTCAAACAAAAAAGTACCATGTGACTCAGACATTTTTTAAGTATAATTATTCAAATTTTCGGACGATTATCACTGGGTACGTATTAAATACATAAAGTTTAAAATGTATAATGGGTTAAAATATATAATGGTTCAAAATATATACTGCGATTTTCTCAGCAAATTGCAAGTTAACAGAATTGTTACTAACTAAACCTAACCTAACCTAGACCAATCAACATATTACGCTATCAAAAAAGTTCATATAGCTAAGAGCTAAGAGTTACACATAAAATAACATTATATATTTTGAACCATTATACATTTTAAACTTTATATATTCTGATCCGCACCCATTATCACTAGGTACATAGTATAAAACAAAGTCGCGTTCCGCTGTCTGTCTGTCTGACCCTATGTATGCTTATATAGATCTTTAAAATTACGCCACGGATTTTGATGCTGTTTTTTTTAATAGATACAGTGATTCAAGTGTTAGGTTTATATGTATAATTCTACGCAGACAAAGTCGCGGGCAGAAGCAAGTCCAGTATAAATTAATACATCGGATTGTATTTTATTAAGTAAAGGTAAGTAAGACACCAGTAGGTATCATAATTTTGTATCTGCGTGAAACATGTTGTACCTACATAGACATCAGATTGGGTTATGTAATTTGAATGTGGTTCGCTATATTAGAAACCGTAGAGAACCTGCTCATTTTTTCTCAAGTCGGTTAAATGAGCGATAAACACCTAAAGTCCTAAAGCGATAGTTGTTGCTGTTGGGCATGGACGGACAGGGGGCTACTCCAAAATTCAATGTTCAACATGCTGTCCCTCTCACTCTCTTATTACTGTTTGTGTGGGAATAGCACGAAACGAACTTCAAATTTGTAACTTCAGAGCCTGCACATAGCGCGATGTGCCCACAGCCTTCGCCGGGGTCGGCGTCATGTGACTAACGGCGCCCGCGGGCTCCCGCGTGTCGCAAACAAGCGCTCGTGACGCGGTGCAGAGCGTTTAGCGTAAGTTTTGTCGCAATATACGTCTCGAACTCGTTTGCGTTGAACTGTCAAATAATATGAGATTAATTTGTTGACGTCATGCTGCTTGTGGAGCTGTCATTATTTTCATACTAATTGATACGTTTACGGCCTTATTTCTCCAATCGTTTACGCGAACGCGCTAGAGACGTTTTTTGTGTGTATTTTAACTGGACTGTGTGAGACTTACCCTCGCTCGCATAAATAAGTAATAGTATAAGAAACTAAATTTACAACACAAAAATTATGTTAAACTTGCGTTTGCCCGCGACTCCGTCTGCGCAGAATTCCCTTATCCCACGGAAACTACGCAATTTTCCGAGATAACCCTACTTACCAAATTTCGTTAAAACTGGTTCAGTGGTTTAGGCGTAAAAGCGTAACAGACAGACAGGCAGTGTTAATTTTCCATTTATGATATTAGTAGGGATTAACTTAATTGGTACCTAATGCAATCCAAACTAAGTATAAAAACTACGTTTTTAGGATACAAATTAACTGGTTAAAATATGTAAAATAATATCTTATTCAAATCTAATACGCCTTAAGTAGTTGCGTAAAATATTACCTAAATAATTAAAAGTCTAATCAGAAAATCTTCATCGAACGCAAATGAATAGGTACTTATAAGAATATATATATAGGCCCGAAATAAAATCTTTGAATAGTTTACCTTTTGTCGCCTTAGGGCCATGAAAATAAGTAGGTAACACAAATATATTCAGCAGAGGTACTTACGCTTCAGAAACGATAAGAAAATACAAAAATACTTAACCGGTAGAATAAAAACTTACCTTCGTCACCTTCCATCATTTCATTAGCATTTTTACCGTCTATTTGGCTGTGCAGTAAGTATGTACCGGCTAATCGGGCTAATTGCAACATGGCTACCTAAACTCACGACAGGTGAGATAGGTGCAATTACCAGTCAGTTAAGTATAAATAAATGCAGTATGATGCCTTGTTAGTGAATACAAGAATTACTTCTATTTAGGGGTGTTAAATAAGTAAGCTATACCCCTACACCACCCATAGCAGGTAAAGTAATGCTATGGCCGGGGATGTATCGGCTATGGGTGATGTAGGGGTAGTATAGCACGCGTCACGGAATGACGAGGATCCGGGTTCGATTCCCGGCCATAGCTTTACTTTTCGGTTTTCCTATGTGTTCTAATTTCCACTGACATTTAGAAATTTCATTTCTAACGGTAAAACCGTAAAAGTAAACATAAAAATCAAGAAATAAAAAGTTCTTGATTCATTTGATAGTATATATAGAAGAATCGTAATATATGGAAGTCAGATGTGGCAGATGGGTATCTACAACTACAGTCCAAGTAAAGTGAATTCATCATCATCATCATCATCAGCCTATGTTAGTCCACTGCTGAACATAGGCCTCCCCTAATGAGCGCCATAGCGCCCTGTCTTTAGCTTGACGCATCCAGCATCTGCCTGCAGCAGTCTTTCGCAGATCGTCATCCCACCTGGCCGGAGGGCGTCCTACACTACGTTCGCCAAGTCGCGGTCTCCACTCAAGAACACGTTTACCCCAGCGTTTATTCATCAATCACTTCTTATTTAAAAAATTTAAACGAGTAATTAATAGCTAATGGGGTGCGCGGATATAATCCATAATTTTTGTTCTTTTTGTAGTTAATCTATAGATTGTGGTCATTCATCCAGTCACTGGTTAGTTTAACAAAGTTGTAGTTTTAAAAGAATTCAGTTTTTTCCTCAATCATAAAAATTTACAAATCTGCTAGTAAAATGTTCGTTTTTCGGTGTTAAACGTTAAAGCATACATTAATGACATGTGATTGATAATGACTAACAAGTAACATGAATAAGGGAGTAGGTAAATTATTAATTATACATCTCGCGCATTTGTATTTATAATCCTCGCCATAAGGAAACAGATACATAATAAAACTAAGTATGGTCAATTTATAGAATCCCCGACGCAACTTAAGGTAGGTATTTAAACCGATTATAAGTTCGGTGTTTTCTTTTCCTTATGTACCTAGTCTTGTGCTCATAAACTAATATCGGCATTGAACAATAGTATTACTAGCGTAGTGGTTACACTGGGTCATTCTCATTTATGCTCATTTATGGATGTTAATACCGTGGATACAAAAAAAATCAGAAAATGCTGATGTTATGACCGATTTATAAAATATGTAAGATATTAGATGATACATATAAAAAATACAAATATAATAAAAAAAATATTAATATCGACAGTTATAGCTTCAAGGTATATTATGCCTAAATACATTAAATAAAATATTTCTGAATAATTATCGACATGTATTATTTTCAGTGTTTCCTTATAACTACAACTAGGTACATCTTGACAGACTACAGATGCATTGTTTATAGCACTCGGAATAACAATCATATTCATAATTTCTTTCTGACAAACAGTACCTTCAGGGTGAGGCTAAAATATATCGAATGCGATTGCGAGCGCCTGTACGATAGATAATATAGGTGTAGGTATGGTGTGTGCGAGATTGTTGTAAAAAGGAAGCTTAAATTCTAGGTAATTCTAAATACATAGTTAACAGAGATGACACAAAAGCATTTAGTATATTACAGGTTACAAGACACACATGCATGATACGTGACCATGTCCTAAGTCCTATGGCCTCACCACCTGTGGTTTGGTTAAGGCTAGGTGCCATAATGGCCTGTAATTACTGCTATTATAAAATGTATCGGTATTGCTTAAATGGGCGGGGGGACATTATATTAATATCTACCTACTATAAAAAGTCAAACTAAGATCTACCGCTGCAGCGAATTGTAAGTTGGATGTTAACATAATCTGCTAAGAAATAAAAAACGTTTATTGTTTAAAACCGTGTACAATTGCGATAACACGATTTTTATAAGTTTCAACAGTTAGGTATATGCTAGATCTGAAGGGCTTAATCTGCATCTACATAGTCATAGTGTTAACAAGTGTAAGTAGGTACTTCTTTTAAATAAGTAATCGGTAAATATTTTATTTTATAAAATTTTGCAAAATGTCAAAGAGAGAGGAACATGCAATATTAGAAAAAAAAATGTTTCAATTTACGCAAGATGAACTTTGATAATCGTCGAATAGTCTGCCTTTAACAAGTAAAAATAATTAGAGATATCATTTCGCGACTGCGCTGAAAACATTAGTACACGCAGCGGTAAGTTCGTCTCGAACGAGTTTGAGTTAGGTAATATACTAAAAAACCGGTCAAGTGCGAGTCGGACTCGCGCACCGAGGGTTCCGTATCATTATCTATAAATATCTAAAACCAGTGTAAGCAGAGCCCTGCTCCAAAGCAAAATGTACGCAGTGTGGGGTTACTTTATATTGGTCACTGCTATATACAGACATACATACACATTTACGGTTTTCGCAATTATTCTTTAATCTGTGCTATAAGACCTATCTTCATACCAAATTTCAAGATTCTGCGTTCACGGGAACTACCTTGTAGGTTTTGATTCCCTTGAGAGTTGAAAATTTGCGGAAATTTGCGGCATAAACGGCTGTATCTTTTGATTGCGTTGGCTTAGAATTTTGATTTTTTCACAGCTTAAAGGTATTATAGACCTGAGTATTTGGTATGAATTTCAATTTAATACCTCTACGCGTTTATGAGGAAATGGGTAGTAAGGTTAAAATTATTAAAAAAATATATATTATGTGATGTAACTAAAAATTTATTGTTTTCGTAATTTTTCCTTTATCTATGCTATAAGACGTTGCTTCGTACCAAATTTCAAGATTCTGAGTTCACGGGAAGCACCCTGTAGGTTTTGATTCCCTTGCAAGTGTCGAAAATTTGCGGCATAAACGGCTGTATCTTTTGATTGCGTTGGCTTAGAAGTTTGATTTTTTCACAGCTTCAAGGGACAGTAGACCTGAGTAATTGATATAAATTTCAGCTTCATACCTCCACGCGTTCCTGAGAAAAAGGGTCTTGACAGACGGACGGACGGACAGACGGACAACAAAGTGATCCTATAAGGGTTCCGTTTTTTCCTTTTGAGGTACGGAACCCTAAAAATGTTTCAATTTACGCAAGATGAACTTTGATAATCGTCGAATAGTCTGCCTTTAACAAGTAAAAATAATTAGAGATATCATTTCGCGACTGCGCTGAAAACATTAGTACACGCAGCGGTAAGTTCGTCTCGAACGAGTTTGAGTTAGGTAATATACTAAAAAAGTATGAGGACGTGATGAGAACAGTTTGCTTAGTTATGTTTCGGTTACAAAATAGGTACGACTCCAACGCGTTTACGTTAAAATGTCAAATACTATGAGAACAATTTGTTTGCACACCAAAGCCCAAAACTGCCCAAATTATTATTGCAAGTAAAGAGTTACCTACTCTATTGTTTATCATTATTTCCATACAAAAGGGACGAAGATGCAATGAGCGAATTCCAAATAACGACTTAAAGCTCAGTCAAGCGTGTCCATAACCAAAGTATTGAGCACAACGATATGTGTACCTAACTGGGTTTATGATCTCAGCCCGTTCACACACATTCATTATTTTCTTTATCTATGTAAACGTGGCCTGTAGGTCTTGTTACCTTAAGCTTTGTCTATCCCATAGGGGATAAAGACGTGATTTGTGTTATATGTATATATGTATGTTATCTACGTGAACCACTTATCATCAAATAGTAGGTACGTACGTACAAGAGTATTTAATGGTAAGCCCGGAACTTGCAGGCGACGTCTAATACACGGTCACGGCGAATTACCGGACCGTGTCACGTAGTTTAGTTGCTTTTTATCGAACTAATTGCTTGAAACTCGAGTAATTGCTTTATTTACATAGAAACTGAGATAAACTTGAAGGCTCTCGAGCACAAATTAACTAATCAAACGATACAAGACATGCAGATGTCGCATAAAACAAGTTGTGGGCATGCTAGAGGTAAGAGGGGCTTGAAAAAAGTATATGTATAGGTACATATACTTTTTTTAAGAGATAGGGTGAAAATGTCCCATGGATACCGGCAACACTAAAGGTTTGCGGATGCGTTGTCAGGTTAGAAGGCTAAAATGGAATACCTCATGTGCCAGTTGTTTCATAGGTTGTCTTAGGTGTTCAAGTCGAAACACAGCGCATAAGCATTACGCTTACTGAGCAAATATTTAAAATAATTATTTTAATACTTCGTCGGTCGACAAAATGGTAAAACCCCTTGTAGTTTCGTTGTTTTCCATTATCTGTCTATATCTGTACAATACGAGTAGGTGTGTGTGTCACATATATTTTCTTGGGAAACTGTTAGACTATATGTACCTACATATTAATTAAAATTAAAAGGTTAAGTTCGAATCCGTCTAGCGAGATCTTTTTTCTGTGATTAAGTACATGTTAGAACTGCAAGCGCTAGATTTGTAGTATTTCATACTTTTAGGGTTCCGTACCTACCTCAAAAGAAAAAAACGGAATCTTCATTGGATCACTTTGTTGCCCGTCCGTTCGTCCATCTGTCAAGGCCCTATTTCTGAGGAACGAGATAAGGAATAAAGTTGAAATGAATACCAAATACAGTCTACGGCTCCGCAGAGCTGTGAAAAAACAACCCTTTAAGTCAACTCAATCAAAAGATACAGTGATTGTAGGGGGTAGGGGTAGTTACCTACTTCCAGTAGTGCTAGAAATTTGAAATTTGGTGTGAAGTTATCTCTTGTTCCGTAGTCAACATGGAACCCTTATACTTTCGCTATGTCCGTCCGTCTACCTGTCCGCGGTTTACCTCAGAGAGTCTTAGTACCTACTAGAAAGCAGTAATTTGGCATGGATGTACATATTAAACTACGCCGACAAAGTTTGAAGCAGATATCTTCATCTGATTAAGCTGAAATTTTGCATACTGGTCCAAGTCAGATGACAATACAATAATCTGGTAGTAGAGTTCTGGTGACCCAGCCAGGACCGTCAGCGCAGGAGGGAACACTTCAACTGTTGCTCCGATTGACTTGAAATTTGGTTCACATATATGTAGAACGGATGACAATGCAAGTAGGTATCTACAGTCAGCAAAAAAACTTGTAGGTACCTATCTAAAATGAAATTTTAAGGTTAGGTTATATTTTATCAAATTGCACCACACTTCGGTATTCATGTTCGGGTAAGTACCTACCTATTTGCGAGAAAAAATCACAAACAAAGCATTCGGGCTTGAGGCTTTTACTTTTAATACTCTTGAAATAAGCAATTAATTTACCTATCAGAAAGGAACACGTAACCTATCACAAATTATGAATTGACTGTTTTCTCACAAAGCAATAAGTACCGGAATTGCTTTCAGATCGTCTTTGCTTCATTTTTTTTGTCACATTTTTCGGGCCTTCGCGGTTCACAGGACTCAATCTTACCTACTTTTATTTGGGAGTCGTGAGCTGTCTTGTGCGCACCGCTTTCTGGCTGTTTACCACTGATGTTTTAATTTTTAAATAAATTAAGTTGCTCGTTCAATTTCCAAACATGATTACTTATATTGTTAAGATTTTTTTGTAGTTACGTATAGGTATAGGTTAGTCAAACAACGTGACATCAACGAAATTATTCGCATCTTTGATAGACGATGCGACGCGCAACGGCGACGCTCAAAGACGTACCTAATTAAAAGATTAGTTGACCTGACAAACGCTAATCTGCTTGTGTCGAGTACGAGTGTGGGAACTAATCCTAGGATAAGATGCCTCAAATTGTACATACTTACGTATGTTCTTGATACATTTCTCCACACGTATACAACACAGATCGGATGACTACGTTAATCAGCGGGTAATAAAGTGACAATCGTTACCATTGATAATATTTTGGCGATGTCATTTGATAATCCATCACCAATTTGTAACCCTGGCTTTCTATGTGAAGTAAAAAAAAATATCTAACGTTTATCTTGAAGAGACCTATTGCCTCTTAATTTAGATAATTTATCGTGACCACGGTTTATTAATAGTTTAATGTGAGAAACAGTACAATAAGATTAGTGAGGCTCGGCAGTCTCGGCACGACACGAAGCGTTTACTTTTCTTGTATTCTACTTAGGTATCTACCTACTTATCGAGTGAAGCGACCGACGACGAAGGCTGTTTGTTAAACTACGATCATTTACCTAAAGTACACAATTTAATTAATGTCATAATTATTATTATTTTATGATGTTATCATTTTTGTAATGCATGCGTACTGTATAATCTACGAAACAATGTTATAGGTACCTACATCTTTCTGGACGACGACACCCAGATCCTTTGAGGGGTGTCACTATAAAGGAGCCTCGTCCGTTTGTGATCGCTTACGCTCAGAATGACATTCATAACTTAACCCATATGGTTTGTCGTCGTAGGTATCTAATGTCATAAATTTAATTAAATTAAGTTAAAAATTCCATAACCAGTAGAAAGAAGCTATAGAAAGAAAACATCATAAATTGATAGTGAACGCTGTGGTAGAATTCCACATAAAAGAGTATATGTATAAATTAAAAAGGGCGCCACTTTCTACGTAACGGGCGCGTTTTTGCCGTAAAGTCCAAATACTTATGTACGAAACATTTAATTCCTCTTCCATCCGCTTTTTACTTTTTTATTACTCTTTTATGTAAAAGCCTAATTAATGCCTCGGTCGTTCTCACGCGGAACCGGGTGGCGGGCAGCGGCCGGTCACCCGCGGCGTCTTGGTATATACCGTGTTCCTAAATGTTCGGGAGCGGTCGTTCTCGACTGCCGCGTTTTTTGACTTTGCACACGATGGGCGAGAACGACCACTTCACTAGTTATCCTTAGTTAGAGTAACTCACAAAATACGTCTGGCACGCGTTCATTAAAATGTATTGTCAAATAGTTACTATAAGAAAAGATTGTGTGTGGGTGGCGGGTGACAACGACCAAGGCCTAAAAGAATATGTACATATTGACAGAAAGACGAGGGTAGTTAGGTAAGTGTTTATCGGCCAATCTAATAGTTGTAGACATTATTAAATTAGTTAGTGTGAGGTAAAGTTTTACGACCACTCTTTACTGCTCTGCATCACAAAGACTATAATATACCTAAGTCTTATCTGCCGGCACAGTAGCGTCTCCTGAGACAGTGATTAATTATGACAAATATGGATTTTAGTCATGCTCGCAAAGTATTTAAATATGTTCCAGGTCAAGATTTTGAAGACTTCGTCGAAAACATGACGTTTATTAAACTGCTAATGTTCTTACTTTATTATCCTATTTTAAAAAGTAGGTAACACGTTGGATGCAAAAGTAACCATTTTTTGGATAAATCGGGGATTTGTATTGCTCACTAAGTACATCTGTAAGTATTAATTTCTTAATTTTATCTATTAAAAGTGTATTTTATCATTACACGTAGGTATGTACACTCGTCATAATCAGAAAACTGCAATGCAGCTTCTAACATTATATCATTAGGTACCTACCAATCAATCAGTTTAACTGTTATTAATGAATGCATGGAGCTAGCTGTTTTGCGCATCTCACGCATTTAAATTGTTCCTACCTACTTACTACTCTGGAAGTTTATGTACCTACCTAAGGATGCGTCTACTGCCTATTGTTTTGTTTGGTTCTTAATGACACTCGTATAAATTAAATTTCGAGTCGTGTCGCCGCGCGTGTGCCGTTCACAACACAAGTGATCCTGATACCTAATGTTCTCCTACTGCAAAATGCGAACCAATATAGTATTGTATTGTACATACCGTAAGTAGATCGTAACTAGTTAAATATAAAGTAAGTCGCGTACCTAGTTGTTACCGGTTAGTTCTATGGGTATTTAGTGGGATCTTAATGTGCCGCTCACATTAACTTTATATGTATTAAGTACTTTTGAAATCCTTGGCCGCTCAGGTATATATAATTCCGGTCTCTTCTAAGTATTCACGATTTTTTTATATCAACTTACTTTACTAATCTGTACTTCATTTATCTAAATAAAATTAGGTACTGTTCTGGTAATATAAAATAGGTTATTTTTCAAATTAAGTAAAACAGAACTAGTGATTTAGCTGTTCATTGAATTAGGCAACCCTCTCGTATCATTCACGTTATTCTGATATACTAGTAGATGTACCTCATAACATATTATTAGGGTAGGTTGGCAAGTAAGAAACTTGATAAACAAATAATTACCTATTAAAATATTTTTAGACTTAATTAATAATAATAGCTTTGAAACTTACGTAGGCAGTTTTTGAGCTTCTGCATATTCACATATAATTCCAAATAACGGAATTATTATTATAGTTCTTATATTCATGTTTAACATTTGACGAGTAAAACGCGAGGAGTGTCGCGCTTGTGCGAACCGACCGCTGCGCGAGATCGCCTTGCCGCTACTGCTTGATCAAACCTTCGCAGAGGCTGCGCGGGCGCGCCTTTGACGCACATTACAAGCTTTTACCGCATTGACCAGACATTTCTAAAGCTTACGTGATGAGTAATTTGTCACGTGCTACTGATAAATCTGGGATGGTATTTTAATTCATTATCCCTGCTAGATCCATTATTTGCCAATAACTCGTTTTGAGCACTGGATTATGCCATACCAAGTATTCATTACTATACTACATACTATTGGCTTGCTAATTTATAAATTCTAGTATTCGTAAATAATAATAATAAATACCTACCATGGGACTAATTACACCAATTGACCCAGCCCCAAACTATATGGTTTGGTTTCAGTATTCAACAAGGTGGTAATTTTTGTTGTGAAGAAAACTAGTGTGTCAGCTTATTAGTAATTTTATTTTAGTCATCTTTTATAGCATGTGGTTGCATACAATTTACTGTGTAAGTAATAAAGTTAAGATCTTGCAATAAATTAGTTAATCTCTCAAAATGTCTCTCACTGTATGGGAGTGCTCCTTCTATGAAGCTGTTTAAAGAAGGTAATTTTAGACTACCAGATATAATTTCTGGGGCTATAATGTTGAAAACTAGCTGAGCGGCATGGCAGTTCTTGTTATTAGTGTTCCATTCAGACGCGAACTTCAGTAGTGTCTCTTTCTGTGTATGGTTGATATCTTTAAGAGTCTCATACAGCTTGTCATTTCCTGTCTTTAAAACTTCATTAACTATTTTCAATACATGTAGTGGCCTCTCCATTCGTAATGCCAGTTTTAAGGCCTTCATAAGTTTTTTATCATGTAAAAGATTAGTCAACTCTTGCTCTTGTAAAATCATCTCCTCTCTTTCTTTTGATACTTTTTCTCTTTTTTCTGCAGTGACATCTTGAAATTTTACTAACTTTGAATCAGACCCACCTGTTACTATTGTTGATTCGTCTTTACTGACAGCCATAGCCCACACCTTGCCATCATGAATATCAGAAGACATTTTACATTCAGATGTTTTAATGTTCCACAATTTCAGCAACCCATCAGCTCCACTTGAAATTATCTGTTGCCCTTTGGACAGAAATTCAATTTTAAGCACTGAACTTTCATGACCTTCAAATGTTTTCAAGCAACTCAAATCTGCTACAGACCACAACTTTATGCAAGCATCTGCTGAAGATGTAAGCACTACTTGGTCCACAGGCGAGAACCTTGCACACCACACTCCTCTCCTGTGACCTTTTAGGACACCTAGTAAACTCAGGTCAGTTGTCCACAGCTTAGCAGTTTTGTCCTGAGAACCAGTAGCAATCATTTTGTCATTTGGTGCAACAGAAACACAATTAATGTCCATTTGATGAGCCAGTTCTGTGTGACTTGATTTCAATTTGTGATTAGCTGATTCAATGTCCTTAGGTACAGCCCAAACTTTTAAGCAATTGTCTTGGCCTACAGAGGCACAAAATTCTATAGATGTTTGAGAAGTGGACACTGACCCTACAGATTCTGTGTGCCTTGCACCAACTCCTAAGCAAATTATTTCACTGTTGCTATTTTGGAGCCATATCCTGATTGAGTTATCTTTTCCAGATGATACAAACATTTCAGGTTTTTTTGGAAAACCTGCAAGAGCCAGAACTATGTCTGTATGCCCCTTGACAATTTGGCAATTCATGGACTCCAAGTCATAGTACTTCAGATCGGGGCTGTTAGTAGCCACAACTAAATGCCCTTCATTTTGACCAATGAATATAACATCTAAAACTTCATCTGTGAATCCAACCATTTGTTTCATACAGTTAAATGTTTCTAGTTCATGAATAATGATGTTGTGGTCAACAGTGACCACAGATAACAAGTTTCTGGCTTCATTGAACAGCAAATGTATCACAGCCAATCCTCCTTCCTCCTGGGCTGGAGACACAAGGCTGTTGGTTTGCTCATACATTGTTCGGCTCATTTCAACATTCCATACTTTAACTACACCTTTTTCCCCAATACAGGCAACATAAATCCCATCAGTTTCTATTTTTTTCTTAAAATTTGGTACCCTGAAAGATGGAGGCATCATTATCATAGCTTCAATGCTCTCATAAACAGGAACAGTCCTAAGGGCTTTGCTCTCATTCAAATTCCACAGTATTAAAACTCTGTCTCTTCCAGAGCTGACCATCTGCTCACCATTTTGTGAAAATTGCAATGAAGTTATTTTACTGAAGTGTCCAGAGTATACTACTTGTTCTTTACCACTCTTGGTGTTCCAGGATCGGATCTTGGTGTCATCAGCAGCTCCAAATATTAATTCTTTTGATGCATCTGGGTGATATTTTAAAACACTGAACACTCCTGTGGCACCCTTCAAGCTACTAGTGCATGTGTGATGGCCAAGATCCCACACTCTTATGTTACCGTCAGAGCCTCCCGAAGCAACACTGGAATCCAGGGAATCAAAAGCAAGTCTTGCAACCGGTCCTTTATGGCCTGACCTCCACATCTTTAGTTGTTTGCCAGTGTGCCTGTCCCATAGTTTCATCAATCCACTTTTATGTGCAGTGACCACAATTTCATTGTCATTAGATAATCTGAAAGTGTATATGGGATCACCTTCTGTATCTTCACCAGACTCGCCTATGACT
The DNA here is from genome assembly GCA_949127965.1 of Pandemis corylana. NCBI lineage: Eukaryota > Metazoa > Arthropoda > Insecta > Lepidoptera > Tortricidae > Pandemis > Pandemis corylana. The sequence goes on from OX421857.1 coordinate 8,344,263, forward strand.
AAAGTTTGAGAACATGTGTTGATATCAATAACTTGGATGACTTCATTACATTGGCAAAGAAGGTGTGAGCCATCAACGGTCCAAGAAATATCTCCTCCAGTATAAAAAGCTGTATGTTCAATGTTCTTCTCATATCTGTAATTAATAAATTCCAGCATTTAGTCACTTTACAAGTTTTATTTCACTTAATAAAATAAAAAAACACGTGGGCCATTAAAATTGAGGATTGCTAATTGTATAGGCTTTATAACAGTGTGCAGGTTTACTCAATAGGTAGTATATTTATAATAAACTTTCACTCATGCATTGGATACATTCTGTCGGAAAATTAAGAAGCGTGAGCACGGATTAGGAATCACGGCTCACTGTTTGTTGTTGTATATCGTGCCGTGCACACAGGTTATGAACACTTAATATATTATTATAGAAAGATTAGAGTCAGAAGACCGATTACTTACACTTCTTTAAGTAAGTAAGCCATTTTACATAGCGTATGCTGGCTAACTTTTGAGAAATTGATGAATTTTCATTAAACTTTTCCAAAACGATACTAAAAACCACGCGCACCGACCAACTCAGTGAGAATGAGAGAGGAGAGAAAAGGAAGAGATGTCAGTCAAATGTCAATTTGACAGACAATACGTTTTTTTTAACTTTAACAGAAGCCAAAAGAGAGCAAGCACATACGATCAATTATGTTATACTATACTAGTCAAAAAACAGGACGCTTTAAGACTACAGTACCTTATCTTTTTATATGAGAATGCAACATACTGAAGAGTGAGGACTGTTGCTGTTGCCTTTCTCAAAAAAGCAGACTTAGATACGTTAAAATACGCGCTTTTCACTGTATCTCAAACAACAAATTGTATCAGTGACAGCTGATTTGATGTCCCTTTTCCCTTTCCCTTTCATTACAGATATTTTGAGGTTATGTATGAATGATTCTTATGTAAACAGATAGTTTTGATTTCCTTACTATGCGAATAAATACTCTTATTGGTAAATATATCTGTCTATCGAAAGCAAAATGGACAGTGATTCGAAATCCGATTCAAATCTTAACTGCAGCTAAGAACTGTAGTACAAAAGTAAAAGACGACCATGAAAGTTCTCAAAAATTTGAATCTGTATTTTCATTCCCATTTGTCAGGCACGTTGCTACTCTGAATAGAATAAAAATATATCACTTTCTTGGCACTACGTTAGCAGTACCCGGATGTGGATTATTGGAATCACTGGGTGCCTTCCCCAACTACTCTTTTCTGGCAGCTGCTTATATAGGCAAGTATTTAAAATCTACCTAATCAAAAGGGAATTTCTTTCAGTTTTTCATAGTGTACTGAACTCTTTTACAGGTGTCACAGGAGGAATTCTATTCTCACTAGCTAGTCTACCATTTAACAATACAATTGGATTTTTGTATATAAGTGAAGATGACAAGTATATTAAAATATCTGCTGTAGACTTCTGGGGCAGAAGAAAAGACAGAATAATACCAGTAGATATGTGGACACCACTTCTTGAGATGAAACCAAAGGCAATGGATGCAATATATCTTACACCGCAGCTCTCTGATGGTACCAAATACAAATTGTTTGTAAAATTTGGAAAAGAATTAAATTCCTCTAAGATGGGTCAGATTTTAGAATAAGTCCTATAACTTAAGACTTATAATTTATAGTAATTAATAAAAAATCAAAATAAAACTTGTTTTGTAAAATACTAATTTATTTCATTATCTATTTTAATTCAATCTATGCCATACATAATACAATAGTAATGAGACCCAAAACATAAATATAATATAGAAGATAGTATAAATAGATAGTGAAACATCATTGCAGTATATAATTCATTTGCTGCCACAAATTCATGCATTTTTATTATTAATAAAGTAATTGCAACTAGGTGACATTGTTCAGTTATTATCTGTCTGTATGTACATTGTATGCCCTAAATCTTAACCAGAATTTAATAGCAGAAGAAATAAATTACAAGCAATTCACACACACAGAGACAACTTTTTACAGTCATGATGTATCAGTTGCCAGGTTCCCCGGGAAGTGAAAACTGTAATTACAATACATATTTTGCTTAATTAAGTTCAAGTTGACTGTGTATATTAGGATTAATTAATTAAAGCATAATATTATATGATAGGCTATAAAAAGTACATAATTACATGAGATAGCATTGAATAATAAATATTTACATGTAGCAATGAACAAGGACAGTATGAAGCAGAGAACCTGGTATAGATGAGTAGGTTACAGGATAATTCTAGACATCATACAAAATATTCTCATTACTGTGAACTTGTTGATAAAGATTATATAAGTTAAGAATTTTTACTACTTGTTCTAACATAATTAATTACTATACTATACATCCTCGTTTTCACTCGGAAATACTATATTTATTGAAATGCAACTCCATCTTCAACAAGAGAAAACCAAGAGCCGGCCGTGCAAAGGAAGCCGAACACACATTCACAAAGGATCAACTTGAATACTTTTATGCTTACATTTGCGTTCACTTGTGGTAAAATGTAAAAAAAAAACCATAAGTTATGTATGTCACAAATGTGTATTTCTAGTAACAGATGTGATCAAGAAGTTTAGCAGATTGTGAGGCTTGTGCCAGTGTGAAGTCCATTATTTTGAAAAGTCACAAAATATTTATTTATGTAAGGTGCCACATTATTCATTTCCTTTATAAGACATGCCATACCTTAAATTTAATACTTTTATAGTGTATGCAGTATCACCCATAAAACAATGTGACTGTCAAATCATGACATTATTGCTAGTATTGTGAGAAAGTTCGAGCCTTTGCAGTTATTACTGTTAACTAAAACTTGTTATGATTTCACATAGCTCAGAGAAGTCTGAGTTTAGTTTTGTAACATTACATGAACAGCGAGACTTTGAAGGCTCAGCCTTTTCACAACACAAATGAAAGGTGCTTCGGATTAATCAGCCCAAGCCTGCGCAGGCTGGTCGGCAGTGAAAGGGCTGACGCCGCTGCGCTCCATAGCGTCCAATACTTCGCACACGTGTGCCGCGACTTCAGCTCGGGTCTGGTCTATACCCTTGATGAATGGATGTTCCAGTAATCTGTTGTATTTCGGGCGCTGAGTTTCTTCTTTGATGAGACTGTGAATCACGAGTATTATATGAAGTATCATTCTTAAGGTTATCCTTAACAAATCAAAAGAACGAAATATGTCACTTTAATTTAACCTGAGTGGTCTATTTTTCAAATGGACTTGAAATAATTCCTACCATTAATTAACAGGAAGGCAGTTAAATATACTATGTGAATTAGAGCCTATCTCACCACTTACTTTGCAAGAATAATCTGACAATATCATAGATATCTAACACTAAAATAATCAGGAACTAGTTAGTACTAATTAGAGTGGTGAAAAAGGCAATTTATTTTAATTAGTTTGACCTGGAAATCACTTATGTAATAATCAATCTTGTTGAAATTGCACTTACCAAGTATTAACAAAGTTGACGAAGTTGTTAGAGAAGGCGTTGTTGGCGTTGGTGAGGCGCGGCGGCTCGCCCTGCACGACCTGCTGCAGCTGCTCGAATACGGAGCCCCAGCGCGGGTAGGGGAACGCGCCCGTGGCCACCTCCATCAGAGTGATGCCGAGTGACCACACGTCCGAGCGCACGTCGTAACCGCGCGCGCGCCCAGGGTCAATTCGCTCCGGCTGAAAATCACAACTTACTTTAATTCATTGCCAATAAAAACACTATGAATTAGGTTAAATAAGAATAACTATTTCAATCAGCAACTAGTCGCACTAGCACTCTTAAATAATTTTATATAATTAAATATAATACAGAAATAAGCTTTTGTGTAGGTACATATATATAATGTGAGATGTAATATCTGGACAACTGAAATGATTATAACAATTCACTACAGAAAGCTATTTATTAATAACCCAGAATAATATAGGCTTTTTTTATCCAGTGAAAGTGCGAAGTTCCCATGGGACGCAGATGGAGATGCAGGGGTCAGTAAATAGTACTTGGAATGATACAAAATTATTCTATTGGAGTTTTAAAGTACTTACAGCCATGTACGGTCTGCAACCGGCGTCTCGAGTCCTGGCTATTGAATCCACAAGCTTACCTGATATACCAAAATCACATAACTTTATGTTGCCCCTTCTGTCTAGAAGGATGTTAGACGGTTTTACATCCCTGTCAAAAAAAAGTAAGTTTGTGAAAAGAAAAATAAAATCAATAACTTCACCAACATACATACTATAAAATTGTTTCTTTAAAAAATGCACAAATTATGCAGTGCCACCAAGAATCATAATTGTTTACTTACCTATGAATAATTTTTAGCTTCTCTTTTAAATAATTTAAAGCTTTCACTGTAGCAAGGGTTATTTTAGCTATAATGGTTTCAGGTATTCGAGTTTGCATCCGCTCACATACGAATTTATAATATTTATCTAATGACGTGTCCATTAACTCCATACAAATCCAGCAGTCACCCTGAAATTTGATGAATATCATAAGTAATGAAATGATTGGACTTGGTGGTTAGTATGTGGTATAAAAACTTCTACAGACTAATAAAAGTACCCAGAGGGTCTTTCCAACACATCAGACGAGTGCACTGGCAAAATAGATATACTGCTTCAACGAGCCCTCGCCCGCGCGGCACACGGGTGCAGGGTGGGACGACAAAGGGGTCCTGTACCCGCGCAGGCGAGGACTCGTTTAAGTGGTCAGCATAAATACAAATCATACCAGCAGGGGAGACCCCTTGTGGCAGTAGAATTCTTTATACTTCTTTCATTCCCACAGCAACTTAGTACACTGGCCATTTTACATACCTCTTTAAACAGTGCTCCGTAGAACTGCACAATATATAAACAGTCATTGCTCTTCATGACCACTTCAAGGTCCATCAGCAATTGCTTCTGTTCCTTCTCGTCTACAGTGGAGCGGATACGCTTCACAGCCATTACACGGTTTGTTCTAGAAATTAATTGAACTTGAAATAGTGCATGATTAAAGACAAAGTTGGAAAAAGATTCATTTATACATATGGAACCTATCAATTTTGAGGATATTATTTTACTTTTACTTCATGTCTAATATGAAATTTTGAAATGAATTATTTGCTTATTAGGTTTATCAATTTCACAACTGTTAGCAGTAATTGCAGTGAAGGTTACGAGCTTGTAATAATTTCTTTTTGTTGTCTAACTAATCAGCAGCAGCAGCATTATTTAGCACTGCACCAGTTTTGCCTGAACAAAGAAGGCACATGGTGAGGATCATATAAAATTAAATTAAAGACATTTAGAACTATATGTCATTGCACAAGTTTATTGTAGGGTGTTATAGTAATGAACTGACTTTTGCTGTTCAAACACAGTGACACAGACTGCAAAAAAAACATATTTTGTTACTTACTTTCGGTCATCCTAGTAAGTACCCTGATCAGGATGAAGAAGTAAGAAGAAGCCTTAACTCCCCACTACAAATGTGTCTTCCCCTAAAACCAACGACTCCCCGAGAAGTACTAGCGGAGATAAAGAAACTGCAAGAAGGAAAATCACCGGGATATGATTCAATTGATAATACCTTAATGAAACATCTACCAAAGAAGGGGATTCTCCTCCTTACAATCATCCTGAATGCTTGTCTGAGACTATCATACTACCCTGCGCAATGGAAAATCGCTCAAGTAATTATGCTACTCAAGCCAGGGAAGCAGCCAAATGAAGTGAGCTCATATAGGCCTATAAGTCTCTTGACAGTGACAGGTAAGCTGATGGAGAAAATTATATTAAATCGAATGCGCCCGCTACTGCCTGACATAATACCAACTCATCAATTTGGTTTCCGCGAGCAACATGGAACAATAGAGCAAGTACATCGCCTTACTGATGCGATTAGTGGAGCACTCGAAAACAAAAAATACTGCTCAGCGGTATTCCTAGACATCGCACAGGCATTTGACAAAGTATGGCATGCAGGTCTACTATTGAAAATCAAAACTACGCTCCCACATTCATTCTACCTGATAATGAAATCTTATCTGTCTATGCGATGTTTCGAAGTTAAATGCAGTGACGAGACATCACAACTTTTTCAGGCGCAATCAGGGGTACCACAGGGGAGCATCCTGGGACCGGTTCTGTACTTAATTTATATGGCAGATCTACCTACATTTGAAGCAAATATCACAGCAACATATGCAGATGACACTGCTATAATGTCAGTTCACGAAACACCAGAGACTGCATCTACTAAAATACAAGCACACCTGTTGATGGTTGAAGAATGGCTTGACAAATGGCGCATCAAAGCTAACCAAGATAAGTCAGTGCATGTAACTTTCACACTCAAAAGAAAGACCTGTCCAGTGATCAAACTCTACGACAAAGAAATACCTCAGTCAGAATCTGCCAAATACTTGGGAATGCACCTAGATCGGCGACTTACCTGGCAGAAACACATTTGGACCAAACGCAAACAACTCGACACAAGGCTTAGAGAAATGTACTGGCTGATAGGCGGCAAGTCTAGATTGTCACTGGAAAGCAAACTAACCTTATACAAGGCCATACTGAAGCCAATTTGGACTTATGGAATACAGCTATGGGGAACAGCATGTAATAGTAACATTGAAATACTCCAAAGGTTTCAAAATAAATCACTGAGAGCAATGCTAGACATACCATTCTATATAAGTAACAAATTAATACACATGGACTTGAACATCAGTACAGTGAAGCAAGAAATTGTCAAACACAGCAAATCATATCAGGCCAGGTTGCTGAACCATGTAAATCAATTGGCAATGAAACTGCAGGGCTCAGGAAGTGTACAACACTCCAGAATTAAAAGACACAGTGTCCCTGCCTTAGCAAGCAGGTTCAGTGACAGCTCTTGATGGGATGCTCGATGGAGTGTTCCTCGGTCGATGACGAGCACAAGTAATGGACAAAGGGGTGGCTCATTGTGATTACTTGCAGATTGCCACATTGCAGAAAATGAGAAAAAAAAAAAAAAAAAAAAAAAACTTACTTTCGGTGGACCATCTTATTCACAGCTCCAAAGGCACCCCGGCCTATTTCTCCAAGATCAAGCAAGTCATCAGCAGTGAAATCATAGATTTCAGATGCTGACAGCTGTAATTTGCCTGATGACTGCATGGACGGATAAATCCTGCATCTATCCCTACACAAATAATAACAATGGTTGAATGGAAAAAGCTCCTAAGAAGTGTAAAAAGGGCATATCTATAGTAAACTTCTTTTTCAAGATCATTGAATTAAGATTGAGATTTTTCTTAATTAATAATTGATTGAATACTTTGCTGAGGTCAATAATAATGAAAAAAAAAACAATTCATCATGTTCCAGACAATGTTCAAAAAAATCATTGAAATGTGAAATATTTACGATTTTATTAACCACAGAGATTTTTTTTTCAAATTTGTATTTTTATTATATGCATAGACGTGTTGTTGGATTGTCTGTAGGTACTAAAAAAGTGTAGCAGGTGTAAACCAATAGTGCTGTGACTTCGCTCACAGTAAATGCTGACCTGCAACCTTTTGATGGCAGGCAGGCAACCACTTAACATAATCTTCATTTATTCGTATTTTATATTTTAAAATTATTCTCTTATACAAGAAATAAATGTATTGTTTTTCTTTATTTATGCATATAAAACTATAGCTTTTATTTGGCTAGTATTTCCTGACAATCTACCAAACCATAATATCGAAAAACATGCGAAACCTTTTTCTGGTAAGAGTCTATCAGGTACCCACTTACCTCGTATTCTCAGGCAGTACATCTCTGATAGTGCGAGGCGGCATGCGGGGCCGCGACGCCGCGGAGTTGTTCACGGGGAATGGTAAAAACGCTGCACCGTCCCCTGAGGGCCCACCGATTTGGAGATCTATTATTTTACGCTTCTCAGTATTTAATAAATTCAAATCGGGTTTCGGCATACTGGGTCTGCTAGGCCCTGAAATATTATTAATGATCACGGTCAGTCGGATCATCGCTATTCACGACCCAAATAAAATGTAACATTTGTAAACAATTCGTCTAGCTAGACCATATGGAATTTGCCGGAGCTTTTTATTTTTTACCTTGGTTTGATGACACTTCACCATTCTTCGACATTTTAATGGAAGTACTAGTTACTGTTTTCACTATTCTTTGGTGTAAGTAACGAATTCCCAATTCTCCATTTGAAGATTTGAATATTAAACGGGTCAAGTTTTCATAATGACCAATATAAATCTGTTTTGTTCAATTTATGCATCGTATTTATCGACAACAGAAAAGTGACACGGATAAACGTACTTTTTGCCGTCGTTTGACAATTTATGAGTAGTGTTGTCAGAGTACATAATGATGCTTCGTTGGAGTAGCCACGTTAATAAAAAGAAAAGGGTTTGGGTTGCCACAAGTCTGGAAGAGGTCCGACTGCGATTCTGATTTTATTATTATTATTATACAATCAAATTATAAGCGTGAAATGTATGTTTGTTAAGTTGTGAGTCGTATTGACTCTGAACTTGGTATCCATTATTGAAATTTAGAATCAGTTTTCCATTTTTATACCTATCCCGACAAAGGGCCAACCAATTCACCTGATGTTAAAGTGATCACCGCCGCTCATAGACACCTAAAGTACCATCGCGACTGCTAAGTGAATTTCTTTCCACTTTAAAATGAAAGAAATATGGAAATAAAAAGTAAATATTTAATTGAATCAAATCATATATTTAACAGGTATATTAAGTCAGGAATCTCTTTTGTGTTTTTTTGATTGTCTTGGAACTGCATCAGTAGCATCGGCATCTGAAGTTTTACTTTGTTTCTTCCCTTTTTTTGCCACAATACTGGCGTCGCTTTTGCAATTTTCGTCTTTTGGTATTGAAGCTTTGTTTTTAATCTGCTGTTTGTTGGGAGTGGGCAATTTCGCATTATTCTTTGTTGGGTTCTTTGATGAAGTCTGGGGCAGGCCATCACCAATTTGCTTAGAATAATATGGTTTAGTCTTGTCAAAATTTACATAAGTGACTGACACAGGTTCTATTGGTTTTGTTTCAACCATTTCATCATCACCATCTGGTCCTAGTGTAACCCATCTGTAAAAAGACCAAAATAAATTATAAATTCTGATACTCTAAAACTGTACTGACTTTGCCATGTACATACATACATTTTCATATTAACTAATAGATTTATAACTTTTTTGAATTAGGGGGTTATTATAATAAATACTTGCCTTTCATCTAATTCACCTCTAATGTAAGGCAAAGCTCCATAGAGGTCTAATACAACAACCCGGAACATGACTTCCTGTCCCTCCTGGACACCCGATCCTATCCATTCATTGCCTGGTTCTTCTGTTGGGCGGGGTATGACCACATTGAAAACACTGTAAAATTTAATAAAGCACACTAATTTAGTAACTTTTTCTAAAATCAATATTCCCTATTTGTGTTCCTTGGTTGACCCTAGCCTGCAGTTTAACTAACAAGTCACTGACAAATTATTAACTAGATTCAACACTATGGTTATTTATTATTTAATAAAAAAACTTAGTAGGTCCTGCACATTTTCTTTTTTAACAATTAGCTGTAATTGCTGAAGATACTTAATTATTGTACAAGTATCTCATAACTCTATGCATATATGTAGCCAATTCAAAGTCAACTTGACCACAGGAAGATGGTCAAAACAAAATACAAAGTGAACTTTCCCGCACTTGACCTACACAAGAAGTTTTTTATAATTATGGGAGAAGGCTTGTGTAAAGTGGACCATCCTTCTAGTCTAGTTCTTTATAGAAATAAAGAACTAGACTAGAAGGATGTTTCATCAAAACTTCACTCACCGATGCACCAGAATCCCTAAATGGGTATTGCTTTTTTTATTGACCAGTCCTTTCAAGGTGGCTCCCACAAATGGCCGAAATATGAAGTAGTCTGCCTGTACTTGGAACTGAATGTCCGCACTGTCATTCCTAATGGCGCCCACATTGGTTAAAACACGCAAATTCTTATAACTTAGAAGAATTCCATTAAACCTGAAACAATTAGTTAAGTTTTAAAAATTGATACTTGTCGATCAAGCTACACTTAAAAAGATACAACTTGGCACGCACTCTTTATCGAACTTTCCAATTTTATAGTCCAGCAAGTTTTTAATAGATTCCTTCAGGTTTCCAAGACACCAAGGCTGCAGTGCTAGGTTTTGAGTCACTTTCTTTTCCACCACACCTGAGTTTTTATCGGCGGCTAATTTTCGCAACTCCTTTAGATCAAATTTTATGATAGTCGACATATTGACCACCGCATTTATAAATTTATAGAAACTCGTTCATTACCAAATATCAAAACAATTTTATTTTAGAAAATATGAAATATTATGTCGACATCTGACATATCTGGCGATCACATTTGTTTTTGTGTTTATTTTTAATTTTGCGTGAGCGTCTGACTTGAGAACGCGAACTTTCAGCCAACATGGCCAAGTAAGCTTGGTTGCCTTGGTTAGATAACCCGAAGCCTTGCTAAAAAGCAGTCAGAGGGGCTACTCCAAAATTCGATTTTCGAAGTTCGTTTCGTTCCGTTCCGCTCACACTAATAGTCATTAATTTGAGAGTGAAAGGGACTGTATGACACGAAGTTCGAAAATCGAATTTCGGAGTATAAGGCCAGTTCAGTATAGTTGGCACAACAGTAGTAAAGCAGAAAAAAAACTTAGTGAGTACAAACACGGTACAAACCCTTGTCTATTGTATAAAGAATAACGTTGGACTAGGCTGTATTAACTAAGTTTCCTTTGTCTTCTTCCTGAAAAAAAAAGCGGAAGTATTAAATTAACAAAAAAAAAACAAAAATGTCATTGTATAAACACAAATGTCAAAATTGACAAATTCGTGCATTTTAAGGTTATAATTCTAAGACTAGAATGAATAACTTAACTAATAAGTTATTTTTAATCAATAAATTCGTATCTATTTCATCGTGTTCGCTACGGTTAGTAAAATAATCGACGTGTAATCTAGTTTCTCAATCCAGTACAGTTTGAAACGCAATTTGCAAAAAGGAATAAATGTCTTCTTTCTTTCTTTCAATTGTTTAATAGAAATATTCCTTGTTCAAAAAATTATATTTGTAGGTAATAATATAATTATTATTTTGTTTTAGAGGATGTACAGTATTGCAGAGTCGAGGTTACTCTCGTCCAACCAGTTTTCCAGACTACTTCCAGAACCCAATATTTAGGAAAGAGGACCAGTCTAAACTCATTGAAAATGGGGAGTTAGCTAAAATATCCGCCATACCTGTGAAACCTCCAGGATCACATGAAACCTCTTCCGTTTATCATGACCCACTAGTTAAGTAAGTTACTTACTATCTTTTCATACCCTGCCAAAAAAAATGCAAAAATAAACACAGTTTTTACCCAACTGCATGGAAATTGCAAAAAGTAGGCATAATAAAATAAACGCACTTGAGTTAAAAATATGCATGAGTAAAATGTATTTTTTTTTAATTGAAAGTGTAATCATGTATTACAGAACAGTTTTTGTTTTCAGTAAAGTCATCAATCATGTCATGGAAATGGGTAAGAAGCAGCTGGCTCGTAGTCTTGTTGAAAAAGCTTTCGAAAATATAAAGAGGATACAAATTGAAAGGTATCACTTGGCTAATTCACCCGAGGCCAAAGCCAAGATTGAGCTGAGCCCAAAAGCAATATTGTACAAAGCTGTGGATAATGCCAAGCCGTTATTGCTGCTTTCACCTATTAAGAGAGGTGGCATTACATACCAGGTAAAGTATTTATTAACAAATGGTTGATATTTTATATTTTTTTACAGACTTGATTGCTGTTGCAATGCAGACTGGAATCACCCTATAAATACACATAACATTATTAACATTTCACTTGCATTTATATTTTAAACTTTCTAACAAGAAAATAAGACAACTCTAAATAAGCTGTAATTATAAGTCAGAAGTATAGTCAATCATAAAAGTACTTTACCACATTAAGGTTCAATGCCATTTGTATGGCTTAAAATCCTCAAAGCCTATTTTCAGTCACAATTCAAAATCAACATCAATTAATCAAAGTGACAATGAGGAACTGTCATAAAAAATTATTAAGAACCTTCTTGGTCGACTATCTATACCAGGGGTGGCCAACAGGTCGATCGCGATCGACTGGTCGATCGCGACTGTTAGTCCAGTCGATCGTGGCAAGGCAAAAAATATAAATACGTAGACCAGACTGCGCATCGTAATCACCAACTGCTGATTTAAGGTTTCATGAAGTATGTAATTGGTAGATCGCACAGGGTTTCATTAGTAAACAGGAGATCTTGGCTCTAATCAAGTTGGCCACACCTGATCTATACATACATGTATAAAAAAGCTGAAGAGGTTTAGTCTGTACCTGGAAGATATTTAAAAAAAAGTTGGTTGGGGATACTTAGAATTAATAACAGAACATGTTCTAACAGTTTTCAGGTTTTTTGTCTGTTTGTCTGTATATTTGCGAGTGCATCATGTGAAAACGGCTTAACAGATTGTAATGCAAACTTTACTAATCTGCCAAGAAAATCCCCAGCCAGGTACCTACCAGCCAGACCAGGCCAGGTAGGCTACTTTTTTTATCCAGGAAAATCGCATAGCTTCTGTAGGATAGCAATAAACATTTCAATTTTTACGTCGCGGGCAGAAGCTAGTATACTCATATTAATAAATTTAGCGGTAGATAAAAAAAAATATATACTACAAGCCCTGCAACTTATAAACATTCTAAATTTCAGGTTCCTGGTCCCATAACAGAGAAAAGATCTCTGTTCTTGGCAATAAAATGGCTTTTGGATGCCACAAATGAGAAAGAACGGACGGTACATTTTCCGCAAGCATTTGCATGGGAGCTACTGGATGCAGCCAACAACACAGGAAAAGTTGTGAAACGGAAACAAGATTTGCACAGGCAGTGTGAGGCCAATCGAGCTTACGCCCACTACAGGTGGCAGTGAAACTCATGATGATTTGTAGCATAACATTTGTATCAGTCATAAAATAAATTAATGTAGATTACAAAAAAATATTAATTATGGTACTGTTTATTTTTAAATTAAAGTTCTTTCCAAATTACACACTGGAATACTAGCTAAAATAATAACCAAATTTTTGGCTTTTCTAGAAAAGTATCTGATTACAATGAAAGGCTGGCACATTGCCTAACTCATAAACTACAGATTTTGGATCTAGAAAGTGAAAAACATATAGATAGATTTGAAACCTTTAAAATTGACAGATGATTATCACATGCTATTAAAACATGAGTATTCTGTTGTCTTGCATTAATTGTTATACACGGATTCCCTTTGTATTTATAACTTATATATAAACCTACAAAAAATTACAATAAACAATTTATATGGGGAGTGTGAATGGGTGCGTTGGGAGGGGAAAGACGGTTTTGGAAAAAGGTCAGGTGAAGAGTACCCGAAACTGACGAGCATGTATGAAGAGATTGATGAATGTGGATGAAGCGAAAGACGTATGTCAGGATCGTAGGAAGTGGAACGAAATAGTCTCTGCCTACCCCTGTGGGAAAGAGGCGTGACGGTATGTACGGTCAAGTGCAAAAATAAGTATCGATAGGAACTTCTCAAAAATATGTCCCACGACCTTATTACGCTGGCGTAAGAGCGTATGGTACTTATTTTTGAAACTTTGTCTAGATACATATTATTACACTTGACTGTATGTATGTAAAAACAATAAGGCTAGATTTTATGAAATTAAGGGGTACTAAACAAGGGTGGCCAAGGCCAAATTCACTGTTGCTGCTTTTCGAAAAAATGCCGATCGTTCATTGCAAAATTAATTAGACCCATAATTTTTTACTCCAAATTTTCCACCATCTTCAAATGGTTAACACACACAGAGGTGGGCTTATTCAGCTACTTGGTGGATGTCGGAGAATGGCCAGCGACGACGAGGCAGACCAAGAAGGGGATGGCGTAACGATTTGGACTCGTATATGGAGGTCTGGCCTGACATTGCGCCGGACCGGGTGTTGTGGAGGTTGACAGGAGAGGCCTTAGCCCAGCAGTAGGATAACACAATAGACTTGTTCACAAAAAAAAGCAACTATGTACTAGTGATTTCAAAATTCAGTCTCCTGATGACTAGACCAAATACGTGAAGAGGTTTTAAAAAGGATAATTACTTAATTTAATTGTGGTAATACTTGTGACGGTGGCCCGGGGGTCCGTCAACAAATATCACCGCCGGGGTTCGAACCTGGCTGGGCGAAAGTCTACTTGCTCAAAGGTCGGTCTAGGGGAGGTTAAATGCAGACAACGGGTTATTACAACGCCTTATTTATTATGATAGCAATGTGTACGCATATACAAGAAAGTCGCTCCAATACGACTAGGATACGCGTGACTCGATATAAACATAGGCTATCGACGGGATAGCTCGGTTATCGGCTGCCTGCGGCGGCAGTCTGGACCGGAGGGGTCCAAGGCTCGGGAGCTCTACGGGCTCGACGGGACGCGGGATGCACTCGGGCGCTGCGCGCGTGTTCCTACGAAAGTTCCTACGGGTAGGATAGGATTCTCGGGAACGATCCGGGGATCACAGACCGCTGCCTCGAGAGTCCTGAGGGTCCTTAATAGTGCGGGCCGGGGTTAGCCTTGCTCTCGCACAGGTTAAGGGGCTTTTGCGTTCGAATCGGGTATGAGCCGCTTGGGACGAGAAAGCAGGAGACGGGGAGAAAAGGGTTAGGGCTTAGGACACCCTTGCGTGTCTACACCGATCTAGCTAGCCGCGATTCGGTGGCCACCAAACTGCGCAACCAACTAGTCGGTTCTGTGGACGACGCAAGACTGCCTCCCCTTTCCACGCCCACAATCATGCTAAACGTGGCCTTAAGCTCTTGTTACTTTAGGCTTTGTCTGCCTCGTAAGGGATAAAGACGTGATTTATGTATGTACGAGTAGATATGTATGTACATAAAATAAAATGTCCTCACACTGCATATATTTTCCTTAAGAACATACATACATACATACATATATCACGTCTTTATCCCTTACGGGGTAGACAGAGCCTAAGGTAACAAAACCTTAAGGCCACGTTTAGCATAATTAAGGGCAAAGGGATTTATGAAATCAATGTATGACTGTAATGTATTCAGTAGGTACCTATACCTACTTAAGCACAATTACTGTTATGATAAGGTATCAAGGTTCAATAGATGAATCATTTCTGGAACTTACTGATAAATTTGAAGAGCAGATCTTGAGAATGATGTGATGAATCATCGCTCCTGTAACTGTAGTGATAAGAAACCTTCAAATTTATAAATAAGGTTTTTTTTACAAAAACATTTTTGCTGACTACATTGTCAATTAGATCCCAAATTTTAAGTCAACGTGGTTGAAAGGGGATGAAATTTTCACACAGGCTTGGTTAATCTTGCACGTGAGTAGCGGAGTAGCAAGGTAAATTTTTTGTTCATTGAAATGGACCTCCGCAAAGTAACGCCTGATTCAATGAAATACTGCCTGTCTATACTATGTTAGTGCCCACATAAAATGACCTCACAGTGCATATATTTTCCTTAAGAGCAGGGCTCTGCTAACACTGGATCTCGACGAGAGAGCGGTGAGACTGCGAGTTTTCCAAGCGCCGCTTGCGGTTCACTACCGGTTCACTAGCAGTGCGGAGGCGAGGCGATGCTGTTACGTTGCCGATTAGGTATGCCAACCCGTACCGAGTTGATAAGTGGGAGTGTGATCGTCACATAGTCAGTGGCGGATTTACAAATTTTCAAGGTATACATAGGCTGAATTTTTGCCGCCCTTGCAAAATCTGTTGCAGACTTCTTAAAATTTTTATTATGAGGTAAAAAAAAAAAAAAAAGGTCATGCCCCAAATTTGCCGCCCCCAAAATCCCAAATTTGCCGCCCCCAAAATCTGCCGCCCTAGGCTCTAGCCTTCTCAGCCTTATGGTAAATCCGCCACTGCACATAGTACCTACCTAAACACGGGTAGGTGGTAGTCAGCCGCATTTGGCTAGCGCCCGAAATAGGTTAGCCGAAGAGGGCTGATAGACTGATGTGAAGACGATGTTTGTTGACCGAAGTGGTTTGAAACAAATTCGGCGACTGCATTAGACGAACGCGTGTAATTGCTTCATAATAGGTAGGTACCATAAGGCCTTCTTCTCATTGGTTACCTACATCGCATGGCTTTCGTGATCATGTAGCAGTTTATTCGAAAAACGTGACATTGTGATATTTAAATAATATTTAGTATCCTTGTTCTTCGTAATTAGTATTGTTTTCGTGCCGTTGTACCTATACTTGCATGGACTTGCCCTTTTTCTAAAGGAAGCTAGCTGTAGCTACCTAGTTGATACATGTGCGTGTGCTGCCACTGCTGCCAGGGGCCCGAGAGTTAATAAAATGAGTCTACAAAATGAATAACAACCGGCCAAGTGTGAGTCGGACTCACGCACTGAGGGTTCCGTACAAATTCGGCAAGTAAATATAAAATCCAGTGTTAGCAGAGCCCTGCCTCCTAAGCAAAATGTAGGCAGTGTGAGGTCATTTTATATTGGTTACTTACAGAGACAGACAGACATAAAAAGTTAGATATTTAGTATTAGTAGCGGCGACAGAAATACATCATCTATGCTATGAAAATTTTAAGTGTCTAGCCTAGCTATCACGGTTCCTTAACTGAGATACAGCTTGGTGACAAACAGACAGAGAGACAGACGGACGGACAGTGGAGTCTTTTACCCTTTTGGTACAAATTCCTAACAAAAATGGATCAAGTGTAAGTACCTACCAAGTGTGAGTTTTACTTTACCAATAACACTAACTATAAACGTCAATTTTGACGTGTATTTTATAAAGATTTCATAGGTTTTCTGATAAATATATGTATACGTCAAAATCGTTGGTAATGGTTAAAGTTATTGTTAAAGTAGCTTGGTGCAACGCACACTTCAAAATTACCAGTTTTTGTTAAATTATACTCAGCGGCACAACATTTGGCCCAGTCTCCAGACAAAATTACTTGTCTACATTTTTTGCATACTTACATGTGAGGGTCAATTTTTTTCTGCTGAGTATGTTCAGTAGGTAATTAGGTAGCGTAGTGGCATCAATGACCGACTAGAACCAATAACCAGCACTTTCAGCTTTAATTCATAGCAATAAAGGTGACAAGCAGAGTGTGAGTATTGGAATAAAGGTGTCGAGCATTGGGGCGTATAAAGCTATAGTACAAAAGTAACTTATTTTACCTGTAGGAAACTGTTAGTAGATAAGCATCTGTTCCATTTTCTATTTCAAGAAACAAAGATAGGTAATATCTACTTACCTACGAGTACATGTTAGTATATTTACATAATATTATCATAAGATACTGCACAAGTGCACACTGCTTGTGATTTGATTATAATGCGTGTGCTTAGAATCACAATTAAGTAATAATTTCTTCTCTGTTGCAATAGTTTTTGGATGATCGCGTCATTCTATTTATATGTTATACTTATTTACAGGTAATAGATATCGGCTGAATATTTAAAATAATCGCCATCAATTTAATCAGTGGCTTATCATTGGCGGAATTTATCAACGTTGTACCTGCCTTTGCACTAGTAGCCATTGTACGTTTGAGTGGCGCCGTGGTACCCATGGGTGGTACTTAGCTCTGTAATACAATAGTGTTCATTTCATAAAATAGACGGGCCATTAAAAAAAAATAAAAAAAAATATAAAATTTAAAAATATTTGTGTAAATTTGTACCTATGTAAACGTGTTGTTCCTTGCTTCAAGCACATTGCCTTAAGGTAGGCACTACGTAATAATTAACAGTGAATAGGTGAAAATAAAACACGGAAAAGTGTTATCGCCTGAAATCAAGAGATCGGACAATGGTAAGTACCTAACTCAAAGTAAGTAGGTAGGTAGGTACGTAATTAATTCAAATGATAAAATAAATAAATATCGCAAGTTTTATCTTTGTCTCGTCGAGTATTTTTTAAAGCAGGTACTTAGGTAGGTACCTAATGTATTGAAAGGTTTGAACGAAGACTCAGAATCAGATCGTACAACTTTTTTAAACTAGCTATTGAAGTTTTATTTTATTACTTTCTGTTTATTCTACGTAACGATGTTTAGATAGCTACCTACCCTTTGGTTTTGATTCTTACTCAGTCAAAAACATTAAATAAAAATTAAACCAGCCCCCCCCCCCCCCACCCTCCACGCACTAATCGAATAATCAAATATTTGTTATGCTAAAAATTACATCAATTTGGAAAAGAGCAGATATTCTTCAAACTGCTGAACCGATTTTTATCAAACGTGGCTAAGAACCACCACAAGGAAACTGGCTTTCGAATGAAAAACCACATCGAAGTCTGTCCATCAGCTTGAGAGCTATGATGCCTCAGACAGACACACACACACTCACACAGACATCGACGTCAAACTTATAACACAATTCACAGCCTCCTTCTTTTTTAAAGTCGGTTAAAAGGCTGACGTAAACTTGGTCGTTGATGTGTGCATTATCTATACATAGAGGTACATAATAATCTACAAATAGATAAAGCCTAAAGGCAAAATAATAGTGACACATCCCTGCAAATGTTTGCATAGGACTTCATGAAAAGTTATTGAACTATAGAAACCGGCGAAGTGCGAGTTAAACTCGCGCTCTGAGGGTTCCGTAGGACATACCGAATCGACCAGCTTGAAATTTGATACTTTGGGTTGACTTTGGGCTACTTTATCTCGTGGAAAATTCTAGCTATTACTTATACAGTTTTATAGTTTTCATTGAATCTTTATAATTTACTAGTGAAGTAATATTGAGTAGATAACAGAACATATTCCCGAACCTGTAGGCTTATTATCTAACTCGCTCGCAATCGCCATCGTGTTCATTTTGACAGTTCATGTATGGACTGACAATTGGCATCGGAATCAGCTAGCTGTCACATTCATACAAGAGCTGTCAAAATGAACACGATGGCGATTGCGAGCGAGTTAGATAATAAGAATACAGATTGTTATCTACGCGGTATACCGAGCTAGCGTCAATTCATTTTTTGATAATATAACTCCATCGATACTATCGATGATTCCGCCAATGTCGCGGTTGAAGAAGACTATATACTTAAATGTACCTACCTAGCATCAAAGAGTTTCACTTCCATCCGTCCCAATCCGTCCTGACATGGTGACAATGAGAGCGTGAAATAACCTATCCAACAAAAGTATCATCGATATCAGTTCACATGTAACGAAATATCGACGGCTATATAAAAAATCGGCCAAAAGCGAGTCGTATTCGCCAAGTTATTATAAAATCCAGTGTTAGTAGAGCCCTACATCTAAGCAAAATTATTTACCTACAAAGACAGACAGACTTTAAAAAAAAACAGATTTTATACTTATTTTATTAGTTGTGCTATAAGAACTACCTTTAAACCAAACTTAAAATTTCTAGGTAGTTGTCCTAGTACCCCATAAGTACCCCATAGGTATTTCGAGCTCGGCAATTTGTATGGAATCACCTTTTCTAATGAGTGTATTTTTTGGTTAAGTTGACTTAGAGAGTTCATTTTTTCATAGCTCTAAGGGACAGCAGAACCCAGTATTTGGTATCAATTTAAATTTTATATCTCTACGCATTCCCGAGAAAAAGGGTCTTGACGGAGAGACAGACAGACGGACAACGAAGTTATCTTATAAGGGTTGATTTTTTCCTTTAGAAGCGCGGAACCCTAAAAAACACAGTCAATTTGAACTACTTTTTTGAGGTCAGTTAAAAACGCAAGTTGTCAAAAACTTGGTTGATGTTAAACTTTCTGAAAGCTAGAGATGCTTCCACAAAATGTCTATCTGTCAATTATATTATAGGTATAAGAACGTTTTTCTAAACAATTTATGAAATTTTCCTTTTTTTGCTTCTCTTCCCGCGCAGTTGGTAGAAGCCCATCGAGGAAATGGGCGAAAACCTTAAGAATCATGTTGTGGGCGATGCGGCTTGCAACCCATCAATATTTTGATTCCCCTTTCCACTTATACGCCCACAATCATGACTACCATACAGACAGGGTCCTGTCTATACTTCGAAATTCAAATTCGAAGTTCGTTTCGTGTCGTTCCGCTCTCATTAATAGTCACTAAATGGTTATTAATTATGAGAGTGAAAGGGACGGTATGATACGAATTTCGAATTTTGAGTAGCCGAGGATAGGACACTCCCAAACGTGATGTTTTCCATCGATAAACTGCCGGTGAAACCAACCTCATATAACTTAGTCGATGCCATCTGCCAGCAGAAGTCTTGTAAAATTCATAACACTGCGTAGTCTGCATTCATTACCAGTCATGAGCTGTCATGATTCTCTTTTTATTTCCCAAAGTAGATGGCTTCTGTAGATGATTCTCTTTCTATAAACTTTTTGCTCTGTCATCACTTGTCATTTAAACTGACTTTGGCCCAAGCCTTACGGCCGCCATTAAGGAGGAAATTGAATTGATAGTCGTGACAACGATTGTCAAATAGCAAATGGGCAATTGGGCAGGCCTGAAACAGGAAGAGTTTATTTTTTCAACTATACCAGTAGAACTGGTTCCGACAGAGATGCGTCGAATAAAGTACCTAGCTTATTTTACGCAAATATAAGCCTTTTTCAGTAGGTACCTAAGATAATGGATTTGTGGAACTCATGCTTCAATCTTTAGACAAAGAAGAGAATGCAAATCAATCTTCAAAATGTAAAGTTGAATGAGAATGTAAAGAATGGTAATGTTTCATTTATATTTCGCATTCGATTTTGTAATTACCTTAGGAACCTACCTAGTTTTTAATTGATTTGCCACTACCGTCCCCTATATATAGGTAGATCAAGCCCACCTTGTTTTTGAAGCCCAGATTTCAACATAAATTTTTCGGACAAGTAGGTAATATTCCCTTTGAGTGATTATAGTACATTATGATACAAGTGTGCTATGTTGGTAATTACACACGAGGCGTATTGTAAGAGAGCCGAGATTTGTAATAACCAAAGCACACGCGTCGCATACGACGTTTTTCAACACATTTGCGAGGAAAAATAAATAAAATTTAGTTAATAAAAGGACTTTAAGAACTTTAGTTTACCTTTGTTACCAGACATTGCTTACCTGGAGCTGCTTTAGAACTTCTTTATCATTTGGTACCTAATTAACACCTTGGATTTCTTACTGATATAACTGTCCGAACATTGTCCGAACATATTTTAGTATTTCCAGCGACGGACACTACATTTCTTTATTACTTGAACTAGTAATTTTTAAAGTAATACTAGCTGTTGCCCGCGGCTTCGCTCCCGTTTTTTTTTTTCTAAATTTCAATATGAAAAATAGATGTTGGCCGATTCTCAGACCTACTGAATACGCATATAAAATTTGGTAAGAATCGGTCAAGCCGTTTCGGAGGAGTATGGCAACTAAAACTGTGACACGAGAATTTTATATATTAGAAAATAACAAAGCCTGAATCAACAATATCAGTGAAAAATGGCGGCAGATATTATTTCTCCGCGCCAATCCGCACGCAGCACTCGCGCATGCGCGCTGTGCACTTAGCACGCGCGTGACGAAGACACTGACAACTGGCTGCTAAGCAGCCTAATATTAAAATTATAATAAAATAATTAATCAATGTCTTAAATATGCAAATTATGGTCCCTTTTTAGATAAAAATGAATAATTTGTCGAAATTAAATGTTTATTTATCATCTTTAAACTAAAATAGTTTAATATTCACGAAAATATTCCTTGTTCCTATTGATACTGAACCGTTTGCTGAGATTAAAAAAAAGTTTATATTACCGCACTCGTGCGGTAATATTATTACAACACTTGTGCGTAATAAGCTGTATTATGAGTTTAAATGCGGTGCAATAAGATTCAATTTACGAGCAACTGTGTTGAAAAATAAACTTTACGTCACTTCGGGCCGTAAGTAGCAATTTATAGCTCGCTACGAGAGCCAAAATTTCCACTTCCTAGCCAGGGTAAGAAATAAAATTGTGTTATCACCTCCGGCGGTGATAAAAAAAACCTCAGGCGCGCATGTTCATCGCCATCGCCTTTGGCTCGTGCGACAAGTTCCAGCGATCTGAGACATTCTTTATTTCACCACCCTCGCAATGGAATGTGCTAAAAGTACGTAGTCTTGAAAGCACTGAGTTCCATAGATATATCAGGCATATACCTTACAAGCCTTCACTTTTGGGTGAAAACTTGTAGGTATGTAGGTATAATGTTGCCGAGAAGCTGCAAAGTTGGAAGTTTGCCGAAACGCTGTTTAACAATATTAAACATAATTACAAGTAAACTGAATAGATTGAAATTTTATCAATAATCACTGATAAAAAAAAATATTAAAATTTAATCCGCCATCCTACCTGCGTCTTTCAAAATCACGCGCTGCATGGCAGGTAAATGACGAAACTAAAAGCTTCACACGTGACCCTTTAATTACACACCACCTTCACCAGGGCCGTTTTTACGGTTCCGTAGTCAGTAGAAATCAGTAATTTGGCATGGGTGTACATTATTAACTACGCCGACAAAGTGGAAAAATAAAATCTTGAATATTTTTTTAAAGGGACCTAAGTACGGTCAAGTGCAAAAATAAGTATCGATACGAACTTCTCAGAAATATGTCCCACGACCTTATTACGCCGGTGTAAGAGTGTATGGTACTTATTTTTGAAACTTTGACTAGATACATACCTATTATTACACTTGAGTGTACCTTCCGTCCGTATACGTAAAGTAGGGATGATTTTTCCCCCGTTTTTCCCATAGTGTGGAATGTCGTTGGTAGGTCTTTCAAAAATATTGTGAGCGTGAAAAAAACATTTTTTGATTCTGGGATTCGTTTGTGAAATATTAAGCTTTAAAGTTCTGGTTTTCGTTAGAGTCAGTGTCTCTCCCCTTGCCAGCTAAACGGTTGTATTTTGGATAGGTGAAAAAATATATGATAGGAATATTAATGAAGTTAAAAGAAAAACTATCACAGCTAGGTTGGCTTTTCAATTAAAGGAGTAATAGTCGACCAACCTATAAAATGTGCTTGAAACCGTGAATAACCTACCGAAAAAAAAAAAATATGTTAATAATGTCCACATAATGGTGATAGGCAACTACGGAACCCTACAATGTTGTTAATCTATCAAAACGTAACGTATTTGGGGGCCTATTGGAGAGTCATTATAAGTAAATTCCTAATGAAAAACGCGTAAACATTTTAGATTTATCAAATTTTCATAATAAAGTACCTAATGCTTGGGAGCCCTGGGCATCGGTATTTAGAGCCCTCTTATATGGCAAAGACTGTAATAACCTTACTAAGACTCGTAGGTACTAGATGAAACTTTCTGTTACTTACAAATAAAATTGTTTACTATTTCTGCCCAGGGTGTCGGCCTGAACGCTAATAATCCTCTCTCCCTTTACGGCCTTCCTGGCAGAGGGGAACCGTAACATGAGCACACGAAGAGGTTATCTAGTTTAGTTAGAAGTTTAGAAATCGTATCCTCAATAAGAAACTCTAGTTGGTGTCTGCTGGCAATATAGTACACCGCCAGTTTCTTAAACGTTCTAGGCATTTCATGTTCCTGGTGAAATAATTTTGAATCGATTAAGTACACATTGTCGTTGCCAGTTTTCGCACACTACTTACAGATTTGCTTGTACTGGACTACCTAATTGTTAAACTAAACTATTCGTACACCTTTGAACCTTTCTTTTATAACATTAATGTTTTGATGTTTTCTGTATTATTCAAAATCCGTCGCGTAGTTTAAAGATCTGAGCGTACATACATACAGATGGAGTAGACTCTGCATCGTAGAGTGACTTTGTTAAGTGTACATATAAATTACTAACTAAAGACTGACATAGGTACCTACTGCGTCAATTTAACGAATGAGTCAAAATACTCAAAATCTAATGAACAGTGAGTCACCAAAGTACCGAGCCGCTTTCAGATAAACTGTGAAGGTCACGCGAATTTTACGTTTTTATTTCAATATGCATCGTAAACGGGAGCGACTTTGCCTATCCATAATATTTAAGTACAGTCGCGGGCATAAATATTGATACTAGCCATTGCGTCAAATATAGGCATCACCGACCTTATTGTTTGTGGCATAAGGTGTATAGATGTTTTCGACGTCTCGGTAACGCACATATATTTTTGCCCTTGACTGTACATTGCGCCAAGTTAAAACATGCTCTAGACTAGAACAAAGAATTTTAGTGTAACGTCATGGGAACAATGAATCCAAAAAATGCGAGTATTATTTTTGTGTTGTATACTTTGCCGTAATTAAGTAATTGTAAACGAACGTAAACTCTCACTGGTTTATGGTGCCTAACAAGGAAAGTCAAGGGCGTGCGCTACGAGTTCCAGCTGCATAGCTATATGCTACATGCGTACGTAGTTGACGCACGAATTTATCATTTTGGTAGGTACGAATATTACATATATTGCTCGTTATCAATATCTAATGATAAGTAAGGTAGGTAGTTAAATCTTCTTTTATTCTTCGTCAGCGTACGTAAACACTGAGTCATGTCATTAGTTTCTTTAGTTTGGCGAATTCATGTGTTTAATCAATGGCGTTAAACTAAAATACGTTCGAGGGAAAAAGGGTTGATCATGTATGATGTCAGTTATAATGTTAAGGACAGTCCTTAGAAAAACACTTGTCTTACTTCATTCCCACGTCATTCGACAAGCCCCTGGCGTCGATAGCTTCATACTCAAATAAATCATGTTTCCGCGTTTGTAATAACGAGTAAGATAAAGAGATAACAACACCCTCATATCAATATGGATTTTTGCCAGATAAGAAGCTCTGGCCCATAATACTGAGTGGCAGTATAATTTCGTTTTCCTAATGTTACAGATGCAGTAGTTAATGCAGGTTTTATATTTGTAAAATCCGCAATAGCTTCAAAAATAGCAAAATACTTAGATGCTTTTTTTGGCATTATGCGGGATTTTTGTGCGTATCGTTCTGGACTTGTGTGATGGTGGGTGGATGAGATGCGAGATCAATACAATCCCAGATTAGCGTGATCAAAAACTCGCTTCTCTACCTTCAATGCTTACGTGTAGGTTATATGAATCAAAATTTCAGTGCGCGATGAGGGCGCGTGATGGGGCGAGGACAACCGGTGCCGGCACCAAGTTCCGGCTGCTGATGTGGAAGAACTTCCTGCAGCAATGGCGGCACCGCATTCAGACCTTCGCCGAAGTGATACTGCCCGTCGCGACAATGGCCCTGGTGCTCATCCTCCGTGCAGAGATCGAACCGGTCTCGCGAGCCGTGTCCACTTACCCAGTGATACCGGCAGGCACACTCAATTACTCATTACCTGTCATGTGAGTAATATTGTTCCGACATTATTAAACATGTTTTCTACGGGATGTACCTACAGAATGTAATTTCCTTTCATGAGCTCCCGGTATTTCTACCGGTCATCATGATGCATGAACACTGCCATCTTGTACTCGTGTATGTTGTCAAGCTATGTTGTATTGTAAATATTTATGTAATTTTTTAAACTCCTTTGTTTTCAGAGGAGGAATGAACGTGACTCGGCTTTCGATAGCATATTCACCAGAAAGTCCAGTTTTGGACGATGTGATACGAAGCGCGGTGACCACTCTAATTACGACAAACCTTAGAAGCCTTTTATCTGTAATTTTAGAGCGATTCCCAGAGTTTGATTTTCCAGACCTACCTGACATACCAGGGCTTCCAGAACTTCCAGAGATACCTGATTCCATAAATGGAACACTTATTGTAGATTTAATTAAACGTTTTATAAGAGTGCAAGCATATAATAGTAGTCAAAGTTTGAGTAGTATTTATTCAACAGAAGAAATTACTAGAGAAGTTATTGCTGCCATAGAATTTAGCGACGATCTATACGGTATGTTAACAAGAAGGTCATAATATAATTCTATGAGTCTGTTATGTGTATAATTGTGTATAAGTGTATAATTTAATTTACCTGTTCACAGGTGCTACGGAGTTGACCGGCGACCTACGGTATTCACTGAGATTTCCTGAAAGACCAAGACAAAATTCATTTTACGGTCAGGGGGGGCAATCATGGCGCACTGATTTAATATTTCCATATTTCGAAACACCTGGACCTAGATTTCCTTTCTCATGGGAAGGTGGCAACGATCCTGGTAAATAACAAATTTGTTATTTGTGTAAATTTGTAGAAGATAGTTATTTGGTTTAGGTTTATAGCTTTTGTATACTATTACAGGGTACGTCAACGAAATGTTCATAGCGATTCAGCACGTGGTCTCCATGGAACTTATTTCGCACCTCACTGGCGAAAGCATGCGTGACTTTAGTGTGAACATACAGAGGTTTCCACATCCATCGTATATGGAGGATTTCGCGGTTGAAGCTCTACAATTTTTATTTCCCATGTTCATAATGCTCAGCTTCAGCTACACCGCCGTCAATATAGTGCGAGCCGTTACCGTTGAAAAGGAATTGCAGCTTAAGGTTGGGGTCGCTTCATAAACTTCCTTTCCTGTCATTTAACACTTTTTATTAAGTTCACCGGACTAACTGACAATAATGTAAACGAACCACACAAGTCGATTTTTACCCACCCAATAGTACAGTTGCGTATTTCGTTATATAATGTGAACTCAGACAACAAATGAATAAAATGGATAGAAGTAGTAATACAGTTAGTGAGATAATAATTCATAGAAACGGCTAACTGCTAAAAGGTCAGTTTACATTGTTTACAATTTCTAAATATCTGTGCAGACTATTAAATATTTACTATCAGTTGCCCGCGGCGTTTAATATAGATATAGCTTAACCTCCTGAGTAATAATGTAATGATGTACTAATTGGCATTGTTCATTTTTTTTAGTATGCTCCAATTCGAAAACCATTTCGAGGAAAACCATCAATTATCCGATTTATCTTGTCCGATTTCAAAAATACTTTATGATTGCAGATATTTTTGTAAAAGTACTTTGAACCTTTGTTTGACCGAACGACCGGGTTTTTAGACAGAATCCAGCATCGAATGTTTGCCACAAAAATGAAAAAAAAAGTTCGGCTATGGCAACTGACACGTGTCACTGTCAAATCTAACAAAACCATAGACAAAGCCGTTTCTTTTTATAGCCAGCCGAACGAAGGCGATTGGGATTCTGTCTAAATTCACGAATTATCAAACAGCGAAAAAATATTTATTATTAATTAACAAAGCTACGTAAAAGCATAATATTCAAATTAGTTGCTTGAAATAGTCCATTTTATCAAATAAAGGTGTTAAAAGCACAGCTTAAAAAAATGAACAATGCCAATTGTTGGTGTATTTTAGGAAACAATGAAAATAATGGGACTACCGACGTGGCTTCACTGGACGGCGTGGTTCTGCAAGCAGTTCATATACCTTTTGATTATAGCTAGTCTGATTATTATTCTTGTGAAGGTATGTTGATTTACTTTATAAATCTTTATAGATCCATAAATTTTCCCCTCTAAAAACCGTTGATACCAAAGTCAATAGAGTACTTCCCACTGACGTAGAAAAATGAAACTATAGATAGTAGGTAATAATAAGTAAGACAACAGCAACTTGAGCACAAAATAGGTAAAGGAAAAATCTGGATATCATGCACTAATTTCCATTTTTGATGAACGAGAGTAACGGATTATTTTCACCGACCTTTTGCTAACTTTTACTGCGTACGGAAATGCCGTAAAGTATTGATGGTGAGTCGTTCGCGTGCGAGCCCGACTCGCACTTGACAGGCTTTTTTCAGACATACCGGATAGCCACTTTGATGTTTTATTTGCCTTTGTAAAACACAGGCAAAAATAAGCATTTTGCTATTACTGGTTTGTAAATTTGCACCCTAAAATTCTTATGCGAGTGAGCTTTAGAGGTAGTTTGGTAAACGAGCGTTTTCTGAAAAAAACGTCCACATGAACACTTTTTCTTGTATGAGAATCGATAGGATAAACGATTCTGAGTAAGAAAAACCCAAAATATTTAAATTCTGGAAAAAATGTTAATGTGGATTTTTTTTTGGAACAGGCTCAAACACGTTTCTGCATACGTGTTAAAGTATGCATGGGAATGAATGCGTGTTTATATAGTCAGGATAAAATAATAAAGATAAATATTTGAAAACTATGAAAAATGATGAAAGCTTTTGGCAAATAATGATAAGAAATAATTCAATTAAATAATAGTCGTCGTGAATTACAAAAGCCATAACTGAAACTGAAAATGCGTCACGGATTCGACAATATTAATGTGACTTTCAACATGAACCTACCGTGAGACTCAATCATAATTACACATAAACGGATAACTCACGTATAAAAAGTCGAGTCCCCTACATTTGACAGTAATAAAAATGACGATGAAAACGAGGATAGTAGTTGTGCGCCGCTGTCAGTTGCGTCGAGCAGCCGCGCGAACAGAGCGCTGGCGCGCAGTGTTCGTTTTGCTGCCGCCGGGGCGAGCGCTCCAGGAAGAAGGACTACGAAATAGTCCGAAACATGTCGAGCATCACTCGACTTTTTATACGTCAGTTATTCGTTTATGTGTAATTAATATTAATGTGCTTAAAATTAGAAAATCATAATGGCTTTCTTAAATGGAATATTGAGTATTGTTATCTTAGTAGTTACCTATTGCTGCTAAGGTCGCATGCGTCGCTGTCGTTATGTATTACATACTAAATGTAACTATTATGATTATTTCGTTTTAGGTGAGTTGGTTTTCGAATGAAGAAGGATTTAGTGACTACGCTGTGTTCACCCACACCCCGTGGACAATTCTTTTATTCTTCCTACTTCTTTACTTAGCATGTACGATATTCTTCTGTTTCATGATCAGCGGTTTCTTTTCTAAAGGTAAGAAAGTAACAAGTATTACTGTCATTTTTTTTATTTTTTAATACAAGCTATTTTTTTCTAATAAAAATACTAGACACACTAACCCCAAGCCCCAAGACCCAACAGTGACCCAAGCGAAAATCTGGCAAAAGAGAGAAAGAGAAAAACGAAAAACATTTATGTACACACATTCGAAACACGTACATATTACGTACGTACATGTATAATACGAAGAAATACAATATACTTAAGAATAGTACCGACATGGTGTAAATTGGGCCCCACTGAAAGTAGTATCCAAAGATATTTTTAAGATCCACATTAACTAGTACCTACCTTGTCCGGATTCCAAGAAGAACAGAGCTTATATCCTGGGTCAACATCGTGTACATACTTTTCCTATTTTCTTTTTGAGTGTCAGTAATTATGAATGAAAAACATTAACAAGGGCCCTAATGTTTGTGAATGCAGCTAGCACGGCGGCGCTGTTCTCCGGTGTGATCTGGTTCCTGTCCTACGTCCCGGCGACGCTACTGGCGATGGACGTGGAGGTGTCCGCCGGTGTTCAAGCCTTCACCTGCCTCAGCATCAACACCGCCATGTCCTTTGGCTTCCAGCTGCTGCTTGCTAAGGAGAGTACTGGAGGTAAGGGTTTCTCCACATGATTGACTCTACTAGGTTGCTACAATTGCCACGACGATCTTGCTTTGTTTGTATTCCGAGCACACAAGAGCTCTATTTAGGCACCAGCACGTCTAGCACGAGAGCGTACAAGAGTCGCGTCGCGCGCGAGATAGATTGCCCGTCCTTTTCTTACTGTACCAACAAGAAAGAGACTGGTAGTCCAACTCGCGCGCGACGCAACTTTCGTGCGCTCTCGTGCTAGCGGGGCTGCATTTGAATCAGTATCTACTTTATGGCGCTTGCATAGCTGCAGAAATTCCTCACGGGCAACATGATAGCCTTTAGAAAACGAGTTCATAAACATACATATATATAAATTACGTCTTTATCCCTTATGGGGTAGACAGAGCCTAAAGTAACAAGACCTAAAGACCACGTTTAGCATGATTGTGGGCGTATGGAGGGAAAGGGGAATCAAAACAGTGATGGGTTGCTAAGTCACATCGCGCCTATATATAACATGATCCCAAAGATTTTTGCCCAATCCCTCGATGGGCTTTTAACAACTGCGCGGGAAGAGAAGCAACTGCTACATTCTATGTTTTTTCTTTGCTCCCAGATCAGCATGGGAGAAAAATGGTTCATAAAATCATTAACAAAATTGTAAAGTATGCAGGAGTAAGCTTAAAGAGCGTGACTTTTTCTTTGTGTAACGTTTTCCTAATCTCGACATTTTCGACTCTTTGTAATTAACATTTAGGTACGTTGATATATTAATTGATAATAACGTAGGTATTTTTATATTTATTGGATCTGCTTTGATAATCACTATCACTACATAGTATAAAACAAAGTCCCTATGTCCCTATGTATGCTTATATCTTGAAAACTACACAACGGATTTTGATGCGGTTTTTTTTAATAGATAGAGTGATTCCAGAGGAAGGTTTTTATGTATAATTCTACGCAGACGAAGTCGCGGGCAGAAGCTAGTAATTATATATATTTATCTTTTTTGTAAAAAGAGTAAAAATATTCTTGTGTTTCACTTCGGATTATTTGGATTACGACCTATAGTAATCTCATAGTCAGTGAATAAATATTAGTTGGACCCTTCTCATGCACTATGGTCGCGGGTAGTTATTGTACGCGTGTGTGTACCACAGGGGCGACTGAAACACGGCGTCTGTGTGCCTAGACTTAAGTCTGAGGCGCAGGTATATATGCTGAGTCGTTTACCTTTTTGATAGTTTGTTGCATTTTTAAATTGTACCTAATTAAAGCAAACTATTGAATAAATCTCTTTTATTTTATTTCAATTTTTGTATATTATAAGTGCCGCGTACCTACCCGATAATATCTGCTGCTACTACGGATTTCTAGTTCTATGCCCGACTTGTTTCTGCCTGCGACTTCGTCCGCGTAGAATTAGATAGACTAAAAAACTGATGTTCATAGTATATTCTGCAATAATTATTTACGTCGCGACTCTAGGCAGCTACGACCTTTGACATGTTTATCGCTCTCCCGCGGGAACTATGCAATTTTTCGGGATAAAAAATAGCATTTGTGTTAATCTAGGGCACCAGCTATCTCCGTTCCAAATTTTATCCAAATCCGTCGTTTCAGCGTGAAGAAGGAACAAACATACACACTCACATCGTCACATACTTTCACATTTATATTATTACTAGCTGTTGCCCGCGGCTTCGCTTCCGTTTTTTTTTCTTCTAAATTTCAATATGAAAAATAGATAGTAGCCGATTCTCAGACCTACTGAATACGCATATAAAATTTGGTAAGAATCGGTAAAGCCGTTTCGGATGAGTACGGTAGATAACATTGTGACATGGATATTTTATATATAAGAGATTAGGATAGTCGCTACTTTATTTTTCCTCCTTACTTATATCGCTTGGCGGCTGCGCAATGAACAGAGAAAACTCAGAAAACATTCGCCACGCTACCGTTTGCATGTAAACCGACTGGTACACAGACCTATTAGGTAGTTTCACCGACATTGCATCACCCAAGCCCTTTTTACCTAAAGGGTCAAAATCTCGCTCACGCGTCTTGGCTAAGGAAGCTGACTGTATGGATAATTAAAGTTGAGATATTTTGTACGTCAGGTATGCAATGGGGCCAGTTCATGGAGTCGCCGTCCCCGGACTCGAACCGCTTCTCGTTCGGGCACGTGGTGATCATGCTGGCGGTGGACTGCGTGCTGTACATGCTGGTCGCGCTGTACCTGGAGCAGGTGCTGCCGGGGCCGTACGGCGCGCCCAAGCCCTGGTACTTCTTCGTGCAGAAGAGCTACTGGTTTCCGAACAGCAAAGTTGTGCCAGGTTAGTCATCGGAAAATTATGTTGGTATATACTTAATTACTTACTCAAGTATTAGTCAAAATATTAAAAACTTTTATTAGCCAAATACAAATATTATTTTATCCTAGGATAAAATAATAATTAAATACTCAAATAAAAAATAATAATTAAATATGTATGTATAATCTAGGATAACGATATTTTCAACAGTTTCTTACGGAGATAAATTTAGTAGGTATACTTTTTAGGAAAAATGTGACTAAGCCGCAATTTCATGCATGCATTTCATTGCTGACATAGTGTGACCGACATGATCTAAGGCCTGAATGGCTGTATACCTACGTACACTAAATCCGCTACTAATGCTACCATATCGCCGACGTGAATTGGTGGGTCGACGTTTTCTTGAATTCTGTGCCAGATAGGAGTATGGCACTCTGAGAGAGATTCGGTCACAAACCTACCGTCCTGGTACCTAGTGGACTGTAATCAAACTCCTTGACTCCCATAGATATTATCTGTATGAAATGAATACGATAAAGCCACTCAGGCTTTGTAATTAATTGTGTTCATTCGCATGTATAACTTGACCTGTTATACAATATTCGTTAGTTTCTTGCGACGCATTCTTCTTGGCAATGATGATCTTTCCGAATGCGCTGGTAGTTTCAAAAAAGACATGTATAAGAGCCCTTGGAGGCCAATTTGCCAAAATAAATTTACAATTTTGAATTTTGTGAATATAAACTGTTGTCGTCTTTAATACCATAGGTAATGATATTTTATACACAAGCTACGGCGGAAAACGTTTTCTTCATTAGGTATTTGTTTTGATTGTTACTATTATGGGGTCGTGAATTATAATCAAGTGAGGCTCGAAAGGCGCTTTGAGTGTTCGTTGTTGTGGACTTGACAGGCAACAATAACACCCAGCGCCGAGACAACCTCACGGTTACAGCTTGATTTTTTTTAAAAGATGTTGATAGCTACCCAATATAATTTTAGTATACACGGGATTTTATGCAGGGGTGCGGGTGTTAGTTTGAAACCTCACGATATATAACCAGGAGGAAGAGGGTATTAAAAAGTTCATAAAAAAACATCATGCGACTAACTATTGCACGTGATTCGACGGTGACGTAAGGACCGGAGATCCGCGTGCTTTTTGTATTTCGCACTTCTTTAGTTTACAAGTACTGACAAAAACAAAATAAATAATGATAAGCAGTTATTAATCTCAAAGCGATTGCGTTTAATTAAAACCGTTATCCTCGAATTTTATCAACCACTTTAACCACTTATCAATTGCATGTAAGATGATTCATTTCACTCAAACATCTGGCAAACGGATCTAGATACGGCTTGCTTCAGGACGTTATCTTTGAACGCGATAAGTAACAACTCGTGCTTAGCTAATCATACGAGTGTAAATTGAAAATGAAAACTGATGATGACAGCTTCATTATTAATGGTGCAGAGCCTACTGTGATAACCGCAATCACTTCTTGGCATTTTTCATCTAATTACCGTACCTACCTAGTCTTTTTTTTTGCGTTGATGTGACCAAATATCTTTTGAATATGGAAAATTATAAGCTAATGCTAAACTATTAATATTTCAAAACGGCGTTAGAATTGACAAAATAGTTGTTTCACAAGACATTTTTCTGAAAAAAAAACAAAAGCTGGGAGTTATCTATAAAGCTAAATCCTTCTAAAGCCTTTAGATAAAGTTATACACTGATTGAAAAAAATATTTGCACTCGTATTTGATCATATTTAGACGTAGTTAATAGGTTAGGTAGGTAATAGCCCGTGCACGCAAATACTCCTCCTTTTTTGAAGTCGGTTAATAACAAAATAACTGTTACGGAATTTCAGTTTCCTAATGCCTTTTTAAAAACTATAACGTAAATAAAGTTAATTTCTTAGTTTTAAGTACCTACCTACCTAATGCTTACCTTGAGGAATAAAAAAATCTATCTTACATTTTCTTATTTCCAGTTGAAATCGAAAACGATACTACTCAAGATATCATCTTGGAAAAAGATCCCATTGCTCACGCAATTGGAGTAAAAATGACGGTAAGCAATTCTCCTACGCAACTTTTTAAACTTACGAGTACTTGAGTTGCTTTAAGTGTAGGTAACAATACAAAATCGTTTTACTTTGCAGAATCTGACGAAAGTATATGGTGCAAACGTAGCTGTCAATAATTTGTCTCTGAACATTTATGATGATCAGATCACTGTTTTGCTCGGACACAATGGAGCCGGAAAATCCACTACGATATCCATGCTCACAGGTTTGTGCAAGCTTTACTTAACAATAGTACATACTGGTTGTGTTACCGCCTGGAAAGGATAAAATATGTGCTATGGTCTCGATTGGGAACAATCTAAAAACAACAAGAATTTTTATCCTGTGTTAGGTAACGTGAAGGTGAGCAGCGGCTCGGTGTGGCTGGCGGGATACGACGTAGCGCAGCAGACGGCGGCGGCGCGCGCGCACCTCGGCTTCTGCCCGCAGCACAACGTGCTGTTCAATGACCTCACCGTACGGGAACACCTCGAGTTCTTCTCGCGGCTCAAGGGTCTGCGCGGGCAGGAGTTGAAGGATGACATAGACATGCTCATAACCAAGTTAGAGCTGGATGAAAAGGTAACATAATATGTGAATAATTATACTGTCATTGCGTGGAGCGGCCCAAATTCTTTGCGATTTACTGCTCACGGAGTTTGGTAACATTTTGTTTCATTTGATTTGGTTCTGTACGTCTAGCAAGATTTGTGGTAGAAAAAGGAGACATTACAAATTAACAAGAAAAATCAATCGACCACAATCCATACTACGCAACAGATTTACTTAATGCGATTTTTATCAATAGATAGTGATTCAAGAAGGTGTATACTTATCTAGGTATGTATGTATGTAAACTTAATTATTGCACTTAAAAATTTAAAAAATACAGAAATATAGAGAAAATTGTACAAAGGCGAACTTATCCCTAAGATGGGATCTCTTCCAGCTAACACTTATATTTTTAATACTTAACTTGTGCGAAGCCTGGGTATTATAGTATAGTAGTATAGTATATAACCTAGTATCTACTTATGTCATAGATTATTTATCTTTACGAGTACCTAAGTTGTTATAACATGATCTTATTCAGCCGCGTAACGCACGATAACGAACAACTGTGAAAATCTGGATATCGATATCATGACCATCGGAATGCTTAGCCCTTCCGGTTATTGGTTTCACTTAAATATTAACGTTATCTTTGTAAATGTTGTTAAACAAGTGGCGCGAGTTCTTAATGTAGAGTCATTCGGGTCAAGTGTGCGCACTTAAGGATTTGAACCCGTTTCAAAAATAAACAATAAGGAATAATAGACTATCCGCGCACACTTGCCCCGGACTGACATTTTTGGTAGTTACCCATAAAACTTCACTCATACTAAACATAACTTCAAATGATGTACAGAATAGTAAACTTAAATAAATCTAACATAAAAAAAAATATTTACTCCGTGGTTATATTAAGTTCGATGTGACAATCTTCGTCAAGATAAAAAAAAGTTATAGTTCAAGCGCTGAATTCTATTTATTTTTATTTAAAATCAAATGGACGACACGATTTCGCTACTTTGTAGAAAAAATAAGTCCTTGTTATCGTACCTTTCAATTCCCTATGCATATC
This sequence comes from Pandemis corylana, assembly GCA_949127965.1. Classification (NCBI taxonomy): domain Eukaryota; kingdom Metazoa; phylum Arthropoda; class Insecta; order Lepidoptera; family Tortricidae; genus Pandemis; species Pandemis corylana. The sequence goes on from OX421857.1 coordinate 8,379,976, forward strand.
ACAACTTGTCCTTCTGCCCTTTCTAGATAATAAGGGTGCGCACACTTACCCACTGCGCACGGTTACCCCTAATGACTCTACACTGGCGGAAATCGGCATTAAAAAACGATACATATAATTTATAATACCTACAGATTTTATTGTTATTTTCTCCATAAAAATAAAAAGTCAAAAAGCCTCAGTTTTTGGTGCTTCGTCATTTTTGAAACGACACAATCATGACTCTACATTTTGTTTCGACGCCGCCAATGTGCTATTTTTGAGTTACTAAATACTGATAAGATATTAAAATCTAATGAATATCAAGGTTCTTAAATATTTTATCCAATATTTATCTCAACTGTCATTGATAAAAAATTAAACTAATAATATTGAGTTTCAGGCCTCGTGTGGATAGGTACTGTAGAAAGGGGGCAAACAGAATTATGTATGTTTATACTTAAAAGATCCAAGAATGTGTATTGTATCCATTGATGATGTTGTCATTGTTTGTTACATATAAATACTAGTAGATATATGACTGAATTCAGTTTTAATTAAGTGTGCCAAATTCATGTAGTACACAACTAAAATTACTCCAAATTTACTAAATGTTCTAAAATAAAGAACAGTGAAAGTTTTTTCATTTTCCTTTTTTCACTATTACCGACAACCAGTATTCGGCACCTAGAATGAATGAGTGAACACGTCATTTCCGTTCCGACATACCGTGTATAATAATTTGTAGCGAATCGTGTACACTTCTTTATATACCTAATACATACTTATCAGTATCTGTGTTTTGTGAACTAGCGTGACTACGAAGCGGGCGGCCTATCCGGTGGGCAGAAGCGGCGGCTGTCGGTGGGCATCGCGCTGAGCGGGGCGCCGCGCGTGGTGCTGCTGGACGAGCCCACCTCCGGCATGGACCCCGCCTCGCGCCGCGCGCTCTGGGACCTGCTGCAGCGGGAGAAGTCCGGTACGTCCGCCGCACTCCAACAGCTGCCCGAGGTGGCGTGCTGGCATTGCTCTACACTTGGCCCAGACAATGACTGTCTGTACTTACACAAACACTCTACAGGTCGCTCCATGATCCTCACGACGCACTTTATGGACGAGGCGGACATCCTCGGCGATCGTGTGGCCATCATGGCCAGCGGGCGGCTGCAGTGCGTCGGATCGCCCTACTTCCTCAAGCGGCACTACGGCGTCGGCTACACGCTCGTAGTGGTCAAGAGGCACGGGTTCCAGTACGAGGCTTGCACGGAAATTATCAATAAATACATACCGGGAATACAAATTAAGGAAGACCGCGGTAAGTGCTAACAGTACCTATGTACATATATTGAAACCTAGCGCCACAAGTATTTCAGACAAACTTTTTTTTTTTTTACTACGGACTGACCAGTGATTGACCTCTATCTCACTTGGTGGAAGGTGCAGGTCTACTTGAAAACTTACTTACTTAGTTGATTAGGAACATCGTGACTTTTCTTCTATCGCAAAAAATCGATGCAGTTGAGTTGTCGGATTGTTGAGAGTTGTCGGATGTCGGATCCCGATTTTAATCGGGCGTCGGCGCTTCTGTTCGCTCTGGTCGGCAGTCGGCCACGACCGCAGCTGGTGCCAATTTTTGACAATTAACGTTTTGTACACGATGGACGACGACGAAGCTTTTGTATTATTTGCGTGACGACTTTAAGTTTTTCAATTATTTTAGAATGTGCGGCCCGGGTGGGGTCGGCCCGACATCCGACAAATGTGAACAGCGCCATATTTATTCATAGGTATGCGAGCGAGATTCGACACGACATTTGGGCTGGCAAAACATACGATATTTTTTGTCGGATCCGACACAAAATCGTTGTCGGACGAGTGTGAATAGTTTCATATAAAATGTTGTCACTGGAACATCCGATTAAAATCCGAGTCCGACAGCCGACAAGTGGGAACCGGCTCTTAGTTAGCTATGTTATTTAGTATCAATGAATCTGATCAAAAGGTTTTTAATTGACTTCGTTAGTACTTTATCTAGTAGGAAGAAGATCTACTACAGAACAGTACGATGACTTCACGGGGTTTTTTTATTCCAGGTACCGAAATAACGTACGGGCTGACTAATGAGCAGGCTCATTTATTTGAAGCAATGTTGACCGAGCTGGAGAGCAACGTAGATAACATTAAGTTCCAGAACTATGGTCTAACGGCGACGACACTTGAAGATGTTTTTATGTCGTGAGTACAATAGCACTTAACTGACATATTTACCGTAGCGAGCGTAAACAGGTACTTGTAGTATTGAAACGACTTAGGTATGATTAGTATTAATATAACACTTACCTACGATTGTGGCTAGTGCATATGCACTGAAATGAGTGTTAGCCATGACTTGAGTAGATATTGCAAATAATTAGTTCCACAAACAAGGTTGTAATAATAATAATCTTTATTTATCTCAAGTGGCACATTGACTTATTATAATTTTTTTGTGTCATAATGACATTATGGTTATAGTATTTATGTAGATACTATTTTAATGTACAAAAGTACCTACTCAAATAAATTAATTTCGTAGTGCTATGAGTATATACACCATGAATAAGAAATATAAAACCAATAAGCTTTTACCAAGGCAACTAACCAGTTAGGTCTACATGTAGGTGAAATACAACTCCACTATAAAAATGTCCGTACCGGTCATGTACAATGATTAATTTCAAAACATTAATTATTGTTCTTGATGTATTTTTTTTTAATAATGCGATCGCGATACTCAAAACGGATTGATATTAATCGATTTTGAATAATCTCACATTTTCAAGATTCTGTCCCGATAAAACAGTATCACGATTTAAAATTTCCATTTGTTTTTACACACTTGCTTGCGTTTTCGAGGCAAACATTTAAAAGCTGTAATGATTTCAGAGTTGGGTCAGACGTAGCGCCAGTACACTCGGAATCAGATGACGCGACCACTTCTGCGGGTTCCTTGATAAGCGATGATCTGCAGAAACCTGACTTTGATGTATCTTCTATTGATCAATGTACGTTGAATTTTTATAATTTCAAATTAATTAATAGAAAAACGTAATTAACGATGTGGTAGTGGAGGGTGGTAAAATTTTGTGTAAGGTCGGTCTGGATCATTATCACCACCATCTTTTTCCTTTTTTTTAATAGTTAAAACATATATTATAGCGATTTTTACTCATGTTATTTCGCAACTACTAAGAAGCGGGTGGTATGATTTATAAGAAAACTCAATAATCTTAGTTGGTTATGTAAGGTAACGATCTCTACAGTCCACAATTAATTGTCATGGCCTATCGTCTGCATATTGGGGGCATTTGTGAAGTTAGCGAAAAATTTTTCAAGTTTTAATTAGTGTCTTCTAGCACGACAGAATTGAGTAGATAAGAAATATTTGAGCAATTCAAATGACGGTGTTTTTTTAAAACATGAACAATTTTATCTGCATGCAGCTGAACCTTCATGTTGTTAAACTTTTCCAGTGGATAAAGATAGTGCCACATTGAGCGGGCCGAGACTGTGGGCGCAGCATGTACTGGCGATGTGGTTCAAGCTGTTGCTGGTGTGGATGCGCTCGTGGATGTTGCTACTGTTGCAAGTGCTAGTGCCCGTGCTGCAGATCAACGCCACGCTTGGAATTCTGCAGTGGGTCATGTCTATCACAGAGACCGTCGTGCCGCGCGCCCTGACACTAAGAGAGGGGTAAGAATTCAATTTTATAAAAATAATTATAATATTAGTGTAGATTACCGTATTTGGTGCTATAAGTGTAACTAAATGTGCTTCTACTCGGTTGCAATGAAAACTAGAAGCGATAGTTCCTTTGTTGGTTATGTGAACAACGTGACTGTTTGTAGGTATTAAACGTGTTTGCTGTTATTCATGTACTTCTTGTTGACTATTATATAGTCCAGAGACTTACGATAAACATATCTACATGTAGATACTTCTTATTTAGCTTTAAAATTTTCCAGCTTCTCAGAAACAGAAACCGTGCTAACCTACAATGGCACAGCTTCATCGACTTCGCTTGGGGCTCTTGCAAAGGCAGCTTACGAGTACATGTTCACCTCCGCCAACATAGCGACCATGAAACTCACACTAGTAGAGAATCAACCCCTCGATGACTATTATTTAGACAGGGTAAGTTTTTCTTCGTTACATCGATTGCTGTTCAGATATTTATTTACAGGTATGCTTTTTTTAAATGGATATACATATTTTATTTTAGTATGAAACTATCAGTGATGGATATTAAAATATACATATGATCACACAAACATAACTATGTTTTTATGTGCGCAGACAAGTGACCCTGCGCAAATGGGTGTGCTTCGCCATCGGATGTTGACGGGTGCATCGTTTGCTGCTGAGAGCGCGACCGCGTGGTTCAGCAACTTCGGCTACCACGACGTGGCCACCTCCCTCGCTGCCGTGCACGAGGCGCTGCTCAAGGCGCGCAGCCCGCAGGCCAACCTCAGCGTCTACAACTTCCCACTCGGGGCCAACTACAGGGACCAGGTAATACTAAAATAACGCAATTAGCTGACCTAACTTCAAATTTAATGACTAAACTTACGCACTCGTAAATTGCAGACAAACACGGTAAGTCAAGGTGTAATAAATTGTTACTAGTTATATATATCTTAGAATTATGATGTAAAAGAAACGTCAAAAAATGCCTCCTTTTACATATTTGAATTGGTGTACTTTCAGAGCAATATGCAAGCGGTAGTGACAATGCTGTCGATGCAACTGTCCGCCGGAATTGGCAACAGTCTTGGAATCGTCAGCGCAGTGTTCATCATGTTCTATATCAAAGTAAGTTTCAGTGAAAACCACGTTGTATAAACTGAGTATTATATTGGTTCTATATTTTAAAATCTAAAGATGCTTACTCCCAATAGTAACTGTCTTATTATGACGGTCACAGTTACATTTAATGTAAGTTACTTTTCAATAAACAGGAACGTGTATCGAGAGCAAATCTTCTGCAAAAGGCAGCCGGCATTCAGCCTGTGATCATGTGGGGCAGCGCGGCGTTATTTGATTGGGTGTGGTTCCTAATCATCTGTATATTCATTGTGATATCCTGCGCTGCCTTTAGCGTCATCGGCCTTAGTTCGTTTACCGAATTAGGTAAGTCAACGTTTAGAAAGATTACGCCTACTACTTTTTTGGCAAGGTTAACAAACTGTTTTAAATCATTGTTGTTCCGATTATGCTCACACTCAGGCAACCATAAAATTACAAAAAAATATTTCCACCATTATCGAATTCCATTCCATTATTTTTATTGGCGCCGATTTTATATGGCAAAAAGTTGTGCATTTAACCAACAGAAAAATCGACACGATTTGCAGGAACGCCCGACAGCAATTGTTTTGTCGAATTTGGCAAAAGTATACCTCGAAATGTAATTCTCATGGGATTATATTTTTTGTTTGTTTCTCAGGTCGGATGTACCTTGCCTTTATGGTGTACGGCTTTGCCATGCTGCCATTCCACTACCTCATGTCGCATCTCTTCAAGGGACCGGCGCTCGGATTCGTCGTCATGTTCTTCATCAATGTTTTGTTCGGTAAATTATTGTTCATAAGTAGGTATCATATAAAAGTATGCATTGAAATTATGCTCGTGTTCTTTGCATATCATCAGTCTAATTCTGACTTTACTCTACAAAAAAACATAAAAAACACATTTCCTTTTGTTATTTGGTTTTGCCTTTATAAATTTGTGGTTTAATGCATTTCGTTCTTAAGAGAGTTAGTTTGCTAGTCATAAAGTCATAACATAATAAACGTAGCCTGGCCGTAGCTATAGGGGCTGCTGTAAGTAAGTTACGTTTGAATATCTAACTTCAAGCTATTTCACTTTTGTTTAGGTATGATGGGAGCGCAAATAGTGGAAGCGCTGTCAGCTCCGCAGTTGGACACGCAGCACGTAGCCAACATTATGGATGCTTTCCTACAGTTCTTCCCGCTCTACAGCCTAGTTAGATCAGTTAGGTGAGTAATTTAAAACAAGTCACTTTTTTGAAGGCTCAAGATAAATTCCATTCACTTTCCTATTTTGCCACCTTCTTAACTCGGCCAAATTACTAATATTGTCAACTTCTTGGATTGTTCACTTATCTTGGCAAGCTCTATATTATTACCATACATACATAGGTAGGTGCTTGAGTACCTATTTTTAACTTGTTCACCTCTTTTACACCTTGACCATCCCTTCTTGCGAAATTGAAATCTTTCACATCCTACCAGATCCCGAATGTTTGTTAGGTGCCTACATAGCGAGGCTTTTTTCCATAGGGTTCTGCATTTTTTTATTTTCGAAAACGCATTATGGATACTGTTCTACATCAATGTTTTACTATTTTTAGTCAATACCCATCAGAATTCTATAGGTAATTTCTTTTCTTTTTTGCTTTGACCTTAACTGTGTGTTGCAGTGCATTGAACATGGTCGGGCTCACGGAATGGTCATGCCTGCAGGCTTGCGACTACCTTTCCGCGGTGCTGCCCAATATCAACGAGTGCAGCATGGAGATCATGTGCCAGAACAACTTCCCTGCTTGTTGTGGTAGGCATTTCTTTGGTTTTCCAATAGCAGTGTTTTGTCTATGATTTGTTTAGTTCCCATGTTCTTAATTAATGCAAATAATTCAGCCATAGGTACTTTACTTAGCATGTGAGACGGATGAACTCTCCTGATTCGAAGTCGACATCTAAAACGACTCTTTTGCCAGTTCTATGGCCATAGTAATTTTGTACCTATAGGTATTCAGCTTAAGTAACTTATCAGCTGAGCTGAGCTTAAGCATTACCTGTCACATTGTTAGCAAACGTTGGAATTTGAACGTAGATAAAGTTTGATTGCGTTTTTCTAATTTACTCGTACAGTCGTGAATCGGGATTATTGAGCCGCTCGCGATAGCAGTGTAATCAATGACCGATGATACCGTCTAGCTAGCCGACAGCTATTCGATTTGCATTATACGGCCAAGTTACAAACATAGTGGGTCAACAATCCCGATTCGTGACTGTACTTAAACTACGCTAAAAGCTGGATAGATATATGTTCTTAATAATGTATTCTTGTTTCCCAGTCCGCGAAAACCCGTATTTTGACTGGGAAGAACCAGGCATCATGCGCTACATGACATGCATGTTAGCTAGCGGTGCGGTCCTATGGGCTCTGCTCATGTTCATCGAATACAGGGTCTACCAGAAGGTAAAGTTATTTGACTTTTTATACTATTAATCAAAGCTTTCATATTTAAGAAATAAGATAAGTGGGATGCGTGATAATTATTGTTGAACAAATTAGCCCTAACTAATACGAAAATTGCTATAATTTTTGAATACGAGATATCTTTTTAAGCATGGAATATAATGTATTTGTGATGCCCGGTGTGTCAAACTTACCTTATTACGTGGTATGATTCAGATATTCAACCGCACGATGGCACCGCCACCACTAAACCGCGAGACATTGGATGCAGATGTAGCCGATGAGATGGTGCATGTTGAGCGAGTAGACAGGGCCTCGCTCGCGGAGCATAGCCTCGTCGCCAAGGGACTGTCCAAGTACTACGGAAAACACTTAGCCGTTAACCAGGTTTCCTTCAGTAAGATTTTTTTAGTTCGCACTTTTATTAGCCTTACATACATACACAAATCACGTCTTTATCCCTTACGGGGTAGACAGAGCTTAAGGTAACAAGACCTACAGGCCACATTTAGCAAAATTGTGGGCGTATAGGTGGAAAATGGAATCAAAATAGTGATGGGTTGCTAGCCTCATCGCCTATAACAAGATTCCTATGATTTTCGCCCATTCCCTCGATGGGCTTTTACCATCTGCGCGGGTAGAGAAGCAACTGGTACATTCTATGTTTTTTCTTTACTCCCATTTATCCCATTTTATGTTTTTTCTTTGTTTTTTCTATGTTTTCTCTTTTGTTTTTTATTAGCCTTACTTGAAATTAATTTATTCTTGAACGCTTGATAACGTAGCGTCAACTTAACATTCGCTTAAGAAAATATACATACATTGTATTCTAAAATGTTTGTAACTTTTTTGGAATAGGTATCTAAACAACTCTGAAACAAACCGATCATCCACGTATAAAACTTGGATACTGCTTAACATGTTGTGTATAATTTAATCACTTGTAATACAGTTCTAAGCACTTTTTAAAGACCATCTAACTCTTAAGTTTTTGAAAAAGAATGACACCCGATAATACAGTATTGATGGACTGATGCACGCACAAACATACGCGTGCAGTCTTAGGTGAACTGAGAAGTGATCCTACCTATGAGTGTCTTTGCATTTTGAGATAAGGAACTCTAAATAGAATAAGAAAGATGTATTGCTTATATGTATATTCATTGTATCTTTGATATTTGTATAGCTGTCTCTGATGCTGAAGTGTTCGGTCTGCTGGGAGTAAACGGTGCCGGCAAAACAACGACATTTAAGATGCTGATGGGTGACGAGACAGTCTCCAGCGGCGACGCCTTCGTCAGCGGCTATTCTGTCAAGCGGGAGATCACTAAAGTGCATGAAAATATAGGTATTTTGAGTGATGAAATTACTACTTATATCTTATATACGCATGTGTTTATAATATATGTACTACCTACTGCTTAAGTGTAATTTCTTATTTTTCATAACACACAGAAAAGTTGATAGATACATTTCTAAATGTAGTAACGTTGCAACGTGTTGGATAGGATACTGCCCGCAATTTGACGCGGTGTTCGGCGAGCTGACGGGCCGCGAGACACTGCGCCTGTTCTCGCTGCTGCGCGGGCTGCGGAGCGAGCACGCCACGCTGCGTGCCGATATGCTCGGCCACGCACTCGGCTTCACCAAGCACCTGGACAAGCGGGTAAGTGGGACCTGTGTGACGCGTGACCGCGTTGGAGCGGCGAGACAGCGGTTTGGGCGCGGACTGAGTGCGTTTGTGCTGGCCGCAGGTGGAGCAGTACTCGGGCGGCAACAAGCGCAAGCTGAGCACGGCAGTGGCGCTGTTGGGGCACACGCGGCTGGTGTTCGTGGACGAGCCCACGACGGGCGTGGACCCGGCGGCCAAGCGGCAGGTGTGGCGCGCGGTGCGCGGCGCAAGGCGCGCCGGCCGCGGCGTGGTGCTCACCTCGCACAGCATGGAGGAGTGCGAGGCGCTCTGCTCGAGGCTCACCATCATGGTCAACGGACAGTTCCAGTGCCTCGGCACACCACAACATCTAAAGACCAAATTCTCTGAAGGTAAGTTTCCTAAATATACTTGTAATTCTTAATGAGAATAAAGATCTTTAATAATAAGCTAGGTACCTTGCTATAAAAAAGCTAGGCAAAGTCATAGGTGAGACAAACCTAAGTCTACAGGGCAAACGACTTCGTGGCTTTTTTTGTCAATCGGCTGAAGACAGAAAGAAGAATAAAGAAAATTTTCTTATTTTTTGATCTAGAGTAGGGGAGACCCAGGTGGGTTGACACAAAATTTACAATTCAGGTCATAAATGCCTCACTATACGTTTTAGAACTATGAGATACACATCGCTAGAAAGCAAATTTAATACTCTAACTATTTATTTCAGTTAAAGTCGTAATTAGTAGTGACAACTATTTAAAAAATAATTATTTCTAAATAAAGTCAGTGTTTCAACTCTCCTAGTATAGAGGTAAGATGAAACAGGTATATACGTAAGTTGACACATTGATAAATGAAGCATTTAAAAATAAAAAACGCAAATTTTAAGCGAATGAAAACCTTTTAATGTTAAAGAAACAGCCTTTGTCATCCGTCAACAGTATACAATATCTTTACCTACTTATAATAGTTTACTTTTAATTATAATTAGTAAGGCACATTGCAAGTAGGTTTATCCTATATATTATATCAAATTTTAGTCTTTAGATATGTCAAATTTATTTTAATAATATATAATTTTAATATAATTTTATTTTTATTTTGTATTACGTACTTTGTGGGACTATGTTTAGTAACTAACCCAAGATAACAAACTAGAACAATAAAACATTGCACAAAAAACTAACAGATTCAATCGGATAAACAGTTTTGGCAGATATAATTTAATTCACCATTTGTGCAATCCACGTGAGCCCAACTCTTGCACTCTATGTATACACTGCACCCATTCCTCGTTAGGTCTACTACTTTTATATGGCTCTAAGCAGCACAGACATAAATAATCATCATCATTTTCATGTTCACTGTCGGATTTTTGTGAGAATTTCTTCTTCTTGTTCTTTGTAGTCTTCGCCTCTATTTGTCTTCCGCACGTAATTATTTGGCATTCTAAACAAAACAAGAAAAAAGTTTTAAAAAATGATCGAGGTGAGTTGCAACAAGGTGTTTCAACTTACCTCTCCATTGAAATTTACGGTTCTTAACGTGTCATTACGATTACAACCTACAAGCCGTTATTTTATCTAAAATATGAAATATGCATGTAAAACTAACTTAATCATGCTTTAAAAATCATCTACACTCAGCACTAAATCGGATTCATTACACATAAAGAAACAGAATCGAAAAAATGATAAAAAACTTACTTTTCGTACAATTTTGACCACCGACGCTGTATCTCTGCAACCGTTCGCCTGGCGGCCGCGACATGTTCTGACAAGTCTCCCAGACCGAGCTCAAGGTTTGAAATGCGTTGTTGCTATACTTCTATTTTCTACAGTTCCCGAGATATTGTTGTTGTGTCAACTTACCTTTGTTGCAACCCACCTAGGTCTCCCCTACCAATAGTACCTACCTACTCAAAAGTGGTTCAGTAAGGATGTCTTTCCGCTACCTGGTCCAGCTTCTTAGAGTTAACCACTAATAACCCGTTTATTACGTTTATTTTTTGTATTGTTTAAATGTTCAGAAGTAGTCAAAATAAAATATTTCAAATAAACAACTTATTCCAATATTTCAGGTTTTACTTTGACAATCAAAATGAAAATCGACGAAGAAAGCACAAGCTTATCACCAAGCGAGCGTGACATCACCGCAGTCAAAAAATATGTGCAGTTCAATTTTACAAAACCAAAGTTGATGTAAGTATACATTCTGTGAGTGCTAAACCAAAAGAGCTGTAAAAAAAAGTGATCAATGATTGAAATTTGCCTAAATTTCTTACTAGATACTGAAATAAATTAAAAGACTTACCTACATACATACATACATACGTACATAAATCACGTCTTTATCCCTTAGGGGGTAGACAGGACCTACTCCTATGCCCATTCCCTCGATGGGTTTTTACCATCTGCGCGGGAGGAGAAGCAACTGGTACATTCTATGTTTTTTCTTTACTCCCAGACCAGCATGGAGACAAATACCCAAAATTGCACCTATATGTAGTAAAACAAGCGAAGCCAATTCAACATTGTTTATTAATATAAAAAGGTAGAAGAACATGCCATAGAAGAACCTACATATTTGTTAGCATACTCCGCAATATATTTCTGTGAGTAAAAAAATATTGACGCATGTTAGGTACCAGTAAGCTGTAACAAATAACAATAGATCATGTTGATCAATGTAACAAATAGATCCAGCTACAATAACAATCTATTTTTAGGGAGGAGTACCAAGGCTTGCTAACGTACTACTTGCCAGACCGAAGTGTTGCTTGGTCCACAATGTTTGGGACCATGGAACGCTGTCGACAAAATTACGACGTTGAAGACTACACCATCTCTCAAACTACGCTCGAGCAAATCTTCCTGCAGTTCACAAAGTATCAAAGAGAAGGTCTATAGTTGCATCTGTGAGGTATCTCATACGGAGATGCTTTTAAGAGTTGACAGAATAGGTAAGAAAACCAAAGGTATAATTAGTGATATAATCAATAATTTTATTGATGAGGAGTGATAATAAACTCGTGACATTTAAATTTAAGCTTACTTGTGTACGGTCGATTCCCTCACCAAAGTACCTATCCACTTTTCCACACTGACTGCTTAGAAAAGCCATTACGTATGTCAGGGAACCGACTGTACATATTTATGTAGTCCAAATTGTAAGTGCAATCAAATTGCGACTTATTAAAAATACGTATTTATGCTGTATATGCCATAAGAGTTCTGGTCCAAAAGATTTTACAAATGTTACTATGTATAATTTTAGCCCAATTTTTTAGGTTTTTTTAAATTAATATACGGTCAAGTGCAAAAATAAGTATCGATACGAACTTCTCAAAAATATGTCCCACGGCCTTATTACGCCGGTGTAAGAGCGTATGGTACTTATTTTTGAAACTTTGACTAGATACATATTATTACACTTGACTGTACGATCGGCCAAATACTTAGTGGTCTTCACTTTTCATGCAGCTTCGTATCAAATGAAAATGTTTGAAGTTGACAGCCAGATGTTATCGACGTTATTTTTTATGATGATGTACAAAGGATTTTCAAGCTTAGGGTGGCGACCGTAAAGGTATTTGGCATTGCGAATGGATTGAATGAGAGAATGATAAATAACTATGTGTGTTCAAAATGATTAAATACAGGTTGAGGTTTTTTTTTTAGTATTATGTACTTGTTTACGAAATATTAGGAGGCCCCTGTACAAGAACGTCACTCGCACAGTGACAAGTGACATTACTTCGTTTAATCCATTCGTGCCAGCTCTTGTGAATCAACCTGTACTTAAACGAGAGTCACTGAGTCAACTGTCTAGTCCGCTAAGCTGCTATTGGCTCTTAGTTTATGTTGATTGTTGCTATCTGAGTCGTTTAAAAAAATACAGACGTGATTTATGTATGTACATATATACATAAATCACGTCTTTATCCCTTACGGGGTAGACAGAGCCCAAGGTAACAATACCTGATGGCCACATTTAGCATGGTGGTATTTAGTATAGGTGGAAAGGGGAATCAAAATAGTGATGGGTTACAACTAAAACTAATTGATTCCTTTGTGTAATGACTTTTTCACCTTTATTCCATTGCGACAATGGTTTTAATTAAAGGCCTTAACTAGTTACTTTATGAACTTTTTTTTAATACAACTCGGCTATGAAATGAAAGGAGATCTTTTATACACGTAACTATTTTTTTACACGACAAGGAAAGGCAAACGAGCAAGTGGGTTGGATGTAGTAAAGGTTTACATAGGTATATCAAAATAGTTTTAAGATAGGTAGAAAATATTATCGTGTTTCTTATTTATTGTTTATGTTATGTTATTTATATGTTCATTGCATTTGTGCCAATTATGCCACTGCTTCGATCAGTTAATTTTGCCAAATACTGGGAGATATAAGATAAAAGTTTAGTATTTCTTCACAAATCTCTCGACAATATTGTGATGCCGTGCTATTTGCCAAAAAGTAAATAGATACATGTGTTATCATGTTATCAATTGTCAACCTTAAACGTACCTGAACCTAACTTAATCCTGTTTTATTCTATTTTTTGTAATGGGATTTGTTGCCAAAATGTTGACAGAATTTTGACAGACAGTCATCAGGTGATGGTTATGGTAATGCCTCTAAGAGCAATCCGTCAAAATGTGTTTTGAAATCGGAATGGATACCACTCCAAAGGCAGTAGATATGTGTTAGTGGCGTGGCGTCCACAGAGCTCGATTCCCCCCGGCTTGCCTATTTTAAGGCAGTTGGGCTATTTATTGTGCAGAATTAGAGGAAGAGGCTAGTTAAATTTCCTTCGGCTTGCCTTCTGAAATACTTGACGCCACGCCACTGGTATGTGTAGCAATAAAATTGATATTGCGTCACTTTCACATTCACAATTGCATAACAGAACGATGTAGGTAGGCGTTTTGGGACCAATATTTGTATGTAATAATTTGTAAATAAATGTTGCCGGTCCTATTTCTATACCATATATATTGCGTTTTACAAAGTGTCTATTGAATAAAAGTATAACTATCAAAAATATTTTTTTATTAAGTTCATACATACACACACATACACAAATCACGTCTTTATCTCTTACGAGGTAGACAGAGCCTAAGGTAGCAGGTACCTACAGACCACATTTAGCAAGATTGTGTGCGTATGGATTTTTTTTTATTAAGTATGTGGGTATAACTTCTTGAAACTTTCATCGACAAAGTGACGCACGAAACGCCAGTAACCACGACAGGACTAAGCACAGCGTGCATGCGTTTTTCCATTTCGGTTATTTCGGATGTTATTTTATTTATTTATAAGCACACTTAACACTACTATTACAGGATTTTGATCCTAATGCGATAGGGCAGGCACACTTAAATAAGTAAGTACATATAAAAAATCAAAATAACATACAAACGTTTCATGGTTGATAGCATATCACATGCAAGGCAGCCTTTGTGTACAATGGAACAGGTCTATTTGCATCGCTATTCGGTTGAGGTTCAACAGGGTACGCATTGAACGGCGCCTCGGCCAGCAGCGGCGTGCGCGCGTGCGGCAGCGCCAGCAGGAGCGGCCGCCGCCTCCTACCCGCATAGTTGTTGAGAACGCTAAAATGTACATGCCTCAATACTCCTGGATTGTCCTGCTTGCCCCGTATCAATCCAAACACATACCTAACTAGTAACTAGTGCAAGGTCCCTTCACGTTTCCAATTTATTGTAGCCAACCATGCCCAAAACGAATAATGTTGGGTACGTTTAGGGGAAATAAGGGTAAACTGCATACTGTTTCATATATAATAACCTGGTAAAATTATTTTGAATTTTTTCAAGCATGGTTACGTATTTCGCTTCATGCGGTGCCCATAATTATGGCGTTACACTCGAGCGTACTTCGTACCAATGCATTGTAAAGGGCGCATACCAACTGCTTTAAATGGGATGGGTAAAAAATGTTAAACTCGCGTCGGGACACGTGTTTTAATCTTAAGATCAGAATCTGCGGGAAATAAAGTAGTTAAAGTTGTCTGATGTTAAAATCCAATGTAATTTTAAATAGCTTTATAACTTGTAAAATTTAAATTTTCATTTTAGTTGATTTATTACAATTTTATAGTATCTACCACGGTCTATGGTCATTTATGGTCTTATGGGATCTAGATCTAAATTGGAAACTAAAATCCAAAAGTATAAATATAGTGCTGCAGTGGTTTCCTTCACATATAGGCATTGAGTGCAACTAAGTGGTAGACCACTTAGCCAGAGAAGCATGCTCAGAAGGAACACTCATACATGCGTTGCCATACCATACAGACGTGTTGTGTAAGGTTAGGATTCACTGCTTACGGTTATGGGAAGAGTTTTTCATCCCACCTATTCGAAAATCGATGATTGGTTCGCATATAAGTGCGAGCAAAGTAGGTCTTTTCCCCATTACACTTTCACAGAGGGCAGAAATGAGATTTAAATTTGGAACATGAATTAATTATTGGTGTTCCGCGAGTTCCGCGACACGACCAAAGAGGTCGAACGCTGATATTGTATGAATAAAGTTACTGGCAGGCAAAGGTTGGGTCGAATGACGCGTCGTTGTGCGCTATCTGAATAAAAAAAAAGTAAAAAGGCGCAAACGTCCACGAAAACGAAACGGAAACCATGTCCGATCTTTGATTCAGTATTATAAATTATTTGAAGCAAAAAATGAGTTCATCAAGCAGTGAAAGTAGAAGTTGTACACCTGAATGTGTTAAAAATGATGCCCAAAATGTGATACACAATCTTCTACCGACTAAATCGCGGGAAAAATATTTTTTTCACCTCACTTGCTCGAAAAGGCTGTCTTTCTCCTTCAAAATCTGCGTGGAAAAGTGCTTTTTCCCCGCTTGCGTGGAAAAGGTTTTTAAAATTCGAACGTGACGATGACCACCATTGCCCACCTACTCATATACTCAGAAATTAGAACCTTGAACTTCGTATGTTGTCGTCTCGCTTATACGAATAGTACTTAATTAGGTGAATGAGAAGGACGGAATAATACGAACTTCAAATGTCGAACTTGTTATCAGACCCCTAACTTTTTCATCCGATAAAAAAAACATAATGTCACGTTCAGAAACGCGATCCGGTATCCATTATTAATTTATTTTAAAATCCGTTACTTCTAAGTTATTTTCAAGATTTCCTAACTTTCGTTGCTAAAAGAAAAAACGATAGGTATTGGTTTTTATTAATTATTTTAATTTGTGGTTTACCACAAAAATACAAAACAGATATTATGATGCAAATTCAGAACGCGCCCCATTTTTTTTAATTCAGTCTAGTTAGTGCGATTTTGTAACTTTCTTTTTAAAAATATATCTAGTTATGATTAGAAAAAAAAAGTTTTTAGAGATTGCTCGTCGGGAAACCGAAAAGTTGACCAAAATTGTTGTTTGGTTTATAATAAAACAGTATAATACACAAGAAATTAATGCGATAGAACAATCAGAAAAAATAGTTTTACTTATTAGACTATTAGACTAGGCTGTATGGGCTTAGATCCTTTTACCTTTCTTATTTAGAAGAAAAAGAATAAAAAAAAGTGACTGTTTTTCTTTCATCCACCATTTTTCTCGCTGTAGTGAGGTGAAAAATTGTGTGTTTCGCTCGGCAGCAAAGTTGTTTAGTATCTCGTGCCTTGAAACCCTCGCGACGCTCAGGATTCTTCTTTTGAACCACTCGCTTCGCTCGTGGTTCAATCATAGAATCCTTCGCTTGCTCGGGTTTCAATTCAGGCACTCGCGCCAAACAAACACTTTGCACCCTTGCATAACAAATAACTATTCTTATAGGGGGAGATGAAAAGTAGTGTATCACACAGAAGCAAAATATTTTTTCCTTGGGTAAATTACTCCGAATCTCTCGCTACGTTCACGATTCTACTCTAGAATCGCTCGCTTCGCTCTGGATTCAAAATAGCACCCTCGTCGTAAAAATATCATTTTGCTCCCTTGTGATACAATCTACTATTTTAACCAACGATCTCAAGAAAAGAGCATTTGGTATAAAACAATACAACCAGAGCCTTAACAGCCTCCATGGATAAGCAATTGCGCCCAATAGCGATTGATACTGGTGATGGCAATGACACTCCGCTTCGGACACATTCCAACTAATAAATTTAAATTTTTGATTGGGAATTCCCACATTCCCAACTGTACTGAATGTTAATGGAGTGCGTGCGGGCTGGACCTCAACGCTATACCTACGACATAGGTGCTTGTAACACTGCGTTGGGTAATCCGACATCAGACGAAGCCAGACGTCTGTATAGGATGCATACACTCTGGATGTAACCTATAAACTAAGTTAATTTGTATCTCTATGATAACGTATGGAGCGGCGTGATCGTTTGTTGACCAAGCTCCTTAAATTAAAGAATTTAAAAAATATATTTTATAATAATTTAAAATATTATTTCTTCTCATAATTTACGATAATATATTGAGCCTAAAGTCTGACTTGGCTCGTTCTCTTCTCATATATCCTACTAATATTATAAACTAGCTGTTGCCCGCAACTTCGTCTGCATACTACACCACACCATAACTTACACCAGTGGAACACTCGAGGACAGGCCTCCAATAAGGCAGTGATACCCAAGCATCGCACTAAGGGATGCAGAGGTGGGTTCAAATTTGCAGCTTCCAAGATATGGAATGACTTGCCACCCCCTCTCCGTCAAAGTATGTCCCAGCCTACATTTAAGCGAAAGTAGAAGAGTAGCTGCAACTACCGCTTATTGAGTTCGGTGTAGTTCTCATTATGTTGAATGTTAGTTTATTAATTTGCCTTTTTTATTATTATAACTATTATTATTATTTTATTATTATTGTTTAGTTTTGATTTCTTTACATAATTAATAATATAATATTGCTGCAATTTGCTGTTCGTGGGTTTTGTTTTCTTCTTGCACGCCAATTAACCCGCTATATTCGGCACACCAGCATGAGCCACAGGGGCAGGCTGAAAACCAGCGCTGGCAGCTTCTGCGTAAGCGTAGCATAAGCTGAGCCTGCTCCTTTTGCCATTGTGTACAAAAATTTATTTGTTAACAAAACAATGTAATGTTAATTCTTAAGTTAAGTCTGTATTTCTTTATTTCTTATTTTTAATGGCAATAAACGTTATCTTATCTTATCTTATCTTATATAATCCGTTTATCGCTATCCCGCAGGAATTACGCAATTTTCCGGGATAAAAATGCCTATGTGTTATTCCAGACTCTCATGTAGGGTGAAAGCAGAGCGGTACCGACAGTATGCTGATCACGTCCGTCACCAAAAGCACCCGCGGGTGCGACCGTCTGGATTTTTTATAGAGGTTTACTTACTCCTCGCGGCCTCTGTCGTGAAAAAGACAAGCTGCCCTCGTTCTGATCTCACGGGCTCGGTTAGGTACGTGTCGACCGGCGTGACCGAAGTCACTCCGCTCCGCGAACGCAACCCGTAGGTCGCACCGCTCCGGCGGTGAGCTTTCGCGCCAGTCCAAAAAGGCTTGCCCTCGCCTTTCCCTGCCGGTACTTGGCTCAGGTTCGCCTCCGTCAAAAAGGCGCCCAAAGGCGCCGCCCTCATTGCGGGTCTATTTTTGGACCCGCTGGCTGAGATCCCCCGCAACGAATTGTACACCTTACCATCCCTCCCCCCAGTCGGTCCCAACAGTTAACTAACTTACTAAATAAATTAATTAACAGTTGTTGCCCAGGGTGCACCGGCTTAAGCGTTACCCTTTCCCCCCGTGAGGCCAAGAGCCTCTGTTAGAAGGGAACTGTAACGCTAGAGTTCTCGAGGAGGTTTCCGACGTCGCACCCCATGCATAAAATATACCTACCTACCTAACTAACTCAGCCCTAAGTAGATTAATTTATTATTTTCATGGTTAATTGGAAATGGATGTTGGGTTTCCCAGTTAGCTTTACCACGCACGCGTGAGTCAAGCGCGTTTTTCCCGATTTATTTATGATTATCATTAGATTAACATTATCTAACTGTGACTCAGCCAACGCTCAAATGTTATATCAAAAGCTGAACCGCCAGCTGATTTCATAATAATATTATGTGCTATAAACAATCGGGCCTCAGACGTTTAGAAAGTGTGCTGCGCAACAGTCAAAAATATTCGGTCCGACAAAAAACCCTAAACAAGTCACTGGAATTCTTACTAGGGTAAGTGTACCAGGAATTAACAGTGCCAGTGAATGAACAAAACGATGATTTTTGCACAGAATAAATAAATAAATACATAAAAGATTAGCAACATTACTAGTTAAATCACTGTAACATTAACATTAACTTAAGCTCATTAGTTACAAAACTGGAGCCGCGTAATGTTTACATAACGCAGAATTATTTTCATTGTTTGTTACATTATGTTTGGTGTGATATTGTAATAGTTTCGAGCAACTGATGTAGCTGTGTGTGTTTATTTTCATTCTTAAGGATATATTACGTCTATTTATAACCGATTTCATGTGTATTTCTCTCAAATTGCGCTTATTAAACTAGTACTAGTGTTTATAACTGGTACTCTGAAACCACTAAAACCAATGAATGAACCATTGAATGTATCAATTACCCCAATAAATAATTTAACCGTGTTCATTCACTGGTTTCATTTGTTCATTTACTAAAAAATCTTGTTCATTCACTGGTGTTTTGGGGTGTTTTCCGATTAAACTTGATATAACTTATTTTTTTGCAATATAATCATAAAACGAATAATAGAAAAGCAAACTAGAATTCATAGCGACAATAATATTTAACGGTAATCATTACTATCACAGCGAAATGTTTTTTTGAAAGACAACTTAGGGTTCATTCACTGGTACACTTACCTTAGAATGTTCTTGTTTATTTTTGACCATAATGTAAGAGATGTCTGCTTGACATCCCCACAACTATCTTTACTTTGCTTCGCTAAGTAAGATTCGTATTGTAAGATTCGCTAAGAATGGCTTGCCCAGAGCTTAGGTTAGAGTCTACATTTCCCTACTAACCACCATAATAGATCTCCATCTTTATACCTACTTATCTCCTATGGCTGGCACAGGTCGTCTTTCACGCACAATGCCTGCAAAGTGAGAGCCTAGCTCAAATTTGAAACGCCTAAAATATTACTTAGCAGGCGATTTTTTTAAATGCCCAGTAATAGGTAACATTCCAATAATTTATTCACAGGTCTTTATAGAACACATAAGTAAGTCAGGCAATATCATTCTCCCAGAATATAAATATTACTATTAAATATTAAATTATGTTCAAATACATATAATTCATCCTCTCTCATTCAATTTTGAGAAAATTCCATAGAAATGTAGAGGTACCTACATATCAGCTAGAGTATTAAAATGGGGTTAAAGAAACTTTATTAATCTCAAAAGAAAATCTTGTAGGTACACCATTGAGACTTAGGATCGGCTACAGCGATTTTTATGATCTTTGATTTGTTGAATTTCTCTCCACCCCGAATAGCCAAATACCTAACTAATTAAAATTATGAAATCGCACACAAACAAACACCATTCTGATGACTTGACAGAAATTGATTCTATTTTGAAAACGAAATCTGCGGGGTCAGCTAATAGATAAAAAATAATCATTGTAATGTTTTCAAAACAAGATAGTGCATGGATATGGCCTAAATTTTATAGATATACCTATCGGGCCTATTACGAGGAATTGGCCAGTGACGATTCATGCGTTAGGTAGTGAAATGAATCATACATGAGTTAAGATAGGGATTTTGATTGAATGCTATCTCACGGCTATTTCCAATGTTCGTACTTATCTGTTTATCGGATTTGTACAGTGTTTGACAGATGCGGCAGCCGGCAGACATATTGGGTGTATCGCATTGCGATGTTTACGACTGGCCGGTTAGAAACGGAATTTATCAAACAGCAGCCTTTTTTTGTTTACTCTTACAATAACTTTCAGTCCAATAACCGCTCCAAACGAGATGTATGTAGGTAGGTACTTTTTGAAAGAAAGAAAGAAAGTTTGTTTGACGCACTCTTAACCCTTCTATGATGGTCAACGTCACAGACGTCGATCGCTGTCCATCAGGTGACCCGCATGCTGTTGGCCCCCCGCAAATTTTCACCAGATTAAAATTTTATTTTTAGCGATGGGAAAGATTATAAATAGGTAATTATATTATTAATTATTATTAACTAGAACTTACGTCGTTGATTGCACTTACAGCACTTAACCCGGGTTGAAAAATAGTATTTTGAATTATTTTAATACTAGCTTTTGCCCGTGACTTCGTGTGCGCAAAATCAAAATTTTCGCTATAACTTCTTCCTCTCTTCCATCGAAAGTGTACAAAAACCATTATTTTTTATCTCATCCCTTTGTTCTGTGGGAAATTCAAACAATCCCTTCTTATGACGCTGACTGATCTTCAAAGAACATGTCTACTAAATACAAAGTCTATATTTTTATTACCGTCCTTTTATGCTTTTTTTTTATGCTGGTATGGGAGCAAAGAAAAAACATAGAATGTACCAGTTGCTTCTCTACCCGCGCAGATGGTAAAAGCCCATCGAGGGAATGGGTCATTATAATAGGAATCATGTTATAGGCGATGAGGCTAGCAACCCATCACTATTTTGATTCGATATTCCACCTATACGCCCACAATCTTGCTAAATGTGGCCTGTAGGTACCTGTTACCTTAGGCTCTGTCCCCAGGCATAACATCTGCCTGTAGAGAGATGTCTGCTTGACATCCCCACAATTTTCTTTACTTACACACAACGCTGATGATCTATTTTTCATGTCTATGTTCTTTTTTTTGTTTTACCTTGTTTATTTTCTATAAAATTGTGTATATTATCTTATATTTGTGTGTCTTGCAAAAAGGAATAAATGTCTTCTTTCTTTCTTTCTTTAAGTTGACAAGCTAAACATTCTTCCAAAAATTTATAAAATATATATTACTAGCTGTTGCCCGCAACTTCGTCTGCATAGAATTCGTTTATCGCTATCCCGCGGGAATTACGCAATTTTCCGGGATAAAAAGTAGCCTATGTGTTATTCCAGACTATAATCTATCTATGTTCCAAATTTCATCCAGATCTGTCCAGCCGTTCTGGCGTGAAAGAGTAACAAACATCCAAACATTCTCACAAGCTTTCACATTTATAATGTTAGTAGGATATTGTTGAATTCACTTATATGGATTGTACATTTAAAGATTACATTTTCCACCAAAATGTATATTTAATACCTACCACATACCCAATCTCGTCGCTCCCTGACAATGTATGGGACCGCATATCGCTGCGCCTCATAGAAGAAAGAGAATTGGCTGCTATTGAATTGGATGCTTTATAATTATTCGTATCAACCTACGATTTATTCTTTTTCACTACCTGGCCACGTATAATTTCGGTGGAGGAGCCCCCGCATGCGCCCAAGAAGCCCCAACGTCAAAGTGACTTGTGACTTTTGATTATTGTGTTTTTTGTTTGTTTATTTTTCTGTGTTAGTTTTTATGATAAGTGTTTCATATCCTGTGAGTGTAAGCAGCAACGATCGCAACCCCCCTCAGTTGCCCCACTTGCCTTTGTTTGGTGATGTCCCTACCCGCGACTCAAGACAATGTACCAGCTGCTGCGTCATTGGATGTTCTTGTGCAGTGTCCAGAATGCCCTCAACCGCGTTTTTACAAGGGTTCAAGAAGACTTAAAGTTCATATTGTCAAAATTCATCGACCGAACCGCATAAAATGTTCAGCTCCTGCTTCTACTTCCACGGTTCCTGGTAATACAGTTTTGTCATCCCAAATCTCACAACCATTTTGGCAAACGCTCAGTGACCTCAAAAATTCTCTTCCTTTACTTAAACGCATACCGCGCGGTGCCCGCGTGTCTGTTTCGGCATTGCTATCGCAAACTATCAGGTCAATAATTTCATTAAATTCGGAAGAAAATTGGCAGCACCTTCTTACTTTTCCATTGAAAAGTTTTCATGTAAATTCGGATCAAAGTTCAAAATCACTCACCGACAAAATAAAAGAAAATTGCCGCCAAAACTTTTCGCGTAATCCTATAGCCCGCGCGGCTAAGGTTGAAAGTAAAGTAGCCGACGGTGACATTAGGGGCGCCTCGCGGCTTCTTTTTTCTAATGACGCAGTAGCTCCTAACGACTATAATACCCTCAGATTTTTACGCGATAAACATTCTGCTTCAGCGGCTAACCTCCACCTCCCAGAACCCCCACCAAACGATGACTCCGCTCCAGGTCACTGCACAGGATGTCCTTGGTGCTGTCATGTCCTTTCCTAATGGTTCCGCAGGTGGTCTTGACGGGTTAACGCCGCAACATCTAAAAAACCCGCTTTGCTGTGCTTGCAGCATCTCACTGACCTACTAAATGTCATATTAGCTGGCAGGGTCCCTGATGGCATTAGGGATATCCTGTATGGTGCCAATTTATGTGATCTCGTGAAAAAAGACGGAGGCATTCGTCCAATGGCACTACGTATCCCAGTTCGGTCACTAGCCAACTGAGTGTAGAATTCCAACCTCTTCAAGTCGGTTTCGGATCTAGAAGTGGGTGCGAGGCCTCCGTGCATGCTGTGCGCACCTACTTGAACCATAATGGGGGAGAGGTGCTGCTGAAGGTTGATATTACTAACGCCTTCAATTCCGTTGACAGGGGTGCTCTGCTGACACAAATTCAGGAAAAAAATCCTTTTGTAAGTAAGTAAGTAAATGCTTTATTGTACAAATATAAAGAAGCAGAGATAAATCACAAATTAAAAAAGCACTTAAATATATGCACAAAGGCGAACTTATCCCTATAAGGGATTTCTACCAGTTAACCTTTGAGTAAATGAGAGGAGCATTAAGCGAGAGACCGACAAATAGTGAGTTTAAAATATCCATAATGGTGAAAGCCACAATAGAGCGTACATCTCAAAACACACACAAAAAACATTTCATAAATAAACTACTAAATATCATTAAACACATGCATACATACACACTACATACAATATGAGTACACACATACAATATTTAAGGAGATGGTGTGAGCCACATCTTCTTTAAGCCCTCCCTGAACGACGCCACGGAGGCAGATTGCCTGATGGAGGTCGGTAACCGATTCCACAGCCTAGTAGAGTGAACTGTAAAGGATTTGGAGTAAGTTTTGGAAGATGAAAAAGGGCAGGCTAAAAGGAGATTAGTATTAGACCGTAGCCGATGCTGGCTACCGGCAGCCAAATAGCTAAACCGCTCGAAAAGATATTAGATAGGAGCAGAAGGATTGAAAAGAATGTTGAAGAGTTCGCCTACAAAATTATTCTTTTAGAATCATCGGTCGGTTGTCAACAGGGCGACCCTCTCGGTCCACCAATTTTTAGTCTGCCAGGTGCCATTCACCCAATCATCAAAAATCTAAATTCTAAATTAAATGGATGGTACCTTGATGACGGCACCCTTGGAGGCGAAGCAGATGTCGTTTTTGAGGATTTACAAAACCCTCCCACACTGAGCGCGAGTTCATGTATTAGGCCTTCACACCCTATACCACATTTGGTGTTGGTACGAGTATGAATTTCAACTTGATCTTTCCACGTGTTCTTGAAAAAATAATGCAATCCTATATGGTCAATAATAAGGATAGGTTTTAAGATAAGATAAGATACGGACGGACCACACTCATACGTCCATCGATTGTTTAAAAAACAGGTCTGGCCGTTTAGTGGGTGATAGGATCTCACTCAATAATCCTGCCGTCAAGCAGCGGTGCTTGCGCCACTGTGTTTCGGTGTGGAGAGTAAGGCAGCCGATGGAATTACTGGTAATGGGATATTCCATCTTAGACCTCTAGGCGCAACGCAACGCGTCTGCAATTTTTTGATATCGCGGGTGTCTATGGTCGGTGGTAATCGCTTACCATCAGGTGACCCACATGCTCGTTCCGTAACGAACAAACTTACATTCGCATTTATAATATTAGTAGGAAGTAGGATTTACTAATTTAGCTCACGGTTTTACCCGTACATCTAATCAAGGTTGTCATTTTTATCACACGGGGCATTTATAATCATAGTGCAGGTTCGAAAAGCCAGCCATTATTTATTTAGGCTTCACAGTGATACATGTAGTACGGTTATATACATTAATACGTGATTATTATAGTGGCTCATTCAAGACGTTGTTTGAGTAAACATTGGGTGATAGTTTAATTTTAAGCTGACAAATTCATATCCCTCCCCCTTCTTGATTTAAAAATATTGAAATCCTAGAATAGGTAAGTACCAAGCAAGACCAATTTTGACTTAGAAATTTCCCAGTCCCAGTTTCCCAGTCTATTTTAAATTATTGTTTTTACCTTTAAAATACGTCTGCTATCTTTTGTTTTTTTTTATTACGCTTTGCTTCAATCCAAAGCACGCTCAGTCTCAGTAACCGTACTAAATCTAGGTACATACAGTATGCACCTATCGAAAATTAACTTTCATCAATATCACAATTTTTTATTAAGGTACTTAAAAAACTTTTTTTAGTGCAAAATGAAAGCGAGCGGCGCAGCAAAGCCTACCGGCGCCTTCACAAAGTTTCGGCTCCTCATGTGGAAGAATGGCCTGCAGCAGTGGCGGCACCCCATTCAAACTGGCGCAGAAGTGTTTTTACCCCTCCTGACTATGGCGCTAGTGATCACTTTGCGATCCCAAGTAAACCCCTCTGTACGGAATCTAATGCACTATCCAGTAATACCGGCACGAACACTTAACTACTCAACACTTATCCTGTAAGTTATTTGATGTTACACACACTTTTGTGATATATGATATTCTAATTTTATTGTATTTGTTTTCAGAGAAGGGATGAATACGTTTGAAATGACACTCGCTTATTCGCCAGAGAGCCCTATTCTCGAAGAAGTGATGCAAAGTGCAGTGACCAATTTAATAACCCATAATCCAGAGACTATTGTACCCATAATTAAAGATCAATTACCAGAATTGGATATACCAAATAACCCCGATTTTATAGATGAGACGGTAATTCAAAACATTGCAAATTCATTTATAAAAGTACGGGCATATAATAATAGTCTAAGTTTAAGAAGTATTTATTCATCAGAGGAGGCTACCAGGGAAGTTATAGCTGCCGTGGAATTTAGCGACGAACTTTATGGTTTGTGCAACTAATACGTAGAGTTTTTTTTTTACAAGCATCATTGATCCCCAATACTTTGTCTCACTTATAATAGTTTTACTTTAACAGGTGCTACTGAGCTTTCGAATGATTTACGATATGCACTGAGATTTCCTGAAAGACCCAGGCTGTACTCAGTCCACGGCGAAGGAGGGCGATCATGGCGCACATATTTATCATTCCCTACTTTACAAACAGTTGGACCGAGATTTCCCTTCTCATTGGGAGACGGCAGCGACCCTGGTAATCACTAACTCTTTAGCCAAGTATATACCTTCGTATATACTTGGTATACACCGTCGGTCGACCATTTGTACCTACTCCTTATTGCGTCTCATCCACCAATTTCGGCGCCTCTTGCCATCTGCCGCTTAGAGCTCAGCTTGCTCTACCCTAGGGCAACTCCAGGGCTCGTGTTATTTGGGGTACAAATTGTGGCTAAAATCACGATAGCTCGTTCTGTCTGTAATCAACTTTCACACTGTATTTTCCACTGCTTGTTACAGAACGGCCCACATTTATTGTTTGGTTGGTTAATATAACATTTTGTGTAATTTTACAGGTTACATTAGCGAAATGTTCATAGCGATTCAGCACGTTGTATCAATGGAGCTTATTTCGCGGATCTCAGGTGAAGACTTGCGAGACTTTGATGTGAATGTGCAAAGGTTTCCGTATCCCCCGCATGTAGAAGATGCTGCGTATACATTTTTGCATCTTGTAATTCCCATGTTAATTCTAATGAGTTTCATCTATACCGCCGTTAATATTGTGCGAGCGATCACAGTTGAAAAGGAATTGCAACTTAAGGTAGGTGCCACTTTATTAAGTACAAACAAGGGCATAAATATATGTACGTTACTAAGACGTCAAAAATATCTATACACCTTTATGCCATAAACAATAAGGCCGATGACACATATATTTGAACTGATGGCTGTATCGATATTTATGCCCTCGACTGTACCTAACGATCTTTTTGTATTTTACATTATAGGTACTTACATTTTGTATCGTGTTACAGGAAACCATGAAAATAATGGGGCTTCCAACGTGGTTGCATTGGACAGCGTGGTTTTGCAAATATTTTATTTATTTTCTGATTATTGCATCTCTTCTCGTTACTCTTCTAAAGGTAAGTGTAAATAAAATCTTCTCGACACTTGCAGCTCTGAATTAAGTTTAAAGCTTGTTAATTAATGTTGTTAGTTCTGGGAAAAAACATAATGACGACATTGACACTTCTAAAAAGTAGAAAAGTAGGTAGGTACTCAGTTCCTTTACCAATAAAATATGTATACCTACTAAATACCTACCAAAAAAAGCTGCCAAGTAAGAGTCGGATTCTCGCAAGGAGGTTCCATACAAATTTGTCAAGTTATTATAAATCCAGCGTAAGCAGAGCCCTGCTCCTAAGCAAAATATATGCTGTGTGAGGTCATTTTATATTGATTATTTTCATAGACACTAGTAACCAAACTTCGCAATGCAGCTTTTTAGACTGAAGAAATATTTAAGTTGGTAGTGCTTGTAGGTACCTACTTCATTTGTTTTCTACATTTTTAACTTACTTTGTGTAGCCTATGACTATGAATAAACATGAATACTTATTAATAAAAAAACAATTTCTTTAAGGTAAATTGGTTTACAACAGGAGATGGCTTCGGTAACTACGCTGTGTTCACCCACACTCATTGGACAGTGATTCTTTTCTTCCTGATTCTGTACTTATCTTGTACGATTTTCTTCTGTTTCATGATAAGCGGTTTCTTCTCGAAAGGTAACGTTTAATTGCTTTGTAAAATTTTATTTAACCTGAAAGAATAATTTTTAATACAAGTTTTCTTTTTCTGTTTCTCGCATTGTCATACCTACACACTACATTGAGGGCCTGTTTCACCAATCTCTGTTAAGTTCATGATATCTTAAGCGTGAGTTATCTATGATTTCCTCTCTATTTATCACTACGAAACAGACAGAGACGACATCATAGATAACTGACACTTAAAATATCAGGGTTTTAATTGAGAGTGGTGAAACAGGCTGTAAGTAGGTATACCAAATTTCAAGTCAATAGGACTAACCGTTGAAGAATAGGCACAAGCTGGTATGGTGTTGTGCAACGCTTTATAATTTGACCATGATTGCAGCCAGCACAGCGGCACTGTTCACCAGCGTAGTCTGGTTGCTGTCGTACGTGCCGGCTACCTTGCTAGCTGAAGACTTGCGAGTGTCAGCGATCGTTCAGGGGCTCACCTGCCTCAGCCTCAACACTGCTATGGCCTTTGGCTTCCAGCTGATACTTGCTAAAGAGCCCGGTGGAGGTAAGCAATCGTTCATTATCGTTTTAAGCAATTTATTTTAATATTCTGTGTATACTTAGTTACTCTTGTGCTTTTTTTGTGAACTTCAACGGCTCTGCAACATGTCAGAAATTAAACGTCGATGACAAGGCATTTTGCATCTATACATATAATAAAATCGTTGAGACCAAAAAATCTGTACATTGAAGATTTAAAAAAAAAAACCGACCAGGGTGACTTAAAATCGGTAACTGAACATATTAAAACCATTTTTAAAATTTTTGTTTGTTTGTTTGTTTGTTTGACTGAGCATCACGTAAAAACTACTGAACGGATATTAATGAAATGTTCACAAATCGATTCCAATAAATTCAGAATAGGATATAGGCTACAGAAATTGTGGAAAATTTTGGAAAAAGGGGGTGAAAAGGGGGGTTAAAGTTTGTATGAAAAAAGAAAATTAGATTGTTCTAGAATCATGAAACTCAGAATAAATACTTAGTAATAAAAATAAAGAAATACCTGTTTTAGCATTTTTTTTTAATCTCATCCAGAGGCGCAAAAAAGAGGGTTTTGTGTTTAAAATTAATTAACTTCATACACCTATACAATAAAAACCAATGAAGCGTAACCTTTGGAAATTGCTAAATAATACTTCCAATTTAATACAGGTAAATATAATTTCTCAGTTTTCTTGAAATTTGATTTTTGAGGTGATTACGCACAAAATAGCGGAACTCAAGAAAATCAGCTTCCTCGGTATAAGTAGTTGGTAATAGTTACAAACAAAATAATACTACGAAGAAAATAGATAGATACAAATGTACATAAGACATAATAGCCGGAAAAGCATGTCAATTTTGAAAAAACATTAATATAATAATTGCATGCTGTACAGGCATTTTTTCAACGAAGAGATTTTTGTCGATCCTAAATCAACCTAAATTGGCGTCCTAAATTGTGTTCTTTACCTAACACCTAAAGTTCAATATGCAATACCGTTACTTTTGTTTTTATTTATTGCGCCATTATTAACAACGTGTTCGGTTTTTGAACGCACTCTTATTTGAAAACCTGATATTAATATGAGGGCGGCGTGAAACGCTTGGCTGTATGTTCTTGGTACCTTTGCCTATAAAAAGCAAAATCAAAGGGCGCGTTTACGCCTGCGCTACGAACATGTCAGAATTTTATTGTGAAAAGTTGGTGCTTTTAGTATAAATCTGACAGCGAGCGAACCTAAACTGAATCGCATTAAGACATCATGGCAACTATGGCAAGGCCCCTGTAGGTAATTAATTTGTAGAATGATAATAAGTGTTAATAATCTGTAATTACGTACCTACTTAAACCAAGAAAATAAATTAAAAAAGCTTCTGCTAGAAAAAATTGAGTCGCAAAATATTAATTAAAACGGATTAGTAAATGAATTGTTAGTTGTAAGGTAAAAACAGGTAAACATTTATGTATTATTTGGTTAGAATAGATTTAATTTTTTAAATTAATCAGGGTACAAATATCGTTTAAGTGAGCGCAGTATTCGCCAATAAGCGTCATAGTTTGGCGAAATTAATAGTGATGTAATTAAAACTGTACTTAGCTTTTTTGAATAAAGAAACTATAAACAAAACTATAAATAAAACTATTTGTAAAATAAAGTATAAATAAATGTGATGAGTCATTAACCAGTTTGCACTTGATTTTTTTTCAAGATTCCGTGTCGCAAATTATTATTTCATGACGTAATTCTAAAAGTATAGTTTCGTACATACTTTCAGTGGTTCATGTGACGAAGTTAATAGTCATAATAATAATAATTTTGATATCGAGAAAAGCCGTAAGTATCACAAAAACACACGCGGACGAAGTCGCGGGCAACAGCTAGTAGGTAATATTTATATATCTACATAAACCTCCTGCGACTGTTACAGTCAGAATTGGACGTTTGTTCGTAAAAACTGACCTTTACGCTCAGGTATGCAATGGGGCGAGTTCATGGAGTCGCCGACCCCAGACTCGAATGGCTTCTCGTTCGGGCACGTGGTGATCATGCTGGCGGTGGACTGCGTGCTGTACATGCTGGTCGCGCTGTACCTGGAGCAGGTGCTGCCGGGGCCGTACGGCGCGCCCAAGCCCTGGTACTTTATCGTGCAGAAGAACTACTGGTTTCCGAACAATACTGTAGCGCAAGGTAATTAACTAAGTAAGAACCATAAAATAGGTAGTTAGATTCGTTTCAATCCCTCTTTGGCTGTTTCAAATGACGATACTTCCAACGAAACTACTAGATGAAAAAGCCTCCCTTCAAAACGTGATTGCTAGATGTCATAACACGCTCTAATGTAGGTACCTATATTGGTACGAGGGAGGCAGCAGTATGGTTCATTCATAGCAAATAATTAGACATTATTACTCTACGAATTGATGTTATTACAACATACATACATACATACATACCGTCACGCCTCTTTCCCACAGGGGTAGGCAGAGACTACTTTATTCCACTTGCTACGATCCTGGCATATTTCTTTCGCTTCATCCACAGTCATCAATCTCGTCATACATGCTCGTCGGTTTCGGGTACTCCTGACCTGACCTTTTTCCAAAACGTCTCCTATTTGGTCTCGGAACGTCCGTCTAGGCCTTCCCCTCCCAACGCAACCATTCGTACTCCCCATATAGATCTGTTTAGTTAGTTTACTTTCATCCATCCGCTCTACATGCCCAAACCAACTAAGCATACTTTTTTCTATCCTAGTCACTATATCCTCTTTCACACCAGCACGTTCCCTTATCAGACTGTTCCTTATTCTATCTTTCAGTGATACACCTTCCATACTTCTTAACGCTCTCATTTCTACTGCATTTATTCTACTTTCATGCTTCTTTTGCCATACCCAAGTCTCGCTACCGTACATTAATGTTGGAACAAGCACCCCTCTGTGAACAGCCAGACGCGCCTTCTTCGACAGCTTCTCACTGCTCACAAAGGCGCGCAGCGCCCCATTTACCATGTTTCCTGCATTCACTCTTCTTTCAATATCACTTTCACACTTCCCATCTTTCGTAAACGCCGAACCCAGATATACAAACTCTTTATGTTATTACAAGCTTTATATTATTATAGCCTGGTTGTTAGTGGCGCATCTTGATATTTTAAGATTACTGATAGCGCGTATCCACTGTGAGATTGACTTATAGGTATGAGTCAGTAGCCATTTTAACTCTACATTTTCTCAGAAATTACCTCCTTAGAATTCTTAGTTTTGGAGATGATAAGATAAGTAACTAAAAGATGATAGGGCTGTACAAGTTGAGATGAAAATAAGTAACAATAACAACGTTTGTATGAAGATACAATCCTTGCAACTACTAAACCTTACACTACCACAGATAACCTTTACTTTTTATCACTGGAAAGCTTCTGAAAAGAGTAAAGCTCCTGCGGGAAGTACTGCCCGCATTATTAGCACCATCTACCTAGTACGAGTATCTACTTGTAATATAAAGTATACTGACGAGGTTTAGGAATTACGCTTCTAATTAATCTTGGTGTTTTCTGTTGGATTTAGCATTGCTTTGAGCACTGAATATAACGCGCGGGAATGATCTCTATGATGACTACTATGATTTTACTCATAACCAAGTCCACATTCTGCTGTTTTGAAGTCAATACTAAAATTAATGTTAGGTACTATCAACTAAGTACCTTAATTTTATCGCAAGTAGATTGATAGCCTAATGGAATTATATTTTTTCCAGCCGACGATGTCATCTATTCTCTAGATACTGTAATTGAGCAAGAGCCTAGAGATCGCAAAGTCGGGGTGTTAATGAAAGTATGTGACGTTTACTTATTGATTTGCTTTGTTTTATTTGATCGTTGTAATTATTAATACAAGGTATACTTGTTTATAGAATCTGACGAAAGTGTACGGACAAAACATCGCTGTCAATAATTTGTCCCTAAACATTTACGATGATCAAATAACCGTCTTACTCGGACACAACGGCGCAGGAAAATCTACTACTATGTCCATGCTTACAGGTTTGTACAATAATGAATAAAACTTTTTTGGTTTCAGTTAGCTTAGCTTAGTCGAATAGTTGGATAATTTTCGATTGACAATCGACAAACATTAATTAAAACCGGTAACTATGATAACTATATTGTATGTACAGTAGGTAAATTTTTAAACTAATTATATGAAAATTTTGGATCGGGGATTAGCGTATAAGCTTCGAAACTTTAACTTAACTTTACGTCTGTGAAACTTTAAAATTGGTACCTACTGGTTTGATCATTTAGAAATATACCTGAATGTATTGAATAATGATTCGCCTACTGGTAAATAAACTGGGAAACGAGTATCAAAAGTATTATTCAATTATTGTGATAAAGTTTAATATTAATTTATTATTATTATTTGACAACACTAGGCAATGTGAAGGTGAGTAGTGGCTCAGTGTGGTTGGCGGGATACAACGTGGTACACCAACCGGCGGCGGCGCGAGCGCAACTCGGCTTCTGCCCGCAGCACAACGTGTTGTTCAATGAGCTCACCGTACGGGAACACCTCGATTTCTTTGCAAGGCTCAAGGGCCTTAGCGGCAAAGCTCTTCATGAAGATGTTGCGTCACTCATAACTAAGCTGGAATTGGACGAAAAGGTTACATTAACCACCCCTTATTAACGTCTTGTCTTGTCCTACCTAAAGTTAGATTTTTTTTAACTTGAACTTTGTTGAATTAGCGTGACTACCAAGCGGGTGGACTATCCGGTGGGCAGAAGCGGCGGCTGTCGGTGGGCATCGCGCTGAGCGGGGCGCCGCGCGTGGTGCTGCTGGACGAGCCCACCTCCGGCATGGACCCCGCCTCGCGCCGCGCGCTCTGGGACCTGCTGCAGCGGGAGAAGTCCGGTACGTCCGCCGCACTCCAACAGCTGCCCGAGGTGGCGTGCTGGCAATTGCTCTACACTTGGCCCAGACGATGACTGTATGTACTTACACAAACACTCTACAGGTCGCTCCATGATCCTCACGACGCACTTTATGGACGAGGCGGACATTCTCGGCGACCGCGTGGCCATCATGGCCAGCGGGCGGCTGCAGTGCGTCGGCTCGCCTTACTTTCTCAAGCGGCATTACGGCGTTGGCTACACACTCGTAGTGGTCAAGAGACACGGCTTCCAGCACGAGGCTTGCACGGACATTATCAATAAACATATACCGGGAATACAAATCAAGGAAGACCGCGGTAAGGCACTAAATAATATATATGTAGGCAGTGTGTACCAAACTATTCTAAATTCTCAAACTTTTGAAACCTACGACCACAGGAAGTGAATTTGAATTATTTAACACGACCTCGGTTACGTAATCTTAGCACAACGTTACAAGGTGCACCTTGCACTGCGTTCACGGATCGCAGTGTTGGTACTTCATACTTTCTTATATTTCAGGATCAGAAGTGACGTACGCGCTTACCAATGATCAGGCTTATTTGTTTGAAGCAATGTTAAGTGATTTAGAGAGCAACGAAAGTATTATTCGATTCCAAAACTACGGTTTGACACCAACAACACTTGAAGATGTTTTCATGTCGTAAGTAAATTACATTGTACGTTTCTCATTCCATTCATTGCAACGTTTTTCATGATGTTATCTTCTGTCAGTTAGAATTGTTAATTGGGATACTAAAATTAAACATTAACTACATTTTTCTGACCATAGGATCCACATGACTCATTGAACCATATATTTCTTAACAAATAGACTGTCTGAGAGTTGTGGTCTTTTCAGTATAGGGTCGGACGTGGACACTGACCAGATGAATCACAGCCCACAGGAAACAGACTTCGTTGCTACATCTACTGATCAATGTACGTATTTAAATTACTTAATTTTTTAAGATTTTCTAGTATAATTTGCCACGTTAAAAATGATACTTATCATGATCAATTCACACATGAATTCTCTTGTTTCTGGCCGCTCTTTTGGTTCAGGGAAAAGCACATAAACATCTATGTGTTGATAAGAGTATTGTGCAAAAAGAAGTAGACGAAGGTAACCTGTCTAAAGTTTACAGTTAACATTTAAGTATATGGGATATCTCTTTTGAATGTTCCCAGTACACGGAGACAAGACAACATTGAAGGGTCCTCGGCTGTGGGCGCAGCACGTGTGGGCAGTATGGCTAAAGCTGTGGCTGGTGTGGACGCGATCCATAAACCTGATGGTGCTGCAGCTCCTGGTGCCTGTGCTGCTGGTGAACATGTCGCTCCTTGTCATGCACTTTGCCGTGCCGGTCACGGGGGACGCCGTGTCACGCGCTCTCACGCTCACACTGGGGTAGGAACTAATTAATCACTTCTTGACCACAATAATCATCACTCTGATCTTTAATCACGCAAGTAAGTAAAAGATAATTACTGAAAATTACAAGGTGATTAAAAATAATCTTTTATTTGCGTGATTAGTTAAGAGTGAAAATCGCGGAAGTTTAAAACATTACGTTCTTATATAATAATTATATAGGTTTTTGAAACTGTACAATAAGTACGCGAGTACCAAGAGTAGGTATACCTACTACATCTACCTAGTAATATACGAATAAGCAGTGCGGTAAATAAAGCATACAAAATAAATAAACTACAACCCGAAAAAAAACGCCAACATTAAATCAATGCATAGGTACAGTCAGCGTCATATAGTTTGAACCTTTCAGAGTCGGCCAAATAGTTCGGTAGGTATGTACAGTCATATAGTATGAAACGTCCAACGTGACCAAATAGTTCGGCACACCATTCAATTTTTATGGTGTACCGAACTATTTGACCGACTTGGATCCTTCAAACCATATGACGCTGACTGTATACCACAGAAACAGTATGACGTGCCGATATTTTGGTCACCTTGAATGTTTCATACTATAAAGTACCTATGACCACGTGTCTCACTTCCCCACGCAGCTTAACCGGTTGCCTGTCAGAGATGTATGTATGTAAACTCTTTATTGTGCAAAATAAACAGGAGGAATACAATTGACAAACACTGAGATACATGCTCAAAGGCGGACTTATCCCTTTAAGGGACTCTTCCAGTAAACCTTTGAGCAGAACAGAGATCGTAGGAACGTCCACTTTCAGTCATTACTCTTCAACATTATTTTTAATCCTTCTGCTCCTATGTATCTTTTCGAGCGATTCAGCTACTTGGCTGCCAGTAGGCAGCATCGGCTACGGTCGAATACTAATCTCCTTTTGGCCTGTCCTCACTCTGCTAGTAGTTAGGGAGCTGGCGAGCAAAATTTCTATATGATCAGCACACAAGGCAGACGTTATTAATAGTGATATTTATGCCCTAAGAAACATCAAGGACCTAGTCTGCCACCATGGTGGCGCTGCGTTGTAAATTTACAGCGTTTCAAAAATGTAAAAAAAAAGGTGTGCTATATTATGCGCACACGTCTGCCTCTGGGGCTGATGATCACAGTCATCCTGGAAACACAAAACATCGAAAAGGCAGACATACAGGCCTCTGACTTTTGTAGTATTTAATTTTTTTATTTATTTTTATGATTTGAAAAAATGTATATGAAGTGCACACTTGGCAGATTTGAATCGTTCGATCAAAAACAATGAGAAGAACCACGGAAAAATAGTCTGCCATCATGGTGGCGCTGCGTTGTAAATTTACAGCGTTTCAAAAATGTTAAAAAAAAGGTGTGCTATATTATGCGCACACGTCTGCCTCTTGGACTGATGTTTGAATTCCTTATGAAAACCAAGAAAATCGATGAGGCTGACGTTCAGGCCTCTGATATTCCAAAGGCAGACCGTTTGATTTTTTTTCTGAATTGAATTGTTTTTTTTTGCATAGATTTCAGCTCCAGAAGTTTAATCGTTACCGTGAGTTTAGAGAATAATATTAAACAAAATTATAAGAATAAAACTAAACAATAACAATAATCCCATGCAATAGGTACACACGGCAATATAATCAGGTAAGCACCTACGCACGCTCGCGCCGTATCTATCCTGCTTACCGAATAGCTTTGCTGTATGTACCTGCTGTCCCTTGATTCCGTGAATTTCAAACAGTTATACAGCTGAAAATCAGTGAGCAAAGTGTCTGCCACATTTTTTTTCGAATCCACGGAGTCATGGTGAATCGAATGGGCGCAACGAGAACCGTGTGCAAATGACTTAGTAGAGTTTTTTTTACATTTTTACGACTCCGTCCCATGATAACGCAGAGTCCTGAATGTCTGCCTCTTCGATTTTCTTCGTTTTCAACATGATTGTGACCAATAAACTCCAGAAGCAGACGTGTGCAAATGACTTAATACTCCCATTTTTTTAAGCAACTTCAATCCGCTGTAACGCGAAAACGCAGCGACGTAGGACCTTAATTGATTGAACCAAATCGATTCGCAATGATTTAAACTGCACTCCACCTCGACGTGAAACGTGTGCAAATCATATATCGAAATGCTCGCCAGCTCTTTAACTATAGGCTGTGGATGTGGAATCGGTTACCGACCTCCATCAGGCAGTCTGCTTCCGTGGCGTCGTTCAGGGACGGCTTGAGGAAGATTTAATAATAATAATAATAATAATATAGCCTTTTTATTCCGAATTCGCTACAATTTCATTTTTTTTTTGCTGTTGTTGTTGTTTTATTATTAAATTGTCGCGTAATTCCGCGTGCCTCATGGCACAGGCCTCCTCCGTGTATTGGAGGTTTGGGCTATAGTTCCCACGCGCGCCCAGTGCGGATTGGGAACTTAACACACACCATTGAATTTCTACGCAGATGTGTGCAAGGTTTCCTCACGATGTTTTCCTTCACGGAAAAGCTCATGGCAAATTTCAAATGTAATTTTCGCACATAAATTCCGAAAAACTCAGAGAGGTGCGCGCCCGGGATTTGAACCCACGACGCTCTGCTTGAGAGGCCACAGGTCAAACCACTAGGCTACCACGGCTTTTTTCATTGTCTGGAATTTTAAACTCGGTTGTCGGTCCCTCGTTTAATGCTCCTCTAATCTACTCAAAGGTTAACTGGTAGAGAATCCTTATAGGGATAAGTTCGCCTTTGTGCATATAATTAAAGTTTTTTTTTTGTGAAGTGCATCTGTTTCTTTATATTTGTACAATAAAGCATTTACTTACTTACTGTACATGCATCGAGGTCAATCTACACCCGAATCCCTGTAATAATTTGGTTATGTTTTCAATGTTTCAGTTATTCGGACACAGAAACGGTGTTAACTTACAATGGTACAGACTCGCCGACTTCGCTCGGGGCGCTCGCGAAAGCAGCTTACGAGAACTTGTTTAACTCTGCCAACATCGACAGCATGAAACTTACCCTGGTTGAGAACCAGCCTCTTGATGACTACTACCTACAACGGGTAAAGCTATAAAATATAATCGTCTTTCTTTCGAATTCTTAAATAGAAAAAAAAGTTGTCTTCGCGGATATAAAGGAGTTCAAGTGAAACCCAAAATACTTGTACACACACACACACACACACACACACACGCACACACACAAATCACGTCTTTATCCCTTACGGGGTACACAGAGCCTAAGGTAACAAGTGCCCATTTTGATGAATAGAAAAAATGATTTTGAACCCTTTTTGATGTTGCTGTAGTCGGAAAAGTTTTTGAAAATAGTTGTTGATGTACAATAAAAATCATAAATAAAAGGGTACCTAGTTTGAGAAAATGTATGAATGTGGGTAGGTGCATACATACACAAATCACGTCTTTATCCCTTACGGGGTAAACAGAGCCTAAGGTAACAAGACCTACAGGCCACGTTTAGCAAGACACTGAGGGCGTAGAGGTGGAAAGTGGAATGTGGGTATATTATGTTTATTTATATGTTTTCAAAACAGTACGACGTTGGTTTGCACGTGTAACTGTTGTGCTCACTTAACTCTCAGTGATCCCGTAGAGGCATCGAAACGCGTCAGTGTTTGTGTGTTGTAAGGGATAATTAAGTTTGTGGGATTTCTATGTCTTTTATGTGGCAGTAGTGGAGGGAGGGGTTGCATGAAAAACATATATATTTCGCACAGGCTTAGTTATCTTGCGCGTGAATAGTGGAGTAGCAAGGTAATTTTTTGTTCATTAGAACAGTATCCCTGAGGACGTGATTGCTTTGCGACGTCGCTTGTTGACGGGTGCATCGTTCGCTGCTGGGAGCGCGACCGCGTGGTTCAGCAACTTCGGTTACCACGACGTGGCCACCTCCCTCGCCGCCGTGCACGAGGCGCTGCTCAAGGCGCGCAGCCCGCAGGCCAACCTCAGTGTCTACAACTACCCCCTCGGGGCCAACTACAGGGGCCAGGTAACAACACTACGACAACACAGCGACCGTATGTTTCAGCAACTTCGTCTACCACGACGTGGCCATCTCACGTCACAAGACAAAGTAGCAATCTTTTAAAATAAAAATTAAAGTATTTCCGCGCAAAAATCATGTAGGTATGTAGACTCACAAATTTGTTTTTATTTCCAGGGAAATGTGCAGTCAGAAGCATCAATGGTCTATATGCAATTGGCCTATTATATCGGGAACAGTATTGCTATCGTCAGTGCGGTATTCGTAATGTTTTATATCAAAGTAAGTTGTGGTACTTGTCCATTGCTGTTTGGCAATTGCTGAATGTGTTTCCCTGAAATTTTATTTTACAAACGTTTATTGAACATTTTAACTGAACAGGAACGTGTATCGGGAGCCAAACTCTTGCAAAAAGCCGCCGGTATT
Source organism: Pandemis corylana (assembly GCA_949127965.1). NCBI lineage: Eukaryota > Metazoa > Arthropoda > Insecta > Lepidoptera > Tortricidae > Pandemis > Pandemis corylana. The sequence goes on from OX421857.1 coordinate 8,419,185, forward strand.
CAGCCTATGATCATGTGGGGCAGTGCAATGCTTTTTGACTTGGCTTGGTTCCTCGTCATCTGCCTCACCATCGCCGCGTCCTGCGCCGCTTTTAGCGTCGTCGGCTTAAGTTCACTTGCCGAAATTAGTAAGTCAATACTGTACTGTCATTATTAAACTAAACGCGAGCGAAGCGAATTCGAAACTATCTAACTCCCTACAAATCTGAGCCTCTAGTGCAAGTTTTCGCATATAAAAACGTCTCTAATGCGTTCTTACTATGGAAAAATTGGCAGCGCCACTAGCGGATCGAAACGGCAACTAACTGTTCTCATAGTATTTGACATTTGAACGCAAACGCATTAGAGACGTATTTTGTGGCCGAAAACTTACACTGTTTAGTACTATGCCTCCTGTGATACAAGTGATACAAGCAGTGCAAAAACGACATGGAGAGCGAAAATAAGATTTTAAAAAATCTGGTTTGAGAGCCAAGGAGGAAACATTAACCGAAGCACTTTTTTATAGATAAAAATATATTCTATAAACGTGCATAAGTGTTTTTCGGTAAATATTGTAAGTCCGAAGAAAATCGCGAAAAACCTGTGAGTTGTACCTGTTAAAATGTCTAATACGATTAAATAATTTGTAATTACACAAACGGATAACTCACCTATTAAAGTCGAATTTTGCTCGACATCTTTCGGGTTAGTTCGTAGTTCGAGCAAAATTCGACTTTTATACGTGAGTGATCCGTTTGTGTAATTACGATTGAGTCTCACGGTAGTTTCATGATACATAATATATGTGTTAGAATAGGTACAAGATATAACTGATATCATGGTGCACCCCCGGAGCACCCATAATATCTCTTGGTGTAAACTGATAGGTAGGTACACATGAACTTGTAAAATCCTATAAGTTAGCGTTATATATTTATGTACCTAGCTCAATGTTGCTTGAACTAAAGTAAAACATAAAACCCTGGGAAATTGATTTATTGTCAAAAAAATGAATCAAATTGGTCTCGCATTGATAGTTACATGTTGCGTTGTACCCTGGTCTGGTTTTAGATAAGTTGGTCAAAAGTGATATAACTGTTAGATATACATTAATATTTCCGAAAAAAATACCGTATAATAAAATGTGAAAATAACTTTAATTTCACTAATATCACAAAGCACGAAAATAGCCTTTAGAGCAATTACATAAAGGGGTTACAACTTGATATAACTTATATCAATGTGCAGGTTTTTTTTTGCCGAAATGCTGCTAGTTGTGTATAATTTTTCACGAAATTATCTCCGAAACTATTAGCACCTAGAAACGTGAGATAGACCAAAATAAATCCATATTTTTTCTGATTATTTCTAAATAAAAACACACTAAAGGGTACCAGTACAGTTACATCACTGGTCACAGGAGGCACAGAAAGAAATACTTACCTACTTATAATAAAACTTAAGCCGACACACACAATACAGTGTTTTTTAATAAACCATGATACAAAACACTAGTTACCTACTTTAAGATGCGCGGTTTCCAACTTGTTTTTTTTTTGTCTCAGGTCAGATGTATTTCGCATTTCTGGTGTACGGCTTCGCCATGCTGCCTTTCCACTACCTTATATCGCAACTCTTTAGCGGGCCAGCACTCGGTTTCGTCGTCATGTTCTTCATCAATATTTTTGGTAAAAATAAAAAACATATTTGTTTTATTCCATCATAGCTATATCTTTTGATATCGATATCGACTCTTTATCTACTACTAAGTAACACAAGTAACTTTTAACTACTATAAGTTCAACGTAAAAAACCATTAGGCACAAATTAAAGACTGTATCTGATTTACATTTTATAATGTATTGTGTTCTCAATTAATACAGCCAGGGAATGTGTGTTTCAGGGGTTATGACCGCGGTGATGGAGATGATAACATCGGATGCGATGGAGGGCACAGAGATACCAGGCTTGACGTTTTTCCCGCTGTATAGCCTTGTCAGATCGATGCTGTAAGCTTACTTGAAACTTCATTATGGCGTAAATTATTACAATACAAAACAAATACTTCTAAGTAGGTACTCTTTATTCAACACCATAGAACAGTAGGGGAGATACGGATAAGACGGGGACGCGAGGTAAGACGGGGCCACACACACAGAGACGAAACTATATATCACACTACGGCATCGTAACGGCCGACGGTACGCTCCTACCGAGCGGCCATCAGTCCGAGGTCGGCAGCGACTGAGAGTGCATGCGTTTGTACGCTACAGGTCAAAACGTGTTTACCGATTTCGTCGATGTAATATTTGGGACCTCAATAAATTGTTATAAAACCGTAAGTACTAGTGCCTGATTAACTTATTTTTTTTAAAGCATTCCTAATTGTATAAACTATCGTGTGGTGTCAGTAAAAATGTGTGACGTTTGGTGTGTTTTTTTTCACTAATATTTTTGCTAAATAATGGACGGTAAGGCAAGACGGGGCAAATTTTGCGAGGCATGATGGGGCGTGCCCCATCTTGCCTCTTTCAACAGGCTTATGCTTTATTGTTTGTGATTTTGCAACCATTCCATGATTTTCAGGTAACAGTTGCGTGCCACGATGGTACGTAATTATAAAAAGAAGACCACGAGGGGACAATGGAGCAAGGAAAGTATGATACCCCATCTTACCCATTGTCCCTATCTCGCCCCTTTTTTAGTATCCCGTCTTACCCCATATGTGGGGTAAGATGGTTTTTTTTTAATTTCTCATAATTTTAATTTTATATTTTTTATGTGATTAGTTACCAAGTCCAAAGCTATGCCAAATAAAACTACAATAAGTAATTAATGTTTGATTAATAAATAGCACTGATGTTATTTCAAACACACTGTATTTTTACTTCTTTACCTTAGCGTCCCCGTCTTATCCGTATCTCCCCTAGGTATGTACAGTGTATTTACCAATTTATCAAAGTGGTCGATACCGATATGTTCCAGACAACCAGCGTTTCTTTGTCATTATCCTCTTTACAAATTTTGTGAGATATGAGAGATGAGAGATAAATGCTCAAAGCAAAGCACACAATCATAAAACGAAAGACAGTAGATACTGATGGCGAGTCTAGCTTGGTCAAAACCTCTTGCGATTTAAGTAGCTGAGTACCTACCCTTCTATTGCGGTAACAATCGTGGAAGAATAATTTGACAAAGACGTTTAACCCTGCCTGTCAAAACTCGAATAAATATTCATTCAAGGCGAGAAAAGTAAGCACTCGCCTAGTTTCGACGATAAATATACTCATGAGGCAAATATGTAATTAAACTGATCAAGTAAAGCATGTTGGTATAAAAGAAATCTTTAGAAACATCTGTTTAATTTTCAGTGCCTTACTGGAGCAGGGAATGATCGAGTGGTCGTGCCTGCAGCAGTGCGAATCCCTGTCCGCGGTGCTGCCTAACTTGAACCAATGCAGCGTGGACGCCATGTGCGAGAACAACTTTGATGCTTGCTGTGGTACTTTTTGCTAGTCATTATGTTTGTTTTACATTTTGCACGGTTGTCACAATGAGGCTATAAAAGAAAATTCGAATTTATTTTAAAATCCATACGTAGTAGTTTAGTTGGATAGTTAAAACCTGAATAATAGACTCAGTGGGGTTGATTTAAGTTTTATAATTTTACTAGCTTCTGCCCGTGACTTCGTCTGCGTAGAATTATACATAAAAACCTTCCTCTTGAATTACTCTATCTATTAAAAAAAAACCGCATCAAAATCCGTTGTGTAGTTTTGAAGATATAAGCATACAAAGGGACATAGGGACAGAGAAAGCGACTTTATTTAATATTGTTTTATACTATGTAGTGACTATTTAGTGATAATAAGTATTAGGCGCTGACAACAGTAAAACTGTTTTTTTAAAGTTAAAAAACTGACCTTAATTTTGATTGCATTTCGTTAGTACAGTCAGCATCAGAAGTTGATAAACAGTCGAAGAGCTCAAAATGATCTATCTACACACACACACCATCTTATTACCTTAGCGATAGAGTCGTCTCTACATCTTTTTGAGCTCTTCGACTGTTTAACAACATCTGATGCTGAATACCTACAAACTTTACTATTTCCATAACGCGATTGGGAAAGTTGGTTTCGATCTTTTAAACGACATTTTTAATGCAATAAAGAGATTTTCATTCACTCTAGTATATGATGTTTCATTGATTCTAGTAGGTACTAACAATATAAAAATTGTGATTTGATCAGATCCCGGGATTCCCGAGAGTGCTGGTGTCTAATTCCTGCTTGCTTGTTTTCAGTTTCCGAAAATTCTAATTTGGGGACTGCGCGTTATATATCGAGTATGGCCATCAGTGGCGTTGTTCTGTGGGCGCTGCTTATGTTCATCGAATAACGAGTTTATCGCAAGGTAATGTCAATAGCAGTTAAGTTGAACATTTTGATTTGTTTTTATAGGTAGGAAAAACCATAGGTGGGCACAGTTAATCCAAAAGTTAACTTCGATAATCGGTAGAACGTTAAATTTTCCAAAATTTAACACAAGTTAAAGTTAACCGTTAAAAGTTAACCAAAAAAACAATAACAAGTAGAAAGAAGAATTAAACAAACATTTATTTATTCCGATAGTAAAGTTGGAAGTTATAAGGCTAGGTACTATTAATCGTAATTTTGCATTAGGTGCATATTCCCCTTCATAAAAATTAGAATTTAATATTGACATCCAATGATCAACACTAAATGGGATAGCAGTGTTATATTTAATAAATAAAAAAACTAATGTAACGGACTAAAGTTAACGGAAGTTCAATAATTTAACGGAGGTTAATAAGAGCGTTAACATTACTTAAAAGTTAATCTGTTAAGCGGATTGTTAACTTCGTTAATTAAAACTTGGGAAATTGGGAAAAACTAAGTACCTAAAACATAACTTAAAAAATAATTAAATCGGCTTCGAACAAGACTAAAAGATGCCCAAATTACTGAAATAAAGAAAATATAATTTTATTGTTTGCAAGTGTATGTAGATCACAGATATTATTATATTATGTACTAACTACCGTTTGAATAAATCGGCGCTGAAATGTCTGAAACGGAACAGAAAATTAGACAGCATGTCAAAGGAAAATAAACTTTACTCCTTTCAATTAAGTGTCAGCGGGACCACTCAGACCTTACTCAGACCCACAGCCGTGTAATGTAAGAAAACCGGTCCTGTCTATCTATCTCGCCCTGACAACCTACTTATAATATATCCCTGTCTATTTTATACTTCCCGATATTTTATTCAGATATTCAGCCGCACGAAGACACCTCCAGTCCTGAACACCGGTGCGCTAGACGCAGATGTAGCCGATGAGATGGCGCACGTTGAGCGCGTTGACAAAGCGTCTCTCGCGGAGCACAGCCTCGTCGCCAAGGGGCTGTCCAAGTACTACGGGAAACACTTGGCCGTCAACCAAGTTTCCTTCAGTGAGTTTGATATGGATCTATAACGATTTTTTAAGGCAATTTAGGCACAGTACAGAGCGATCGGTACCTCTCACTAGTGATTTAAATATCATCATAAATAGTTTTCGAGATCATAGTTGATATTCCCATCCAATGACAAGTTTTAACTGGATCCAAAAAACCAATGGCCTATTCATACTGTCACACTTTTGTTGCAAGATAGTGTACTTAAGTACCTAAGCATAATGTAATGATTTCAGCGGTTGCCGATGGCGAAGTGTTTGGTCTGCTGGGCGTGAACGGCGCCGGCAAAACAACGACTTTCAAGATGCTGATGGGCGACGAAAGAATATCCAGTGGTGACGCGTTCGTAGGCGGCCATTCCGTCAAACGGGACATCACTAAAGTGCATGAGAATATTGGTATGTAGCCAACGACTGATAGTCAGCAGTTGTTTGCTAATGCCAGAGCTCGCGTGTGAAATTTTATTGTATTGGGCAGGTTATTGCCCGCAATTCGACGCGGTGTTCGGTGAACTAACGGGGCGCGAGACTTTACGCTTGTTCTCCCTACTGCGCGGGCTTCGGAGCGAGCACACCACGCTGCGTGCCGAAAAGCTCGCACACCAACTGGGCTTCACCAAGCACCTGGACAAGCGGGTAAGTGGGACCTGTGTGACGCGTGACCGCGTTGGAGCGGCGAGACAGCGGTTTGGGCGCGGACTGAGCGCGTTTGTGCTGGCCGCAGGTGGAGCAGTACTCGGGCGGCAACAAGCGCAAGCTGAGCACGGCAGTGGCGCTGTTAGGGCACACGCGGCTGGTGTTCGTGGACGAGCCCACGACGGGCGTGGACCCGGCGGCCAAGCGGCAGGTGTGGCGCGCGGTGCGCGGCGCAAGGCGCGCCGGCCGCGGCGTGGTGCTCACCTCGCACAGCATGGAGGAGTGCGAGGCGCTCTGCTCGAGGCTCACCATCATGGTCAACGGACAGTTCCAGTGCCTCGGCACACCACAACACTTGAAAAATAGATTTTCTGAAGGTAAGTTGCTTAAGACGAACTATCTAATCGGGCAATAGGCGTAGTCCTGTAGGGCTAGGATATATCTGTTTACGAACTGACTCGTTGTGGCTACGCTCGAGTTTCATAAATCGAACAATTTTGTTTAGAACTCGAGAAGAGCTCTCAGATCCTGTAGTCCATATGCTACACCAGTCGTATTGGTAGATAAACCAAAAGGTCCACCGAAATTTTGTATTGATTATAGGGCCTTAAATAAAAATATTAACAGTGATTCATATGCAATCCCTAGAGTAAAAGATTTACTGGGTTGTACTTGCAAGTACGAGAACCGTGTTATAAATATATAGGGCAAACTGTGGTTGCAGAAGACATCTATGAAATTAAAATCATATTTGAAACATTATTATCTTATTTATTTTAAACTTTTTAGTAAAACGAATACAATATTTTGAAACGGTTTGGTTCCCGCTCGAAGCTGATCTGAGAGCTCTTCTAGAGTTCTAAACAAAACAGTCAAGTGTTCGATTTATGAAACTCGAGTGTAGCCTCAAACCAGCCAGTTCGTAAACCTATATATCCTAGCCCTACTGTACCTATAGCGCAGTAGTAGTATATTTTATAAAACGCCCAAATTACTAGCCTTAGAAACAGCCACATGTAGGTACTCTCAAATACCCCACCGATCCAGAATACTTAGCATGTAAAATATTCCGTTTTTTTTCTTTATATTACATGCTTCGTATTAACAATCAAAATGAAAATGGGTGAAGAATGTACACATTCTACGTCAGGCGAGCGTGATATCGCTGCAGTAAAAATATATATCCAGTCCAATTTTGTTACTCCGAAGCTGATGTAAGTATTTTACAATAATGTAAGTAATTACTTAAGTAGATACATACAAATAAATGAATACCATTATATTATTTTTAGGGAGGAATACCAAGGTTTGCTTACATACTATTTGCCAGACCGTAGCGTTGCTTGGTCCAACATGTTTGGGATTATGGAACGCTGTCGTCAAAGCTACGGTGTAGAGGACTACACCATCTCCCAAACTACGCTCGAGCAAATTTTCCTTCAGTTCACTAAGTTCCAGAAAGAAGAACTCGGCTAGAAATGAAGGTGCTGACAGGCTTCGTATTCTTCGTAACTACATTTAATGTGGTTTCTTTTTAAACTTAAGATCCACGCTGTCACGATGCTTCTTATGGTGTATGCATTTAATTATACGTATTAAAATTGCATGATTAAATTTATGATAAGTATTTTTATTCTATATTATTTACCTAAAACCATCTACCTATCTATAATAGTACCTAGGTCTTGATCATAGAGCAAAAACAAAGAGGAGGTGTGGTAATAAGCTTTCCCTATGAAACATCGCGTGACATTTTGCGGGTGAGGGGTTGTGGAACTCCGCCCACTTTTCAATTTTCCATCCGTCGGTTAGTAGCAAAACCACTCTCCTACCTAGTTCAGCTATCTCACACTAGATGTCAATTAGTGTAAAAGTAATGGGACGTACTCAGAACTTTGAGCTTCAAAAAGTTTGTGTAATAAATGAATAAAATAAGGGTAACCATTTTTACTGATTTAGATGTATATTGTAGTTATGTAAAATAATAGACAAATTATTATAACGAACATAATTTTATTTACAAAATTCAATTACCTGCGAAAATAAAGGCATATTATTCAAATTAGTTGCTTGAAATAGTCCATTTTATCAAATAAAGGTGTTTAAAGCACAGCTTAAAAAAATGAACAATGGATAAAATGTTTATTTAATATTCTAAGTTCTTTCAATTCATGAACAGTCACGGAGAATAATATTATGTATACAACTCAGAACTTTGTTACTTCAAAATATTTGCTATTAAAATGTATTGTTATTTCATTACTGACCATAGCCGTGCGTTAGTCGGTAAAATTATTTGATTCTAATTACGGCTCTGGATATTTTTGACGTTGAAAATAGTTTTTCTAATTGACGATAGATGGCGGCCTGTTCACAATATATTTATAAAACTACTAAAGTACTGTTTTGGCGACTAAAAAGTATTTAGGACTAAATGTATACTTTAGTTTTCAGTATGCATGTATGATTATTACAATATACTAATGCGGAACTTTACGTACTTGTATTTTTAATTCACAAAAGTTACGCCATCTAGTGTCGAGAAGTATAATTTATACTTGAAAGCCGAAATTTTTCTAGAACTATTTTAATAATTACGTATAAAATTACTTACAAATGAAATGTGATACCATTCATAGCATCAGAACGTCTGTCTGAATAACTTTGACACGATAAAACACAACACTTCATCCTTTTCTTCTTAAAACCGCGAAAACACACCGATAATGCGAGTCTCGATACATGTGCACCTGACGAACGCTGACAACATACTAACTAAGCCCCGCCCACAATGATGACGTCAGGACCTAGTTGAAAATCACAGTGCACAGTTGCTTAGGCCAGCTCCTCTTTGTTTTTGCTCTGTGGTCTTGATTATCTAAAATTTTTAAGAGATGTGTTTAGTTTAGACATCAGGTACAGGAAAAGTGATTAGCCAACACAGACAGAAGTTCTGAACTATTCAAAATACTTTTGAAAGGTCCAGATTTTAACTAGATATATTTGGTTGTATAGTATAATATGGTTTAGGACAACGAATGGAATGAATATAATGTATTACCAACTAAAGCAACGTTTGATGAGATATCGTGATAATTCAGGAGGAAAATACTTGGCTTGTTTACATTACATTGCTCACTATTTTCATCTGTGTAGACTTTACTTAAGCATTTAAGAAAAACAACATCTAGTAAAATATCCTTACTTTATTCAATAAAATCTATAAACACTACGCACAAAGATGTTTGATACAAAATACAGTCACAGTTGTAAGTACATTATTCATAAACATATTAACTATAGGTATTGAGAATATAAGCAAACATTAAAGCCACAGTAATATAAAACAATATTTTGGTCAACGATAAGTCGGCTAAGTATTTCAATTGTACTATGACAATTTTTGTGACAACCGTTTAGTGACATTTAAGTTCATTAAGTTTCACATTGCCAAGTTGGTACTGTCGCACTACATCAGATCGATCTTTCTATCATAGCACGGTACCTACTTAGTAGTTTTTTGCTATGAGGGAAATTTAGGTTTCGTATTTAAAGCATGTCAAGTTAGGTTTTAAAATATACAAGAAGATGCTGAATAAAAAGTGTAGACCACTTATTTGGCCGACCGTACATATCTATGTTAGATGGCAAAGCAAAGCCCATCGAGGGAATAGGCGACATAGGAATCATGTTATAGGCGATGCGGCTAGCAACCCATCACTATTTTGATTCCACTTTCCACCTCTACGCCCTCAGTGTCTTGCTAAACGTGGCCTGTAGGTCTTCTTACCTAGGCTCTGTCTACCCCATAAGGGATAAAGACGTGATTTGTGTATGTATGTGTATGTATGGCAAAGCAAGTGCAGTCAACCAATAGTCAGCAAAAATCTTGAACTAGAAATTATACTTTTAACAAGAACTTTATATTACAAGCTTTGAATTATTTAAGTAAGTGAATGTTAATCTACATCAGAGACTCATGGTTTCCATGAAATTAAAAACTGCTAACTCCGTTCAACAACAGAATACAAAGTACTGAAAAGCAACACCTAAAGCAATTAATAAATAAAAATCTATGTACATAGCTATTGCAGTACCTAAAATAGCACTGCTATTAATATGAATATATGAATTATAATAAAAGGTACAGCTTGATCACAAATTATATCACACAATTTAAAAGGCAAAAACAATAATATTATTGCCACGTAAGTAGTTTTTTGCTAAAGTATTGTAATATTAAACCTAGTATGTACGTACATAACAAAACCGCGTCTAATACCGATCCAAATATGTTTTCAGCTTAGAACTAAGAGGTAAATAGGTACAGATTTACAATAGACCGGCAGATAGAAAAAAATACGGGTCATTGTACTTTTAGCACATAAACTTGTAAAGATAAATGTACATAGTATAATAATTAAGATAGCTAGCTAATTGAGAAAACCCCTTCTTAGCAAAATGTACAAAAAGCAAAATGTACACTACACGCAAAATTTAACCAATAGCAAAACGTACAATTAGCACGATGTACCCCACGCATATCGTGAAACACGCGGAACGTATACGAAGCAAAAAGTATATTCGCAAAATGTACATATCGGAAAATGCACACTACTCGCAAAATGCACATTACGCGAAACGTGCAATATGCAAAATGTACAAAAAGCGAGAATAGCGTGAGATATTTTCCATAAGTGTCTGAACTTTCTTTCATGTAATTAGTTTAGTTTTGGCTATTTGTGCATTTTGCTCCGAAGGGGAACAAATGACGTACTTCAATTGTGAATTAGATATAGAGACATTTTTTTTCTTGACAGCAAAGGAGAAGGCTGTATGAAAGATAAAGTTAGAAAATTGTTGTTTTGTCATTTACATGTAAGTAGGTATTTATGTTTGTACTATAATATATGATAGCCAACCGTCAGTTTGCAGGTATACTACTTAGTGTATTTCGATGAACTTATTATTTGGCATTATTATTTAAGAAAAATGACGATTAGAGCAAACAATACATTGGTGTACGCGTTTCTGTCATAACTACTGTGACTTTCTCAACGCATATTTTATTGTCTTAAATTTTTTGTATGTTTAAATATTTTTTGAAAACCTTCCTAAGATTTTTAGTGGGATGCATCGCATTATATTTCTACAAATTAATAAAAAAAAAATAGGTACCCAAGAGGTAATCGATAAAATTCATGGCAAATAACATTATGGCTGTTGTAATACTTAGGTACATCACAATTTTAACAGATCAACAATTCATAATTCAAACTCATAAAATAATAAACTTTATTTGTACACAGGAGATAGTCTCTGGGCTACAGAACCAATTAAAAAAATTATTGGTTTAAAGAAAGCTACACTATCCCCGACTATCTTAGGCTATTTTTTTGTCGACGGAAAGTGCAAAATTCCCGAAGGATTTTTTTGGTATTCTTTGTTTTAATAATATCACATTTACATTGAAATTCATTATTATTTTTTTTATTATTAGGTGCACATTTAGGACTGGGTGAGATGAAGTACATTTTATTCTGAGAATAATATTTGCAGCTCACCAACGTGACTTATATTATACGTATGTTAACAGGAAATTTAAAAAACTAGGACATAAATACATTGGCCGTGGTAAAAATTTAATATAATATACATAGTTATAGATGACTAACTACATCATTCTATTACCTCCCTGTCTAAAACTGTTCAGTAAGTAGTAGGTATAATGTAGAACATTCATTATGAAAATAAGATAGTACGAGATTCTAAGAGTGATTATCATTATCATAAATATTGAGAAGATTGCTATTCCAGTATCAAATACAGTAACGATAACGATACGTTTATCTAAACATATCCTAACATTAATACACGTATACAAATTATAATAAAATACTGAACATCCATGTATATATTACCCTAGTTGTCTTAAGATAGATTTGCCTTAAGTACTTCCTGATTCATAAATTATAACATTTATGAGTAAGCATAATTGAAAGAGTAACTTGTTACTTTTTGAACAATGACTAATGCTTTTAACCGGCCATTCTGAACTTCATCACAACATGACCATGTTCACTAGGTCAGTTAAAAGAGGGCTGGCGTCTAAACTACAACAACGCACACAATCACGACTTTGGATATGGGACCCATTTTGCAAACATGTTAGTTGAATATGAGCTTTTTTTGACTGTACTTGCAATGTCATCCAAACTCTATAATGAGTACAAAATTTAAGTCAATCCGACACCTAGAAGAGGATATAATTTGACTTGCAAGACTCGCACACCAACATGGCAAGATTTGAATTGCTTAAAATCGTTTGAATGCCATACAAGATGACAGGTATTGAATCTTAAGCGAGTCCCCAATTAAATATCGTGACTGTAGAGAAGTTTGGCACCCTTATGGTACGTCGTCACTACCCATGTACACAGGTTTCTATTGCACCCTATTGTTCAGACTTCTCTTCACTTATAAATCAACGGCGAGTTACAAATTGAAAACTGAAGCTATTAATTGAAAAAGAACTAAGATTAACTGAAAGAAACCAGTCAGTCTAGAGATTTAAAATTTGGAACACTTTCTTCTGGTTTATTATCTTCAGTGTTAAAGAAATTTGACGAAGTCAGTCATAGTTCACTTCTTAACAGATTTACATTCGTACGTAACAAGTTGGCAAGGCGTAGCATTGAAGGAATCAACCAACTAACCATCTATAAAATCGATTTTGGCGCAGTAAAGTTTTGTACTTAGATAGTTGATAGTGTTAGAACCAAAGGTCTACGTATCCTCTGTAGAGTGTATTCTAGTGAACCTGAGAAATACCTGTTCGAGAGAAGTTTGGTTGACGGAATAATCTTCTATCGACAACTCAGATTTCATTTCTTCCATAACGTAGAATACTCGCCACCACGGAAGCTCTACGTCATTCAAGTAGTAAGTATTAATGCCGAGGTAGGATTCTCTGTGAAATAAAAAAATATGTGAAATGATTGACTAAAATAAGGGTTTACATTTCAAGAAAAAAAAAACATAACTTACATAAGTTTAACTTCACTGAAATGCTCTGAAACATAAGTATTGACTTTTGCTAAATCTGTGTCACGTTCGGGTCCAGCTTTGCATTTCACCACGAGCGTGTACCCTGTTGATAGAAAATACTCACTTAATATAATATTTCATACCTTATCAAAGCAAAGTGTGTATGCTAAAAGTGGCACTGGAACATAAGTTTCATGTGCTCTGCCTACCCCTTTTGGGAATAAAGGTGTTAATCTATGTATAGACTACTGGCCCATGACCAAAAAATGTGGGTCATTTGAACCACCAGGTGACGTATATATAAGAGCATAAAATAATAAGATTCAGCACTATGCTGTCACTTGTAAGCTGTCCAACTGGGTGCTGGTGAGAATTCAAAAGTGCAACCCTCGATTTTTTCCCCTTGTCGCATGATTTTTGTACGGCGTTGCGGAATAATGGATTAGAAGCTGTATTGAAACAGTATGAAACTGATGTCGTACAGAATGAAATGACCAAATTGACCCTGGAAATTGTTAGAAAATCAAAAAAAAAATACTGACTTTGTGGCGCACCATTTGTACGGCATCAGTTTCATACTGTTTCAATACAGCTTCTAAACCATTATTCCGCAACGCCGTACAAAAATCATGCGACAAGGGGAAAAAAATCGAGGGTTGCACTTTTGAATTCTCACCAGCACTCGGTTGGTCAGCTTACAAGTGACAGCATAGTGCTGAATCTTATTATTTTATGCTCTTATATCGTCCTATATACGTCACTTGGTGGTTCATATGACCCACATTTTTTGGTCATGGGCCTGTAGTCTAGTATATATGTATTCTCAAAGCTTGTTTGTATAGTGCTTTCCGCTGGCGTTCGTGTCACCACAGTGTATGTGTCTTTTATACCTATGTTTAGTTTTAATTTTATCTGGGTCCTACTGAAAAACAGCGTTGCGGCTTGCCGCAATATTATGCTGAGTGGGGCCCATTTTACACCATATCGGTACTATTGCTAATTGTATTTCTTCTTACTACTTCTTACTCTTCTTACTTGTATTTCTTTTTACTTTTTTTACTTTTTTTACTATTATATATCTACGTGTATCGAATGTGTGTAAATAAATGTTTCTCTCTCTCTCTCTCTCTCTCTCTCTCTCTCTCTCTCTCAAAGCAAATGCCGACATTACATACACACAAAGTTATCTACTAAGGAACACGGCTGCAGCCAATTGGCCGAAACGTCAAGGTAATTTTAGCAAACATTTTTTTTTACTTACATCTATCTTAGACCACACCTTCGCATAGCAGCTTATGTTAAATAAGAATAATAAATGTAGCCCAGCACGGCTAGCACAAGAGCGTGCGAGAACTATATCGCGCGCGAGATAGACTAATCGTCTATTTGTAGAACAAACAAAGAAAACGACGGGAGTCTATGGCGCGCACTTGTTTTTTGTACCTTGTGAGAACTTGCTTTTCAGATGCTGCAGCGAGCCGAGGCAATGCAGCCGGCCGGCGACCATGACTGTGAGCCGCGAGCACAACGCTTCGCACTCTTCCATGCTGTGCGACGTCAGCACGACGCTCCGCCCGGCTGCCACGGCCTGGCTTATCGATGTCCACACGAGACGTTTCGACGCCGGGTCCATACCTAACATTAAACCATTGAGCTACAATAGAACAGTAAACACACAAGCCTTTAACACCAACTGGCCCAAAATCACGAAGGTGGCAAATTCGTGTCCGAGTGATTTAAATAATTGAATTTATTTATTTTAATTAAAATAAAGCTTCATAGATTATACTAATCAACTTATTTAATCGGCACATCAAAACGTTTTTTCTTAATTTATTGATTAAATATGTTTTTTTTCACAAAATACCCCCTCAAAATCATTCCGGGAACGTGTCCGAAGTCGTTATCCGCTGACAACAACAGCTAAAAAACACATTAAAAAAAATATTTAATGCTTTAAAGAGTACTTTTTAACTTAGTTTATATTATAATTAAACGATATTTAGAAGTCTCTTCGGTGCAACAATATTATTTTTTCTGAAAATTTGACTTGAAGTTTGTCCGCCAGTTTGTGCGTCATTTCGGGAACGCACACATTTTTTTTAAATATCAACTTTCAGCGAAATGCAATAGATAGTGCTTCTGGGTAATTATATAGAGCACTCAAATGCAAATTAATGTCTGGGGTATTTTTTATTAAAATGTGAAAACTTAAAGAGGTAAGTACAGTTTTGTTTGAAATTTTAGCACCGTACATGTATTCAGCGTCATTCCGGGAACGCTAACAATTGCAAGAAAAAAAAAAGGAAATGGCTTTTAATACACTACTTTGTAAAGATTATTATGGCCTATTTCTATATTAACCTCAAAAAATCCTGTTTTTGTGACAATTGTTTATTTTTTACGTATTTTTATGAAGAAACGTCATTCCGGGAACGGTCATTCCGGGAACGATTCAGGATATTACGTGCGTTCCCCGAATGACGTTTGTTTAATCCATTATAGTTTTTTGTTTGTAAATGCATTATTTTTAAATATTTATTTTTGTTACAGTATTACTTTATAAAAAACAATGGAAAGCCAATCAATTTCTCAAGATAAATAACAAAACAAAGAAATAATATATTGAAACTGTCTATACTTAAGAAGAGATGACCTTAAATGTTAATTTGTTATGTAAAACATTAAAACAAGAGAAATAGACGAGTTTAATAAATATTTAAAGGATTAATTATGACGTTATTTTTGAAAATCATAGGATTTTAGACAAAACCGTCATTCCGGGAACACTAAATCCTTTTCGGGAACACCACTATTATTTGTTTTTTATTAGTAATGTAAAATATTTTTAAACGGATAAATTCTTACATACGAAGAGAATAAAGTTCTAGTCATGATCCTAACTAAGTTTAGTTTTCTAGTCATTCCTATTCTTTAGTATAGTAACTTTAATGCTTGAAATTTGGAACTTTATGATCATGTTGACTTTAATTATTATTTTTTTGAAATAATGGTCACATTTGTACATAAATTTCTTTTGCACTTAGTATAATATAATAAAACACTGTAAGTAGTAATAATTAAGTAATGTTTTAATGAGAGTTTTTATTTAAAATGAAATAAAAACTATCGTTCCCGATATGACGAATTTTACTGCCGAGTTTGCTTAAAATCGCTATAATAAAAAATAAAGTTAACTCTGTGCGCGCTCCTTTTAAATCTATTAAGAACAATAACGTAGCAATTATTTTAAGTCTTTAATTTTGATATTCCTTTTAAGATTTTACGTGCAAATTACCAAATCGGAATTCGCCACCTTCGTGATTTTGAGCCAACTACGTCTACGTTAGATTAGATCAGCGCTGAAACTACTGGTACGAGACAGAGTAATTTGGCAGCTGTATGTGTCAATGCAAAAGAAGCATTACTCCTGTCAAGAGTGTCAATAGGTACTTTCTCTTAGGCCCATACCGTGTACGGAAAATGGTCTCGTATATTTTATATATCTAGACTAGATCTAGGTGACAAAACACATTTTGCTGTAAAAGATTTATGCCCTTTTTAAGAATATTGTACCCTTTACACATCTCTTATCCCACATAGCGATGCCAGGTTAAATACTCAAGTAAGTAGGTACCTATTTTAACAAGTATATAATACATAAAGAAATACCTGTTGTGGGCTCATCTAAGAAAACTAACGGTGAATCGCCCATTAGAGCGACGGCGGTACTGATTTTTCTCTTCGTACCTCCGCTGCATTCATAAACCTGACAGAAAAAAAATGCTTTAAACGAATGCCTTTGCTAATTTACACAATTAAATTGTTCTAAACAAACATGAACTTCTGTAACTGTTAGTTAGTTCCGTAGGCTTATTACGTAACTCGCTCGCAATCGCCATCGTGTTCATTTGGCAGTTCATGTATGGGCGGACAATTGGCATCGGAATCAGCTAGCTGTCACATTCATACAAGAACTGTCAAAATGAACACGATGGCGATTGCGAGCGAGTTACGTAATAAGTCTACTGGTCTATGAAAACGCTCATGCAACGTTCTTTGTATTAAAGATAACAAGCCGAAATTCGTAGTCTCCCAAATCGAGGTCCCAGGTCAATAATTGAGACTCAACAGCCCAGGCTCAAGCTTAGATAAGGGGCTAATGGGCAAAACCGGCGCTTTTTTTAGGGTATTCTTAGAACTGATCGCATCAGAAAAACGAAACTGAGCTCCAAAACCTACGTGGTGCGATGGGAGTCAAGACCGCTAAGGTTGGGCTGTCGGAGTCTGTCGTCAGAGGCAGAAGCATTCTCTCTACAAAGACGAATAGCAAAAAAAGGGAAGACATTTGCCCAACACCAGTGCAAAGGACAACATGATAAAAATGCAGTTACTCCTGTCTGTAAAGCTTACCTTCTTATCGAAGTGCCGTACGAATCCCAGATCGTTAGCAAGCTGCATGGCGCGCTCGGCGCCCACCCGCGCTGGGATGCCGCGAAGAAGGCAAAAGATGCGCAGGTTCTCGCGAGCAGTCAGGTTATCCAGCAAAGCGTCAAACTGCGGGCAGTAACCTGCCGGCAAGACATGTATCATCTTAGTAAGTAAACACCTACGGCGAGTAAAACACTGGCCCAGGGGTGCCACAACACTACAGGGGTCTTACCATTACGTCTTAATGCGATTCAATTACAACTCAGTTCAGGTTTTAGCTGTCATTTTTAGTAGAGATCTGACAGCGAGCGAACCTAAACTGAACCGGAATTAAATCGCATTAAACGTCATGGTAAGACACCTTTACAATGAATATTTTACAAGTTATTATTTTTTTTAAAGAGCATTATTCTTTCGCAACCATAAAATACCCGTGGTGCGTTTCTCGTCATGGATTCTCAGCTCACCTATATGGCGGTATACGCTCTGAAGGCTGGACTTAATGGACAGTCCGTGGACGAAAGCATCGCCGCTGGAGATGCGCTCGTCTCCCGTGAGCATACGGAATGTGGTGGTTTTGCCGGCACCGTTAATGCCGAGCAGACCAAAGCACTCTGCTTTCCGTACCGCTGCAATTGCAAATATTAGTTAGTGGTTGGTATTTGAAAAAAAAATACGGAATTTGTTTAAAGTAGACGCGTTGTGTGGTTTGGAATCCGTAGGCCTTGTGAAATTCACAATTTCTTTCTGTAAAACGGTATAGAATAAGGGAAGGAAGATACAGTAAATACGATTTGCGCTATATAATGACATGGCCTCTGGTCAGCATTACGAATCCAACAGACCGTAAAAAAACTCGTCTGCACCAATTTGCCATTCCTATACGAGCTTGTTGGAGGAGGGCGAAATAGGATGAAGCTAAGAGTAAAGATATAAATTAGAATAAACTTACCGAAACACAGTCTATTGACTGCAAGGAACTTGGTATAGTATTTGGACAAGTCGCGACACACGAGGCTATGTCGCGCTAGCGCTAGGGTTTGAACGCGCTCTCTTTCGTGACCCACATCGCTGTCCTCTTCGCAGGCAATGGGTGGTGGCGGCATCGGACTCGAACCGCAGAATAACTAGGTCAACATACAGAATAAAAACACTAATATACCTACATCCCGTTGATAATAATGCCTGATAAAACAAGGCCTTAAGGCCTTAAGGTGCCTTGTTGATGATTAGTTCTTCTTGTTTTGGCGGATTTTAGTTTCGTCGGATTCTTGTTTCATCGGATTTTGCTTTCGTTGGAAATATAGAATAAAGTCAGTCAAGCAAAAAGCCAGAAAGACCCAGTCAATGGCTACATCGAACAAGAAAAAATTGTTACAGAACAGGTTATGCCAATTACATTAATTAATTCAATAAATATTTAAATAATATTAAGCTTATTTTTTGTTTAAGAGATATAAGTAAAGCCACAATATTTCCATACTTCGTTTTTTTTTTGCAATTGTTATGTGTCGACGAAACAACAATCCGACGAATCGGGAATTAACCACCGGGAATTTGTCCAGAGTTCGTATAATTCCGAATATGTGTACTAAAAGTTACCTCGATTACTAACCTCGTAAATAACGGTGTATTCCATGATGAGCAATACTACGAAAGCAGCCACTCCTACCACGGTCATCACTAACAAATATCTTCCTATACCGGGTTCACTCCATTGCAGATACGGGTCGTCATCAACTGAAATAGTTTTCAAATCAAAAACATTTAAAAGAAAAGAGGCATGGTTTGATAAAGGTCTGTTACTAAAGTAGAATAAAGATGGAAGTATAGAACTCTACATGCAATAGTTAAATAGGAGATGACTGAAATATTAACTCACTGCAACACACGCTGATATTGAGTTTGTCGCAAAGCTTAGCACGCGTGCAGTTTGCGATGTTTGTGAACTGTCCACAAAGCCCGTCGCATGCAAGTATCGCGAACGAAGAAACGCTCATATCCCTTAAAAAAGTAGAGCCACGTTAAATAGAGAGTTGACGCTTCTGTCATTACATTTGAGTTTGATTTGTAAAATAAATTTGGTACTATACAATGTACAATGTAATTGTGTCGTACAGACATCATTCAAACAGATGTCGCTTGGCGACAAAAATTCGCATAGTAACAAGGTCACGTGACAGCTAGTAACAGATAGAAAAAATCGAAGGCTTACCCACCTGGCTATGGGTGGTGTAGGGGTATAGCACGCGTCACGGAATGACGAGAATCCGGGTTCGATTCCCGGCCATAGCTTTACTTTTCGGATTTTTCTATGTGTTCTAATTTTCAGTGTCGTTTAGAATACTATACAATGCACCTTAGAATTATTCTAGAATGTTTCAGCAGATAAGTCGCCCCATACACTTTGAACATCGAGCAACATATGGAAACATTCGTTAACCGCAATTTAATAATACTTAATATTATTTACTTCCAGGGGTGTTACGTCAAGCTAACCCTACTACCTGCTGAAGTGTTAGGAATAATTTCAAGACGCAGTACAATGTCCTGTAACCTTGAAACTTCTAATTCTTTTAAAGTGCTCTATATAAGAGACAGGAATAAAACAATGACTCGGACATTTCGATTTTTACTACAGACACCGGCACAAAGAGAGGCTAGCTCTTCCAATTCAGTTTATTAAATCTACATATATTAGGAAAATACTGCAGCGTAAGACTTACCTCAAGCTCCTGCTTAAACAATAAATCGGCAGCACAGAGAATATCCAATCGAAGAGATTGGCATAAAATGGACTTCCAACTTCTGGCAACCTCAATACTTCGGTTATTAAAAACGGCATGCATCCTAGAATTCAAAAGACTATAATATAATTATACATATGAAATTATTTTAAATAACATACATTTTTGAACAGTGGAAAATTTTTACCTGTGAAAATGTTTATGAAACACATCTTTGAAAAGCCTGTGGCTGGGGCTTCGAAGAATATAGAAGCGCAATAGTGTAGTGGTATTATGGCTAGTGAGAACACCATGAAAACTAACATCACTCTACCTGTAAAATAATATTTTTTAAATTATTATTTTCTTGCTAAACTAAATAAAAAAAATCATTACGTGTTTTAATGATATCCCAAATCTGACATCGAAGTATTTCTTCAAGCGATGGCACTCTTATTAGTCGCTGTAGGACGATTAGTATTTGCATTTTAATCGTTTGTTTACAGGTTTAAGTACTCGCGATAAGTAGCGTGATTCTCTATTTTAGTCTATTATGCTAGTGGAAACTATTTAACTACAGACTACTCTCCCTAATTCGCTTCACACAATTACACCTAATATAATTTTAAATTCAATCCAGCTAATCCTCACCTAGTTCGCTGGGGGTAGACAGCGTGACCTCTTGGAAAGCGGCAAGCGTGACGATGATGCAGACATAGATCATCAGCATCCAAACCCAATCCCACACGAGCGCGCTGCCCCACATCACCGCCGGCCGCACGCCGGCCACGCGCTGGAGGAGCTTCGCGCCACTTATGCGCTCCTGGTATGCCCAGTCAATATACAACAAAAAAAATTAGTATTGAATGAATGTTTGATAACTAGAAGCATATTTTAATTCGGCTCTGCCGTAATAGGACAGTCAAGCCAATCGAAAGTTAGTATAAACGATGGGAATTTGAAGTGGAGAAGCTAGAATGGCTACTTTAATCAATATGTAAATGATGTAGGTACTACAATCATTTAATTGCTTTTTTCTGTCTTTTCATATATTTTGTTTTACTTTGACCAATAGACTTTATACATCTCCACTAGACTAATATAATTTATGGTACCTACTTAACTTGGGGACCTTACCTATACATCCCTTTTATAAATGTATTATAAGTTAAGTAGATTTGAAATACTTATTGTACTAAATTTAATTTACTTTGAAAAAATGACTTTCTGCCAAATTTCTTGCGCCGCATTCTTCTTGGCAATGATGGTCTTTCGGAATGCGCTGGTAGTTTCAAAAAAGGTCATGTAAAAGAGCACTTGGCGGCCTATTTGCAAAATAAAGTTTTGAATCCTGAATTTTGAACTCGAAACAAATAAGGGATAATAATTTTTCACTCTGTACAAATACAAACGCGTAAACATGACTCCATCTACTGATTAAGACTGCTAATTACGTTAATTTCACAATTGTTTTGATCAGTTGTCCGTATAAAAACTATTAAATTAGTTACCTTTATCGCAAAGAGTACAAGAAACGACGATACGAATGCCATACAAAATCCCATATTGAACGCAAACTGGAAACCCATGGTGCCACCAGTCGCCATCACTCTCAGCTAAAATAATAGATGAAAACACTAATTTAATACTTATATTTAAATTAAACATTCCCCATCAGGAGTGTACATAACAGCGACACAGCGCTAAAAATTAAAATAAATACTATTAAGTAAAAGCTTTACACCCCGTTGAATTCTTTTGGGGTTTTATTTTATAAGTAAAATTTCACTTACGAGATTCTCTATTGAGTACGGTAACGGATAGTTGACAACTGTCAAGGAGCTCCCGGGTATGGCGGCGCGAGATATCGCGTTGTTCACGTGCGCCAAAGAAACGGCAGAGTCGTGGTATCCAAAATTGCTGAACCAGCACGTTATGGAGTTAGGAGCGAATGTCGCACCAATAACATTCTCGTACTGAACTCGTAGTGGATTATCTTTACTCTAGAAGAAATTTAAGAATAAATTGTAGCCTCTCGTTTCTTGATTTTTTTTCATTAAAGAACAATACGGTTTAGTCCACCGAATAGAAGAAAGAAGTTGGACACCCAAACATGATTTGTACCCGAAATGTACTCGTAATCAATTTTGAACAACAATCAATGCAACTACCCATTACTTAACTGTGTGCCCATTTCTAAACAAGTAACTATGACACAGACTAAGTTCTAAAACGAAATAGATTCCCCTTATGACTTTATTATTTATTAATACACTGCATTACGCACATGGCTGAATTTCATGGAACATAATGCAGATTTGGCTTTCAAACTCTTGTTACCTTAGGCTCTGTTTACCCCGCAAGGGATGAAGATGTGATTTATGCATGTATGTATGTATGCAGCGTAGCTTATGAAGGCAACGCACGCCGTATAAGAAATGTATAGTAAGAGTGAATGCTGAGCACCTATAGTCCGGCGTACATGTGACGCCCACTAGGCTTTCCAAACCTCTTCCGTTATTCCGTGGACTTTAAAATTACAACAAATATACGACATACCAACTTGAGATAGAATTTTCCAATATCCATCGTGCCCACGTCGGTATAAGACATTCCAGAATATTTGGATTGTTTGAAATAATCCTTATAAGCCGTCAAATATTTGTTTTCCGTGGAGTTCGGAGTCAAGTTCTTTTCAGAAATAAGCGTCTGGGTCATTTTGAATCCACTTTCTAAACTAAGGGTCAGCGGTGGCAGCGACGATATAAAATTCCAAGATCTTGAAATAACTACTGATATCACTATATTTATAACAGGTGAAGAAAACTGTATTAATGCAGCTAGCTTGTTTCTTGTGGAATTGTATGCTAACTTGAGAAACATTGCTTTTATATGGTTCTTTAGTAGTTTGAAGCCTCTTTCTTTAGGTATAGGATCAGCTTCGATATCTAAAATAATTGAACAAATAATAATTATTAAGTTTTAATTGCGTCTATAATAAATCAAGTAGGTAGAATAAACTTACTATGTATATGGTTTTCCATTGGAAAAACTGCGTGATCAGTATAAGTCATGCTAGATTTTGTTTTTTTACTAGGTGGAACTTCTGCATAATGCTCCGCTCCCGCTCTAGAATTAGTAAAAATAATGTTAAACAGCTTGTGAAGAGAACTAGCAAAAGTTAATAAATATTTATAGCAACGAATCAGGACAAATTAACTTTTTCTACCGAACAACCGCCACATAAAAACCTAGTGTTTTCTTCAACCTTATCATTGGCCTCATCATAGTTAGTTTAGAATCAGAATCAGAATCAGAATTTTTTATTGTCATCATTGTTACAGATTGGACACTACATTGTGTAAATACAGACGTCAAAAAGAACAAGAATGACTCGTCATTGAGGATGTAGCACAAATTGCCATTCCATTTTACTTGGCATAAATCTATCTATTATCAAACATCTTAAAACTAGAGATAAATACTACTATTGTTCGGTACAATTATTATTACAAATGTCGATACACAAATTTTGCACAAATATTTCATATTATAAAATTATTACTTATCATAGTCACTTTAATATTACATGTCATTAATACAAATTAAAATATCAAAATAATAAGATTGTAACACAGAGAAGATATTTATTATTTATCAAATTTACGATAATCATTGCTGAGGTACTCTTTGACGCTATATATGGTCTTATCATGGAGTATTGCTCTTACTCGGCCACGGAACACGACATCACTTTTGATAGCTTTTATGGCATACGGCAGCTTGTTGTACAGGATTCGACCCATAGCTTTCGGAGTTCTTTTTGACAGTTTTAATCGAGTTGGCATACAAGCAATTATGTTGAGGCAGTCTTTTGTCACTCTAGGATTATAATTTGCTCTTATATTAAATTCACTTAAGTGAGTCCTTACATATAATATTAATTCAAGTATGTACACTGATATCGAAGTCAGTATATTTTGTTGGTGAAAGTGTTCTCTACAAGAGTCCCTATGCGAGGCACCCACCAATATCCTGAGTGCACGTTTTTGCATCTTTAATACCCGTTCATTGTCCGAGGAGCCTCCCCATAGGATGATGCCATACGAAATTATAGAATGAACGTATGCGTAGTAGCTCTCCTTAAGACTATCTTGAGACACTAGTAGTTTCAGCTGTCGCAATGCAAATACACCCTTGGCTATTTTTGAACACGTTAAATCAACATGTTGGTGCCATGTCAGTGAATTATCCAGCTGAAAACCCAACAATTTCACATCTGCAACTGTTTGCACTACGCGATTATTTCCTAAAAGGATGCTGAGACTTATCTTAGGAGGGCGTGGACTGAAAAGCATGATGTTTGTCTTTTCGGAATTTAACTTCAGGCCGTTAACTCTAAACCACTCCTCACAGCTGCACATGATTGAAGTTATCTTTGCCTGCAGCAAATCAAAATTTTCTGCTTTCACCGTTATTGTTGTGTCATCAGCATATAAGATCATTTCACCGTCAATATTTAATTTTGAAATGTCGTTTATGAATATTATAAACAATACATTTCCCAGTGCAGATCCCTGAGGAACCCCTATATTTAAATTGAGAGTCGATGACCTACATCTCCTACCCTTAACCTTTACTTCGACTGTCTGGTTTCGATTCGATAGAAAGGATTTTAGTAGATTAAGACTTGATCCACGAACACCGTACATTTCAAGTTTTTTAATGAGTAACACGTGGTTGACTGTATCGAACGCTTTAGACAGATCCAAAAATATTCCCGCCACCTTTTGTTTCTCTTCCAGACCGACAGTGATATGCTCAACAAATGTATGTGTAGCTTCTGTGGTAGATCGACCTAACCTATACGCATATTGTACATCAGACACAGCCCCACTACGTTCTAAATGTTTTATTATAGCATTGGCCATTACCATTTAAATGGAGATATTGGTAGGTATCTTTAAAAAAAGGGTTGCTCTAAAAATACTTACTTCATAAACACTTCCTCAAGACTTGTGACCGATAATCCATAGCTTGAAACGTGTAGTGAATCTTTCTTTTCTTCAAATTCTTTGAGCATGTTAGGAAATTTGCTGACGTTGTCATTTGGCAAGATATACGTTAATTCCGACCCTAAAATGCAAGAATCGGTTATACAACCTTATAACTAATATATTTGTAGAGTTCCATACATATCAAAAAAACTAAAAACTTATAAATCACTCTCTTTTTTTTAAGAATCTAAGGAAAAACAAGATTTGTACGTTGATTGTTAAAAAGGCGTGGCTTACCAATATTAGTATTTTCCTTTAAATCCGGGACATAATATCTCAAGAAACTTGTCACGTTTTCAACATTACAGCTGTCTAATTTGACAATGGATAATTTATATCCAATGCCGTAATGTTTCTTCAGGAAATAAGGCGTACCAACGCATTGCAGTTTGCCGCCCGCCATAATTGCTATCCGATCACCTAGGACATCCGCTTCATCCATGAAATGTGTTGTGAGAATCATTGTGCGACCTAAAAAAAAGAATGGCTAAATTAGTAAATATTTTATCCTTTACAAACTTTATTCCGCGACACTGAAGACTTTATTTTTCCTCACAAGCATTTACTTGACAAACGAGTTACTTGCAAGTTACAACTTGCTCGTAGTAAAAAGTTTCTTGAAGCGTTGATAATAGCATTGATTAAGGGGAATAAAGCTAAGCATTATGACGTAGCGTACGACGCATATAGCATAAAATAGGAAACCATAGCCTAAGGTTTTCTCAGATAGCGGTGCCACTATAAAGCGACGCGCGAGTTTCGAGCAACCGGTCGATGCAGGTGCCAAAGTTCTTCCATTGTGGCGTTCTTTGTTAAACAGTGAAAGTCTTCCATTGATGAAGAAAATTATGATACAAAGTGTCGAATGACGTTAATGGTACATTTATAGGAACAAGACGCTGTGATTTCTTAAAGAGCGATTTTCGATGCAGCTCAGTGTCTACATTGTTCCATAGCCAACACGTCGTGAACCTCATTCGTCGCTTCGTCGCGTTTTCGGAGGAATCCATAGCCAAGTAAATAAGCCTGCTTAAAGTAAATTTTCTGAATAAGTAACAGAATGGTGAATAATTTAAGCTGCTTTACCTTTCTTCTCTTTCAGTAAAAGATCCCATAGCGCGCGTCTAGCGGCGGGGTCGAGTCCCGAAGTCGGTTCATCCAGCAACACCACTCGCGACGACCCGCACATCGCGGCCCCAACAGAAAGCCGTCGCTTTTGCCCGCCTGACAGCTTACTTGATAGTACATTTCTCTGCGAACGATTTATTGAATAAAATACTGAATGAATTTTCGTGGTATTTTCACAGGTAGATTAAGCTTAGTCTGGAGCAACATAATTAGAAGCTTTATTTCATCAAAACCGGACGTCGAAAAGAAGATATGTCATCAAAAGTTTACAAATTAGGTAGTTTTTTTAATTTCCTCGCTCTACTAAAAGTAAAGTCTTCAAAATGAATGATGGCACCTCCTACTGCATACAATTATTACTTTTCGATGTATTCGATGAGATATAGATATTATTTTTAGTGTACCTAAATAACTTTTTGTATTTTGAGCAAGGTAACTTCTTTAACCTGTTTTAAATATTTTAATCATAGCTTCTCATTTACACTCTCGCTTCACAGAACAGACGTGGTCTCGTGCCGTTTCGTTTCCAAAAATGACACCGATCCAAAGGCGCAAAGCGAAGCACGAACGCCGCTCGTCTCGCGGTTTGCTTTGTCACTCGCTGTTCGCACGAGTGTGTAAATGGCCTACGTGATATTTAACTGTACTGTGTTACCCATTTCCTTTTTATAAACAAATTATCAAAAGTCATCGCGATTGTAAGTAAATGCAGAGCTGGGGCCCCATTTTTGAAAACACATCACTCGAAAGTGGTACTAATCCGTTTATATCTTCAAAACTACAGCTCTAATAAAATTTTTGACTAGTTAACAAGATTAATGAAACCCGTAGTATCTTCTAAGCTACTTGTATTTCAAATTCAGCACAATTTTTCACCACTTTCGAGTGGTATTTTCACACATGTGCTTTCAAAAATCGGGCCCCTGATCTTAATCGTACATATTTTTACGACCTGTACTTTTAAAGCAAAACTTACCTTTTCCTCCAACTCTAATAGCTTTACAAAATGCTCAACTTCGCTGGATAACTTTTTCGCGGGTACTCCTTTTAATCGCGAATAGAATATAAGGTGTTCGGCCACAGTAAGATCTGGGAACAGTACGTTATGTTGGGGACAGATGCCGATTGATTTCCGGGCGCGTTCCGTTTCCGTCACGATATCGTAGCCGTTTATCGTGGCTGTCCCTGATGATGGTGGCACTGTGCCTAAGTGAACAGAAATACTTTATGAGCGTACTTAATTTAATACGGAAAGATTCGTAGATAGCAATGAAGAGTGATTCTCACATTTATCCAGAGATCCTACTAATATTATAAACGTGAAAGTTTGTAAGTATGGATGGATGGATGTTTGTCACTCTTTCACGCCAGAACGGCTGGACAGATCTGGATGAAATTTGAAACATAGATAGATTATAGTCTGGAATAATACATAGGCTACTTTTTATCCCGGAAAATTGCGTAATTCCTGCCGAATAACGATAAACGAATTCTATGCAGACGAAGTTGCGGGCAACAGCTAATCTAAGATATAAAGGTAGCTTACCTAACTTACTTATACCATCCTTTTCACGAAGCAGTTCAGGTCATTTTCGACCCCCCTATAACTTCGTTCTGGATAAAACTAGAAGCCTAAATTTTCAGTAACCAAGCAGTCATTATAGAAACATGGTATATATCAAATTGTATACAATTTGAGCCAGTAGTTTAAGAATTATAACTAGTCAAAGTTTCTTTATTTTTCAACCACTGACTGGCTGACTGACCGATGATCAAAAGTTTAAGGCACTTCGAGCTAGAAACTTGAAATTAATTATTTAGTCCCATATAAACTTTTAGGATTACGAAGTTACATTTGTAGTGAGTGAATAAGTGTACCTGTGTTATGTATATATTATAATATAATGGAATTCATAATAGGTGTAGATAGGTGTATACCTAGATATAATTATGTTCAAAGGTAACTTACAAAAAGAAAAAGAGATGCCATCAAAAATATAACTTGTAAAAAAAACAAGTCTCGCAACTCAGATCTTCTACCGTAAAAAGTTGTGAGATCCATGTAATACCAAGTCGGTAAATTTATTCAGTCCCTATTTAAGGGACCGTCTGTCTTAAGTTATTGCGTAATTAGCTACTCGTAGCCTAACAACATGTAATAGTGACCACATCAATATTAAAAATATTTTAGTGACTAAACCATCTAATTTAATATAGTATGTATAACTTGCAGATAGGTAAATTGTGTTTTCATGCGATGACCAAGTCATTCTATTTATTTAAAATATAAAAGATTTTTAATATTGATATGGTTACTATTAGACGTTGTTTTAGGTTAGCTAATTACGTAATAACTTAATACAGAAGGTCCCTTAAGTGTGGAATGAATAAATTTACCGACTTGGTCTTGGGTTTCACATTTTTTTATGGTAGAAGAACTGAGTTGCGAGACTTTGTTTTTTTCTACAAGTTATGTTTTTGATGGCATAGAACTTTACCACAAACATTTTCACAATAATCTCTTCGACAGATCGTCAATATGATATTCACAAGTGAAAATATTCCAGAGTGGTACGAGATTCTGTTTTGACTGTACTTAATACCAAGATGACGTTAAATTAGCTTCTGCGCATACAATGGTCATTACTAAACTTGTTAGTTAGTATTTGCAAAGTTTAGTTTACTTAGAATAGGACTAGGAGCGTGATGTTTAATGATTTTAAAATCTTAAATTATTAACTAGATGAAAACTGAGGGCAATATTTGCCATCAGCTTTTTAATGTTTATCGTTTACCTGTTAACATGGATATAGTAGTAGTTTTCCCAGCTCCATTATGGCCGAGTAACACTGTTATTTCATTTTCATACATTCGCAAGTTTAAGTTGTCTACTGCTTTTCTACGTCCTTTATACACTTTTGTAAGATTCTGAAAAAAAGTTTTTATTTTTTGTATTTTAAACAGATGATTACTGAAAAAATATACAGAATGTACACGAACGATATTAAGATTTCGTTATTTCAAAAAGTATTTATCATGGTGGGTACTTTTATATTGACGCTCATAGGGACGCCTTGTGGTTCTTCGTCGTGGACGACCTTTAGCAATGCATCGTTATATTCTGCGTCAGAGCCCCGTTTTATGCCCTCGATATCTAAAAAAAATAGTCTTTATGCATATAAGCGAATTTTCAATAAATTTATAGACAAGCAACGGTAGGTATAAAAGTTAATTGACGACGGATCAGTCACTCAAGTTCCGTTCTAGATTCGGCAGTTTTTTTGCTGAACCAGAAACTACACGGAAACTGGCAGAAACCGAAAGTTCGATCGGACACTAGTTCCTGCATACCGGTCAAGGACATCTTTAACAGAAGTCTGTCTTCTAGTTTTGGCATAATGCCATACACGCGTTACAAACAATAGCAAAAAATCTTGAAATAGTATTTAGTCTATGGCTCACCTAAAATAAGTACGTACCACTACGTATTTGCAGGTACATCTCTACGTTTGTATCGTTTGTTATCCTAATCACGGTAAACAATCATAGACTAAAGACTTCTTATATTGCGTGGCTTACCTTCAACTTTAATTTTTTTCGGCAGCCAAAAACTTTTGGTAAGTGGGAAATACCAAGGCAATGGTACTCCGTATAGGCCCGGTCGTATTTTTTCAACATACATAGCTATGAACATGTACAGCATTGTGTCAAAAATCAACATTAGAACCACGTGGCCAGGCATGAAATCGTCGTGGTACGATATTCTTGTGAAAAAATCTCCCCATTGCAAACCTGGATAAATATAAACAAATACCTGAATACATTACTTACGACAATTTAAACATCAATATATTGTAGATAGGTTTCCAAGTCAACTTTATCCATAGAGGAAATAACCAAGGTTGTCTACTCTATGACTTTAGTAAATTATACATATAATAATTCAAGTCTGTTTTTTTTAAATAATGCAAAGTCAACGAATTAGGTACTCGCGATATTGTCGTGATTCAATCCTCATACAACTCCTTATAGCGGCCAAGATTTCACTGTGCGTCTTTACCATTTATCAGTTTATCACCTTAGTACTTATACATTTAGATACCAACAATTTTGATGGTAAATGGAGCTTAAGGCGTTTCCACTTGTTTTTCTCTTCCGTGGCTATGGCCTTTAATACTTTAAAACTTTCTATTAGATATACTCGTACTTATAATTAAGAGTAGATAAGCATTGAAATACAACGACGACGTGGCGAATTAAATATCTCTACAAAGTAAATAACTTTTCGCTGTAAAAGCTCAGGTCGTTTGCGCAAATAGAGTGCATAGGCTGCCGCTACAAAAATACAGCAGTCTCTTTCGAATTTCCATCAGCCGTCTTTTAGTCTCGTCGGTGTTGAAAAGAGTTATATCATTGTAGCAGCCACTGGTAAGATGGGTATGTGTAGGTAGCGCGTAGAAATTAGGTAATAGTCTACGAATAATAATAAGTCAAGAAGCGTAATTCCCTAACAGTTGCCGCTTCGATTGTCATTCCACTTACGCACACAAACTAACAGCAATGCCAACGTAACACCTGTCACTCCGACAGACAATACTTGCACGCGATTAGTCCGCGTGTCGCGATTGTGTCCGCCTACTTGCGGTAAGGGAAGGGTGCGTGGATCGCATGCATCCAGAGTCGTCAAGTATGGTGTCCTAAATTATTTATTTACATACATATGAAAGGTGAGTCCTCTATTTTTCATATCTGAATGGCTTCTACACCACTTCACACAACACGATGGCATATTTTTCTAATGTATTAGTGCAAAAATACACTGATAACGTCACGATAACGGCTCGAGCGTCCCGGCCGAACTAATTCGCCGCGCGGTACATATTTTAAGCCCCGCCCCCTGCGGTTCACTTCACGAGGAATGATTTTTCGGGCTTAGTTACGCTTCTTGACTTATTATTATTCGTAGGTATTAGTCGTGGATAGACATCGGTGCTAGAAGTATAAATATCGATGTATCTCATTTCTCATAGCATCGTCTGTCCCTTTCTGTCCACGATGTGCCATCTTAACGTGGTAAAGCAGATGATACTCTTAACTGATATTATTATAGCTACCTACTTCAAATGTATAATAATCTAATATATCAATACAAACCAATTTACTTAGTTGCTTAGAAACAAAACTACAACAAAAACGGCAAACAAGGTCATTCACTGTTTATTCTCGTCTTTTTCACAGTGACGTTTTTTATCTTTTTATATGACGTATTTACAAGTAGAGGCTCAGACTAGCAATTAATGGGTATCATAGTCGTATACATTTTCGCCGTGCCGCATCGTATGCATGACACACTTCACTATTCGAACCTACGCACAGTAATTTTGTTTTTAACTAGTATCTATAAATTGCACACGTCATGTGTACGATGATATGGCCATAAATACACAGGTATTATATTATACGATCTTACTTTACACGATCTTCAGAACGAATCGTGGAATGCCGTAAAACTTGAACAAACCTTTAATTTGACATAAATAAAAAAACTTGAGAGGTGTCAAGGGACACCCGGATGGAACGAAGTTCCTTTGAAGGAATTGTGATAAATTTTTTTTTTTTTTAAGTTATAATAATATTTTTTTATGTCTTGTACCCATTGTATTTTGTAATTGCTTTCTCTCACGATATTCTCTACATTATTGTGCATTTGTCTTTTCCTTGATGTTATAGTTTGTACCTCAGTAGTCGATGCTTTAGTTGATTCGCTATTGAAATAAAAAAAGCAAAAAAGTTGTACATATAGATACATACGTTATATATTATTATATACGTTTGTATAGGTGGAAAGAAGGAATCGAAATAGTGATGGGTTGCTAGCCGCATCGCTTATAACATGATTCTTAAGATTTTTGTCCATTCCCTCGATGAGCTTTTACCATCTGCGCGGGAAGAGAAGCAACGGGTACATCGTATGTTTTTTCTTTACTCCCAGACCAGCATGGAAGTATAGTATTATAGCTGGTTAATGACACCCCAAAATTGCAAAAAAAAAACTTCTTTTAGATTTTAATATCGAAAGTGTATTTAAAAATGTTTTATATCGCACGGAAAAAAGACTGAACCACTTTAATAGGTACCTATGCCAAATATTTATTATCAAACTGGGCGGTTATTGTAAATTTATGGATCTAACAAAAAAGGTAACTTAAAAAATTACTATGTGAGCGTGAGGCGGAATGTTATAATTTAAGTAATTGTAATTGTAAAGGGTCTTTGTATGTCCACAAGTGTCGTTACAACTTTTGGTCTTAATTTTTTCCGTCTAGCCCCCTTTCGTTGCTAACTGACTCGCTACTTGTCCTGCTCGCACTTGCAGCTGCGTGGTAATGCCTTGATAATTGCCGTGGTAATTGACTAGGAATCCATTTTATCCATTTGCTATGAATAACTTCCGGTACATCTAGTGCAAAAAGTGTCGGTGACAACTTTTGGTCTTAATTTTTTCCGTCTAGCCCCCTTTCGCAACGCGCGATAAGGAACTTCGTTCCAAAAACACGGTTCACGCCTCATCGTAATTCTACAGTAGGTACAAAAAAAATATGTGCTAAAAAATACAAAACGGTATTCTTAGAACTTGGCCAATATAGTGTACATTGACGAATTAAGACTTGAAGGAACTAAATGATGTTTGTTGTTTGTTAATTCGATTAAATAAGTTTTACTTTTTGTTACTAGCTACCCATACTTAAATACTTAAAGTAACATTAAAACAAAGCTTCCATTGAGATGATAATATGATGATTCATTATGTGTGAATCAGTAGTCGCTGTTGTCGTACTAAATAGGTATTTTATAAAAAATATAGTAGGTACTTCTCTTTTAATTAATTGTATTGCCCTTCATTCAGGTAATTCGGAAAGGTAGTTTTAGTGATATGGTACATTACACGAACGTATTCTATCTCGCTCTCTAGATAGAAACTAGCTATAAATGATTTTAAAATTATACGATATCAATAGGGCTACATTACTTACCTCTCGTAGTGCCTTCACAGATGACCATCATTTGAAATGCGAATCCCATAGCCGCATTCGATATTAAGCTCAAAAATAATTTGGCAGACAGGCTGGTGTCCTCATATATGATCTGACTGAGCATAAACACTGAATATGTGGCAAACCAAGCCAGCCCCATAAACGACGCGGCGGTATTCGCTGCAACAACCGCAATAATTAGACAATCATCGAAATAAATCGTCCGTAGAATTGCAAATGTAAGGGAAGCGGGGCAAGGTTCATCGATTAAATAATGAATCAACGATAATTCACCGGGAATGACGCTATCGCGTAATGCTGCTGTAAATTAATTTAATTATAACTCAAAAGTGCCTTTTACCTCTAGTGAAGAACACGCTGACCATAAAACAAAATGCTAACGAAGCGACAACAAATAGCATCATGAAAAAGAAAAGCACCGTGCAAGGTGTGAATGTGAGCACTGAGAACCGGTCTCCAGATGTTGTGGATTTAAACGGAATCTAGAAACAAACAATAAAATTAACACTGTTAATATTAGAACTGTAACAAATTCGCATTCCAAATCTTTTGTTTTAATTTACCTTAAATAAAAGCACCATAAGTAGGACAGAAATTGTAAGGAATGAAAACTGCTTGATGAACCATGCTAGCCAATGCAGCCACGACGGCAAACCCATTATGGTCATAGTCTCCTGTTGAATGTTGTGCAAATTAGGAATCGATGTAATATTGAGGTAAGCTATCGAGACTCAACCGTTTACTTCGACTAATATAGGTACTTAACATCTTTTGGGTTCCCGGTATTACTTTGTCTTATGTTTTATCCGATAACTAATTAGTTTATCAAAGCGTTTACCGGACTTTCGTAAGTTTTTTCCCCTTGCAAATAGTATGTATGTAAACACTTTATTGTACAAGAATAAAAAATAAATACAATAGTGAACCCTAGAACTTTTTAACCGGTTGAGAAACGATTAGCTAAACGAACCAAGAGAAAACATAGTAAGTAAATATCATCCTTCAAAAATCGATAGAACCCACTGCTATGTCATCAATGAAGGCACGTGTTTCGCGTACGCGCGACAAAATCAATGTTGGTTTTATCAGGTTCAATCGCTCTCTGCTTGGATAGTTTAGTAAGTATTCGTAAATAAATATAATAAAAGGAGGTCCCGTAGTTCGTTTTTAAACTTATTGATTAGGAACAATCAACATCAGAAGCAAATAAATCAGCCTCTCTCTACCTTGGCGATGAAGTAGCGTGGTGAAGATCATTGGGCTCTTAAACTGTTTATCTGCTTTTGCTGCGGACTGTACTATCCTTACTACCTATCTCGTTAGATAGTAAATTATTTAAAAACAACGTAAAAATAGATCATGGCTTCGCTTCTATAGTATATTATTACAATATTAAAAAACAGCGTATCTAGTACAATTGATCTCATTAAGTAGCTGAATTCACAACATTTCAATTTTAAATAATTACTAAAGTACCGACAACCATTTCGAGCTTTGTGTTTAAGTATTCCATTCCATATTTTTTTGATTTTTTTTATTACTTATTTAACGTAATATTCACAAAAATCTTCAAAAAATCCGAAGTGAGGCATCGTCGTAGTATACCTTTGCCTTCCTAATTCTTTATGAATAAAAATGTCAATGTCAAAAAGGTGTCAATGTCAAATATCAGTGTTGTTTGCCGATCGATGTTTTGTTCGTTTTGTTTTGAAAAAGCATTGTTATATTTATTAAATTGATTTGATGAAAGTTTCGGACGGTTATGCCATGGCAGACAGCCGAAACCTTCCCAAGGTGGATTATAATGATGTTGTTGCAATACATGCGTGAAAACGACTCGTTTAACGTTGCCGAAATCCGGGGAGCTAAGGTTTTGTTGTTATCAGGGGATGCTTACGTTGAAACTTCTGTAGGCTATGGGGAAGTAAACGAGAGAATGCTGTGTGTTTTATCAAGGGCAGAGTAACTCCTGAGCACCGAGTTCGTACTAAAATTTACTCTGTTGTCGCAAGCATTAACGAAGCAGAAGAAACTATGACGTGATAGGATGTGAAATGTGAAGACTGTGCTCGTGCTGCAAGTCAGGGTGGATGCAAACATTCAATTTGTTTTATTATCTGGCTTATTTTGTTGTCAATTATTTCCAATTCAGTCCAGAAAATGCGAATAATTAAAATCCAATAAAAACCAATATCAAATCACCAAACGTCAATCAAAAATTCAAAATGACAACCCGTTGTGACAACCAGTAGACAATGTAGACATCAATCTTATATTATTTTTTTATGACCCAGGCAAAGGTAATGTGTAGATTCAACCTTACAAGCGTTTTTGAAATTTTCGAGATTTCAATATTTTTTTTGACTAACTTAGAATACAAATTTCGCGAAAAGAAAAAATATGGGTCTCCTAGTTTTCAAAGTACTATTTATTGAGCATAAGAAAACACAAGGTAAAAAAATTGAAATGTTGTGAATTACTTGGCACTTTGTCACTGTCGCCAGTTTCAACATTTCAATCTCTCCTGGGTCCCAGAGCTGCTGTTTACTGCAACAAACTACGAAGGGATTCAGCTACTTTTGAGCTTGACTATAGTGCATAAACTGAGTTAAGTAATTAGTAGGTATGTGGGTCTAGTTTACCTAATTCCATTCTAATTTCTAAATTTACATAAAACAGCATCGGCGCAGTTTTTGCCTGTGTCAAAATTATCAACCAGCGATTATCAGCAGCTAAAAAGCGCATAACACTTTGTATTTTTTTCATGCATTTTCTAGTGAAAAACCTAATCCAACATTTAAATCTATAGCCTGATTGCAATAAGAATCCCGCATGTTTGTTGCAGGCCGTGATGTGAAGTGAACGAGTTCGAAGACGATAACAGTAGGTATACAGTAATAACTATAATAGTAAAATATACTTACACGATGAAAGAAAGATTTTTTTTATTATAGTTCTAAATTGCACACATACACAAATCACTTCTATATCCCTCCCGGGATAGACAGAGCCTAAGGTAACATGACCTAAAGGCCACGTTTAGCATGATTGAAGGCGTATAGGAGGAAAGGGGAATTAAAATAGTGATGGGTGCATTCCCTCGATGGGCTTTAACCATCTGCGCTGGACGAGGTGCAACTGGTACATTCTATATTTTTTCTATGCTCCCAGACCAGCATAGAATTTAAAAAATTATTTAGAACATTAAGTAAGGTACAATCTAATTTACCTTGAGTTGCAATTCCTTTTCAGCAGTCACGACCCTTACTGTATTCACGAACGTGTACGCAAAGCATAACATTATTATCATAGAGATGAATTTCTCTAGAGCTATTAGCAGTTTGTCATCTCTGTAGGACAGTTGTGGAAACCTTTGCAGGTACACTTTGGTGTTAATGGGTTTCCCCAACTTCTGCTTTAGTATCGACTGGGACAATGCGTGCTGTACTGCAAGGAACATTTCCGGAGAATACCCTGTACATAGAAAATTTTTTTTTAGCTATGGACATGTTCTTCACTATAATAAGAGTACCGTAAGTGTCTGGCTGGAACACTTACTTAAACTGTATTACCTTACCTAGTTACTTAAAGATATATAAAGAGATAGCCTTTGCATCAATGGTACTCGTACACTAGGTAACGTAACCTACCTATCCATAGAATTATAGGCTTGTTTCGCCACTCTCTGTTAAGTTCCTGACACCTTAACTATTATCTATGATTCCATCTCTATTTATTACTACAAAACAGACAGAGACGTCATCAAACAACTTAACAGAGAGTGGTGAAACAGGCCCTAAATAAATAATTCTGATTGCGACAAATAAGCTTAGCTTAATTAACTGTAAGTAAAGAGCTCATCAAAAAATTAAAACCTGGTGTTTTTCCTCCATACATGTCGTCAGCCTCTCGGGGGCCCGGCCTCGGAAACAATGGGAATAAGAGATTCGTTCTCCAACTCAGTCTTATGGGGTTGTCTACCATCGGCGTCCTCATAGTGGCAGGGAATCGTAAAGTAATAACAACATCATCGGGCCATTTGGTGGCATCTGAATACAAGGAATGGAAGTAGGTTACTAGTTAATTGGTTCAAACTGGTCAGACACAAAGTCGGCTTGTTCAATTATTAGTTGCAATCAAACATATAGCATACCCTAAGCTTATTTATGGTACGGCGCAACTCGTTTGAGAATTCACAATTCGTAAACTGCCTGTGCCGAATGCAATCCGAAAATTTCAAAGAATGTAATGTTCGCATCTAGGTTACAAAAATGTCACTTAAAATAGAGATACTTAAGTAGGTAGGTACGCTATAACATCGGTTAAAATACCGAATCTTTAAATAGGTAGTACTTCTGCTGGAAAAATGTTTTTTTTTGCAAAAGTAAGTACCTACAGCACCGTAGGGGCGGCATTATTCGATTGCGTAATAATAATAGCTAAGTACCTACCTATTTAAATAGATGATACCTAAGAAAACAAGACATCAACCTATGCCCCTTCTGTAGGTATTTTAAAAATTCCTTACGTAAAATTAATGGAGCTTTTTTTATCTTTTCACAATGGATTAAGGTGCCAAAATTGTTTGCATGAGATGAGGACTTTTATCACCAACTGTACCTTCTTCAGACTCGTAAGCTTTGTAGGTTAGGATTTCCATGAGCTTAGAAATATTTGAGTTAGTAGGTATTTAACTTCTATTAGGTAGATGATAATTAATGTAAATTAATTTTACAACTTACTTGCTATATTGTCATCAAATTGTACACCAACAAGTATCAAAGTCATAGCATTAGGCTGAGTGAGGGCTCTTTCCATTTCTGTGGCATTCTTGAATCCTTTAGGTTTGGGTAGCATCTCAGGATCAAATAGAAGTGCAAGAAAACCATTCAAGTTATCCAATGCCACTATTTCCAAGGCATCCACTAAAGCTTTCCTAGCTAATGGGCACTCAGGTGAAAATGCTAATGTGCCCTTGTTTCTTACTTCTGTCATATTTTCTACAGACCTGAGATGTTGCATTTTAGAAAGTATTTATACACATTAATGTCATGAATATGAAAGTGTGGCTATAGAGTTTCTTATTTAAAGTCCAGATTAGGGAATCCATACCCTAAATTACAATTGCGGAATGCACTATGTATCTCGTTGGATTGGTGGGAGTGTCATAAAAAACTGAAAAAAGATGTGCATGTATTGGAATGCGAGCGACAAGCGTACCAAACTAGATACCCAGAGAATTCGAGTACGCGCGCGCCGCGGCCAGGGATTCCCCCATGGCTAGTTGAAAATAGATCTCAAACAGCTGACTTAGCTTGAAGTTTATTCTGTATTCTGGGCTAGTGTTAGTGAGAGATGATTCCTTAACAGTTCAAGTTTTCCCAGTAACTATTAAATCAGTACCATAAAATAAAATGAGTATTAGTGCAAGACCGAGAGCACACTAGCAATCCCAAGTTTACAGTAAATGTCCATGGGTAGCAGTGATCATGATCATTTAACTTCAGGTAAACCTCTTGCTTGTTTGTCAGCTTTAATAAAAAAATAAGAGAAAGAGGGCTGCAGTTTAAATTTCAATTCTTTAAACAAACTGGTAACCAATTTGGTTGCTACATAGCCTACATAAGGTCAGCAAAACAAAGTCAATCTAAAAGATGACATGTTGTAAAACCTTATCATTTCTTATGAAATAGTTTTAGAATTCATTTAAAATTATGAATAAGTCAGCTTAATGTTTTTTCCATAGGTTGAATTCCCTAGTCTGGATTTAAATTAGAAAGAATCACTTGTTAAATATATAAGTAAAAAAAACCTAGTATTGGTAAAATAGCCATTCGGACCAGTTTAGTGAAATCATACTTACTGCATTTTCCCACTTGTGTTGAAGTATGTTGGCAAGAATGGGGGATAAGTAACATCCGGCTGAGATTTGGGATCCACTAGACATCTTATTAAAATTAAAAATAGAGAAAATATCACAGGTGAGGCTATTTCAAATATAGTTTGATATTTGTGCCTCTTTTGTAGAAGAAAATTTTTCCAAATGAGAAGTTTTAGTTTTTGGAAAGACCCCATCTCCTCGTGCACCTAAAAAAAACAGGATATGTAGCAAAATTTTGTTTTTTTATAAAAATGAGAACAAAATGTATGTAAAAGTAAGTGCAAACCATCTTTCCAGGCAAGCATTTATTCTTATGGTTCATATTAGTTGCTTCATGAGAATATATTCTAGTATCTGAATTGTGCATACAGTAAGCATGACTGTCATGATGTGTATCTGTGATCTGAAAGCTGTGCTCAAGCTTTTTATTTTACAATAATCCCACCATAATGTAAGTACTTTAAAAAAACTTAACAAAGACAAAATGTATCAATCACATAAATGTAAATAACATAATGTTGTCCACCTATGTTTATTTTATTAAAATAGTAAGTAGGTACCTAATATAAATAGTAATGTTAAGTCTAATACTTATTAAACTTTTTGGTTAAACATTAACTACAAAATATTTTACGCACTGCTAATAAGTATTCGTTTATTACCATCTAGCAGCGAATCGGCCATCTATACGATATGTTTAGGTAGTATTTCAAGTATTATTTTTAATTATTTTACTATTCAAATTACTTTCTGAACATTGACCAATATACTGCAAATTTAATTGCAAAACACTGGTGGTACTAGAATGTTGAAGAATGAGTAAAACAATATAAAAATAAACATTTCATCGTATTTTTTAAATTAAATAATCATTCGTACGAAAAGTTAATTAAACCGCTATTTATTTATTGAAGATTATTCTTCTAATACACGCGTTGTTAATTTAATGACACCAATAATAATATAGCTATGAAAAATATATCAACTTCCTACCTTTTACTAGTCTAAATACTGTTTTTCGCAGTTTTCAGAGTTTTTCTTTTCATTTCTCATTGCCACCACTCCCATGACATCACATTACTTGCACTGACAGTGACAGTACAGTCCATTAAAATTATAGCTGTGTGGGTACAACATCATCGGCACGGCATCAACTCTGTTTACAGGTGTGCAAGCACTGGAGTGATGTACGAAAGTTACGGAAGTGTTGTGGTGTTATATACAAGATAACCCTAAAGCACCTGCATGGAGGGTTGCGCAACTATGTCTTAAAGTGGCCTATAATCTATGATTGACAGTTCCTTTATTTATTAAGCGGCTTTAATGGTGCTACTGTTGAATGTTGAATAAAACTACGGTCGCTTCTTGAATTTTACTTTGCACTTAAACTTATGCAATACGAATACGCTTATCAAAACCATTTGAGTTATTATCATAGTTTGTTCTAATGGACCGTGTTATAATATGGTTTAAAGAAAAAAAATCCTTGGTACTTTTGCTGACTAGACGTACTATTAATTAAAATAGCTAAATATGATAAAAAATCTAGAAAGGTATTGCGAGTAACAAAATTAATTATTATTTAATAATGAACAAAAACATCTACCTTGCAACTCCGGCTGCTCATGTGTGCAATACAGCCAAGCCTGTGAAAAATATGTAATGTTTTTACATGACATGTAATCACACCCACCTTTGCCGCCATATAAAACAACATAAATCCCAGAGAACAAAGAGACAAGACAATAAAAGTGCGATAAGTCACATTCGCTGGGGAAGCCGGTATCGCAAACTCTCACACCGACAGTTTACTCCTACCTTGAAATTTTTGGCAAATATTGGTTGAAGCTTTTCTAATATAAAAATATAATAAATTCAGTTGTCTAAATAATAGTTTTGCCATTGCACAACAGATCTCATTAAAATAACTGCATTGCAAAATTGACTGATGAATGAGTTTTAGGTTTACGTGATTGAAAAACTAATTGATGACAGCGAAACACTCGAGAAAATCGGATTCTGGCAGAATTATTCTGCTGCTCGAACCGTCAAATTCAATTTGACGTTCATACCTACATGCAATTTTTC
Source organism: Pandemis corylana (assembly GCA_949127965.1). Lineage (NCBI taxonomy): Eukaryota > Metazoa > Arthropoda > Insecta > Lepidoptera > Tortricidae > Pandemis > Pandemis corylana. The sequence continues at coordinate 8,460,694 of OX421857.1, forward strand.
GCTTAAATGTGGCAGTGACGTGCGTCTCTCGTTCACATGCCCCTTCTAGGTTTCTCTTTCTCCTATGATAAATCCGATATACCCACTTAATTATTCCCTACACTACACCACATCTGTCGTTAGTTGTCTTGCGTTTGAGTAGCGGAGTAGCAAGGTAGGTGTTTTTTGTTCATTGAAATGGACCTCCGCAAAGTAACGCATTCAATAAAATTATTACGTTCGTGGTAGCTATATACATAATTATGTAAGTACTTATGTTGCCATCTAATCGTCGTAATTACTTTCAGGTGTTATTGTTTCTATTCTTAAACTCTGGAGAATAATAAAATTAGCGTTTAAAATTTCCCGCCCAATAAACTTTGTGTGCAAAATCGTAAAAACACATTTTTCCGAAAATGTATTTAGAAATTTTCATTAAAACCGCTAAAGCCTTTTTCAAGACCTCAAAACATTTATACATACATATGTACATACAAATACTGTTCAATTGATAGTATCTATAGGACATGGTTTGATTTTCTATTACATATCGCGATTCTTGGAAGATTTCTTGTAATTGTTTCAACTCCTGTGTTTCTTTAGTCTATGAAGTTGGGTGAGAACAAGAAAATTCCATTCATTCATTCATTATTATTGTAGTGTGTGTAGTTTTTCATTACGGTAGTGCCAGATGCTTACTTTTAAAATAGAGAGAGAAAGCCACAAACATTGGTCAAGTGAAGTTTAGCAAAATATCGGCACGTAAGTTGTGCAAACTTGCACAAAAATATTAAATTTTAGGTACTAATTTGTTTGTTAATTTTATTCCTTTTAAAAGAAAATAAAGTTTTTTTTGGAAACTTGGAAAATCCATGGGAATTTCCTCTTAGCAAAACGATGTCATTCAGTTAGTCACTCGTTTCTAAATCTCTTTTTCCTTTAAGTGGGAATGAAAGGGCGGACCAGCTGGCTCTTGAGGCTGTCCATTCGGGGGATATTTTCCCTTACAAAAATTATGCCCATGATCTCTTAGCCCTTCCTAAGAGACATCTCCAGAACTCCTGGGAATTCTTTTGGTTTTGGAGTTCCCTGGAGACTGGAAGTTACTATTATAACATACAAAAAGAAATTCCGCTGAAACCATGGTTTTATAATTCGAAATTAGACAGAAGAGAAACCTCTATTTTGACTCGAATGAGACTAGGCCATACGTGCGCTCCCTCTCATCTTTTTAGATTTAACATAGTAAATAGCGAGACGTGTGACTGTGGAGCTGAGGTGGCAGACTTGAATCACATTTTCCTATCCTGCTCATTACTCGACCGAACTTTATTTATGGAATCATTAATATCCCAAAATATACCTCTTCCTACAAACATATCCTCCTTGTTGACTTTTCCTAACATATATAATTCATTAGCATTATTTATTTCTAAAAATAATATCAAAATATAACTCATAATATGCATATATGTATCTATACATTCTACCTACCCTGACCCTTTATTCCAAATTTCGCACCTATCCCTAAGATGAACCATTCCTTATCCGTGTCCAATTTCCCAAACTTGAATATGGCTAAGGGCAACACCAAAAGCCCAAGTCCAAAAGAGAAAAAAAAAAAAAAAAAAAATCTCTTTTTCCTTCATTTCATTCATTCAATCGAATCAAAATGGCGCCTATGTCAGTGACATATCCATTGTAATGTTTTATAATCAGATTTCTTTGTTAAAATAGCTATTTTCAAGTGTAATTATTTCATATTAGAATAATTATGTCTACTAATAATTTATCATCAGTTCTAAAATCATGTTCGGAGAGTGAATTAATCAACGAAGTGACTGATAATAATATGACACCAAAACAGGTGGAAGGATCCCGATTAAAAAGGACTTTTACATTGCCTCGAAATCCTTTTGGAACGACGAAGCCTGGTTCAAGCAAACTTAAGAGTAATGACAGCGATAGTAAACAAGCTAGTTCTAGTTGTACAATTGCCGAGTCTCCTAAGGAAGATGGTAGTATCGAGAGGAAGTTGTTTAGAAGGCCATCATGGAAACGATTTCTGAATAAAATAGCGCAGCATATGAGTACTGTGAACGTTACTGGAGTAAGTAGTGTCGAACAACTATTCCTCATCAGGTCAATTAATATGTAGTTGGAACTGATAATGATCTTATTAGACTGATCTTAAAACAGCAATAATCAATCATTGTAGGTAAAATCTGCACCAGCAGTAATGAATGGTGAGCGAGTTCCATGTAGCGGAGATCCACCCTGGCCTCCGGGCTCGACTCCTGCTGCTACAGGCATCAAAAATCATGGCAACACTTGTTACATGAATGCTGTCTTGCAGTGCCTTTCTCATACTGATGTTATAGCCGAATATTTTGTATTAGATCATTACAGGGTAAGTGTCTTATATTATAATACTTTATTTGTAGGGTTTTATTTTGTTTCTGCTAGCCTTTGAATTTTCATAACATTTTATACATTTCAGATAGACTTACAGAAAAGAAATAAAATTAATTCAAAAAAATATGGAACAAGAGGAGAAGTAACCGAACAATTGGCAGCTCTATTAAAAGCTCTTTGGGCTTGTAGGTACACACCTGATATGAGTACTATGTTCAAGGTAAATTGTTGCATCATCCTTTAATTTTTATTACATAATTTTTACTAATTAATGCCTGTGTCCTTCAGTGTGAACTAGTCATTAATTATAATTCCCGTGGATGCTATTATGCGTGAGCAGTGATGGCCTCAGGTGCAATTGTACTGTAAACTGTGTCTAGTTTTTAGTAACTTCCAACAAGATTGAATGGAAATGGAAATTTTAATTATCTCTAGTGCAAACCTATGCAGATTTCCACAAATATAATATCTTATGTCTTGTCTATGATTGCAATAAATTCCTTAGTTCAAGTGTATAATAGGAAGCCACAAGCAGTTTTCATGTAAATGTTTCTTATCAGGGTGCTGTGGAACGACATGGTATGCAGTATAGAGGGAACAGTCAACATGACGCACAAGAATTCCTGTTTTGGTTGTTAGACAAAGTCCATGAAGACTTAAACACTGCCACCAAAAAGAAATACAAGACTCTTAAGGTACTATTCCAACATCACTTATCTAATTTTAAATATACATTATATATTATCACAGTGGTGTTGCTGAAAATATATAATTTTGTAAACATACATTGATACCCTTCAAACTGTTGTGCCATTTAGTGTTCAAAAATAGTTTATGTAAATGCAAATTATGTTTTTGGAAACTTGAATTGTCATAAATGAGAATGTACAAACAAAAGCTGTGATAAGTATAATTCCTTGCGCATACTTATCTATGTATACTTTCACAATTCATTGTAATTAACTGAGTATATAGGAAGTAAAAATATTGATACTTTGTCTTGTTTGTCCCAAATATTACTAATCTTACTGATTTACAATTCAAATAGAAAAGATTGCCTTCTGTTAGGGACAGGTCCATGTCTTAAGCTTACCAGGGTACAGCGTTTAAGACATTGGTTTCAAAAAGTATTTTCTGTATGTGATAAGAACTCTTTTACATTGTCTATATTTATGTGCTATGTAGTATTTGTAAAATTGTATAAATTAAATTGCAGAACACTGGAGGCAAGTCGGACGAAGTAGTTGCTGCTGAAACGTTAGCCAACCATGCTCGAAGAAATAGTTCATTTGTCCAGGCAGTGTTCCAAGCTCAATATAGGTAATTCTTGTAACCTAAATACTGGGAGCTCTGTATTCGCACATGATATTACGAGATTAAATCCAAGGTCACTTGCAATCTCACAACTGATAAGTGAACAGTTTGTTTTTTAATCTAAAATTAGTGGTCAATGCGTATTCCAAGCAATATTAAAATAATTCAAGTAGTTCCCCTACACTACTGCATCAATTCAAATAGTAGGGTGTTGTCATGCCACTTTTAAATGTGTACTATTATTATTATTATCTTTTTCATCTCGTACTGTTAAAACTTAAAATTAATAAGCCAGTTTTGCAATTACATTATTTGTTTGTTAACATTTTTCAGATCAGCATTGACATGTGCGAAATGCGAGCGGACTTCCTGTACATTTGACCCGTTCCATTGCGTGAGCGTGCAGCTACCTCCGAGACAGGCCACGGCCCAGCTTTCTCCATTACCTGTTAATGTAAGCCTTGCTTTTGTGTCATTACCCCCCATGATCCAGAAAGCAATAATTATGATCTTTGTCAGGTTTTGCAAGTTTGTTAAACTGACAATGCCTATATTGTATAAGGCACTCACAATCGCAATCAAATTCACCATGTTTCTATTCAACAATATAACATGGTGCTTGAAAGGTATGGCGAATGTAATTGTGATGGTGGGCACAGAAGTGGCAATGTTGGTAAATATAAACAACCCAAATATAAATGATGATTGTTTAATCCACGCCCATTGGCTTCTAATTTATTTTATCGACATAAGGAATGAGGATAGTGGGTGATGTCAATAATCAATTAGTTAATTGATTAATAACTGGGTTGCGTAAATGTTAAATTTTTGAGTCTATAATAGCGTCATATGACATATGATATGTTCCACAATATCGTTCATCATAACAAATGGATATCCTTCATCATAAAAATGACCGTATTCTGTAATGCATTAGCACTTGACAAAAATGTTCCATTAGTTTAGTACAGATCTCTACCAAATAGAAGCGCGTTTGAACCCATCAAGTGAAGACTGCATTTTTTGTGCCTATACCCAGGGCCCAGTCACAGGTTCTAATGAAAAAATTAATTAGATTTCATCCAGACACCTTCCAAACTAGGTATAATCCTGGGAAACCTGGAAGGACCTTATACTGGTCTAGACACTATCTAATGTGCATTTACCTTATATCAGAAATGATATTAAAATAAATATGAATAATATTTATGTTTCCAGGTTGTGTACGTGAATCAGCAACCTAGACAAGTACGCATTGGTGTAGAGCTACCTCCGAACTCCACAATGGACGAGCTACGGACCACTCTACATACTGACACGGGCATCGATCGCGATCATATCATATTGGCAGAAATCAACGAGACAGGTATTTGTTCATCCTCTCATAAATTATGTTTTTTTTTGTGTCTGACAAACTACAAGTAACTAAACTATATGTGTAGACTTACATAACGCAAGACTTGATCCAATAAACTAAGTACAGGACCTGAGATAACTATAGTCCAGTCGTGACTTAATTGGCAGCCTTATATTTAACATTACGCTTTTAATTTATGGATGTGCATATTTGCTATTACCTCAGGTTGGTGTAACGCGCGCGCTGCCTGGGAGCCCGCCGGGATAGACTTCGGATCTCTCTATTGCGTGGAGGCACCGCCGTTGCTACAAACTCCCACAACACCCTACTTACTCATCCTTTGGGTCAATTTACTGGAAGGAGAGAGATTTGGTAAGATTACTTACTGATTTTACTTTTTATTACAATTAATAATTATCCTTCCACCCTTTGGACTTTAATAGGTACTCGTTTATAAGCATTAGTAATAGTATTGTCATAGCGTAGTAATTACTAATAATGAGTAAATACCAGCGCGCACTAGAGTAGAGGTCGGAAGGACTTGGACGTATGCGAATAGCGGTGGGGAAACAGAATTCTGCCCCGCACCGCACCATGTGGTTAACCTACACGGCCTAGTCACCTCACTATTAGTAATCATTACGCAATGGTATTGTTATGCTTATTTGATCTGGCATGTCCTTTTGATACACTGACCACTTTTCTCCCCTATAGTAACTGATATTAGGATACTCAAATACTTGGGTGGGAAGAATTCATCTTATTCCTTGAATTTTAATTACAGGCTCACCATACACGATGCAAGTCCCTCGTGAGATTTCTTATGATGACCTACAAAAGTTGATGCTGAAGGAGATGTGCCAAGTTGTGGCTGAGAGAGTGCTGGAAGGCTCGCAGGGCGCTGACATATTCCGCGCTCGCATCGCCGAAGCGCACCGGCCTAAGGACCCGGCTTACTTGCAACCTGAGGTAAAACTACATTCCATTAAAAACGAATCTATAAAATAGGGCGAGTTCTCTTGTACAAAAAATTGTGGAATTTGAAACGCTATCATAAACACTTTTACAAACATTTCATTATAGATTAATTGTTGAATGTATGAGCCGTTTCGTGACAACCTTATTATAGACTGCCTGTCTGTCACAATAAATCCAAGGAAGGGCTTGTGGTGCCGCAAAACGGCCAAGCTATATTCTAGAATATTTTGCTACAATTCTTGTAGTTAAAAGATACAGACCGCAGTGGTCTATAGACCACGGATATATTGTTCCCGTCGTTTTTTAAGATTCCATTCACTCTTACTTCCACCTGTCGATTCCTAGGGACCCAAATATAGGCCGGAAAAACTATTGTTATCTATTTTTTTTAAATGGGAGATGACGGATTCATTTCCTGAAATAGTTAAGTTGCAAATTCTGTTACGGAAAATACTTAAAAATACTGTACAGTGAAATATAGATGTCTTGTGCAACAGTCATTTGATTGTAGTTTTGAGGAGCGTTTTCTTAGCTTGTTATATTCAAACTTATTCTCATCAAGCTACTAGTTATATTGTTTTTGTTTATCTGGGGGCACGGCAGTGCCCCCGCCAAGTCGAGCAAAAAAAGCGGCACGGCCGTACCATCTTTTCTCGAAGCAGTTCAGGCCATTTTCGATTTCAGTTACCACATCCGTTGTTTGCCCTGGACGTGGAGCAAGCGCTTTGTGCGCACGACAAACATCCCCACCTTCGGCTAGAGCTGCTCTGGGACCCCACTCACAGGGACAGGTATCAGCTCAAAATTCTATACAAAACATTAATGATATTTCAAATACCCGTCAGGATATGTCTAACCCCTGATAAGTTTCGTATTATTTGACCTCGACCTTATAACGAATGGATTTTTCAGTACCAGCGTCTATCTCAGTATATTTTATTGCATTTATATTTTTTAACAAAGGAAGTTTTGCAGGTAAATCTTGTTAATCGTTTATTGTGACACTCATTCCGGCAGTTCAAAAATGTCTTGACCAACCCTGCAAAGCACAAGTTTCATACAAAACTTCTAACCATTTTCTATCGATATTGATCAGCCGTAATTTACTTGCTAAACTGCTTGACCTTGGGCCGGCCAAGTGTAGACATTACCGCAGTGGTTTGGCGTATTTTTTAAGTCAAATTATTTGCTATTCCCGAATGATTCGTGTTGGTTAATGGCTGGACTAAATAATTTCGTTGTTGGTAGTATAATCCGCGACCCGGCGGAGTCGTGCGAGGTTCATGTGTCTGCGGCGGGCTCGGCGGCGCCGCTCACGCTGCACGCCTGCCTCGCGCACTACACGCGCGCCGAGCAGCTCGCGCAGGAGGACGCCTGGAGGTCAGTTCGCAGCATCATCAGCGTTAGAACTCTTGTTACTAATTTTAATCTTCAGAAACATATTTGTGCACATATTGATTGTTTTTACGAGCTTTTGTTTAAGGGCAATCTATGTTTGTTCGAGTGGAATTTTGCGAGTCAAATTTGACCTAGTTCTAGCGGTCGGATTGTCTTGAAATTTGATTAGTGTCCCTGACTGTGAAGCTAGAGATCTCGGGTTCGAGTCCCGGCAAGAGCGGCCACTTGTATGACGAATATCAAACGAACGTTTGTTTGTAATCGAGACATGGATGTTTTATGTATTTATTTATTTAAGAAAACTACAATTCAACGTCATCTTCTTTCGGCAGATGTCCTCAATGCCAGAGGTATATGCCGGTCGTGAAAACACTCGGCTTGTGGTCGCTACCAGACATCTTAGTCATACACCTGAAGAGATTTCGCCAGTGAGTATTATATACTAAGCTAAGTAGCAGTGCTTACACTACTGTATTCCGGTGTGGAGAGTAAGACAGCCGGGGAAATTACGGGCACAAGAGGCATTTTATCTTAGTCCTCTAGGTTGGCAACGCATATGCAATCCCTCCGGGGTTGCGGGTGTCTATGGGCAGTGGTGATCACTTACCATCAGGTGACCCACTTGCTCGTTTGCTTTCCTATTCATATTATAAAAAAAATATATATAAATAATATCTTATGTCGATTATCTATATTATTATTTACGAATACCGTCTCGATTTCTAATTTTGAAAGTTCTAAAATTTAAATCTCGTCGCAGGCAAGCCAAATGTCGAACGAGCACGAAGTTGACAACGATGGTGGAGTTCCCTCTGACGGATTTGGACATGACGCCGCACTTGTCTCGGCGCGGCTCGGAGGCGGGCGGGCGCTCGCTCACACAGCCGCCCCCCCGCGCGCCGCGCTCCCCGCGCTCCCCCCGCCGCCGGCCCGCGGCCGCCGCGCCCGCAGACAACACCTACGACCTCTACGCCGTCTGCTACCACCACGGGGACGACCTAGAGACCGGCCACTACACGGCCGCTTGCAAGAACCCCTACGACGGACGGTGGTACAAGTTCGACGACTGGCGCGTCACCCCGGTTGAGGACGAGAACGCCTCCGGCGAGCTGGTCAACAATACCGCCTATATGCTGTTCTACAGGAGAAAAAAACCGAACGTTTCCCATTCGTGGGCCGCCGACGACCAGAGCGGGCACTGGGCGCTCCGCATGCCGAAGTATGTCAAGCGGCCGAGCGAGACGGCGAACGAGCTCGCCGAGGTCAAAGAGGAGGTCGAGGAGGCCAAGATCGAACCGCCGACCGAGCCCGAATCCGAGTCCGAGATCACCCCGCCGACCCGCAGCCCCTCGCTCTCCCGGAGCGTCGCCAGTCTTCCCGACGACGGTTTGGCCGATGCGACCTGTTCCGTTAACCGAACGATGCCGATCGTCCACAGCACAACCATTGTACAATCTCCCACTCTTCAAAGGCCGCTGATAGTCGAAGTGAACGGCAACGAGCCGAACGCGAGCACGAGCGAGTGCGACAACGAATCTAATGTGTCGATAGAGCCGTATATACACAAAGACGTTCACGTGAACCCTAAGATGACCCCCGTGGACACGAGACGTCCGAGATCGGTGGACTATCCGGCGCGGGCCGGCCCTGCCGCGAGGGATGCCAACAGGAATTATGAGAGCTCGCCGCTGGTCGCTAGCATCAATGGCGTCGAGTACCATCCTACCACCGAAGACCTCATGCTCTCCATGTTTCAGGAGTCCAAATACATCGTGCCACGCCACACCAACCATATCTCCGGGGAATCTCATAGGACAGGTTAGTATTATCGCTTGGCTACAATTAAGTCGATCACGCGGTAACGTAGCGTCAATGGCATCGATTCCGTGTCACATTTATCGCGATCAAAATTCCCCTTCGGCCGCCGGCAAAACCAATGCTACGTAACCGGTAACGAGTGAAGGATTGTTTTTCTTGCTACGAAACCATTTACGTACAAAGATGTATTTTTCTTCTTACGAAACTGGTTTCGTAGAAAGAAGTTTTTTTTTCAATAGGCTTCTACTGGCTGGGTTTATTGTGGTTCCCGACGGAATAGCGAAATAAAAGTAGCCTATGTCCTTCCCTGGGCCTTCAGCTATCAGTATACCGAAATTTCGTATAGGTCCGTTTCGTCTGGTTCTCTGCTCGTCTAATGAGTAGATTCCCAGTTCGTCTGTCCGCTGGCCTTTCGGTACCTTTAGGTACAGACGAGCGAAGCGAGGAGTGTTAGGTTAATCCGTGACCACACAGCCGGCGAAGCGACAGATCCAAATCTGTATCAGATTATATTATTGTCGAAATGGACGAACCGCGAAATTTACAAACGGGAAAATGGACGAACGTGGAAATAGACTAGGAGTTCAGAATCGTACGTAACTATTATAGTTTCGTAGGAAGAAAAAACCTATTTGTACGTAACTAGTTACATAGCAAGAAAAATAATCCTTCACACGTAGCCGGTTACTTAGCATTGGTTTCGTCGGCGGCCGAAGGGAAAAATTCATCAGAAAGTTGACGGATTATTTACCTCGCTAGGACCAAAGCTTATATAATAAAGTTATAAGAAAAGGTTAAAAGAAAAGTTTACAAATTATGAAAACTACAAAATTAAACTTTTCCATTTACGATTATAGACCAACCGCGTAAATGAGTTCTCGCCCGCGCTGTTAGAGGTAGGACGACAAACGGGACCGAGAGAGGTGCGGGCTCTCTCGGCCTCCTTTGTCGTCCCACCCCGTGCCCCTGCACCGCGCGCGCAAGGACTCATTTAAGCGGTCGGTCTATAGTTCCTGTATGACTGAGCCTTGCTCGGTATTTTGTTAGGTACGTTTTCTAAAAATTTAACCTAGCTAGTTCGACTTATCGCCCCCGATACTCCCTGTATACTAAATTTCATGAAAATCGATGGAGTCGGTTCAGAGATTCAGATTATATAAATTCAAGAATTGCTTGTTTAAAGGTATTTGATAAATATATAAGTCGGGGATGATCTGACTAGTTTCTATCTTTTTAGAAGATATTCTTAAAGGATGAATACGTTCACGATGAACACAGAAGGGGGGGGGGGGGGGGGGAGTGGGGGTAAGCAGAGATACTGTGTCGATGATGTTGCGGAGTCAACAGTTGAATAAGTTTTAAAGTGATTTTATATACGTTAAGAGCTTTATTTGACGATACGAGTTAAAGATAGAAGCTTAATGTCAATTAAGCTTACTGAACTTACTGTTAGTTGTTTTTGTGTACACAAAACTTTCGCATTCTTGCAGGTGAAAAGTCTTCCGTTTGGAAAACTCGAATATCGACATGAGAACAGCAGGAGGTACCATTGAAGGGTCACACGCAGTCCTATTCATTATTTATTTCGTATTTAACCGTAGATCTGATTGTTTTTTGTAGTTGACAGTTAATTTATTATGCGTAACCGTCGTGACTAGAAGAATGAGCGGCTGCAACTCCTCAAATAATGGTAACGAGCACTAAAGCCGGGTCCGCAGTATGAAAATGATTTAGGGATCCTACATAAAATATTTTGAGGAACAACGACTCCATTTTCGCATAGCCGTCATGTTTTCAACTTAAAACATAGTTCAAGGCAACGATTTTGTATGGAAGTATTTTATTAAATCTTTCATCTGTTTTCTACTACTTTATGTGGGTGTCTTTATGTAGATAATTACAAGAAACATTCGCGTTTTCCATTCGCTGCCCTTAATTATACCAATGTGTTTATCAATTGTGTCAATTAACACTGTGGACCTGGAACTTATAGCTCATTACTAGTAGTAACTGGGATTACATATTGGAAATTATTATTAATTAATTCATTAATTACACATACCAAAGATTGGTTCAAAACCGATATCAATTGGAACAGTTTTGATCGTTGCGTAAAGTAAAGCATTGTTGTGGTGTATTGTATTATGTATAGACAGTAGGCAAACAGTATAAATACCAATTGTACCGTAGTTAGCGGGCGTTATTATCAAATTTTCATAACAAATACCACACTAGTGCCTTGGCCCATGGGATGTTGTGATTTTAAAAATTATAAAACACAATTGGTAATTTACAATAGGTACGTAGTAGGTATTATATTATAGGGGTTGATAAATAAATAAATTCAATACACACTTTAATCTCCAGGTGATGATTTATTGAAACGGTAAACAGGTTTCGGTTTGGTATTTGCTAAAAAATGGCCGCTGTAGCCAATTCCACCGGGAATGTCTTGCAAGGTATCATGTGATTTTATGAATATTTTCTAATGGTTTACGAAATATTGTATATATTGGCTTTTGTACGTTGTTTCTACGGATCACAAATTACTTACTGGTTTTTTAGAAAAATGTAAATACTTACTGAAAATCATATTTTCATATTTGCACATAGTTTAGTTTACGTCGCACTTGAATGTGAAGTTTTTGTTTGTATTTTATATTGAAATTGATTTATAAAAGACAAGTGATATAAGGTTAAATGAAGCAGACTATTAAGGCCTAAATGGTTCCTGCGATCAGCCTGTCGGGAGACTGCTTAACAAAAAATCGTAAATATATTTTACCTAATACTCTGTAAAGTGATTCTTGCTCTGTAAGGCTGGCTCTCATTTATTAAATATTATAATTTTATATTTTATAATAATTTCGAAGATAGACGACCAGTGTTATATAAGAAAACATGTAACTTTTAGAAATCGCCCACTCGTTATAGCAGCTTCGAAAGTTAGTACCCCTTTGTCTAATCTGATCTGCATCTTTGTCACACATATTAACTAATGCGCTTATTTGTATGCAGACCTAAACGGTGATGTCATAAGATATTCATATCAGTGTAAGTCATGAATATAGAAACTAATTTTCATAATTCCGATCTTGCAACATGGTCGTCCCATCTCCGAATTTGTAACGTGTTACTTGTTTTAATTTAAAGATGTTTATTTTACTTTCACAACGTTATTTAAAATATAAGTGTTATTTACATACACAAACAATTTGTCTCTTCTGTTTTTTTTACCTTTAAGCTCGTTCCTGTCAGTTAAGAAGTTTGAAACCCAAATCGACAAAATATAATGATATATTAATTGCATCTGTAGTTGAGTAAAGAAACCAAGATGCGTTGGTCAAATCAAAACTGTAATAATTTATTGTGCTGCTCGTAGATACTAAAGTTGGAGTTCAATAAGATGATCAAATGACACGATTTACCACACAATTTTGTTGCACAACTAGATTTTTTCAAAAAATATTACCAGACGGGGAACTTTCACTCGCTCCTTTATGGTGCCACCATATCGGAGTCGTAAATTATAATATAAAACACGTTAAAATTCACTAACTCTGCATAACTTCAGTTACAACTTCTGGTTATTAGGATATTTTTGATAAAATGTTACAATATGAACGGAAAATAAAACTATACTTAACTTCGGTGCGGGAGCACCATAACTATTAACTACGAAGCTTATTGAAAAAAAACTTTGTGGGGTTTTACGAATCGAAAACTACGTAAAAATAATAGGTAGTGGTTGGAGCAATTTTGAGAGACTTATTTACAATTGCCCTATAAAAGAAATCCTGTGGTAAGCAGGCAAATGGCTATGCACGACATCAGCGTAGTTGGAGTCTAGTATCAGCAGTACGTGTTTGAAGGGGTCCAGGGTTGCTGAGGTAGGGACGAGGTGCGGGGCAGGGGTGTGGACGCTGATGAGGCGAGACGTGTTAAAGCCCTCGCGTGCGTCCCATGCCATCACGTCAGCACTGTTTGAAGCTCGCAGGTAAACGTGGTGGGCGTCAGAACCGAGGAGGTAGGTTGGGTACGTTTGCTCACCAAATACTGAAAAAAAAAACAAGAATGTCTACTGGCTTATTAATTGATTTGGGGACCTGTACCGTAAGCTTGTGAGCTCCGACGAAACTGGCCACGCCTGGGCTTCGCTTCATACCCCAGCCTAGTGCGAGTGTTGGGCTGGGCTTAACGTGAACACACTTATCAACCTTTTCATTAGCGACATCAGTTGATTTGTTACTTAAGATTTCGCGGAACGCGCACGGACTGGAGTAGATATGACTTGGGCAGTAGCATGAGACGACTTGTGTTCCAAATCGTATCTAAAACAGCTGCTTCATATAAGGGTCATCTTAATGGTATCTACCTAGATTTTGGGTATACCTAAACTATTTGGAAGTAGAGCTGCCGTTACAGTCCCTTCGTGCGTCCCGAGACATTGTTTTGCTATCAAACGAAGCATTTAGTATCACGCGTACCTTACAATGGCGATAGCGATGGATCCAGTGGTGGTGATCCACGAGTACGAGTATGAGTATGGATGGAGCCAATATGTATGTAGGAACATAATAAACTTGCCTCTAAGCGGTGTGGCGGAATTCCGTCTCCGTAAAGCGGCGGTGTCTATCTCGACGATGCCAGGGTAGTTTATTCTGATAGCCACTAGTATAGCGTGGGTCGCCCCGCGCCTCACCAGCGCGATTTGGAGACCAGCTGCTGGAGCACACGCTAGCACCGACCATTCAGCCTCCGACGACGTGTCATGGACCAGGATCGCGCCACGCGAAGCGTCTGAAATGTATCTGCAAAAGATAAAAAGCACACAGAGATTGATTCGTTATTTACCACTTGCTGACAGACTGGCAACTCTCCTGGGGTTGCTGGTTCTCAAATGCGGCGGTGATCATTTACCATCAGGTGGATCGCTTACTTTACCTACTCTTTCCATAACCTCCTGCCGCCCAGGGTTCTGCTGTCTAAATGTTCACGACAACGTTGTCCTTTTTACAAGTTTCATTTTTATTGACAAGGTTGATGACCTTTTAAATGGCCTTTTTGGGTAGCAGGAGGATAAAAAAATCTACATTTACTTAGATTAGGAATAGGCATAGCATTGGGTAATTTTGTATGAAACATATTGTCATTTTTTTTCCGCGGCCACGGATGATTTTTACATAGTTATTTAGAGGTCCTCTAAATACACATAGATATATATAAATTGTGGCGTTGAATAGTACCTATCGAAGTCGAGATATTCAAGAGTTAAGTTTGAAAAAAAATATGTTAGTTTACAATGTATTATCGAATTTCTAACTGTCACTGAAAATTAGAACACATAGAAAAATCCGAAAAGTAAAGCTATGGCCGGGAATCGAACCCGGATCCTCGTCATTCCGTGACGCGTGCTATACCTACGTACCCCTACACCACCTATAGCAGGTATGAGTGCTAGCGCGCGTCACGGAATGACGAGGATCCGGGTTCGATTCCCGGCCATAACTTTACTTTTCGGATTTTTCTGTGTTCTAATTTTCAGTGACATTTAAAAATTTAATTTCTAACGTTAAAACCGTAAAAGTAAACATAAAAATCAAGAAATAAAAATTCTTCATTCATTTGATAATGTATTGTTAGTATTGTAGCAGAGCGTAGTTTGCAGTGTAGAGCGGGGAGCGGTCAGCAGGCGGAAAATAAGTAGGCCAACAAATCACATAGCACTTTGTATATTAACGGATTCTGTTTAGCGGTACATGGTAGCGATGATGTCCAAAATATAGGATGATTACATTATCAATGAATAAGTTAAGACTTAGGCCGAAACACAGTTTTATCAGTACATCACGGAAAGAGGAAACGAATGAAGAGAGCCGACATCTTGACAGGACAGTCAGTATTACCATAGGTATAATTTATCAAAATTAGAAACCATAGTAAACTTATGTATTGCCATATTAAAACACAATGCTATAAAGCTTACCATACAACAACACTTCCCCTTAAGCTCTATAGCAATGGTAGAGTCAACAATTAGTTAAACAAAACAATAACAGAAGACACATACAACATGACATGCCTAAACACTCAACTAATTTTGACATAACATCTAAGTCACAACATACTCACAACATTCATGCCATCTAAAAACTTATGGTGCCCAGTAGAACTCAAAGGCTTGGTCAGTATGTCTGCAACCATATTGTTAGTTGGCATGTACTTAATTTTAACAAAACCTTTCTGAATTAAATCTTTTACATAGTGATATCTGAGATCAATGTGCTTTGTTCTCTTATGGCAATATTCTCTAATTTCTAAGAGTTTCTGTGCACTCTGGTTATCATTATATAATAATACATCAATATTATTGGCTATAAGTTCACAGATAAAATTCTTAACAAAACACAACTCCTTACATACATCACTAATGGCTATGTACTCAGCCTCGGTGCTAGAGAGAGCCACACAACGCTGTTTACGTGACTCCCAGCTGATGTTATTCCTACCTAGCTTCACTATGTAGCCAGTGTACGACTTACGGTCCACACTGTCATTTGCCCAATCCGCATCTGTAAAAGCAGTTATGTTAAAATTACGCGTTCTATAAAAACATAGACCATAATTTAACGTTCCCGCCAAATACCGTAGAATGCGTTTAGCTGCCAACCAATGCGTATTATCAAAGTTACTATTAAACTGGCTTAACTGACTACACGCATACGCAATGTCTGGCCGAGTACAGACTGATAAATACATTAGACATCCTAATAGTTCTCTAAATTTATATGTTTCATCATTTAAACAGTCTAACTCTGGTTTATACAATTTCGAATTCACTACCATGGGTGTTGACACACTTTTACAGTTTTCCATTCCAAAACGTCTCAATAATCCTTTGATATAATTAGTTTGATCCAACATTAAAGTGCCTCTTTGTCTGTCACGTGTTACATTTATCCCCAGACAATTTCTTAAAGGTCCTAAGTTCTTAATTTCAAAATGTTGTTCCAAAAGCTTAAACAGTCTATTCTTAGTTTTTAAATCATTACTAAAAATATAATGATCGTCAACATACAAAGCGATTATTGTCAATAAATTATTACTATTGTTTACATACACACAGGGTTCACATCTACTTTGCATAAAGCCATTATTTGTCAACAATTGATGTACTGTTTCGTTCCACATCCTACTAGCCTGTTTAAGGCCGTAAATGCTTTTGTGCAACAGACATACTTTACTATCATTACTTGCAAAACCTACAGGCTGCTCCATATATATAGTCTCGTATAATTTACTATTAAGAAAAGCTGTTGCAACATCAACATGGTCAATATCCATATTTAAGTCATTAGCTAGGGAGAACAAAATACGCATAGTGCTATGGCGCACTACTGGAGAGAATGTGTCATTATAATCTATACCTCTCTTTTGTGAGAAACCACGAGCAACTAATCTCGCCTTAAATTTATCTTTGCCTATAATATCCTGTTTTATCTTAAACACCCACTTACACTTGACGATATTCGCGTCACGAGGACGCTCTACTAAGGACCACACTTCATTTTTAATGAGCGCGTCATACTCTTTTTGCATAGCCTTTTTCCATTCCTCACTACTTGGAGAAAACATAGCCTCGTCATACGTTAGTGGTTCAGTCTCCAGCTGAGCTAACAAAGACATATCATAACTGTCATACCTTGAAGGGACCTTACAGCGAGTACTGCGGACGGGTCGTGGAGTGACGGTCCCAGAAACATCTGGACGAGTCACGGGGCGTGACGTGTCGGTCACAGGAACGTCCTGCCCTAGACGAGACACCACCTCTTCCCCTTCACGAGACACCTCGTCCGCATCCGAGGCACTGCTACACGCCCGAGCACCATGCCGGGAACTCAAGCTCTCGTCTTCTTCATCACCAGTACAGTATTCAGCATCCGATGCTGAAACAACAGACAAATCATTAGAATTTGGCTCTATGCTCTCATTCACCCTGGGAGTATTTCTACTACTTAAATCGTTCTTATCAGTAGTATCACAGATATTATTTAAATTTTTAGTATAAATAAAATTGGGTGTAAAATTATCATTAAAATTGTATAAAATATTTCCATTAATAATCCTCTTCATATCCTTTAAAAACATATCCTCTAAAAATGCTACATTCCGTGAATAAATAATTTTATTATCTGAGGGGTTCATAAGCCTATATCCCTTACAAGTGTCACTGTATCCTACAAAAATACACAGTTTAGATCTGGCATCCAACTTGCAAGTACGCCTCTGTTCTGGAATAAGTGTGTATGCAACACATCCAAACACACGCAGGTGACTAAGATCTATAGGAGATCGAGTCCAAACCTGCTCTGGAATAGATCCTGCCAAGGCTCTTGTGGGGCATCTGTTTTTAAGATAAATAGCTGTCATTATTGCTTCCCCCCAGAGCTCCTTACCAAGACCAGATTCCAGCAAAATACACCGTGCTTTTTCCATCAAAATCCTATTTAGGCGTTCTGCAACACCATTCTGTTGAGGACAGTATGGTACAGTGGTCTGGTGAATTATTCCTTCACTTTTTAAATAAGTGCTGAATTTATTGCTACAATATTCACCACCTCCATCAGATCTAAGACACTTAATAGACAAACCAGTTTGTTTTTCTACTAATGCTTTAAAATCAATAAAACAAGACATTACCTGAGACTTATACTTCAGTAGGTAACCAAAAGTTTTCCTCGAAAAGTCATCGGTGAAAGTTAAAAGGTATCTTGCACCGCCCATACTGCTAGTAGACATTGGCCCACAAACATCAGAGTGTATAAGCTCCAGCAGCCGTGCAGCACGCTTCACCTGTCGATCTGGAAAAGCAGCCGCGGTTTGCTTTCCTTCCAGGCAGCGCACACACGCCGGTCCTTGCACAAGATCGTCCATCTGCAACAGACCCTCATTCTGCAGAGCACTCATACCTCCATGACCCAAATGACCAAGTCTCTTGTGCCAAACACCTGCTGGCACCTTAGCAAGCATTGCACTCTGATCCCTCTGCACTTCATGCAGAGCGGCTGAAGAATGCCCCTTGACCTGCAAAACCTTTTCAAAAACAACACCAATATTTAACTTATAAATATTATTGACCTTCTTAGCTGAACCAATGACTTTATTTTCAAAACAAATATTGCAATTATCTTTGTTAAACAAAACTGTGAACCCTTTCTCAGTTAATCTGCTGACTGATACTAAGTTGGCTGAGAGATGAGGAACAAACATTACATCAGATAGAACATGGCATGTATTATTTAAAAGGATATTTATGTTACCAGTACCTACACAGGAAAGTCGGTCATTATTTGCAATAGACACTTCACTAGAACATGACTTAAAGTCTTTGAAAGAGTCTCTGTCATTGCACATGTGCGAAGTACATCCGGAGTCTATTATCCATTCTTTCTGTTGCGCAGTAAAAACCTCGGCCGAAGGCTCCCGAGCAACAAAAACATGATCTTGCTTCTCCGTCTGCTTCCTCTTCTTCATGGCATAGCAGTTTATCTTCTTGTGTCCCGGCTTCTTGCAAAAATGACATATCACCGTAGGTCTCTTTCTTGTAACAAATGCCATACTAGTAGCTTCAACACCGTCACTGTGGAGCTTCCTATGTTCCTCTTGCAGCAAACGAGAGCGCACCACCTCGCTTGACAATGTCTCATTGATGCATGCAGTTTCAATGTTTGACACCAGCACATCATAATCCTGCGGTAAACCACTTAACAAAATTTCTGCGACCTCTGTGTCCTCTATATTCTTCCCAATGTCCGCTAGTTGCTGCACCAGGAGCATCACTTGGTTAATGTAGGCGGTCATGCCAGAAAATTTTGAAAATTCAATTCTGTGGAGTTGCCGCATCAAAAGAACTCTTCTGTACAGTCCCTTGTCTTCAAATACAGCCGATAGGCTCTTCCAGGCCTCTTTAGCAGTCGCTGCATTCCTAACATACTGAAACAGGGACGTATGAAGCGACAAACATATGCGCGCAAGCGCCCTTTGATCACGTGCTGTGTCACTGTCCTGTCCCTCAACACAACTCCAAAGGCCATCCAATGTTAAAAGCATCCGCATACTAAATTTCCAAGCGTTATAATTCTGAACGCCATTAAGCTTTTCAACCATGCCTCCGCTGCCGCCAAACATCGATGGTGCGGTTGCCACCTGGCCATCTTGTAGGTTATGTGACATCGTGCCACGAAGCCAAAACTGACCACTCACCCGAAATATATTGTAGAAGCCTCTGGATTGTTCTGCAGGGGATTTGATAATGTGTCTGGACCCGTAACCTGTAGCAGAGCGTAGTTTGCAGTGTAGAGCGGGGAGCGGTCAGCAGGCGGAAAATAAGTAGGCCAACAAATCACATAGCACTTTGTATATTAACGGATTCTGTTTAGCGGTACATGGTAGCGATGATGTCCAAAATATAGGATGATTACATTATCAATGAATAAGTTAAGACTTAGGCCGAAACACAGTTTTATCAGTACATCACGGAAAGAGGAAACGAATGAAGAGAGCCGACATCTTGACAGGACAGTCAGTATTACCATAGGTATAATTTATCAAAATTAGAAACCATAGTAAACTTATGTATTGCCATATTAAAACACAATGCTATAAAGCTTACCATACAACAACAAGTATAACAATGTATGAACATCATCACTACATAGTATAAAACAAAGTCGCTTTCTCTGTCCCCATGTCCCTATGTATGCTAATATCTTAAAACTACACAACGGATTTTGATGCGGTTTTTTAATAGATAGAGTGATTCAATAGAAAGGCTTTTATGTATAATTCTACGCAGACGAATTCACGTGCAGAAGCTAGTTATATATATTATTTATTCACTACTAAGGCTACTTCTTATTATTGTTTCCAAGAAAACTGCAGGAGAAGCAATATTTTCTTGGTTTCTTCCCCATTCTAAATAGGTACACATCCCAGTGTTCTTTTTCCCACAATGCATGAGCAATAGTGGCCAATAAAGGCGTTAGTTCCAATTGCACCTCTTTCGATTAATATATGAACATAATATATTCGGCGAGAAATGTGTCGCAGTTGGATACATACACATACATACATACATACAACTAGATAGATAAAGTGTACAGGCGATCAATCGACAAGCGTCGCAATTGCTGTAACTCTTGTTAAGTAATTTCTATTCTATCGCAGACGATGCCTGAAGCATTTTTTCGAAACCCAGTGTCTCTGCCAAGGTGATTCAGTCTACGCACCGTAAATGAAGGCGATGTATAAAAATATAACTAATTTAAACGGCGTTTTGCAATAAACTGGACGTTTTTGTAACGTGACCTTACCTACGAGTCGCTATGTGAACCACGTAAAATGAAATGGTCTCAATCAATTATACCTACAGGTCGAGCCTAATTAATACGTATAGAGTACCTAATAATAAAATTTTCAATTCTCATACTCTGAAAGTAGGTCATTGATTATCTGGAGAGCGGGTTGAAAGTGACTCATCGCGATTCTTGGGTCGAAAGTATAATTTGAAAAAAAAAACACTACCGTAATGGAAATACGTATACAGCCATGTAATCTATGTTTTATATAATCATTTATACAAATAGTTTATTTTTAATTGTAAAAGGCTAAATAATCTTATTTGAAAATAACATTCACGCTATATAAGCGTATGCAAGCGTGTACAACGAGAATTAGGAATTATTAAGTTCGGTAATTTTTTTAGCATGAAATATAAGTCGACAATTAATTGATAGCGACCTCCGTGTCTGCAAGTTAAAAAAAAACTAGCCGGCAGCGATTGGAGGCAGAAGAAATGCGCAATACACGCAAATCGCACAATAGAAAAAAGAGCGGGAAAAGAAAGACAAACGTAACGAATATTAAGTGCGACCGTGCGAAGTTAGTGAAATTTGTCATACCTAGGTTTCCCACTCTTTCAACTTCGTGTGCATTTCTTTGGAAAACTACAAAATTAAAAAAATAACACGCAAGTGCAAGTTTTCGAACGCTGTTACTACTACATTCATGATCGCCTGGTCCCGATAATTCAACTAGGTATTTATTGATCAATTATTATTGTATCTCTATTCATAATTAAATGAATAACAAAGCTTATGATAGCGTTCCATCCAACAATACAATACCCAACATACATGAACAGTCAAAGAAACTGAATTGTGTACCATTGTGGAACCTTGTCATTGAAAATGTCATAATGACACAATACATAGCCCTCACATTATGCCAAAGAAATGATTGTGATATTGCCTATAAAAAGGTTTCATAGAGGTACGCTATTCAGTTTCTTCAACCGTAGGTACAGTCAAGGGCATACATATATGTACGTTGTCAAGACGACAAAAACATCTACACCTTTATGCCACAAAGGTTAGTGAAACATATATTTGACACACCGGCTGTATCGATATTTTATGCCCTCGACTGTACCTAAAGTTGTGTGGCGTAGTATACGTTGCCATAATTTCAGTGTCAATTTCCATGCTAATTTCCCCCTTGGTGACTCGACTTGTAACATTACTTACACAAAAGGTTTCCCTCCGAAGACATATTCAATAACGATGTACTGCAGAAGAGAGGAGGAGTCAGTTAATGACGATAGATCCAGGAGTTTAGTAACCTTGCGCAGGATTGTGCTGATAACCACGACCTTCGGCTTGCATGTGCACCGCGGAGCTTCAAGCGCGTCCACAACGCCGCTGTCCAACACCCAGAGGTTACCCTGTATGTGAATTGGGATAGTTAAGAGCGCGCAACTCGCTTCATTTTGCTAAAAGTCACAAGTTTCGGAAGCCTTTTTAAGGCCAGATATGACAGGTTATTAAAATATTCGAAAAGTTTTAGAATGATAAAGCCTAAACGAAGTTCACTACAGAGATTTTTTTGAATTTGTATTCACGTTTTTATAACACGACACGGACTTTTTATAATAAAATAGAAATTGTTCTTTTCTGATGCAAAATTTAGTCCATTACACTTTAAAGACACGAAATTACGAAATTTTTTCTGTTTATTGAAAAAAATACAAAATAAAAAATGGCTAAAATCATGAAACGTTTTTAAGCAATTATTCCAGTACTTATTTTATGAAATATGTTTATTACATAATTCAATAGTTATTTTCATAACATAAAAACATATATTTTATGACTCAATAAAGTGGCTTTGAGTATTCTATAAAAAACTAGCTGTTGCCCGCGGCTTCGCTCCCGTTTTTTTTCTTCTAGATTTCATTATGAAAAATAGATAGTAGCCGATTCTCAGACCTACTGAATACGCATATAAAATTTGGAAAGAATCGGTAAAGCCGTTTCGGAGGAGTACGGTAACTAACATTGTGACATGGAAATTTTATGTATTAAAATATAATAAATAAATCGAGTACCTAGTGTAAAACGAAACACACGGCGATCGTGAAAATTATTGATTCGACGAATGAGCTTAAACGCTCTGAAAATATATCCTAACTGGCTTTTTGACATCAAGGCACGTTATGCACAGACTACTAAGAGATACTAACGTTATGGCGCCTGGTCGAAAGCATGTGCCTATCACGCCAATGGAGAGAGGTGCGGACAGGCACTGCGCCTGCCGCCCGCACCTCTCGCGGCCCCCGTGGTCACCCCACCCCGCGCCCCTGCACGGCACGGGCGAGGACTCATTTAAACGGTCGGTCTAGTTTATGTCCTCTGATTTATTACTTGAATGTGCTTTTTGTGTTTATTGTGATGCATTTACAGCCTTTACATGGAAAATAATGCTTTTTCTATGTCTGGCTAAGGCAAATATTTAAGTGACGGATAAAGTCAAACAAATATTAAGTTAATAGTTTTAAAGTTAATAATTTTAGAGCTGATATTAATTAAGTAAATCTTTAATTTTGCTGTTGCGATGCTTTTTTTTTTCATAAATTTACACGACTTATGTTAGAAACCATACGGCCTTATGTAACAAATTTTTAGCAGCTGCGTGTTAGGTAACTCGATAAAGGATATGAATTAATTAGAATCCGCTTACTTGCCATTAACTAATCAAGGTAATAAAAATAAAATAGAATTCTGAAAGTTTATTCTCGCGTGGTGGTTTCTTAATGCTGGAAGCTACACTTGGCTATTCGTGTCCGATTATAAAAAAAAGAAGTAGGTAGCTATTAGATATTGGCGAATATGTGCGTACAGTCCGTGGGCTTTTTCGCGTTTCGGGTGTCATAAAGCCGATTCAATATCATACTCATAAGAGTGAGTGAGACAGAAAGACCAACTCGAATGCCATTCCAAGAGCCCACGGACTGTTGAATACGAGTACTTATATCGAACACCTAAGTCACGCTGCCGTTGCGTGGCTAGTATGGCGGCGAGGAAGGAACACCCCGGGGATTTTAGTGGGTAAAACCCCTCAAAACCCCATCGCCTCCCCGTGGTTGGGGTATCTGGTTACAGCAGATTTCCCTCGGGCAAAAAAAAAGGTTTTTTTATGTACAACTGACAAGTGAATAAACTTTCGGCTAAATTGTGACCAAAGTAGAAAGTGTTTTTATGGCCGAATCAGGTATCCGATTTTTGAAAGCACGTGTGAAAATACCACTCGAAAGTGGTGAAAAATTGTGCTGAATTTGAAATACGAGTAGGATAGAAGACAATTAGGCACAGCTCTCATTCATCTTGTGAACTAGTCAAAACTTTGATTAGAGCTGTAGTTTTGGAGATATAAGCTGATTTATAACACTTTCGAGTGATGTGCTTTCAAAAATCGGGCTCCTGGAGCCAAAGCTTGAAACTAGTAAACTCGAATAGCGAAGTGTGGTTTCAATTTGGGCAGTTGCGAAACCGTTTCACTCTAGATTAACGCGTTATTTTAGTATGCAGACTAGACTTCCTACTTAAATCAATGTGTGCTCGGTTGCACAATCACAAGACGCTTTAATATCTAGGATTAATCCTAATAGTGTCAAAAATGATAGGATATACTACCTACCCACATTCATAAACGCTTGCTAAGTACCTAGGTACCTAACATTCGTTTGTCTTTAACTATCATTTTGACATTCGGTTTTGCCAGACACGAATTAAATGTGTTATTTTATTTACCTACAAAATTTTAAATTTCTAAACGACACTGACAATTAAGAATAAGAATAAGAATAAGAATCATTTATTTGCCAGAATACACAATTATAACAATACACGATATTGACGTATTTCAAGTACAGTATTCAGTCGTGAGAGAACGACATGCAAATCTTAATTTATCTTAATCTTAATTAGAATACATAGAATACTTTTCGGATTTTTCTGTGTTCTAATTGTCAGAGTCGTTTAAAAATTTAATTTCTAACGGTAAAACCGTAAAAGTATAAACATAAAAAACAAAGAAGTAAAATTCTTGCTTCATTTGATAGTATTAGGTACCTACAAAATGTTATTTTACATTCATTAAATACAGCTTAAAGTAACCCGTGTATTTGTATCTGCGTGAAGTTAGACAATCAATAAGTACATTGGGTAACTTACAAGATAGTCTAGATGGATATCGACCGCGTTTTGTATTCCATGACAGTCGCCGACAGTGTGCGCGGCCAAAGCAGGGTAGGGCTCCAGCTCGGGCCCGCCGCGCTCGCGCACCACCCGCCAGACTGACGCCAGCACACCGCGCTTCAGTCTGTGTGACAAAAACAGCGATAAAAAAAACATTTTCAGAGATTTGTAGGGCATGGCGATATGCGACGGCTGCTTTGTTACCGCGTAGCTGTCTTGTCTCGCACCGCAATACATTACCTCATTTAATCGAACTAACCCAAAACCAAAAACGTAGAAAAATAATTTTGTCTACGTGTCTTGTTCTGGACGAAACATTTCGCCGTATCTAAACGGCCAAGGTAACTTACTATAGTTATTAGGTATTACGCTACGGTAAAGCGCTTTCGCTTTCCACCCTATCTCCGTTGGGCGCCATTCCATTCAATTGGCTCGATCATTAATTAATATCTTTATAAATACGGACCAGGAGCTGGCCTCCAATCATGAACAATGAAATGACAGGTGGCGGGCAAAAAATGTGCACACACTTTTATATTTATTATATTTATAAATGTATTGTATAGTCATGTACATAATTTACAGATGTTACAGGAATTTTGATTAGTCCATGACGCCCTTTAAGGGCACACAATAATTACAATTACATAGTAGTTATATAGTATGTAGTATAGTTAATTAATAGTTACAATTTATTTATGGCTATTTTTAACCTAATTCAATCAAAATTTACGCCTCTATTTTTCCGATTCTTTATATATATATTCTTTAGTTTACTTTTGAAAATATTTATACAGCTTTCTTTTCCGATATAGTCACATTTTGTTACATGGCTGGCTACACGTGCCAGAACTTTGTTCGTCTTTGAGATTATGAGGTAGGACCAGCAGTACCTCCATGGTAGTACCTAAAGTTATTGTGTATCGACCAGTTTGCATACTTTCAAGTTTTTTATATTAGTCCTTACAGTCACTAGATCCTAGGCCGCAGTGCTACGCCTACTACTGTAACTGTATCGGAGTGTCCTAAGATAGTCACAAAATAAAATACGCGAAAAGTAATGTGCAGACCACGAGTTTTTATTATTGCGGTCAATTATATCTCATGTTGACCGACAAATCGTTTTTCGTGACACGTTAAGGTAATTTTATATCCTGGTCAACCTTCACTCAATAGATTTTTCAACAATAATAATTAAACTTGCCAATTGAGCATTCGAATGACCGCTCAAGAAGTTAAACCATTAAACTGAGGTAATGTCTAATCAATCTGTCTGACCACTAGTTTCGCTATTTGTGATTGACGACAGTTACCAGATTTACCAGTTTAATGATCGATCAACGAAATAATGAGAATAAGTTGTAACTAAGTAGGTATGTTTTAGAAAATTATCTGTTGTATATATTTTGCTCTTCCGTATCGTACGATATAGTTATTGACTGGTTTTGCTGTTTTAGGTTTCATAACTAGACAAATTAATTTAATTTCAGATAAAACCATGAAGCACCACTATCGGTGTTGGTCGCAGTATTTTTAAAAAATCAGTAAATTTCAGTAAAAATTCGATCAAGATCTCAACGCATGGATTTAAATTGTTAGGCAACGTCAATAACGCGGCGGGCGAGAACGACCGCTCTCGAACATTTACTAACACAACATAATTTAAACGCCGTGGGCGACAGGCCGCTGCGCGCTGTGGATGACAAGCGAGAACGATCAAGGCCTATGAAATTAAAGCAGAGTTTTTTCACTATTTAATTTATAAAAAAACACAGCATGCTTTGAACATGCTTTGATACCTACAGAGGTATCCTGAGGTTTTAAACCTTTTTTTAAGGTTTCAACTTATATTTTTGTTTTTTTTTTTACCCATGTTTAAGTAGCGATCTTCTTCAATCTTGCTAAACGTGGTCTCTAAGTCTTGTCATCTTAGGCTCTATCTACCCCGTGATGGATAAAGATGTGATTTGTGTATGTATGTTTAAGTATGATAATTCTATCTTATTAAAGCCAAAGGCCTCGAATCGAATCCTCAATCATATCTTAAACTTCCATCGTTCGTTTCTAATCCACTTACACAAATTTGATTCTATTGGATTCTATGTATTGTACTGATATCATGTTACTTGTACATGACGTAACAATGATTGAGTGCAAGTAACACCATTACCTACTCTACTCAATAATTAATCAGGTGGGCTTTTTTATGTTAGGTAATTCAAAGTTACTAAAATAGATCTACATTTACATTATCGCTTGCAACCTTGTTTGTTTCAAAATTATAAATTAATTCACTGCTGCCAGTCTGTCATTACGAGTACGCAAAGCATTTTTTTCTTTTTAGTACTTAGGTACTGCATTTCTAGGTTGCCAGCCTACTTCCTAAGTGCATATGGAGGTCACGTATCTAGACTTAGGCACAAGTAATTAAATAAGCTATTTAGATTAGGACACGCCTAAAAACCAAGTAATTAATTTCCAAACTATGCAAGTGTTAAATTTATTACACATATAAATTTATCTCGCCTCTATTTGACTTAATTCGTGGATTTGATCAGTAAGTACTTCTTTATATTGTGTACGAGTACTTCGAGTTTACCCTTAAATTTCAGTTTTCGGGTCATAATTCTAAAAGATTGCCCCGCTCATGATGACTTTAGCTCGATTTTAATTTCAATAAGTCATTGTAAGTCATCTAATGCTTGTATTTCTGTATATTTTTCGAGGAAGTTTAAAATTACTTTAATACCTACAGATAGCAAGCTGATAAAATTGTCTAGACTAGATTTTAGGTGGTAACAGTCTCTCAAATTCAGTATAACATTTCGTAATGTCACGATTAAATCTATAATTCATTGACAAATGATTGGAGTTATGCCATTGCATTGATATATTAGGCTTAACAAATGACTTGTCTAACTAGAACACCTACCTCGGAGTGATCACGTAGATTTCATCATTGAAGGATACAGCTTTGATGGCGATTGCATTATCTTTTATGTATTGACCACTACTGGTTAACAGGTGCGCTCCATGCTCGCACCCCAAGTGCCACGGCCCACCGTACCAAGCCAAATCTCGGGGATGGGCCAAGCTACTCCAAACTACCGATGATAAAATAAGCACCAGCATTTGGCTTGTGTATGCTAGGGAGACAGTAATGAAATGAAATTATGATCATTTTGCGCCGCGCATTTCCAAAAATACACGCTAAGCAATGCTTTACTCAGAAAAATACACAATGTGGCAAGCACTTATTTTAATTGTTGGTGTAGCCGGCCTTTCGGGGAATATTTTTTGTCAGAATTTTCTTTGACGACCCGCCTTTCGTTGAAATTTTACTTGAATGAAATAACTATCGGCGTGTTTCTGTTCAAATGTTTTGTTTCTAATTTATAAATCCCTCTATGTATACATATAATAAAGCTGAAGAGGGTCGAAAGTCTGTACATGGAAGATATAAAAAAAAATGGCTGGGGATATTCAGAATCGATAACATAACACGTTCCAACAGGTTTCAGAATTTTTGTCTGTTTATCTGTTTGTCTGTATATTAGCGAGCGCATTACGTAAAAACGGCCGAACGGATTTTAATGCAAACTTTACTAATAGTACTATTGTAAGGTTTATTTATTTTACAGTTGTACTCACTAAACGTTGTTAATGATCCCGTAGAGGGATCGAAACGCGTCAGTGTTCGTGTGGTGTAAGGGATAATTAAGTTTGTGGGACTTATATGTTTTATGTGGCAGTAGCGGAGGGAGGGTTTGCATGAAAAACATACATATTACGCACAGGCTTGGTTATCTTGCACGTGAGTAGCGGAGTAGCAAGGTAAATATTTTTTGTTCTTTACTAATCTGTTGAGAAAATCACCGGCCTGGTTACTTTATATCCCGGAAAATTGCATAGTTCCCGCGGGATAGCGATAAACATGTCAAAGGTCGCAGCTGCCTCTAGAGTCGCAACGTATATAAATATTGCTACAGTATTCAGTATCGTAGAGGTGCACTAAGGAGAGATTTTTCAAAATTCATACGCGTGATTGGGAATAAATGGGCTTTGTAAGTCCACTGACAAGGGAGCCTATCGCCATAACTACAGTTACTAGAGTCTTGGAATTTGGCACATTAGGTAGTGATCATAACTGCTGAAAATGCGGGTTTGCGGGTGGTAGGGCCTTGTGCAAGGTCCGTCCGGATCGCTACCACCATCTTACTCGCTAATCCTGCCGCTAAGTAGCAGTGCTTGCACTACTGTGTTCCGGTGTGGAGAGTAAGACAGCCGGGGAAATTACGGGCACAAGAGGCATTTCATCTTAGTCCTCTAGGTTGGCAACGCATCTGCAATCCCTCCGGGGTTGCGGGTGTCTATGGGCAGTGGTGATCACTTACCATCAGGTGACCCACTTGCTCGTTTGCCTACCTATTCATATAAAAAAAAAAAAAAAAAAAAAATTAATTTCAAGACTTTCCGAAATTCCCGCGGGATAGAGAGAAACAAGAGATTTATATTACTACTTTGAAATCTTCTTATGTCCGTAAATTACATTACTAGAATCTTTAAATTTGGCATACCAGTAGGTATCTGAAAACTGATTTCAGAATTTTGCGAAGTATCCGTATCCCACGGGAATAACAACTTCGCAAAATAATGAAATTTAGAAAAAAAAGTAGTATGATCAAAGAGTTGCACTACAAAGGGATTTTCCAATTTTCCCATGAAATAAAAGGACGGTATAGAACACAGATTAGAGAGTGGTATAGAAAATAATAGACTGTATTTAGTAGACACGTTCTTTGAAAATCACGTAGGCGTCATAAGAAGGGATTTTCCGAATTTCCCACAGAACACAAGGATGGGATAAAAAAGAATGGAAATGGGTGTCCATGCAAGAAACGGGTTTACTTCGTTAAGGTAGGTAGGTAGAATGAAATGAAGTACGACTCACATTTGGGTGGATTTTGTATATTTTCGATGGGACAGAGGAAGAAGTTTTAGCGCAAATTTTGATTCTGCGCGGACAAAATCGCGGGCAAAAGCTAGTTGTTAAATAAGTAAGTAGGTACTCAACCACCCAAAGGCAGGCTCTAAGTATAATTCTTTATCTTATACGTTGACATTAAAAAGTTTTCACATGACCTTTTTCCCCATTCGACGCTAATCGGTCTGTGACCCATTAGGAGAGTTGCTCCTTTTCTTGTTACTTTGGCTAAAAAGGGTCGGCGACAAAACAGGAGCGATCACTTATAGAGATAACCTGAGCTAGAGGACACTCCGTTTTGCAACAAATGGAACATGATAACTGGTAACATTACCCGAGCTATCAGTTACTAAATAAATGAGTACGAAATAAAGGATCTAAATTCCGTTTCGGTCTGATTGTTTTAGTAGAAGCACGCACTCTTCCGACATACGGGCTGGGTTCGTATTTCCTGCTCTCACACTGCCATTATTGTGATCGAGGACAAAAAGATCTGATTGTGCGCAGCCTGGGAATGGCATCTGATCGATTGGCTAGCGCTGAGTAAATTACTGGGTTACTGTGAAC
Source organism: Pandemis corylana (assembly GCA_949127965.1). Taxonomy (NCBI): domain Eukaryota; kingdom Metazoa; phylum Arthropoda; class Insecta; order Lepidoptera; family Tortricidae; genus Pandemis; species Pandemis corylana. The sequence goes on from OX421857.1 coordinate 8,491,097, forward strand.
TAGATATTACAAATCGGTAGCAGGGTATAAGACCTACAATACAATGTAGTTAATTACCAAAAACCTTGTCTTAGTTGTTATACCTACAGAGTGTGGTTTTTTTTAGCCTAATTGGTTAAGCTATTTGGGTAGGTAAGTGTTTATCACCTGTGAGAAATTTAATTAAGGACCTGTTTCACCACTCCCTGTAAAGTTCCAGACATTTTAAGAGTCAAATGTGTATGGTGACGTCTCTTTTTATTACTGCGAAACAGACAGAGATGGAATCATCGATATCTGACACTTAAAATCAGGAACTTAGCAGAGAGTGGTGAAAAGCAATATAATTAAGCATTATAATGCAGACCGACAAAAACTATTAAGATACCTTTTGTAGGTATTTATCATAATCGCTCAATCTATTGATGAAAACAATTCTGAACAACATACATACATACAGATATTATAAAGCTCATAGGTCGGCTCGGACCCACGACTTTTAACTCCATTAGATTTATCCATAGCATAGGTACATTATGCATTATTAAATTTAAAATTATCAATAATAGTTTTGAATTAAAGTAAACTAACAATAGTGGTGTAGGTAACTATACCATCTGATGCCCGTGGCAAATCCTTTTGCGGAGGCACCCAGTAAAAATCGACGCGCTGTAATTTTTTAAGTACCTACTAAGGCACAAAATTTCGTAAAAATGCATGGTTCCTTGTTCTTCTTTCTGAGCTCGTGCCCTCTCGGGTCAGAGGTCCGTGGCATTTTACCAGCCTATCGTCAGTTACGCCACTAACTATGACCTAGGAGTACCTAAACAAAACAATAGTCGAACGCTGCATGTAAACATGTTCTTTATTAACCACTGATCTGCAAATTGTCAAAGGTTCCTCAAAACACCTATGAACATCCTAATTGACAGCATTCTAAAGATACGATCTGACCATGCCCGCAGTTGATACAATGCTAATTATAGCTGACCTTATATGCAATTAATACATCTGATCTTGCATTATTCTAATGAAATGAATGTGCAAGCACCCTTGGTTGTCAAATTCGCAACCTATCGACCTTGAGACACAACGAGTGTTCCGGCCTGAAGAAAAAAAAACTCGTGAGTTGGGTGTCTAGTATCGAGTGCACGCACTTTGATAATACAGCTCCGTTTAACGTAATAATCGAGTCACGGCTGTTGTTGGTGCGGACACGCCTCCGGGATCGACCACTTTTACTTTTAAGGCTGTAGGGGGGCGAGTATTCTGTATCGTGCCGAGTGCTTGCTCCTCCAGTAGAGGCAGCAACCGTCGTTGTACGCCCGCCCGCGCTCGGTCACGCGTCAAATATCAATCCGATTGCCGGCGCATGTCATCTCATCGTTATCAGGTACTTAAGAGAATTGTTACTCGTTTCATTAGTTAGCACATGTACTATAGTTAGATTCATTTTCGAAGCACCGGGTTTTTTTAAGTGATTAATATGTCAATAAACAAAAGTGATAAAAATAATGTCACCCTTGAAAAGGAAAAGGCTGTGCTGAGGCTTGTTACTTTGTATATTGCATGAATTCAATACAAGTACCTATGACTTTTTAAATTTCGCTTGACGTGATCAACATTTTGAAAGAATGAATGAAATAAAAAGGATATTTAAGTCTTTATTTTAAAACAATCCAACAATATATTTTTAAATGTGAGGGTTGGAATTTAAAGATCGAGATGACATTTACACTCCTTAGTATTTAATTTTCTTATCCCCGTGAAACATCACGAGGAAACCTGCATATCTACGCTTGTAAAGTAATTTAATCGTGTTTATGAAGTGTACTATGAGATCCTGGCTGCGTCTAGGAGCAAACTAAGTTCTTTAAAGTCTAGCTATTTATGTGATTGTGATAGGTACGAGTAATTCACTTATAACCCCTTAACCTTTAATCATTTTAGTCTTTAATGTCCCTCGGCAAAGATCAGACTTCCGAATATAGGTACATACATGATTACATTTAGGTTTCATCTATACATATAATAAAATCGTTGAGACCAAAAAATCTGTACATTGAAGATTTAAAAAAAAAAACCGACCAGGGTGACTTAAAATCGGTAACTGAACATATTAAAACCATTTTTAAAATTTTTGTTTGTTTGTTTGTTTGTTTGTTTGACTGAGCATCACGTAAAAACTACTGAACGAATATTAATGAAATGTTCACAAATCGATTCCAATAAATTCAGAATAGGATATAGGCTACAGAAATTGTGGAAAATTTTGGAAAAAGGGGGTGAAAAGGGGGGTTAAAGTTTGTATGAAAAAAGAAAATTAGATTGTTCTAGAATCATGAAACTCAGAATAAATACTTAGTAATAAATATAAAGAAATACCTGTTTTAGCATTTTTTTTAAATCTCATCCAGAGGCGCAAAAAAGAGGGTTTTGTGTTTAAAATTAATTAACTTCATACACCTATACAATAAAAACCAATGAAGCGTAACCTTTTGAAATTGCTAAATAATACTTCCAATTTAATACAGGTAAATATAATTTCTCAGTTTTCTTGAAATTTGATTTTTGGGGTGATTACGCACAAAATAGCGGAACTCAAGAAAATCTGCTTCCTCGGTATAAGTAGTTGGTAATAGTTACAAACAAAATAATACTACGAAGAAAATAGATAGATACAAATGTACATAAGACATAATAGCCGGAAAAGCGTGTCAATTTTGAAAAAAACATTAATATAATAATTACATGCTGTACAGGCATTTTTTCAACGAAGAGATTTTTGTCAAACCTAAATCAACCTAAATTGGCGTCCTAAATTGTGTTCTTTACCTAACACCTAAAGTTCAATATGCAATACCGTTACTTTTGTTTTTATTTATTGCGCCATTATTAACAACGTGTTCGGTTTTTGAACGCACTCTTATTTGAAAACCTGATATTAATATGAGGGCGGCGTGAAACGCTTGGCTGTATGTTCTTGGTACATTTGCCTATAAAAAGCAAAATCAAAGGGCGCGTTTACGCCTGCGCTACGAACATGTCAGAATTTTATTGTGAAAAGTTGGTGCTTTTAGTATAAATCTGACAGCGAGCGAGCGAACCTAAACTGAATCGCATTAAGACATCATGGCAACTATGGCAAGGCCCCTGTAGGTAATTAATTTGTAGAATGATAATAAGTGTTAATAATCTGTAATTACGTACCTACTTAAACCAAGAAAATAAATTAAAAAAGCTTCTGCTAGAAAAAATTGAGTCGCAAAATATTAATCAAAACGGATTAGTAAATGAATTGTTAGTTGTAAGGTAAAAACAGGTAAACATTTATGTATTATTTGGTTAGAATAGATTTAATTTTTTAAATTAATCAGGGTACAAATATCGTTAAAGTGAGCGCAGTATTCGCCAATAAGCGTCATAGTTTGGCGAAATTAATAGTGATGTAATTAAAACTGTACTTAGCTTTTTTGAATAAAGAAACTATAAACAAAACTATAAATAAAACTATTTGTAAAATAAAGTATAAATAAATGTGATGAGTCATTAACCAGTTTGCACTTGATTTTTTTTCAAGATTCCGTGTCGCAAATTATTATTTTCATGACGTAATTCTAAAAGTATAGTTTCGTACATACTTTCAGTGGTTCATGTGACGAAGTTAATAGTCATAATAATAATAATTTTGATATCGAGAAAAGCCGTAAGTATCACAAAAACACACGCGGACGAAGTCGCGGGCAACAGCTAGTCTTTAATATTTTGAATTATAATAGACAATAATTGTTCTAACGACCAAAACTATACAGGCTGGAAATCCGACAACAGTCGAAACTAGAAGTTTGACAAAGGACATTAAGAAAATGAAAGTACCTTCTAACATAGGTGCTATAACATGGCATAAACCTAGGATGAAAAACATTATTGTTCATTTTGTCTCATGATGAATTAATGAATTTAACATGAAACTCAAAATTACCCAATACTCCATAAATTTACTTATTTTGGCATATTAATTTAAAAACATTATAAAGGTTTTAAGAAATTCTTAATAGTTTTAGACTCGTGGTATAAATAGTATATGTTATACAATTATTGCTTTATTTGTGGAAAAACCATTGCTTCACTGGTGCGTTGATGAAAAGGGGGCAAAGAGAAGCGCTGAACTACTTATTCCCATGTTGTGTTTCAGTCATATTTGTATAGATGTACCTACGTATATTTCGCGCGGATAAAACTAAAATCCTTATAAGGGATTAGTACCCACTTATAATTACAATCCCTACCCATCTCATTCTGCCTAGTTTATCGTTAATTTTAGAAGTATTTATTATAATAATAATTACTATACAACCAGGACCAATTGTTAGTAAACATGGAAAATGTTGTTAATTAAGTTAATACTCGCCGCACGACGTAAACAATAGTTCATTGTCTGATAATTCGCCAGCTTCGAGTTTACTAATACATATGTGGTAACAATACCCGTGTGCTGGGGAGAGGAAGTTGTCCCATACCAAAGCATTGGAACGTTGCCTCCATTGTACGAAGTACCAGCAAAAACTTAGGAAACACGACTCAGCACTACCGAGACTAACACTTACTTACATACGCACATGCAACGTAGCAAACGATATTAACAAATTTAATTTAAGTGCCTATCTTATGTATTACTCACTAACTACATTGAATCAATATCACGCCGTAAATGATGCGTAATAAATTGAGGGCTTTTTTACATGTCTTTTTTGAAACTACCACTGCATTTGGAAAGACCATTATTGCCAAGAGTAATGCGCCGCAAGAAACTTGGCAGAAAGTATTTTTTTCAAAGTAAAATACAGTCAGAATACTTAAATTCTACTTAAATTAAATACATTTATAAAAGGGATGTGTAAGGTCCCGTAGTTTTAAATTATATTAGTCTATAGTAGAGTTGTATAAAGTCTACTAGTCAAAGTAAAACAAAGTAGATTATGGAAAAAAAAGAAAGAGAAAAAAAAACAATAAAAATAATTTAAGTTTAAAAATAAAAAAGCTTCGGTGAATATTGTGTAGCCACTAACACTACTACAGCAGTACCTACTATTGCAGTGTTGGATCCAATTTTAACACTGGGTCAAATAACTTTGTAGAGCTGTATTTTATCGTTTCCAGCCAAGCATAGTCAATTGATTTTGTCCTAAGCGGCTCTTATTAACTACTAGCTGTTACCCGTGACTTCTTCTGCGGAGAATACGTTTATTGCGCTATACTACTGAACTATAACATTTTCTGGGATGAAAACAAGCCTATTATTTATTCTGGACTTCTAATATGATGTATGCAAATTTTCATCACAATCAGTTCAGTAGTTAAGGCGAGAGAGCGGAACAGACAAACGAACTCACTTTCGCATTTATAATATTAGTAAGAATTGCATGAGCTAAGTCCGTATACTGACGATTGGTTGTGAGATATTAATTATTGATCTAATAAATAGATACAAAGCTTGCAAAAATGATTATCTTTTGTTTAATCTAGATTTAGACGTAAGAAATAATTTACCGAGATTGCTCTAAACACACGCGTTAAAAATGTACCCTCCATGACCTATCCTAATATCCGAATTATTAGCAAAGGTCAAGCTATAGTTAATATTTTTTTTGTGTAGCTGACAGCTTATTAATCAACGTTTAGTGTCATGTTGTGGTCACGTCTACGTTAATTAGCTATAGGTACATACATTACAGATGTTATTGTATCATACGTGGAAAATCGTAAAAATGAAGATTATTTTATCTGCACCACTTTGAAATTAAGAAGCTTCTCATGCTTTTGAGTCACTTCTTGAATGCAGTTGGCTTTTGCAACCGTTCAAAGTTCCTTGTAGGTTGGTACTCATTACAAACCGTGTTGGTAAAACACACGAGTGCTAATTAAAGGTAAATCTATTACTTAATTACTTCTCAGTCAACGGTTCTCATGGACAGAGTCACCTATTGTTCTTGCCCTGCTGTTTCCAAAACGTACCTACGTCGTACCAAATACAGCGCATTCCAAGATCGATTGTCTTGCAGGTTATTCAAATTATCAATGAATGAACCTTATTGCAAAAATACCTAAATATGGCTCGTTAAAGGAAACTAGGGCGTGCGTTGATCACATCTACGCATGAAAACAATTAAGATATGATCTTTAGTAGATACCTATTACGTTATGCACTACGTTATTTACGCTCTATGCTTTGGGTAATAACAGGATATTTATATGCTTTATTATCACATGTCAGTCTATGAATGATTTAAAAATAATTTATTATTTACTCGAGTGGAACAGTATTTTGTATTAAAGTACCTGAGCTACTGAGTTATAATTGGTGTTTGCAAAATGAGAAAAACCCTTTTTCCCATATGAGACCGATCCCAAAACCCCTCTAAGCGGGCACATAGCAAATTGAATTAAAAATGATAATTTTTGAGATAATGTCATCAACCTTCTATATATTGCTCGTTTATCGTTCGTAATATACTCGGGAGCAAAAAAACCGGGTCACGTCTCGGAGATATCGGAGAATAGTTTAGGATACAGTTTTAGAAATTATGAAAACTCATATACCTACTACTTAAAAGCTTTTATTTAACTTCGTATTTGTTTATGCCTCATAGCATTACGGATAGGCAATCCTAAGGCTACGCAGACATGCCCGGGGAAGTTGAGCGGGGGCTAGGAAAAAACCTACCTAGTACCTTTCACATTATAGTCATAAATCTTGAAAGGGTGTCTAACGTTGTAACAACGGCCGCATTGTCTTGTGAAGCATGACTAACAATATCGTTTTCTCACCTAACGCACGCACATGCATTTTGCTACAGTACTAAACTGCTTCTGTCTCTTACGTACAAGACAAAATGACAGTGATGCATATAGGCTGCACTAAAAAGTGAAGCGGATGTTTTGGTACCTAACTCTCGGTTTCAGTGTCGACAATCATAGTACATAATATATTCACGCACTAGCTTCCTTCCTGGGGTATACATTATGCATGAAAACTTTATGTTATGATTTATAGTCCAAGATACTTCTTCGAATATTAATACTATACACATAATATAGATTATGTTAAATTACAATTCAATTGTACTCTGTATCACCATTATTCTTAAATGGTATAAAAGCAATATACATAAAATGTAATGTGTAACATACATAATATGTTGCGACAGTAAACGAGCTCGTAAACAAATGCTTTATGTCAAACGTGATGAATTATGTACAAAACTACACACATGACACAAATTATGACAGATTGTGTTTAAGGCGCTAAGCCTGTCTATTGTATTACTAACACCATTAAGCTTGTTCTAAAATATGACACCTGTTTTAATCATAATAAATTTGAACGATGTCATTTTTATAATGAATTGTACCTGATATTTGATGCGATAAAAATGATGTTTAATTTTTTTAGTCCTTAGTACATCTCATGGGGTACTTTCACATCATTTTAACTGTGTCATTCGTTTATCTTTTTAATTTCTTGCCACATTATTAAGTCAGTCGTTAGTACGAATTGCCGGTCCGGGTTTTATGGGGACCCGATCACATGAAAGGCATTCAAAGGGCCGAAGCTAAAATGTGCAATTATTATTTTATTAATAGGGTAGCAAACGAACGATTGGATCCCTTATGGTACCGAAGTGAGCAACACTACCCGTGGACACCCGCAACACCTGAAGACTGCAGATGCGTTGCGAGCCAACAGGTCTAAGATACAATACCTCATATTACAAAATGTATTGTAAAAAAGTTCAGCCGCCGGAAAAAAATACATTATAACTAAATTTTACACAAATTTTTTTTTTCTTATCGTAATGAATAATGTCGCGTATTATGCTCGTACCTACTTAAGAATCTCTACTTTATGTTAGGTATCATTTGATATTGAATAATTGCTGGATGATTGGTATATTATATTATATTGTATTAGGGTAAAAAAAAAACCGTCAGCGTTTTCTGCCTTAACATGGCTCTATCTTTTGAATCGTGACTTGAAGGTCGTTAGAATATGACAGTTGTCTCAGTGCAGTGATCTTTTTAAAAGGCAGGGTTTACTTAAACATGTTATTTCGGCCTACCTTTTTAAAGGTTGCCTTTATTTTGCTGCGCTTGACAGTTATAATGCCAAAACGTACCCTGTGGCCACTCGTACGCACATTACATAAAGGTCTCAGCAAAGATTCTTCGACCAGTTTCTCTCATAACGACCTTGCGCGTGCGTGCGATTCCACCAGTTGATATTATGTAAATATCTACACTACAATATGATGTGATGAAAGACATAACCTAGTTTTAGGTCCATGTTGTGTTGGAATTTAGAGTGACATTACTATAGGCACATTTTGATTATCCCACACGATTTGTTCGTTAACTAGCGATAATTGCCACCGGATAAATCAAAGTAGCATGCATACCAAGAGAGAAAATCAAGATCATTACAAGTTTGCCCATTTTTGGCTCAGGGAACTAGCTTAAGATATCTGCCTATAATTAACATGGGTGCGCATTTTATGAATTCAATAAGCGAAAGGCATGACGCGGAAATGATTTACTTCTTTAATGTATAAATTATTTTAATGGATGGAGGCCGACTGCTATACCCTGTTGTCAACTATGCATTTGCATTTACTAATCTTAAGATATTTTTAGGTCAAAATTAAATTGATTGCGCAACAGGATAGGATTATTAAAAGTTAAATACTATTTTAGAATGTACTCGTACAGTAATTGCGGTTATTGGTAGCTTCCTTTAAACCAGTTATAGGTATATATTAGATTTTTACTTGTAACGAAACTTGCAACTTAAAATTATTATTTATATTTATATAGCCTTTTTTATTCCGAATTCGCTACAATTTCATTTTTGTTGTTGTTGTTGTTTCTTTTTATTATTAAATTGTCGCGTAATTCGGCGTGCTTCATGGCATAGGCCTCCTCCGTGTATTGGAGGGTTTGGGCTATAGTTCCCACGCGCGCCCAGTGCGGATTGGGAACTTAACACACACCATTGAATTTCTTCGCAGATATGTGCAAGGTTTCCTCACGATGAATTATTATTAATAGATATTATATAAGAACGTAACATGTGGTCATCAAACTCGTTAGTGCGTGGGAAATGATAGCATTCGAGTAGGTAATTATGTTGATATTTACGATAGGTAATAAAAATAAAACGTAAGAGTAGTAATGTCTATTATGTACCTAAAATAGGACAGGATTCGGATATATTTGTAACTCTATTGAAAGTAGGTATACTACTAAAATAAACTAATTAGCTAATTTTAAATTTTGCCTATGCAATTTTTTATGTTAATGTTGTCAGTTTTATTTCCTTGGTAGGTATATACGCATACTTTCCTTGCACTAACTAGAATCTTAAATGTTATGCCTTTTTTTGGTTTCTGGCACTCTGCGGTCTGAAATTCAAAATATTCGGAATAAAAGATAATCGATTATATTATGATGATGATGCGGATTGTCGTATTGTTTGAGTTTGAGTTTAAACTACACAGACGAGCAAAAATAAAGCGTCGCCTTCCATACAAAGTTGTATGAAAACCGACCCGTTATTTTTGCTTGTGAGTATATATTATTATTCAGTAGGTAAACAGACGTCACTGTTCGCCCACACTAACGCTAAACATAGCTAACGCTTTAGGTCTTGTTACCCTAGGCTTTGTCTGCCCCTTAAGTAATAAAGACATAATTAATTTGTATGTATACATGTTATAGGTGATGCGGCCAGCAACCCATCACTATTTTGATTCCATTTTCCATCTATACTCCCATAATCTTGCTAAACGTGGCCTGTAGATCTTGTCGCCTTAGACTCTGTCTACCTCATAAGGGATAAAGACGTACTTTGTGTGTGTATACATATATGTACGCAATGTTATGAAACTTAATTGAAATCCACTTAAGTACTAAAATCCGACCGACTAAGTTTACTATAAACCATTACTTTGATGGGCGGATGCTGAGTAGATTTCTTCAGTTTCAGGTATGGAAGAACCCTTTATAAATTTATAATTATCGAATCGTTAAAAACACATATATATTTTCAAACGTACATTGTTTTGCTACGAAGTTTTAGCCAATTAATAATTATTTCCTTCCAATGACCTAGAGTCCTAGAGACCAAGAGCTGCGAAAAAAAATGGATAAATTTTTCAGATCTGATGAATTAATTTGTTATAAATACTTACCTTTTGAAAAGGGTGAAACTGGTTTAACCCTTGAAGCAAAAAGAGGAGAGTTATTAGTTTGACTGCTATGTATGTGTGTGTCCGTCTGTGACACCGTAGTTCTTAGTGGGTGAACCAATTTGGTTGCCTTTTTTAGGGTTCCGTACTTGCATACGTAAAAAAGCATCTTTTAAGAAGAAGGAAGAAGAAAAAAGAACACACAAGTCTAAATCAGATTTTTAATGTCTGTCTATGTAAAACACCAATATAAAATGACCCAACACTGCCTACATTTTGCATAGATGCAGGGCCCTGTGCTAACACTGGATTTAATAATAAATTGGCGAATTTGTACGGAACTCTCGGCAGGGGGTGTACACTCCATAGTTTAGGTACGTTCAACCGGCGGGCCTGCCGGGCAGGCTAATGGCAGTCGGTTGCCGCTCGCCCTCGCCTCGTATGCTGGCCGCGTGGCGGGTTATTTGTGTACACATTTTTAAATTTGAAAACAGGTTTTCTAGGAGTGGTTCTCAAAATCGGTCCAGCTGTTTTTGCGTAGGGTTTTCTTTATAAATTACAGTCACAGATTTTAGTTACACATACTATGTGTCGCGGTCGATAAATTTTTACAATTATCATTACCTGTCTAGGTAGGTATGTGTATTTTTTGCGAGTCTTAAGTTTTTATAATAAGCTGTAATAAACCGACAAAGGAATAAAAATAATAAATCTACTTTTTAATTTATTCATAGTTTTTTGTTGAAGAAATATTTGGTTGTAAGTTTAACTTCCTCAGACGATTGGGTTACTGGCTGGCCTTGTAAACTGCAATAGTCATTGGTTTTGCAGGCTTCAAAGTTTGTGGTTGGATTTCAAACCAAATGCAATTTTACCTACAGTTTTTGTAGCTCTAACATTGGAAGAGTTCTCAAGTTTTCAATTTTCCGAACAATTACCAGACCAAAAACAAATGTTCATACGAACCTATGTGAAATAATTTTAGCAGTGAATACGATAAGAAAGTTTGACCAAATATCTAATTTAGATTTTTCATGATAGAAGTTCTTATTTGAAACCGCGACGCAAGAAGAAAGACGTCATTAAATCTGTACCTATCTAAATTGTAATAAATTCAGAATAGTTACGAATTAGTATTTCCACCTAAATTCCGTTAATAATACAATATAATTTATTACGTAAGTAGCAATGCAATGCAGTTGGATACAATGCAACGTACCTACTATGCAGACTTGCTCAAGCAGCGCTAGTCTTGTCGCATTAAGCAGCCTTTGAGAGGCAAATAGAGCAAATAAAGTTTCACTTGATAGCAATACGAGTATCCCTACAATATGGCTGCAATATGGCAGGTAACCGTGGTAGCCTAGTGGTATGACCTGTGGCCTCTCAAGCAGAGGGTCGTGGGTTCGAATCCTGGGTTGGCACCTCAAGAGTTTTTCGGAATTTATGTGCGAAATTTCATTTGAAATTTTCCATGAGGAAGAAACCTGCACACATCTGCGAAGCAATTCAATAATGTGTGTGAAGTTCCCAATCCGCACTGGGTCCGGGTGGGAACTATAGCCCAAACCCTCCAATAAATGAAGGAGGCCTTTGCCACGAGGCACGCCGAATAACGCGATAATTTATAAGGTATATAAAAAAAAGACTACACGATGTACTGAAATTGTAGCGAAACGGAATAAAAGGGGCTATATATGGCTGCAAGAGATGTCACGTTTAAGGAAAACGTTAGGAGCGAGATTTTTGTCGAAAATCCACGAGAAAAGGTTTGTTTTGTTGCTTTACATGGCTAGGTAAGCCTTGACTTTTAATATAAACATAAATTATCAAACGCTATGATCAACCTGTGTCGTAATAACTACTGGGGTATAGCAGATTGTATAATACCAGTCTTCAATATTTGGAACAGATGTGGATGTGATTGATTATTTAAAGAAAATGAGAGTCGATAATCAAGTTTCAAGCCTGTTACACCAGGCGATAATTACTTTCGTGTATTCTACCTACATAAAGTCTTACATAAGTGTCGATTAAATTATAACTACTACAAACTTAATTGTCTCTTTGTATGTCACACATTAAATGAACACAAAGAAGCCTCATAATCATCTTTAAACATAAATATAATAAATGTACTGATCAGCGTTGACATTTGAGAAAAGTTCTTTATGGAGTATTAACGTAATACTCGTAGAATCCAAAACAGAGTACAGTGTGAATTGTAAACCTTCTTGTCTTTTTGAACTCGATTATAAATTAGAAAGCCTTAAGGTTGCTCAACGAATGAATTCCAAGTCTACAACTCTAAACATAGCGACAAAGTCCTTGTTACCCGCTAAGCCTTCTGCGATTAGGAGATAAATATCAGTCAGCGATGCGAACTGTATCTGCGACTGACCTTAAATTCCAATAGTTCGACCTCTGTCAATTGCAGTCTGCACTTGGAATGATAATTCCAGACATGTCTAGGTGCCAACACCCACCTGCCTAGAATCGCAACGTAAATAAATTGGAGAGGGATAGGGAATAAATAGGGTTTATAAGTCAACTGAAAAGGGGGCCTATCTGCGTAACTATAATTACTAGAATCACACTAGTAGGGTAAAAAAATATTTCATGACTTTTCGAAATTCCCCCGAGATAGGGAGTAGAAAGGATTTAAATTGTTACTTCGAAATGTTCTTATCTCCGTAACTATTACTAGAATAGAATCTTTTAATTTTGCCTTCCATTAGGTATGATCTGAAAACGGATTTCAGGATTTTGCGGGATGAAAGGACGGGATAGGAAACTTAGTATTTAATAAACGTATGCTTTGAAGATCAAGTAGGTGCCATTAGAAGGGATTTTTCGAATTTCTCGCAGAGCAAAGGATGGGTTAAAAATAATGGTACCTAGTGGGTGTCCATGCAAGATACGGGTTTATTCTGTTGTGGTATATGTATTATAACTAGAATGTACAAAATCCTTCGTACCAAAATTATGATCCCCATTTGGCTGGTTTTTGTACATTAATAATAATAATAATAATGTATTTATTTAGGCATTAATTGAACCCATACAATTACTGGGAGTGAGGAAGAAGTTTTAGCGCAAATTTTGATTCTGCGTGGACGAAGTCGCGGGCAAGAGCTAGTACAAAATATAGAGGAAAATAAATGCTTTGAAATTTATTCACACGTGTTTCCTCCATATTAAATGATTCAATTCCGTTAATAGACCAATTACGAATTACGTACCTACTCCAATTAGTTAGTTCGTTCACTTGTATTAGTTTACGGAATCCGCATTTTAGGGTTCCTCAGTCAGCAAAAATGGAATCCGTATAGGTATTAAGTGGAGGTATTAAGCTGAAATTAATATTAAATACTTAAGTCCGCTAATTATCTATGACAACGCAATCAAAAGATATAAGAGATAAGAATTGATAAAAAGGTGTTTCCACACAAATACACAAATAGACGTGGTGTTAAACCTACCCTCCAGTTGTCCTAGAAATTTGATTTCTTTTCCAAAATGTTTCAGTACGCGGTTGGGTTAGTGGGACCGACCTCTACAAAGATTTCTCATTTAAATTCTTGATTTAAATTTTAGTTCCGCCTTTGAATCGGTTCACTTTAAACATCGATTAATGTATGGAAACATTTTTTGATTATTTATTTACTTATGTATTATATTTATGTTAGTATTGTTGTTTTTATTATCCCTGCGTTTCTCCTGTTTGTTTGTTTTCGCCACCTGCTTAAACTGTGCCGACTTATTTCTTTCTTTTATTGGTTGTCTGGTAGAGATCGCTATTAAGCGATAAGACCACCTATTGTCTACCTTGTTCGTTGTTTCTGTATGGTTTTGTACTGATTTGTGGTGTTCAATTAAGAGTATCTCTGTAAAAAATGTACTGTGTTTATTTTTATACAAGCCTACCTAAATCCTTTTGTATCAATAACGTTTTTTCAAATACCTTGATCGAATTTTCTATTACAGTAACTAGACGGAAGTGTCCTTGAACTATCAAAAGTTGATCGTGACTCGGACAGGTCATTGCCACCAGGCTTATGTAACGTTTTTCATTTCAGAATTTCACTATGAATATCCACATAGTGCTGCTATGCGCGTGGCTAGCATCAGCCAGTGCTGCCTTGGAGGTGGTGAACCAATGGAACGTCATGCAGTTTGATTTCCCCCCGGATCCAGTACTCCTGGAGAAGTTCCAACCTGAGAACACTGTGCCCACTGGCCTGGAGATTGGGTGGGATAGGATCTACCTTGGCATCCCGCGACTGCGTGCTGGTGTGCCTGCCACGCTCGCTTGGGTTCCCAGGAGCTTACCACCTGGTGTCAGTCCCGTACTCCAGGTAACCTTTTTCGTCTATCTATAATTTATAATACTTAAAGTAAAATAGTACATGGTAAGATAGAATGTGCACATTATGGGGCAATTACACTAAGTCGATCGCCGCAGGTATCATGTATACAGAATACGGTAGCCGTCTGTATTCGGCGAGTGACAGCTATAACCTCCTGATTAGGTAGCCGAAGTAGGAGGGAAGACTTATGTGAAAACGAAGTAGTTTGAAACAAGCTCGGAAAACGCATTAGGTAAATACAGTAGTTTCAGAGATATTTGCCAAAATTACTCGGGGGTATTACAAATTTTGATAGAATACGTTTTAATGGTGATAATTTTTGACGTTCCGTAACCAAAGGGTAAAAACGGATCCCTTTTACTAAGACTTCGCTGTCCGTCCGTCTGTCACCAGGCTGTATCTCATGAACCGTGATTTCTACAGATGATGTATCTCTGTTGCCGTTACAACAACAAATACTAAACACAGAATATAATAAATATTTATGGGGCTCCCATACAATAGACATGATTTTTTTGCCGTTTTATAGATGAGGTCACGGAACCCTTGGTGCGCGAGTCCGACTCACACTTGGCCGGTTTTTTTATCCGTATGAGTATGTGTTTATTAATTATTCATGCCATTCTTCGAGATTGCTAAACGGATTTCCGTGGTGTCTTCATAGGTAGATTAAGCTTTGCCTGGAGCAACATTATAGGATTTGATTGACCAAATTTGGATGACAGAAAAAAAGGTACAGTACGGACACATAATGCTATATTGGATGATTGGCAATACTTCTACATTGCAAAATATTGTTAGAACCTTGAAGTTACTATTTTAATGGAGCCTTGTTAATGATGGTCCGCCCCTATAGCCGGTCCTCATTGTAATTGCGCTTGAAAGTTTTAATGATTGTTAAGAGTGTTAAGTGATTTGATTTCATTAGTACCTAATAAATTACGATATAATCGTTCATTGGGATTCAGCTGTGGATAATTTCTTAGCGCACTTTAACGTCCTTGATAATAGTGTCGATATCTTTGCGTCTCAACAATAAATATCTCCATTTATTTTTTCTTAAATCTGAAACATCAACCAATTTCAAATGACATGACATTAATATTTTTCGGAATTGGACCACAGTTGCTGAATATATCGGTGAACGTACTTGAAAGACCTACCTATACCTACGTACAGTTGAAAAATGCTATCCGCTCTTTAAGTCGATTTAAAAGGGTTGTTGACCGTAGTTGACTGACGCGTACGTTTTTACTCCTTAAGATAAAATGTTATATGAGTCATCATTTACAATATTATTACTTTCTCAAAAGTCTTGCTCGATACGCTTCATTATCTACTTCGGTATTTCTACCGTGCTAGTTTGCATATCGAAGTACCTACTGTTAACGTGAATTTAAATAATTGTTCCAAGATCATAAATTGAATATAAATATAGGTTTGGATTGACCTAGATAAAACCACTACTTAAAGCCAATTTGTAGAATTACTATTCACAATTTCATGAAAATTCAAATGAATATCTTCTAACTTGACATCTTCATTTTTTTAGCATTAATTTCTTACTGAAAAATCCCATTGCGAAATAAATAATAATGGGATATAGTCATTTATGCTGTTATGATTTTTCAAGTAACGTACATACATACATAAATCACGTCTGTATCCCTTACGGGGTAGACAGAGCCTAGGGTGGCAAGACCCATAGGCCACGTCTAGCAAGATTACAAGTAACATTACAGTGATAAAAAAGGAATACGATTATTCAAATTTCTAGATTGTCTTTAAGTGTCGGATTTTGTAATTCCTGTAATATTAGGTAAAACGTTCGGTGACAGTAGTGATATGTCTCGGTCTATTCTACTTTATAAAAATATGTAATAGGTCAGTTTAATGTCAAACTCAAAGAGTTATTATACCAGTAATACTTATAGGACTCAAAACGCTGTTAAAACAAACATAGCTAATAGTGTGTCGATAAGTTTTAACTGTGATATTAAACTGAACCAGTCACTGAGCTTAAGTTTTGTCTAGCTAGTTAATGACGGCAATTTTAGTTGGCATTTAAATAAGACAGACTCGGTAGGTGCTTAGCTACTAGGTGGGTTATTGAGGCTGATGGCTGATATTTATATAGGCATTATTGGGGTTTTTTAATAGGAGGCTATTGAGAACTAAAAGTCAACTTTCGAAATCAATACACGTAACTATAACGTCTGAGGCCCGTGGCTAATTCGTCAGATAAGAGTCCTTCCTCAATATAAAAAACTGCATCATCGTCCCTTCTGTGGTCCAGGCCAAGCCAGTTCGGGGCCCCGTAGAGATAAAGGCCTGAGGCAATTTGCCAGTCCTGCCACCCTACAGTTACGCCACTGGATGCATTTCCGAATGTTATTCACGGAAATATTGTTCATTCTTATATTATTAAAAGCAGTTTATTTGTATGTTTATTTATAGGTAATAACAGCAAAGCAATTCAATGGTATGTGTGAAGTTCCCAATACGCACTGCGCTCGCGTGGGAACTATAGCCCAACCCAATCCCTCTCGTTCTGAGGGGAGGCCTGTGCCCAGCAGTGGGAGGTATATAGGCTGGAGATGATGATGATGATGATGATGATGATGATGATGCAGTATTGGCTGCTATAAGTGTTTTAGCGATAAAGTCATCAAAAATGTCCAACGTTAAAGCCATAATACTTACCTTGTCACAAAATCAGTGACGTGAACAATGTGCCCCAACAGCGTCGGTTTAGTGCAAAGACTTGATATTGCCCAATCTACGTGAACAGGCCTGACGCACGCTTTAGCTCTGTTTGTGTGTGGTATTTAGCAGGTTTGCCCAGAAATTGCAAATCGACTCAACACTTTATTATTTCTTACTTACAAGCATATGGCGGCACAGCGCCGATAAGATATACGTTGGCCAACCAGGTGTGGTGCCAAAGATTTCACCAAGAAACAATTTTTACAATCTTATTAGAGTAGAGATAGTATTAGTACATTACTTATTGCTAAATTATGATTTTCATGCAGTAAATAGGCATGTAGACGTTATTATTTCATTCTAGCCGCGCTTTTGGAACTATCATCATTGTCAAAGAAGTAGAATGTGGCGCTAGAAACTTTTGTCATAAAAAATCGTAGTAACATTTACTTAATCACTAAATAATAAAAAAAACGAAATACTATCAATGTAAAACTTTTGCGCATATATTAGTCCTATTTATGCTTTCCTGTTACAGTTTGACGAGATACGTAATAAAATTCCACCAAGCTAGTAATAAGTTTCATTTGCGGCATTACAATAATTGCAGTGTGAACTTTATACAAGGTCATGAATAATATTGCGAACGTCACCAATACCGTTCATTTATTATGTTGGAGTAAAGACATACTTAGAAATACTCTTAAAGTCGCCACCAAATCCAAGTGTACCTAATAAACGGTAAGGACACTTTGTAGTCGCCAAGTTCATAATCAACAGCAGTTTTCTGCGTGATCGCCCTGGTCTACGCAACAACTTGTTTTCTCCTCTTCGATGTCCATCTTCAATTATGTTCCAATTTGGTTTTAGGTAAATTGCAAATCGCAACATCAGCAAACTCCTCATGTATCTACCTCTATGTGACTTATCTTGTGAAAGCTCTAAAAACGATAAGGCTCGCGGTTTCACTGTTGTGTAACGGCAAGGTATTTATTAACTAGTCGAGGCACACGTTTAAGTTATCGAAGAGAACCTATTAAGGATCCGGCAGAGTGAAGTGTATCGTGGCCTTGGCAGAACGGTCTCGCGGGTCAGGCCATGGCATTCTCGATAAAATAATTGAATGCTACAACGCGTTCCCTTTTGTTTTGACAAAATTGATATTGATATGTTTGCATTGTATTGTTAGTTTTTTTTGCGCAATTATTTCGTTAACAGACAACACTACAATTTTATAATCGTGGTTATGACTTTAAACTATAACTAATCACCGGTCGTGATCTACTGTGTTATGCTGACACGATTGTGTGCAGTTAATTGGCCTTTAATTATTCTAATCAAACAGTATTGGAATACCGCTTTCATACTGTCAAAACATTAATCATTTGCCTTGAATTATGAATTCAGGTGCGAGGGTTTGAATTGTTAGGTATTTAAAACTAGACATAACAAGTTAATACATTTAAGTTAAGTAGTTTGTTTGCTTTTGTGATACATGTTCGCAGTAAATATGGAATGATATTAAAATTGCGTGTTTTCTTTCGACACGATATTTTCTAAATTACCTACAAACTTATATAAATTCATTTGAAAACAATGAATTTAGCATTATATCTTTAAATTATAATAAAAACTTACTTATACTTAACTAATGTAACACAATGCATTGTTAAAAGATTTTAAACCTTTGTTTCGTTTCCGTTCTTACTTTGTATTCCATGTATAAAAAAATCTAATAAAATAAGATTTTTCGATGCTAAGTCACGTCGCAAATTCTTATAGGACAGCATACCATTACAATATTTTATTGCTTTGTGCTCTGCCCTCTGAGCAGAATATTTAAGATAACTTGTCATTTTTTCGCTTGTCACCTTTAGTCGCTGTTTGAAAGTAAAATTAAAATGTATATTTATAGTCATTAAATACGGTTTTATATAAACCTTATTTGAACCGTTATAGAATATTTGAGTTATTTCGGTAAATGTTTTCAGTAATTCTAAGAAAAAGCTTGTATAGTATATAGTCAATCAGTATTCAGTAGTCAGTCACTAAGTATTATCTCTTCACTACATATAAACCGTGACATTTTGCAAAAAAAAGTCGGTTACAATATTCAAAATAGATTCCTAATCCTTTACTGAAAGTCGATACACTCGACGTTTAAGCGTCCTGTCACTTAATGTTACAATAACATTTTAAATAATAACGGTTCTAATTACGTCTATTGAGGAGAGAAGTAACAAAACAATAAAACAGATATTGCAATTATGACACAGTGACCATAAATAAAGTAGGTATCTTATTTTTTGTAGGCTTAAAGAATGTTATTGTCTTCAGTATCTCTATTTTGTGTTGCACGTAATTTGGTGGCCAGTGTCTAATTGTTATGCTCTAGTTACACACGACGTACTAATAACAACATCGCGAAGCGCCATCGGTTGTGACACTAATTCAAGCAGGATTCAATTTTGACGTGGTGATAATTACTTTAAGTAGAAGTTATGACATGACATGTATACTATCGATTAAGTAAATTTTTGCTGGTGTTTACTGAAGTGTTACTCGAGCAACTGTATATTCCATATTAAAACCATCAGAAAAAAATAATTAATGACTATGGGAGAGGAAAGAGTCAATGTTGAGAATCCGATCATTAAAAACAGTTCATTTTACAATAATTTTCTATTAACTTTATGATTCATCTAATAGTGTTACTTACGTTACATTAGGCCGTAGGATTCGTGCATACTCATCCGAAAAAGCTTTGCCTTATTATACTTTATTTCGGACATAACCCATAAATGTTAGTTATATACACTACTCAAATATTTTATATACAAACACTTATCCTAAAAACCACATATCTATCCTAAAAATAACTATAAAATACCTATATTTACAAATAAAATAAAAAAAAGTTATAAAAAGAAAACCCCGTCCAATCCTACTGGCTGCGGCAGAGTCCCCATGACGCTGGCGGCATTACCCCTTTGGACCGCAATTGCGATCCGCTGGGATAAATACACGCCAGCTCTTGGGTCCCCTGAGGCGTCGATCAACCAATATCATCGTATTAGGTCGATTTAATAGTATCAAACGTAAATTTGTATGTTGAAATGGTCTACCAAACTCGATTGCGTTTTATCATTTCTCTAAAAAAAAAAATAGCGTAACGTTGTTGTGGCATTGTAAAACATTTAATTGGACAACATGTATTACTATAATCCTGTGCCAAACCGTTCACTTGGAATAGTGTGACATCATACTTAGCTACCTTGTCGCACATCATGCTTAATCGGTTTCGAGACACATGGTTAAAGCGGCCAGTGAAGGAATTAATCACCTTCAAACTTCCGTTGGAATCTAATCGTTTTACCAAATAACTGCGAATTAAATGTGTACTAAACAGGAAACAAGAAACACGTAACCTGACTAGATGAGTGATTAGTAAAAAGGCATAGAACACGATCTTATCGCTCCACATAAGTAGATAATTTGCATAGTCAACCTTGAAATAAAAACGAATCGGAGGTTCCTGACTATTTAATAACCACGAACATCAAAAATGTCTGAGAATCAATTAGGTATGGTATGAAAGATTGATTTCTACACATTTTTGAGCAGTAATACATACAATAAGGTCTATCTACAACCTACTTTTGCTTATAATGTTAATTTCTTTATTGTCTTTTTCTAATACGAGCACTATAGAACAATAAAACAAAGCTCATGTGTTCGACTCGTGGGTATAGCACGTAAGGAAACCAATGTTCCATTTTTATTACTTTTGACTAACGTCCAATTTAATGATTTACACAGAGTCCTCAATAGGTTCGTTTAGGATGCACTACTTTAATGAATTTCTCTGACTTTAGGTGTTACTGTAAGCTGAATCAATTTACAATTGACTGAAACAAATATAGCCGTCATTCAAACATAAAATGTTTAGGAACAAATAAAGAAATCGATGCGTATTGGAACTCTATTCTACTAGATGACCACAACAATATTTGTAATGTGTAATTTTTTATTGACAGGCGTACCCAGATTGGTCGTGGCACACTGCTGGGCGTGGCGACATCAACTGCACCGGTCTGGTCTCCGTGTACCGTATCCGAGCTGACCGTTGCAATCGGCTGTGGGTCCTCGATGCTGGTGTCGTCACCTCCATTGATGATTTCCGAAGAGTCTGCCCGCCTAAGATACTCATCTTTGACATGGCTACTGACCGACTCGTAAGTACACGCGCTGTGATTATGACCAGTTCACAGAGGCTCACTTGGTCGAAGCAATGTTTGGCCTGATTGGCATTTTCTGTGAGAGTGTCCGCTGATGATACCATTTTTATTTACTTTACCTTTTATCTATTGAGGCGGAGAAGTTGACTTGGGAGCTGTCAAACTTATTGGCGTTTTAAGCAATATCCTGGCAAAATCTAAATAATCAGACATATTTTGTAGTCAATTCTGTAAATTTTTTGTTCATCAAAGATAAGTCGATTAAGAGGTAGGATACCCTGCGCAACATGTGTGATAACAATGAACCAGTTATTCCGAAGGGCGACTTTAGAAAGCTGCGAACTTACCGTGGGTTTCTCGAGTAATAGTGTAGGTAAACATAGTGCAAAGTATCTAAAACCGTGAATAAATAATTAAGCATCGTTTAAGTAGGGATATGGTCATGTTTAAGAAATTGTCTGTTAGAAAAGGTGGTTTTTGTTAAAATGCAGCCAGTGCAATATGCTAATGAAGTTGTTGCTTTTGAAGATTTTTCTCATTTCAAATTAGACATACTAATTAAATATTGTTTGCACTGTGCACATTTTTGCGCCTCTTTCACATCGCGTTCAAGATCAAAACGTTGGTATTGTCAAGGCTACAGCACTCATTTTATTGTTTCTTTCTGTTACGCACTGCGCTCACACTACTACTTACCTGACATTCATAGCTCTCATTTCATGGTCAGTAAATTTTATAGTATTACTTTAAGTTTATTCATTTTCTTGTTAAGTTTGATTTGTACGTGTCAAGTTACCTACTAGCTGTATATTCATTAGTTTTATTACGACATTATATTATTTAATTGGTGCTTATGCAGTTCACCTTAAATTGGTCTCTAAAGACAATTTTTGACAAGTTTAGTGTAGATTGTTCCCTAAATACAAACGTATCACTAACTTTGTTGGACAACTCGGAATGGTTTATTCGTGACTTAGTAATTTTATCTTGTAGCAAGAATAATTTTGGCCATGATTCAAATAATTGCATAAACAGTTTATCATTCAATCTACCTGTAAGGTGGTGTTATGAGATATTGAGTGGGTGTACAGCAAACAATGAATTGCTTCGGGTACCTAATTATAAATGAGTGATTGTGAAATACGAACTTAATATAGAGTGACAGGTATTTTAGAGGGAAATAAAACTATCTGATAACTATTTGCACAAATAACATGACAATCCGAATTAATACCTAGTACAGGTAACGACCAACGATGAGTTTATGCCAGTGTTAAGCCGAGTGAAAGGCGCCAGCCTGCAGTTGTAATCCTGTTGCTAATACCAAATATTGTTCAAACCACTTCTGGTAATATTTTAAGGTAAGTACGGAAGTAACTAGGGAAGTAGAAACTCTAGGGCAATTGGAACTGTTACGAAGCACAGCAGTCACAGATGATATATTGTTCTATTCAATATCTGGCCATCTACAAAACAAAGAATTTTTTCAGTTGTTGCCAATTAGACCTTGAGATGTCAAGATAGACTTTAAAATATGATCCTGTTCATTAAAACTAATTTAGATTATTGCAACGACTTTATTAAGAACGTACTTGAACATTTCGCATACTGATTACATTATAATGTCCTGGAGCGAAGTATAAATTCTAACATATGCCTAGATTTTAATGACTCAAAATTAATTTTAAAAGTTTTGTTTCTTAAGCTCGTTTGTAAGTAAAACTACAAGTTAGACATTATGTAAAGATAAAGGAAACGATGCTAATGAGACTGTTTAAAACTAAGGCAGGAAATTACAGTTTTTGAAATTAAATAGAGCTATTAAAACATGGTTTTAGTATCCAGTTTAATAACTTACCAACAAATTACGCAATTATAAGATAAGCACGGCGGAACTTTCATGTTTTTGGTTCCATTGGGCGTGCATCTAAAAAAGCTTGAAATATTATCTAGTTTAACCAACCGTTTTGTTTTGCCGCTTGACCCTACATATATACCGCATTTTTGATACCAAATTACTTTGAACTGTTTATTAATCAACAATAAGATGAGATCTAATCAGGAGCTGGAGATACGATTTTAATCTTCTGACGTTGGACAATATGTATTTTTGTACGTACATCTCTTTATTGTACCTACGTAATAAAAAGAAAATGCCACACACAGTGCACAGGTTAACATAGATGTAGGTACAAAGACAATTTTCGATCCTTTTTTTTTTTTTTTTTTTTTTATGTGAATAGGAAGGCAAACGAGCAAGTGGGTCACCTGATGGTAAGTGATCACCACTGCCCATAGACACCCGCAACCCCGGAGGGATTGCAGATGCGTTGCCAACCTAGAGGACTAAGATGAAATGCCTCTTGTGCCCGTAATTTCCCCGGCTGTCTTACTCTCCGCACCGGAACACAGCAGTGCAAGCACTGCTACTTAGCGGCAGGATTAGCGAGTAAGATGGTGGTAGCGATCCGGACGGACCTTGCACAAGGCCCTACCACCCGCTAAAGGGGTCCCTCCAGTTAATCTTCCACAGCAACAAGCTGTGCAATTGCAACTGCATCTATTTACAGGATTTACAGACCCTGATTGCTGGCCTGCCCTTCGACGTAGTCATACTTACTCTTGCCTTCGATAAAGGCCTAAAGCGCAAGCATTGGTAGAGCCCCCCCCTTGATCTGCTACACTGGCACACCATAATTCTAATATCGAAGATTAATACTCTAAATACCATTTGAAATAATTAAGATTAATAAGTGGGCGTTCAAACAAAATCAAACGCGGATATAAATGTGTTGATTGAAAGTGTCGGTCATGTCGGTCGGTCGTCCTGCGATCGACGGCTGAGGGTCGACAAGGTCGCGTTCTTATTATCAGGCGGGCGTGGCCGCACGCTTTGGATTGCGTTCTTGCTATAGTGTCCGACACCCGCCAACATACCGCCTAGTAAATGAATCGAGGCGCGTTAGTACAATCAAAATCCGACTATGCTTGCTCTAGTTATAGTTCTGGCGAGATGTCAAATTCATTGCAAACATTTTAAACTATTTAAAACAAAGGCAATACGATTTTCAAAAATCATTCACACGGTTTTGCTAGCTTTTTTAGCTTTGTTCTTATTACAACAAGAACACCAAAGGTGTAGAGATCTCTCTTCCTGCTTTCCCTGAATGCTGTTATCTGGCACTCGCGGAATTTGTGAATGCACGGACCTTGTGCAAAGTCGTTCAGAACCAGAACCACCATCTTACTTCCTAATTTATACTGCTAATTAGCAGTGTTTGCGCTGCTGAGTTCTGGCATGGAGAATAAGACAGTCGGTGCAATTACTGGCATATGAGCTATTCTATCTTTGACCTTCACTCTGGCGAGGCATTACTAATGCCGCATTAGCATTCCTCTGGTATTACTGGTGTCCATAGATAGTAGCGCACCCAATTTCACAAAAAATAGGGTTTGTTATCTCTATCCTAGTTGGACAGTAACGTCAACTGCTCGAAGTAAGGGCCACTCGTGGTCTTGTCATGGACAAACGCAAGTCTACATGACATAAATTGTCTTTCTTGTCAAACTTGTTTTTCCTCATAATTAAATTTAAAGTTCGACTCTTCGAAGGTCTTAGTACTGTTGCACCCAAGTCAACTACCGGCCTAGCTGACTAGTAGGTACTATACGTTAGTTGACAAGGAATGTAATGGTCCAATTACTGTGACAGCCCGTGGAAAAAACATCTATCTAGCATAAAAAAGAAGTCGGCTCCAATTTTCCTTAAATATCTATAATGTGGATACCTTTACGCGGTTTCGCAACGTATAACTACATTGCAAAATTTACGAATCACACTTACCAAGTACGTCTCTTTAATCGAACGACTGTAATAAAATGCTGAGGTTAACCGAGATTAAAACCTCTTAAACATTAAATACGCATAATATTACCATTGAACATGAATAACGTTTGTTTAAGTAATAGAGGAGAGCCGCTTTGTAAAATCAATAAACAGTGTAATCTAGATCTATTAAAGACTTTAAATGAAGCAACGCTGTGGAACCGTTTCACAGTAAATGCCAGTGACGTTATATTGAATTGGCAAGGAAAATCATTTGACGTTTACTGTGAGAACGTTCTACAGTGGGCCATGAATCAACTTGTTCGATTATACACATGTTAATAGTGAATATCAGCCCAAAACGAAATAATATCTATCTAAATATCATAAAGCCTTAACGCTTTTCATGTCGCATAAAAAATCACCTGCGTCGTCCAAAATTGGCATCTTGTACGTATTTTATTGAACATAGTACTGAAAGGCCTCAATTTGAGAATGTTATCGTTGTCGATTGTAGGTGCGCAGCGTGTACTTCCCCCGCGAGCTGCTGCGGCCAAGCTCGCTGCTGACCAATCTGGTGCTGGACGAGACCCGCTCCTCGTCTCCTCGCCTTGCTGCTACCTGCGACCACATCTTTGCGTACATCACCGACACCGTAACACCAGGTAAGGACTCTAATTGGCATGATATTGAATTATTGAAGGGTGGTTTGTCATCGATTAGTTTTGACGCCCACTCACTGGTGTCCTAAAGTACCGATTAGTTTGAAGCATCGTTGCGGAGCCCGTTGAATTCTGTTACTTTTTATTCACAAGATTTCTGAGAAGTTTGTTATTTTTAGCAAAAAATTCAAAGGAATAGCAAGGCGCTTACAATGGCTGTTACGAATAATTACTACCAATACAAATATTTTATCAAAGATCATTAAAATAAATTACGTGCACAATAAGTGTAGCATACGGCCATTCTACCTATTATTATCGTAATAATATCAATCGAATGCCATAATTTATTTAAGCATGATCGATTCCATTTTAAATAACGAGCCATTATTTACAAATAATGAGTAATCACTGTCATAAATTAGATTAAGGTTAATTTATATCCATACGAGTATCATTCAATGTGTTGTTATTCAATCTGTGCCTATGACATGATTTGTCTGTCACGTATTAGATACCTATATGCTCTCAAGTAACCAAGAAATTAATTAGTTCCCACAGTTAGAATCAATACAGGTTACTGGGGCCAATCATGATGTAATAATTGATTTGTTTGACATACAATACACTATTTCATGATTAGATATAATTAATTTTGTAGTAGGTACGTTTGTTATTTATCTGTGGTCTTTTCTTCCAGCAGATTAGCCACATGGCTACGCGTGATAATCGTATACATATTTCTTATAATAAAAACAACCTATAGTCTTACATTTTATATTTAAATCGCTTGGTTAAATTTAGTTCAACATTAATTTAGTATTTTTTGTTTATATTACGTTCGCATTATTTTAACACCAAGGTGACACGCGTCAAACCTAACACCTATTAAGTTTTTATGTTTCGCGTTATCATGTCAAGTTATCGAATTGTAGTACTAATGGAGCGGACAATATTTTACGGTAGTCACGCCAATGCTCGGATACCATAAAAAGTTAATAATATAGGTACGAGACCAAAGGCGGCGCCACAATCATGTTTGATTGCGATCTATAACTGATTGAAAAATTGTATCAGTTAAGAAATAATTCGAACGGATTTGGGTTTGTCGAGGGTTTATAGTGGAAGATAACGTTTTTAGTTTTATTTAATAACTTTAGCAATAGCCTAGAATGAGTGTGATCAGCAACAAGTGGGATATGGCGTCATGAGACGTGACGTTCCAAAATGGTTTTTAGTTCTTCTAGTTATGTAAAGAACTCGTGAAATTTAAGGAGATATTGTATGGATAAAAAAACTAACCACTATTCAGATTTAGATAGGTAATACAAACATTGCTCACAATTTTATTATTTTTAAACATTTTGAGATATTTGCTATTTTTGCGCCTGCGCTAAAGACAGCTTTTAAAGTAACACAACTGAAGAAAACAACATACTAGTTTCCAAGTGAAATAAATAGGTAAGTCGCGGTTCAACCAAGTAATAAATTAGTAGCTTACGACACAGTTGTATGTTCAAGCGTTGACAATTTGACAATGACGGGGAAATTATACAAAGTAGAGTGTACGGAATTCATATTTTCTCAACTACAGACCCGTCGAGGTATCACTAGTTATAAGCTTTCTCCGAAATAGTGACGCAACGGTTACCATGCGAGCTCTAATTAAATTGACGACGAGTTACAGTTATGGGCGAAATGGTAATATTTCGCAATCTATGTCTATATTCGAAGCTATCCAAGTGATATCGCGGCGGCGTGCACGCCAGCGCCTCTGTTTCACGTGCACACAATGGGATATTGCTTCTCATGGGTAATATCTGCTCGTTATTCACGTAGCACATCTTGTTCTGCTTAAAATAGCTTAAGAATGCAACAGAATTGCGATATGCAAATGTAGGTAATGCGTTATGAGTGCGTTGATATAGACCCAAACTGATATGTCTCTCACGCACTTTATGTAATTTTCTATATAAACCGGTCAGAAGCAGTCCAATACTCATTAGTTGGTGCGAAAATGAAATGAAAAAAATTTAAAAGAAATATTTATTCAGTAACTTATATTAGAACAACAGTATCTGTGCCGGTGCCTCTTTTTGAGTATATGAGATACTCGTGCTACGAGAACACCGCTCCTCCACGTATTGTATCTTACGATTTAAATAGGTGTAATAATTTATTTTTCAAGCTCTAAAGAACTTAAAAAACTGCAAGAAATGTATAAAGTTGAAAACAATTTTCAAGAGCAGAAAATTAACAAAAATAAAATGAAACAAAAAGAAAATTAGAAACAAATATGCAAATTAAACTATTCAGTTTGCATTTGTGTGTGTGTGTGTGTGTGTGTGTGTGTATGTAATGTGAGAGAGTCAGCGTGGGGAAAAGAATAAAATCATCATACAATAGATTTTCAATCCCAAAATAGCTTTTACATTTTAACCGTTTTGTTAGCTCACATTTACACTTATGCGTGGGGAGGGAATAAATACCAACGAGTCTATTTATGAGATTATACAGATTCGCAGATTGAGCGATGAGCGATTGTCTCCTCGCTGATTTTACAATCGGAGTGTGAATAATATTGCTCTTTTTCCTACGTGTGCAATGGATGTTGTATCAGGAATGTATGTAGGTAGTTGTTTTATGTGTTATTATAACTAGATTTAATATAAACAATTTTCTTACAGTCACAGTGAATATAGAGTTCGTTTGTGGGAAATCTATACGGCTTAAGGTATATGAGTTTTAGCAGTGCTCTTTGAGCTCTTTCAAGTTCAAGGAACTTATAGTCTTTGTAGCAATAACTTGTAAGTCTCGTTCCGTTTTATTTGAGCAAGGTATTTATCTGACCTGGCCGCTGCGATATCACTTAACTAGTGTTGAATAGAGGCCATGATGATCGGTGATATACGTTCTGGCCAACGATAAAATTGCTTATTAGTGAATAGTAAATTCTACGCTCTACAATTTTTGGTTTGTTGTACTAGAGTAGGTACGTCTGTAGGTACTTATAAGAAAATACTTTATTTATTTTGTAAATGACTACAAAACTATTAATTAAAATATAAACTAAGGCTACCTTAAAATAGCTTAGCAACTTTAACCTAAATTTATAAGAATGTAACTAATTCTAATAAAACTGCGCAATGCACAATATGGAAACGATTCATTATATAAGTAGATACCTAACTAACAATAAGTAATGTTTAATTAGAGGCAGTAAAACATGCAAGAGCTACAATAATAATATCCAATTCTAACTAGACACTAAATTGAAGTAGGTATACGTTTAGTGTCTAGTTAGAAACACGCTTATCCTCGTATTGTGAGACTTGTTTTCCACAATAGACAAGTCCTGTCCTACTAATTACCTACCAGTTTGTCGAACTGTCAATTTTACTTAACAAAGTTTACTAACTACACGTGCGCGAACAAAACGATAACTTTGCGTATAATAATATTCCGGGAATGCCCTAGGTCATTAACCTCATGTTTGACCGTAAATTTGGCAAAGTGTATTTGCAAACGGCAAATAAAGAGCTACTTATTTTTCTTTTAACAGTTGGTGGGAAGTCCAAGTTAGGCGTCAGTTATAAATTTTTGAAATCATCGATGACTAAGAAAAGCGGCACGGCTGGAATAAATACCAATTGCCCAAGGGTGTTACGTGCTGCGTACTACGTGCGTGATTGACCATTAATGCATGGCTACTGATAGTCACTATTTATTTTCATTAACGTATAGATAAGTAGAAACACGATAGAAACAATACAACTATCAAACCCACTTTGTTAGTTACGAATCACCTCTGCGTTCTCACCGATAATATTTCGGTTATTCTTATTATCAAACATAAGTGTAATTTTTTAGTACTCTTATATTGTATATCTTTACGTAAATTTATTATTACTAGGAAATAATCAAGTAGATAAGTGGATATTTGTTATTGTTTCGATTAATTTACTTTACAAGGAAAAAGAGTTTGCTGAACAATAAACAGATACGAGTAGGTACCTACATTGACAGTAAAATATTCATTGTCAATAATAAAAGAAAGACGTTCTACATCTATCTGTATATTTTAATCATCTCACTTCAATCAGCCCCATCTACTCATAACTATATCAAATTTACCTTAATTGAAACATTTTTGAAGTCACCTTAGTAATACGTTCGTAATTATATTTTACAAATTGAATTCACTATTCAAGCGATCCATTGTCTTTTCAGGCATAATCGTGTACGACGGGCATCGTGACAATGCGTGGCGTGTCACCCACGCCTCCATGTACCCCGACCCTAACATGGGAGAGTACGACATCAACGGAGAACGATTCACCCTCATGGACGGAGTTGTGGGCTTGGCCCACTCCCCTGCACAGGGCCTGCTCTACTATCAGCCTTTGGCCACTGACAGGTTGGGATCAGTTCTACCTACCAATAATAGACATTGGCACTAGAAAAGTGCATCACAGACAACAAGTATACCTACTTGAAGCGTAACGCAGTTAATTACCAACGTCGTTCTGTTATTTACTTACTGTTTAAAGACTAGGAGAAAAATAAGAAAAAAATACTGAAATTACATTGAATTTAAATTGTAGAGATTCGTCACGTTTCTTTGTTATTAATTTTGTAGAATACTTTCGACTGTTTACTTCTCAAATATGTCTTTAGCATTGAGTATGATGACGGTATAACAAATAAAAGTTTCATGAAAAATAACATGTTTCACTTTTAGCGATTTAAGACTTAATTTTTGATCCTAGGAGTGAAAGTTTTGCATTAAATGTAACGAACAACATGAGCACGTAGATACTTAAAAATTTAACGCTAAGGATCATTAGAGAACGTAACATAATGGTCACGTAACTTGGGAGTCGAACCCGTATTTTATGGCATTTTTGGGCAATGTGTACCTACTATGGTCTGTGGTGCAATTGGCAGTACAATCTATATCTATACATAGGTATATGTCTATACATAAACCGACTGTTTCGACAGTATCTAACATAAAAATTAGGTTGTAGTTGCCTCAATCTCTTGACCCAAAGATTCTTTTAAAATCATTTTGTCATTCCATGTGCCACATAATATGCATACCCTGTAATTTCGTTGCAGACTTTTCAGCGTGTCAACTGCAGTACTAGCCGCCGGTCCCCCAGCTGAGGGCACCGATCTGCCCGTGAACCTGGTGGGACGCAAGTCTTCGCAAGGGCTTGGCATTGCTGTTGACCCTCGCGACGACACTATCATCTTCAGCCCCATCGCCGAGACGGCTATCGCGGCCTGGAACCCCATCACCAACTCCCACAGGTCAGTTTAGCTGCATCACAGTAAGTATAACGAGGGCACGACTTCAGACTGACAGCGGCGATATCTATATTTTCTTTTGCGGAGTTTTTTTTCGGGACTATGAATGAAATAAATCGGATGACGGAGATCGGATCTAGAGCGTAAATTACCATAGAAATAGTTCTACGGCTACTGCGGACCATATTTTTCACTGGATCTGATCGGACTTAGTGCGAAACCGCTCTAAGTTATTCGCCGCATGCAATATACTGTGACCTCAATAGATAAAAAACACGATAGTTGGTGGTATTCAGCAAGCATCAGCTGAACTGCGTAATTAGGTGATCAAAGTAGCCAGAGGACTTTCTTTGACCAAAGTATTAGTTTGAAACAAGTTCCACGATCACATTAGGCGAATGCAGTAGTGTAATTGCCCCCTAAGCATTATCTGTAGCAATTATTAAAAGTTATGTTAGCCTAATAGTTTGACCGGCGGTCTCCCAAGAGTCTTAAGCAAGGTCATGATTTAAAAACCGAGATCGCACTTTGATCGGTTTTTAAACTGAAGTTTACCAAAAATAAACCGGTTTACACCGGCTCGAAGCATGCTAACCTTAATTTTTTTCTTCAACTAGAATCGGGTATTACTTAACGTAGCAGATAGTTACACTTGCAATTATAAAAATACACTGTGGGGTAAAAGTTGCCTTCTTATTCGCGACGAAATGACTTGTAAAGATAAAACACGTAGCTAAGTGGAAAAAGTTACTGACTGTCGGAAATCATTCCGTTATGAAACGATACCAACCAGAGAGAGAGTACCAATAGTACGAGAGCCCACGACCAAAATTTTTGTCTCATAGCAATACGGCCAAAACCGCATCAAATCGATAGATACGATTATCCTGAACTCGAAAATACCAATATCAGACATTTTCCGCGTAGCGTTTGATCTGACCGAATTTTCAAAATTGTCAAAGAATTTTACCGAACTGCATCATAGCAATATGTCTGATTTGCAGACTGTAGTTGAATGATAGTTCTGAGATACCGGAAACATATTTTTCAGACGTTAGTGGTGTAGCGCAAACCCGTAAAATCACTTAAAAAAATTAAAAATGAGACAAAAAAAATGTCTCATAGCAATACGTCTGAAAATCTTTTTTATTAGTAAATTTTGGTTATTTGATGCGAACAAAACAATTTTCAGACGGAAATGTGAACGCATTAAATTTTGAGACCGTTTTGAAAATGTTAACAAATTTTACCGATCGGTATCATAGCAATATGTCTGAAAATTGTTGGACATGATGAAATAAGTTGTCCACATGTGCAAAAAATTTATATCAGACAAATTAAGTGTAGCACCTTCTCTATCAGACAACTTTTCGATACTCGATAAAAATCGTATTGAGGCATCTTGAATTCTCTGTTACAAACCAATGAATACGTTGCGACCCTGAATTTATTAGATGATAATTAACAAAGAATTTACCCGATTCTTGAATATCTATGAAGGCTGTAAATTTTAAAAAAACATTTAACAGAGTCGTCGGCCAGGCGACTCCGAAACGTTATTTTCGTTTTTGGGAGTATATGCTACACTTAAAGTGTCTGAAAACAGGTTTTTGGTAATCCTGGCAGCAATACGAAAAGTTAAAAAAATTTTTATCCGTATTGCTATGATACAGGTCGGCTAAATTTGTTGACATTTTTAAAAATGCGCTCAGGCTATATGCTACGCGCAAAATGTCTGAAAACAAACTTTTTCGTAATACAATTATAAAATCTATGTACATTTTCACTATCAGACGTATTGCTATAATACCGACTGCCTTTTTTTTTTGACACAGCAGAAATGGCCTCCCACGCTGTTGCTACACTTTCGACCGTTACTACACACCTAGTCGGGTTCAGAATCATACAATCTAACGATTTTATAGGGTTTTTGCCGTATTGCTATGAGACATGGTTTTGGTCGTGGGCTCTAGAACTACAACGGGCAACACAGGCCCTGTTAGTGAGCATAGTGCAAATTTATCGGATAAGGGTAGGTACATTTTCTTACTGTTGTATAAGTAGGTAGGTACATATTAATAATAATGTAACTACCTACCTTATCAAAATTTTACTTTCTATGTGAACTGCAAATCACTAAAACAATGTCGCTTTCCGCCGTCTGTTTGTCTGCCTGTCCCTATGTATGCTTAAATCTTTAAAACTACGCAACGGATTTTGATGCGGTTTTTTTAAATAGATAGAGTGATTCAAGAGGAAGGTTTTATATGTATAATTCTACGCAGACGAAGTCGTAGACAGAATCATTAATATTAGAAGAGGGTGTAGGGTAGTGTAGGTTCTTTACAGAGTAGGTTGTTTTATTAAAATAATGCACCAAGATTATGATTGAATGTCTTATTATGGCTTATGTCGTTGCAGAGTACTTGCCCAAGACTCAGAGAAGCTGCAGTTCTGCGCGGAAGTGCGATGGGCCGAGCGCGACAACGGCGCCGTATGGGCGCTCTCCACGCGCTTCCAAAAATACTTCCGGAGACAAGTCAACAAGCATGAGGTAAACAATTATTGTACTAGCTCAGGTTACATAAAAATATTGAGACCGGTGAAAACTACGCCTTAGCGTGTGCGAACAGTTGTACACACACAAGCGCAACCTAATTTTGCCAAGCGAACTGCTTGAGAATCTTTATTTCGCAACTAACAGGATCAAAAAGAACCCGCAAATATTTAAATACTTAACCACATGGGTAGGTCTGTACAGTCAACCAATTTGATTCCTGTGCCACCCTAGAGCCATATCATAGTGAAGCAATTTCTTTAATATCTTCTACATTCTAACATTCAACTGACATCAGCAAATCAGGGTCCGGGCGCGTACTGGGACGGACCGGGAAAACTCGGCAATCACGACTTTTGCCGAACTCTGTTGACTAATCAGACTAGCGTTGCTACGGTGACGTTACAACAAATACGGGTAACCAATGACAGACTGCGATTTCCTGGGAAACTGACGTTGCTATGGTTTTCATTATACCTAACAAAAATGGCTTACCTAACCAATGACAGATCATAATTTCCTCGGAAGCTGACGTTTCTATGGTTACATTATAACAAACTCCACTAACTGAGACTGCCTTAAACTGACATTGGCCCAAGTCTTACGGCCGCCATTAAGGGAGAATAGAATAGAACTGAGACTGCCTGTCTGTCAAAGTTTGTTTTTCTTCTCATCCTACGAATAATAATAATTTTCATGTAATGGAGCGGGGTGCAAGTCGGGTTACCTCCGCGTGTGCGGTTCGTTTTTGAATCCGTACGAGGTTAATGATTGCCTGACAGATTCTGAGGGATATATCACTATCCGTTGGCTAAGAGCCGGGCAGGGGGGGAGGGGTCTTATGAACGTGTTTTACCGTAGGTACAACGTTGCCGACATTTTTGTGACAAGATTTTTCAATACCTCGAAACGATTTTTTTTACATGTGCGACCTAATCAATTGGTTGTATTTCTTTTATTATAGATCCACATCCGCGTCGTACGCGTTGTGGAAGGAGGTTACCCTGCGCTTGCGCCACACGTGCTGCGCCGCGCCGCACGACTCTCGCACACCGGCGCCTTCAACGGCACGCTGCATTGACGCTGTCACTCTGACAGCCATAGACTGCCAAATGGTATCTAGTTGGCACAGATAAGAAAAACTAACTTGCCTGTTACACTTCTGTGCTCGTTTAGATAATGTGTCGATGCATATCAAGTCACCTACACCTAAGTCCGTGCAATTTAGAGTCACGATCATATAATGTAATGTTCTCTAAATAACAAAATACAAAATATTTTAAAATTTTTTGAAGATTTTGATAAGTTTGATGTGCATCTACACAATTTTGAATTTAAAAAACCCAGTGAATTTGCTATGCCATTTGCAGCAATGAAACAAATTATATATATATTGAAACAAATTATATAATATATATATTTAAATTTATTACAACCGAATCAATGTCGAAAACGAAGTGTTTTGAATACATAAAGATATTCATGTGAGCAAATTATTTAGTTTATAGGACAGTGGAAACTTAGTTTCATTATAAATTATAATGAAATAAGAGCTAGAATTGCGGTGAATGATTACACACACACAGCTACACAAAGCACTGATTGCAAAAAGTAGTGAATAAATGAAAAGATATTATTATTCAATCTATGATGGAAAGTTTTTCCCAGTGTTCCAGTTTCCTTTACTACTCTAGTTACAATTCGTTGAATGGTTGACTTTGATATACCTAGTTACTTCAGCCGTCACATGTTCATGAAATTGTTGGAGCATTTCCTGTTGAACTTAATTGCAATCGATACAAAAAGAGAACAGTAATTTTAAAATCCTGCCATGTTGTTGTGTGCGTGATTTCATCCCTCGTGGCGATAGCTACACCACAAGGTGTACTTATTGCACTATCAAATAAATTGATTCTAAACCCACAGTGGAATCCTCTCACAGTAAATATCACAGTGAAGTTACATTGAATTGACAAGGAAAATCATGTGACGTTTACTGTGAGAACGTTCTACGGTGGGTCAGGAATCAAATTGTCAACAGTACCTACAGACATCGAATTTAAATAGTTGTTTCTACACTTCAATTTTTCAGTGACAGTAAAATATTCTTTACCTCTACGTAAGTTTACCTTTTAAATCGATCTGTCATGTGTATCTAGTGATTTAAAATCATACATAATTATATTTGTACGTATCACGCACAGTCAAGGAATCCAATTTCCAACCCACCACGAAACCTTTTTATAACATGGGTCGTAACGATTTTCCTTGTTAAGTAATGCGATGTCACTATGACGTTTTATGTGAGGAGGTTCTTTGATGGGCAGGAATTAAATTCCTTGATATCTCTACTTGTCAAATATAAGAAATATACGTGACATTTTATGCTATCCTTACGCTTTTAATATGCTATACAGTGGCTAAGAAAGAACTATACAAGATTTACCTGTTTTCATAATGCCTAGACCGTTGTAGAAGAGGTCCTGATGAGAATACGGAACCGAGCAGGAACACTATGCTTAATTAAAGCACACCCTTTACCAATTGTGGTTTAAGTATAATTTTGCGAATCTGTACATTTGTGTTTAAATATTTAAAATGAATTTTTTTATTTGCATGTACCTACTATGTATTATGTGAGAGTATGACAAAAACAGGTGGATTGCAAACAAATATAATAATACTAAAAGAATCGGGTAGGTATCACGTTTAACGACTAGTCTAATAATTTTATTTAGTTAAGAGTCGTGTCATTAATTTTTCCTTTAACATATTTAAGTCAGTAATGAACTTTAAACAAAAATGTTGAATTAATGCCCCATTTCACGAATGAATACTAAAACGAATTGTTTTTGTAATGTTAACCACCGAACTCGGCCGATGGGGCTGCTACTGAGGCTTGTTTCACATAGTTACCGTTTTATTTTAAGACCGTCCTTTTGTACTTATTTATAAATGATTTTCAGCTTTGTATATAAAAAAATAAATGATGTCTTATACATTTTTTTTCCATTATTCATGATTGTGAAATTATTTACCCTGTAACAGAACTTCATGGAAGACTGCTAAGGCAATCAATATGCCTAATGCGGAAGCGGAAAATAATTTTAATTACCATTGTAATAAAATAATGTAGGTACGAGTCACGTACAATGTTACCACACACCAATAAAACAATTACGAAGCGCACTAACCTTATAATACCTGTAATTCTATCAATGCGTAATTTAAAAACCCTCGACCTCGATAAAATAATCCATTCCGAAGAGTAAGTACTTATATAAATTACCTACCTATTAAATCATTACAAAAATTATAATCAGGTAAAACAATGTGCATATGATATTAATAATACATTAGGTACTAATATCAATATTAATTATAAAGCCGTGGGAGTCTTGTGGTTTGACCTATGGCCTCTCAAGCAGAGTCGTGGCTTGAGTTCGAGCCCTGTCTCGCTCCTATGAGTATTTCGGTATTAAAGTGCAACATTTCAATAATACTTAGTCGTTATTGACCATTTAAGCCTATCTTAGACTGTACATGTTTTTCCGAGAAGAACGAGGAAGATGGGCTAAGATATCGTAACCGATAAAACTGGTGCTGGTTTTTAGTTACCTACTCAATAACATGGACCTGTATTTAAATGGATGACGCGTGTCCTAAACACGTCCCAACGATGATCATTTGACAAAATTGAATATCCCTAAACCGGTTAGTCGCACTTCGCAAACCCACCCGATAGGTTTAATAGAAGCCACATCTTCTAAAATATAAAAATGAATCGGTGATTGTGTTGCTAAGCACAAATCTCGAGAGCAGCTGAGCCAATTTCGCTAAATCCTTTTTTAGAATATTCCTTGAAGTACGAGGATGGTTCAAGGAGAGAAAAGTTTAAGAAAAAAAACAGAGTCGACTGTTAGGCGGTACGAAGTTTGCTGGGTTAGCTAGTTATGGATATTTTTAACTGAAATATGACAATGATGATAATGACATTCAAAAATTGAGCCAAAAGGTTTTTCATACTACTTGGTCATAGTATGTTTATCCACTTCTGTATAGGTCCGCTATATTCACGATGAAAAAAAGCAATAATTATGGAAATCAATACCTACCTAAAAACTAAAATAAAATACCTAAATGAAAATGAAAAGAAAATAAAAGGAAGAAGAAAACAAAACATGAAATATAAAGACGAATAAGAAATATAATAGACGACAAATCTATTACTAGCCCTTGCACGCATATGTGTGTGTTTGATATTGCCTTTAGAGTAAGTTTTCGCATATAAAAACGTCTCGAAAGCGTTCACGTAAACGTCTCAATTACTATGGAAAAATTGGCAGCGCTACTTGCGGATCCGATAGTAATTGAGACGTTTACGTGAACGCGTTCGAGAAGTTTTTATATGTGAAAACTTACACTAGAGGCTCTGACTCTGTGCTCATATTCTTCGGGGAATACCTTTAGAATGATACAACGCTTGAGTCGTGATATACCCGTATCAGTGACGCAGCGTTTAATCGACGTGGTTAGGAAAAACCCCGACATCGGTAAAATTGGTTAAGTATATTAAATAACCTTACCTAAAAATTTCATTTTAGGTAAAAGCTTTTGTGCTGAATGTACTTTTTGTTGACTGTACTTGCATTGTCATCCGTCTTAAATTATGTGAATCAAAATGCAACAGATAGGTAAGTAACGTTACTTGCCTAATGATATTTTTATTTTTTCAACTTGATATTATTATTCTATTAAATATTACTGTGTAATAACGGAAACTGAGTCATGTGGAACAAGAGGTTACACGAAAGGGAAGAAATATTACCCCGTCAAAAATGTCGTTGCCGAAACAAAACTAGGATACTATTACAAAATATATTTATTACTGCAAATCATACAACACCTTACACATATACTAATAAAGATTTAAATTACGAAACTTTAAAAGTTCAGTTTTTGCCAATTCTAAAACGGGATCTTAAAAAAATCTTAATGTCTGTCCTTCCTGCACGCGCGTTGGGTTCGAGCTTTGTATCTCGGTCTAATTCATTACCGCCGTACAGAGCATAACATGTGCAGTAAACAAGTACACATAACCGGCACTAACAAACAAATTACTATGAATCTGTGGTTTATCCTGCTTATCTAGGTTAAAATAGACAAAGTTTTTATCGAGGTACCTACCTATTCCTAGGAAATGCTGAGTATAGTCACTAGACAAATAGCTCCTGACTTACTATTAACTCGTTCTTAACTAAATAGGGAGGTATATTAATCATGATGCATAAGAAGTTGCGTATTTGCGGTGGTCACGTTTTTTTCTTCATTTAAAAATAAATTAATTGAAAACAAGTTTAAGCGGATACTAAACAACAAAAATAGCACCGGAAAGGTTACGTAAAGTAATGTTTAACTGCCACACCCTGAACGTTATGCTTTTTCATTATCTATTAAGGAAATAATAATTTATTTACACATATTCTATAAACTGTACATAGAAAGATACATTAGAAAGTAATAACAAATAAAAATGGAAGACTAATAAATTAATTAACTATGAAAAATTTGTCAAGTCAGTCTGTCAGTCGGAGTGTGGTAGGGCAGCACCATCATCAAAGCCAAACAGCTTCGCTGCTGGCTTCCATTTATGACAGGTGCCTCGGATGCACATGCTAGTCGCTCTAAATATGGAAGTTATTATACGAGCTCTGAGCCAGCTCAAGACGCAAGACAAACATCGGTCCAGCGAGATGAAAGTGCTTCCTTGAGGTGTTCACAAAGGGGGCCATTTGTGGTACAAAGACTCCATCCACGGAGGTGACAAAGGGTGTAAAAGTGGCATGACGCAGCTCGCAGGCATTGGCATATTTGTTTTGCTTTTCTGATTCGGCAGATTTTAAGACAGAAGCAACAGGGCGTGAGATGTAAGAAGGAGCGTCGGTGTCTACGACACGGATATCGAATAACGCCTCCCTCTGTGCAACTCACACGCCGCGGCAAGCTAAATCATTATCTACTAAATATCACGTCATAAATAAATACCACCATGTAAATTGAAAGTCATTGAAACCCATGGTAGCCTAGAGGTTTGACCTGTAGCCTCTCAAGCAGAGGGTCGTGGGTTCAAATCCTGGGTTCGCACCTTTGAGTTTTTCGGAATTTATGTGCGAAATTAAATTTGAAATTTGCTATGAGCTTTTCGGTGAAGGAAATCATCGTGAAGAAACCTCCATACATCTACGAAGCAATTTGGTGTGTGTGAAATTCCCAATCCGCACTGGGCCCGCGTGGGAACTATAGTCCAATCCAAACCCTCCAATAAATGGCCAAAGCCATGAGGCACGCCGAATTACGCGATAATTAAAAAAAAAAACTACACAATGAACTGAAATTGGTAGCGAAACGGATTAAAAAAGGCTTTATTATTATTATTTTAAATTGAACGTATGAAGATTATTATTAAGTAGATACTTAACAATTTTTACATTTTTTTCAACTCTAATTGAGGATGCATAAATAAACGGGTGACACCCACATAAAATAATAGAACACGGATGTAAGAGGAATCTAATATTTCCAGTGGAATAGTTATTTGTTATGCAAGGCTGCAAAGTGTTTGTTTGGCGCGAGTGCCTGAATTGAAACCCGAGCAAGCGAAGGATTCTATGATTGAACCACGAGCGAAGCGAGTGGTTCAAAAGAAGAATCCTGAGCGTCGCGAGGGTTTCAAGGCACGAGATACTAAACAACTTTGCTGCCGAGCGAAACACACAATTTTTCACCTCACTACAGCGAGAAAAATGGTGGATGAAAGTGTAATAGTAAATCAGCTTTTTTATTCTTTTTCTTCTAAATAAGAAAGGTAAAAGGATCTAAGCCCATACAGCCTAGTCTAATAATCTAATAAGTAAAACTATTTTTTCTGATTGTTCTATCATATTAATTTCTTGTGTATTATACTGTTTTATCATAAACCAAACAACAATTTTGGTCAACTTTTTGGTTTCCCGACGAGAAATCTCTAAAAACTTTTATTATTTTTTTCTAATCATAGATATATTTTTAAAAAGAAAGTTAAAACATCGCACTAACTAGACTGAATTAAAAAAATGGGGCGCGTTCTGAATTTGCATCATAATATCTGTTTTTTCCAGCTTGGTTGCTATTTTTGTGGTTAACCACAAATTAAATTAATTAATAAAAACCAATATCGTTTTTTCTTTTAGCAACGAAAGTTAGCAAATCTTGAAAATAACTTACGAAGTAACGGATTTTAAAAT
This sequence comes from Pandemis corylana, assembly GCA_949127965.1. Lineage (NCBI taxonomy): Eukaryota > Metazoa > Arthropoda > Insecta > Lepidoptera > Tortricidae > Pandemis > Pandemis corylana. The sequence continues at coordinate 8,532,275 of OX421857.1, forward strand.
AAATTAATAATGGATACCGGATCGCGTTTCTGAACGTGACATTATGTTTTTTTTTATCGGATGAAAAAGTTAGGGGTCTGATAACAAGTTCGACATTTGAAGTTCGCATTATTCCGTCCTTCTCATTCACCTAATTAAGTACTATTCGTATAAGCGAGACGACAACATACGAAGTTCAAAGTTCTAATTTCTGAGTATATGAGTAGGTGGGCAATGGTGGTCATCGTCACGTTCGAATTTCAAAAACCTTTTCCACGCAAGCGTGGAAAAAGCAATTTTCCACGCAGATTTTGAAGGAGAAAGACAGCCTTTTCGAGCAAGTGAGGTGAAAATAAAATTGTTGCCATATTCAAGTGTTTTACGTGACAGTAAAAATGTGGCAGTTACGTAGAAAGTGGCGCCCTTGTTTCATTTCTACTCTTTTGCGTGGGAACCTCATCGCGTATTTTCTATACAATCATTTACAAAATTAATAAAAAAATACATAATTATTTAAGTAAGTGCAATTACCTGTTAGAGCCGACATGTCTGTCCTGTGAAACGTCATTGTACTCAAATGCCCAATTTGTTACGAGCAAATTTTAATACAAATACCATTTTGTGGTTTCCTAAGGCCTGCTTCCGGCCTTTGTTGAGGCACTCGATCGATAATACAGGGGTCCCAGCGGTCAGTTCGTGGATAACCGTGCTAACAGCATATTGATTGGATTTCAAGTTAAAAAAACCCTTTAAAGTGACAATTAAGTAGTGCTGTTGTGGTATCTAAAGTTTGGAAAGACCAAATCACAATTATGTTAAGGACTAAATGGATTTAAAAAAAATCTAGTTTTAATATCTATAACCTAGATCTCAAAGCATGTCTAATAATATTAATGATTAGTATTTTTACAAAGGGATTTCAAAAGCGTTTGTACTTATTTAAATGACAGTAGATATTGTAAATCTTTTTTATTAGTTTTATTATTGAAACATTTAAATTGCACTGCTGTGTTCCGGTGCGGAGAGTAAGACAGCCGGGGAAATTACGGGCACAAGAGGCATTTCATCTTAGCCCTCTAGGTTGGCAACGCGTCTGCAATCCCTCCGGGGTTGCGGTTGTCTATGGGCAGTGGTGATCACTTACCATCAGGTGACCCACTTGTTCGTTTGCCTTCCTATTCATATAAAAATAAAAATAAAATATAAAAATAAATTAATTAAGCAAATAAAGTGGAGAGAGATCCACAATAAATAGAATCAAAATTACTAGTAGTAAACGTTTCTCCCGTAAGTACCCACGTAATGCTTCTTGGGGTTTTCCTAGTCTAAAGATTATGTTAATATAATTCGTCGTGAACTAAATCAAATCTAATCAAGAACAAAAAATAAAAATGGTTAGGTGCAAAAGGCAGTTATAAAAACGAGCCAAGTACGAGTCGAAGTGGCGAACTGCGGGTTCGAATTAACAATATTTAAAATACCTACCTCAAGTTCATGAACCAAGTATTGCTCTAGCAAAACGCTTAATGGAACAGTAACAAAGTCCAATTTCCATATACCAACAAATTAATTGATTCTCAAACGGAAAACAACGTACCTACCATAAGTTCGCTGAAATTATTTTACACCCTTACTACTAACTTATTATTATTATTTATTATTATTAACTAAGAAAGTGAGACAGATAATGTCCAACAAACGCGAGGAAAAGCATACCAAGGGAAAGAAAGAAAGAAAGAATACATTTATTCATTGATATAATGTATGGCGTTAGGTGTCAAATAAATGGAACACACAACACATATATTTAGCCAAAATTTTCGGATACCTACTTACATTTTTTTATCGTAACTATTATGAGTATTGCGTTACAAGCAAAATTTGTATTGTAATAACATTACCAAATTATTTATTAACTTTCACTGAAATTGTTATACCATTTAATTAAGTAAGGAAAACATAGGTATGCACCTGAAAGAAACTACAAAAATGGCGTAAAAAAAACGCTCGTTTAATGACAAAACAGCTTAACTTTTTGTTGGTAACTTACTGATTTTACAGAGAAATTGACGACAATACCTACCTACTTACTTTTTATGAAAATTATCCCACTGTTTATGTTATTAAATTATGTGAGAAATAAAATCAATTAAAATATTTTTTGCTCACTCTTACCTCGAACAACAATAGTTCTGAACACCCTGCCTTGCTTGAATTTAAAAATACTGCCTTGACTAGGGCTGCTTCAGCTTAGAAAAAAAAGCATGATGTAGAAAGGCCTTGAAATTAGGGAGTTGATTACCTTGCAGTCGAAATGAAAAGTACTCGTAAAGTGTCTAACTAGGGGAAAAGACCAATATCACACTCAAATTATTCAAAATACCTCGTGCTGTCATATTATACAGATCATTTTCTTCCCTCCTTGATCAATCTACTACTATTCTAATGCGATATATGTAGGTAATTTCAAATCATCAATTTTCTGATTCTTTTCTTTCCTAGAAAACAATAGGAAGTAGGTAAGATAGGTTTTGATTTATTAACTAATGTCAAAGCTTGACAGACAGGTAGGTAGACAGACTGACGCTCAGATAGACCGACCGACAAATAAGTGTTTCATCTCCAATCAACAGAGTTTTTTCCTTATACGGAAATCCAAATTATCACTATTAAAAACACACCTACCACCATCATCATCATCATCATTTTTACCATCTTCTCCGTGGTTTCTAGCGTTACTGAAAAAAAAGTATGATCCACCAGCGATAGAGGACTTAAGCACTGAACTAATATACCTAAGTAGACTGTCTCAGATCAAACGAAAAGCAAAGATGGAGTTCTGAGAACGACTTCCTGGGTAAGGATTTTATCCCAGAAAATCGCGTAATTCCCGTGGGACAGCTAGAAGCGAATTCTGCGCAGACGGAATCGCAGGCAAAATCTAGTATATTAGACGTGGCTTGGCAAAACTCCGTAGTTTTTATATTCTGCCTAAGCACACTGCATGCAGCATAATTTAAAATTGTATAAACAAGTCAAAGTCAAATAAACTATCGGCTACCGTGATGCTTTAGGACCTAAAGTTCTGAATTGATTATGGTATTAATTATTAAATAAAATGCATGGATCACACGCGTACCTTTTTGCAGTCGAGGTGTGCCCGAGAAGAAACAATCCGTGGTTCCTTTAACAAGGTAAACGCGAACGGACAGCACCCGTGACCCGATACGTCGGGCATACTGAAAATACGTGAGTGATCAGTGTATTTTATTTAATAATTATGTCTGTGTTTCACGGTAGCTTTATTTCAACGACATGGACAGCCTTTTATTATGCGTCTGTTGTTTATTCTCTGCCTGTTGAATTACCGTTTATCCTGTTTGTGGATGCGATCGGCTGTTGTCAATATAACGTGAATGATAAGAGATGCTCTGTTGGGTTTCGTAACCACAACCAGTGCCGTCGCGCTGCTCTCAACAGGCACCCGCCCGCCTCTTGATAGATATTGTTGCCAAAAAATAATTTACTACGTACTATACAGTAAAAAAGGCCCGCTTAGTTTTTTAAGGAGTTTCCACGGTACCTGGCTCAGGTATGTTTTAAATTGAATATATACTTAATTTTAAGTTGCCTAATTAGGCAAATTAAGTGCTTAGTAACTAGCTGATATATTGGCGGAAACCGGTTCAATTTAAATGTATTTTTTTTAATCATGAGTATCAAGCCAGGCAATGGGCTTACGTGACATCACGCCCATAATGCAAAAGACATTGGTATGAAAAGCGTAAGTATACATTATTTGGTAATGTTTGTTGTGTTGTTTTTTTATAATGTTCAGTCACATTTGTAATATTTTGTACAATACAAAACAGACGTTGTTTATCACAAACCCATACAGTGGATTCACAAAGGTCAAATTTGAATGATGTAGATTAAGCTTAGCTTAGAGCAGCATTTGGGTTTTATCAAAATTGGACGTATAGAATAAAATTTTATGTCATTAAAAGTTTTTATGGCTACTATTTCAAATTCCTCACTCCCCTAAAAGTAAAGTCCACACGAAAGGCGCGGGTGCTAGCTAGTGTTATCACATTGGTTAACTATCAAGCATAAGCCTGCTATGAATGTTTTAACAGCTAAATAGCTTTTAGTAGCCACAGTTAGGTATATTTAAATTGTACCCGTTTGCAAATTAATACAAGTGGTTTAGGAATTTAACGCGGATAAGCGTTTGATGACATATTGAGGGGCCCTCAAGAAATAATTCATGCATTGAGTGTTGTTTGTCATAATTAACGCAGAAATCGTGTCAAGCAATATTAAGTACATATTTTATTAATAACAATATTTAGAACAAGTACCTACAGCCAACAGTTAGTAGAATAGCAATGTAGGTGTAAGCAGGTTTGATGTTGTTTCAAAGAAACGCGACCATCAAATATTTGTTTTCTTCGTTCTTCAACAATAGCAGCTGTATCATCTTCATCACCGAAAGCCTTTGAACAATCTTCGTTCGTCGCGTGCTAGTCCGCTCCGTGCTACTACTTGTGTTAGGTACCACACGACGAACGAAGATTGCTCCGAGGCTTGTAATGATGAAGATGATACTGCTGCTATTATTGAAGAACGAAAAAAACAAGCAAACTGTTCTTCTCAGAATATCGACCATCTGATGGTCGTGTTTCTTTGAAACAGCGTCAAATCTGTTTACACCTGCAATAAACTTTTATGAGTCAAACGTGTTATTCCTAAAAATACAAAATATGCAGCATAAAATGTAATAGAATAATTATTGAAATGTATGTGGAACAGGCGTTTTACACGCAGTCCCGAACAGACTCTGACCCGAAATCGTGAAGATGTGCTGACAGTCAGCGCCAAACTTGGCCCTTTTTCGTACACTTAAGCAGAACTTCGCTTATTATGTACATTTATAAGAAAGTAAGTAAGTAAACGCTTTATTGTTCAAATATAAAAACAAAGGTCAACTTATTTAAATGTTTTTGGTGTGATTGTCATTTCACTACTTATGAGTCTTTGTTTACTGTGATATTGATAAACAAATATCATTGTATTGGTATTCGTATTAAAGCGTTTTGGGATCAGATTTGAGCTTACAAGTGTCTATATAGTCAAGTAGTAGGTACTCTAAGAGTTAGGACTCGCCTAACGAAGACAAAATATTCTTCAGAAAAACTCCAAGTTAGCAAACAAAATGGATTTTCTATAGTAACGGAAAATTAACTCGCGGAACAGTTGTATTGCACATTTCCGCGCTTAGGCGATTTAGGAACTTACTTAATTTTTTCTAGGGTTTATTTATGAGTGAAAGTCTAATTATAACCGGCCTTGTCGTTTTTTGCAAGATTTGACTCAACGCGGATTTCGCGGATGTCAGTATACCTTCATTCTCTTTTTAGAAAGCCCTACGGTTAGAAAACGAACTTTTTATAGCGAAATGCTCCACTAAACACACAAACTAAACATAATGAATTAACCACAAAACTATTTTCTTTTATGGCTTTAATTTCGATTTGTGAAGGTTAGTGAAATTAGAATTACTTTCTAGATTCGTGAACTGTGTGACCTATCGGATAGACATTAGATTCGTTACTGAGTGGAGTTGGATTTTTAAAAACCGTGTTTTACTAGATTCGCAATACAAAACATTTTTGAATAATTGGAAGGACGCGCACAAGGTCAGTTAGTTAGTCGTGTTTTGTGTTACACAAAATGCAATAAATTTAAATCTTATGTATATAAATAAAAATGAATCTTCGAAATGTATGTACGGGCATAACTTCCAAACGACTGCCCCGAATTGGATAATTCTTTTTTAGTTGTGATTGTTACTGTTTGGACAAGGATTGTGTAAAATAATTTTTTGAAAAAAAAATTTTAGTTGAGGCGAAGCCCCGGGTTACAGCTAGTTTTGAATAAATTTTATAAAGACAATCGTAACTAAAGCGGCTCTTGTCTAACTAAGCCATGTACTAAGTATCAATAATCTAATCAATCAAATGGTACTTATATAATAAGTGAACATACATACATACACAAATCACATCTTTATCCCTTACGGGGTAGACAGAGCCTAAGGCCTAAAGACCACGTTTACCATGGATTGTGGGCGTATAGGTGGAAATGGGGACCTACCACTGTTTCATTTTACTGTGCGTCGAAACATAATCATAAAACCGATGAGGCTAAAGAGACGTATTTTACAGTATTATAATAACCATTTCTACTACTTACGCAGAAGAAATCGGCCGTTTCGTCAGGGGGAAAACCCGGTAAGTAACATTAGAAGCGGGTTGTAACATGGTCGCTCACCCATGCACCATCCGCATCGCGCGAAAAAACAATTTAAACAGTTAGATTAGAATATCGTCGCCCGCAGGTTCAATTGATGTAAGGGACAATATACGTTTTTTTTTAGGACAGCCATTCAAAGTTTTTTTTCGCACGATTTAGTGCACGTATTTTTTTTTAAATGAACCTTTTTTATCTGATTTCACACATAATCTTATATTTTCGTGCTCTGTCTGCACATATATCATAAATTAAAGTAATTTACGTATTTTAGACAAACTCATCATTTGACGAGCCTTTCCTATTATCTTCTAACTTCTGCCCGCGACTTCGTCTGCATAGAATTATACCTTCCTCTTGAATCACTCTATCTATTAAAAAATCGCATCAAAATCCGTCGCGTAGTTTAAAGATCAAAGCTTAAATGGGGGCAGACAGACATCCGAAAGCGACTTTGTTTTATACTGCAAGCCAAGTTCCAAAACTTTTCTTTTGTTATTAAGGCATTTTAGTGGAGAAAAAAAACAATAACGTTTTCTGTCGCGCATTTTTAATTTTGATCCGATAATTTATGTTTTTATATTGATAAAAACCAATGTTTAATCGCTTTTATAAATCATAAGAAAAATTTGATTTAAAGTGATATTTTGGTTTTTATACATTTTTGAAGTTGCATATTTCTTGACTTGTTTTGATAAAATGTAAAAAAATTGATAACTCAAAAATGGTTCACTTTTGCATAAAGCATTACATACAGTTTAAAATTATCGCAAATAGGCACCCCTACCACCTCCTAACGGGAAACCGTCGAATTACCAATAGCATAGTAAAAAAGGCTCGTCAAATAATGAGTTTGTGAAATGATGTATTTTTGCCGAGATTTTTTTGTGATAATGACGATATACTGATATCCTGCGGGCAAATAGCGGACGGAAACACGTTTCTCTACTGACGTAGTGATTGTCTCGCGTTTGGTGGGTGCGTTTCGTATGTTTATGATAGAATACGTTGAACTCGATTTTGCGAATGAGTTTGTCTAATGAATCATTGTGCTAGATTTGACACGGTAAATCAAATGAACTTTGCATACAATATATTTCCTTGAAGGTTGGACAAAACTAGTTTTATTGTTTTAGATTTATTTGTGACGGTAACCAAAAATAAATAAATTTAAGAACATAATGACGTCACTAGCTGGATATGGACGTACGTGTATTTAAATTAAATGTGAGTGCTGTTGAGCCTTTTTTTACTTACAAAATATAATGTAAACTTTAACGTTTGGTGGAATCTACCTTGTTTAGACTCTGCATAGTAAGGAAGTAGGGATGTAGGATAATGTACCTGATGTACTAATATTAAGATACTCGCGACCAGCCCCGGATTTGCACGGGTGCAATCAGTGTTTCTCTACTATATTGCTTGTATTATACATATAAACCTTCCTCTTGAATCACTCTCTGATTAAAAAACTGCATCAAAATCCGTTGCGTAGTTTTAAAGATCTAAGCATACATATATAGAGACAGACAGAAAAGGGAAAGCGACTTTGTGTTATACTATGTAGTGATTAACCCCCTCATTCATAAACGCCCCATAGGCTTCTGCTAACTTAGCAATCGTTTGTCCTTATCTGTGAAAAGTAAATGCCAAAGTGACAAATAAGGACAAACGATTGCTCAGTTAGCAGAGGCCTACAGAGCGTTTATGAATAAGGGGCTAAGTTTATTAATATAAAACACCGCACATTTTGTCTTCTGAATCATAAAAACTTATCAAGATAAAAATACCTAAGTAGATACTTACCAACAAAAATAATGTCCGCAATAGGATTCTACCTACTAGTCAGGGTCATCAAACCTATATCATCACAGATCATGAATCCAAGGTCAATGTCAATAAGCTTACCTGTTAATCATTTCTCATCTTGATTGAAAAATCCTTGTCATTGTTTAGCACTGATTAAGCGGTCGATCTGTTATTTGTTGGGCAAGTCAGTATATTATAGTCACGCAAATTTTTATTGAAAAAAAGAAGATGCAGTCAAGTTTTCATAACCGAGTTAGTCATTGTAAATGTATAATGTATAATTTTGCGGGTGGTAGGGCCTTGTGCAAGGTCCGTCCGGATCGCTACCACCATCTTACTCGCTAATCCTGCCGCTAAGTAGCAGTGCTTGCACTGCTGTGTTCCGGTGCGGAGAGTAAGACAGCCGGGGAAATTACGGGCACAAGAGGCAATCTGCAATCCCTCCGGGGTTGCGGGTGTCTATGGGCAGTGGTGATCACTTACCATCAGGTGATCCACTTGCTCGTTTGCCTTCCTATTCACATTAAAAAAAAAACATAATATAAATATTGACTAAATAAGAAATTACGAGGTATCCCCAGACAAAACTGGAAACTCAGAAAAGTGTCGTGTTCAATGACAGGATTTCACATTTATCCTATAGATCCTTATTTTAACCTGATTTTATATTTCCTTAAATTAAAAACAATAAATGCTGACTTCATCTCCATTTAAATTACTCTGGTATTGCGAATGACATTAAACCCATTTATACATTTAAATTAGCTAAACAATAGTCTCGTTCTCAAGCGAATTACACTGCAACGCAGTGCCGTCATCAGAAACGTGAGTTTGCCATCAAAAAGACCGGATGTATCTATAAAGGGAACTCGTAGTACGAACTAAGGACCCGATTTTTGAAAGCACTAGAAAGTGGTATAAATCAGCTTATATCTCCAAAACTACAGTTCTAATCAGTTTTGACTAGTTCACAAGATTAATGAGAGCTGTGATTATCTTCTACTAGGTACTCGTATTTCAAATTCAGAACAATTTTTCAGCACTTTCGAGTGGTATTTTCACACAAGTGCTTTCAAAAATCGGGCCCCAGCACATTCAAGATAAATTCTCCGAATTCCTCTGGAATTATTATTGTAATGTCGTTTTTAAACCATTGTTACATGATATTTTTACGTCACGAGATGTGTCTTTTCATAAACGAGTATAAATTAACAGTAAATCATCTCTAATGAGGAAAATGCTCTCATTTCGCAAAGACAATAATTGATCGTAAGATTTTCCTTATATTGAGAAATTGACAGAGGAGTTTATGGTAGAGCAGCTACTAGACTAGAGTGATTGTGATTTTATCATCACTTCACTTCCGACTGTGTCGTGGTTATAAGCATTTTTAAGTTATCGCTTCTCATTTTGCGTACTTTTACATTTTGTCTGATGAGGAATAATTCGATATTGTAGTTCAAAGCATAAAATGTATTTTCTAGATTTATTTCAAGTGGCAAGGTAGCCAATTAGTTTATTTGAAACGTAGTGCGAAGTATATGTATAACTATTGTTTAGGGAATATTAGATTGATTGCGCTGAAGAAGTATTGAGAACGAAAACGGAACCCTCCGATCAGAAATTAACATGCCAAGGCGTGCCGTAGTAATAAAATTGAATAGTTTTAATGCTACGTCGTGTTCTTTCAGTAGTGATAACGCACCAGAATAAATTAAAAACAATCGAATGTGAAATTGCTAGATGTACCACCAGAAATGTTTTTGTGCTAGTCTCTGTCACTGTGGTCAGTGCGTGGAACGTGACTGGGTTGTGGTTCGTGTTGCAGGGCATCGGATTCACAAAAAACATATGATTAGGTTGTTATGATGAGATACCATCTGTTTTTATAGCTCTGTTTTATTGTGAGTTTTGTTTGTACTTACCCAATTTGAAGTCATCAAATGAATACTAATGGCGACGCCATAACAGTATCAGTTTTTTAGCAATCAAACTATAGTCTCTAGGGTAACAATAATATACAGTTAAATTTGTATCATTCGTATATTCAATTTGGTAGCCGCAATTTTGAGATCACAGAAATTTAAGTTATACAATTTTATTCCTAAAACATTTTCTTGACACCGGGACAGATAATACTTTTGTGTTCACTCAAGGATTACCGGCATAGATAATTTTAATTACTAGTCAAATCGTATCCCATCGTTCTTGTTATTGTCAAGCCAAACCAAATTCGCATACCAAAGAGGCAAACTAAATAAAGTCAGGTACCAACCGTTACTAAATATTGGCTCAATGTAAAACATGTAGATATCGCAGGAAGGAGGACGAGCAGTGTCGTCTTTAACTGTATCGGCGTTGACGTCCAGGGCGACTGCCTTTTTTTAAAACAAAATACCATTTTTACCGCCACTTTTATCTTGAATAACCAAGTTGTAACTTAGAAGGTTAGTTAGTTTGAGTTTGTGCAAAACGACGTGTTCAAAATATGAAATGCATAATCTATTTAAATTCATAAACGAGAATCTTTAATATGGTAAAGTTGTTTTAAAGTAAGCCATCGCGAACGTATAAGGTGTACACGAATGTTACACCCGCGATTAAATGTACTAGTTTCTAAGAAGTGTTTACCTTCAGCGATTATGTGATCCAATTCCCAGGAGAATTTTTTGATTGTTGTTTGTTTTTTAATACGTTCGTTGATAAATTAAATTTGTAATGCTTAATGCGCCCTAAATATTTACACTTGGACGTATTTGAGGTATGCAATGAACTAATCGATATAAAGCTGTATCTCGGGGGATTTCCGTTACTGGTGACATGCGTGCAGTAAGCGTGGACGAAGCCTAAATAAATACAGTGATTAAAAAATAAGATATTCTTTTAAAATAAATCCAAACGTTATAAATTTGATGTTTTTATCATTTTTGTGAAAAGCTAGAGAACGATAAACATAAAGTAGTGCTCATGAATGACAAACTTGGTGAAATAGTGGTATTTTACTTGTGCGTCACATACTAAACCATGTTTTTGGACGAGCAACGAATCCAGTTTTGCGGGACATTACTTAGCCAATATGGTAATTAGTTGTTAAGTTGTATTTTTAGTGTTTTATTATACGAAAGTTACCTAATTAAAAAGACATTTACATTGTTAAGTCACCTAGTCTGTTTCAATTGAGACGTGTTAAATAACTTTTAAACGCTCATTGCTGTATATGATGGAGACCTGTCGTATTGTGTGTCTCTGTTTGGAGTGTCAGTATTTTTTATTGTATTGATTAAATAAAAATCAAAAGAGCAATCTGGATTATCTGATGGTAAGATTGGTAAGCAATCAGTGCCGCCGATGTTTAAAATCTAAACTAGGTATCACCAACCTATTACCTGGAACTACGTTGGAACTATGAACACTGAATAGTTCCGGCAAGATTTACTTTGAAAGATTATAATTATGATAGCTATGATAGGTTTCCACAGTCCTAATTCTAAAGAGTTTCAGAATTTTACGTCCTTACTCCAGTGCTGTTTTAGCTACGAATACCGCAGAATTATTAACAAACTCACCAAAAAAGTGCGTGCTCGTTTGACACAATATGAACACATCAAATAAATCGTGAATTTATTCACACCTACGTCGCAAGTAACTTGGAGTTATGTATCTATTATTGGTCGGTGCACCTTATGAAGGAGTAATACAGCCACTTTCTCCGCTTCTTATGAACTTTACGTTTACAGATCCAGCATTACTGGACACATTCAAGTTGGAGATGGCATACGGGTTAGAACGATTTTTCCTGCTGTCCTACTGTCTCGCCTGCTGCTGGCCGCCGCTACAGGTGTCCGGGGCTGGTCTCCGTATTGTACGGCAATGGGCTGAACTAGACTTTCAGTTCCCGTCGGAGGCAGCGCGCCAGACTGCCTTAGCCAGGAAATACTATGTGCCCGGGAATTCGGTGCCAATTGACGTCGATGTGCAACATAGAAGCGGTATGTGTGTTGATATTTTATTTCTGTTTTTAAGACAAGCAAATGTTTTTATTGGCTGGATGATAGATAATGTTTATCCTACTGACAACCCACGTGCTATGTGTAGTGTAGTAGACAGGGTATTTTTTTATAGATTCACAAATTTTGATATTAGCTACATGTGTTGTGTGATTTGTACTCTAGCTTAAAAATATTAGAGATATTGCCGATTCAATGATTCCTTCGTGGTCTTACATGGCTGCGAGCAGAGGGGCGTATCTGATAACTAGATAAGCTCTACACTAAATTTCGGATACCAATATAGTGACATGACGCTGTCACCTGAAGTTCTGGTTTTTGAAAAAAAACTAGGGGTGCGAGTCGGGTCACCTCCACGTGTGGTCAAGAGCTGCGGTTCGTTTTTGGATCCGTCCGGGGGGAAGAGCAGTGCTTGATCCGGTGCGCCCTGGGCATCGGCTAATGATTTCCTGGCAGTTTCTGAGGGATATCATTAACCGTTGGCTAAGAGCCCGACAGGGGGGAGGGGGTCTCTGACCATTACCGTACAACGTTGCCGACATTTTGTCACAAGATTTTTTAATTATATTTTTATTACTTTGACATTGGCGAAGTTTTCGCCGCTATAACGACTTGATACGCCACAAATAAGAAGAAGAAGACGAAGAAAAAAACTAGTTTAGTAGTAAAAAAATATTCCTGTTGATGTTTTCAAGTGATTTTCCAATGTGACTAGATGCCTCGAACACCTTGATGCCCACCAATTTATGTATCTATTAAAATATTACCCTGGACAAAAAGTATGGCAATTAAAATGTTGTGGTATTACATTTGGAGTTGTCAACAAAATAGAATCACTTCAAGTCACAATTTGGCAGTCATTAGAACGCACATGACGCCGTATGCATTTCCGGCACTTGAAGACATCTCGCTGGCAGTAAATGCGGTAAAAGAAAATACGACTGTATAGAATTTTTTACTTATTACTCCTAGGTAGTGTAGTAAAATAGTAGTAGGTATAGGAAGTAGTCAAGTTCAAGTATTTTTCCTGTTACTCTGTAGTAGATACCTTAGATGACACCATCACGGATGTAGTGCCATCTTTATGTACGCCACTTCAGGTCAATGTTGGTAACTCTATTTACCTAAGCCATTGTACTCAGAACAGCTATAAAATTATTCCACAACCACTTGTGAATACTATTAAAGTTTAATTTGTTCACACAATATTAAATACGTAATTACATTACGTACCTAGGCATATTTAAAACAAATCATCATAAGCGCTAAACTCATCAAACAAGTCTATGGTCTTTTCCAATGGCAAATAAAGAAAACATTTGAAGGTGTACAGGTGTAGTGTATAAAGTTTTTCCATGACATTTCGTTGAATGTTATCAGGTTTTAAACTTTAGTGTCGTGTTATTAAAGTCGTATATAGCTGTCAGATAAAATTGTTTATAATGTAATAAAAACCTTATTATTCAAATGTCGTTAAGGTTGAAACCCGCATGAGATTCAACGAAATATGAAGCAAAAACATTTTACACTGTATTTCATGTAAGATGTTATAAAAATTTGTAGATAGGTACAGTCAAGGGCATAAATGTTTGTACGTAACCAAGACTTCAAACACACAACGTTTGTGCTACAAACAATAAGGTCTGTTACACATATATTTGACGTGATGGCTGCAACGATATTTTGCCCTCGACTGTACATAAAATTATGAAATCCGAAAAGTAAATCTTCAAAATATAAAACAAGCCAGAAAACAACACTGTTCATCACGACAATCACGACGCATATTTAATAAATTTGTTGTTTACTAAACTTATTTATTAAGTCAGTGCACACGTCCAACTCGCACTCCGCTTTTTAAAATAAATACATATTAATAAAGTCATAATTTGGTAACCAGGTGCTCTTCAATCCCGAATATTCGTGACGATCCCGCGGTTCGACGAAGGCCGGCCCATAACGTTGGGCACAGTAGACGAGAATGCACGCATCTCCGCATACCCAGACTACAGCTGGCACGACGACCAGGGCTTCAATTGCGACGGCATGACCTCTGTCTTCAGAGTAGCAGTAAGTGACCTTCAGTATCTTCTTTTTGTTAACTTTGAAATCGTGGACAACAGAACAATCTTGGAAAACAGAACATAAACCGTTAAAAAACATCGCTGTTTAAAATGGCGTCATTTCACTCCTGAAGGGGCGGTAGGTCCCCTAACGATTCCGTAATAAACTGTCGTGCATCCACCGGTTCCGGCGATCGCAGTAAACTTGCCAACATTCTTGTCAGTGGGGCCTTTCATTGGGTTTAGCTTTGGCACCTGACCTGTGAAGCGTTGGCACCTAGTCAGGACAAATCGGTTAGTTACAGATACATAAAATTGGATCCGCCATTACCATGGCACAAGTGGCGCGTGACGCTGAAAGTTGAACTAAGATGCTTCACGGATTCTCCATGGTGGTTTTAACTTTTAACGCTATTCTCTATTTATTTTCTTATTTTGTTTGGTAGTACCTATGTACCAGAACTAATGGAACGCCATCGGATTCCCTTAAAGAGAGAATTATTTTAAACGACAGGCTGGTTTGGTTGCAACGAAGCTGATTGCGACATGACATAGCATGATGGTATAGATATCGGCGATGTGTAACAAATCGCATTAGTTTCCGATTCTGGGTACCAGATGAAATATAGAAATCATTTCTATTGTTCGCGATTAGTACCACCCATTTTCGTATAAATTTTCGGTCATTTGTCTATTTCCCATTTGTTCTATAGAATTGTGAATTCATAATAAATAAAAGGCGTGTTAAAAATGTTTTCCTTGATAGCTATCTAAACCTTTTCAAGTCCAAATTCTCTAAGCTTTCCAATGAGTGAATTTAGAAGTGATAGACTGTGCATTCAGGTATCGGGTAAGAGTTAGGTATATTTAAAAAAACCTTTGCATTAGAATAGACATGTTATGGTCTCGGTACGGTATATATTATAGCACTTACACTCTGTACTTAGAGTTTTTTTTTTATAGTTAATTAATTTAGTCTTCAATTTTTATTTGTTATTACTTTCTAATGTTTCTTTTTATGTTTAGTTTATAGAATATGTGTAAATAAATTATTTCGTAATGAATGTTTATAATGTATGTATAAGTGGCCAGTGTGGTAACATCGGTCAAATTGCAGCCACTGATTGATTGGGCCAATTTTGGTAAGTTGAGACTTGTAATATTGTCATAACGTCTGGCTTCGAGAAACAAGTCACAGATGTTATTGGGAATGACGCAATTCCAACATATTTTAATAACTCATATTTACCACTTTTAATTGTTTTAGGTCGATGAATGTAATCGCCTGTGGGTGATGGATACCGGCAAGATTGGAGACCACCTGGTCTGCCCGCCGCAACTCCTTGCCTTCGATCTGTTCACTGACGAGCTCATCTATCGGCATAGAGTCAACGCGTCTAATTACGTCGAGTCTTCCTTGTTCATAACTCCCGTGAGTATCACATTAATAAAAACTAATTAAATAATTCTTCGAACAACAAAGCGAGGCCAGGTAAACCTGCGGCTCGTCTAGTGTGTGTGTGTGTAGCTTTCTTGGTAGCTCTACAACGTAAGTAATCTGCTTAACGAAGCTTTATTGCACTTGTACAAACTATCAAAAAGGCGAACTGTCAAAGAGGATTACTGGCCTCTATTTCACAAAAGCGACAATTGTCGCTGACATGTGACAATTCTGTTTATATTACTAACTCGACGGTTGGCCTCATATTGACCCACACATTGCAATTCAAATTGTCACTTGTCAGCGAAAATTGTCAAATTGGTGAAACAGGGGCCAGGTATAGTGCATGTTTTTCCACGACAGTTCGTTGAATTTTATCCGGTTTTCAACTTTAGTTGCATGTTATTAAAGTCGTGTATACCTACAATGCAGCTGTCAGATTGAATTGTTTTATAAATAAGAACCTTTTATTCAAATGTCGTTAAAGTTGAAAACCGCATGGGATTCAACGAAATGTCATGGAAAATCATATTCCACTACATCTGTACATTGTCAGTGATCATCGTTGCCCGTATGCACCCGCGATACTAAAGGGTCTGTAGATCCGGTGCAAACCTAGAGGGATGAGATAAAATGCCTTTTATGCTCGTAATTTTGTCAGTTATCTTAACCCAGCGCAAGGACTGCTGGATGCAAGCCAGGATTAAATTTTATAAACTAGATTTATGGTTCAATTTAGCACAGGCACCCGTATTGTTTACTATAAGAAAATATTTTCTAATTTTCAGATAGTAGATATCCGAAAATCAAGTGCCGGTGACTGTTCAGACACATACGTGTATGTGGCAGACGTAACGGGATTCGGCATTTTGGTGGTGGACGTGGCTCGAGACCGCTCCTGGCGCGTCACCCACCGCCTCATGTTCCCCTTCCCTTCTCGAGGGACATTCACGATTGACGGTAATACTTGACTGACAATGTTTAAGTTTAATTTAATTGACAGACACTACAATTCAATTTTTTATACTAAGTATATTTACTTTCTCCTTAATCAAGTTGAGTCACCGCTATGACAATCTTTCTTCGGTAAACCGTTCCGATATTTTTATAAACACGGTATACAAAGCTCTCTAATGGCGATCGATTAGCCCTTGATAATACAGTATGGCAGCTTATTTGGGCACAGCTCTTTTCAATTTCGAAAATGTGTGTGGTAAAGTAATTGCAATATTCTATTAAAGAGACACATAGAAAACATTATGTAATGCTAGCATTAAATGAGTTACTAACTAGCCTCATTGCTATAGGTGAGAGCTTCGAACTGATGGATGGTATTCTGGGCATGGCGCTGTCGCCGTGGCGCCGTGGCCGTGACCGCTACGTCTACTTCCACGCGCTCGCATCCACCACCGAGAACGTCGTGCGAACTGCCGTCCTACGTAACGATTCCTTTATTGAGGACGCAAATGCTAATGCCAAGTCTATTAACGTAAGTCTATCCCTTAAAGGATAAAAACATGTATTTATGTGTGTATTATTATGACTAATATAAATTTCTACCTGAAACCTCTCAAAAGATATCTAGGTAGTAGAATTAGCAAGGCTATACAAGCTGCGAGCAAAATTCTCTCTTTTTTGCCTTGCCTTTGTACGCGCTAGTACTTGTAAGGGTTAGCTTAGAAATTTATTCGTGACATTTACTAGGTGTACTATTGAATTATTGGCTGTATTATTTAATGCGGGATCCACGTTTGGGAAGTGTCAGCAAACGGACAGGATGCAGTCATAATTTTGTTAGACTCTCTCTTACATACTAATAGGTTTTTTTTAATATTCAGGTATTCCCAGAAGAGCGCACATCTCAGTCGGCAGCTGAAGCCATGGACCGAGACGGCATTTTGTTCTTTGGGCTCATGGATCCACCAAGTATCTGGTGCTGGAACTCCGCGACCGAATATGCCCCTCGAAATTTTTACCAGATCGCCATAGACAGAGAAACGCTGCAGTTTGCTAGCGGCATGAAAATCGTCAACAACCAAAAAGGCGATCAGGAACTCTGGATTCTTACCTCCAGTTTCCAAAGGGTTATGACAGGATCGCTCAATTCCAACAGAGTGAACTTCAGAATCCACGCACAAAGCATATCACGTCTTCTGGAAAACTCCCCGTGCAAGAGTCCCCCGAAGGATCGGAACCATGGCTACCATGCGAATCTTATTACGCCGACGGGCTACAGACATATTATTCCCAGATATGGCGTTGCGTCACGTCTTTAGAAATACGCACAATGTCTGAACATTTGCTCAGCACTTTTATGTGGTATAACTGGCCATACAGAGGTGATTATTTTTAAAGTCACGTGTAACTATTTTTATTAAATTATTACGATACAAAAATTGACTTTTAATTTAAGTAGTCAAAAATAAGCTATCAAATCAAACTGAATCTTGCCGTTACCAGATAGTAAAACAAAAACATCCTTCTTCAAAAAACAAAACTAACAATTAAACGGATTGTTGCAATAGTTCAGTGTACATCTGAATTTTCCTTGAAATGCTCAAATCGATATGTTTGTCTTCGACTCCCACCACCATCCCTCCTATTATCGAGGGGTCCACCCTTTCCGTCAGGTTGATCTTTTTCTCTCCTTTGACAAAGTTTTGCAGAGCATCCATAAGGCTTTTGCGGCTGCCCTCGTCTAGGGGCTTAGCGGTGATAACCTCGCAAAGGGCCATGTTCTTGTGAGCCACCATTATAGCCATGAACATGTTTATCATTTTTCGCAATTTTTTCAGCCGTCCGTTTTCCGCTACTACTTCTAAAAAGTTTGCCGCAGTTTCGGGCATACCTGCAAAAAATATAAGAATAAGAATAAAAGTAATAAGCGCCTTACATGATAATTATAGCAAAGTCAACCGACCGGCTTGTTTGGCAATATCTTTTAGGAGTTTGGCTTTTTCGGCAGAAGAAACCATGCTCGATTCGCAGAAGTCGACGACCTTTGGCTTGAGGAGCACCTTTTGTAGGTTCTGTAGATGTTTTTCCACTTCATCTAGTTGATTCTTTTGACTGGCAGCGCTATACAGTGCAGTTACGTAACGGCCTTCTAACCCTAATAATAGTAAAAATGCAAAATTAACATCAAATCACCATAGAAAATAACATGTGGAAAACCATTTATCAAACATGAATATTTTCTATATCGTTATAAATTAAGTAAATGAGGAATTTGACTGGCTGACTGATTCATTCAGTGACTAATTGATCAGCATGCAGCTCAAAAAGAAATTTAGCAAGCAGATAATTATTATGACGTAGGCGTCTGTTACGAAAGGACTTTGCGACAAGGCCACTGTATGAAAGTTGTTGAATTTTTGAACTAAAAACCTGAAATAAGGAAAGGAGGTAAGTACCTAGTTAGTTTATGAGCAAGACATGTCAGTAAAAAAACCACCGGGCCTAATTAAAATGGTTTAAGGTCTCTCGCAAGTTTGTAAGTCCTTGGTTTTTGAATTATTTAGAGATTTGTATACTTGATATTTGACAGACATTATTCTTTGAGGATCATAGTAGGGCATTAACAGTGGATTTTCAAATCTCCCACGGGATCAAACATAAAGAATAAATATGTATAATACGTATTTCTTAAGGATTACTTTTATACCGAGATGTTTGCGTGGTTAATAATTGCCTATAAATAAAGTTTTTAATCAACGTACCAAACACCGATATAGGTGGTTTTTTAGTAATGCCGACAAAACTGCACATTTGTCTTGTTAATATACGAAACATCTTTATTAACTGTTACCTATGCGTAATTTAATTTAGTTTAGTAAAAATCGAAATCGCTCTGTGTTTTACACATTAGCAATTGACATACAATGTCAGGTTGCAAATTAAAAAAAAAAACAAAAATAAAGCATAAAGGTTAAATTAGACATTAGACTAAACAATATACCTACGAAAATCAATGTAGTGTTGTCGTACTTGTCGTTGTTAGATAACCATAGGTTTTCCAGAGTTAGTAGGTAAGTAAGTAGATGCTTTATTGTGCCTACACATAATAAATAAACAAACACAATTCACATAAAAAGACTAGATATTTGCACAAAGGCGAAATAAACTAAGTTCTATTTTTACTGATAAACTTAGGAGTTCCATGTCTTAAAATGTACCCAATTTACCCCAAGCACCATTAATTAATGCAACAGAGTGGCAATAAAAATAAAAAATAAAATGTTTTCAAATAGATTTTGTTCATGGTTTGTGGTCGAAGCACACCTTAGCTCGTAGGGGTCGATAGTGTCGTGTGTTACAGCAACTGCTGACGCTTTTAAGCGCCTATGGCGTTGAAAAGGTCAACGTACCCATAGAGCCCCCTCACCCATTCCTTTAAACGTAGTTCAAACTCCAGTACTAGTTGGAAAGTATATGTATGAACCATATAAATGTAATAATCATAAGGCGCGCTAAATCTTCACCCATATTTAAATCTATGTTGATGGAACACTATTTGTCATCTTGTGCATTAATCTTGTAGCTGGCTTTTTTAGGTATGTGCGTATGTGTCTATTTATATCTCCATTTATTATAAATGTGTGTTTCATGTATAACATATTATGTATTTTCAGTACTTAGTATAAATATTAATATATATTCTAAAATGCACCACCTGCTCAGATATTTTCTATTATCCAGTCCATTACATAAGGCCGCCTATTGTTACCTTGTAATATTCTGTAAACCTTTTTTTCTGTTTTGGTTATGTGTGGTGTTCAATAAAGAGTTATTGTATTGTATTGTAATGCATCGGTAATGCACGATACAACGATATTATGTAAGTATATCAGCACGTCTAGCACGAGAGCGCACAAGAGTCGCATCGCGCGCGAGATAGATTGCCCGTCCTTTTCTTACTGTATCAACAACAAAGGGACGGGTAGTCCAACTGGCGCGCGACGCGACTTTCGTGCGCTCTCGTGCTAGCGGGGCTGGACGAGATAGATATGGAGGAGGCCAGTATTCTTAGACGGCTGTGGGTCTCAGTGGCCTCGTGGCCCCGCTGACACTCGTAATGACTCCTTTGACACGCTGTCAAATTTTCTGGTTTTGTTTCAGATATTTCAGCACCGATCAAATTTAATGGTAGTTATTATAAATTATGTAAACTTGCTTACGTCCGAGTCTAAAATTAGAGTACGTAGTGTACCTTGTAGTTACTCAGTCCACAAAAATAAGTAGGTATAATAAACGTACATGTATATGGACAAAAAGTTTTTTATTGACGACAACTTTACTAACTAAAGAGATTAAAATACAAACAGGCATTAAACCAGTACGTCATACTGAAACGCTTGATCAGTTTCCAGCAAAGCGCGAATGTACATGACCATGGAGCCGAGTGCCATCGCCGAAGCCAGCGAGTTGCAGGAGCCTCCTTCTGATTCGGCTGCCTTCTTCACTCGGTATTCTTCCTGGGAAGGACGGGGCATGTTTTAAAGGTTAGGTATCTGCTTTTGAGATGATTTTACGGTACTAAGTAACGAGCATTTGAACAGCTTTTTAAAGTGCCGCAAACGCTTTAGGACTTCGGTGATGTTACATTGAGCGTGGTTATACAAAGCATGTGTGATAGAGCTACGACTTGCAGTCATTTGTTTGGAACATGGAGTTCGGAAGTCACCGCGTGAACAGATCACGTCGCTCGTAGCAGAGTAATAAGTTTATGTTAAGAATTTAAGTTTAAAACAGGCCTTTTTGCTGAATTTGTTTTTGTTGACTGGACTTGCATTTTCATCTTCTTTACATACCTATTAGATGTTAGATATTCAAATCAATCAGTTTACTGGAAGTTCGACTTTCAGGATTAGAAACGGACAAGTTCTTTACATACATTCGAGCATTGTAAGTAAAATAAAAATGTAATCAAGTTAAGGCAGTGATATGTTAAATAAGTATGATGATATTTACCGCTCGCTCCTTCGGAGGTGGCGCAGTGGCAGGTCCCACGAATCCCGTAAGTCTCAAGAACGGCTGTCGGTCGTCTGCGTAGCAACCCTTAGGCTCCTGCCAAGCCATGATCTTGTTCATCCACCGTGGTTTGATAAATTCGCCATAGCCTTGTGATGCGCAGTACAAAACTGTAATGCAAATATTCATACAATCCACAATTATTTTTTAATTCAAAACTAAGTCACCCTATTGATTTCGTACACGTTGATCATCGTCCAATATAATGGGAAAAATTGACAACTTCAATGAAAACACTTTAAAAACACTCATATACTCAACCAATTGCTAAAATATTCCGGAACAGTTCTGAGCCACTTTGTATGCATAATAATGTTTGCAATGTTACTCACAAATATAAGAAAACAAAGAGGCGATACATTAAGTATTACCTCTACAAAATTTGGAAGAATCAGTGATTTTCCAAATATTCCCATTTTTTAGTAAAATAAAGTTTTTTTGGGTACCCAGTAACTACTTAGAAAGAATCATTGCTCATTGCATCAGAAGCGTTGAGTGACAATGAAGGCAATTTAACGTATTTATTACTTTATTAAAAAGAGCGCCTTTCTCAAGTTAATATCAATGACGAATCGTGCGATACTAACTTTGTTGCATAAATATAGTTTTCGTTCCCGCAGGATGATCCCACGCTTCCAGTGACTTCGTTTCTTTGTAAATTTGAATACACAGCTTGTATATGTGTGCAGAAAGGTCGATCCCTTCCATGCAATCGAAGAGGCGAGCTAGTGTCGCCGCCCGGAGTCGGCTGGTTTGTTGAAAGGCCAGGCCAGAGCCCTTCATCAACTGCTGGCTACACTCGGGTGTCAGCTCGCATACTCCATCCGCCTGAGTCGTCTGCGTCTCCATTGCTGATATCAGGAGCTGCATCGTGCATGCATCTATAATTAAAAAGAAACAGCCAAATACTTATTAAGAAGACAACATTTTCTAAATACCAGCTAGTAAAACTGTAGAAATTTACCTGCAGCCTTCCTTCCAGGCATTTTAGTCCTGGCTTCCTGTACGTATTGTTCAAAGTCGAATCGGTATGGTTTCTGGGTGCCTACAGTGCCAAGTGTTATCGGCTCCAGAACACTCGCCAGAACATCCATATTTTCAAATATCGCCTTTGTCACTATAATAATGATAACATAAAACATTTTATCTGTAATTTACTAAATCCGTAATTATAGATATAGTTCGATAGTTCAGTACTATAAGACTATAACTATGGTCCATATCTAACATCAAGACGACTTTAATTAAGTGTCCATGGCAATATTCTTTTTTGTGTTTTGTCCAAGGGTTTCTTTCCGGTGATGTACATATTTAACCATTGAACTTCGTCGTTCTACACACCTAAACGAAAATATATTTATGCGTCAGCTTTGAACCACAGTTTTGAACCGAACCACTTTTGGGCTATAATTCAATAGTTTTACGGAACGCAACTCTAAATTATTTTATAATTTTGAAAAAATATGGTTTTAGATTAAATCCGAAAATAGATAATAGTTTACTATCAACCGCTCCTCCTCCTTTGTTTCCAAAACTACAGAGTAAAACGATGTGGATAGCCTTATCATTTATTTTTTCACGAGTTGATACTTCTACTACCTACAGATTTAGCAGTTTTTTTCATTCCATTTTCATATACTCACACCGAAACTGACCCATAGATCATTTATTTATGTTACGTATACATTGAATGGCCTGATAAAGTTCGGTTATCTATGTTACGCTTACACTGAATCAGGGTAAGAGATGACCTTGTCGCATCTAGACTGACATGTAATTTGCGAAAGAGCTGTTTATTTGCATTCTTTAACTTTCAATTTTGAAGGCTATGCCTATAATTAATTACTTACATTGATAGATGCTTAAAAATAGTTATTGCTACTCGACCTATTTAGATCATTCACATATGGATAGTTTGTAATAGCTATTTCGCCACAGAGCGTGCACTTTCGAATACTAAAATCTAGTTAGTTAGTCACGACCACGGAGACTGTAAACTGATTTGCTAATGTCCTAATACCGTGACAATTAAGAACATTGCCGTGCCTAAATTTGTTTACTTTTTTCAGTAGGTAGCAATTTTCCTAACTAAAATTTACCTTTTCTTTAACGTGTGAAAAGGCTTTTTATACATCCCTGCGTTTAAGGCAATAGCAGAGTATGAAGGACTCGCCATCTCACCGCATCCTTCCCTAGTGGGTAGGTATGCTCCAAAAAACGCACGCGTTCCTTCTTAGCCATTGAGATTGTGGACATTACGTGTGCGGAATCAGAAATTATGACTTGATTTATAATAATAATTAATTGTTAATTAAGAACGTTCAATTTGATGTGAAAGTCTAAAACCGAGAGACAGATAGAATTCGGCATGTAGACAAGAAACTAAACCAGGCCTCATCGCATTACCTATGACGCAATTAACGTTGTAACGCCATGTCATTAATTCTAGAATTACATAAAGACGCTTAGCTGATATTATAGATAATATAACATGCGTAACTACAACTATATCCGATTGCGTGGCATTGATTGGCATGTTATAATAAATTGGCAACTGAAATTTACCTACACAGAATTTCGCAAGCACGAATTCAATAAGACTAGAGATACGGTTAGATCTATATTGTTTCTTTTAAGATAGTCATTTCCCTTTTCATGAAATGTCACAAGAAACATCTAGGGTCGCTTCAATGTCGATTAATAGCAAGTCTTGCTTCTCACCTTTATTCGTGCATGATAAGGGTTACAAAAACTCGTGTACCTAAATATCGATATAATCCGCATGAGCGTTGATCACTTAACAGACGACGACGGCACGAATTTTTAAAGCTTCAACAAGATTCAATCTTAACCTTAGCCCTAACGTCAGAAATATAATGTAGCAAACTTTTTCCTTGAGTTTAATTCATTTGGTCCACACTCACTAGACCTAAAACCCTAGCCACTTTCTTTCAAATTCTGTTCGGTCTATGTTCCAACTATTCGGATGGTTATCAGCAACATTTACAATGTGTGCACGATCACGTTATGTCGAATGTTGGGTAAACAGACGTGCTTTAGTTCTAATTGCGTTTCACAATACGACACTTTAAAAATCAGAAAACAAAAACTAGTTCTCTCATTTATTAGCATAATGTTGCGAGTACTAGAATGCCACTACGTTTGTTGGATTAATTAGGTAGTTATATTTTAATTTCAGAAACTATGTATGAATGTACGTTTAAGAAACAAAAACTGTGATTTACTTATAATAATAACTAATGCCAGTACTGACTTTGCACACCTGGGTTCTGTATAGTATACATATGTTTATCTAGACAAGAAAATCATTCCCCAGCTATAATTTTTAAAGTCAATTCATAAAGGTAATCATTTGTAATATTCCACGCTAAGCGGTCGCCTCGCCGCGCCCGCAGGGTTGCAAGACCTTTAATTAACTTACCATATTCGTAATCTTTGCTGCGATAGACGAGAGTGGTGACGTCTGTATTATTGCGAATACGATCCATTCTTCTGGTTATATTTTGCAGATTTTCCTTTAGTTTGGGAGGGACTGACTTGTCCAATTCATTGATCGTATACTCCAGCTGACCTGCGTTAATTTAATTAATGATAACATTTAAAGTGTTTCTTATTATACTTACACTGTTGTTTTTTTTTTCCATCTTACTATATAAAAATAAGTCGGGTTTTCCTTCCTATAACTCCAGAACGCACGAACCGAGTTAGCTAATTTTAGTCTTGAAATATTCGTGGAAGCCCAGGGAAGGTTTAGACGGTGAGAAAATATTGAAATTTAGAAGAAAAAAAACGGGAGCGAAGCCGCGGGCAACAGCTAGTTATTAATGAAAGAGAAGTAATGATATGAAAAAAAAAGATTTCAAGTCGGTAAACTACCTTTAGTACAAGGCAGGAGTAAGATAATTTTGGTTCACTTCAGGGATACAGTACAGTTTCTTCTTATTCATAAAAGTTACAGAACCGTTACTTTTACTTTTTGTCTGTATCTCACAAGGGCAAATTTTAAAGTGACCCACAAATACATACAAACGATTACTTTTAGTTACAAACGTTTATGAATATGGGGGTTATAGTTAGTCACAATAAAGGTAATTACATACGTACATACACAAATCACGTCCTTATCCCTTACGGGGTAGACAGAGCCTAAGGTAACAAGACCTACAGGCCACATTTAGCAAGATTGTGGGCGTATAGGTGGAAAATGGAATCAAAATAGTGATGGGTTGCTAGCCTCATCACCTATAACATCATTCCTATGATTTTCGCCAATTCCCTCGATGGGCTTTTACCATCTGCGCGGGTAGAGAAGCAACTGGTTCATTCTTTGTTTTTTCTTTAAGGTAATTATGACCTCATAATAAAATTAGTTCCCTTACCTCTTGCCATACTCAAAGCAATAAACCATTCCGGATCCTTCGAAGGTTTCTTCTCATAGTATTCCAACATTTTATCTAAAGTGATCGAAATTCTGTATACCTTAGGCACATTGTAAATGAAGTCCTGTGTATCAAAATATGGATAAATAGCTAAAGTTAGTTTAAAAGTCACTAAAATAGCGATGTATTTGGCAAACATGTTGAATAATACTGGCGGTTGAGCAGTTCAGAGCAATCGGCCGGTATCGTTATTTTTACCTATATAGGCCAGGCTACTCGGGGACCACTGATTGGGCAGGTCTTAATCAGTCAGCTCTACAAATTGGAAGCTGAGTTGTAAACACCTGGCAGATTGTGAGTAGCCATTACGCTTTACAACTCATGTAGTATATTGATACGATTTTCAAATACAGAGTGAAAGTTTCGACATCGTTGCGTTTTTGCACTTGGATCTGGTGATATTATTATTGCTGTTATTGTTATGGCCGTGCCGCAAACGTGGCCGTTTAGTCTGATTGTATGTTATGTAACCAAATTGATAATTAAGCTTCCATTAGGCCAAAAGAAACTTACGTTTTCCCTAAGTTTTACGCACTGTCACGATCGTAAAACTAAGTATTACGTAACAACGCCTAATATCTTTTTCGTTATAGCACTTTAGATTGGATCCTTTTTCGCTGTATTTCTGATTGATCGCATTCCTGATCGGACAACATTATGTTCAGTACGGAATACGATAAAAAGGAATCAAATATTATTTAACTTCCATATTTTACCATGAGCTTTTCGGTGAAGGAAAATATCATTAGGAAATCTGCGAAGCAATTCAATGCCGTGTGTGAAGTTCTCAATTCGCTCTGGGTCCTGTTTGGGAACTATAGTTTTAAATGTGAGTTGCAGATTTCAGATAAGAGTGTACTGTGCATCTTTTGCTCAAAGATGTTTCATCTCTAGCGTACGTCCCACTGCCGGGCACAGGCCTCCTCTCAGAATGAGAGAGCTTGGGCTATATAGTTCCCACTTAGGCCCAGTGCGGATTAGAAACTTCACACACACCATTGAATTGCTTCGCAAATGTGTGCATGTTTGTAACTAGTTTGAAAATGTAATTTCGCACATAAATTCCGAAAACTCAGAGGTGCGCCCGGGATTCGAACCCACGTCCCTCTGCTTGAGAGGCCGCAGGTCAAACCACTAGGCTACCACGACTTTTTTTGTGGTTCGGCTACAGGGTGCCGATAGTTTGTGCATCGCCCCGCTCGAGTCTATTAGAGCCATCAAATTTAGCTCTGTAAGGCTCCAAGTGCCTGCCAACTTGTCAAGCAAATGCAGATGTTCCTGCGTTTCGACTTCTGGGTGAAAGGTGTGATGATCCGTCGCTTTAGTAAAGCGACAACTTAAAAATATTTAAATAGGTAGGTAGTGCCTTGTTTTTTTTTCTATTTGTCTTTACGATTTTACCATTTTTTCATTGAGTATATTGTTTTTATTATTGTATTATGTAGTATTTGAATCAAAGAGCGTATTGTTTTTCTATTGTAATAAATAAATTCTTCCATGCTGGTCTGGGAGTATTTTCAGGTTGCTTCTCTTCCCGCGCAGATGGTAAAAGCCCATCGAGAGAAGAGGCAAAAGGCTTAAGAATCATGTTATAGGCGATGCGGCTAGCAACCCATTACTATTTTGATTTCCCTTTCTACTTATACGCCCTTAATCATGCTAAACGTGGCCTTAAGGTATTGTTTACCCTTTGTCTACCCCGTAAGGGATAAAGACGTGATACATGTATGTATAAATAAATAACAGAATCGAAAAATATTTATCATCCACTCTCCCAGACTCGCCCACATACTACTATGTTCGAACGACCCAGCCAACGACGCACAGTACCATGGGATAGGCGAGAAAAAAAACCACCGTCTAGTCGGCTGGTGCCTTGTATGTACCTCGAGTTTGACCAGTGATGAGTTTATTGAGGATACTCGTTAGGTAATTAGAGTTAGGTAACTCTTAGGCGTTTTTGCAATTATATTGCGATGCACGCCTATCAAAAGTTAAGTGCATGTCAAGGAGCTGCATCGTTTATTACAAAAGCTCGTGGATGTGCTTACTAGGGGGGAGTCTTGCGGTGCTGCCTGCCAACACAATTCACCCGCAGAGTAACTTTGCAACAGTTCTTGCGCACACGCGCGCGGGCACACCGCAGATAATTGAAGTTTAGTCGTAATAATAGCTGCTCAAGTTCTACTTTATCAATGTTACCCGTCAGTTCCATACCTGAACTATGGCGGTTTCACATCAGTGGTTCATACAATGGTCGCCGCCATCCATGATCTATGCGGACATCACTAGTCAGTACAATAAAATAAATGAACGGTTCAATAAATTTGAACACGAACGGACGAGCCCATGGGAAGTGAACACTTTCAGGAACAGTGGTGCAAACAAATTACGTAATGCCCAGGATGCGTTGGAAACCGGTGATTTCGGTTATGGATCAAAACGTAAAGAGAAAAACGGTAAGTGATACAAAATTAACAACACACAATAATAAGTTTTTACAAAAAGCATACAACTTTGTATGAAAAGCAACCCATTATTTTTGCTCGCTGTATAGTTTGGCTAGTGTGTTATTGCACCTCCGGCGTTCACTTAATTCGTCGTTACCGTCGTTAGAGTCAGAAATATTGTCAAAATCTATCCTTAAAATCGAATCAACAAGGACATAAAATAATACTTACCTTTAACAAACATTTCTTGAAAACTGCCAACATTAGAAATTTTCTTTTACATTTTTCAATATTGAATTTTAATAAGAATTACATTATGCGTTATAATTTGCAAGTCAACTCTATTACTGCAAGGGGATTAAAAATTAGAACAGGGTTTGTTCAAATATGGAACTATAGGGTACACAGATTACAAAGAAAAAAAGAGAATTCGGTTTTTGGTTTTTGCTGGCTGCACTAGAATTGTGATCCGTCCTAATGTACATACTTATTATACCGAATTTCCTGAGAATGTGATCTCTGTATATGTAAGTAGGTCAATTTTGACTTGCAAGATTTAACGTAAACTTACATGCAAATTATACATTGAATAGATACAAACATACCTACATAATAATCACATCTTTATCCCTTACGGAGTATATACAGAACCTAGGCTAGCAAGACCTAAAAGAAACATTTTTCGAGATTTTGAGCGTATAGGTGGAAAGGGGAATCAATAGTGATAGGTTGCTAGTCGCATCGCCTGTGCGTGATACTTACCTAAGATTTTCGCCTTTTCCCTCGATAGAACTTCACCTACTATCTGCACGGGAAGAGAAGCTGTTGGTACATTCTATATTTTTTCTTTGCTCTCAGACCAGCATGGACATATACATTGCAAACGAACTACAAGCTTAGCTAGTAGAAACGAGTTCGTTTGATTATGCTAGTCTGACAAACGAGCAAGCGATACGATGTCATATCGATATTTTCTAAATATTTAGATACTGTAGCAGATTCAGATTGGCAACGGAAAGGCTCTTTGGAATTGTAATTATTTTGATCTCATTTTATTGTTCATGTTATTGGTCTCACTAAATATCACTTCCGAGTGCATGGAGCGGGTTATTAAATTTATTGTCTTTTTGTTACATTTATTCACATTGTTTGTATTTGCGCTTCAATTAGCGTGTCATAGGTAGTTGCGTGCATACACAACATAAATATACTTACTTACATATAATTATTAAACTGCACTAATTGAATAATTGTTGAAGTTTTAAGGATGATTTACCCTAACATACCATAACGATACTCTATTGAGGTCAATATAGACGCAAACCAACAATTCAGTAATAATATATAAATAATATACAAAGACTTACGAAAATATATACATATATAAAAAACATCAAAGTCAACTCTAGGAGGCTGTCATAACAATCAAGTAATTGGCACAGAGTATTTTAACAAAAGAGTAGTATTTCAAATGTTACTTTTCTTGTCATTTATCACTCCGAGAATATTAGGTAAGAATGTGAACAGACTTTCTGTGCTGCTTACGCTTTAGTTTTACTAAAATAGGATTGCACTTTTATGTTTTTTTTCAGCACCTATGTGTGTCGTAGATGTTGTGCTACTGCTATATTTTGCCAATGGATACTTTACAAAGAATCGTTTAACCCAAGGGGTCTAGGGGTATTTTTGTAACATCATGTATTACTGGAATCAACAAAATGATTATAATTTATTTAGATACATGAACAAAAACCACGGGCCCCTTTTTATGAAGGGTAATGTAATATTCATTAATAATATACGTAACCTGAAAGTATAAAATACCTAACTATGACTGACGAGTGAAAATAACCATATTTTTATCACTACACAATTTTTATACTAAGCGTTCCAGTACTTTTCGTTTAATTTATCAGTTTTAGTTATCTATATTCCACGGCGAATGATTTGTATGAGCGCAACATTCGAAAGTGGTAAAATTTAGCCGCTGATTTTTAAATTCGAGTTCCTAGAGGAAGAAAATTACAACCTCTGTCAACTTGTCAAAATTGTGTTTAAACTGTGTTTGTAGTAATACACAAGTACACAAATTTTTACCACTTTTGAAAGGTGTTATAGAGTAATGTGATTTCAAATTTAATAAAACGAACTTTTAAAATGCTTTTAGCGAAATTAAATCACCTGTTAAAATTTGTGTGAATACTGAGCATAATAGTGTAATTTAAAATTCGAAGTCTATAGTCTCAGCGGTTACACAGTTACTTTGCCGTATGCGAAAGCTGGAACGAATGGTTGTGATTTAATTCATTCAATGTATGGTTTATGGTTTATGTTCTACCGTACCACACAACCTACTAGACCCTTTTTGATGGCTAAGTAGTTTTACAGTTCAGTAATAGAGTATTATATAAGGGTTAGTATTAATTGTTTTTATTTCGCCGTAATCGATAGATGTGATGCTCAGAGTTCACTTTTTATGAAAAGAGAAGATAGTAGCGGTGTCGAGTTTAGAGTCTGGCTAACGAAAGTTGAAACTGGAATCGCGCGGCTAAAGAAAGACATAAAAGAGTTAAGATAAGAGAGAGAGAGAGAGTGAGAGAGAGAGAGCAGCAGGTATACACAGTACCCGGCCTTAAGATTGCACATCGGTCTTTTCGGCTAATTTCTGCTTCGTAGAACGTCGTCACGCTCTAACTTAAAGTCTCTTTCCAGTGACCATATATCTACATCAAAAATGTGCCAGTTGCCAGTATGCTGTCGTTCTGTTTCACATATTCCTTACTAATAATCGTAAAAGTAACAAGTTTAGCTACATAAGTCAAAATTATGAACACAACTACACATGCCATACAGCCTTTGGTCGCCGTGTAGTTAGTAACTTCTTTACTTTACGCTGGCAGTTACTACTGAAGTGGTGGTACAGCCGCGATTGTAATATGCAATGCAAATACTTTTAATAAGAATGTTTTTACGATAACATCGTAACCACGAAAGCAATGAAGCTAGACTTTATTTGTGAGCAGTTTTAAATCGATCCGTTCTGCGTTACGTGAATGTAGCCGGTGCACGGCGCGTGGACAACCGATCTCTTCTGGCATGGGCCATTGCCATTACCGCTACCGCTTATCAAACCCCTGCTATTGTTCAAAATCAACA
The DNA here is from genome assembly GCA_949127965.1 of Pandemis corylana. Classification (NCBI taxonomy): domain Eukaryota; kingdom Metazoa; phylum Arthropoda; class Insecta; order Lepidoptera; family Tortricidae; genus Pandemis; species Pandemis corylana. The sequence goes on from OX421857.1 coordinate 8,563,982, forward strand.
AAAAATACGAGAAAAAAAAACTAATCGGTGCGGGTCAAGATCGAGTCGAGTTTTAACGCGAAGGTTTCAGCTTTCATTTATTGAGATAAATCGCAATCAACTTTGATTGATACAAGTTTTTATAAATCTACCCACGTTTTCTAAGTTTTGTAGAGCTGTTCGTAAAGGTGCTTATCCACTAGAGGCAGCCTCGGGTCGAGCAGCTGACTCAAACCGAGGCCGCGCAAATGGAGACGCAGCCTCATCGTCTTAGGCAGCGTATTCACTTGCGCGGCCTCGGAGTGCCTCTAGTGGATAAGCACCTTATAACTAGTCGTCCCGATACGTGTTTAGTTTACCACAAATAAAGCCCACTCACTATCGTGAATTGCAAGGGCTGTAACTGTCGACGAGACGTATGAGCGTCGCGTACAGTCGGCGAGAACTTTGAATGCCATTCGGATTTGACTGGCTGTCTCCCTCACTCGGCTGATTTAATTGAGTGAGTGAGACAGCAAGACAAACTTGAATGGCATTGTAGAAGTTCATGGATTGTACCAGGGGTCTTACCATGACATCTTAATGCGATTCAGTTTAGGTTCGCTCGCTGTCAGCTCCATACTAAAAATCACAGCTAAAACTTAAACTGAGTCGGAATTTAATCGCATTAACATTCACATATTTAATAATATGATATTTATTTCAATTAATTAATGTTGACTAACATTAGATTTGTAAGCACTGATACTAACATACCTAATATGGATGTATAATCTGAAATAAAAACATTTTATTTTTTATTATTTATTAAGACGTCATGGTAAGGCCCCTGCTTTCTTATACATATAGGATGTGAATAATGTAAATGACTTTTTTATATGAGTTATCCGTTTGTGAAATTATAATTTAAATGGTTGAGCGTGAAGTAATCATGAATTTTGATTGTGCTATCTTTATTTTTTTTTAATTTTAGTTTATTTTAATTTAATAAGATTTTATTTATTTTTAATTTTAATTATGTAATTTTGAAATGTATATGGGTGATTACTTACCTGAAATAAACAAAATTTATTATTTAAATTTATTCATTGTTTTTTTTTTATTTAATAATTAAGAGGATAATAAAGATTTTATGCGAGTTTAAAAACAAGACATTAATATAAAGATTATTTTATACAATAAGGAACGCAAACGAGCAAATGGATCACCTGATGGTAAGCGAGTACATACCAATACGAAACACCCGTAGACACTCGCAATATCAGAGGAGTGCAGATGCGTCGTTAGCCTAGAAGACTACAACAAAATACCTCATGTAACATTAATGTCACCGGTCTTCTTACTCTCCACGCTGGAAAACAGCAGCGCAACTGTTGAGAGAATTAGCGAGTAAGATGGTGGTAGCGATCCTACAACAAGGTCCTACAATTCGCGAAACATTATTTTAGTAAAGGTACTAGTTTCTGCCCGCGGCTTCGTCTGCGTAGAATTATACATAAAACCCTTCCTCTTGAATCACTCTTATCTATTAAAAAAAACCGCATCAAAATCCGTTGTGTAGTTTTAAAGATATAAGCATACATAGGGACATAGGGACAGAGAAAGCGACTTTATTTTATACTATGTAGTGATGATGTAGTGATAATCATGGAACCGATGGTAGCCTAGTGGAGTGAAGTTACCAATCCGCAAAGGGCCCGCGTGGAAACTATAGCTCAAACCCTGCTGCTGAGAGGCGTGTGCCCAGCAGTGGAGCACATAGACCGGGGGTGATGATGAGTTTTATCATTCAACATACATGCATACATACATACATAAATCACGTCTTTATCCCTTACGGGGTAAACAGAGCATATGGTAACCAGACCTAAAGGCCACGTTTAGCGTGAATGCATTTCTTAGTGCCTGTTATTTATCTCTGCCTCTTTAGGTGGTTTACATACAAATTATGATATGAAAGTCGCTAAAATGATTAGTTCATGAATTGGTCTAAGGTACGAGTATTTTAATATCCAATATTTGTTTGGACACTCAAACTCAGAAATGTGACTGCATGAAATTTTATCAATTTCACTATAAATAATGATTTTTCCGTCTGTCTAATCCTATCCTGAATGGAGTGTAGGGTGATCACATTATAACATGATAATGTAGAAGTGTTTTGATCATAATAAAATTATACTATACATGTAGTACCTATGTAATTCATTTTGTATAATTGGCAAGAGCGTACCTATTATTATGTTGTCAGGAACTCTAGAAAGTGCTGCTACCGATTCTAATTACTTCAATCAATCTACCGAGAAGACGCCGATGAAGCGCAAGCGCATTTTCCGTTTTACCATTCAACCGGAAAGTAAACATTCGGCTTTATGCTTGGAGATGTAGGAGATGGCCGGCTTTTAGCATGAACCCCGTTTGAATTTGAACCTTTGGGTTGACTGATATGATTTCTTGTTCACTGACAAAAATGTTTGATTTTATTGGAAGTCCTTTGAAAGTTCGCATAATTTTTTGGTCTAACGTATTGTTAGAATGGTCTTTGGTTTAAAATTTCTCCAGTAGTAACTGAATATATTTATAAACATCTTTACAATAGGTACAATATTTTATATTTATATATTTTATACATTTTATACAAAAGTTAATACTGTGAGAGAGTGACAAAAATAATACTTAGGGGTGTTAGGAATAAACAGACAGGGCAAGTACAGTTAACTTCAAAAGTAAGTGATCAAAATATCTTCTGGCATGATGCCCCAGTTATAACAGTTAGGTATACGAAAGTTTCAGTTTTAACATATGTTTAATTAATTAAAAGAAAATGATCATAACAACATCGAGACATAAAAACGAAGTGACTAATCAATGTTTCAAAACATAATAACAATACACGATATCATAATTATGTCTGTATTAGAACTGCCATCCAAGCGTCAAAAGTGACTAACAAAAGAACGACAAAATTTGAACTATAACATTTGAGTTAATTTATTGTATTCATTAAATTTTTTCGAATCGAAAAATTTCGAATATGGTGTTCTAAGAAATAGTTTCTCCCAAAAATTAAGCTCTCAAATAATGTGTTAAATTTAAAAAATAATAGCAATCGTACCTATCACAATTAAAGTAATTAATTTGACACATGATGCCATATGTGTGCCGTTCAATCGTGTTTCATTAGAGACATTGTTTTGATATCACGCTTTGTTCTTCAATGAAAGCAATGTAGGTTTGCATTACATCAAAACAATTAACTCGAACTGAGTAATATTCATTCACCAAATCAGTTATCATTTAATAACACGCCCGTGCATTGTAAATTTCTACCTGAGAGTGTTTTAATTTCTGTGTGCAATGGTCTCCGGTAAGTGAAAGTGTGCTCGTTAATTTTGCATGTTACAAAATCAAGTAAATCTTGAGATAAGTTATTCAAATGTGGAAGTGAACTTTACGGTATGAAATTCCTTTTAAGTAATCATCGAAACGTTGTTGTTACAAATTCTAGAGTATGAGTACCTATGCCAGAGTATACACGTAACAAATTGTATTACGTAGTATGTAATAAATGTGCATTAAAATAGCAGTTTGCAAATAAATTACCTAGATAGACGGAGTTCACAGGCATTTACTCTTACAGCCTTAATAAAACCGCTGACCATAAAGCGAATCAGATAACTCACTTATTAGCAGTTTCTAATTGTAGAAAGTGTGTTTCATCTAATAATGATACTTTAGAAAATCGAAATTGTGTAAATTTTGCTAAAGCATCCGAAGACAATATAAAGGTTGGGGTCGTTCCTCACAATTACTGTGAAATTCACAACTATCCATTTTTTTTGCACCACAAAAAACACGACAAACATGGAATTTTTTGATAAGTAGGTAGATGCAGGTTATGAAATTTGGACAAAGAATTCTTAAATTTTAAGTTTGTAATATTTATTCTTCTTTAGTTGCATGGCTCTGTAATGAGTTTTCTACAAGTATCTTTACAATTTTGAGATCGTCTTGGTAAGTGAAAAAATGTGATAATGTCAATCCTTATTCTAAGTAAAAATCTTTGCATGTCTTTCTGTTTACATGTCTTTCAATATGTGGGGTGGGGAAATGTATAGATTTACTGATTTAAATCCATTATTTTATTTAAAGAATAGTATATTTTATGCAGGTTTAATTTTTTTGTGGTAAAAAAAATCTTAGTCACATGACCACATAAGGGATAAAGGCGTGATTTGTGTATGTATGTATGTATGACCACGTAGAAGTAGAGAAAGGTGAAAAATCGTATAATTTTGAGTTTAAAATCGTTACATGACCACAGCTACGAGTAACAATATTTACAACAAATTTTCTTTACCTTTTCTCATAAGTTGATTGTCAACTTGTGCCTGCGAAAGTAAACAATGCATTAACTGACATAACTGACATACCTGAGTGGCTTTGTTTACATTCGCGGAAAATATTGACTTACTAGTCATAAAATATGTTAACTCCAATACCAATTACTTGCACTTTGCGTAGGAGGATCAGTGTGTCTGTTATAATTTTGTTCGGAAATGATGGAATGGATATTACCGCGGATTCTTATTTGTGGAGAGGGAGACTCCACACAAGTATCCGAAGAAGGGACGATTATGGGAACTATTAATTGAGAACATTAAACTTTATTTGCAGATGGTACTCGCGCAGCCGGGCTGACGTTATGGCTGGCTATGCTGGGCGTGGCGCACTCACAGTCTTTGCCTGCTGACGGGGACACGCCGCCCTTCTCAACCCTTTACAAATGGAAATACGTTGACTTTGATTTCCCCTCCCCCATGCATCGGCTCCACGCTCTCACTACTGGGTAAGTAGTAAACCACAGATTACACTTCCTAACACCATTGTAATCTAATCGTAACAACGTATTTTTCTTCTTAGCTGATTGTACAGCTTTTATGTTCCGTGACACTAGTTACATTTATTATAGTAAAATTATTCTAACATTCACCATTTAACAATTGTCTATTGAACTATTGACATATACAGGGTGTAACAGACACCCCGTACGATAATTCACTGGGGTATATAACCATACCTATGGAGGCTAAAAAAAATATTTAAAATAAATTGCACTTCTTGAACACTAAAATATCGGCACTCAAAATTTCGAAGTAAAAAACGATCCTCAGCGAAAATGTTCACCACACCTGAACAGCTGATAACGTTAAGTTTATTGAACTCTTTTGAACCTTAAGCCTCTATTCCTATTGGTTTTCAAAAAGTAGTCAAACATGGCCGACGCCCCGCCCTATTTTCATTCAGTCCGTCAGAGTAAGTGTTGCCTGCGGCATTTCCCGAAAATGTGCGAAGTAATACATGAAAGTCATTTTTTGTGATTAATTACTTAACTTCTTTCGATAAAAAAATCAGGATAGCCTAGCTAAAGTTGTACGGTAAGATCAGATTTATTCTAATAAACGCTATTTTTTGCTGAAGTTACTAATGGGATATTTTATTGACCATTTTGCGAGTGCATTTACCATCATGCCATGCATTTGTCGAACGACTATTTCACATTAACTTTTTGTATTCTTTGAGAAAAAAAATAGATTCTGTGGTTTTTGAATGAGTATTGGCGTACTCTCACTCTTTCTCTTCTAGTCTACTACTCCCTCCAGTCGCGTTCGCGCATGAGTTCCGAACGGATGTACGCAGACATCATCACGGCTTCTGGTTGTGTATTTTTGTGTATTCGTGTGCACTGAACATGTGTGGTACTTAAATGAGGAATTATTCAAGTGGTTGTTTTGGTTCTCGTTCATTCAGTAGTATATATCGTAAATTCTTTGTGCTTTCAGTAAATACGTTCCAATGAACGTGCTCCCTCTTGGCCTCGAGGTGTTCGGGACGCGGGTGTGGGTGACGCTGCCGAGCTGGCGACGCGGGGTGCCGGCCACGTTGGCCACGGTGGCCAGGGTTGGCGGCCACCCCTCACCGCTTCTCAGGCCTTACCCTGACTGGAAGTACCACAGAGCGTTTAGTAAGTGTTTCTCTCTGTATCTTTTATTCTAGGCTAGCTCTACCATTCATACCTTAATTAAAACTCGTAAAGATACCCGTTCATGATCATAGTGAAGTCACCTATCTATCTTGGAAATGCTATTGACACTGAACTTTCTAATTTTGCCTTTCTTGTTACTAAAAGTACTAGGCTATCATAAACACAAGGAAATACAAAAGTATTTTAATCTGCTTGTTTTATATTCCAGATGAGGATCAAAATTGCACTGGTTTGACGTCAGTTTTCCGAATAAACGCTGACTCGTGTGGACGTCTCTGGGTGCTAGATTCAGGTCAAATAGATTCCCAAGACAACCCGAAACAAATATGCCCCCCGAGCTTAGTAGTTTTCGATCTCTATACAGACAAACTCATAGCTCGATATGCAATTCCACAAAAATATGTACTTCAAGACTCACTTTTTGCAAACCTCATCGTAGATACACGAACAGAAGACTGCTCCGACTTGCACGTGTATATATCAGACACATGGCGCTTCGGCCTTTTAGTTTTTAGAGAAAGCGATGAAACATTCTGGAGATTCAGTCATCACCTGTTCTACCCAGATCCACTGGCTTCCAACTACACACTTCACGGGCTTAACTTTCAATGGTCAGATGGAATATTTGGCTTAGCACTCACTCCTATAGATAGTAGTGAAGAAAGGCTATTATATTTCCATGCCATGTCGAGTTACAGAGAGTTCGTCGTGTCAACATCAGTACTGCGTGATAGCTCACGCGTGAACAACAGCGCATCGGAATTTAACCTCGCGGGTGAGAGCAGGGGGCTCTTGGGTCAGTCATCCGCTTCAGCCATAGACAGGCGTGGAGTTATGTTCTACGGCTTAGTGACCCGAGACAGTGTTGGATGCTGGGATACGGGTAAACCGTATCAGAAAAAGACGTCGGATGTAGTAGCTATGAATAGAGAAACTTTAATATTTCCCAATGACGTGAAAGTTGATCAGGAAGAGCAACAAAGCGTTTGGATTATATCGAACAGACTGCCGATGTTTCAGGCGGGTCCGTTGGACCCTGACGATTACAATTACCGGATTTTATTCGCGGACACGTTTGAAGCGGTGAAGGATACCATCTGTGATCCGGAAACACAATTACTTCCCCCTACTGCTGCCTCGCAACGTGGATGGTGGTCATAATATTTATAACGGGCTATCGGTTAGAATCAATTTAACTTTCTCTTTCAATTTAATGCAGCGAACGTTTGATCTTTGTAAAATACAAAGCTACAAAAGTCATTTCCCTCCAAATTTAAAGTGCTTAAAATATTAGACTATGTTTATATCTCCTAACGATCTAACAGTGGCAAATATGGCAACGCTTTATGAAATACTTCAAAAAGACAACAATCACGACGCTACGCTACCTGCATACTATTGTCGCTTTCATAGAGATATTTCTTTATCACTTTTATGTCAAACTAGCTGCCGCCCGGTACTTCGTAATAAAAGAGCGAATAATTATACATGCATACATACACAAATCACGTCTTTATCCCTTACGGGGTAGACAACCTACAGGCCACATTTAGCAAGATTGTGGGCGTATAGGTGAAAAATGAATTTATAAATTGTTTTTAAAGTTCCGACATCCGACTTTTATGGATCAAAGCCTACATGTTGATCAAGCAAGATCAAGATTAGCATCGAACAGACGTAGAGACAGTAAATGAAATAAATGTAAACTATCGACGTATAATACTCCCAAGAATAATTTTTCGCATACATATTATATTAGTTATTAATATACCTACCTACAGATATAGAGAATATTTGTGTTACGTGTATATATAAAGGTAAGGTGAAGAGGGCTCTACATAATTATCCTGATTTATAATGATTTGTCAGTGTAAGAAATTAGCTTCAATGAAATTCCACAACATGGCGCATGGTTTACCTTTACATGTGTATATATTATATAAAATATAAGCTGATTAAGCTAAAAAGTCATTATAATGTTTGTCGTACATGTCGGCAGCGCCTCAACTAAAGACGTTCGGTGTTATTTATATTAAACACCATACATATTGTGACGCGCACTAATCGGCGGGTGGATTTTTGAGGTTGTAAATTTGTGTGGCATATTAAAATGTATCATAATGGCATCGTCTTCCCTCGGCATAAGCTCGGCAACACACTGAGCTCACCTTAAGCACGCCGTCTCCCCCTGTAGCCGTGCTAGCGTCTTAGATGCGCTATGTTGTTTGCTTGACGTATGCATCACGGCTAGTCTATGAGGTGAAGCCATGTTGATCCATTGCCGCACTAAAATGTAAATAAACTTTTATTACATAAAAAAAATTAAGTCAATTTACCTTAAATTATAACAGAAAAAATGAATATTTTTGTCAAAGTGACCGGTTACCTATTTAAACTGACTGTTACCTATTTGAAGGCAACCATGAATTTACTTAACATCTGTTTTAATTAATAGCTGTTATTTATAAAATAAAGAAATATTAGAATTTATTTTAGTTACTAAATGATAGCGAATAGTAGTTTTTAAACCTTTATTTTATTTGTTTCCCCTGACACCATGAGTAGATAGATAATAAAAAATGTGGTCTGCTTAAAGTTGAAAGGAGAACACAGGTTTCTAACTATAACAGCTCCAAAAGTTATTTTACACCGTACCGTAAACAGACCGTAGGTATACATTATAATTGTTTGTGAGACGGTCCCAGCGCCTTTGTGAACCTTTAGGCAATGCCTTAAAATGGAGACTGGTTATGTTCGGCGCCTGAGTGGTCCTAACAAATAAAGCTGGTAATTATAAATAAAAAGATGCTTTATAAAACTGTTGACACATTCATTTTGACAAAATCATTATTTATGCAGCTGGCAGTAGCTGGATGAGGGAAGCCCAGGATCGCGAAATTTAGCGCAATATGAAGGAGGCCTACGTCCAGCAGTGGACGGACAATGGCTGTAGATAGATAGATAGATTATTTATGAACAAAACCCATTTACTTACTACTTCGCTACTTTAGTAGCTACCTGAGTACTGGAGCTAAATATTTTTTGTTAATTGAAATGTACCTCCGCAAAGTAACGCCTGAACGCCATTCTCGCCTGAAGAACGCCATTCTCGTTAAATAATTTTAAAGGTGCAAGTGATGATATTTTTCAGCTCATAAATAGTAAATCAACCCAAAAAGTACCTACCTTAGATAAGTAGGTACCTTTTCCTTTAGGTGTGTATATGTGAGAAATATGTCTTATATTATTATATCCCTGTGTTGGAGGCAACATTATAGGGAGCACGTGGGGTCACCCAAAGTGATTTTAGAAACAGTTTTTAGAACCGTTTTGTTTTGTTTTGTTTTGATCATCGTCAATTCAATAGCTAAAATTATAATAATAATAGGTATTTTCTAAACAATTCAGGAACAGCAGTAGAATCAGCACCGCACTCAAACGTCAACCGTAACATGACCCGTTCGCTCTTAGACATTATGCTGGCACATGGGTCGATGTTAGTTTGTGTGTTGACTTCACACGTTGCCTCAGTACGTTGCTTTGGCTTCGAGGATACGGGTCCAAGTTATAGAAGTTGGTAGTCTGTTTACTGATGCAGCGCTGAAGCTGAATCGGGGTTCGAGGCTTGTTTACTTACCGAATAACCATCCTTAGACATTTTTCTGTCTAGAAAAAGCAAATATTAAAGTGTCGGAGAAGGACAAACGAATGTACGTAAACTAACAGAAGTTTATAAGAAGAAGGTATACGGTAGTAGAGTAAGTACATGAACGAAGGATATTTGCAAAAATGGCACAATAAATCATAATGGGTGCAAAAAACTTGAGGTTTTATGAAGCCAGCCTTGACCAAACTACGCATTATCACGGCATCTTTTGCAGGGAATGGCATGTTTGTGAGCAACAAAATCATAAAGCGTACCTATACCTATTTACTTTGAGATCGAAAATATAGTGGTAGAGCTGGAGAAAAGCTGAAGAAATAGAAGTAATGGGAGGAGGCTGTTACTCGGCCTCGCCTAATAATATAAAATTATGGTTACCCACCTATACCCTGTTACGACGCAAGAGTTTGCGGTTGAGAACTTGACACAGGGTGAACAACATTTTGACCAGATATTTGTGACCACAATTTTGTGTCGAAATCTAAACGTACGAGTAGGTCTAAGTAAAAACAACTACAGTACAGAGTCTACTCTATAGTCTAAGTTTTAGGCACATAAAACATGTCAAATACGTTCGCTTAAACGTCTCAGTTACTTTGACGAAAGACATATTTATACTGTAACGGTAACAAGTAATCGATTAATTATTAAACTTATGTGTAATATTGTCTGACATTTCAACGCGAACGCGTTCGACATATTTGTTACGGCGAAAAATTAATAAGTACTTACTAAGCATTCGGAGTAGGTACTAACATTTTCAAATTCTGAACAAACTTTAATGCCGGACAAGACAATTGGGTATGGTAACATTTAGGGAAACACTTTTTGCAAAGAATTAAATCTGGTATTTGTTGATGTAAATATTTTTTTGTTTTCTATATATTTTTTCCAGCAATTTTGGGAATCTTTTTTGGCCGCTTGTGGTAAATTAATGGCCGCTTATAATTATTGCGAAATGTTTCCTCCTCGTTTACGTCGGTGACATTCGATGGCTTTCATTATCCTGTTATCAAAGAGTGCCAGTAAAATAAATTAGTCCTAAATAGAAGACATAGACATTTATCGTAGCGGAATTTCGAAATGTCGACACTTCTTTAATAATAGGTCGACCTTATTTACTAATGTAGATAGTGGTGTTTTTTAATTTATATATTTTTATATAATTTATATATAATTACAATTAAAATTCAATGTTACATATAATTTATAAGCAAATATTCGAGGTCTATGTAACATAAATGAACTAACTTTTCGATTCACTAAACAAATTTGAAGTCGACAAATTTGAGTTGATTTAATAATTTTTGAGGTGTAAAAATCGTTTTAAAATCGCATAATTATATTTTAAAAACAAAGTTACCTATTTAGAAACTACCCGGTGATACCGTAAACATGCATACGTATTTAAATTAGCAGATAAATTACGTCTTAAATAACGAACTTGTTATTAGAACATACTGTTTGTGCAACATTAGCATGAGAATAAATAACATAGAAAGGTCCATTATTACACAGGCAATTAAAAAGTAGAATCTACTGTCAAATATATTTTGGACATCTAAATTTATGCTTAGGCACTACTTTTTTTTACTGTAGCTACTTACATTGTCATCTATCTTACATAAATGTAGTAGGTACCTGTCACCAAATTTCGAGATGCAACCACACTGCAAGTCAAATAAAGTCTTAAAAATAATAATAACGCGCATTTAATTACTCACTAGGTCGCAAGAATCTAGCGAGTTGGCTGGCTGACCGTAGTGACCGTGTGTGAAATCTAGATGAAATCTAACATGTGAACCGGACAGTAACGGAGAACGGTCCGGCGGGGGTCAACATACGGCACAGAAAAAAAAGTGCAAATACCACGCAAATACAAATTAAAGCGTAGTAACCTACACTAAAGTATACACATAATTATTTAAGGTTGCTGATCAATTTCTCCAGTCAAGTGGTACCGGTATAAAAAGACAGCTGAGTGGGGTTCAAAAAATTAGACATTGTTTGAAATAATTTGGAAAATTCGGTAGTCGTAATAACATTTTCGAGTCAGTCGTTTTAGTATGACTAACTAACGGCGAACATGTCGGTTTTACTTTTCGAACATCACATAATATCACTGACTACCTCTAATCCTTGGCTCACGCGTTGACCTGAGCTCAAGTCATTAAGGACTAGCAGTGAAGTTACCAATCTATTTATTTACTTCGTCTTCCTCTATACATTAACATGAAGAGTGGGTGGGTGTGGTCATTCATAACAGAGCAGAACTGCAGACTTTACGGACGTGCTGTGTTGTAGCTGTTAACGCGAAGGTAAGCTGCTTAATGAGACAATTAGCTTAATAGTTCGTTTTAACTTCAAATGATATGAATTAACCATCTTACAATATCAGTGTTTTTTTTAAACTTGTTACGTACATGGTTTTTTGCTGACTGTACCTACTTTTTGCTGACTACAAAAATGTTGGCTGTACATCGTGTCACCCATCTTAAATAATATATTCTTACTAAATTGTAAGTCAATCACTAGAAGTGAGTCAAATTGGACTTAGATTTGACTCAGCAGTTTAAATAAAATTAGCGGATTTTAACTTTTGATACGGGGTTTGCCTTTTTCTTATTAATTTAATGTTTCAGGAAAAGTTACTGGCTTACTTTAGTTTGTATTTATGTTTAATTATAAAGAAAAAGCCGTGATAGCCTAGTGGTTTGAGCTGTGGCCTCTCAAACAGAGGGTCGTGGTTTCGAGCTCGGGGTCACACCTCTGAGTTTTTCGGAATTTATGTGCGATATTACAGTTGTTTACCATGAGCTTTTCGGTGAAGGTAAACATCGTGAGAGAACCTGCACACATCTGCGAAGAAATTCAATGGTGTGTGTGAAGTTCCCAACCCGCACTAGGCTCGCGTGGGAACTATAGCCCAAGCTCTCACTCTGAGAGGAGGCCTGTGCCCAGCAGTGGGACGTATACAGGCTGGAGGTGATGATGATGATGATAAAGAAATAAATTGAATATTTACTAAAGTTGAGTTACTACGTACCTATATTTATCTATACTAATATTATAAAGAGGTAAAGTGTGTGAGGTTGTAGGGGTCATTTCTGGATCTACTAAATTGATTTTGAAAATTCTTATTGCAGTAAGTTTGGAATTGTGTAGGTACTGAATTATTTTTCATCTTTAGGTTTCTTAACTTTATTAGATCACTTCGTTGTCCGTCCGTCTGTCTGTTCGTCAAGACACTTTTTCTTAGGAATCCGTAGAGATATAAATTTGAAATTGATACCAAATACTCTGATTCAACTAAATCGAAAGATACAGTGATTTTAAAAGGTGTTTCTATACAAGTTGCCGAGCTCGAAAGAACCTATGAGGCACTTCCAGTTATTTTAGAAATTTGAAATTTGTTATGAAGGTAGCTCTTATAGTACAACTAATAAAATAGGTAAGTCTAAAAGTCTGTTTTTTAATGTTTGTCCGTTTATGAAACCAATATAAAATGACCTCACGCTGCCTACATTTCGCTTAAGAGCAGGGCTCTGCTAACAATAGAGTATATAATAATTTGGCGAATTTGTACGGAACCCTCGAAGCGACTCTTACTTGGCCGGTTTTTTTAAAATTATGATGAAGAAGAAATTAAATTTGTATGGGGCACAATCTGCGTATATTAAATTCTTTGTCCAATCCCATACAGGGGATTATTATTCTCGTTGGTAAATTACTACCGGGCGACCTCCATAAGAAGGTTGATAATAAATTCACATTTAAAATAAATTGTTGGTTCAACTTTCTGTTAATACACGTTAACTCATAATCCTTTGAGGATAATGAAAACGTTATTTTAAAACAATGTGATATTAATTCACGCATGCGGTTTAATTTTCAAGCAAAATTTTCTTAAAATTGCCAGTAGGTATTAACTAACTTCCCTTTCCTTTGATTACAGATGAAGAAGTCAAGTCTTACAATTTTGTTACTGACATGCTTCGCTATCGAAAGCGACGGCACTGCGAGCGTTGCCCGCAGCAAAGCCATAGGCACCTTGTACCGATGGAAACAAATGGATTTTGAGTATCCCAGCGCGCAGGACAGACAAGCCGCCATTAATGCAGAGTGAGTTTTTACAAGCTAATATTTTACAATAATGTTTGTCAGTTCAAATCTTTCAAGTGGAATTTCATATATTTCTAGTGGTTGGACGGACTTTCAATTGGGTTTTTGTAGATTGGACGAGTAGTTACTATCAAAATAAGTGCGAATTATGGACACTGTAGAATCTTTTCACAACAAATGAAAAGTCAACATTTATAATAGTTGACAAGAAAAAAAAATTGTATGAGAACATTCTATAGATAGCATCTGATGAATTAAATAGCTGGTTCGAATGTAAATTTCAACCAAAATAAATAGTATTAAGTATATACATACATAATGTAATGCTTAAACTTTGACAATACTACCATCCCACATAAAAATAAAAGATTTTTAAAGTAGGAAATCCGCTAGCGATATTTTAAAATAACGTAAGACTTAAAAAATTCCAGGAATTTCATTCAACCAAACGTAATAATTCTGGGCATTGAACGTTGGAAGGACCGTTTGTTCATCAGCACGCCTCGGTGGAAGAAAGGCGTGCCTGCGTCTCTGTCAGCCGTGCCCGTAATGCCCACCACAGAGTCACCTCTCTTAAAACCATACCCCGATTGGAAATGGCATAACGCAGGTGACTATTACTGTCCCCGTTGGTGAAAAGTGCTCGAGCTCAGGAGATAGCATAATTTCATTTTTATTTATTTTCCGTTTTTACTTCATGCCATTATACATCTTAAGTCCATTTGCTGGAAAAGTTTATTTAGTTTAGATTCATTAGCTAAATCCGGTTTAAAAAAAGCTTGGTTCATCGTTCAGTCGAGTTCAACTCTAAATTGGGATTAAACTTTCTCCAGCAAGACGGTCTTATGTACGTACTAACAGGGGCGGATTATGAAATCTAATAAAAAAATCCTAAAGATACCCTTTCAATCTGAAACATTATAATGAATTGTGCCCCAGGGTACAAACAAATACAAATATTCTTTACGAACACCACAAATCAAGTTAAAACACTATCGCTCAATATTGTACCTATTATGAACGCAAAAAGCTAATACTAGTCAAGAATAGGTAAATGAATTGAATCCCCCCTAATTTAATTTGGTTAAAAATCCAACTTTTTTTGCGTTTACAGATGACTGCTCTGGTTTTACCTCCATTTTTCGGATGAATGTTGATCATTGCGGAGTGATGTGGATCCTAGACTCCGGACAAGTCGAAGCCTTCGAGACGCCACGCCAGCTCTGCCCGCCAACTCTGTTTGCTGTTGATCTTGAAACAAACACAGTGATAGCACGCTACCCAATCCCAACAGAACATGTTCTTCAAAATTCTCTGATTACTAATATTGTTGCAGACTCTAGAGATGCGCGCTGCAGAGATCTCCATGTCTACATTGCTGACGCTAGGAGATTTGGGCTTATTGTGTTTAGAGCGGCCGATGCAGCATTTTGGAGATTCGAACACTACACGTTTTACCCTGAACCATTATTGTCGAATTATACTTTACACGGAGTTAATTATCAGTGGAGTGATGGTATTTTCGGGATGTCATTGGGTAAATTTCACCAAGGAGATAGACCATTGTATTACCATTCTATGTCTAGTTCTTTTGAATTTGTTGTAAACACTTCAGTACTAAGAGATCCTTCACGTGTGGACAGTGCAGTAAGTGAATTTAAACTACTGGGTGAGAGCCGAGGCCCTATTGGTCAGGTCTCGGCTGCGGCTGTTGACCGCAATGGGGTCATGTTCTTCAATCTAGTTTCTAAAGACAGTATTGGTTGCTGGGATACCCGTAAACCATATTTAAACTCTAACCTTGGTATTGTGGCAGAAAGTAACACATCATTAGTATTTCCTAATGATTTACGTATAGATCATGAATTACCACAAATGGCCTGGATAATAACGAATAAACTTCCAATGTATCAATTTAATTTAATAAATCCAGACGAATACAACTTCAGAATTTTATATTTAAACCCAGCAAAAGCTATAGAAGACACTGTTTGTATGTTTTGATGTTTGCTAAAAATAAATGATTTTCACAACAATATCTAGTTATATCTGTAATAGTGCATTACAAGTTGTAATTTACATCATATTCCCACGTTTAGGCTATCCTTTACGTTCCTCTTCTCCTTTTCTCTCACCTTTTTGCTCACTTCCCCCGCCAGAAGTACTCGTCGAATCATTTTGACTCGATGTTGTATTTTTATCTTTACGTTTTTTCGAAGATTTTGCTTTAAATATGTTACTTTTCCTTCTATCTTGGGTTGAAGTCAAACTACTGGAAGGAGAAATTGGAGTTGGGCTCGCATCTTGTCTGAGCGCTTCCGCACTATTCTGACGTTCTAATGTTTCGCCGGTGCTAATATTTTTTCTATCTTCATATTTGGTATGGTTTGCGTCCAGTCTTTTTTGTTGTCGTGCATCAATTTGTTTTGAACTTGATTTTTTTCTATTTAACGGTCGTTCCAAGTCTAAAGTAACGTTACCTCCTGAATTTATACGTACTGCTTGTCGCTGTTCAGTGTGAGCTCTCTCAGTAGTTTTACCTTCAATGTGGCTATGTACTGCTCTTAGCGAATCTAACTTATATTGTAATTGAGAATCGTTTTTTTTCATAAAAATGTCCGGGTAATCTCTTAGGTACGATGCTATGTTACTTTTCTTGCTTGCGACTAAAGGAGGAGTGTCTGTAGCTTCATCGGTTAAAGTTGGACAGTTTCGATTTTTCCCATCAGGGTCAGAAACGGCCATCATTGAACCAGATTCAAATATTTGATTTTGACCATTTTTTTCTCTACGAAGAAAGGCACTTATTCGTAACAACATTAAACCAAATTGGTCATTGATTCGGTCAGTATTTCGAGGTACGATTATTTCATTGCCAAACCAGTCTTCGTAAGTTCCTATATCAGACGGCAATCTATTTGGAACGTTGTAGGACGGAACGGTTTCAGAAATATTATTATCAGTTTCGGCTGGTTCGACCACTATTTGCTCATTGTATATTTTGTTTTCTTTGATATCAATACCTGCTTCATTGTTGTTGTTTGTATCTGCTAATATCAAATTGTTAGGTGCCAAATTTTCAATTTCTTTAGAGGAAGCTATATTTCCGCCTATATTTATTTGCTTTTCTGAGTACCTGAAAAATCAATCTCAAAATTGGCTCTACTATACTCGATAGTTCATTCTTCCTAGTTGGATCAGTCTTTTACCAGCTATATTTTAGTTTAGAAGACGGTTTAAAGCGAATGATTATACAAATAGACCAGGGTGCCGATTTTTGGAATTATATCCGTGAACGTGGCGTTTAGGTCTTGTTAGCTTAGGCTCTGTCTACCCCGTAAGGGATAAAGTCGTGATTCATGTATGTATGTATATCCGTGAAACTACCATAGATGATGGGAAATATCTGTGTATTGGCACAAAACTACTTCTCAATTATTTGTAACATATTGCCAAAATTATTCTGAACTCTCATTTTCAACAACTCTACTCGTACTACGAAACGAAAGAGTTTATTACCATAATAATATTCGAGTGGCATTTTCTCAGGTATTATTTCAACTATGACACAAAAAACAAATAACAAGATAGGTATAATTAAGACTTACAAATTCGATATCAGTCGACTTCGAACTAGTGCTTCTCCGAACAAGGACTTGGTGCGCCGCCTGCGAATGGCCAGCTCGAGCCCATAGTCCAGGTCGTTAGACGGTACCGCTGCTCGAAATGTCTTGAAGGCATATACCACTTTCAAGGCGTTGTAGTAACTGTTGGAGTCCAATTTTATAGATACACTTATTTAGCAAATTTTAAATATTTAAAATCTACGCTTATATTGCTTCGATACTGGTCTGGGAGCAAAAAAATAACATAGAATGTACCAGTTGCTTCTCTTCCCGCGCAGATGGTAAAAGCCCACCGAGGGAATGGGCGAAAATCTTAGGAATCATGTTATAGGCGATGGGGCTAGCAACTCATCACTATTTTGATTCCCCTTTGCACCTATATGCCTATAATTATGCTAACCGTGGTCTTTAGGTCTTGTTACCATAGGCTCTGTCTAACCCGTAAGGGATATAGAAGTGATATGTGTATGTATGTATGTAAAATCTACGAAAACGTATCTTAAAATTACCTCAAAACAAGCATCCACATGTATAAAGCCGGCATAATGGAGATAATTTTGATAACCACAAATTTTATACAAGGCGGCCGAGCAGGTCCCACGAGCAGACAGGTCGCCAAGCCCAGGGCCAGGCTCAGCAGCTCACACAGCAACTTGCGGATTGCAGCCAGCAATAGCCACGGCAGTACAAGAGTAGGACGCTCCTCCTGGTTACACCAGTGCAATAAGTGACATGCATTCAAGTACCCTGATAAGTGCAGTCTTCATTGTGTATATTACGAGATACTTACGAAATAGACGAAAGTAATCAACTAATAGTCAATATTCACATATAGTTTTTTAAAATCTTTTTCGTTCCTTAATTATTTCTATGTAATTAGTTACCTAATCGATCGTCAGTAAAATTAAATTCTAATGTACACATATCTATCCCTACTAATATAATACAATATATAATATATATTATATATTTATATATTTATATTATATAATAAATGCGAAAGTAACTCTGTCTGTCTGTCTGTTACCTTTTCACGCTTAAACCGCTGGACCGATTTCATTGAAATTTGGTATACAGATAGGTTGAGTCCCGAGGAAGGACATAGGATAATTTTTATCCCGGAAAATAGCATTGTTCCCGCGGGATAGCGAATAAGCGAATGAGCGAATTCTCCGCGGACAGAGTCGCGGGCAACAGCTAGTACTTAATAAATATAGGAAATTGTACCAGAAAAACGGGATACAGCAAGACAATGTACGAAGCGAGATAAATGTAGACTGTGAAGCACTGGACCAGCATGACACCGGAAATCATAGTGCGGAGCGCTCGTTGCACCGGCATCGACAGCTCTGCTGGCATGCGCATCTGCCATACCTAGAAAAGACACCACCCATTTAGACCATTTTTTCATTAGCTACTTCATAGTAGTATTATTTTGTTCTTGTCGAGATCGCTAAGGGACATTCCTTACTTGCACCTCTTTCCCTGTATTCCAGGGAAGTTTATATCTACAGATGCGTGTTTAGTTTTTTTCTCATGATCTTACAACCTTGTCTCAGAAGCGGCGCGGGAAGTCTCAGCCCAATGATATTAGTTATCAAAGAATAAATGATTTCTATGTAAGTAATCACAATTTTCAGTCACCGCCACAACCAGTATTTAAAAGCTATGCGCTCTATGTGGAAAGCAGTCATCTGAATACTTAATTTAGGCTTCAAAATATGACGAAGCTCTATAAGTAAGGTACTTTGAAATTAATGTATTTCTGTTTGTTACCTGTTTTAAGTTCGCATTAACTTTGAACAGTGTCGCGTCGAATATGGTGCTAACGAGACCCAACAGCGTCCACAAGCACACCTCAGACTGTATGTTCATTCCGAAGTATGACAGGATGTTTATCATTTTATTATGATTTAATGATTTCTAAGCAGTGAAATTAATTTATGCATGTGTAATGGTGTAGGGGACATGGTTAAAAGCGCGAGGGCATTGTGTTTGTACTATTTTACAGACTACAAGTAAAGTTTCACTTCATTTTCTTATTTGTTGTTTCTACACTTTTATTTATTGAAGTGGTCGAGCTAATACCGTTATGTTATGGCTATGCTTGACATTGACAGATTGTCAATAGTTAAAAAGTAAAACGGGATCAGTGACTTGAAATGTGTGTTTCTTGTTTTTAATCAACCTTCTCTGTAATATTATTTATTAATAACGCATTAAGCGTTCAATCAACGGTGACCAATTCAAAATTCCGTTCGACCCAAAATTTATAAACCTATCAAGAAATCAAACACTTGCTGTTTTAGACAGTCTGAGCGCCAGAATCAATGTAGGTGACTCTATTAACATTTTGATAGCTAATTATTAAGCATAAGGCGTGTTTTGCTTTGCAACAAGTTCTCGTGGGTCTCTTGGGATCTATTTCGGTTTCATGTAATGTTTCTACCTACATCTAAACTTTAAAAAATCACAAAAAAATAACAAATTTTAAAATTTTGGTTGTAAGAGATGGGACCAGTCCCTCTAGCAGTTACTTATTAACACGAATCATCGGCGTTAACAAAGCGCGGTTCCAGAATACCACCGCGATTATGTCAGCGTCATCGTCATGGTCGTGCGTCAGTGCCCACGAGCCCGCGGGCAGAAATGCCGCGAGTTGATACTTGCTGTTGACGTTGACTTGACGCTACTCGATTCACTCGCTCGCGCCTACTCTAGTCACACGATCTTTGCTGAGCGAGTATATCGCGTCTTTTCTTAGTTTACGCTTCCCGATCGTGCGCACTTACGAGTCGAATCTTATTTATTCATTAATTCTTGACTGTGTCTGAAAAATTGTGTATTTAAAAAGTGACTAGAAAAGTGTCCCGTTAGGTACTTGAAAATTTGAAACTTTTAACCGAAAGAAAAGGTGACTATGTATTTAATTAATATTTATTATTAAGATAAGGAACTTAAATTATTTAGTTCTCCAATGATCATTTAGTTTACATAAGGCGAGACCTTGATTTACTCGTGGAATATACGTTTGCCCGCGTCCTTGCCTTGAGCGTCGTGAGTAGTAAGTTATTTATATTTTAATAATGTTTTAAGACGCCGCATCTCCGGTCCTCTCGTGCAGGTGAGCGTAAAGCGGAGGCTCCGAAAATAACATTATAATTATTTAGGGAACATAAATTTACCCATAAAACCAGTAAATGGTGGCAATAACGAACGGATTTATGACGATATCTGCACTATATCTGGCATCTCTTATTTTTATTTTTATAAAATCTAGCGGAGATTGCGGCATGTTGCCGGTGTTTATGGTAGCCACGTGCCTTATACTATATTCATCCACACGAATGCAACATGAGTACCTACTATCTAGTAAAAAACATCTAGTGTTGTTTTCGCGCAGGACGTACACAAAACGGAGACGCTGAGCAGTATTTAGAATCTATTTCTGCGATATCCGCTTCGTTATTTAACCGTAGCATTGACACACATGTGACGGATATTATTAAATAGGTATGTTTACGTATACCTACATGAACACAATAATGTTTTGGTAGAATTAATGCACCTAGCTAGAGTAATAAGATCAACCTAATCGTTGTGTTCTCATTGCATAACAAAAATCTAATTAAAAAATAGAATAATAAGTAATAATAATTTTATCGGCGGTAGGTATACAACTGACAAGTAACCTTAACTGATTACGTAATAGACCTACTAAATATTTGTGTTCAAATTCCAAATATCTCAGTTCTAGAATCTTTATATGATTTGGTCAGCCAGTATTAAATTTTGTAGAGAATTTATTTTGGGCGGTAATTTTCTTTCTCAATACACAGCCTTTAATGCTTTCGTAGTATTTAAAAAATCCCCCTACGCTTAGTCACCTTCGTGACTATGGGGCTAATAACAGCGATTCAAAACAAAATGCCATCACCACCATTTTTAAAATTCACCCATTTTAATATAACAAACCTTTTCAATTATGACAAATAATTCAAATTGTACCTATTGTAGCGTGTGCCATATGGACCTGTTTTGTGGTGTGGGACGCCGACAGCGTCGGTGTTCCGGACTCTTAGTAAACAACGACCTACACTGCCCATACTTACTTGGACTCACAGGCCATTTAAGGAGAATACCAAGTAAAAACCGCTACGTAAATATGATCAATACTTACCAACATAATACAAAGGCAAACTTTGTTCGTTTGTACGTAGATTTTGAGGTCTCATCACAGGATACTTTTCATTTATTAACCCCCGATACAAAAAGAGGGCTGTTATAACTTTGACGTCGATATCTGTGTGTGTGTGTCTATGTGTGGCATTGTAGCTCTCAAACGGATGGACAGATTTCGATGCGGTTTTTTTTCATTTGAAAGCTAGTTTCCTTGCGGTGGTTCTTAACCATGTTTAGCTCAGCGTCAGCTCTTTTCCAAAATGATGTAAGGCATTTTTGGCATAAAATTGTTTTTTTTCGTATGATTAATGCGTGGGGGGTTTTTTTTTAATTTTAAATTTAATGTTATATGTTTAGGAAAAGTGCTAAGTTTTAAATAGGTAAATAAAATAAAACATATATACATAATTATAAATGATGTCTTTATCCCTTACGGGGTAGAGACCCTTGGGTAACAAGACCTAAAGGCCACGTTTAGCATGAATAAAAATCCCCAATAATTTATTTTCGATCTGTTCTACATAATTATTGTTTCCGTTACCTTCATGAAAACAAAAAGCATTCACCTAGTCTTAGGTACAGTCAAGTGTAATAATATTATGTATCTAGCCAAAGTTTCAAAAATAAGTACCATAACACTCTTACACCGGCGTAATAAGGTCGTGTCGTGGGACATATTTTTGAGAAGTTCGTATCGATACTTATTTTTGCACTTGACCGCATCTACCCATATAGCAATGTGCAAATTGCAGAACATTCTTAAAATAGTAAGAATGTTTTCAGAGACTCACGAGAATTTGTCTATGATGAGTTCCCATAATTAAAGTTTCCAATTGGCTTTTTTTTTACTTCTTGTTAATGTTATTTTAATAGGATTTTCATTAGATAAAAAAGCAATAATGATATCCTGTGGCCACTTGAATAACATGTTTCAAGTAATAATAAATTTTAAATTCTGAGAACATTTCACTACAAAATTTCGCAACTTCGTTAACTTCTCTTTGGTAAATTGCTATACCTACATAATATACTTAAGTACGTACTTATTATTCTGGGACAGCGGGTACACTAGTAACGTATTGTAACAACAAAACAAACATCACATTGGAATCCCCAAATTTCTCATGTGTCAACTTAGCTATGGTTATTTCAACGCTTTTGTACTCGTAACTCGTAATGCCTAATGCGGTCGTTTCTGTAACACATATATTATAAAGATAATAGCATTAAAAAAATAGATTTATAGACCTTAGCAGCGAAGCGGTTGAGGTACCTACTGCAGAGATGCTCGGTGACATACTTGTTGTACGTGAGAACTTGTTGTTGCGTTCTGTTCCTGGCTTTCCATACACGGAATCACTTGATATGGCGTTGTGAACACTTAGAAAACTGCATCCACAACATTACAGTCCCGTACTTTCTGTTTAAAAATCTTATTGTAGTTTTATATTATTCGTTGTTACCTGCCACTTCGCTTGTACACCGTCACGTCAGTTCAAATAAAACAAACATTCATCATGTTAATAATTTTGTTGATATACCTACAACGTTCTATCAAATGATAATGAGTAATGTCATTTAAATCGCTCTAAATTCAAATCACCTTATTGTCGACGAGTCGAATATCGACAAATATTAAGTTACGGTTTACGCCATACAATTTCTTGATGTTCTGATAAACGTATGTAGGAACCTACCTAACTACATTGCAGGTACTTATAGCGCTTACAAAATCTTTTGAAGTCCATGAACCATTGCCGAATTAGCACCGTATATGGACCAGGTTGAATCAGCAGCACTCATTTACATGACTACCTTTCTCACCTCTGTTTAGTCACTAATTACCGTTTTCATTAACACAGTATGTCGAAACTATGCAATTGCAATCAATGGACCAAAAACAGTACTCACCTGCTTACACGCCCAGAAAAAATAAAATTATCATACAAGCTATGAATTGTTACGAAATCAGCAAAACAAACTAAGTGTTGTACAAATTTTATTATAAGAAATCCCACTTTCAATACTGGAGTTGTTACCTTAAAGGGGATCACAATTCATGAACAGATTGTATATACACCTACTTAAAGTTTTAACTATGTTGAAATATCTATTCTATACTTATCTATGTTTACATTCAAAACATTTCCTTCTCTCGGCTGTGTTTTATGTAGCTACAATGAAGAGATACATGATTAATGCACAAAAACTTAATGTTTTTATTGATATAAAGTCTGAGTGAAATTTGATAAGCGGTAGGCACATATACAAAGGCTCAGGCCAATAAAATAAATTTAATAACTAAGGTCACGATATAATGTTTCTAAGAACATAGCACAAACAAAACTGTCTCGTTACTAATGTTTAAAAATAATTTCATTATTCACAATTACGATTAAATGAAACTGTTGTTCATTGCGGTACCTTCATCATTTGTGATGAGTCAGTCAGATACCAATAAAATCCAGTAAATCTCCTAAACCTTGACCCCTGGTACGCCTATAGTATCTAGTCGTAGTCTATATAGACTATTTCTTTACATTTGGAGACCAATCACGAATTATATAACATATAAATGATAACTCAATTGAGACTCAGCTTGTCATCTGTTATTTCTATTTGAAATTTACTTAATCAGGGTCTGACCCCAATCATCATCAGACAACCGCTCGGTCGTTGTTAGATAGATATAGAGTTCTCCCGAGATTCTGCATTGAGCCCGGTCTTCGGCTCTGCGTCACTGCCAGCTGCACCGCCCAGACCGTAGCTCCATTTAGTCGAGGGGTGTCCTGCACTACCTACAGCGTCCGAGACGTGGTCTTCACACCAAAAGTCATCTACCTCAAAATTTATAGGTTTTGCGACAAATTTGACTAGCTTATTATTTACACTTTAACTTGCTAATCCTATATAATATTACACTTTAACTTTATACAAATAAGCAAGTTATGAAACAAAACTCTCTGTTAGCCCTAAGATTTATAGATTCAAGTGGGATTCGTTGCCTCGGAAGCTGATCATACCAACCGCAACATTGTATGAGTCACGATTCTGGCATACTGGATTACACATCACAATAACTGTTCAACCCGGTGATGTCACCAACTTATTCAATCGTTCCTTAATAATTACTTAGAACAATAACCAGGTCTAGCTTTAGTGTAAACTTTATTTTGGAAGCTTTTTAATTTATACAAACCATACATTGATAATTCGATTTAGAATTTTCTCCTGGCTTGCGGCTTATAGGTTGTCACATACAAAATGTGCATTTACAAAAGTAATAGTTAAGAATATTTTTTTTTTTTTTTTTTTTTTTTTTTTATGTGAATAGGAAGGCAAACGAACAAGTGGGTCACCTGATGGTAAGTGATCACCACTGCCCATAGACACCCGCAACCCCGGGGGGATTGCAGATGCGTTGCCAACCTAGAGGACTAAGATGAAATGCCTCTTGTGCCCGTAATTTCCCCGGCTGTCTTACTCTCCACACCGGAACACAGCAGTGCAAGCTCTGCTACTTAGCGGCAGGATTACATAATGTCATTTTTACATAATGTCTCAGCCACAACTCAGAATTACTTAAATTTATCAATGTTTAAAAAAACTTGATGACTAACTGGTGGTTAACCTTGATCAATTCCTACAGCTTAACATTGAAGTTCATGAGTTGCATGACCATATACAGTTCAGCGAAAACTCGACCTGTGTTTCCATCCTCATCTTTATACGAATCTCAATAAATGGGTCATTGAGTAAAGCCCTGTACTAACATCGGCGTTTGTAACTAATATATCTTTTAGCGTACAGTCAAGTGTAATAATATGTATCTAGACAAAGATTCAAAAATAAGTACCATACGCTCTTACGCCAGCGTAATAAGGTCGTGGGACTTATTTTTGAGAAGTTCCTATCGATACTTATTTT
Source organism: Pandemis corylana (assembly GCA_949127965.1). Classification (NCBI taxonomy): domain Eukaryota; kingdom Metazoa; phylum Arthropoda; class Insecta; order Lepidoptera; family Tortricidae; genus Pandemis; species Pandemis corylana. Next base: position 8,589,528 of record OX421857.1, read on the forward strand.
TGCACTTGACCGTACATACAATGTTAATCGACCCTGAATATAAAGACAATCTAAACTTTGCGCTTTGCAAGACTAAATCGCGATAAATTGGAAAAAGTTAATAAGAACATAAAATAAATTTTAACTTTATCTTCAAACGCAGAAAAGCTAAATCGTTTCTCTTTGGCCCGTTTATTACTTAAATCACCGTATACTACCTACGTGGTTTTTTAAACAATATTCCAAAATCGTATAACATTTAGGGTATATAGGTACAGGAAATTATTTATTTGTCTTTCGATACATACATGGTGAATATTAGTAGGTAAACGTGAGTGTACCAAGTTTTTTTAACAATACCTTGAACGGACCTTGATACATAACCGACTATTTTGACGTATATTTGACCGAAAACGTATGAAACATAATCGTCGATTATACCTAGTTAATGTTATTGTTGAAGTACTTAACTTAGGGCGACACGCACGCTAAGATACACAATACACACACTTCTTTGAGCAGCGCTGCATCGGTTAAATTGTTAACACGCTGTTAAAACTGTCGTATACAAAAGGCATTCGAGGTCATATTGACACAGAAATCGTTTAATCTCTGTTAGCTAAGACGTGTATTGTTAACTAATTTACATTACCACACAAAACAGTATGTGTGCATGTACTAGTGATAGAATGCGATAATACTCGTATGTGGACCCTGACGTCATCGCACACATTTAGCATGATTTGATTTCTTGGCTAGCGTGACCTTATAATAACCTGTAAGAGACTGGCTCACTATAAGTAGTAAGTACCAAACAACGTTAATAATAATAAAAATATAGTCGAACTCCTTATTTTTTCGTGCATACATAGGCATAAATCACGTCTTTATCTCTCACGGGGTAGACAGAGCCTAAAGTAACAAGACCTAAAGTCCACGTTCAGCAGGATTGCGGGTGTATAGTTGGAAAGGGGAATCAAAATAGTGATGGGTTGCTTTGCTAGCCGCATCGCCTATGACATGAATTCCAAGATTGATTGATTGATTGATTTTTTCGTAGTAAGTCGATTTAAAAAATCATGTTTTAAGTACCTAACTTCCCTGCGCACGCGACTTCGCTTTCGCTGGAGAACTCCATATCCCAATATAAATTTTCCAAAATTTATTTTCACCCGGTCGAAGAGCTTGGGCTGGGCGTGAATGAGTTAGTCAGTATTTTCCTTTGCGCATTTTAACATTGTTTATTTGGATTACATTTCTGGAACCACAGAGTTGTTCAAATACCAGAAAGACTATAAGCGCAGCTGCAAATAAAACAAGGTCGCAGCTGATTGGTTAATGACACTGACTTCGTTCTCGTTCTAACCCCACGTATGACATCATGAATCATAATTACCATCCATTTCATTTTCTCTGCGGCAAATTAACTTTTGTTACTAACTGACGTAAAGAATAAACCGCTTTATTAAAAAATATGAACCTGCTAAAGAAAAATGCATGTTTAATCAAGGTTGTATCTCTGTGGCGGAGGCAAAATTAAAATGTTAACGTGACAGAAAGACAAACAATTTTTAAATTAACCGGAATAAGTATGGAACCGAGATTCTTAATTAATATGAAACATACATAAGGGAACGTAATTAACCATTTGCAGTCTTTTGGTGTTGCCAGAGTCCATTGGTGTGGGAGCTCTCTCACTATCAGGTAAAAAAGTAGAGTCGATTGTAGAGTCAAATCGTATTTGGTAGGTATGTAAGTTCCTAAGCCTACTACAAAAACTGAAACAAATTAGGGCTTATTTCTCAATAATCAGATAGACCCTATTCGACGAATATGGGTATAGTATATGTCAGATAAGTTGCATACTGAGGATTGAGAAATCGACCCCAAGACGTGCAGCCGTTGCCGAGGCCCTGAAACTAAACATGACACATGCATTCTTGCTACTCCAGCGACTGTAAACAATGACTACTATGCTCTCAATGCCAACCAATTAAATTGAATAGAAAGAATCAAAAGCATCTAAAAAATAAATAGTAGGAGCAATGGTGAGAAGTAATGTAATAACGTGGGCGTAGTGAACGAATGCGTCTCATCTGGGAACCAGTCTCTGTGTGGGCATTGAGGGCCTATTTGAAACCTTCCAAGTGATATAGAAGCGGATTGCAAACCGGATGCTGTTTGTTTTGCTCTTAAATATCTTAAGCGCCAATCAAAAAGGCAGTAGTATTACTGAATACTGGGTAGGTACTTAACGTTGCAATTATGCTACCGGTCTGAAATTAACAAGCTTTTGGTCAACTTTGCAACATCCACAATGCTGTCATCAATCCTCTTAAATGCGTAATAATAAGAAGCGCCCGAAAAACTTGCCTAAAATAACGTCAATTTTCCGTATTGACCTCAGAGCAGCTATTGGACTACTTACCTGTCTTTGTACGGAATCTAATCAAGCTAATTTCTATGTATAATTCATCAAGTTTATCATTAAAGGTCCATAGAAGGAAACGGAGCGGACACCTTCAGAATTTACCAATTACATTAGCTGAAATACATATCTCATCCCATTCGCCTTGCAATGTGATAGTTGATTGATTAGGCACGTTTCCGCTCTGCCTTAGTGGAAACACACCCCTCGACAAAACATCTCGTTATTATCACACATGGACGGTGTTGAATAGGGACCCTGAGTCAATAAAGAGGGGAATGCGCGGCTCAATTGCATACAGATGGTCTCGATCTACTGTGATACCGTACACTGGCTTGCGCAAGATCAATTTGATCAATTGTAGCGACGGGCATTGTTTAATTAGTATTGATTACGCTCATATAAAGGGGATCACGGGAAGTCGAAGTTGTTGAATATTAAGAACAAGTGAAAATGCAGTTAAAATGCTATTATAAAAGGTGAATGTACGGGTGGTGAGTGTACTTTAATGCGTTAACAAAATACACCTACAATGGCTAATTGGTGAATCAATGTATGACATTGTCAGCAGTCATATTTTTAACGGCTTTGGGGTAATGTTACATTCTAACTTTTACACGAAATTTTTCTTACGATTAAATAAAAAATACTATCGTGTAAGTACCTATTTAGGTTACATACATACGAACGTACAGGCTAATGTATTCTGTGAACTAATTAGAAATTACTTAAGAATGGTTGTTACCAATTAGTCACCTTCGTTTTTGTTTGTGTACAGTGGCCAAGTCTTTGCATTGCAATACGTGCCAACGTATTGGGCTCCTACAATTTCTTTATGATATTTATAAGGCTGAGTAAAACGTGAATTTATAAATACTCGTAAACTGCCCTTTAATCACTCGAACAAGCATTCGTTACTTTGCAGAAGTCCATATCAATTAACAAAAAACATTCACCTTGCTAATCCGCTACCACACTTTGTGGTATCTTCGGAATCAGCAAATGTTTTTAGTTCTTAACCTGTCTTTTAGCTGCATTTGGTAGGCCGCTGTGAATCGGAAGCTGAAGATAATACAAATTTATTTTCAGATAAACGTTGGGTGATGATGGATGATGGGTTACTGATACACAAAAATATCCCGATAGCTATAAACTAATTAATGGATCCTTCATCGTGATCACGCGAAGGTCGGCTAGTAGATCGGTTTTTATAAGAAATGTCAATGACTTCTGCCTTTGAGACTGTGTTTGTCTGTTGGCACATTGTGTGTTTTCAGCAGCTGCTAATAATACTAGCCAAAAAATGTAATGATTTGACCCATTTATTCAATATAATGTAGTAACCGGTGACTTTGTCTGCGCAGAATTATGTATATTGTTGCGTTCCGTGTTTGTTTGTTTAAAATAATGAGTAATCTCTGGAACTACCTACTAATATAAAACTAAAACTCAAAATAAAATTCTGTGGCAAATAGAAAAAATACATTCTCCCTGAACAATAGACCACCACACAATGGCACAAATGGCAGTTAGTTTATTAATTAGGAAAGCTCCCGACTAGAGAAGCCACGGCTAGAGCGAGTGCGCGCGAGAACTGTGTCGCGCGCGTGATGGACTGCCCGTCTCTTTCTAGAATGAACAGTAAGAAAAAGACAGGTAATCTAATCTATCTCGCGCGGACACAGTTCTTGCGCGCACTCGTGCTAGCCGTGTAGGCCATACTCCGAAGTTATAGTAATCATTAAACATTAATCGTCATTAATGGTGTGAGAAGTACCTACGGTACGATACGAAATTGGAATTAGACCCCCAGGGCCTCACGAACCCTCGGCCTGCCCCTACATATCATAATAGTGTGATGCGTCGTAGTCGTCGTGAGTGAATGCCACAGTTGTTCGTATTGTGCTCCACACAATGTTCTTATTGTTTGTTAGTAGAAGATTACGATTCCGTTACTTGAGCTCGCACGCACGAATGACGATTGTTGGTTATGAATGAGAAACATGGAGGTAGTAAAATCTACAGCCGTCTTCGTTTGATGAAGGTATAAAATAATACTGAGTTTAGAATTCCCGTAGAATATTACATTTTATCTTTTACTGCGGAAATAAATTATCTTCTGCTTGTATTAGTCTGGATTAGCCCTTAATTGAAACAAAGGCAGCCGTCCGCGACATTTGCTTGTCGAGTGACGCAACTGTTATCAGAAAAATAAAGGATTCGTGTACAGTGCGCCAGTTGGACTGTGGTACAGTAAGGGAAATGTATTCGCGTACCAGGCCTGTTAATTGCGACAGGGTTCTACGGTGGTACGTGAATACATTTCCCTTACTGTACATACAAAGACTTATGAATACTTGACTTATTCAAAGACTTAGGAATTTTTTGCACTTTATTGTATTGTTATGACAAGGACCTTTAAGATGCAAAAATGTATACATATTCTTATTCTTGACTGGAGCAAAACTCTTGTTCTCCACTTCCAACAGCCCGGGCCTTTTTTAAAGTCAGTTAATAAATTCAATAGATTTTAAACTTACCTACCACTTAAAAAAAATTCAATCAGATAAATATACAATTGATAAATTGAATGTAGAACTGAATGAGCAAAATTAAATTAATTCGTATAACAATCGCTGTCATACTGTTCCTCTTGATACATTAGGCATCATGCGACAACTGCTGCGCCCAATATGGAAGCACGCTTCGTGATTTATTCTGATTGAGACTGTGATTATGACATTTATGACACAATGTCTTCTGTCACAAGATATGAAGCGATTACAGAAATTAATCTGATAGGAATAATTGTTAAAAAGTTGTTATCCGCCTTTTTCAGTGCTAGGTTTTAATGTAATCTAAATATGTACAGTCAGCGTCATATAGTATGAAGCATTCAAGGTGACCAAAAAGTTCGACACACCATGCTATTTCTATGGTGTACCGAACTATTTGGCCAACTTGGATGCTTCAAACCATATGACGCTGACTACACAAAAAATGAGGTTATAAATGTACAGCTGATGACATTTTTTCAAGTGTAGTTTATAAATTAAAAGCCTAACTCTCAGTGGGGTGCCTTTTGTCCAAGTAATGAATTCTCTGAATATCTGCCTATTTGGTATTTTTAAACATTCCAAGAATGTAATATTCGCAAGATTGCTTAAAAGCTTTTGCAAATTGCGCAGTTCATAATATATGTCTAGGTGTGCCCCTCGGCCATGCTATAAAAGCGGGGTGTTTACCGTGATAATGGGGCCATGCGATCTGCAAACTGGGTCAGGCCAATGTCGGCTGATAGACGGGGTAGAGCACCAGCACTGATTACGACTTGGTGACCTATAAAGCAGTTAGGAACTAGAATTGGCCCAAGGTTAGCGTGGTCGCTACTAAAGAAATTCGTTGTTCTATGGACGTACAACTTATGTCAAGTGTAGGGCTAGGTGACATGATGGGACACAGCTCATGTGATCGCCTTTTGTTACTTTTGTTCTCTTTTCCACGCCTCATGTACCTGTGCTCTCAAATAGTATGTTATACCAATGCCAGGAAATTCAAAGTGCGCCAGCGTATTTTAATAAGCTCCTATATATTATTATAATAGTAGTTTTTTTAAATTTGGGTGAAATGTAAACAAATACGGCGCTTTTGGGTTTCGCAACGAATCAATACGTAAGTTATTGGTCTATCCCGTCATTCCGGAATTAGATTGCGTTAGCCAGTGTACCTACTGCTCCGATTATAAGCCGACCTGATTTTTGTAACGTTGGGAAACTGTTACATTACCGTGGCATGCTACTGTCGAGGAATGCATGCTTTATGCATATTCAGTTGTGGATGGCAAATAAATGTTTTCTTTTGCGGCACGCTAGTTATTACCCTGACCTGACCCATTTGGCCATTTACCATACACTAGCTTTTATTGCCGTATTAACCATACTTTATCAATGTTTTTACAAATACTCTACTAATTGATAGAACCATGCGTTACTGTGCACAAGTCCATATTAATCGTCGAAACAAACATTTAGGTACTACCCTTCTAAATAATCATAACATTTATGGCAAGGTAAATGTTTTTCGTTCATGAATACTTATCTACTTTACATAATTATGCTCTCAAAAAATACAGTAAAAGGAAAAAAATAATAACTTCCAATTACCACCTAAACTACATCCTCTTATCACCGGAAGTTTCGAAGATTGCATACTTTTTTGCTCATTAAAATTGAGTAAATACCCGAAAGTTGGTTACACGAATATAATATTTGAATCTTATTATGTCGGTAGGCGTATTCGTTACAAACACTTTGTCAAATATATTTTTTGTTAGTTGTACCTAGATATTAAGTATAAGCACCTCCTCCTGTCGTTTTTGGATACGCTCGCATAATAATAAAGTCCAGGCGCATATTTTGAGTATCTAGTAGGTATAGAGTCTATACCGTTTGAACAGTATAGTAGTTATTCTCATACTACAGGACCTACGGGAAAGCGAATTCTTACATCGCTACACAGGAATATGAGTTTTATATTATTTGTTCTAAATGTAACCATTTACCATTAAAATTTGTCTCGTGTTTTATTTTGGGTGACTGGATAGACGACAGTACCGGTTGAAGCAAAAAACGAGTCTGACAAGACAACTTGCTTGTTTTAGATGCTATCTAATATTTGGAGTCCACGTATCGCGCGCTCTGTGCGGAATCATAAATGAAATAGCCAACTCAACAACCGAAGACACACCCAGTATCCATTAAAACTGCATCACGTCTCAGTCATAGAAAGTAATGCTTAATAAAAGAAACACATTGTTTATAGAAAATTTCTAACCATCGCATTTACAACGGTTACTTTAAAGCTTCTCTAATTATAAAAGTAGGCTCGATTCATTTTCATTTCCCTTCACATGTTCTGCCTGAGTCCCGACTGATGATTTGAAAATAAAAACTTGCTTAATGATCCGATCTAGTGGCAATATTTGCCATCAACAATTCTAAATAGGTACTGGGAATACACAATCGTGATATTTTTTTACAATAATAACAATTGTATCCTTTTCTTTTTTACAGTCATGCGGTGCTAAGAATTTACTGCCAGCATTGATTCAGAAAGAAAATAAAAACCAAAAGAAAATGAAGCGTTTACAAAAATGCTGCTGCTGCGCCAGCACGCGCGACGGCTCCATCATCGTGTCGGTGCTGGGCATCCTACTGTCCATCGCGACCATCGTCTTCATCTGGGTGGCTCCGAGCAGGCTGGTCTCCTTCAGCAGCTATTTCTTCGAAGAACAGGATAAACAGTACAATAGTAAGTATAACACTGCTTAGTTTGGGACTAGGTCAATTGGTGTCAATTGACCCGAGATATATTTATATTTATTTTTTCAAATGCCAATAATAGTCTTCGATAAATTGATTGTAATTTATTTATTATTTTACTTCCTTGCTGGTCTGGGAGTAAAGAAAAAACATAGATCGTACTAGTTGCTTCTCTTCCCGCGCAGATGGTAAAAGCCCATTGAGGGGAAAATCCTGATTAATGTTATTTTTCCTTTTTACAGTTTCAAAAATCATCCTCACCATAAGTTTATGCTTCACCGTGTTGATCTGCGCCCTTCTCATCGTGGCGATAAAAAAGGTATTGTGTTTAAAATTATTTACAAACAAATACTTTTTTTATACGACAAGGAAGGCAAACTAGCAAGTGAGTCGCCTGATGGTAGCGAGCACTACCTCCCATGGACACCCGCAACACTAGAGGATTGCAGATGCGTCGCCAGCCTAGAGGGCTAGGATAGAATACCTCTTGTGCCAGTATAATTTCACCGGCTGTCTTATTCTCCATGCCGGAACACAGCAGGGCAAGCTCTGCTGCTTGGCGGCAGGGTTACCGAGTATAGGTACATTAAAATCAGGAATATAATTTTTATTTGAGTACGTGCAATGTATATAGCTCTGGTAGCCTATTGGTTTGACCAATCGCCTGCTATTAAAGAGTTTATCCGGGCTCACAACGCACTCGACGCAGCATCTATTTCCAAAGACGGTGCAAAAGTTTTAATTTAACTACCACAAGTTTTTTGGAAAAAGGAAACATCGCGGAGTAATCTATAACTACTCGCCAACTACCCACAAAGCAATAGGTAATGCGTGTATGCCTAATTACACTAAACGTCCCGTGCGGTCTGTGGTGGTCTGGTGGTGATACTCAATCTGTACAAGTGCATGGCATCAAACAATTTTGTCATCCGTTTCCTTAGCTGAAATCTAAATCTTATTCAATGTTACATGCCACCCAGAAATCAAACTCGGTAAGTAATACGATGCGATATTCACACTCACACGGCCTAGTGTAGTACCTAGTTACTTCCCTTCTTATCACAAGTAGGAACGTTACTATACTCCGACCAAACTAGTTATATCGGCAAGAAAATATAGCTGTAAATACAATATTATACGACATTTATAGTGGAGTCATTGAAGCGAAAAATACGGTCTTACCTCCGAATTTTTTTACTGTGAACCGATTTGCATGAAATTTTGGAATTAGGCTCATCTTACCCTTAACTTCAAAAGTGAAAATGATTTGGACTCCGCCTATTATTTTTAAGGGGTGTAAACAACCCCTTAATGGAAAAATTGATATTGAGCCATTTTATCGCTAGAAAACATGTCTAATAGTAAGTGGTGAAATTATAAAGTATTTTCTAACATAATTACCTCATATTAAAATCATTTTCAACCCCTTGAAAATCTTACAACCCTTGCAAACAACCCCTAAATTGAAAAAATCACAAAAAAATACTTTGGTATGACATAAAAAGATGTAAGTATAGAGTAAGTAATATTTTATATTCTCTATAATAATTATCAAATTTTTAACCCCCTTTCAACCTTTGAAAACTACCCCTTGATAAAAAATTGTAATTTTTTTTTTTTTTATAAAATGAAAAGGATTTAAATATCCACACTAAGAACGTTGGTATATTCATGCCTACGTTTCCAAAATATATGAGCCATATTATGTATATATATACACATTACAATAGTTGTGGGTCTCTATTATACTGCGTACTTTCACATTGCTCCAAATATTCACACTCCGAAATTTTCAGTTACTAAGTAGAAAAAAATATGATAAGTTTTTGGACCATAACTTCTTCAATTTTCATGCTATCACAATTTATAAAAAACCATTGTAAAGGTAATTAAGAGAGCTACAACATCCTTCATTGCAATATATAGTAAAAAACCTTTTTCTAAAACGGTGAAGGGTTAAAGGGCTTAAGAGAGGCTGTGATTGCGCTGCCACGCGCTCTTTAAACAATCATATCTCCGTCAATTTTTGTTTGACAGATAAAACAAAAAGACTAAATTGTTTGTCAGAAAAATACCTAAATTTTTAATTCATACACTTTTACACGTATCTGTCGTCATTTCTGAGATATTATGAAAAGAAAGTGGGTTTTTATAAAATTTGAAATTTTGTTTTTTTTTTAAATCGTAACTTTTATGAAAAATATGTGTCCTGAAGCAGCCAAACTGATACTATCTATCAAACTCTTCATGATAAAGTTAATTCTAGGCGGAATACGATTAATTTTAATTTTGGTGGAAATGGCACTTATGAAACCCATTGATTTAAAAGAAAAAACATTAGATGCTCCCCTTATTTGCAATACAGCTCACTTATTTTACGTGCAAAAGACTTTTTAATAGTGCTCATTTTAAAGCTTATTTTAAGCACTACAAAACCCTTTTGTATTAGAATGCATAAAATGCATCTGCTCGCCGCTAGATGGCATTGACCACATCGATTAAATTTCAGACACAATAAAAAACGGCTTTGATCTTTAATATCTAGCTTAATATTGCACTTAGAATACTTTATAAAAAACCAAATTGTTCATTGTTTTACCTGCTACAATTTTGTTTTTTATAAAATTTTCGATAAAACGTATATTTTTGGAGATATTTGCAAAAAACCGATGAAAAACGTGAAAAAATTGCGAATTTTCAATTGCCAATAACTTGAAAAGTATTGGATTTTTTGAAAAACTTTATAGACGATTTTTGCTTAAAATTAGGCCTTCTATCGATATCCGAGGTTATTTTGAAAAAAAAATTATTCACCCCCGAGAAGGGGTGGCAACCACCCCCAGGGTGGTCGCGGAGTTCAAATCATTTTCACTTTTGAAGTTAAGGGTAAGATGAACCTAATTCCAAAATTGTATGCAATTCGGTCCACAGTAAAAAAATTCGGAGCAATAATGCTTCAATGACTCCACTATTATATAAAACAACTAATCTAAAATGGACAATACAATAATGAATGATACTGATAAAGTAACAAGAGATCCGATGACAGCACATCAGTAAAAAATACCTACCACTCGAAAGTGGTGAATTTTTGACATGATAACGTCTTATAAATCGACGAACGCCGGCTGCACTCACGAAAAAGCATGACTCATTGCGTTCCGTTCCGCGTGACGTCAGAGTGTGCAAGCGAGAGCGCGGAACAAGCCATAGAGAGGCACGATTTTCTCGCGTGACGTCAGAGCTAGCAGTTCGAATTATGTTTCTTTATAAAGTTTTCACGTAAAACTATCGTTCGTAAACCGACTTTGCAGACAATCGGTTTAAATACCTACAAGTAAAGTCACAACTCTGATAATTACCCACTTAATCTTGTCAACTAATCAAAAATTTAATTTAAGCTGTAGTTATCAATACTTTCGAGTGATGCGCTTAAAAAAATCAAAAGCCTGTATTACAGCTTTTACCGGTGTTTGACGTAACGTTGCAGCGGCGCTCCTGGCTGATGCTGCCGTGGGTGGTGTTGGGGCTCGTGCTGGCCATCGGCTTGCTCATCAGCGTGCTGCACACATCCATCATGCTCTACCAGAGAGAAGAAGACTACGTGCTGGAAGCTACGTGCATATTAGTGGGAGGACTACTGTATTTAAGTAAGTAGAAGTAGCGAGAATTAAGTTGTGTTATGGCCGAAGCGCAAAAAAAATTGTGCACTTTTTAATTGATAGAGTAATTTAGAAGATTAATTATACTTATATACGGCCATCAAATAGACCCACATTATGTTATGTACCTACATATTAGAATTAATGAACGATGAGACTAGAGTTCGTGGACAACGCCTTCAATTTCTTTTGGAGTAATTATAGTGTATATTTAATATGTGGCAGATTACTAAGATCTGAGCCTAAGACTGTCGCGGATGACTCCATTGCATTACCAAACAAGTTCATTAATTACTTATAATATAATTTTATACAAACCCACCCGAACATAGCGAATTGTGTTGCAATTTTAATACAAATAATTATAAATATGAGATATTTTCTTTTACAGTTTTGTACCTGTATTTGTGGACAGTGGTGTTCAGCCACTACTTGGACGTGCGTGACGAAGAGGAAAGAGGACGGTACAGCAAGAGTCCTTACAGGCGATAAACTCCTCAAGTCATTTAAGATACTCATTACAATGCCGAGCCTACAATGCAATGATTCTTAACCCATTAAATGCCACCAAAAGTCTTGTTCCTTCAATATTTTGATTTTGCTAGATGTTCGTGGCTGAAAAAGGAAAAAAGGCTGCTCTATTGTAAGGTTTTTAATCAAAAAAACGTCTCGAACGCGTTTGCGTTATATTCTTCATTTCTATGGGAAAATAGGGAATATTCATATAAAAAATAACACATTTTTCTTATAAATATGAAAATATCGTGAAAGAAATCAAAAAAAGTGAAATTAAAAGTAATATCGGTCAAGAAATATGGAAAATGTAAAAGTTTTAAGCTACTAGTTAATTAGTCAGCGATTAGAAAGAAAGATCCGATACGACATAATAATTATGATGTGATAATATGTCACAACGCCCATATAAACTCCATGTTAAAATCCAGTTTTTCTAAATAGAGATAGAGTCTAAACTTTGATAGCTTATATCTCGGTTATTTTTATAGTTATTTGAAGAATATTTTTATATTGTTTAAATATTACATAAATGAGCTTTTAATGAAAGCCACAAAAGAGATCATGAATATTCCCTATTGGCAGCGCTAACTGGTGACATTTATCGGCAACAAGCTATTCTCATAATATTTGAGATTTTAACACAAACGCCTTCGAGGCGTATTTCGTGCCTGGAAACATATCCTAAGCATCATCACTGAATACATACATGCAATCTAAATACTCTTCCCAAATGTCTAGGGATCTTAGAGTATTTGATCCTTTGTTTGTGTGGTCACATTTTTAAAACTGTGCTTTTGCTGTGTGTATGTAAGTAGGCAACATTAAGACTGTTTGATTTGATTAACTACATATATAACAAAGAGCAAACAGAGGGTCGAATTCCTTAGAGACTTATATTGAATTTGACCTCTTTTCGGTGCTCTGGACTGTATGAAGATAGTTTCAAGTTTACACTTAAATTTATCGAAGATATCTCAAATTAAAAAATCGACATCATGATACTTGATAATTATTATTTTAACGTAGGAACGTCGTCCGAAAAAAATATATATAAGGTAGGTGTGAGCGCGCAAAAGAGAGTGGGGGTCGCCAGAGAAGGCAGGCGGTAGGCGCTAAAGTGATGCAACATAATTTGTACGCACTGCCTACCCTGTCATGGCGTGCCAGGCACATTATACATTTTTACATGAAAATATACGTAACTACCTATGGTAGAAGAGTGTCTAGGCATTACCTTTTGCAATTTCCATCCGGATCGCTACTACCTAACGGTGCATCTGCATTAATCTGCAATCCTCTGGTGTCGCGGGTGTCTATGGCTGGTGGTGCTTATTTACCATCAAGGGACCCACTTGCTCGTTTGCTTTCCTTTCGTATATAAAAAATTACTTGTGTAATTATAATCTCATCAGCTATCGATCTGAGCAAATATGGTCGTTATTAAAACAAAAGGAAAGCAAAAAAACTGACTAAAGTAAATAAATCTCGTGAATCAATATAATAAATGTAATTAATCATTATTATTTATTAACATCTTTTAATCTAGTTTTACGTATATTTTTTAAATTATTAAATAGGTACCTACTACTACAGATTTAATTTCAATGTTTTAATAAAAAGTTTTATAAAATATCTGACGTTGTATTTATTTTGACTTGCCCCATGACGCGTCAGTGTTTAATTTTCATTCTACATCATCGCGGATAGTCGAAAATTGCATGGATGTTATTTATTACAACTATTTTTAGTAATAAAATACCATTTTAAAGTGGCATTAACTAAAACTAAAGTAAAATTTTTGATGTTGACAAAATGAATTATACTTATAGAGCTTTAATTTTTTAATACTCTACTTACTTAAAAATACGAGTTCAACACAGACTATCAACATTACCTACCGGGAAATGCAGCTGCTATTTGCGATTTCATTTAATGAGATAAAGAGTTCCTATAGTTAGATGTATTAGAAATATATCTATACTAAAGTCCCTCGCCAGATAGGAAGATAAAATTCCCTTCAGACCCACCGTAACCGTGGCAATACCCCTGGAGGTAGGGTGGGACTGAACCATACCACCATAGTAGTGCTGGGATTAGAGAAATTAATACGCGGGGCTCCTATTCCTGGGTGGTTTGCTCTCCGGGCATAAGGAGCTACCTAACTAACCTAACCTACGTAATACACGTACTTTGGTGTATGGTTCAGTCCCACCCTACCCCCAGGGATAGTGCCAGGGGTATGGTGGATCTTAGCCCATAAAATTTTGGTCACAAAAACGTTGCGCAAACCAACAATACTAACGTTAGCAACAAAACTCAAAATATTGCTAACCAGTCATTAATAATCGCTAATCAAATTCCTGAGTACCTACCTATTTAAATAAATACGAGTATGTGATTAAGTACGTCTTCAAAACCATTGACCGATAATAGCTCCTTATTTTTTCTAGTACAGGTAGTGTACCGACAGAAAAATACTATAGATAGATAAGTAAAGAATGGTGGTCGCTAGCCACACGATTATCAAGAGAATGTCAACTGCAAACGGTCAGCCGTCGAGGTCATGAGATAAAGTTATTCCGTTTATTCGATTCGCGTCGATTATTCCATTTCAATAACATAAAACACACTAATGCCACGTAATTACGTAACCACCAGTTGTTTACTTGCCTTCTGTCACTCGTATCACTGTTTATCTATTTTTTTTTAATATCTACTAGTTCGTTTTCGCTCGCAGCTTTAGTAAAGCGAAGGATATCAACGGCCTTGGTTGTGTTCATTAGTTTATTGCTCAAGTACAAACGGACGAAACAAAATGGAGATAACGTTTAAGAACAAAAGGGTTCTAGTAACCGGTGCTGGTCAAGGTAAATACTTAATACCATCTCTTAATATCTCACTAGCCGGTGCCCGCAGATTGGTTCCCGTGGATTAAACTTTAGGAGCGTCATGAATTTCAAATAGTTTTTAAACTTTTGATTTTGATGAACGAAGCCTATCTAAGTTGGCTCTAGACTAAATTAAATATACCCATGACACGACATTTATTGTTAATAACCGGTTTATAAATAAAAATAGTAAATATTAGCTTGTCGAGGACCTCGGCTTAAACAACCAGGGGCCCGATTTTTGAAAGTGGGGAAAAATTGTGCTGAATAATAATATGAAATACGTGTAGCATAGAAGACAATCACAGCTAGCTCTCATTAATCTTGTCTACTAACTACTTGAACTACTCAAACTTGAACTAGTCAAAACTTTGATTAGAGCTGTAGTTTTGGAGATATAAACTGATTTATACCACTTTCGAGTGAAGTGCTTTCCAAAATCGGGCCCCTGTATTCGTAAAGGCATCTACAAAAGTCACAACAGATTATGGGCTAAAAAAGCCAACGAGCCGATGTTAACTTTTATACTTAACTAGCTTCTGCCCGCGACTTCGTCTGCGTAGAATTATACATAAAAACCTTCCTCTTGAATTACTCTATCTATTTAAAAAAACCGCATCAAAATCCGTTGTGTAGTTTTGAAGATATAAGCATACATAGGGACATAGGGACATAGGGACATAGGGACAGAGAAAGCGACTTTGTTTTATACTATGTAGTGAAGTGTTTAGGTACATTCAACATGAAACAACAACAGTGAAACAACAGTGAAATAGTTACTTAGAAGTTTATAAATAGACGTTAGATTATATAGAAGTTACATTTTACAGACAACAAACTGTTTTTGAGTGTATTCCAACGTACATTTGTTTTATTCCTCACTCTACCGAGACTCTACTAGAGTCTACCTTAAACTAGATTACGAGTTGATTAGTAAATAATGCAGCAGTTAGGTGTTAGAGTTAACAGGCTTTGATAAACTACCCTGCGTAACCCCATTTTTCAATGCACATCACCACAGCATGTTATATAAGCTAAAGCAGTAAGGAAACTATAAACAAAACGGTCGATACGAACGCTGACATAGACGCGCGTTTCTACGAGGTACCTTAGCGGATGTCGCGGTGCCGTCAGTCGCGAGTGCCGCGTTGAGACGAGCGGCCATCTGTAACGTGCGCCCAGACCCCAGACAGGCCGCGATCTTTTCGTTTTCAACATGCCAAGAGCGTATTGCGCAGTGTGTCTATGTTTCCCAGTAGTTTATTTAAGAAAGCTATTCATTCGGATGAGAATTTTTCATACCATAAAATTTAAATCATATAGCTTTCCGAACGTGTCATAGCAGGCGAAAGTATTTTTCAGTAAGTAATATATAATACTTACCTACCGCGACGAATAAAGAAATACCTTATTTTATTTATACACAAGTTAATTTATTCGAGTATTTAATTATTATAGAACCCAAATCAACGTTTCTTTCTTTTTACGAAAATGAAGGGTGCCAAACCCTAATACAGTTAATTAAGTGTAGCTAGTTACTTTAAAATAGGCCTTACTAGCTGAAATAGCGCTAACTAAACAAAAATCGTTTAAATTTTACAAAAATTAAATCGACAACCCTAACGCTCTATTGAAGCGTA
The DNA here is from genome assembly GCA_949127965.1 of Pandemis corylana. Taxonomy (NCBI): domain Eukaryota; kingdom Metazoa; phylum Arthropoda; class Insecta; order Lepidoptera; family Tortricidae; genus Pandemis; species Pandemis corylana. Next base: position 8,605,962 of record OX421857.1, read on the forward strand.
GGTATTTATTTCAAAAAACAAGCCTAGTTTCCATACTACTCTATTTATTTACTGTGACATCACTCAAAAATACTGTCACTCGTAAGCGTAAATCTGTAAGTTCAAATCAAAATTTCGAGCAGTTATTAAATTAATTATAGAGTTGTTCTTCTTGTTGTGTAGAGACTTCTACTTCACTACTAAGTAGGTACTTAAATGTTTTTATGATAAGATATACCATCAGCCAAACGTAAGTATGCCGAAAATCATTTATCATACTTACCTACTCATACACATTAGGAATCGGCCGAGGAATAGCAGTGGAATTATGGCGTGCTGGCGCCGAAGTTGTGGCCATCTCCCGGACGAAGTCGTACCTGGACTCCCTACAGAAGGAGTACCCATCCATTATCACCGTGACTTTGGACCTGGCCAACTGGGAGGAGTCCCGCAAAGTGCTGGAAACCCTAGGCCACTTCGACTGTCTCGTTAATAACGCTGCTCTAGGCCTCACAGAAGACTTCTTGACCACTACTCCGGAGAACTTTGATCTGTAAGTATCGTTTTGTCAGTAACATTAGAGGCAATGCGATTAATACCCAGAGCATTTAGCTTTAAATAGTTAATAGAATAATGTTTCTTAAATGCTCGAATTTTTACAGGTTAATGAACGTGAACGTAAAGTCTGTTCTAAATGTGAGCCAAGTGATTGCAAAGAAAATGATTGATGCGAAATCTGGAGGGTCCATTGTCAATATCTCTTCACAGGCGTCCAAGGTAAGCCTTGTGTAATGCTTCCTCGTAGCAGAGTGTATACATATCAAAGTGCACTGAAACATCGAAAATAGATAGAAAAAAAACCGTACACTAATAAGATAAGGACATTATCACAACGCGGGCGTAGTGGCGCGTTAGACAATGATATCCTAAGATAGAAATGATTATGACTTCCTTCACACACATTATTTCTCATTTTCGTGACGGATTTAACTTGGCTCTTGACCGTGATACACTTTATGATTGTAATATTATTATGTACATTCTCGTAAACAGGCGGCTCTGTGGGGACACGTCACGTATAGTGCGACCAAAGGAGCCATCGATGCGATGACTCAGGTAATGGCGTTGGAACTGGGCCCTCACAACATCCGCGTCAACGCCGTCAATCCCACCGTCATCATGACGGAGATGGGCCGCCTCGGATGGTCTGATCCACAGAAGGCCCAGGGCATGCTCTCGAAAATACCCCTCGGCAGGTAAATAAACACATTGTGAGCGTTTGTGACAGCATAGAGAGCGTTTTACTGCTTCCTTAGAAATAGTATCAAAAAATTTAAGTACCTATTATGTTTGCGAAACTTTATTTCGTTTTTAGGATTCCGTACCTCTAAAGGTTAAAAGGAACCCTTTATACCCTTCGTTGTTCGTCTGTCTGTTCCTCAAAACCCTTTTTCTCAGGAATGTTAAATTGATACCAAATACTGAAGTTTGCGGTCCCCTGGAGCTGTGAAAAAATAAACCCTCTGAGCCGACTTAATCAAAAGATAGTCATTAGGAAAGGTGTTTTCATACAAATTGCCAAGCTTGAATAACCTATGGGGTACCTACTTCCAGTTGTTCTAGAAATTTGAAATTTGGTACGAAGGTAGCTTATAAAGCACAACTAATGAAATAACTCTTTTGGTGTAGCCCCCCTGGAAGCATTATGTACTTATCCATCTTTATTTATTCCAGATTCGGCGAGGTATCAGAAGTGGTAAACGCCGTGTGTTTCCTACTCAGCGACAAGGCCAGCATGATCAACGGCGTCCAGCTTCCCATCGACGGTGGCTTCTTAGCGTGTTAAACGCATAGCATACACGCTTTGTAGCTACTGAAATATCTCAATAAAAATTCTAAAAACATAGTTTGTTTTCGTTTCGAGTTGTTGTAGCTGTAATAATATAATATCACTACAAACAAACAACAGATTTTAAAAATTAAGGAGCATGAAAATCTGAAAAGACATTACTAAAACAAAGTAACGAATTTGCGAGAGGACTTATTGTCGGCTTTGAACATGACATGTGAGAAAGACGCATTCAGTGGCACGTTTCTGGAAGAACTTCGTAGGGAAGAACCTAAACTTTTTACACTTAGGGTACGTTCACGAAGCTCACTATCTGCGCAAAACACACTACATATCCATCGAATTCGTGACTCGTGGCTCGTAAATCAATATTTTGACCATAACATTATGGTCACAACGTCATCACAATTCACTATCGATCGACACTATCTTCCGAGGCGATGTGATGATTGCAAACACTACCTTTCCTGAACAGTATAGTAGTGTTTGCGTTGTATACGCAGATAGTTAGCCAGCTGAACGTGATGATCTTTATGTCACCTTATCACCTGCCTGTCACGACTGTCCAGTGTTGCAAGGTCTCCTGATTTTTCAGGAGTTATTCTGATTTTTGACTATGTCTAGTGATCTACTAAATTTGCAAACGAATCTACTGAATTTTATGACTCTTATTTTAACCTAATAACTATTACCCTGATTAATATTTCCGAGGTAGTCAGCTAAACAGATAACATGTGGCGATACTTTTAAAACAAGTGTGACATAGCTATATCACATTATGTCGATCTTTTATACCCACGTGTATGCTAAAAGTGGTGCTAGAACATAAGTTTCATGTGTTCTGTCCACCCCTTTTGGGAAAAAGGCGTGAATCTGCATGTATGTATGTTAATGGACATATGCATGTATGTATGTTATTTTATAATTTGAAGGGATTACAACCGGATTGATAATATAAATATATAGATTTACCTGGTTTCTCTTAGTTTGTCCATTTGTTGTTTCTGTATACAAATTATTTAAACCGGGTACACAATGACCACCAACATTTTTGCAATGTAGTAGGTATGTAATTTATATTTTTTTCTAACTAATCATTTTATAAAATTTATATCAGCATATTAAAAACCAAATTATTAGAATACATGAGAAAATTTGCATTTAGGTAAGTTTTGTGACTTTTCTAGCATAAAATTTGAACTACAGATTTTTTTTTCAATCTCCTTATTTTTAAGTTTTTACTCTTATGACATTTCCAGATTGGACCTGGCAGCACTGCGACTGTCACACAGTACACTTAGCGGCTGAGTGACTGGGAACAATATGTTATCGCATCTGTTACAATAATTTAGTTGCTCAGCTATAGCGTTAATTATATTACAAGGAAGGATATTGTGGTCTGGTTAAAATATATTTTGATATCAAAATGGAAATAGCGTTTAAGGGAAAAAGAATTTTAGTTACCGGTGCCGGACAAGGTTAGTGCATTAGATACGATACGTCAATTTATTTTATTTAATCGCACGTGTAATTTAAATTGGTTCATATCGTTATATTTCAGGCATTGGAAGGGGAATAGCGATAGAACTATGGCGTGCTGGAGCTAATATAGTTGCGGTGTCTCGGACCAAATCTCATTTGGAGACTTTGCAAGGAGAGTATCCTTCCATTGACATTGTGGAATTAGACGTAGCAGATTGGGATAAGACTAGAACGGTCATTGAGTCGCTCGGGCACTTCGACGCTTTGGTCAACAACGCGGCAGTCGCAATCTGTGAACCATTTTTAGAATGCTCCCCAAATGATTTTGACAAGTATGTTTGCACATTAAAATAAACCTATTTAATATATATGTAAGTTACACGTTCATTAAGCTTCACGCAATCCAAATCACGACGGTTCACCTACCTTTCCAACCTACCTGGTATCTGACTCAATGCTGAGAGCAAAAATATTTCATCTTAAATTTTGCAGTGAAGGTTTTAATATTTTTTTATAAATGAAAGGTTGGGAAAGTTATAGTGCCTACAAAGACGTAGATAAGTACTCCCTAGCCCAGGGATTTTAACCGACTTAAAAAAAAGGAGGAGGTTCTCCATTCATGTGTATATATATATATTTTTTTATGTTTGTTACCTCATAACTTTCGACTAGGCGAAGCGATTTTAATGATTCTTTTTTTATTTGAAAGCTGGTGCTTCCCGTGTAGTCCCATTTCAATTTGGTCTATATAAGTCCAAGGAAACACTACAATATACATATATTTTTTTACAAATTAACTTTTATACACAAGCACATCTCACCTATAACTATGTATGTAGTTACAAGCCTACGTTGGCTGATACCGACTCCAGAAATAACAATAATTGTAACAACATTAAATAGATCATACCTACATATTGATAAGTAGAAAAAGTAAGTTGATTATTAAGTTGTAGAAGAATATGCAATTATTTTTTTCTTTTTAGTGCATATTAGTTTGTTTTGGAATAGTTAATTTTGTGAAGTAGTTTTTTTTTTTGTTCAAATTTTTTTTTTTTTACCCTGGACTGTGACAGCTGCCATTATAGTATAAAAAGCCATCTTAATACCTACATCAGTAAGTGGGAAACACATTGATCATTTGGCAGACGCCTTTAAAAAGTATATTTCTGTACCTAAGTCTAAATCTTATGCTATAATTTATCTGATTTGATATGTTTCAGAACATTTGACATTAATGTGAAGGCTGTACTCAACATCAGTCAAGTAGTTGCTAAGAAAATGATTGAGAAGAATATCCATGGATCAATAGTAAATATATCGTCACAAGCCTCTAAGGTAAAATTTTGCAACATGCTGAGATGTTAAACTGTGTTTGTAAAGAGATTGATGTTGACAAAGAATAAGAAGCAACATTTATTTTATTATAATTATTCATTAAGTCCTCTTATCAAATGGAATGTGTACCTAGGCAACAAGAGGAAGCCAGTCTTAACAAAAACTATTAATATGTTAGTTGCAAATTTTATTCATTATGGTAAACTTCAAGTTTTTTTTTTTTAAATCATAAGATCTTAAAATAGTATTTTTGTTGCAAATTCAAGATTCTTCTACTATCTTGTAATCTGACTTTTACTGGATTAACTGGATAAGTATACTGATACATTATCTCACGGTATTGTCGGAATTACACATGTTTCACCTTATCTGGTGTCAATTTCATATTAATGCAATGATAGTGATAATATTGAGATGTAAAATATAAAATATTTTTTTTTTATTCCAGGCTGCCTTGAAAGATCATGCCATTTATAGTGCCTCAAAAGCTGCCCTGGATGCTCTGACGAGAGCAATGGCATTGGAACTGGGACCAAAGGGTATCAGAGTGAATGCTGTTAATCCTACTGTGATTATGACGGAAATGGCAAAAGTTGGTTGGTCAGACCCAGCTAGGGCAAATGAAATGAAGGCAAAAATCCCCCTAGGAAGGTAATAATAATAATCAAACCTGTATAATTGATGTAAGTAGTTTAATAAATGTGACGATGGTCACTCAAAAATGGCTGATTGTATACTATTTAAATACAATTATAATATTTTGTACCTTGGATTAACATGTAATGATACTTTTACCATACCGTGGCATCATGCTGGCCTTTAGGTATTGTTACCTTAGGCTCTGTCTACCCCGTAAGGGATAAAGACGTGATTAATGTGTGTGTGTGTGTGTGTGTGGCATCCAGAAACATGAGAGAAATCAAAGTATTTAGTGTATAGTAACTTGCTATGTGAATTGTTTTAGGAAATCTTCACCCGTGATCCGACACGCATTTGGCCAGTTTTTACTAAATATTGTGGGTCTTATTTAGAAAGATTGATATAATTATTTTGAAACCCGACACATAATCTTATCTTACATACTGGCAAATGACAATTGCTAAGGTTATCTTGATGATTGTTTGGTTATGTTGTTTTTAATTGATATTTATGATACCTATGCTGTGTTTATGACATAAAAGCAAATATCAATGGTATTCACGTAATTTATGTTTCACTTCCAGGTTCGGAGAGGTCTCAGAAGTAGTGAATGCAGTAGTATTTCTTCTAAGTGACAGGTCCAGCATGATAAGTGGTGTTGAGCTGCCCATCGATGGAGGCTTCTTGGCCACGTAGGTTGTGCAAAGAATCTTAATCTCATTTGCCAGTTAAATCAATTTGTATTAAGTACCAAAGAAAAAAATGAAAATGTTTAAAGATTGTTGCTATGGTATAGTGTATCGTTTTTTATAAAGCTTGTGATAAAATGCTTTTCTTCAATGATAACAAGAAGCAAGCGTACTCTTTACTGCAGTAACCTTCTATGCAGCATTGCACTTGTATTAAGAATAACAACTTTAGAAATTTCTTAGTAAAATCAATTTTTAATTAGAACTGTATTTGCTTTGATATTGGGCTGATATTCTAAATAAGTAAGATTTTTAACTAAGTTGGAAGATTTAATCAATGCATGTAGTTCACGAAGTTCAACATTGTTAACCTGAAAGTAATCAACCATACAACGCAATAAAATTCTGACTTCATTAGTCAAGTTATCGGGCAAATGGAATAGGTACCCATCACTTCTTTGAATAAACGGAGTACCAGCCTTTTTTAATAGTTATTATTAGTATTTTCTAGGTTGGTGGAAGGTTAATTGATAATTTTTGTGAATTCACGGTTCTGTAATTAGCTACGTCGTTAATCTCTAACTAATATAACCTATTTTCACTTGTCGCTCGGTTTTAGTAAAGGATAGACATCTAACTGGGGTAATTAGAAGGAGTAGCTCTGAGGGACAAAGCGAGTCGCGGTCACTAGCAGTAACTACAGGTCTAACGCATAACTGAGTCCGTTCCTGAGGTATGGGAGCGGTACGGGCGGGGTGACAAGTCACGTGACTTAGCATGTCATAACTATCTCGCCATACACGATAAATTATAATGAAGATATCTCTTACGATATGCTTACGAATCTTAAACATATATTTACGAGCGTGTACCTAAGTCAAATGATGAATATTTTGGTGTTTGACAATAAAAAAAACTGGACAAGTGCCAGTAGCACTCGTCCACCGAGGTTTCCACAAAAAATTGTAGGTAGGTACATTATTATAAACAGTTCCGGAAACCATTCTCGCGTTGTACGCTTCTTTCTGACAACCCTGTAGCCATGGCAATAGTTTTATGTAGGTATATTAATGTCATCTTTATGCTCGGCGGAATAGGTATCAAATATTTTATTTTGAAATATTCGTACACTTTATAAACAGCTTGTTTAATTGGGACTCATCGTTGGTTGCACATCCCGTGTGCGTTTTACTTGAAGCAACCTATTCAATTAACACATATTGACGACAGCAAGGCTGGCGGCCGACTGACTGAAGTTATGCGTCGTTTGACGTCTTGTAAATACACCCCCGCCCCCCCCCCCCCCCCCCTCCCGTGCCGCTATCTCAGGAACAGACTTAGTTATGCGTTAGGCCTGTAGTTGGGATATAAATTACTGTCTTGATTGTATTGAATAAATTGTAAACACGCCATGTTAAAACCAGCCAAAAAGTATCTTCCTAAATACTATATCCTAAAGTCGATGGCTTGGCTTGACAAACTCAAATGATTTAAAGTACGTGAAATCGAATCGCCATGAAATAGTATTATGGTATAACGGAGCTGGTACTCAAAGTATACCTACCTACCCCTAGACAACTACCCTATACATATAGATATAGACGACTTTCTCATACTAATATGTATGTATATATGTCAATTAGTTATGTCGAAGTTGTAGCACTTGTATCTTTTGGGTTATAAAATAAAAATTGAAAATTGTGTAGTGGGGATTTGTTATACTTACGTATGTATACGTGCCTAAACGCCATACTATCAGCATTATAAATGTTTGAAATGTCAAAAGCAGCCTGGATGCATATTTCTATTTGTCATACTATTATTTATAAAACATTGTCCTTATTGTAACCTCGTCCAATACTTTTTTATATCAACCTCGGTATGTATAAGAGAATTAGGTAATTAAGTGCCTATATGTAGTGACTGGTCTGCCATAAATATGTTACTAAAATTGTATTAATTAACCTTTAGAATTTTAAGAATCTCTATTTTTTAATAAGCATAAGCAATTTCACTACCTGCTTCTGTAAGGAAACTTGCATACGATCAGTTTTGCCTCTTTTTTACTGAACAGGTAGATAGTTCAAAGTGTCTATAGCTAACAAATAGCTAAAAGCAGAACAAAACAGTGAAAGTTTCAAAAAGTTTACGTTTTTATGTAAACAGTTATTTACTCTCAGATTTAACGCAAACGCCCTCAAAACGTCATTCGTATCAAACTTTACCATGTGGTATTACGCGATGAAAATTAAATAATGGTTCTACATAATCTACCTATTTCGGACTAGGTGCATCTACCTGACCTCGAATTGAAGAAAAGGCTCATGCCAAATAGAGTAATTAACCTTTTTTCGACTGTACTGTTAATGTGTACTAATTATGTTTTTGATTTTTTGTTAATAAATGCAAAAGGGATTTCGTATGTTATGTGTTTATTTATTGAATTTTATGCCAAATTATAAAAGTAAAAAGAAACTTAAAACTTTAAAAACAATATTCTAGTCATTGGATTAATATCCCCTTACTTGGTAGGTATACAGTGTTACAAAAATACCCCTAAAGCCGAAAGGGGCTAAATGGTCTCTTGTAAAAAGTCCATCGGCAAATTGTATCAAATTACATCGGCAAGTAAGTACTTACTGCTAAATGCTTTATTGTACAAATATAAATAAACAGAGACAAATCACAAAAAAATACATTAAATATATGCACAAAGGCGAACTTATCTCTATAAGGGATCTCTACCTTTGAGTAAATGAGGATCATTATGCGAGAGACCGACAAAGAGTGAGTTTAAAATATCCATATAGTGAAAGCCACAATAGAGCGTACATCTCAAAATACAACAAACAATTCATAAATAAACTACTAAATATCATTACACTCGTGCATACATACGTACTACGTACGATATGAGTACACACATACAATATTTAAGGAGATTGTGTGAGCCAGGGGCGCCGACTCCGTGGGTGCTCGGGGGCTCGAGCACCCTTGAGAAATAAACAGTGGGTGCCGAGCACCCCTGAGAATAGACAGATCAGTAATCGCCTTTTAGGGATAGGTGTTTTTTCATTACCTGACGACCCGTTTTCGAGTCATCAAATAAGCATGAGCACCCACGAGGTTTTCTAAAAGTCGGCGCCTCTGGTGTGAGCCACATCTTCCTCAAGCCCTCCTTGAACGACGTCACGGATGCAGATTGCCTGATGGAGGTCGGTAACCGATTCCACAGCCTAGCAGTGTGAACTGTGAAGGATTTGGAGTAACTTTTGAAAGATGAAAAAGAACAGGCCAAAAGGAGATTTAGTAATAATTTGGCCTAGTGGTATAAGGTGTGGAATAACACTGCGTTCGCGCCGGTGACCGCGGTTCAAATCTCGTGTAGGATTTTTTTTTCTTTTTGATGTGCGTTGAGCACTTTTAGTTTTCACTTCTGCCGGGCCTCCTGGAGTGCAACCCGTCCGTGTTTTTTAAATACTATCGCTCTGTATACATCTATAGTGCGCGAGAGTAACTATTCTTGTAGTTCAATAAATTGACCTTAGATAGATAATGGAGATGTTTATATTTGGCTGCTGATAAAAGTTCAGGGCATATTTATTGTGACATGAGCAGTCGATTACGTTACTTACAGGCTTGAACAATGGATTCATTCAAGGGAAAGAGAATACTCGTTACCGGCGGTTCGCAAGGTACATATAACTATTCTTATTACATAATTATGTTAACTCCGGTGCTTTGGTTACTACTTTCTGCTTGGCCTGCGAGTTAACATCCTATAGCTTGACTTATATGCGACACAATACACATTTTAAAAGAGCGATGCTTGCATATTACTTAATATATTTTAGGGTCTCAAAAACGGTTCTAACGAATCCGATGAAATTCGCTATATAATATATGGTATATTATGTTATATACATATCGTACCTATATGATATTTGGAGCAAATAATAGACCTCACGTGAAATATCACAAGAAAATATAATTTTAATCATGCGGCGCCATCTCTTGTCGAATAGCTGACCTACCTCGAAATAGTACCTACTAATTATTACCTAATCTTCTGTACAGTCGAGGGCATAAATATCGATACGCCATAGTCAAATACATGTCACCGGCCGTATTGTTTATGGCATAAAGGTGTATAGTAGATGTATTTGACGCTTAGTAACGACGTATATTTAAGCCCTTGACTGTACCTACTTCTTATCCGTAGGGATCGGTAAAGGTATCGTCATTGAATTATGGAGACGAGGCGCCGATGTTGTCACCATTTCGAATCAGCTCGAAGACCTGCGAAAGCTCCAAGCCGAATACCCTACAATTGAAATAGGCTACGTCGACCTTCGCGACTGGGACGCGACCAGGAAGGCGGTCGACGCTCTGGGAGTTTTCGACGGCTTGGTCAACAATGCGGGAGTCGCTATCATTGAACCTTTTCTGGAATGCACGCAGAAGAGTTTTGATCAGTAAGTTGTTTTACTGCATATCACCAACACTAGACACTACTTAAAGGCGGTTCGTAATAACCCTGTTAATTTCTTCTCAATATGCGACTTTTTTTAGTTCTATACTTTAGTAATATTTCCTTGTTTGCTATTTTAAAAACCTGCTAATACAACTATGTTAAAAACTAAGTGCATATTTTTTATTACAGGACGATTTCGATAAATGTTCGAGCAGCCCTGAACGTTAGTCAGATTGTATCGCAAAAAATGATAAAAAATGGTATTAAGGGTGCTATAGTCAACATTTCGTCACAGGCTTCAAAGGTAGGATACCAGGCTTAATCAGATTGTCTAGTCAACGTAACATATATATACCTTTACCTAGCTGCCTCTCAGTAGAGATCCTCAAAATTGTATGAGTAATTTAAGTTTTCTATGGAGCTCTTGTGGCAGGCGATACCCTATCAGACAAGCTATATTTGCCTATAAACTTGGCAGGCCGCTCTCCAAAACCACGTCGCGTACTGTGCGTCGAAAAGCGCCGTTGACTCAATGACGCGAGTGATGGCCCTGGAGCTAGGGCCTCACGGTATCCGTGTCAATGCCGTCAACCCTACTGCGGTCATGTCGGAATTAGGGCGCCAGGTGTGGGCCGACCCCGTCAAGGCAGGCAAAATGCTGTCCAAAATACCATTAGGACGGTAAGTGTACTAGGCTTTGTAGACTGCGACAGTAGAGTGAAATTAAAAAAGTAAGGGGGCGCCACTTCCCTCGCAAATGTCACGTTGATGTTAAGTGTGTACCTACCATCAGCCAAGTTCTCGCCTAATTATGTTTTAAAAAAAAGCTAACATGAACATATTTTCCAGAATGTTTTGGGTTTTTCTTACTTAGAATCGATTACCTTATCGACCAAGAAAAAAATCCGTTCCAGTTCGTTGTTCTTAATGTAGATATGGAACGTGACGAACAAGAAAAAAAATCCATAGTAAAATCTAGGACACGTGTTTTTTTCTTGTATAAGAATCGATAGGGTTAACGATTTTGAGTAAAAAAAAAAAACAAAATAGCTAACAGAACAAACGCTCACCTATCAATTTTGAATTGTTTTTTCATGCGTTTTCTACTCTTTGTTGTCATCACGTTGTCATAGTCTGATTTTGATTTAGCCTCTATGGTGCAAGTGTAAGGTTGGTGCTACGCTGACGTCACGGCGCGGCATAGCAGTGTATTACCCGTGGTCCCACTGTCCCACAAAAATCCTCACTTGAGATATCTAAATATTTATAACTCAAAGGTGACTGACTGACTGACATAGTGATCTATCAACGCACAGCCCAAACCACTGGACGGATCGGGCTGAAATTTGGCATGCAGGTAGGTAGATGTTATGACGTAGAAATCCGCTAAGAAAGGATTTTGATCAATTCTACCCCCAAGGGGATAAAATAGGGGATGAAAGTTTGTATGAAACTTTGTCAATTTTAAACCGATCGGGCTGAGACTGCATGCATAAATCTACTATGACGTAGGCATCCTCTAAGAACGGATTTTGATAAATTCCACCCCTAAGGGGATAAAATAGGTGATGAAAGTTTGTATAAATCTTCTTAGATTTTCGACTGATTGAACTGAAATTAAACATCGGTACCTAATGGAACGAATAACACTAACGAAACACGAACAAAATAATTTTTAGTTCTAAATGTTGACAATAGATGGCGTTAGTAGTATTTTAAAACGCGCTATCGTTGTGTTTCAGTATCTTATGGAACGAATAAATTAAGACGAACAAAATAATTTTTAGTTCTAAATGTTGACAATTTGTGAGAATGGATGGCTGGATGGATTTGACGAGGTGAGTGTATATGTTTGTTCCTTCACGTTGATACGACTGGACGGATTTGGATAAAGTTTGGAACTGAGATAGCTATAGCTGGTACCCTAGATTAAAGCATAGGCTACTTTTTATCCCGATAAATTGTATAGTTCCCGCGGGATAGTCATAAACATGTCATAGGTGGCACCTGCCTAGAGTCGCACGCAACGTAAATAATTATTGCAGAATATAACTATCAATATCAGTTCTTCTATCTAATTCTACGCGGACGAAGTCGCGAGCAGAAGCTAGTTAATATTAAGTTAGGTCCGTTAGGTATCTTCAAATGCTCGGGGTTCCGTCGACCTTACGGTGGAGAGTAATTCGATTTTTTTTATAACAGTGGGACTACGATTCTGAATCTCGAGTCCTTGGTTTTAGGCCCCTTCCCGCGCTATGGTCAAATCTTTGGGGACGATATCAAAATGCAAGGCCCATTAAAATAACACAAACATAGACATACACAAATCACGTCTAAGCCCTTATAGCGTAGACAGTGGCGTAACTATAACGTCTGGGGCCCATGGCAGATTCGTCAGATGGGGCTCCCTCCTCAATATAAAGAAGTGCATCACCGTTCCTTCTGTGCTCCAAACCAAGCCAGTTCGGGGCCCCGTAGTACTAGAGGCCCCTGGCATTTTGCCACCCCTGCCACCATATAGTTACGCCACTGAGCGTAGACAGAGCATAAGGTAACAAGACCTAAAGACCACGTTTAGCATTAAAATAAGGTTGTCATTTCCACTTACGAAAATTCTTTGACGTGCCTTGTCAGGCCGTACTGCCAGTGAACTTTGGCTTTAAGTATTGCCATAAGATATAGTTTAAATGGTACTTTGTAGGTTTGGCGAGGTAGAGGACGTGGTCAACGCCGTACAGTTCCTGCTCGGCGCCGGCGCGAGCATGATCAGCGGCGTGCTGCTGCCCGTCGACGGAGGATTCTTGGCTACGTAGTGCACTCCACGTCGACACAATAAAACCACTTCGTTATTATTTACTGTTTATTGTGCCAAATGAATTAATACATACTGGACATTAGAAACAATGCAAGCATAACAATTTATATAGGTATATGTAATGCATATGCTAAGCTATACAGGCTAGCATAATTTATGTATTTATAAAGAAAAAATACACCACATTATACATAACATATAAATAAAAACGGATACTACATGAAATATAAACTTGTGGATATTAGTTTTAATTAGTTTTAATGAGATAGTGAAGGATTATTCAGTTCAAACAATTTGTCAAGGCGTATTCACAAATACGCCGTATTTAAATGCGTCAATACTATATAGGTCCCATTGTATTGGCACATTACAAAATAATGCGCACACAGGCATCCCTATGCCAGAATCTAGATGTCGCGAATTCATCCAAGAAATAGCGGTATTGCGGAACGCGTAGACCGTCTCGAATCATTTTGCTTCAGTATACAACGGCCATCCCATCATTTTGTTCGAATGCTGAAGTTACTCTGCACGCTTCGGCTGTAACGAGCGCTCAAATACGAACGAATATAAATCAATAACATTCACATGCAAGTACGTAACAGGCAACTACACAGAATTAGACGCAATCAAAGGTATGTGTACAATAACAGCAAAATAATTTGAAAGGCATTAATTATCGCTACAACAATTATGTATTTACCTCTATTACCTAAGATATTGTAAAAAACAGTGTGTCAGCTTATCTAAATACCTTACATTATTATATACAAAATTAACTCCAAGTCTTTCGTCTGTAAGAGCATACACTAACTATCGTTTGCCGACGAGCTCGAGCGGCGCGAGTCCCCGCACCTCGTCTCGCCGCGGTCCCGAAGCCCTGCCCAATTACTGTACAACAAATGTTCTGAGCTAACATCCATTACCAAAATTTCATAAGAATTAGCAACACAATATCGTAAAAACTTACACGGATCTAAATCTCTAAATGTCGGTGAAAATTAGAACACATAGAAAAATCGGAAAAGTAAAGCTATGGCCGGGAATCGAACCCGGATCCTCGTCATTCCGTGACGCGTGCTATACCCCTACACCACCCATAGCAGACACGGACCTCACACGGTTCTTACACGGATCTCTCAAATGATCTATTCAAATTATGAACTTTACTTGAATACCAGACATCTAAAAATCTGAAACATACGAAAGATTTACATATCGACAAAATGAAAACACGCTGGGTAACGGCTTTTGGAGGTTAAAACCGGCGCTTGCGGATCATTCACATAAATTTAATTTGCTTATTGGAACATGAATTTTAAAATAAATCTGGTTTTAAAACGAACAGGCACAATACACTTTATCAACGCAAAGAAATCGTTAATCCCAATATTTATTTTGGCAGTGAAAATTGTCATTGTTCCTTTTCAAAGTCAACGACATTGTTTAATTCGACCAAATGCTAACTGATATGTGACACAAAATAAAAATATTATTGATTAGAGACTCCAGTGCTCAATTTTGAGATATCCACTACACATTACATGACTTAAAAAACTAATCATAATATCTTGAAACTTGAAAGTTCTTTAAACCCCAGTACAATTCTTGACTATTAATTAAAATATTTACACAAAATTGAACCTAATTCTCAGTCAAATTAGAGGATGTTCCAATCGGGCACACTCATATTTGCTGTATAGTTTTATGTATCTCACTGAACATACCGAGAACTTCATACACTTTTAACACACAGTTCCTATGATATTATATTATAATATATTTACAAGTTTGTCGATCGCACTCAAAATGCTACATAGTCATAACTCAAAACACTGCGATAAGAGTTGTAAGCTCTTAGTGAAAAATTAATTTGATTATACTACATTATTATACACACGTTTTTGAGTTGTGACGGTATTTAGTTTCACGAGCGAGCGTTTTTCGACATGAATAGAACAGCGAATACGTCAATACGATTAGAGGCGTATCGACGCCTAGTCTCAGACTAGGATTCGCTGTAACAGAAATCCGATAAAAGGCGTAAGGCTTTGCTTTGAGCGCACAAAATGCTTAGGCTATGGTCTTACTGGCCCGTAACCAGCGGGTGGCTGGTCAGTACAACCGTGACCTTAATGTGAAGTCATTATGGAGGTTATTATTTGTATTTATACTCTAGTAATTAGTACTGGTCTTGGTCATGGAAGAAAGTTTATACTAACACATCTCCGAACCAAGAACCATCGCTCAAGACATCAAGTAGGTAGTTTTATTTATTTACTTTACAAATATAGATTTGGTAACCAATACATGTGCAAGCAGATAAATCAAAGAAAAATAATAATTTTGGTAGTTTACATGAGATCAAAGAAATAGAACTTTCTTGTATTTAATACGGCAATTGAATATTCAATTCTGGTATGTTTTCCCTTAACACTAGTAGTTATTGAACAGGTTGTCAGCTGATTTAAGAAGTAATTTTTTCTAAGAGTTTCTTCTAATTCTTTGTGTGAAGTACGAAAATGAATATGCTTTCATTGCCGCTTGCTTTTAGCAATCTATATAGAGGTTGAATGTTTGTTTCATAGTACATATTTATAAAAGCTGTCAGTGGTTCATTACGGTTTTAATTTTGCTTTGGAGAACGGCAAACTTAATATTAATTAAGGCAAAATAGGTAATTTTAACATTTCCAATGTTAGCCTAGGATTAGTCAACATGAGTGAATGATCATTTAAACCGGGATAACTCATCTAACTGTTGTCTATAATTTATCATATTAATGATGTGGCATTGACATACGCTTGTATCATTTTAGTCTCTCATTATTATTCCAGAGGATTTGCAGAGGACATAGGTTACAAAACGAAATGCATCATTGGATCCAAATTAGCATCATGATACGCTTCAGAGTCATACGCCGTCACAGTGCAAGTATTTTACCAATAAAGATCGGGAACATTCGTATTCTAGTTGTCATCATGTTTTTTACTTGTATTTGATCTTTATTTGTCATCAAGTGCAAAGGGTGGCGGCTAAAACACAATGACAGCCTAACACGAAGGTGAGTGAAGTTAACAGTAAAGTAGGAATAATTTAAGTAGCCGCTTTTTATTTCGAAAATGGCTATCATATTAACTGGAAAATGTGTGAAAATAGTTAGTAAAAAACATTGAAAGGAAACTTACAAAGTTAAGCTACGGCAGTGGTGGCCATTTATTAACCATAAACAAATTTAACATAGGAAATTAGGAGCAGCATCTGCACACTGGATACTCTCAGTTCTTTTGGTTAGTACATAGATTGAAAGTAAGAAGAGATGAATAAATAAACATGGAAGACAAGCTGAAACTAAGTACCGTAAAATCGAAACTTATTTGCCATCATTAATGGTTGACTCACAAGAATGATCACGCGTTATTGCTCTGATTACATCTATCTAAACGCAAAATGAGAAAGTTCATTCTAGGAAGCGGACTATTAAAGACGGACTACAGTCTCAAAGAACTAAATTAACAAATTCTCAAAAAAACTTATCATATTGCACAATAATACTTGTAAAACTTGTTCTTTATACATGAATAAAATATTATTATGGTAGATCTCAAAGCACACATCGCATGTGTCAAACAAACAAGAATTTGAACTGTAAATTACCAATAAAAATGCCCAAAGGCATATCCGGGGCTAGTCTGTCTCGTGAATTTTTATGATGCAATCTGTCTCACCGGCTACATTATAACTGAGCATAGAGCATAATGGATGCGCACGGGTAAGCCTAAATAAACGGCTACACTAAAACGAGACATACAGAACGAAGACTCGTCTTTAAAACAACCCGCAACTCGCTCGTCTCAGTTTTAATAATTTACAATATTTAACGTGAATGCATACAAAATCTTACTTTAATAGAAAAACTGCGTTCCGACCGAGCGTCGGAGGACGCTCACGCCGAGTCAATTCCTCCCGGGGCTCGTGTCGGCCGCAGCCCGCGCGGGCGCCGCGCAGCCGCCCCGCGTCCCTCACCGCCACTCCGAGATGGCCGCCGCCGCCGTACTGGGCTGCCCCGTTACGGCCGCCGTTGCTAAAGTAACGATATCGCATTACTCCCACATACCAATTTTAATATTCTTAATTTTATGTTGATGCCTGCTCACTCTCGTAACGGCAAGAACTTTAGATCTGTTTCACCATCTCTGTGAAGTTCCTGATCTCTTGTATCTGTCTGTTTTGTGGTAATAATTAGAGACGGGGCCATTGCTATCTAACACTTACGAGTACCGAGAACTTAGAGGTGAAGCGGCCCTTGATATCTAATCACGCGCAGTCGCAATGGCTGAGGCCATTTTTATGTCACAGTGCAAGGCACGACGATGGCGATTGGGAATGGATGATTATTTTAAAAGTGCTTGATAATTTTTCTATTGATAGGAATAACCATCCTTAGCTACAGAAAAAAGTTACAGATTTTTCCATGGAGCCATATATTTTACTAGCTTTTGCCCGCGGCTTCGCACGCGTGAACCATGAGCATTTCAAAGAAGCTAGCAATCAAGCAAGCGAACACCCAAACCTATGCAAGCAGGCATGCAAGCAGGCAAGCAAGCATGCAAGCAAGCATGCATGCAAGTAAGCACGCAAGCATGCATGCATGCAAGCAAGCATGCATGAAAGCAAGTATGCAATCAAGCATGCAAAGCAAGGACTCAAGCAAGCATGCAAGCAAGCGTGCAAGCAAGCATGCATGCAAGTAAGCATGCATGCATGCAAGCATGCAAAGCAAGGACTCAAGCAAGCATGCAAGCAAGCCCCCGCATTGCCCCGCTGCCTTAATTTTTCTGAAACTGTAAATATTACAGGATTTTTATAAAACAAACCTAACCTAACCTAAAGGGCTGTCCTAAAATATACCTACCCCAAATAGCTTTTGCCCGCGACTTCGTACGCGCTAAGATGTAAAACGAAAAAATAAGTTTTTTCCCGTTCCCGTGAAAATTTTGGGGAGTGCTTTCGGAGTACGCTTAAAGCCTTTAAAGAAACACACGTTATAAATGTTAAGTCTCTTTCTTCCGCTGTTTCGTCTGGAAACGTAAAATCCCGGTTTTTCCCGTTCCCGTAAAAATGTTAGGAAATCCTTTGTTAATGCTTCCTTACACTCCCTAAGGAAGCTAAATGCTAAATGCTAAATTTCATCTTTCTATAACCAGTAAAACGAAAAACCCCGTTTTTCCTGTTCTCGTGGGAATTTCTGGAAACCCTTTCTTAGTGCTCCCATACACTCATCAAGGAAGGTTCTTACCAATTTCTACGACCAGTAAAACAAAAAAACCCGTTTTTTCCCTATCCCGTGGGAATTTCGAAAAATACCTTCTTAGTGCACCTCTAGGATACTCAAGGTATATGTGTGCCAAATTTCAATTTTCTAGCCATATTATGCCTACCGCAGTATTTCTTTGTAAACAAATATTTTTCCCGTTCCCGTAAAAATGTTACGAAATCCTTTGTTAATGCTCCCTTACTCTTCCTAAGGAAGCTAAATGCTAAATTTCATCTTTCTACGACCAGTAAACGAAAAACCCCGTTTTTCCTGTTCTCGTGGGAATTTCTGGAAATCCTTTCTTAGTGCTCCCATACACTCATCAAGGAAGGCTCTTACCAAATTACAGCTTTCTACGACCAGTATAACATAAAATCCCGTTTTTTCCCTATCCCGTGGGAATTTCGAAAAATACCTTCTTAGTGCACCTCTAGGATACTCAAGGTATATGTGTGCCAAATTTCAAGTTTCTAGCCATATTATGCCTACCGCAGTATTTCTTTGTAAATAAATAATATTTTTCCCGTTCCCGTGGGAATTTGGGAAAGTACTCTCTTAATGCTCCTCTGCACTCCCGAAGCAACCTACAAGCCGAATTTCAGCTTTCTGCAACCAGTAAAACGAAAAGTCCTGTTTTTCCGGTTCCCGTGGGAATTTCGGGAAATCCTTTTTTTATTGTTTACACTCCCCAAGGGAACTTGAAGGCCAAATTTCAGTTTTATACGACCAGTAACACGAAAAATCGATCCCATAGAACTGAAAATATAAATCCCGTTTTTTTCCTTATCCCGTGGGAATTTCCAAAAATCATTAAGACATTATTTTACTATTATTATATTACTATACTATTATTATTTTACTACTATTATAATCACCTACTTCTATGACAAATTTGAAGAGTCTAGTAATTATAGTTCATAGGATTTCGTTAAACTGAATATATAAATCCCGTTTTTTTCCTTATCCCGTGGGAATTTCCAAAAATCCTGAAATTAGTTTCTTTGTTTTGTAATCACCTACATTTGTATCAAAATTGAAGAGTCTAGTTATTATAGTTACTGAGATAGCGTCACTCGGAGTCGAATATAAAATTCCCGTTTTTTCCTTATCCCGTGGGAATTTCCAAAAATCCTTCCTTAGTGGATGCCTACATTATATAAGGTATCTATGTGCAAAATTTCAAGTCTCTAAGTCCAGTGGTTTGGGCTGTGCGTTGATATATAGTTAAGTCAGTCAGTCAGTCAGTCAGTCAGTCAGTCAGTCAGGACTTTGAATTTTATATGTATAGATAAAAATAAAAACGTTGAACTCGAACCTACTTCCATGATGTCTCCACAAGGACGAATATATTTTAATATTGTAATTATACTCACTGATTTCAGGTTCCTGAGCGGGCTCGTGACGACGGAGCGTGCGGTCCTTGGCCCCCGCCTGGTAGTTGCCCGGCTGGCCTCCTGAAAATGTTCGCATACAAAATATAAACATTACACTCTACACCCATTGATTACTTATACTCATAAATTTGAGCAAAAAAACACAATTTAAATCACAATGTTACATAAATATTACTCAGAATGGCAGTATACTTAAGGCAAACATTTCAGATCTTAGCATTTAACTATGACCAAGTATTTGACGTATTTTAATTCCCTAAACTATTTTCACATTAACAGTAAAATAGTCAACTCATATCCAATTTCATCATTTACATAGTTCAGAATTTGAATAAGCAATGGCTCTAGCTGACTGAACTGAACTTCCCGTGTCTAAAGTTTTTTAATTAGTGTATACGGAAATTTGGAGTTACATACCAAACTTGAGCATGTTCCAGTCAAAGACATAGTCGTAGGTGAACCCTTGCCGGTGGAATAGCGTGCGGAACAGTTGGCGCAGGTGGCTGTAGTCAGGCCGCTCCTCGAACCGCAGCCGCCGGCAGTACTTCAGGTACAGCTGGAACTCGATTGGATGGTTCTGGGGAACGAAAAGACACTGGTTACATCAGACCTAATAAGTCTAGACAGACCTCTGCAACCAAGGGAGTCCGTAAAAAACCTAACCTTACTGTGTGCAGACATAATAAAAATAAATAAAAAATACCAGTTGAAAACGAGAGAGATAAGATTAGCAAGTTCTCTAAAACTTTGTACAGAATGTCAATCGACTCCCTATCGAATTCTATACAAATTTTTGCATAGACAAGCTAACAAACTAGTGATAAGTGCCTGATGAAGGAAGTGAATGACATGAATGACTGACCAAAGAAAAGGCGAAAACTTATTGATGTTTACTTGAAGGAAGATCATTCATTACTTTGTTAATAGACATCATTGTTAAATTAATAGTACTTGACCGGTTTTCCGAAATCACTGCTACTGATATTCTAATAACTAAGTGTAGTGTATGTAGTGTGTATTCGATAACTTACTTTACAGAGTTCGTCAAAGGGAGTGGAGAGTTTTTTCTCGGATATTCTCTCGTATTTCTGCCGCTTGGTCGCAGCCTTGAGCCCCTGCCAAGGCAGGCTACCGCGGTTGAAGTACATGAGCACATAGCCCAAGGACTCTAAATCATCGCGCCGCGACTGTTCGATGCCCAAGTGGGTATTTATAGATGCATACCTCGCGGTACCTGTAATAGTAACATTGTTTCAGAACGCACACAATTTCTCTAGTTTTATTACTTACTGGAAGAGTGTATCACTCTTCTGCTGATCTTCAAGGAGACTAGCATGTTAGATTTTGTCAAAAGAACATATCAAACATCTCTTTACAATCAGTAGCTGTGTGGGAAAGAGAAGATGTTCTTTTTTTACAAATCACACATTATCTTTATTTTCTTGTCTAACATACTAATTTTATGCAATCCTAATCTTTCTACTGATCAGTTAGTTACCAAATGTAACATTAGGGAATGAGAGATAATAATACAAGTTCAATCCTTACCTGTTAAATTTTTGTTTTCTCTGTAAGAAATATGTTGTAGAGTGCGTGGATCTTTGTACTTCTTTGCTAATCCAAAATCTATTATGTATACTAAATTTCCTTTTTTACCTAGACCCATCAGAAAGTTATCTGGTTTGATATCTCTGAAAAGAAAAACATTAGTTTTACAGTTTCATCTAAAACTATGTGGAGAATAAACAATCAGTGACAGAACCATAATTACAAGTAAATGGGCCTGCTATAATGATAATATCATTAAGAGACATTGCAGTTATAGGTGATGTGTCATTAAAGATCCATGTCATCATAACTTTCGACAACCCCCAGTGCCCTTCTAGTCTAACATGCATCATTACAATTATTCTCACCATCTCTTTCTATCTACTGTTATATACAGTTTGATAGAAATAGGATGGCGCGCAAGTTAAACAATAAAGCTGCAGGTCTCTACAATCTGCCAATAACAATAATAAACTATTATTGTTGGATTTCATTTCAAACCATATTATAGTGTGGTTGTATATTCACAACAGACTTAAAAAAACAAATAGCATTATAAATTCTAAAGCCTATGCCTATACCTGAAGTATCTAGACAAGTAAAGCATATTACATGTAAAACCAGCCATTTATAATTGATAATACTTAAGGAAATCAAATTATCAGTAGACCCTGAGGGTGACCTGCAATATGCATTAATGCATTACCACATCCAGATAACTTCAAGCCTACTAATTGCCTTATTAAACATATCAATAAGAGCAAAATTCCTTTACCCAATAGTCATGTCTAATGGCGAAGGTCTATATTTCATATAGTTGTTCAGATACAACAGTGACTATGATGTTATTACATCAGTGATCTTTTTTTTTCATCAGTAACTTTGGGATCAGTTTTGGTGGGACCATTTCGAGCGGCTGATGTCATATGTCTTACAGTGAAATGGAAAGAGAAATGTAACTACTAGTTTCCTTAACATCACTATATGTAGTTGATTTGTTTCAAAGCTTTTATTTAACTTGCAATATGGTAAAATTCACATGATTTGACCTTAACAAACATTGCAAGTTAAACAAGAACTTGTAAAAAACATAGGCTACTTTTATTGTAATAACAAAGACAAGTTCACATCATACAAAAAAAGCTGCAGGGAAAAGGTGCCTATGAATGAATTCTTCTTACCTATGGATGAAACTCCTGTAATGTATATCCTCTATGCGAGTAATCAGCTGGTCAGCAAGAAGGAGAACAGTCTTGAGGGAGAAACGGCGAGAGCAGAAGTTAAACAAATCTTCCAAGGAAGGTCCTAGCAGTTCCATTACCATTACATTGTAGTCTCCTTCTGAACCACACCATTTAATAGCGGGAATTCCAACTGTTGACAAAAACATGTATGGGTTTTTAACACATAATAGTACCACTGTCACAATATTGCAGAGCAGATATTGCGGGCAGTGTCCACAGTAAGTATGTGCTAGGATATTAAAATAACCTAGCAGTAAGATAATGCAGTGTGTCAAGAAATGGACTACATGGTTTATTATATTTCTATGGATGCAGCAACACATATAATTTTGTAACTCAGTAAGGTAAGTTCAATGAACTATAAAATAATAATCAGTCAAAGTAGCCTAGAAGAAATAGAACTAAGAAATATAAGACAGTTAGGTACTAATTAAGTGTGACAGAATATTAGCAAAAAATGGCAATAACCTCAAAACATTGCAAACTGACCAAGCCCAATCAGTTGCTTCACACCACATTAAATGGTTCATAAAATTAAGACAATTTGTCAAGACTTCAGTATTACTCCTCTATCTTAATTACAGACTCATAGAAGTTTGCTTTTACTTACTTCCTCCTTGCATTAGTTTATAAAATTTGCTCTCTATATGTAGCTGTGGATGCCTTGTCTTGATGCATTCTAATTTGATAGCTACCTCTTCTCTAGTTACTATGTTGGTGCCTGAAAGCAGAGTTATTGGTAGTTAAATAGTGGTTCCTTCTTATTGTTACATTCAATGCATCACGGTATAGTATTTACATAGCAATCTATGTAAATTTGAAGCAGAAGAAAAGGAAAACAGATTAGAGATTCAGCTGGGTAAAGATTTACATCGTCAAGTGGATCACGCCTTTACCGATGTCAGTAAAGTTTATTCAAAAGCAAGCCTTAACGATGACCTCAAGATAACCAGGTTTCACACAGAAAATGAAACGCCTGGTTATTTCGAAACAAAAAAAATCCAGCTGGCCCTCAATCATCCGTTTTTCTTTGTTTACAATTATCCACCACCAGACTCACCAAGATAAATGTCTCCAAAAGACCCTGAACCGATCTTACGACCCAGCCGGTATTTATTACCGACTCGAAGTTCCATTGTGTTCGTGTGTAGGAGATGAAATCACAATAATATCACTGACCACCGAATCATTACAGGACGGCCATATTGCGACAGACGCAGATCTGTGTTCAAGTGAACCACTAATAACTTGGGTGGAATATGTACCAAACTATATTCCTGCACTATCCGTAGATGTCAATGTAAATATTGAATATCGTATCAACAAAGTGAATCTTGCGTTAATTCACAAATTAAATATGAAATTGAGATTGAACCTATTCTGCCTACACACGCACATGAGGAATTTAATTTTCATATACACTCTCTCTTATACTGGCAACATTGCTGACAAGAACAGTTAAACAATTATTTTATTTTATTTATTTGCTTAGAATTATAAAATAAAAGCACAATTTTAAGCAAATTATAAGCTAATGTTGAATTATTAAAACTTTATTTAAGCCCATGTTACGTGAAAATCTTTAAAAATTCTCATGAGGGCAACATTGATTGAAAATGACATACGATAGGGTAATGTTGCCAACCATGAATACTATTGCAGCCCAAGCATAGCCCAAGTACAGCCTAAATAATGTAGCTCTCTCGGTAGCCAATTTTCAATCCCCCATTTTTATTTTATTTGGTAAGCTGCGATAATGTAATCTATGCTTTGTGTTAGGCAAATATTATAAAAATAAGTAGTGATATGTATTTCGGCCAAGTCTTACTTTAAGAAAAAGTCACTTATATGTAGAGTCACTTATATGAGAAGGTAGTTGTTAGTGTATATTAAAAATCATAAATAATAGGGTAGTTTGGGAAAAAATATGAATGAAGGTACATTATGCTTATAAATACGGTTTCAGATCAGTACGACGTTGGTTTGCATGTGTAACAGTTGTGTTCATTAAACTTTGATAATGATCCCGTAGAGGGATCGAAACGCGTCAGTGTTTGTGTGGTGTAAGGGATAATTAAGTTTGTGGGATTTATATGTGTTTTATTGGCAGCAGTGGAGGGAGGGTTTGCATGAAAAACATATATATTTCACACAGGCTTGGTTATCTTGCACGTGAGTAGCGGAGTAGCAAGGTAAAATTTTTTGTTCATTGAAATGGACCTCCGCAAAGTAACGCCTGATTCAATAAAATATTTCAATATGAGATTTAGTGATCTGGATTTGGGGGCCTTCTTAGCTTGTGAGACCCCGTGCAGGGCACCGCCTAGTCCATCAGTAGCTATATCTATAATTGCATTTTTATCGCACTATTTTTGGGTTAATTACGTTATAATAAGGACCGGATATCTAGGTAACTACTTGTGCCTTTATTGCCAAATTTTTTTAGGGTTCCATAGTCAACAAGGAAACCTTATGGTTTCGCTATGTTCGTCCGTCTGTCTGTCTGTATGTCTGTCCGCGGCTTGACTCAGAAATTTTTATAGTAGGTACTAGAAAGCTGTAATTTGGGGACAAAGTGGTAAAATAAAAACTTGAAAAAAATGTTTAGGGTACCTCCCCTACGCGTAAAGTGGGGATGATTATTTTTTTCTCGTTTATCCCATAGTGTGGGGTGTCGTTGGAAATGTCGTTCAAAAATATGGTGGGTGTGGAAAAACCATTTTTTGATTCAGGGATCCGTTTGCAAAGTATTAAGCTTTAATGTTTTCACTATCGCTGGAGGTCAGTGCCAGGTAAATTGTACCTAAAGTAAATTGTATTTGAATGGGTGAAAAGAATTATAGTAGTAGATACCTAATACATATACCTAACGAAGTTTAAAGGAAAACTATCACAGTTAGATTGGCTTTACAATTTACCAAGTAATAGTTGACCCAACATATTATAAAGTATGAACATAGTTCGATACTTTGAATAAAAATGAAAAATAATTATTATATTCATAGTATCCGTCTATTATGACAGCCAACTATGAAACCCTACACTGCACGTGACCCGACACGCACTTGGCCGGTTTTTTCTACTCTACTAACAATTAGACGAGGTAATCCTAAAATTCCAATAAAGCATATTTGGGGCTAATTAGGTACAAAAGTTACTCAGTGAGTTAATTAATTAATAGGTACCTACTTTACTAATTTTCAGTGCAATGTTATTCGGACAAATAAGGTGACGGGCTGGCAGTACACTTTTAATTTCATGACTGACAATAGGTAAGATACCCGTCGCATCAGGGAATAGGAAGGAAGTATCGGGCAGATTAATAAAACAATATTTATATATGCACGTTTGCATTTCATTGAAAATATATAATATTGATTAAACTTTATCAGGAAAGACATTCAAAGTTGCAGACGATTTTCACGAATTTCTCCAGATTTTTACTGGTCTATTTGTTTATCCTTATATTAGCCGTACCTACCATGGTATGAATAAGCCGCAGTAGAACCAATTAAATTTAAACATAGACCTAAAAATTTGACCATCAAATACCAGATTAGGTAAACAAAATGCCGATTTTTGAAATTATATGTGTGGTAACTCGCGGAGGTAACAAATATATATGCGTTGAAGCAAATCATTGTGTCAACCAGTCGAAAACAGAGTTCGAGCGGTAGTTTTGTAATAATGAGGTGGTACAGACAGACAATCAATTTGATTGATGAGCCACCATAGAACTTTATCATAGTAAATAATTTATTTGTCTAATGTCGTGATTAACGAATGGCGAAAATGTTATTATGACAACATTTTGTGGTGGCCTGGGAATCAAATTGGTTGACTGTACCTACCTACACAAATTCCTTCCTCATTTTGCGAGTGAGTTTTTCTCCCATATGATTTTAATAATCAACCTCTTTAGAAACCATTCTAATCATGCATGATGCTTTACTATGCGGCGATTAAGTACACCTACCCAGCAATTAATAAATTAAAGCACCAATTAAAATCGAAAATCTTAAGAATCATGTTAAAGGCGATGCGGTTAGCAACCCATCACTATTTTGATTTCCCTTTCCATCTATACGCCCACAGTCGGGCTAAACGTGGCCTTTAGGTCTTGTTACCTTAGGCTCTGTCTATCCCCTAAGGGATAAAGACGTGATTTATGTATGTATGTCTCAAATTAACGTCGTATTTAAAACAAAAAACTTGAGTGTAACGATTTCATGCACAATTTCCATTTTAATAAAATTACAGCTCATATTTAAATTTATTCATACATACATATATCATTATACATACATATATCACATCTTCACCCCTTACGGGGCAGACAGAGCCTAAGATAACAAAACCTTAAGGCGACGTTTAGCATGATTAAGGGTGTATAGGTGGAAAGGGAAATCAAAATAGTGATGGGTTGCTAGCCGCATCGCCTATAACATGATTCCTAAGACTTTTGCCCATTCCCTCGATGGGCTATTTTACCATCTGGGTGGGAAGAGAAGCAACCGGTAAATTCTATGTTCTTTCTTTACTCCCAGACCAGCATTAAATTACCCAATAAGTACACAAGGTACAATTAAGTAGGTACATCTTATTTAGCATTTTGGCATTATTATTATTAACCAGTCAACGATTGGTTTAATAGAGGGAATGTAAATTTATACAGATAAATATATGCACCACAATCAGTTATTCACGAAGTACCTATATTTCTCATTCCTATTAACAAAATACTTTTTAAAATACTAAAAATGCAATAACTCTTAACCTAAAGAAATTATAATAATTTAATATACTTATGATTATTATTACAATGGTAACTATTTAATGAGATTGAACAAAGGTAATCACAAAATTAGCATCAAAATTAAAATTTTAACAGGCGCCTTATTTCATGGTATAAAAATTCGTCTCTAGGTACAATATCTACTCTTTCTCCTCCCCCAACTATCTATATTTGTGCTTCTCATTAAGAAAGTTGAATTGACTTGTTTGTTTCTTAATTGAGAACTGGTGATTAAATTAATGTGTACTTATATAATAACAACATTTATGTATCAGCAGGTTATTGGCACCTCAAGGGAGATTTTTTCAGCAGTGTCCAGAAAATTGTGCAATAAAATTTTCGTCAAGTCTAGGAAAACATATATTTATTTCATATGCAGGTAAGTAGGTACGTAAATTTAAACACCAAAATTTAAGAGTATGTAGTTATACGTTAATTTTCTTCACTGATGAGTCGAACGTGTGAGAATATCTAATAGGGCGACGGCTTACTCTAGGGAGATCTGATTTCACATTCCCCGACACTCCAGTGACCGCAGTTAGTTCCTCTTACAAGCATGTTGGAAGCCTGCTTCAAACTCGCTTTAAACAGCTTCCATAAAAATAATAACATAATGTTTTTCCCTCAAATGGTGCAGATCGATTCTATTGAAACCTTCACTGAATTTCTACAAGCAATAATTTAACTTTAATTTGGCGCTTCAAAAAATATCCAACATTACTGTTCAAAGTATACGTACAGAAGTTCTGAATATTTTTTTACACTTTTTTTAACAATGGAAACTCATACGGGGACGAGCTAAAGAGCTGCCAAAAGAGAGTGAGAAATGTAATTGAAAATAGCAATTTGCCTAACATTTTGTTTTTGTCCCTTTCACAGCATTGCCGTACGTGTTTTGTCTGGGTTAGACATATCGAGACGCACTAAGCTCATGTTAATCGTGGAGAATTTTAGCTCGTTTCCAGTTATGAATAAGTTGAGAGCATTAGTGGAGATAGGCAAGGCATTGTTTGGCAGACGAGCGAGATCGAGGGTAGGCACGTTGTGGAGGTCAGAGGCATGGGCGGACGCTTGACGTCGCTTCCTCGGGTTCTGGATCGCTTGGCTCGTTGTTGTTCTGCTCATCACGGTTTAACACGAAGACTGGCTCTACGTTTTCATCTTCGCCATTAAATCTAAATGAAAACAAAAACTTTATGAATAACAACAGAGACGATATACATAGAGACGGTAGTGATAAAGAGTAGGTATGTTATTTGGTTGACAACGGTTCGAAATATAGAACTGCGGTACGGGGATGCAGTAAGCAACCAAAACTGAGATACGAATAGCGAAATAAGGTTGCAACGTTATACGCAGTCAGTACCTAACTACCCGAAATAATTTCACTGCAATTATTCATACTTAGTAGTGAAAACATTACAAGTATAAAGTTAATTGACACGCACAACGATTAGATCGATTATCGAATGTTAACACGAAATAACCGGATGAAAAAGTGAGGTGCTGCTATTGTTACGAGTGAATATACTCAATATAAAATAGATTCGACTAATTTACTGATGCCTTTTATTGTATTTTCATTTATTCTGTCTTAGAAATTTCGTGCAACAATGACATATTTTTCAATCGACGACCATTTGGATTAGCACGTGGAGCAGGATGGTTCCAGTAACTACCCTAGAGCCTCGCCGGCTCTAGTTCGCAATGCCCCAGCAGTGGACCTTGTACTTGTTTATTGACTAGATTATTAAATACCTGGATGATGGTATTTTTTGGTACATACGTTTTCTAAAAATGAAACCTAGCTAGACCGATTTTATCGCCTCCGAAACACCTTGCATAGGTACTAAATTTCATGAAAACCGTTGAGGCCGTTTCCGAGATTCAGATTTTTTATGTACATATTTAAAGACACGAGATAGATAGATGATAGAGATACCATATATGTTGATAACTTACTGATATCGTGGGACTTCGCCTCTCATGGAGCAAATTGCGTTGGTGAGCGCCTTCACGTAATTTTTGGCAAGAGTTAATGTCTCTATTTTGGAAAGACTCCTGTTATCTTTTTTGACGTGAGGTATTACCCGCCGAAGGTCCTGAAAAACAAAATAATGATAAATAAATAGAGCTGCTCGACTCACTTACACACGTTATGAAATACCAGCGCGAGATCATGGATTTGTAAGTAAACAAAACTAAAGATTAGTGCTTATCTTCAAAATTTTATTAAAGAAAATATTACTTATATGCACTGTTTCAATCAAAGCGTGAAATAAATTGGCAGTAGGTAAGGCGCTTAAAAAATATTTGTTTATTTGACACTACGTAGGTATTTGAGAAAATTGAACTTTTGAAATCTCCGTCAAATATTTCTTATTTTTTAATCTCCATCCATCCACTCGCGTAGGTACCACTCTCCCCCATCCCAAATAGTATTTACTAAACCTTACCTCAAACGCGCGGTTAAGTGAATGCATGCGCATACGCTCCCTTTCATTGCTCTCCAGACGCCGCAAATTCCGCTCCCGCGCGGACACGCCGCAGCGACGGCGTCGGCCAGTGCCGGTGCTGCTAACGGTGCCGGATGCCGTGCCGGATGACGATGAACCGGCGGCTGCGCGCCGTGTCCGGCATCCGCGTCGGACCGCTACCTCGTCGCTACCGCTACCGCTGTCGTAGAATTCTGAAATTACAACATCCATAGTTAACTTGCTTGTTTATGATCAAGAAGAGATCCAGTTTTTTTAAAAGGAGTCATAAAGTTAACTTATAACATCAGGTACTTAAATTAATCGAGAACGGAAGCCTTTTCAAAAAAGCGGTTTAAATTCGGAAGTGGCGACATTGATAGCTACCCGTACCTCTTCCGATTAGCAAGCATTGTTTAAGGGGAGAAAAATAGCTCGGCCAAAAGTATGTTGAATTTGGTCCTTCGGCGTGTGTCAGCTTAGTTTATCAGTTACTAGCTTCTGCTCGAAACTTCGTCTGCGTAGAATTGTACATATAAACCTTCCTCTTGAAACACTCTATCTGTTAAAAAAACCGCATCAAAATCCGTTGCGTAGTTTTAAAGATTTAAGCATACAGGGACAGACAGACAGCGGAAAGCGACTTCGTTTTATACTATGTAGTGATTAAACTTTATAAAATAGATCATTTAAAATTAGGGTTAAATGCTTGGTTAATCCTTGTAATTGATGTTGTCCTAATCGAGAAAAATATTGTGTTGCTAATTAAGTAATTACAACTTAGAACGTATGCACCGGTTATGTTTACTATTTTTTGCGGCCTGGCGTGCGGTCGAACGATTAAGTAGGTAGTAACCTTCTGCTGATAACTAAAGAAGGTATTGTACGAGTATGAACGATCGAATAAACATCGATATAATTTATTTACCCACCGTAGTTATTATTAGTGCGATGTGTGATGTTACTGTGATCTAGGGTAGATACAAGAATGCTTATGTGCCATCTTGTAAATATCAAGA
This sequence comes from Pandemis corylana, assembly GCA_949127965.1. Taxonomy (NCBI): domain Eukaryota; kingdom Metazoa; phylum Arthropoda; class Insecta; order Lepidoptera; family Tortricidae; genus Pandemis; species Pandemis corylana. The sequence goes on from OX421857.1 coordinate 8,637,018, forward strand.
CCACAGTTATGACATAAGATGTTTTTACAAAAATAGAGAGTAGATAGTCCAACTTGTTAAAGTTTGGTAGTGATAATAGTAAACATTCACTACAAGTGAGGTAATTATCCACGTCAAAAAGTAGCCAAGAAACAAATTTCAAATAGTATTCTAATATTTACTTACTCGCTTCACTACGTAAATGTATGTAGATTCGAGTAACGACATACATAGGTAGGGACCTAAATAAAAAATTAAGCATTAAAAAACCTTCATAAATATTTTCAGAAAAATCACCTTCTGGTCTGTTTGAAGTTGGTACCAAGCCAAGTAGGTAAATTGATCCGAAAGTAGCGCCTATAGTAATATGACATGTTGTATTTTTACAAGCTAAAGGAACGAGAAACGGGCACGTGTGCTAGCCGTTCTGCGCATTTTGTCGCTAAGCAAAGTTTGAACATGCATAAAATAATAATCACTGTGGCCTTTAAGTTAAAACGCATAGTATTCGTATCGATAAGATGGATTTGCCATATCATCAATCTGCCTGCAGCTGATGTCATGGATCACGGGCTACGTCACATTCTCGAGGCCACTAACAACCGTGACGCTACGAATACGCACGCAATACAATACAACATACTTGAACGGTTCAGTTATTTTACTACATATGCATTTTTTTCAGCCAGATATATGTAGTACATACATACATATACATACATAAATACATGCGTACTTCTTTAAAAAATATTCTATGGTTTTTAGGGATGGTGTGAAAACTTATCTTAACTTTCGTAGATATCTAGATGTGTACGTTTTGATAATCTATACTTCTATACTAATATTATAAAGAGGAAAATTTTTATTGTTTGTTTGTTTGTTTGCATTGAATAGGCTCCGAAACTACTGGACCGATTTCAAAAATTCTTTTGCCGTTAGAAAGCTATATTATCACTGATTGACATAGGCTACTTTTTACCGCGGGAAAATACCTTTTCCTACGGGAAAATTAATTTATCGCGGGCGAAGCTGCGGACGGAAGGCTAGTATTTTATATGTTCACAATTTTGCTGAACGTGGTCTTTAGGTTTAGTTACCTTAGGCTCTGTCTACCCCGTAAGGGATAAAGACGTAATTTATGTATGTATGTATGAGGGATACAACTTTGTTTAATATCAATTGATTTTACGAGCCGACGCTTGGCAATGATGTCATGGGATTGAACTTGAAAAGGGGACCACGCTAAGTAAGCGCGTCATGAACACTCCGATAAAAAGACTAGAGTTGAAAACAGAAGGGACAAAAGTGATCGTACTTGTCTCCGAAAAACATTACACTTGATGACAAGTCATCTGTGACAATGCAACGGCAAAGCGGCCAGACATCATAAGAACACTTTCTGCAACAAGTCTGATGCTCTACAAACCTTAGCATTACGTGACACGACTGCACGCTCGATAAAGTATTTGCGTAAGAGCACGAGTGCAGACTAATCGATTTGTACGCACGGCTATGGGCGATTTTCGTAATACCCTTATCTACTTCGTGCCGTTCGACTTCTACAGAAACATTAAAAAAATCTTGACTATAAACGTTTAATAGTGAAACTACTTACTATCGAAATCAGGCTATTTCGGAGTGGACGACGTCGAAAGCTTTTAATTTTGTATGGATGGAGAATCTGTCATTCTCCGAGTTTGTGCACAACATCTAGCTAACGCGTTGCTTTTTAGTCGTGATCGTGAGATCAGTGCACCATCATTGATCACAATTTATTTGAACCTTGAGAAAGTAAGTAAGAACGCGCCCTCGACGGTTGATAGAATACAATATCGTAATACGATACACATAGATCGGCAATACAGGAGAAACAGCGATGTAATACGTACACGGCAAAGCAAAAAAGATATGATTTTTTCTTCAACCTAGTAAGTCTGAGAGGCCCTGCTGACACTCGTAAATGAAAGGAGTAGGCACAGCTTATTTTTCTTTGACACGCTCCGATGCTTAGCTCTCAAATTTTTTAGTCTCGTCGCAGTTATTTCAGCGCCGATCTAATCTGACAGTAGGTACTTAGTGTACTAAACTAAATAATTCTTATATTTATATTTATCTATAGTTTTTTTTTCAAGTGTCATGTAAATAAATTCATAAAAAATAATAATAATTATTATTATTTCGTACAATTTAGACAAACTTACATCGAACATATTAGTGATGTACATCACTGATAAATAGTGTCAACGAAAGCTCTAAAAACCAGCTGGCATGTATAAAAATATGGTTAAAATGTAAAAGCCCAAATGCATTATAGATGACAGTCTCCACCTACCCCACAATTATTATTGATACGTCTATGTGTATATATAGAGAGACAATAGTATTTCCTATTGAATACCTACTCACCACCAGCTGGTTCTATCTTCACGTCGCTGTCAGGCTTGTTCTCGTAATACTCGGACGTCTCATCATCATAGCAGAGCATCATCTGGTCCGGCGACTCAGCCTCGGAGCCTCCGCCCTCCGCGCTGGCCCACTGCGGCATTTTGAGATCTGCAAATAAATAACATATAACTATTAGGATGTCTAAGTAAGCCTTTTTTTCTTCAGAGACTTATAGTAGGTATTTTTCTTCAGAGGCTTATAGTAAGTATGTAGGTATAGGTAACGTATGGCGCCACGGCGGAGAGGATCGCGGGCACGACGAAAAATCGATTAATGTGAGCGCTGAGTGAGCTGCACGGGAAATTATTTAAGCTATATCAGTGTACATACATATTACACACGCTTTTATCCCTTACGGGATAGACAGATCCTAGGGTAAAAAGTCCTTAAGGTTACGTTCAGCGTGATTGTGGTATTGTTACCACCCTTAGGTATACTTATTAAATTCACTTGTATGTAACAAACGATATATTCTATGGTTCGAATTGACTTGCTATTCGGTATTTGTAAAGAGCTCCAATATATTTATATCGCATAGGAGTGTATAAAAAACTAGCTGCTGAGCGCGGCTATACCTCCGATCCAATGTGTTTTTCTTACTTGACTATCCAATTTGGTGCAGTCGTTCGGAAATTATGTGCAGGTATACGTATACAAACAAATCAACGACTCATTTATTATAATATATTTATACAGCTTAAATCTACTGTGGATATCTAATGAATTGTTGTAAACTTCAGACAGCTCTATAAAATGCTTCCTTCTTTTGTGTTACATGAGACTTAAAAGAAGCATTATTAAAAATGTCTTAGAAATGGTGGCTTGAGTGCGTTCCTACAATCTTGTAAGTACATACAACTTAATCTGAACCGCTACATAATCATGTAATAAAGATGTTCTTAATGAATCAATAGCACAAGGCATTTATTAGAATTCTGAATTCTTACTTTATATGAAATGAACTGTACCTACTCGTAGAAGAATTTAAAGGCTTGCCAATTTTTCTTCAGGTATGTTATAACGCTATAGTTATTCTAGTTATGCTAGGAATATACTTGGTTTTTGCCTCAGCAACCCATGTTATCGTTTTACCGTTAAAACCCGTGACTATAATAACGATTTAATGTGCCCCTTGACAAGCGTGTCGCAAGAAAATGAATTATATTTTTTATCATGTACTTAATCAATTGTTCTTCCATACCTACCCAAAGTTAATTGTGCATTATGATTAATTTTAACCATTTGCTTTAAAATTTGTCTAAATTTATCCTTTTCTACTAAAAATAGCGAGAAGATTATAAACGGTGTCAAAAATTGTAGTCAACCATATAAATGTTTCATGATTATTAGTTACATTATGTACTTACGACGGCCTTAAACTATGGTGACCCACTGTGGAACTCTTTCACCGTAAATGTCATAGTGGCGGTACATTGAATGGACATGGAAAAACAAGTGACGTTTACTGTGAGAGAGTTCGATAGTACATGAGGACCGAATGTGTCAGTTCTGTAGTAGGTAACTTATACATCATCGGCACTTAATTCAGTCGAAAATATGTACCGTACAGGTTGTCGGTCGACCCGACAGTCTAAATAGGCGCCTCGTGGCATCATGATAGACTGATTGCAAATCTGACTTGAAAAAAAATTAAGAGGACGTAAGTTAGGATGTTTATTTTATGTGCACAATAGATAAATACCTAACCTTTCTATCACTTAGTTTAGGTCACCTAGATCGACAGTAAAGACATTCTATTGCACTTAATTAGTTTAAAGAAACTTACTACATAGGTAATATAGTAAATATTACGAGTGTATTAACTTGAACCATATAGCAAGCAACCGTATAAGCACGTGAAAACAATTAAATTGGAATTTGATAACTTTCTTAGGGATTGATATGGTTTCTGTTTCTACATGATGTTCGTTGATGATGACGATGATGTGTTTGTTCTTAATAGAAAATGGAAAATGTTTTATACCGGGTGAATAAAAGCGGTCTGAGTTTTCCTACCCAGCATGGAGTAAGGCACGACAAATGGAACGTGTAAATAATAGCTACACGATTGGCATGATTGTCAATTACAATAGACAATTTATTACACCCCTCTGCGTGTAGGTATGTGCCGACGGTTAAGAATATGGCCAGCTATCAAACACACATAGTAGTACAGTTGGCTTACGGAAATGTTGATCAATTTAGTGTCGTCATAAAAATAATTGACGTATTACACGTGTCTAATGTCAATTTAGTGTATCAAATGAATTCTCAATTTCAAATGACTAGGACGTCCGATATTTTCATGGGCCAGGGCCTTGCCATAACGTCTGAATGCGATTGAATTCCGATTCAATTTTACGTTTTTAGCTGTCATTTTTTACATTGGATCTGACAGCGAGCGATCCAACTTTGGTTCGAAATTGAATCGCATTAAGACGTCATGGTAAAGCCCCTGATGTGACGTTAACATAAAATAGTTTTTGGTTTTTGTGCATTGTCCCACATCCTACTATGTATACCGAATTTAAAAATCCGACCACTAAGAAGAAGTGTGTCAAATCTGACTTGCAAGATTTGAGTACTTACATTTCATTTTTAAACAAAAGCTTGCGAATAAGTTCATTGTGATATTTATTGTTTATTCAAACCATAGTATTGTACAGCTGTGAATTACTAGTAAGTAGGTATATTTAGTTTCATTTGGGCGCTGGGGCCCGATTTTTGAAAGCACATGTGTGAAAATACCACTCGAAAATGGTATAAATCTGTTTATATCTCCAAAACTACAGCTCTAATCAAATTTTTGAATAGGTCACAAGATTAATGAGAGCCGTAAGTATATTGTAGGCTACTCGTAATTCAAATTCAGCACAATTTTTCACTTTTGCTTTCAAAAATCGGGCCCCTGTCGGGCAGGGCAGTGTCACATTTCTTAACCTAAACTTAAAAAATATTTTTAACATTAAGTACAGTAAGTTAATCTTAAACAAAATGTATATACTTTAAGGTCAAGCTTCTATCATTAAATAATTCGTTTACAGTATAATAAGCTTTTCGTATAAGTAGGTTCTTTAACTTAAGCTTGAATAGGTGATACTTTTCCTCAGTTTTATATCTTTTTTATATCGTTTTATATCTTCTCGAATTTTGCTATAAATTCTTATAAATCTAACATAATTGACTGTTTCTGTACATTACTAAATTAGTTTTTAGGTAGAATGATTCAAAAGGAAGGTTTATAAGTATAGTTTGATATTGTTTTGTGTTCATTTGTTGAAATATGAGGATACAAGATTTCGGAAGACATCAAGCCAACGGAGAGTAGTAATATTATTATTCACTCCACACGACGCCATATTATAGGATACCTGGCGCGGGTGAATTTTTGTATTATGATATAGTAAACCTAGGTTATTCTGCCCAGTGATAAAACCTACGTCGTGTAGGTACTGTACGCTAGCAGATGGTTCCCGAGGCGACTAATGACAGGCTGGTAGCGCCACGGAGGCGCCGGCAGTCGCCTGGCTATACCCGCCCCCCTCCCCCGCAAACCCTCTAACCTCACACATTTAAAATACCTATAAATAGAAAAACGAGACTCTACATATACAATTATTATACGTAAATTACATTTTGAAGTCGACGTTTCGGTCAAACATTGGAATTTATGTCGAAGTCATTGGTAGAACAGGTTTTTTTTATTATTCCTTGCCAAGCTAACTACAATCGTTTTAGATCTATGTTCTTAGTTCTCTTTACCACCCGCTCAGGCTCCAAGTTAGACGTAGGTAGTTAAATACGTATAATGTCAAAAGTTACTAGATATGTTGTGCCTGATTTTAGAAACAGAAGCCCTAACTTTTCGCACTCGCATCTAAGTTTATAGCCAAACTAGCTGTTGCCCGCGACTCCGTCGGCGATAAATTCGCTTATCGCTATACTGCGGCAACTATGCAATATTCCGGGACAAAAACTATGCTATGTCCTTTCCCGAGACTGTAATTATCACGTTTTGCCACGAAAGAGCAACACACATCCAAACTTACAAACTTTCACCTTTATATGTAATATTAGTAAGATGAGTGATAACAAAACCATGCCAGCATAGAATGAGATTGAAATAATAAACAAGCAGACGGACTATCACGGGCACTGTAAGCTTTGAGTGTGCCACGTGGTAAATGGCTTAGCGTGCTACGTGGCAGTGCTACGCGCTACGACTACGACACGAGCTACGAGAATAGTTTCAATAACAATGGGCTGAACCCAGTAAGTTATACAGTCGAGTAACAGACGCCACCAGATGCACCGAAGGTGTCTACTTAGGAGTTCAAATCTGAACACACACTTAAGCATTTGACAATACGATCGTATTCAGATGTCAATATCAACCAGGAATGTATAAATAACTCTTTATTTATACATAAAGCACATTAATTTTACAGGTAACGAGAAAACAGATGTACAAAAGCGAACTTATACCTCAAAGTGATCTCTTCCAGCTGACCTTCGAACGATTGACAGGACAACAGAAACCCAGAGTATAGAGATACATCCTCTAAATATATATTTGGAAGGTGCAAGTGAAAAAAGGAAAAGTGAAAATAGAAGCATTTTTACATGCTTTTTACTAACTTGTAAAATATGAAAACATTTAATAATGTTTTTATTTAATCCAACTAATCTAAAATTACAACACACATAAAATTTATATCAAATTGAATTGACGACCGGATAGCCTAGTGGTTAGTGACCCTGACTATGAAGCTAGAGGTCCTGGGTTCGAATCCCGGTAGGGGCAGACAGTTGTATGATGAATACGAATGTTTGTGCCTGAGTCATGGATGTTGTATATATTTAAGTATGTATTTATCTACATTATTATAAGTATGTTTATCCGTTGCCTGGTACCCATAGTACAAGCTTTGCTTAGTTTGGGGCTGGGTCAATTGGTGTAATTTGTCCCAAGATATTTATTTATTTATTTATTTATTTAAATTATTTTAGAATTTTGTATGTACTTATGTAAGTATGTTTTGTATGTTTGAAGCAGATACTTTCAACCGATTGAGCTGAAATTTTGCATACTTGAGTAAGTCGGATGACAATACAATAATCTGGTAGTGGAGCTATGGTGACCCAGCCAGGATCGTCTCTGCAGGAGGGAATTCTTCAACGGTTGGTCCGATTGACTTGGAATTTGGAACACATCGTGTAGGACGGATGACATACAAGTACAGTCAGCAAATAAAACCTGTATTAAAAATTAAACTTAGGACAGAAACTTTTTATGATAAAATACTAGCTAACGGTTGCGGTTTTGTCTCTGTTGCGATATCTAGTTCTTCTCAAGTAACAAATTAATGTTATTAGCCGTACTATCCTACTGGTCCTACCAATCCTTAATATTATAAATGCGAAAGTTTGTGATGATGAATGGTTATAACGACGTGAGTGTGTATACGTTTGTTCCTTCTTTACGCTAAAACGACTAAAGAGATTTGGATAAAATTTGGAAAGAAGATAGCTGGTACCCTAGATTAACCCATAGGCTACTTTTTATCTCGAAAAATTGGATAGTTCCCGCGGGACTACGATAAACATGTCAATTGCTAATTCTACGCGGACGAAGTCGCGGGCAGAAGCTAGTGTAATATTATAAATGCTTAAGTTTGTGAGGATGTATGGATGTTTGTTACTCTTTCATGCCGGAACGGTTGAACGGATCTGGATATAACAGAGATAGATTAGGTATGGTGTGGTGTGTATTTTGTAACCCGGAAAATTGCATAGTTCCTTCGGGATAGCGATAATCGAATTATTTGTAGACGAAGCCGCGGGCAACCGCTAGTATAAAATATTTAGTACGTTTGATAAGGATAAAACCAGTTACCAAGCGGTATCTGTACAGCACGTCGATACGAGTCGTGGCCCCCAAAAGCACGTGCTTAATTATCACTTGGCAAAATCGCAAATATCTAATTTAGCTCGTATCATTAAGACACAAGGTGCAATAACTGTGGAATGAACTTTCGAAATATAATTCTGTAGGTACCCGCGTACCGATGTATAGACTTTATAGCGAGCCCGCTACAGCAACCGTGTAATGTAACCACTACAAGTAAACTACCTTGGCGTATAGGTTAGACAGATGTGTACATGTATGGATTTCATGGTGTATTACCCATGGCAGTACTACGTGGCACTACAAGCCAAAATAAATATCATAAATGGGAGGTAGGTTTAGTTTATGTTAGGTCTTCAGCAGGCCCGAAGGGCCAAAAATACCCAGAAATAGGAGCTCCGCGATAGCGGAGCTCCGTCGAGTATGTTAAACTTGATTTTGAAATAGAAATCTTTGGACAGCAGTGCCACTGGAAATAAAGGGATCTAATTTAAAGGGGTAAGTTTACCGGCTTGAGTGACGTAGATAAATTATTTTGAATACCCCATGTAAGGGTGCAATGACGTTTCATCAGTAGCCGACGTTCTGATTATTATTATTTTCATTTAGGTACTAAGCTTTTATTTAACTTGTAATACGATCTAAATTGTCCTTAAATTTCTTAAGTTCACATTTTGAGCGAGTTTTAGTGGTCAGAAACAATTCAAATTGACAGAAAACAACGAAGAAATTACTTATTAACACCCCGGTAAAGACAAGGGGCTTAGGCTTAGTATAGTAAGAAAATCATTATTATATTGGAAAAACCACCTATAAATATATTGCAGTATACTATTACCATTTAAAGAGCAACTACTCTGAATACTAACCTGAGACAACGTGAATTTTATTTCTTGCATGTTGACCTCTAAACTGATGCTAAAATACGAGCATACTACTCTAAGTGCCAAGGCCTTAAACTATAAACTTTCATAGCTACAGCTCGTGTTTGGAGCGCACATGGCCTGACTAGAATATTAAAAGAAACAATAGGTACAACAATAAAATTAAAACACGCGCATTATAAAACGGCAAATCCGCATTAGTGTTGCGTAAACGAATATCTCAAGTCCGCAATTTACTCCGAGTTAGTGATCATTAAAACGACGAATGGAGTTGTTGTGTAAATTTTGTTATGATACGAAAACTGTATTTCTACATTTCGGCTCTCTATCGCGAGACACGCCAAGCTAGCGACTGCTAGCGTTTTGCCGCGAATCGTATTGTCACTGCCTACAAAGTTTTTCTCAATAGGAAAGGATTAGTAATAATAATTAGTAAATGCAGAAGTAAATCACGTATCTCAATCAGTCCTTTTTATATCCGCAACAACGCTAAACTACTCAAACCTCAGCACAATTATAAGTAACAATCACTTTGAACTAGGCTAACAACATTAATAAAATAAATAGGAAAGAAAAATAATCTGGTTGAATTCCGCATCTCTGTCCGATTAATAAGCTCAGAATAGCCTAATATGTTCGAAAAAAAAACCACGAAATTCTGGCTAGAGTAGGTACACTAAAATCGCGTGAGGCGCGTGCGCGTCGCCGTTACAGTAAATTCAGGAACTGTCTACTCGTAGTTACTATATCTAGTTATGTTTTCAATACCAGTAAGCTATATCAATCAAGTGGCCGATAAAAACGTAAACAAATTGCAGTCGGTACTGTTGAGCAGCATAGGTATTTGAAATACAAAGCGGATGTAGTCAAATACACCTTGAGATATTGTGAGACAATTGATTAAAAAAAATGCTATGGTAAGTAAAATAACTATTCATTATAGCTCTTATTGTTGAACACGAATTATTTACTTAGGTTTTCAACAATCGTTATTGTTTTAAATCAAACATAAAATGCTTGCGTCAGACGACCGCGCGAACACCTGTTTTAATACAAGTCGTTGATGCCTTTTAATTACAAAACATTGGAAGAACAAGTTTTACTCCGGTCCCAGATACGGTTTGAAGTAAGCAGAAATACTGTGTGGGAGGCTATTTGCAAGCAAATATATTGTATTTTCAATCACGGACATCACTGCGTCGATTTTTTAGCGTAAGTTTCATTAAAGGGCTCAAATCACAAAATATTTAGACACCTCCCACACTCGCCACAAACTTAGTTGGGAAGTAAATATCGTAAAACGAAATTTTTCTTTTCAACTCGGATTTTAAGTTTTTTCGTAACAAATATAAAAATAAATTTATACAAAAATGGGAGTCAAAATTAAATGCTCAAATTTTACCGAATTTACTGAGTTGTTGTTTACTACCTCAGATTGGACCATCTAAACTTTAGGAAAATCAATTAAGATTAATCTAATCACAGTTCTATCTCAGATTCATCTTGGCGATAACAGTATCAAGCATTTTTTTAACTAAGTCATGTATGAACGCACTTGTGATTCCCCAGGTCTTGCAGGTGTCCCTGGGCGACGGTAATTGCTTTCCATCAGGTGACCCGTCTGCTCGTTTGCCCCCTCTTATATAACAAAAAAAAATGATTACTAACTAGGTATATAAACCTATGTAATCAACTAAAGCAGTTTTAATTGTTACAGTGTCGATGTAGCGAAGCGCGCATTATTTTAAATAGTAGATTGTTCAACGAGGGACTAAAACAAGCCATAATGACACGAGATGTTTGGCCACCCGAGCTCATCGAGCGAGGGTGGCTATAGTTAGAGTGTCATTATGGTTGTTTAGTCTCGCGTTAAACACTCTACTTTTCACTTTGAATGCGAGGAAAAAAACGACGTGCTATACAAAATTACAATGTTTTATTATAACAAAGTTTCTTACAATTATGTAATTAGAATCGTTCGTACAATTATGTCATTCGTTAATTCTTTTTCACTGTATGATGATCGTGACATTTTTGGTCCATAATTTATAAAGATGCGCAATTACAATAATATCACTTTTTTTACAACGTACGCTCGATACAAGTAATGGACATAATATTTGTATGATAAAACCTTCGTTGGACGAGTAGGTAGTATGCAATCAATTCCAGAGCCACAAACCTCGAGGAAGCCGGCTTTGACAAACGCTTTTGTTATTTACACTTATTACTTTACACCAAACACTATATACATCAATTTATTTCACAATGGGTACCTACATATATAAGTTCCGAATAAAAAACCTAAATAGCCGTGCACCAACAATTTTGAAGAACAACTGACATGACAGCCCTTTATTTTTATTTGGCGCCGCAGAGCGTGGCAATGGATTAGGTATATATAGCGCCAGTCAGCCACCAACAGCCAAAAAATTGAAATTCTAAAAAAATATTACTACCCAAAATACTTGCACAATATTAAAAATTTTTGGCAAAAAAATAGTTGAGCGGTTGTTTTTTTTTTTTTGTAAAGTGAAGCGTTGAATTCTTGCATAATATTTAGCCAACAGATTCGATTTGGACCATGCATAATAAAATGAATTCATCCTTAATATACATAATTAAATAGATGCATATTTGTAATCATGAATCGTGTTTCACGAAATTAATTTTACGAAATATTTTTTAAATATTTTTGCAGTTGTTATTTTGAGGTTATTTCCACGACCTAAAATTTATTTATTATCATAATGGGAACCAGGCACGAAACAGGGGGGATATTAGGTTAATTTTCATTTATTATTAACTTATTTTACTATAAATCAACTTTACTAGTTTGAATGTTCTTTGTTGTTATTTAGTTTTTAAACATTTGTATTTTCAAGATGCAGTAGAAATGAGAGCTTTAAGAAGTATGGAAGGTGTATCACTGAAAGATAGAATAAGGAATAGGTAGTGTGATAAGGGAACGTGCTGGTGTGAAAGAGGATATGACTAGGATAGAAAAAGTATGCTTAGTTGGTTTGGTCACGTAGAGCGGATGGATGAAAGTAGACTAACGAAACAGATCTATATGGGGAGTGTGAATGGTAACGTTGTGAAGGGAAGGCCTAGGCGGACGTTCCGAGACCAAATAGAGGACGTTTTGGAAAAAGGTCAGGTCAGGAGTACCCGAAACCGACGAGCATGTACGAAAAGTTTGATGAATGTGGATGAATAGATAAGGTATGACTGTTAAATTGATTTAAAGCATAATTACTTAAGCATTAAATGAATAAATACAATGTTTAAGAGTACAGGCTGTCTGCGATAGGTAATAACTGCTTTTGATTAGCTTATGAACCTTAAATCCAGCTATCATTCAATAACTTCTGAAGTCCCAGTAATCTCCAGCAAAATTATCAATACAACATACAACATATCACTTACGTGCCTATAATAAATACAAGGATCATACGTTTGGCATTTGGTTGACATTTAACGGTAATGTCAGTGACGCTGGCCGTACGTCAGCGGGGCTGGTCACCAGCGACCTTCGCAGAACTGGCCCAGACACTTTCACCTTGCACACCATTCATAGCCCACTTACGGTAATCACAGCCATTGTTGAATTAACAGTTCTAGAGCAAACGTTGCATAAGAAATTAAACGGGAAATTTCAGATAAAGAATTGCATTGTTATCTGTTATGCCGATAGTTATGATTATGACTGATATTGATGCATAGTTTTCAGTAACTTTGTATTTAATTTCAGGTGACCCAATTTATTTTGCCCAAGGCTACGTTTGTGTTGAGTTCAATTTTATTTAAATCAGGGATGATATTTTTGATCCTCCATTATTCTGATTAAAAATATTGTCGTGAAAGTCCCGGTTCATCGCTGGTACTAATATTAAAGGGCTGGATTATTTTAAAAATAAACGTCTGCTTTTAAACTTTAATATCAGCTATCTGTGATGCTATTTTTCAAAAAAGTAGGCACATAAAACCCAAGTAGTAACAACCCAACGCAGTAACCCAAAGCAGCAAATAAATAATGTGCTACGACAGAATCCGCTGTCGTTACCTCTTCGACGTTATTCAAACGAATGCCAGGCGGTGCATCCCACTTTCAGCAATTTTATCATGACATGATGCGTTCGTATTTATATAAAAATAAACATTCTGTCAATACATCGTCTTCCCACTAGGCTCGATTCAACACAATCCCGGCCCGTAGGCGCCGGGAACGTGGGCCGCTGTCTTGTTCAAGACGGGGGCCACGGGAGATAACCTCTATAAAAAATCCAAGCGGCACCAGCGTGGGAGGGCGGCAATTCCCGACCCTGCATTGCACATGTACCGTGAAGAGGGAACCCCATCCCGGGGTGATCGTTGGGCGTCGCGGTGACACCGAGTGCTCCCGTAACTCCTCACATACGACCGAATAGTTTTTAGTGGGTACGCCTGCCGTCGCGGGAGAGCCTCACATACCCCCGGTAACCCCGTACCGGGCGGATGCATATGGCGCATTTTCCACACCATAAAAAAAGCTTGCATTCAACCCACCATTCAATGTATAGGCACGAAACAAGTATACATACCAATATTAAGCGGTTATTCGTTAGGTACGCTTTGCGCATAAAAGTTAGAAAAAAATAAGTATTCTTTGGATAGTTCGCATTCTCTTTCGTTTATTGAAAACAGAAACTTGTAAATGAGGTATCAATTCTATCTATCTACAAGCAAAGAAAGGTCCTTTAGACTAGAGAAAGATATGTTAAACATGCTTCATTAGGTCATCAAGCCGTCTTTACTGTCTTTACACACAATAAGTATCATACACTGACGAGCAAAAATAACGGGTCGCTTTTCATACAACTTTGTACTTTTTCAGCGTCATTTTTTATAATGACGATCCCGTCAATCGAAAACAGTTCACAAATTTAACTTAGACTGTCACGCCGTTGGTTGTAGGTACCATGTATTAATTTAAACGTTTTACGAATTACATCACATAGCAATGTATACTTAGTAAGTAAAATTAAGAGCAGATAGTTTAGTTGCCGAGTTTACTTTAGGTAGATACGTAACCGCACGCGCTTTTACCGCAGAACGTGTATATCAATGTGTTTTAATTTGAGTACACGCAAGCTGTTTTGAATGTCGCATAATACAAAATGTATCAGCTGGCTAAACATTAAACAATTCAAGTAATGCTAGTGATATTGTTATGCTGCCGCATTAAGGTCCGCCTGTTTCAAGGTTGTGATGTAGTGTAGTGTAGATAGTTTTAACACACACTGCAGTGCTGTATTCGGTCCACTATTTGTTACATCATCGTCAGTATAATACAGTATAGGTTATCGACGGTGATGTTACTAAATCATAGACTGACGTGGGTGCGGTAGGTAGTACGTGTCCGGGATCTAAAGTGTGGCGAGGTACTGGGTTACAGGAAGGAGATTATAAGACTAACTACGAGTAGGTACTATAACAGTTAATTACAGTTATTGTTTATTATATAAAAGAAATAGGTTCAAAGTACCGTACCACATGCATGGCTGTAAGGTATGTACAATGTCAAAAGTGACGAGTTTCGTATCGCCATTGCTTTAGCTGCTGACTGTACTTGCAAGAGCAAAAGGGGTTGATACGTCAGCAATTATAGTTATTAAATAACATCCATTATGTTAGAATGAATGTATAACTTTCGCGCATGAATGAGTCTCATTCGTAGTAATAGAGTGGGAACATATATCATAAAATTATCGCTTACTTGAAGTCCGTTATCTTCTCTGTTTGAGCGAGTATTCTTTTCTTTGTATCTTAATACGTGAACGGTTGGAGCTAAGCTTTCTATGTATAATCCAACCGTCATCCGCATCCGCATCGTTGGTAACTATTCTTCACTTTCTTGGCCTCGCTCAAACTCGCCCTGAAAATGATCGCTGCGCTTGGCTTTCAATCATTACTTGACCCGTTCTCTCGAAGGTATTATACAGAGTCATCGGCCTAGTAAACTGGTCAACGCACAACCAACAACATGAGACTACTGTTTCCGTATAATTCCAGCCTGAGAACGGGTCAAATTATTATTGCATAGCAAGCGTAGCGATAACTTCGCGGACGAGTTTCTTTTAGAGAATCACAGCCCAGCGCGGCTCTGGTAGTGCGAGCAAGGTTTTTGTTCGTATATACGAAACAAGCTTGAAATGCTTGCGAAGGACGTTAGCGAAAAATGAGTGTATTTATGCTGTTATATAGGTAGTTTGCTAGCTTAGTGAGGTAATGGTGGATGCGCCGCCCTAAATTATATTTAGGTCTCAGTCACAAACATGACCGTTTTTTTTTAGTTTATTGTGACATCGGAATGATTTATAATTTGTAATCAAAGCGTGCTCTATCATGATTATAAATTTCCCAAAACGGCGAATTACTTACATCGACGGAACCAATCCACACTTAGCGTGAAAGTTAATGTAACAATCCAAAGCTGTCGTTTTGCTATGACGTGGAAGTCGTAATGGTAATAAAACGTAAGTGTGAGTGTGAGGACGGAACCTCGATAGAGCGAGCCGAGGGGGCGATTTTTGAAATCAAGCGTACTGCCAATGTGAAACAAAATCCGTACAAGGTAAAACCTGGTGTGGTGGTGTGTTGTGGTTCTGCTGGAATTAATTTACTCCGTTAGGAAGTTTATTATATAGAAGTTTTTTTTAAAATAAGGGTCAAATTCCCCTGTACGGTTTTTAAGTGATTTGGAATCTCTTTTTTTTATTCACAATTTTGATTGTTTACTACATACATACAGGTAGTAGGGTAGACAGGGCCTAGGGTGACAAGACCTAAATGCCACGTTTAGCATGATTGTGGACGTACAGTACAGGTGGTAAGGGGAATCAAAATAGTGATGGGTTGCTAGCCGCATCGCCTATAACATAGGTTTTAGTTAATTATGTTTTCAAGGTGTGACTTCAATGATCGGCCCCCAGTAACGCCGGTTGAGCCCGGCCCCAACGAAGCTGAGAGTGAAGGCACTTTCGCTAGTAGCCGCCATTTCTACGATCTCCGCCTTCTACTTTGCTACTGTTTTTTTTGCGCTCCTAACTTACGTCAAAAAATAGAGCACGACTTTTTAAAAGCCATCTTGAAATGATTCGTGTCGAATTGGTGTAGGTATTTCTGTAGATTTGTTAAAACTGTCTCTATCCTAATCTCGTTCTCCTTATTACGTTTTTACTTTCTGCTTCTCAGTGAGTAAATATTATGAGTGGATGGCATACTTTACAATTCAGTTTACCGTAGTTTTCATGTACATTTATATCCATTCTATGAAACTTTTGTATTTAACATTAATTGTTTGACTTTTACTGAGCAAATAATGTATTTCTAATTAATACTATTATACAACGTAATTTCATAAAATAAGATTTGCTAACATAAAGCAATTACAAATTATTACGCAATTGAGTCCGTTTTACTTTGACTCTTTATTTGTATATAGAAAAAGATCGGGGAGAAGTTACCAAATATTTTAATTGTTACAATATTGGACTTTAGAAATTTACAGCGATAGCATCAAGTCATAGCGATAATCTGTTGCAGACAAAAACAAAAAACTGAAGAGGTGATATTTATTGTTAACCAAAATAACGTGTCACATAATGTAACCTCTGATAGCGAATTTATTGTTTCAGCGATACGAATGATTAAATCAAACTGATTATGTTAAGACGAGGTAATTTATGATGAATTTATGGCGGGAATTTTCTTGATTAGAAGATAAGTATTCGGTAGCGTTGTCGCTGTTTGTTATGATTATGAATTTTGAAAGGGTTTGGTAACATTCATGTTAGTTACACTGCTATGTAGGCATATGTCTGAAGGAAACCCATTTTAGTAAATATTTAAAAATACCTAAAATAATTAAAATTCTAAGTAACATTCCATTCTAGAGAGATCATCGAAATATAACAGAATAAGCCGTGTCGTCGTAAACCTTGATGTACATTGGAGGTAATTTTAACTTGATATAGGTACCTATTCAAGTTTTACCTGAAAGTTATTCTGATTTAATAGAAAACTATCCTGTAGGTAGTTTTATTGCGTGGCTCATTGCTTAAGTATAATGAAATATATATAAATAAAAGTAGATTCAAAACTTCGATAGTATAATTTTTAAGCGCCACGAGTATGATAAGAGAATCACGATTTCTTCATAAATAAGTAATATTGTATAAATAAAAACTAATAGTTTTAAGTATTTAAAGGCATACGTAGTATAATAGAGGCTAACGCAATGAATTTTGAGTTCCAAGCGTTGCGACGCCGATTTCCTTCGACTTAGGGACTCAACTGTATTGCAATAAACAAAAACATACCCACTTAAAAGGTACCATAAGTTTAAGTTCAGATGATTATTGTGTGTTCAACAAACCAATATGTCGATCTCGGTTGACATCGATTCCACGTTTCGCATTTTTGCGCAAAGATCAATTTGCCAGCTATTTACAAATATCTAAAAGTATCGTCATCGAATAGATAACAAATGTTAAGCCATCAGTTCAGTGATACTGCAGTTATAATTAATTTGAATGGTTGAAGTAACACGCATAAAAAAACTGCATGTAAGGAAAAATAATAACAGAGGCGTTATTAAGCATCCTTTGTTTATTCAAACTTTAGGTAAGTTGAAACCCATTTGAAATTGAGATTAATTGCAAATTTTGATCAAGGCTACCTGCAGAATTTAAGTAATACAAAACGCGTAATACTTCTGCAGGCCCAAACAGAAAATTTTCGAATGCCCTAAAATAAACTGCAGCGTACTTAGCTGTCAGGTTAGTCACGTAATTTACTAACAAAGAGTATGCCTTTCACTTAGCATTCGGATCGGACACGTAGACTTAATTTTTGATTCTGATTACGAGTAAAACTTACCTTGGGGTATAGTGTTGATCGGCTTAAGGGCTCACTTCACAGTTTAATTCACAGTGTTATCATGGTGGTCGCGGGATGGTAATGTAGGGCGAAAGCGACAGTTTCCGCGTGCGGGCACGGCTTGCGAATTTGAATCGAGTAAAAGTGATGGTAGCACGAGCGTAGCTGCACTCACGTCCGCCTCGCGCCTCTGAGTGGAGTGGAGTGGGTGGAGGCTGGTGGCAACGGCGGCGCGAGCCTCGGGCGGCGGCGGACCGGCGACCGCGGCTACTGCGGCCATAGGCGCACTCTGCATGCACTGTTTCAAATATTGCCCATACAATGTGGTCGGAGTGTAGTATCTGTTACTACACGTCGACCGAATAGTAGTACGAGTGAAGGATCCAACGTATGCGTAATTGATCCCTAAACATTTTCGCACCTGGTCATATTCTGTAGTCTTATCGAAAAAATTAATTTTAGTTTTTATGGTATTGAGTACATAAAAGGTAAAAATACTGGTGGCGCGTGCCGCCTTTTTTTAATTAAGTACCTACTTACGTGACTTTCAGTTGTAAGCCGTAGAAGTGTACTATCGGATGTGATCTCGCTCGTCACATAAACAAATATGAGTAATGTAGCTACATGTTTTATTGCCTACTGACGTTACATATTTAAGCGTGCCAGATGACTTTCATGTAATAGAGCTGTTGCCCGCGACTTTATCTGCCTGAATTCCACATTGCTATCCCGCTTGCTATCCCCCGAGAATTACACATAGCCCTACGTGCTATTCCAGTCAAAATCTACCTCTGTGCCAAATTTCAGCCAGATCTGTTCAGAAGTTCAGGCGCAAAAGAGTGACAAGCATCGATGAATAGGATAGGATTAAATAAATGGTTGCTTAATTTTTCGAACCGCCGTACATATTAAAGTGCAACGTAAGTTTAAATCCGTCTTTGTAAGATACGAGAAATGCCGTGAGAGTTGCGTGGCGTTGCGAGGACGCGGGGCTTCGGATTCACAAGTGGTCAACTGATTACGGCATTGTGTGTGACCTAACTTGCACCATATTTCTCTCTACATTTAGGTGAATAAAGAATTTCCCTTTGGCGTTTCAACCGGCCTAATTTTGTAATTAGAATTATTATATTTTTTTGGATGTTACATTCTTATATTTATTTTATCTATGTTTTTATTGGAAAAGAAAAATAAATCATTTATAAAAAACTGTCAAAACTTAAAAATAACTTAAACCTAACTAAAACTCCGCTGAGGCCGCAGCAGAGCCTGCAACATTTTGGGTCCTTGGAAGATAGGTCGGAGCAAGAGTATCGCCACACGTTGCATCCCAAACTAAGGGCGGACCTATCCGCCAAGGAACCATAATTTTATTTTAAGTATTATACAATAATGTTATGTGTGTGTATGTATGTATTATTTTATTTTTACCCCTGCGTTTTTCCTGTCTATTTGTTTTCGCCACCTTCTTAAACTGTCTCTAACTTATTTCTCTGTCTTATTGGTTGTCTGTAGAGATCGCTATTAAGCGGTAAGACCGCCTAATGTCTGCTTTGTTCTTTGTTTCTTTGTGTTTTGTACTGATTTGTGGTATTTAATAAAGAGTATTTGTATTGTATTGTAATCACACAGGAATCGAGGAGCCTCAAGTCGTAATAAAACTAAATGACGTCACTTGTTTCTGAGCCCGATTTTATAAATGGTAGGTAAGTACAATCACTCGAAGGTACCATAAATAAATATGTCATGAGGCGATTCACACCAAATTGAGATTGGGCTAGTCCCAAACAAATTAAATCTTTCAGTGTATTTTTAACACAATATGTAAAATCTGCCCCAACAGTTGATCGGATCCGGGACCTTAAACTTTGTAGGTACGTATTACCTGCAAAATCTTAGGTTGCAGGTTATGAATCAATAAATTTGGTACTATGATTAATAGATTTGATGATGATTCATGACTTAGCCGATTTAACTTCACAGTTTGTCTATATGAATGGTGTCTCCCTGTTTTGTAAACAGAATTTTCTCATAATTCCATTTCATATAATTTTTTACAAAGTATGTCGACTATTACAATATTAAATCCAATATTTTCATTTCAAATACTCTTAACTTCATTTCAATGAAATATATTTTATAGAAAATTTGCCCAATGAATTTTATTTCGTAGAATAGTTTTTTTAAAAGGTGACAAATGGTAGATTTATTATTCACATAAATTTGTTTCTAAGATGTACGTGTTTTTTTAATACTTGACTATTGTGAATATAAAACAATGCTTAGAAAAAGTAGGTTTGATTAAGTTAGTACTACGACTTCAACCGCAAGAAAAACGAGATGCTCCTAGAAAAGTAGATTAGGTTAGGTTAGAACTGCAACCTTAAAAAATACCCAATTTTACCAGAAACGCAGGGCTATATATGCTGTAAATTATCTGGCTGAAGTGAAAGTACCAGCCTTGTATATGAAATAATTTTCATTGTAATGGCCATTATATTAAGTAAATAAGTAATATAAGAATTAATAATATTTGATTTCTACCATGTAAATATTTAAATAAAAATATATTAGTCTTCAAAATCAACGAATTGGTCATTCTATGAAATGAGAATATGAGGAACAATTTCTGTGGAACAAAATTCTATAAAAATATCGTCTAGTTACAATAGTATAGTGTTCAACCGTACCTAAATACATATATTTTAACTGATGAGACTAAGAGACTGGCGGTTTCGTGGATATAAATTGTTGCTTAAATTAAATCAATCGTGACAGTGATAGGGAAATTGCACATAGATACTGAAGCTACAAGCGTGATGTACAAGGAGTAGGGTGGTTAGTAGCGGCATTACGGCATACGGCATCGTGTTACGCCTCTTGGCCCCTCCGTCACGAACTTACATACCTGTTGCGCGGTGTCTCAGTGCCAATTTTGCCAGCCGGCATAATCAACAAGTGCCGCTCCCGGCGCGCCGCGCACACAGAGTAGCTACACTAGACTCAAAGCTTGAAGCTACACAAAACTGGAAAAAAATTACCCGAGGACTTCGTGATCATCATTTCGTAGGCAAAGGAATCGTAACTTGTTTCTGGACCCGACTTTTCAATGCACATCCCTCGTAAGTACGTTAGTTACTTCAAGGATGCAAAGGTAGTGCTACTTGTTGCGACCCGATTTGCAGAAGGGCAGCTCTGTCTTCGTAAAGTAATCTATTTCCTGTTATACGTCTATGAGCTCTTATAATGCAATTCGGGTTTGTCTTGTTGTCTCACTCACTCTTAAGGGTTTGATACTTGAATTGGGAGATGGTAGGTACCCGAATCCCGACATTTTAGCAGTCTAAGAGCTCACGGACTGTACCGATTATATCCATGAATATTTGTCTCTGTTCGTGTAGTACTCTGGGCCGCCCGCCCACGGCATATAGATTAAGCTATCGGCTATTGTGGCAGAGGGTGTACGTGGGCAGCCTGACCTATAAAGTTCTTTGAAAATTGGAATATCGCATGCATTGTATTTTCGTAAAATGAAGAACAAGATGGTATATACGTCTTATTCTATTGACGGACTTTTTTATTTGTGGACTAGCTGTGATGTGGTTTAGCTGCATTGAAATTAATAGGCGTTTTAGGACGTTTTCGCACGGTTTGGCCTTTATGGACTGTAAAAAGCGCCAAGAAAACATTGTTTGTAGTTAGGTACTGACATATGTATGGTAGATACTTATATGATTCCTCAAAAGTATTAATTAATCTTTCTATTTCAAAACACCTTTTGAGCGCCTGGGCATCGTTCAAGACGTTTATCGTACCTAACGCGATGAACGTTTAAATTTTTCCAAGTAGCAGTCATTTTTTGCATGTGTGTCACATTTGACTGTTTCTACCTCATTGTTCTTTGTGACCGACAATGTCTGTAAAACTCGAAAAACTTGTCTCCGATTTATGTCAATGTGTCGTTCGTTTAACTGCTATCTCGGCAGACGGCGGCGCCGCCGGGCTTCGCACCTAGTACTTTTTTACTAGCAACATTCAACAATTTAATCTTGTTATACCTCACCTCTTCATCATAGCTTAAATTATCACGTGTAAAGTGAAGCTTGTCAGTTTCTACCCCATATTGTTCTTTGTGACCGACATTGTCTGTACAATTTGTCTCCGATTTACGTCAATGTGTCGTTCGTTCATTTGTCATCTCCGCGAGGCGACGGCGCCGCCGAGCCTCGCGCCTGCCGCTTTGTTAATGGCAACGTTATAATTTAACGTGACATCAACGTTTAGGGCTCTAGTATAACTACTTCAGTGTTTTATTTTTCTGTTGTGTGACCTAGGTATCTTTAGATGTATTTATTTACTTACTTCGAAAAGTAATTGTTGTATACATTAATTTAAAAAATCTTTTTGTATCTAATTGAGACATGATGAGGCCGCCTGGTGTCACTACTAGTGACTGGATTGCATGTCAGTATCGAACACAAAATGTGCGTTTACGAGGAACGAGAACATGGGAACCGAGGTGTATTCTAAACAAACATCGTCCGCGGATTCAGCGCTACGCTCGGCGTAGAATCGTAACTTGACCTGTTCGTTCAAAAGCATTATATGGAGTCAGGTGTCTCGACGATTGGTTAATGTCGACGTCATCAGGTGACAAGAAGTCTCCAGACCATTTTAAAATTTAGCTATATTAGGTGAGTATTCTAATGTTTTACTTGAGCGATACTGTCTTTTATTCTGTTCCGTATTTAAGACCATTATTAATTGGTTCTTATCTTCTTTGTAATCAAACGATAACGAAAGCGATAAGTGCGAGTTGCTTTCATACGAAGGGTTCGCGAAATACGAGCACAATTTCATATCGATCATGTCTATAGTTACTTTACTAACAAACTTTATGTATTTGTGTATAGGTACTTTAATGCTTTCACTTCACAGTTATTTTGTTTATGCATGTATTTTTCCTATATGGTATGTACCAATAACTAATACTAATGATATCCAAAGTTAATCCTTGTATTATTTTTCTGTAAGTGAGAATAGTATTTAGTTAAATATCTCAAGATAAGTAAATAAGTAATTCAAATTTCGATGAAAAAACTGTCTAGCTGGGTTGTCAGCCAAAAGACAAGCAACTTCTATATCGTCTCCGTAGAGCGAAAAGTCACCAAATCGCAAAATTTCCAAAATTTAGTTAAGAATGTCATCAAAATCATATTTTTTTTCTGCAAATTACAGTCTTATTACCATAGCCATAAGTGCCATAGTTTTGATTTTAAAAAGTTATAAAAATCTTTAAACATAGACTTTGTAATCTAATCATAAGGAAAGAATTGCTTAATTTATTTAGTTACTTTTAGTCTCCGTTAAACCTTAGTAATGTATACATCTAAATCAACTTAGTGTATTTCTCCTTTAATACCAAATTCTTTTATCAATAACTATTTATTCGTTAAGTAACGAAAACGACTTAGTTACTTTCAGACTAAAATATTTGTTACAAATCGTGAAAGCGAAAACTAACTAAGTCTAGTTAATGATTTCTCGATCGTCATAAAAAGGCTGTCTGCACAGTTTACCATAAGCGACAAATAATTAAACTGAGTTAATTAGTAATACGCTCTTAAATTAGACCACAAAAGTATATTTATAAAATTAATTATAAAACGTTGATGATTATTTGAACAACTTTGACCTGCGAAGATACAACATGGTTGATTTTGGAATGCGATTTAGTGAGTTTTATTGCAATTGCGATGCCGAGCTGCCATCTAGTGAAGTTCATTTTCGCTGCGTGCGTCGAAGTGAGCGTACGTGCATTGGATTTTGTTTTAGTGAATACGATACGTCATGAGTCGACAACGTGCTAGGGTGAATCTCTTCAAGCTATTTCTTTTGTTGACAACGTCGGCGGACGTTTGAGACCTGGATCCAATCTGATCCGGCTACTCTCTTCACGTCTCTTCACGTCGTATTTACAGCGCAGTTGTGGTCTTTCCTGAGGACGCTTTTTACCTCAGGGGTTATATCTCGAAGAGACTTATGCACCATGATTTCTCATTCCAGGCAACTTTTCCAGCCTATTTTCATTTCAGATGTGCTATTCTCTTTGTCACATCTGAAACTCCGCTTTGCTCTCGTAGCCATTTGTTTGTTTTGGTGTCCCTCAGTGTCAATCCTGCCATCTATCTATCTACAGCCATTGTCCGTCCACTGCTGGACGTAGGCCTCCTTCATATTGCGCCAACTTTCGCGATCCTGGGCTTCCCTCATCCAGCCACTGCCAGCTGTCCTCCTAAGGTCATCCGTCCAACGCGGCGCAGGGCGTCCCACACTACGCTTTCCCAAACGTGGTCTCCACTCCAGGATACTTTTGCTCCAACGGTTGTCAGTTCTACGGCAAACGTGACCGGCCCATTGCCATTTCAACGTACTAATCCTTCGGGCTATGTCGGCGACTTTCGTCTTTTGTCTGATGTGCTCGTTGCGGACCCTATCTCTCAACGAGATACCGAGCATAGCCCTCTCCATAGCACGCTGGGCTACTTTGAATCCTGCCAACTTTCTCTCTACTACCCTCCGAGCCACTTCCAGCCAGTCTTTTGGTTTCCTTGGTGAAAGCCCAGGTTTCAGCAACATAGGTGGGCACCGGTAGAATGCTCCCTGTCAAATATTCTGTCCTCAGAGATTTGAATTTTGAACGCAAAATACAGTTTCGCGTAGGCTGCTCACATTATCGTTATTCGTCTAGGAAGCTCCTTTTAGTTTGGTTTTGTTTGCCCATTCTGATCTTCTGGCCTAGGTGTAAATACACGTAACGTTTTCTCTACTTGTTCTATGGTTTGGTCGATGGTTATTTGCCATCCTTTCCATCTACATTTGTCATCATCTTGGTTTCATACAAATTCATTTTCAAACCGACTTGTAGGTAGGCCTCACCTCGCTCCTGAATCATTATTTGCAATTCCTCCGGGTTATCTGTGACAAGAACTAGCTATGTAATCTGCCAATCTTGGGTTATACAATCTAGCTCCTGCTATATTTAGACACGTTGCTCCCTGAAAGTTTTCTAGGACTGAAGTGAATTAGTATTAGTTCCGTTGATTCAGTTAGGACTACTTTCATAATTTTGTACATCGATGATCTGTTCGAGCATTTTGCAAAGACTGAACAACTACCCACGATTCCGTACCTGTAGAATGTCTTCCTGTAATCAATAAATGTAATCCATAAACACATCTCGTATTCAGTTATTTTTTCGATTACAATTCTCATTGTGAGTATGTAGTCCACGGTGTTGAATCCGCGTCTAAATCCAGCTTGTTCGACAGGCTGGTAGAAAACTATCTTGTTCTTGTCGGAGACAAGAGCCAATGACTAACTACTGCCGCAGTAAGGTTAACGAACAAAGATGTCGGTGATGATACTGTGGCACTAGTACATGATTACGTATATCTGAGGTATGGTCTACCGTTTGGCCGGGATAGAGTCAAGCGAAGGAGATCGCTAGACGAATCCAGCTTGGATGGGCCGCCTTCAGAAAAATGGAAATAATGTTGAAGGCAAAGTTACCACAATGCCTTAATACCAAAGTATACCAACGTGGTTCTGCCCTTTCTTTCTTACGCATCAGACACATGGAAGCTCTTGAGAAAGCAAACATACACTAACTAAAAGTCGCAAAAAATACCATGAAGCAGGCCATGTTGGGGATCTCACTTCTCGACCACATCCCCAATTCCGAAACTCGAAAACGAACTATAGTTGTGGATGTCGGAAGCAAGATAACACAGCTGAAGTAGAGATGGGCAGGGCTTTTGGCAAGACGGACCAACGAGAGATGGTTGAAGGCGTTGAGAGATTGGTGGCCAAGATTTGGTCGAAGGACTCGAAGGTTAGTAGGCAGACCACCAGCCCGTACATCAGGTGACATCTGGCAGTCGGTTGCAAGCTATGGATGAAACTGGTGCAGGACCGGGAAAAGTAGCGTGGAATTGAAGAGGCCTTAACGCAGCACTGGGTGTTCATGGGCTGATTAGACGAGAAGAAGTGAAAAAAAAATCATTATTGGCAACAATCGTCATTGCTCTTCTATATACAGTGCGATAGTATTTAAAAATAAATTTGGGTCCGTCTTGCTGTCTCAATCGATCTTATGGGTTTGATATTTGAATCGGCCGATGGTAAAGAAATCCGAATGTTGTTCTAGGAGCTCACGGACTGTACTTTATCATTATTAGCAACAGGCGTCATTGTCGTCTCTTGCATTGTTGCTGACAATGATGTTGCCATCAATGACGAATTCTAGAAAATGTTACTCCGCAATGAGAATTTGTAAGTTACTACAAAACGCAAGACGTCACAGAAGATGGTGGAGAATATTGTGACTAAAGCAACTGTTTGTTTAATTTTCATTATGCTGTCTTGTTTTTATTTTTAATAAACTTAAATTGCATTTTCATTACTGTGTTAAATCTTAATCCTTCACAAACGCAAAGTAAAATAATAAAATAATATACGTAGAGAATTACTTAATTCTGCTTTAGTAACTTTAAATTAAGTCGTACTATAACTACATTGAATTAATTCCTCGTGTAGGTAGCTGAAAATAAGCGAAAATTCACCAAATTCATTCTAAAAATCACTAACTCACAATTAAGATATATTGTTAGAGGGAAAGAACCAATTAAATATTAAATAATGAAATATCTCTAAAAACAGTTAACTTAATTGTACTTAAGCAATTGCAGCATAGACTTTGACACATTTTCTATTAGATAAGACATTAAAATCGTAAAAATGTATTACCAAAAACCAGTTATGATTTTTTTTATTTTTTTTTTATGTAATCCCTCGTATCTCAAAATGGCTAAAATGCTATTTGGTGACTTTTCGCTCTACGGAGACGATATGCCCTAATAAAATAGTAAGTAGATCTTTACAAAGCCATAGAACATATACCGAAGAAAACGAATGTGCTAAGTAGTAATTACTAATTAGTAATTGACTAATTAGTCAATTAAGTAGTACCTAATCCAATTCCGACAGTAGAAGTGTTAAAGTTATAATGAAAAAAAAAAAAACTCATTGCACGTTTATTTGTCTTCTAAGCTAGACCATCCATATTATTGTGCAAATTATGTTAATGGAAGGCAGGTATAGTGATGTTGTGTGATGGATGTTGACAAGAAGTGAATTGTTAAGCGTGGAACCTGCAAGCGTGCAACCAGTAAAGCAATAAAGATGCTAACGGCTTTTTTAATTTAATAAAGTATGTTTATATTACCACACAATAGAGAGATCTCTCTCCAGGCAGATGTTATGCCTGACCACTGCTAGGCAAAGGCCTCCCCTTGTTCTTCTGCCCCTTCCACTCAATATGATATGTACCTACATAATATGCAGGTCACTCGCCACATTCTTTCGGCCTGCATTTACTTTAATTCAATTCAATTCATTTGCTTCGATGGCCATCTCACGGAACTCAATTAGTAATGATTAGAGCCATGGCTGTGGGTGCATACGTCAAGCATTACGACTAATTGCAAAATGTAAAAAAGACATATATCCCACCCAACCCTAACAAGAAATCCATGATATCAACCCAGATGTAACCGCCCACTTACGTGTATGAATGACAATTTCGTTCGAAATTATGTAGCAAGCTATGTAATGATCTATTTATTATTATTGCTTATCTAACGCAACACTGTATTGTTTTCAAAATGTATCAGACTGTGTTTGTGTCCGTGGTTAGTGTTATTTTAGTGTTTAAACTTGTGTTCTTAGTCATGTCAGTGCTGTTTACTTTGAGGTATACAAATCAGGTAAGTACCTAAAACAGCCACTTAATTATTATAACAATTATGTAATAATGCTAAATTTTATACTAGCCGAGAGAGTATGCAAGACTGCATTATTATTGTTATTTAGGTACTTTAGCTTTGTGTGTGAAGGAGCCAGCACACTAATTCGCTCGCCCACTATTATAGACCGATGTGTGATGTAGATGTATACTTAAGTACGTACACATAGTCGACCAAGTAAGGGCTTTACCATTGTTTCTTACAGTTTTTACATCAGAAGTAAACGAGGCCTGATTATGACATCGTTTTGCAAGTGACAAAAAACATAATAAATCTTAAATTGACATTGAATCTTAGAGTAGTAAAGGAATTTCTTGGTCGACTATACGTAATTACTATCTACGTATATCTGGCATATTTATTTTAATTAGGAACACGACAAAGCGAGCATCATCCAAATCTTGAATTAGAAATTGATGATACATTATTACTTAGGTTTGCCCGTGGCACATTTTAAATGCCTACATAATTCAGTTACTTCCGGATAAAAAGTATCTAATGTTCACTTCTAGATATATCTATGCTACATATATGTTATATATATATATGCTACTATGCATGCAGTTATTCATAGTTGAATATCCTCGGAGTCAACTTAGTATTTGCTAAGACTCCTTAAAATCCTGACGCTAACATCATAGCAATACCATGTTGAGGCGTGTCTAAGGATGCAGGTCATACTCGTACAGGGGCATTTGTAAAGTGTGAGGTGTTTATAAGGCGCAAGGCGTATGCTTCAAATCCATAACACACTAAATAAAAGTGTTGTAAACCAATTTTGATAAAATGTATACCTATTCGACCAACCATGGTTGGACTGAACCTAAAAGGGCCC
This sequence comes from Pandemis corylana, assembly GCA_949127965.1. Taxonomy (NCBI): domain Eukaryota; kingdom Metazoa; phylum Arthropoda; class Insecta; order Lepidoptera; family Tortricidae; genus Pandemis; species Pandemis corylana. The sequence goes on from OX421857.1 coordinate 8,665,857, forward strand.
GAGTGGCTCCCCAGTAAGCCTGGCCCGAGGCAGGATAATGGATACAAGAGCTGGGGCGTAGTCTACGCAGGCCCCTATGTAACATATCCGGCGGCCTGTCAGGCCTGTGGCGGGTGCGCGCAGGTTGGAGCCCGGCTGGCAAACGCCACCGCGGCTATATGGACAGGTCGACGCTGAGGCCAACTTTTTTTATATAGGTACGACAAGGAAGGCAAACGAGAAAATCACCTGATGGTAAGATAGCACCTCTACTCGTGGATACCGCAACACAAGACATACCTAGGTATATATCCTAAAGAATAAAAAATAACCGGCGATATCGGTTCCCAGATCTTACTTGTCTAAAATGCCTAACTGGTAAACTCGGAATCCGCTCGAATCTAACCTAAAATTTAGCTTTTTGCGACACTCCTTCATTGTTGTTTGCAGGATAGTCCGAGGGGGTCTGTCGACTCCACAGCAACGACCATTGTGTCAGTGGAAAGCCTGGACCAAGACATGCCGAACAGCCAGCAACAGCCCCACAGCAGTAACAGCCCCCAGCCACAAAGTAGCAACCCCCACGCGCTGATCTTCGATACACTAATACTACAAATCAATGGCAACTACGCGGACACCTCCATTTAACTAAGAAGGACCCAAGAAAAACAAAAGGTCAGACAGATAAGGCAGGCTAATAAATGAATTATAAATACGATTATCGACACTGTTTAACTAATTATTAGCTAAGTGCAGTCCGTGATAGTTTATAGATAGATAGATAGGACAAATCCGAATGGCATTCTAAGAGATCACGGACTATAAGTAGGTGTACCTAACAGTGCGTGGCGTAGTATATTTTGCCAAGTCGTGATTTTTAACAAATAAGTTTTATAAAACATGATTTAACTTTTAACTTAATTATGTTACCTAATTGATTTTCTAAGAAATCTATTTATTACCAATAAACTCGATTTGTATTGTGCAGTGAGTGAGGAAGAATGTAAAATACTCACCTAATATTTTAGTAGGTTTATTTTATTTTAGTTGGATTTTCGGTTATACGCGATTTTAACCGATTACCTAATTATTAGTCACCTCCCTATTTTAATGACCGTAACGTAACCTAGTAGCGTCTCGTAATTAATAACATTTATTGAAAATTTGTACCTGAAAATTAGGTAAACAAAAAAAATCGCTACGGTTCTTTTTAGAACGCTATTATTGTACAGTCGCCATCAGATATATCGCAGCGGGCCAGGTCCTCAAATATGTCGGAGCAGCCTTGAATTTCAATAAATTCGTAGTTAACATTAAATAAGGTTAACAACATCAGAACACGCAAGTCGTCATAAATATAAGAGCAGCGACCTTTCAATAAAGTCGGGACGTCACTGATCGTCAAAGGTATCGTACCTATCGATGCAGTCAGGCTGATCAAAAAGATCAGAACTATTGTGGAAAATATACCTTAACTTTGTAGCAAACAGTTTAAATTACAGTGAATTATGCATGCAAACGAGTACACTATGACACGAGTACCTACACGGTGACATCTTTTATTTCGGCATGACGTATGAGCCATATTTGTATTTGTTTGAAACTCGAATCTATTACTATACATAAGGTTTATTTTCCACAAATGTTCCGATATTTATGATCAGCCTGACTGCGTCGATACCTTTGACGATCTGTGCCTTCTATTTTTACCTTATTGAACGTCCTGAATTTATTGAAAAGTCGCTGCTCTTACATTTATGACGAATTGCGTGCTCTGTTCTTAACATTATCGTGTTACGAATTTATTGAAATTTAATGTTGCTCCGAAACATTCGAGGACCTCGCCCGCTACGATATATCTGATGGCGACTGTACAGTATCAAGTATTAAATTACTTCTATGTAGGTAAGTCGCTTTTAAAAAAAATACATAGTTAAGGGCTTAATCGCAAGAAAAATTAATTAATTCCTTTGTGTTACGACCGTTTCATCTTTATTCCATTGCAATAAGGGTGAAAAGGTCTTAACACAAAGGAATCAATTAAATTTTGTTTTAATTAAGTCCCCTAACTATGTACCTACAAACCTACATGTGTTTTGAAAACGACTCTTAATTCCATTAATTTGCTATCAAAACTTTCGTCAACGCTAACAGTTACATTCTATGGATCTATCAGCCACACCTTCCTTATTGAAACAGACAGTATATCTACCTAGCTACTTCTTTCACATATACAATACATATACCTTCCCTATTTCTGTGTTGTCATTTAAATGTGGAGCCACTGAGGAACTTTTTCACAGTAATGCCATAGTGATATTTTCAGCTAAATCAAAGGCTTTCTAATGTCTCCATTTTCTGTCGTACGGATATTAATTTAGAAAATGTTCCACAATCACTCATTATACATAATAAGACTTATGTCGATGTCGGGGCATGGAATAGGTAGGCACGCTGTTCTGAAAGTCGAAGAGGAAAATGACAAAGGTTCCTTTTTGTATTGCAGATCACGATTTTTTGTTGCAACAACCTTTTAAGTCTCATAGCCATTGGGGACTGATATTCTTAAGTAGGTAGTCTAACCCACTATTTATTAGGTAAGGCTATTTTAGTAATACATGTAAGTATTCTTACTAGTGTCTACTCCATATCGAGTTTTTTGTAATATGTGTACTCGTATCACCATAGGTTTTATAATATATTAAGATAAAATTGGTACCGTTCTCGCTCGAGTTAGAAAAACAAACGGAGTTGAAGCCTTCGGAGCGAACGCGACGTCGAATACTAATATCCGGCCTGAGGATATTCAATTTCACAACTAAATAATATGCATTCATTCTCGTGTTTCAATAACAAATAACTTGGAATAACACACAATTTTTGGACGTAAGTAAATCTATCTATAGGTTGTGTTTTTTAAACAACCCTCCGTAGGTAGGTACTGATGTTCTACTTTAGTATTTCTAAATAAGTACGCCTTATTTGTGAAAGACTAAAAATCATCACTATCGACTAAATTGAACAAAAATAATATTTTTTTAATAATTAGGTACTTATTGTTTCTTAGTTTGTAGCTACTTATACAAATATAATATAAAAGTGGTGAAATCGACGATTATAGGTACGAGATAGAGTAAGAGGGCTCGAATGCTTCCTCATTATCATCTATCATTTTATGTATACTTACTTCATTTAATTTAGAATTAGAAACCACAACAACATTATATTGCGGCTCGTGAACTGTACTCTTTATAATTTGTACCTTTAATTTTTTATTAATTTTAATTTTAATAATTTAATTTTAATAATTTAATTAATTTTGTACCTAATAGAGTAACAATTAACGACACGAAAATGAAATGACGTTAAAACAATTTTATTTTGCGGCTGCCAGTCTTGCACTGTACCTACTATTTGATAGGTGAGAAATAGATGACCAGACGCAATATACTTACTGTTGTTGTGGTTTCGAATTCTAAATTAAATGAAGTATAGGTACCGGAGAAAATAAACAAGTAGGGCCTTCAATAACTGCCTAACTCTTACAATACCATCTATTCTATAGCTAAGCTAAGTATGTTCATAGATAGTGTACCTAGAGCTATTTTAATATCCTTTAGCTTAGCAGACCAGAGCTAAAAACTATATAATTTCACGATGACTGCTAGGCAAGTCGTATCAAAAATTCGAAATATAGGTATGGAACTGTCAACCCTAAGCCAGGTTTGACGATTTATTTTTTAATTCTAAGGGCCGATTTTTCAATCGTCAGATAGACCCTATTTGGCGAATAACTCTAGGGGTATTTGTCAGATAAGTGCATATGTGGTAGGGCGGTACTGGTATAATAATCTATACTAATATTATAAAGAGGAAAAATGTGATTGTTTGTTTGTTTGCATTGAATAGGCTCCGAAACTACTGGACCGATTTTAAAAATTCTTTTGCCGTTAAAAAACTACATTATCACTGAGTGACATAGGCTACTTTTTACCGCGGGAAAATACCTATTCCTACGGGAAAATTAATTTATCACGGGCGAAGCTGCGGACGGAAGGCAAGTTAATAATATTTCCAATACAACAGCGTGTTCATAAAATATGTATTTATCTATATTTCACAAGGCACTGAATTTAATGGCAGGTATTGTGACTGTCGACGCCGCCGTCGAGCCGTTTCAAATTTCGTTAATAGATTCAAATTGCAGCAGCTGTTCAAATTTTGTGGCAATGGTGTCTCGTACATTCGTAGTTCGTACAATGGCGAGCAATGTCATTACGGGGCCGCGCCGCGGCGGCTTCGCGCAATTCAACAACAATCGAGAGCCAGGCCTACAGACCTAACAATCTATACCAAGTGACATGTCTAATGATTTTGTAGATGGATCTATAACTTTATTACGATTGTTAAGATCGCCTATGGCCATCGAACATATTGTCACCAATAATGGTAAATACCTACTAAACATCAAATTCCGAAACTCTTTGTGTCACTTGTATAAGCTTTCTACAAGAAACACTAAAAAGAAAGGCTAAATGCGAGTTGGACTCGTCCACGAAAGGTATCGTACCACCGTATAGTTTCACCTATACGCCCACAATCATTCTACACGTGGGTTTTAGGTTTTGTTACCTTAGACTGTAAACTCCGTAAGGGCTAAAGACGTGATTTATGTATGTATACATACACATACATACATACACAAATCACGTCTTTATCCCTTACGGGGTAGATAGAGCCTAAGGTAACAGGTACCTACAGGCCACATTTAGCAAGATTGTGGGCGTATAGGTGGAAAATAGAATCAAAATAGTGATGGATTGCTAGCCTCATCGCCTATAACATGATTCATATGATTTTCGTCCATTCCCTCGATGGGCTTTTACCATCTGCGCGGGTAGAGAAGCAATTGGTAGATTCTATGGTTTTTCTTTGCTCCCAGACCAGCATGGAAGACTGCTGATGTATGTATAGTCGTGATTATTAAAATCGAGCAAAACGGCGAAATTTGTGACCCCTTTAATGTTTACACACTAGCTAATAGACAACAGACGGACAGCGGAACCTTAGTAACATGGCCCTTTTGGCATTGGCACCCTTTTATTACAGAATCCTAAAAATCGTTATCTCACGTGCCAAACGCCGACGCGGTAAATATCGTAATTATTGTGTCACTTCAGGATATTTAAAAACGTAGATACGTAGGTACCTACTTAGTTTAAATCTACTTACCTAACTACTTGATCACAAAACAAAATGCGTGTATAGGTAAATATTGGTTCGGTAGATCTGGCCAGAAGTAACAATATCTTCTATATACATAAAAAATAATAGTTGTTCGTTTGTCTCGTTAAAACTCGAGAATGCTTGGACAAAACATCGAAATAAAAAACAGGAACGGGGGCAGAGCAGCGGGCCACAGCTAGTGTAAAATAAAAACATCTCACTAAAAATTCTTACGTTGTTGAGAAGCACGATTAACTACCCTGATTTCACTATTTCAAATGGTTTGGCTACATATTATAATGTCTATACGCAATCGAACTCATGAGAATTTGGAACCAAATGGAGAAGAGATAATCAAGAGAATTACGTACCTACCTACTTAATGTATTTATACCTATCAATAAAATTTTAGACAAAATGCTTGCATTAGCGTATGGCAATGATTTTGTACGAAAACTTTTTGCTCCTCTTTCATCAGTTTTCTACTCTTTATTGCCGCGGACACTAATACATTACGATCGATAGCTTCTGCTATATACAAACAACTAGAAGTTTCCCATGCTGGTCTGGGAGTAAAGAAAAAACATAGAATTTACCAGTTGCTTCTCTTCCCGCGCAGATGGTAAACGCTCATTGAGGAAAGGGGCGAAAGTCTTAGGAATCATGTTATAGGCGATGCGGCTAGCAACAGTAGCAACCCATCACTATTTTGATTTCCCTTTCCACCTATACCTACGCCCTTAATCATGCTAAACGTGGCCTTAATATTTTGTCACCTTCTTAGGCTCTGTCTACCCCGTAAGGGATAAAGACGTGATATATGTATGTCTGTATGTAAAAAGGTTTTTCCCTGATTAAGAATCTATCTTACGTCAATATCAAACAAATTAAGGATAATTAACCAGTAATCACCAAAAAGCAGATACCTACCCTAATTACAAAGAACTAGGTATGCACTTCAAAAGCGTATGCGTACCAAATGTGGTTTCTATTGTTTCTATGGATAGATTCTAAGATTATCGAATAAATAAATAACTGTGTAACACTGGCGTCACTGAAAATCAGCGTCACGACATTATCCTGGATGTTATCGTGACACATAGCTGAGTGGCGGCCATTTGGCTGGTTGGAATAAGTATCCATGTAAAATATTCTGTTTGTGTTTCTGTACCTATCAGTTAATAAAGTTTTCTTATTCTTATTCATAAATAATTAAATAAAAAATTACTTAGATCAAGTATTTATATCTACAAACACGTAGGCTTACCTATATCTACCAGCTACCATATATATCTAGGTACCTAACTAGATATTGTACAAAAAGTGGATGCGCATACTCGTGTATTTGTCCCAACTTAGTCGTAAAAAATCCTAAGTATGCAAATTAGGTACAAATTTATACTTGGCAACTAGTTTTAGTTCGCGAGTTTACGAACCGATAATTTAGAATTTTAATAGACCATGAAATTTTTAAACCAACCAGAAATGGCAACTAGCTAAACGTCAAACCGAGGAACCCTAAGATTTATAAATGATACCATCGCCACTAGATAATGTGAAGATACTAGAGATACGTAGCTAAAAACAAATTGATTGACTTAGATTAAGTAGATTTATCAAAATAAAGCGTATCTATTCTGACAGTTACTTAGCTCATCAGTACCTAACCGCTAGCATTGAAGTTAGCTTCGATAAAAAATCAACATCGGCACTTTCGGCCGATGCTGTGTTGAAACTGGCAGCAGCCGTGCAGTTTGACTCGGACACCGGACTAGCTCTGTCCCATGCCGTATTAATTTGTTATTAGTTAACCAGCAACAATGAGTTACGCATTTATTATAGTCGCGTTCGTTGCAATAACGGTGAAGTTATTGTTTATGAGTTTTTCACTATATTTCACTATGAAAAACGGAGACGAAAATGCGACACAGGTAAGTTTAATTTCACAAAATCATGTATTTGTAAGATGAAATCGTGTTACGAAATGAAAAATATAAATTTATTGTTGACGACCCACGTATGAAGGGTTGATATGTATGCACAGTCAGCGTCAAATAAGTAGTTCGTGACGCCCAAAGTGGCCAAAAAGTTAGCAACACGACCTTATTCCAACTGTACCTAACAATGACGTGTTGCGAACTGTTTGGCTACTTTGGATGTCACGAACTATTTGACGCTGACTGTACACATATAGTGCTTCTATATTATTAGTCTCTTGGCAAAATTCATGTTTCTTGAATTCAGACGTCAGTCATAAGAAACACGAAGTTTGCCGAGAGACATTCGGTATGATAATAGAAGCACTGTAATTACTGATTATTTATACTAAATTGTTTTTGTGCCATTGTAAACCCATCCTCCACTTCGTCACCTTATGAATAAGACGCTTTAAAAACACTGTTGACTGTAGTACTTATTTTATTATTGCGTTGTCATCTGCCCAACGGAAGTGGGTAGGCCAACATCAACCTGAGAGATTTGTTTACATTGTCAGTTAATTAATTAGTTACCGGTGACATCACGTAGTGTTAAAAATTTTAGGTTGTTTCATTTTACATTTTCGTTTAATTACATAAGACTGTTACGACAAATGTCGATTTGCTAATACTCAGGCTAGGTACCTAAGCACTTAGTAGTCGGCAGAAGTGAGGAATATTCACCTAACTTTAAATAAAACAATAACGCTTTGCTAACCTTAACAATGGCAGTAAGTAGGTAAATACCGCGCGTTAGAACGCAATTTCTACAGACCGTAGCGAAATAGTTTTAAAACTTCTCGAATAAACAAATTAAGATATTATAAACCATTGTTTCCAAACTTTGTTAAGTATAACTTGTACATATAAAGCAACCAACATGATACAATTAGATTAACGTCACAAACACTATATAGTATAAAACAAAGTCAATTTCTGCTATATATAAAACTACGCAACGGATTTTGATGCGGTTTTTTTTTAATAGATAGAGTCGAAGACGAAGTCGCGGCCAGAAGCTAGTCTAGGAATAGACACAGCTCATTTTACTGCACGAAACTGGTCCGTAAAGTACCTAATCGCTGCGCATGGCAGACAAATACATATTGACCTGTTCGCTCGGAGACATTACACGGAGCCAGGTATCTTCCCTGTCTTGCCACTGATCGTACCTAAGGTACACCAAATGACAAAACACCTGATCCCGTGTAATGCCTACGAGTGAATGGGTCAAGTTATGGTTGTCTTCCGAGCGTAAGGCCAAGTTTAAAATTGCCAGAAAAATTCTGCAAGTCGGATTACTTTGCGGCACTACTAACCTGTTCGCATCACGGCCTCGCAATGTAATAAAAAGAATAAAAACTTGCAGAATTCAAAATACCTGAATCATTTATGTGTACACTACGTACCTATAGCCCTGTGGTCAAATTCGTCAGTTCACCCTTGTTTATCCGACGTATTTTATTGTTGTTCCAGACTACTAATCCACACAAGCAAAGCAAATCATTGGAGATATCCTGGAAGCGGGTCACAAGGAAGTTCCTGCCCAAATCACTCTACTGCCCGGATGAACATAATAAAAACTATGTGGATAGAATGTAAATTAGCTGTATAATCATATTTAGAATATTCTTTTTACAAATCATTTATTTAGCTATTAGAAATTTCAGAGACTAATTTAATCTACACGTGTTTAGCCTTAGAAACCTACACATACTTAGGTACTTAGCGGTTATGAAAATAGTTGTAAATGACTCACGGTTGGTAACTTTTTGTCATACTTTCTATGGGAGTAGTTATGTTACCTACCTACGTTTCCGTGCAAAGAATATTTTGTACTTACTATTCGTTTTTGAGTTGGTACCTATACCTACTAGCGCTTGCCTAGCATTACAGTAAGTGTGAAGCAGAAGCAAAGCACCGACACAGACCCCTGGTTTGAAAAACTGCAGGGACCGAATAATAAAATAAATTGACTGTAGGTATATACAGTCGCCAAATTGATAAGGTGTACGAATATAGATACTTATTTTGGCGACTGTACTTATGTGTATTAAATGCCCAGTGAAGTGGAGCCTACCTATACAATGACATACAGTGATTATCATTTCCGATAACTTCCTACTCAGTGAGATAACAAATAAGATACCAAAGTGCCTATGATATATCACCAACTTGCGACGCATCTGATTAATATTATCTCTGGTAGAAGTGGTAGGTAAATTTGAATTTATGTGTGATTAAGTGTGACGAGTTAAGTAAGGACCAGGGCTAAAACTATTACACAAAATGTGGCCAGTTGGTGAGCCTGGTTCAACAGTGAAACTTGTCTAGTGCTCAACGTTCCATCTTCCTTAGGTAACAGTTCGATGCGGCGACATAGAAGTTATGGACTAAGTCAAGTGGCGTCAAATTGTCCTGTGATATTTACATTTAGAGTAGAAATTAAATTTGGAATGGGCTGGCGGCTGGGGTTTTTCCAACTGGCTATAACATAGGTACCTTTAAGAGGCGAGTGTACCATTTCTTGCAAGGCCGGCAACGCGCTAGCAGTCCCATTGGTGCTGTAGCTGTCCATGGGCGGCGGTGATCACTTACCATCAGGTGCACCGCATGCCCGTTTGTCGGTTTTAATATTTAAAAAAATGATAGTGCCAATTTCTACAAAAGCTGCACCTTTTTACCGTAGAATGGTCGAAAATGACAATAATGACGCTCCCGCGGCAGCACCAAACGTTATCAATTTTATTGTTCGCAAACCTGAGGCCAGATTTTTGAAAGCATATCACTCGAAGTGCTATCCGAAAGTGGAGAAAACTGTGTGTTGCTGCAAAGCTACAACTCAAATAATATTTTTGACTAGTGAAAAAAAATTATTAGTTTGTACTACAATTTTCTTCCACTCTATTTTTATTTAAAAATGAACACAATTTTTCACCACTTTCGAGTACCATTTTCACATATTTGCTTTCAAAAGGGCCCCTGTGCCTGTGCCTGCCTGTGTACTCCTACGCTACACAGCATCTTAATTTGTCTTGTTTTGGTTTGTTTTATTGTATTATGTTATCAATACTAGTGTCTAAGAACTCTGCTACCTACTCTATTATGGTTTAATTAAAAATAAATTTTGAATGTACCCATATATTTTGTACGTAAATATTTAATTCCTCTAAGCCGATTTTATGTGGAAGTGTGTGAAATGACATAAGTAGGTACATCACATTTAGTACATGTACAATGAAAGAAACTGAATCGCGTACCACACTGTGGAATCTCATATGGAACCTTTTCACTGCAAATGTCATAATGACTTACCATACACCTGCCGAGAAATGATTGCGAAATTGTAAAAAAAAGGTTCCACAGAGGTACAGTGAGGGAAATGTATTTACTTACTACCGTAGAACCTTGTCGCAATTGACAGGCCGCCGTCCCTCAAACTCGAGTGATATGCCACCTTATTACGATAAGGCTCTACGTGGTGCGTGAATATATTTCCATTTCTGTACCTACGTAATTCAGCCGTACACAAAACCCAGCATAAGTTATCTTTATCGTTTTTATTCTAAACTTATTATTATGTTGTTTAAGGTTAATTTTGACAAATCCTTCTTCATGAATGGCACTATTTATCTTTACTAAGGGAAAATTTTCACACAAATAAAATTGTGTAGTCTTTTATGTCGCGTTTCTTTCCTTTTGCCTAGTTTTGTGCGTTCGTTCGCATATTCTGAAATAATCTTGGACAGATACATTATTGAAATTAAGTATTTTGTAAGCACTGGCGTAAGCGCCTACATTAAATTATAAAATTGACTAAAATGTAACAAAAACCTTCACTGCAGATTTGTTAGGCGTAATCGTATTTTATGAAAAGGATTGTTACCTATAATATTAAATTTCAGTCTTAGTTGTTTTGCAAGGAGCCATTTTCCAGCAAGAAAAAAAACATAATTTCAATAGCCTCTGTAGAACAGTTGAAAGCAGTTCTGTATTTTACGCAGCGTTCTAAGCGAATTGACCGGTTTCCTGATTTACATCTAAAACAAAGCTACTTATATACATACACAGATACTCGACTGTTCAGACATGTAGTGGTTTTACTGACTGTCAAGTAGGTAAGTATATTAACCTGAGATAGCTGCTGTGCTCATTTCAGCTGACTTAGAACTTCCAGTTTTATCAGACAACTGGGTGTAAAGTTTGACAACAAATATAATGCGCATCGGCAGTATTCGTTTGCGCAGAGAACTATATTGAACTTTATTTGCAAGCGCAACTGGCAGAGTATTGCTTGCATTGCATTCTTAGCTCTGTCCCGCTTACACGATTTTACCATTATTGGTACGAAATCGATCGACCAATAACAGCGCCAGAGTTTCCCGCGCTACTAAAATTGGTATACTGCGCAGGTACATCGTGGACATTATTTTTATTGTCAAACTGTACTGTGGTCTGTTTAAATTAGATAAATACAAACTTCTTCCATTTATTCTTACGTAATAGACAGTAGTCGCATTTGTTTGAGATAAGGAAATATGATAATGAGAAGTTGTAAACATGCAGTTTGTTGTTGTCAGTAAAGTTTTCTTATCGTGTTCATTTGTTAAGGCAATTTGATGCTTAATTTTATTGGATATTTCTAAAAGATAATTATGTATTAAAATATATTTTATTAACAACATAGCCCTATGCCTGTGAACACAATAATTTCCTAAATTATTTCATAAATTAAATATTTACTTACAGCAAACATCTTTTTATCTGCCTAACTCTAGGTATAATTTTTATTCTTATGCTCTCAAGCATAATACACTTTGGCTTTCAATTACTTTTTATCATGGTCACTATCTTCAACCACTAAAAAACTCATTTCTCTCACCATAGTAGACCACTTCACCGTTTCCTTTGTAATATTGAGCTTTATACCTTTATCTTTAATCTCTAAAGCTTTATGTACTACAAATCTATTGAACTTATGAACATGTTCATGGTTGGTGTATTCTTTGACATCCATCCACTTACATTGCTTAACTTCCCTCTCGGATATTGTTATATCTTCAGTAAGTGCTTTCATCATTAGTAGTACATATATATCTGAATTACCAAACATCATGTTGTGTGTGTGTCTGAATGTGACCAAGGACTGGAAATCTGCGTCAACGCCCGTCTCTTCTTTCACTTCTCTTACTGCAGCAGCTACTATGTCTTCACCTGGATATAGAAAATATAAACAATTCAAATTTGTAAAGAAATTTAAAGTTTTCAGAATGATAAGGGGTAATATGTTCGAAGCTAGTAATGAAAAATACAATAGCTTCATATAAAAACTAAGAATCAAGCTAGACTTAACCAAATATCTAATAATAATAATCCATCAAATCAGCCCACATCTAACCTTGCTGAACAAAGAAAGTTGTCTTCATTATTGCCCAGAATTTTTCAGTCCATGGCTGTGAATAATCCAATCCATAATCATGCTTAATCAGCCTTTAAAACAATGCCTTACCTCTTTCAACATAACCTCCAGGAAGTTTCCAGTGAGGGTAGTCATAATGCTGTTCCGTTATTGCCAACAGTTGGTTCTGGCTGTTGAACACCATAGCACCCACTCCCAGGTTAGTGTAGCTGGCAGGAGGCAGGTTGGGATGTGTGTCCATTGGTAGCCATTTGTACATCATCACAAAATCATCTCTGGCATGATGAAAATTAAAACCTTTCTAAGAATATCAAGTTATCATTATACTGTTAATAATTATAAATTGTGCAAATGAATTTCAAAACTTACTTGTGCTAGGTGAGGTATAAGAACCGAGTCTTTGATGTTTACTTTAAACCAAAGGCATCTGTTACCATTGTTGCTCCATGCCTCAATGGACTCTGCAATATTCAAATTAAAAAATAATAAGTTAACAGATGAAGTGCTCTCAGTAAAACCCACTTAAGGCTACACTAAAAAGCAGAAAGTATGACAATCTTGTACATCCAGCAATTGATAATAATAAAAAAATACTTAAATAATTATATTGGAATGACACTATAGTGGTAAGTACTATTCTCCAATAGGTTTGCTTTTCTTAAGAATTGCTAAATTGCAAAACATAGGTAAAGTAGCAACTCTTAAATTAAGTAGCAACTTTTTTCTAAGAATAAGTAAATTTCATAATCAACAGATAAATGCTGTAGCAATAATGTTTGCAATATACAACTCTTTTTGAAAACACAGTAAATGAAATTTTTCAAGATGAAGAAAATAATCACCAAGTAGATAACTCACTGTCAAGTATTGTCGGAAATGTGGTCTGCTCCCATTTCTCTTTTGTGCTGTCAACTGTAATGCCTTTAAACCTATCCTTCTCTCCTTGAATAAGGTGCTGAATATTCTTCGAATGATTGCAGCAAGTAGTTCTGCAATAAGTTAAAATATGTAATAACAATAATAATAGTATCAATAATTCTGCATAAAAGTAATAAAGGGCATATTTGGTGGCTTGGCTGTTGTTCATGAGGCACTTGAAGCTTTTACTGTCTGCCGCAAATGGAAAAAAAAACGTATCTGCTCTTAGAGTCATTGCAGGGCTACCATCCGTCCAGGTTTCCTCAAATTTGTCTTAGTTTGAGAGCATCCGGGTGAGGTTTTGTTTGTAGTCTGAATCAATTTTTTCTAGTTTTTGACCGCCTATGGCCTACGGCAATGTTACTTAAGATTATCAATTCCACCTTTATTTTTATTATGGTGAATAAATGGACTAAATTAAAAATAAAATATAGACATAACCGGGTTTTGAGCTCCCAAATCCAGGGATTTTACGCTTTTTGTCCTGATTGACAAGTTTAAGAGATGGCAGCCCTAACTCAATGACATAACAGACCATAAAAAAGAGGTTATGATTATTTTAAATAAGTTCATTGCTTACTTCAAGTACCTAATGCTTAGATGGAACGCAGTCATATAGAAATTATAAATTAGTCTTATCATATTTCATGATGAAAATGAGATACGCGGGCAGCGTAAGTCCGCAGTCCGTTTTTTGCCGCCTCGAAACAGACTTTAAATTTACGCCAATACATACCTGATGAATTTTAAATTATTTACAAAAACACTTCGGGATTTCACTTGTAACGGAATATGCACTATATATCGACGCATTACGTGGCAGTACATAGTTTGTACGTATGTTAACTTCCGTATATTTCTTAACGACCTTAACGTTTTATTAAACGTTATCAAATTAAAAGTTAACAAACTGAATTCCACCACTATGTTATGGTTATGACCCACGTATTTTAAAATATTTTAGCTTATATTGAAGTTCACTGTTCTTTAGAATTTGCTCTAGTCCATCAACGGAAAGGAAACACTGCAGGCGTCAAATAAAATAATAGTCGAAATTTACATACAAGAAAATCTACTACTTTATTCTGATCAAGGCAAGCATTGTGTTTGCCACTTTTGCCAGTATTTTGGCATTTGACCTTTGCTTTGACGTTGAACAGGCTGAACATGAATTGTCACTGTCAGTCTGACATGCCTTTGGACACATTTTACTATCTATGGTGTGGTGGAAGTCAAACTTCCCTACATAACACCTACCTACATGAAGCATCCTTCTATCTCGCTCTATTTTGGTTACCTATTTACGCAAGGCGTCTCAAGACTATGCGAAATGAAGGGAAAGTACCATAAATATCGTAAAAAGGATATTTTTTGAAAGAAGACTATTATTATTTTTAAGAGTTAGTAATACTACATTCAAAGATTTTCTAAAAATTACTTGCTTCGTCTGGGAATCGAACCAACTTAAATGTGAAAAAAAACCGTTTTTTTTTTGCCAGTCGAAAGAATTGACAAAAGTGAGAATGAGTATGGGTATTTAAATAACATTTTCTATTCATGCAGCAAGTATGAGCATGCTACCCTTTTCCATGACATCATCTCTCTCCATGTGCCACTTCTTTCCAATATAAATTTCCTTCTTAGGACCGCTAATCCTGATATATATCTTTAGCTTCCTTTATGTTTATTATTTATATAAAATTATAATGTTTCCTTTTACAATTCGGCACGCTATTATGATATTTTATGAAAATAGAGTTATATGTATATCCTACTATCCTTGCTCTTCCATGCTGGTCTGAGAGTAAAGAAAAAAACATAGAATATACCAGTTGCTTCTCTTCCCGCGCAGATGGTAAAAGCCCACCGAGGGAATGGGCGAAAATCTTAGAAATCATGTTATAGGCAATGCGGCTAGCAACCCATCACTATTTTGATTCCCCTTGCCACCTGTACGTCCACAATCATACTAAACGTGGCATTTAGTTTAGGTCTTGTTACCTTAGGCTCTGTCTACCTCGTAAGGGATAAAGACGTGATTTATGTATGTATGTTATGTGTATACTTGCTCATCCATATTCCTTAGTCAGAAGTTTCGATTGATTTTTTTCGTGTAAACAGTCCCTGATTTGTATATTTAAAAAATAAACTTGAAATATGTATGGCAATGCACCCAAACAAGACAAAAAAATGTACTAAAAATAATAATTCTTCGGTAACATAGCATCTTAAAAGAAAGGAATTTGTAAGTTTGTTAGGTTGTAGGGGGTAATATTATATAATATTATTGCACAATACATTAAGTCGATATTTAACAGAAATACATGTTTGTCATAACGCACTCATTACTAAAACGTAGTAAACACATATAATAGATGGCGTAGCTAAATACTTTTCTATTATCTACCCTGTGTGTCCTGTCTGTTATGTTGTCATTTGTCAGCTTGTCTTGTGAGTTGTCAAAGTCAAAACTGTCATTAAAAGTTTCCCTGTCTCAGTATGAACTTCAACTCATGAATAATGTTACATGTAGATTTAATTTTATCATTCGGGGTGCGAGTCGGGTTACCTCCACGTGTGATTAAGAGCTGCGGTTCGTTTTTGGATCCGTCCGGGGGGAAGAGCAGTGCTTAGTCCGGTGCGCCCTGGGCAACGGCTAATGATTTCCTGGCAGTTTCTGAGGGATATCATTGACCGTTGGCTAAGAGCCCGACAGGGGGGGAGGGGGGTCTTTGACCATTACCGTACAACGTTGCCGACATTTTGTCACAAGATTTTTTAATAAAAAATTTTACATTGACATTGGCGAAGTTGTCGTCGCTATAACGACTTGATACGCCACAAATAAAAGAAGAAGAATTTTATCATTCAATTTCAAACCATTAACAGGCTCATTCGTTGTAGTCACATTTCAAGGCTACCAAAGTCTT
Organism: Pandemis corylana; assembly: GCA_949127965.1. Taxonomy (NCBI): domain Eukaryota; kingdom Metazoa; phylum Arthropoda; class Insecta; order Lepidoptera; family Tortricidae; genus Pandemis; species Pandemis corylana. The sequence continues at coordinate 8,682,305 of OX421857.1, forward strand.
ATCTATTCTAAACAAAACTAAATTGCTAGCTGAAGTACTTACTTGTGAGATAAAGCTAATACATTACATTAAAGTAATTATAAATACAGTTTTTCAAAAATTCAATATTGAAGTCAGTATTTTTTGAACACAATAAAACAATTTGCAATGGCTTCTAAAACGTTTGAAGGTGTGATAGACCGGTATAACGGAGTTACAGTTGATTCCCAGCATGAAAATTGTGAATTCGATATTTTCCCAGACCAACTGATAGGTGAGTTAGTACCACCTCTAATAAAACAAATTTTATTTAAGAGCTGCCTCTTCTATAATAATTTTATTAGCATGCAATTTTTAACAAGAATGGTTTAGCAATTTTGAAAATTAATTAGCAATTTTGTTTTTTAATGTCCTAAACAGATTCACTTACAAAATGGACTGAAGAAGATAAAAGATGCATCTGGTTCAAAGTGAATATCAAAGATGCTGCGTGGGTGCCAGTATTGGCTACAGTAAGTCAATATCATTGTGTGCTTTTATTAACTTTTATTTTAAAAAGTATATTGTTCTGCGAGCTGTGATACTTATGGTGGAGCTGAATACTAAATTTTTGTTTCATCATTACAGAAAGGATTTAATTTTCATCACTCAAGAGATGATTTTGTCATGATGTACAAGTGGTTGCCAACTGACTGTACCCACAATTTGCCTCCGGCATGCCATACCAACCTTGGTGTTGGAGGCATGGTCTTCAATGACAGGAAACAATTATTGGTTGTAAGTGAAAAATCACTTGACTTTCCCCATTGGAAGCTACCCGGAGGCTATGTTGAACGAAGTAAGTAAAATATCTCAAGTCAAGAGATTTAAAAGCATGATTTACGTTTTATTACCAAGCAAACTTTGATAAGACCATGATGTGAATAGCAGCAAACAAACAGTATAGATACTTCCATCATCTCACATGTATTGTGTCTATATCCACAAAGGCTGTTAAATGAACTGAGCCGAGTCATAAGCTATGTACTATAAAAATTCTTATCACCAATCAAAAATACATGAAAATTATTATTGAATCTATGACAAATTGTGTCATGCTTTGTTACAAACTCATTTGTCCCATTATTTAACTGTGATGTTACAGGAGAAGACATTAAAGATGCTGCCATGAGGGAGGTCAGAGAAGAGACAGGAATTGAAACTACATTTGAATCCATGATAACATTGAGACACAGCCATAACTCAATGTTTGGCAACTCTGACATTTATGTAGTTGTTAAGTTACAGGCTACTTCAACAGTAATAACTAAATCTGAAATAGAAATAAAAGAATGCAAATGGATGGAAGTTGAAGAATTTTTGAATCATCCACATGTTCATGAATTTAATCGATTTTTAGTCAGGCAAGCATTAGATTTAGAAAGAAGAAATATTAAATTGGGACTCCACAAAGAGACAATGAGCATTGGGAAGTTGACAAGAGAAATAACAAATCTTGTTGTTGAAGATTTGTGAATATGATGGTGCCACAAAAACTGCAATGCCCTGCCTGTGCCTAATTACAGCATGTGAATATTCAAATTTACAAGACACAATTTTTATATATATAGTGGACAGGATTTCTCATGCTATGTGCTAACTGTGTGTGAATATAGCCAGATTACTTCCAAATGCTGCATAACATAACATTTATGATTATTATTAAGTATTTTGAGTACTTATGTGTTATCAAAATGGGTAACATGTATGTTGTTACCTCCACGTGTGATTAAGAGCTGCGGTTCGTTTTTGGATCCGTCCGGGGGGAAGAGCAGTGCTTGGTCCGGTGCGCCCTGGGCAACGGCTAATGATTTCCTGGCAGTTTCTGAGGGATATCATTGACCGTTGGCTAAGAGCCCGACAGGGGGGGAGGGGGTCTTTGACCATTACCGTACAACGTTGCCGACATTATGTCACAAGATTTTTTAATAAAAAATTTTACATTGACATTGGCGAAGTTGTCGTCACTATAACGACTTGATACGCCACAAATAAAAGAAGAAGAAGAAGAACATGTATGTTTTGTATCAAAATTTAACAATCTATGTTTTTCCCTGCTTAACTTATCTAACGCATCTAACAAAGTAATCTCATGCGTCGGCATGTAGTTGCTATCTTACTAAGTATAGACCAACCGCTTAAATGAGTCCTCGCCCGCGCGGCATAGTAGGACAGGACGACAAAGGGGACCGAAAGATGCGGGCGGGTAGTGCGCCTGCTGCCCGCACCTTCCTCAGCCCCCTTTGTCGTACCACCCCGCGCCCCTGTACCGCGAGGGCAAGGACTCATTTAAGTGGTCAGTCTATAAAGAAATGGGGATTTTATAAATTAAAATATTGGATGATTCATCTCTCCTGGGGAATAACAGAAGCAATCACACTTCAAAGGGAAGAGATACTTATAATTATATAAAATAATGAAATTAACTTTATTTTAAACTTTGTTACAATTTGCTAAAGTTCAAACTTCAATTTCTATTTCTGATTTTGTTTTGTTTTAATATGTGCCATGCACTTTGGAATGGGTTATCTTTTATGGAATGTGTCATGTACCTAAATCAGCCACAAATGATAAAAATAATTATACCACAAAATAAAATGAGGTGCCATTTGTGGTTTTGCTTTGTTTGGTTTAAATGCTAGGGACAAGGTGTGCAATTAATAAAAACATTTTAGATTTATTATGGTTTTATTATCATTCTGTCCACCCTATTACTAGCAATAATTACAAGGTTCCAATGAAGTGACTATAATACTATAGTACCAAAACTTTTGTGATTAGAAATCAGCTGATTATAGTAATTATCGGTTCATTACATAATATGAAAATATATAATTATAGTGAAGATGTTAAAAAACAAATAATGGATTATTAAAAGGCTAACAAATCCACATAACAGTCCATTTTAATTTCTGCCAAATTGCAGTTTCTTTCTTGGATTTTAAGTCCTAAAATCGTGGTGCAGACCAATCAAATTAGATTCATCCCAATAGTTACTATAGTGTTAGGTGTTGCACTTGTCATGACATCAATTTAAGTGTTACATGACTGTATGCATGTAAAATAACCTTAAACTAACTTGTTTTGGACACAGCCTAAGCTGATATGTCATTTATATAATACAAACATATTGCTATTGTCCACTATTTCATTTTACATATTCATAATTTATCTCAATCTAGATCCGGAGCCGAAGCACTGTGACCCATGTACTCCTCTTCATCAGAACTGTCTGCTTCACCAATAATGGACTTCAAGAGCCCACCAAACATAGAATTAGCATTTTTTGGGTCATGTGGTATCTCTATTCCAAACCAAATGCGTCCAATGTTGTCCAAGTAGACGGAATAGTTGGGATCTCGCTTTATACTAATCGCATACCAGTTCCTTAGTATTTTAAATTGGATTGCATGTTTCCTGGAAATAAGAATTAAATGTTAAGAATGGAAAGGCTGACAAACTTGAGACTTCTTTAAGTTCTTACAAACACATAAATATGTGTGTTAAAGTTGCTACAAAATGATCACACATTCATTTATAAGTAGGTAAAATAAAATATTTAGCCTTATACATACTGTTCAATTGCACGTAGAAGAAACCAGAGGAAATTGAGTAATGGAAATAAATATGGTGGTCCATTGTCATTTTTAATGGTTGGGTGTGACCCTGTGTATTTATTAAAGGTCTCTGTTGCCATCTGTATGTTTCTTAGGCAGAGAAATTGCAGTACTGCTTGTGCTATGAACAAGTCTATCTCAGATTTCAGGCCCTTAGTTGTGTGCAGCTCTATGAGCATGTTGGCATATGCTGACCCATCACTGGAGTGTAAGAAATGTTTGTGTGCTGCTGTGTACTTCTTTTCTCTCCAATACACCTCGGCAATCTTCTAAAATGTACAACATTACAAATATTATAATCATGTTCAATCAGTATCAATACACAAACAAGATAAACAGCTTAAATCCCAACAAAGATTTCAGTTGCAATCTTCCAACACTTGCTTTTTATGTAATTAGAAGGTAGGTTAACCTGCTATATGAACTATTTACACAGAAGATCACATTAGAATTTTTGTTAGTACCATTAAACATGAAGCACCATTAAGTGTGGCAAATACATTTTCGGTAAATAATAACCTTGTGAAGTAAAGGATGACCCTTTTTATTCCTGTCCATGGACCACTTCACTGCATTTGTCAAAAATGTTTCCCGCTCTGGGATGGTGGAATTCATGATTTCAAATAAATTTGCTAATTTTTCAATCCATTCCTCAGACGGCTGCGTTTCGGATTTAGTCAACACGTCTAAAAGCAGTATAGCTAGGTCTGCGCCGCTGCCCTGCTGGTCGCGCTGCAGGAGCAGAGTGGCACCTTTGTGCAGCAAGTTTAAAAGATCCGCATATTTCTTTTGACTTAGATATCTGCAACAAGACAAACAGTAAAACAACAGTCGAAACGCAACTTTAAATTAAAATACGGCATGAAAGTGATAGTCACTACCTGAAATAAAGCGTTCTGTACATTTGATGTGCTTCGTAGTATTGACCAGAATTCACGGATGCCTCTAATTTATCTAGCACTCTCACTACACCTCTTTCTCCACGTGCCGCCATGGTTTATTTTCTAGAAATATCTGTTTTTCCCTTAATTTCGTATTCACTTATACGCCTCAAGAAAAGTCATTTTTGTTTCATTTCATTGGTAGGTACCAGCAAGGCAGGGTGGCGGATGGCAGATAGGAAATAAAATTATGATATCAATTTGAAGTAGGAGGATTAAACTCAAAAGTAGCGCTAGTATCTTCATACGAATCAGAAGGTTAAACAAAGACAGAAAAGTGTTTCTATTTAGCAGCATAATATCAACAAATATGCGTTCAGAAACTATTATCGTGCAACCTAGCAAAAGTTGAAACGTAAAATAAATTCTTATTAGATTACGAATATTATAGTTTAGCAAGTTTAGCACACATTGCATTAAAAAACAAGCTTTTTTTCAAATATACTTTCGTATGTTTAAATATTTATTATAGTTTACTATAATAAATATTTAAACTTGTTACTTTAGTAACAAGTTATAGTTTATAATTTTGCACTTAAATGATATGGCACCCCATTTATTATTTTAGCTTGAGTGGAAATTTGCTCAATTTGCTGTTGCATTTCTAAACATATTAAGGAGAGCGGTCCGACCAATGTACGTCCCGGAATATTGACATGGCTTGGATTGAGATTGTGCGACCCTCAATATACACCCTGATAATTCATGTACTGCATACATAACATCGTAGAAAGAGAATGCTATAGAATACTGAATAAGCTTCCATTTGCTCGCACAAGAAAAGGAGAAAAAATACTAATAGCTAGTGACAAAACAAAGTTTAAGAAAAAACGACTTAAAAAAAAACAAAATTAAAAAGCGAAAGAATTTAAAATAAAAAATTAGAACCGCCTTCAAATGTAGCCTAAATCCGCCTAGTACTTTAGAAATATCAAATTAAAAATACTTTTCGGTGAGTAAATAGGTACGTAGGTACTTATACGTGTGAAGTCGATGCCTCAGCCCGCGCCACCACCTACGCTCCCATCATCAATTATCTTATCTTATCTTATCTTATAACATCGTTATGTTTATAATAATAATACCTATTATGTAGCAGAAGTGAACCCAGTCTATTTAAATGGCTTAAACGCTTATCGTATAATTTAAAGTTTTGCGTTATGTTGGTCGCCAGCTGGGATGTTTCTTGCGCTAGATGTGATGGGAGTTATGTGGGGATTCATCCTAGTTGGCGTCATGTTAAGTGCACCTACAACTCTCAGCAGCGACCCTGGTTTGATATCTCGTTCCCGATGCGGGGGACGAGATCTGGGGGGCTACTCCGAAATTCGATTTTCGAAGTTCGTTTCGTTCCGTTCCGCTCATACTAATAGTCATTAATTTGAGAGTGAAAGGGACGGTATGACACGAAGTTCGAAAATCGAATTTCGGAGTACAAGGCCTGGGTTGCTTTGCTGATCTTCGTGCGGCAACGCAGGATGAATATTGAATACTGTTGTGGGGGTCGAGATCTGAGTTGCTATGAAAATCTTGCGATGCGCATGCGGTCAAGTATGATTATGATGAGCGAGCGGGCACTGGAGACGTCCGGTTAACCCCTTGCAACTTGTGCGGGAGTTGGTAGGTAGGTGTGGAATGTGCCTTAATAGATGCAGATTGTGTGTCGAAGTTTGTCTTTGTAATAGCAGCTATGTTTTACGGCTGACCAAGAATTAATACACCGAGGAGCGCCCCGGGTTTTTTCTGTGACTCTACGTAAACGACTAGAAATAAACACATATAGGTATATATTTTTATTACCAAAATTATTTTTTATTAAAATTATCAAATTTTTATCTTTTATTTCAGCTATTCCCCGAGGTAGGCAAAGGGGGTTTCCCAAAAAATAATAGAATCTATATCAATAAAAAGTAATCATTTAAATGCATATACCCTCATAATTTCCGATTTACTGCACCAAATTGGATAATTATTTTTTGTGTTCGTTATTGTCAGGATAAGGTTTGTAGGAATGTTTTGAAAAATAAAGATTAAAATTGGAACGGGAGCAAAGCCACGGACACCAGCTAGTACCTAATAAATAAAAATCAGTTACCTTACTACTCCGCGACATCACGTGCGAGACAGCTAGCTAGTACAATCGAACAATCGACAAATTCCTGACCCGTTGTGAAACCTTTTCACAATAAATGTCAAAGTGACGTTACTTTGAATTGGCAAGGGCAATTTTATTACCGCGTATAGCGTGTCCGTGCACAGCGTGCGCAGCAGTTGGGCGTCGCCTTTACTGTAAGAACGTTCGCGTTCTACAGTGGGTCAGGAATCAATTTATTCGATAGTTCGTCAATGCGATACATAATAATGTTCACATGCATACCCCACCCCCCTCTACTTTTAAATAAAACAACATAATGTTACCACAGATTCAACTAACATCACACAAGACACTAGCGCCTAACGCAACCGTAAAAAGTTAAGTTTCTAAGTTGAATGCGAAAAAGATACAAACTTTGGATACAATTCTCAAAATCCGTTGGAATCAAAACCTTGTATCGAATCTAGAATAACGACATTTGGATGACGCCTAACCATTTTTTTCGCTTGATTGTTTCTGTAAGCATTAAAATGTATTACTGGGCATGAAAACAATAATACGTCACAGCCACCAAGCTGTGGCGTGGCTGCACCGAGCCCGATCTGAGCCGCCGAGCCGAGGCTTTAGGCCGCTTTAGTGACCCCGACTATGGCTGGATCCCGTCGTTCCGTGTACCGGGATTGCAATATATTGGGTAATAGTAAACGACCGTGAATAATGAATGGAATGAGGATTTACGCAGGTGCAAAGAAAAGACATTGTTCGGAGAGGACGCCCCAAGGGAGGATTTTATTTTATTCATGGATGTGAGTTTGGTGTACGTGTACGTGAGGAGATGTCCAAAGCTTGTTTTAGTAAATAGGTAATGAAACACGTAGGTACCTTAAAGGCGGCTGCGACCCAATCAACTGGGCAGCAACGGCTACGTCAATGCCAAGGCTATTGTGCAGGCTTGCAAGAAAATATGCAAACAGGGCGTCTTGTTTTGCATGCAAATATCATACGAACCGGGGATTTCAGGATTACTGGCAGGTTTTAGCAGCGATATTCATCAGCCAGGCCTCTCTGGACTTCATGCTCTTAACTTTATCATAATAGTATATGTCTTTGTGTTCCTTAAGGAGGACGTTGCACCGTTTTTAGAGTCAACGTATTTTTTCTTTTTTCATAAAGCTTTAGCAGCGAAAGTAACAGTTTCAAAGTAATCAAACTCAAAATTAGAATAACTAGGAATACAATTTCGTGCTGATTCTTGCTGACTGAAATATTATTATACCTACTTATTATACATATAGATCAATCTAAATTATCTAAACTTAAAACGGTTGCGATAAAATAATAATAAAATAATAATAAAAGCCCTGCAAAGTAGGTACGTTCTACGTACCAAAACATACTTACCCGTTTTCAGACGATTTCAACTTGCTGGAGCTTAACGCTAGAACGCTACGTCCAAGCTTATCCACTACAGCTTTATCATTTCCGGGAGGCGAGTGACTAAATCAAATCCATCCCGGAGCGCGGCAGCCACTGCATCGCTTTTGGAATTTAGCCAATGGATTTTAGCGACCAATTAGACTTCTTCTATTTTGTCTGGTTGCTGCCAACCGCAACTCAAATTGTTACGATTTAATGTTTTTTTTGTCAGGCATAAAATAAAACTGTATGTTGTATGACGTAGGTCTAGGTAAGTACTTATCAGAGATAGGTAATTGGCATTGTTCATTTTTTTTAAGCTGTGCCTTTAACATCTTTATTTGATAAAATGGACTATTTCAAGCAACTAATTTGAATATTATGCTTTTAAGTAGCTTTGTTAATTAATAATAAATATTTTTTCGCTGTTTGATAATTCGTGAATTTAGACAGAATCCCAATCGCCTTCGTTCGGTTGGCTATAAAAAAAACGGCTTTGTCTATGGTTTTTGTCGATTTGACAGTGACACGTGACAGTTGCCTTAGCTAAACTTTTTTTTTAATTTTTGTGGCAAACATTCGATGCTGGATTCTGTCTAAAAACCGGGTCGTTCGGTCAAACAAAGGTTCAAACTCAGATCAAATAAAAAGTAAAGATAGAGCGCGGTGAACAGCCGAGTGAAGCCGGTTTTATAAACATGTGTGCGTAGGCCGGTGCTGCCATAATAATTATTAATACCCCGATACTGCAAAAATATATAATAATAATGGGTTTGGAAATCTGAAAAAATACATAAAGTAGTATGTATTTTAGGTTGCGTGTCACTTTCTCACGTTTTAAGCCGTGCTAATAAAGAATAGAATTTAAAATGAAAAAGAAAAGGTTGTATTACAGAGGCTGCATTCACCATTGGGTGAATAATAGGGTAACTAAAATATTATAATGGCAACACTATTGTTGACGTTTTGTCAGAAGCAAAAATTATATCGATTTTTATTGAAAATATTGGTTTACGAGTTTACTAACGTGTGATAAGTGATTCCATCCTGCTTTTTATTTTTGGACGAATAGTTTTTACACCCTTTCACTACGCAATTTGGCATTATTACTGATATTAGTCCAATTTAAAATACGTTGTGCTCCACGGGAATGCGTAGCTCAAATAATAAGGTTTTGGTATAGTTTGGTTGCAAGTGTGTGCGTGTCACCGTGTAAGCACACGGATTGGTGCAGTTTGACCGGCTTCACTTCGTTGTTTGCAGCGCTCTATCTTTACTTTTTATTTGATCTGAGGGTTCAAAGTACTTTTACAAAAATATCTGCAATCATAAAGTATTTTTGAAATCGGACAAGATAAATTGGATAAATGATGGTTTTCCTCGAAATGGTTTTCGAATTGGAGCATACTAAAAAAAATGAACAATGCCAATTCATTCGTCATCTGTTTACAACAATCATTTGTGCCTAAGTAATTTAATGGGTCAATTTTTATGTTAGAGTAAAGATGCAAGATGCTGGCAGAATACTAAGTAAAGGGCTTTACCGAGCCATGGGTGCAGTGTGTGTGTGACAGGTGCACAAGAAAGTGGACTTCTTCCTAGTATAACTATACGTGCAACATGCAACATACAAGAAGTATCTTGGGAATTACATGTACCGTAGGTACAGCCGCCATCTACAATACAATACAATACAATAACTCTTTATTGAACACCACATATAACAACCAAAACAGAAAAAAGGTATACAGAATATTACAAGGTAACAATAGGCGGCCTTATCGCTACAGAGCGATCTCTACCAGGCAACCATAATGGACTGGAGAATAGAACAGATCTGAGCAGGTGGTGCAATTTAGAATATATATTAATATACTAAGTACTGAAATACGTAATATATTATACATGAAACACACATTTACAATAAATGGATCTAATAGGTGTACTTGAGCGTTTGGGGCGCTATTCTCTCAACCTTGTTAGAGGGCGTGAGTAAGTACCTTGACGTTTCAAAATTGAGATGGTCCAACTCGGATCACAGAAATAAATTAATATTTCTACGCCGGTGACTGAGAACGGATCGATGCAAACTTTTTGCTATTTCATGTTCGCGGTGTAAACTAAAATACTTAACTGCAGTGTTATCGAGTAGACGAGTTATTGCGGGCAATGAGTTTTGTATTGCAGCGGCGTCGGGCTTGAAAGTTTTCAATTTCGCCCGGCGGGCACTTCGCCAGCCGCGACATCTCGGCTGCACTAAACACCTTTCTCGGAAAACTTATTACACATGTTATCTTTAGTTTATTCGAAAATAATTACGCAATATCTAAATAATACCATTTCTAAATAACTGGAATTCACAAGGGCCGAGCAGGGATTCTAACTATATAATATATTTAATTACCAACAAAAGTTACGGTGCCATCCAAATTGATTTAGATTACCCCTCATTAGGGAATATCTCCGTCATCCTTTATGGATTAATGAGAGCATTACTTTTCCCAGTCTGCAATCGCGCCGCTGGATATAAGCGTCTGCTTTTTAATAATTTTGATATTATTTCCATTATAACGTTGTATAAATCCTTAATGTTACAATTCATTTCGTCGGAAGGTAATAGACGCATATTTTTCATGTCGCGTCTAATGATTTATTCAACCGCTGGCCCTCCGCCGCAACTCCGTCTCCGTCTCCACCGTGACATCTGAGAAATAGTGTTTAAATATTTGCATTTATAAGCCGTAACGGTATTATTATAGTCTGTTCAACATTGCCATTTTGGAAATAAAACATTCTTACTTAAAACCGAAATTCAGCTTACTACTTTTAAAAACTTAGTTTGGTTTTGTTAAAAACGGCCGGTGCCCAATTTTTAAAAGCTCTTCACTGAAAATAACCAATCAAAAGTGGTATCAAAAGTGGTGAATTTGTGCTGAATTTTAAATACGGGTAGGGTCATGAAAATTAGAGAAAGAAAGAAAATAAATAATAATTTGATATTGAAATAGATTATCACCACCTTCGAATGCCTTCAAAAATTGGCCTCCTGACAAATGAAGCGAAACGGAACAAGTAACGTAAGGAGTACATGCAAATACTTCCAGGTCTAACTATTAAAACTTATTCATATCTGAACTTAAAAGACCTGCAGATGCAAGACACTTAACTTTAATTAAAACTTATTCTGAAACTTAGCTTACTTAGCTATGGTAATAAATTAAAAGCCGACATCGTCGTGTTTGTAGGTACCTATTTGTGACTGGTAGAGCGCCCCGCCGGGAAAACTTTCTGTAGGATTTAATTCTTAATTCGTGGAATTGTATTCAGCATGCGTCGAGTTTCCTCTAAGTTCACTACGACCTCAGGCGAGCATAAGTATTAATTATCAACAAGCTAGTTTGTTTGTGTGTAAATAATGTAATTACAAGCATTGAAAGGGGGTAAATAATAATTACCTCATCACTCGATCACACACGGTTCCTGCGTGGGTGGCGACCACGACGCCCTTCCATTCCATCCCTCCCGAGAATAAACAAGCTTGCTCTTCTTGCTTTGTAGTAGACTGGAATTATTTATTTAACGTCTACCTCTTATTAATACTAGGTGTGTGGTAGAATTTATTAGCGACTACAGCAAACACCCCGTAGTGCAATTGAGCTAGATTCATTAACTAGCAATGGACATTAATTTTAATCCATTGATTTATCTAGTGATGGACCGTCTACGGGTTTGGCCGACTACCGGACTATTCGGCTCCAGAATTGCCGAATAGTCGTCCGACTGGTCTGCATTGCCGAAAATTTTAGGCGCTCGTCAAGTCAATTTTGTTTTCGCAGCCGTTCGGATAAAATTGACCACCTTTGGCTAATTGACACAGCACACGCTCATACTTGTGGGTCAAATGTAACAAATTCGGTACATTTGATTATAACTTACCGTGTTATTGCAAATTTTTCTAAGTATTTTTTTACCTTGCTTACAATACTTGCTTTAAAAGACATTTAATTTAGTCACCATGGTTTTATTTATGCACCCTTTTTTAAAAAGGAAATTACAAGCGACTAGTCGTTATTTTTTGCCGAATAGTCGGTATCCCCAAGTAGTCGGCAAGTATTCGGTCCATCTCTAATTTATACCTATGCGCTTATTTGGATGGATAAAATTAAATTAGGATCTAGATTTTACTTTTGCCTTGCAGAGTTTGTCTGTTATTTATGTATATTAATGAGGTAAAATCTCAAATTAAAGTCCTGACTAACTGGCTAACTCATAATTACTCAGCCCAAACCCTAGGACTTATGTTTCTACATAATATACATACACCTTTCTAGGTGAAATTTTGCATGGAATTTCACTTTATAATAAACAAGGTACCTTAGAATTATTTTGGAAGGGGTATTTTCAGCAAAACACTTTAAAGAATAACTTTTGCACAAGTAAGCTAATTTAATCTTCTGAAAACGTCAAAACTAGTCGAACGCAACTTAAAATAATGAGTTTTATTTTTATTTCACTTTAGCAGACGTACCTAAATATATCGATCCTGTATCTATATAAAGGGAAACTTTGTCAACTGTACAGCCAGCAGTAATTAGAAACGCGACAAATGTTGTTTCTATTTGGGCTGCATTCCGGGCTCTGACATATTAAAGCACACTATTATAAATGGAACAAAGCGAGCTCGATACACACAACCTGAAATAGGTATTTTTATTTAACAAGGAAAAAACATAGAATGTACCAGTTGCTTCTCTTCCCGCGCAGATGGTAAAAGCCCATCGAGGGAATAAGCGAAAATAGGCGACGCGGCTAGCAACCATTACTATTTTGATTTCGATTTCCACCTATACCTACGCCCACAATCTTGATACATGTGGCCCTTAGGTTTTGTTATCTCAGGCTCTGTCGATCCCGTAATCGATTTAGACGTGATTTGTGTATGTAAGTATGTATGTATGTATTTTTGGAAAGTAGCAATGACATAAACGTACTTAAAATAGGTTGTTAATGTTGAACGTACGGATAAACAATTTATTAAATCTGCCGTATAAACCACATTTGACTTGACGTACCGTTAAGAGAAATGGGCGATATGCTTATCAAATATCTCTGTCTAAAATGAGGAAATATTTGGTCATTAGAAGATACACGGATTTTAAACCGCGGATGTTTCCGAGGAAAAAAAACGAAACAAGTGCCTACAAGTTGCTAGAGTATTTTTTATGTAAGTATTTAAACAATATTTCATTTTCGTCAAGAGCGAAGTGCGAGCATAAAGTGTCCCATTTCAATTTTATAGATGACATTATAAAAGGGTCAAAGTTTAGTAGTCGTATAAGTATGTAAGAAGTTATTTTATTGCTGTGCCCAATATAAAAGTATCAATAAATCTATTTCCTTAGGATTTGCAAAATCACTGTATCTTTTGTATTGGCATGGATCCAACCAGCAAGCGGAACCAAATCTCGTGATCTTGTAAATGTAGCATTTTCGATTTCACCCTCTGCAAAGTGGACCGAAAAATCTATTGACCGACGCATACAATATTGTAGCTGTAGTACATTCAATTTTATTCACACACGCTTGAATTACTGCCGAACTAAGGCGGTTTAAAAGCATACAGAGGAGCAAAAATAAATGGTCACTTCCTATACGAATTTGTACAAAATGTGACCCGTACTTTATGCTCTTTAATTATAGTACTTATAGTATTTTAACAAACTTTTGTTTGTCCTCAAAGCTTTCCATTTTGTATTTCGTGGTCGGATTGACTTAAGATTATTGTCGTGGTGTCCTCGCTATATCTGTCAAGTTATAAGTATCTTTGATATGTGAAACGTTCGCATGACATTATTATTGGTATAAATTAAGATGTGTTAATTCGGTAACCACATAGAACAGGACACCTCGACAAAGGTATGAACTTAAAGGCTCTGAATCCTACCAGTAGTCCAGTTCGCTGGGCCAGGTAGGGACACACACGGCTTCATCGCCGCTCTCTTCGGTAGCCTGTCTTCACCACCTGTAGTGTTGAAGGATACACATGACAACAACTGCTATCAGTGTCTTAAGTACTTATCGTGGCTCGGTGTTAACTGACATCATGTCTCAGTCTGATCTAGATCAATGATATAATGTCGAGCCGGTCATGGTACGTGACAGGTCGAGTCAATAGGATCGTGGAGCCTCCCTCGCGAGTCGGGCTCTTTAAGATTGAACAAAAAAGAATGCAATACAACGCGCGTTATTAGGCTTAAAATTTAGTTGTATAAACTTGTGTATGTAGCTCGAGGGAACGTGTGTAGCTATCTACTTGTGTATTGAAACGACGCGTTGCCGTCATAATATGAGGATGACGGCCTGTCAGTGCTCGGGGCACTTGTTTGTTTCACGCGCATACGTCGTACGCATATCCCATCGCAATCACATGAGCATGTTTAGAACCAAAAAGATATAACTTGAAATTCTACGCAATTGCTATTAGAACATTGCTAGCTTAAGTCAAGAATTAAATTTGAATAAATTACGCTACTTTTCATTTTCAACTGTTGGCTATCGGTGGATATAATTCTATTAAAGCTTCTCCTCGTGGTTATTCATATTTAAATTTACATTAAATACTTAGTATTTAACACCCTATCTATAAGCATACTGTAGAGTCCTGAGGAGGCACTGACTCTACGACGGGATGATGTAGCTCAGATGGCACACTATACTTTTTATTCTTTTAATTAAACTGCATCTCTTTGAGTATAAGTTCAGTATTTTATTTATCTTTTTAGTTTATTAAATCAATACATCTGCTTTCAATGGAAGCCCTAAGCACAGATTAGAGAGATATACCTAGTGCCCTAAGCAGACTTTCCTCTTGTTCCGAATTCTAGTTTATTTTTACTTTTTATATTTAAGATTCGAATTCGAGAAAGAATAAAGAAGGAATCTTTACAATACCAACCAAATGTAAGGAGTTGCGAATCAATGTGCTTTATACGTGCGGTTTTTCTTTATTGTGGCTTTACATTATGTAGTTTACAGATTGTACACACAATTATCGTTCTTTTTTTGTATGTTAATGTTTTTTAGTCGTGTTATGAATCTGTTTTCGTTTTTCTAAAAGCTAAAGGTGGGTCGTAATGGGCATTAACGTTATGCACCTTTTTTAATTTCGGTCTGTTTTATGCGGTGTAACCGTGCGCGCACCACTACGAAATTTCGACTGAAATCAGCCATTAAACACTGCATGGTTAAATTGATTTCCTAACTGATTCAATGTTATTCATATTGTGTGAATTACAAACCCAAGCAGCTCTTCTTAGCGAACAGTTTATTATCATAAGCCTGAAAAGGCATTTACATAATGGCAGTTGTCCAACATTCAGATAATAGTGACGTTTCGTTTTGTGTAAATCATCTAGGAAATGAAACTTTTACGTTAAAACAATGAAATTGACAGATACGACAGTTCCTGTTAAGCATGTTTCATTAGAGCGCGAATCGTAAAATGTGAAACGTAAAAAAGATGTTTAAAGTTTTTATTACCGGTCTCTTTCATTGTAGGATACCGTTTGATTGATACGATAAAATACATAGGTACGAACGAATTCCGCGTCAGTAAAGAAACCTCCGTGTGCTTTATAGTCAATAGTGAAGCCAGTGCAAGGACGGATCTCTTTTCCGCTGTTTCAGAATACGTTAGTACCGATCGGATTTGTGCATGGAAATTGAAAAAAGTTTTTATTTACAAAAGAGAGAAACGGCATACTAGGTACTGTTAAACAGGACAGCAAGCTTGACTTTATGTTCACAAAACTCATTTTGTTCAGTAGCTACTTTTCTGTGTAATTATAAAACTTACAAAAGTTAATCTAATCAACTTAAAAAATAGTTTATCGTTTTACAGCTGAAGAACTCAAAACTCAGATGAAGAGATATCAAATATATATTCATAATTATATGTATACTTAAGTACCTAGTGGATTTAAATGAATAAATACTATAGTTTTATAACACAGAGTTTGGGTTTGAGTCTACACTTATAATGAAAACGTGTCGGGTTCTTTACAACTCCCTTAGGAATTCGCCCCGTTTTCATTGCTCTTGACATTTACACAAATAACTAAGTATACATTGTTTCACTGCATCCGCTGCACTGTAGCTGTTTCCGTGCACTTGTTCCGGCCTGGCCGCCATTACTGTCGGGCTAATGCGGGGCTAACTTACAGCTATTGGTTGTAATTACCGCGGTATGCGGATTACTTCAATGTTTACGGGTTTCCTCACTTTGTGTGTCTTATTTGCTACTTAGAACGAGATTTATGTGAAACTTTACCTAAAACACAAGGTTTTAGGGTCTTAACTTTATAAACATTCCTCGACAGAAGCGTCGGCTTGCTTCTCTTCGTGAATGTAAATGCATGTTTAGTTTCTTATAAAATAACACAATCTAAAGCAGAAAAGATACTCAAAGCAGAGTGTTTAATTTTAGGTGTCGTATTCGATTAAAATCAGCGCAACCGCTTACAAAATTATAATACTAAGTATACCCACCGCAAAGGGCAAGTTATTTTTGTTAACCCAGTATTTTGTTCTCCGTGATTGCGGGATATTATAGGCAGGTTTACGACTCGAATGCTGGTAACGAGTGAGAGGACGATCATTGCCTATTAAGCTTGATGACAATCTGAGACCGTTATGCGCCTAAAGCGTCTCTTTATGCCGTGCTTGATTAGATAACATCCCGCGACGACAACACTAGCCAAGGTGAGAACCGAGCCATATCGATACTTTAATGCCGAGAAAAGGTATTAATAATCAGCAAGCCCTGTTTACCCCCGTAATGCTGAACAAAAATGTGCGCGGCGAGTGCTCCCGAATCTTTCGCGTAATAAATTACAGGCTTATTGTTAACGCTGAAAAATGTCTCTCAGGAAAGTGGAATATTTATTCCGATGATATTCGCTCTGTGCCACGTGTCTTTGCCTGTATGCTTAACGTTGTCAGATTTAATTGCGAATACGCAAAATTTTCATATTAGAAAATGGACTGATTAAAAATGTTCAAAGAGACTATAATTACACAGTTAAGCAATAATGACTCCATTTCTAAAAAGTCACAACGGAAGTGACTGATGATCAATACGATTCTAAATAGAGTGTCAATACTATTTAACGTAATGCCAGTTTGCAAAAAAAATATAAAGTTACCAAAGCATTACAAAACCCATGAGACTTACCGTTAATTCTGAAATGAGTAAGTTTTGTATCCAGTACAAACCAAACCTAGATAATGTTTCCGTTGAATTTTTCCTGTCTATGTTGGTTTCCATTTCAAATCATTATCGCAGTTGGGTTGCATCCACTTAGTACGCGCTTTACGACTGCAACTACGGTATTCATTTCCTCTCATAATTCATGTGTTTACGTTGTATTCGGTGCAACCGCCAACATCGTGTCAGCCTTTAAATAGTTCATTATTTGATTATAAAGTGTATGCAAATGGCCGGCATCAGGCGGACTGCTATTATGTTAAACACTGAAAGTCTCAATACATATTCAATGACGACATTATCAACGGCGAAGATGCCTCCTCGCGTGAGGGAGAGTTGTACTCCACCACTAAAACGAATAAGCTGGCGCAATTTTTTTCCTCTTCATTGCTGGGTCGCTACTAATTTTATGCCTCATTTTTTATAAGTAGCTTGAGTTTCCGCAATGTATGCGGGCACTTTCTTACTTTACGACAAGCTCTACTTGTTACTCTGATAAAGGTCTATTCATAGAAAAGAATTTAGTTTTCATTAAGTATAATTTAAACTAAGTTTTGTTGTTCATGTTACTATTACGTTACTCTGCACTAACAAATGTATGAGTTTGACCACTTTGTATACATATGTATATAGGTATAAGCGCAAAGCTATGATAATCAATGGCATTGTCGAGTAGATGAGTTTCCAATCATGTTACGTAATTTGGGCAATCATTACTAATCTAGCAATCTATCAATTTTATTACTAAGTATTACCACAAAATCCAAGTGAATGCATCATTGGTACGTTTCCCGCGCTATTCCGTTTCGTGACATATTTTGTTCTCAAATCCATTAAAAAAAAGCGAAAGTCTTAGGAAACATGTTGTAGGCGATGCGGCTAGCAACCCATCACTATTTTGATTTCCCTTTCCACCTATGTGCCGTTAATCATGCTAAACGTGGCCTTAAGGTTTTGTTACTTTAGGCTCTGTCTACCCCGTAAGGAATAACGACGTGACATATGTATGTGTATGTATGTATGTATCCATTTATGACAGCTACTCAAGCGTAGACTCCAGGGATTTATTGCATTCTGTTATCGGGCGTTTGAGGAATGCGATCATTGGCTTGTATCTGCGGACTTAACTTGTAAGCATGAGTAGCTCTCGAATGAGGTCGGCGTTCAGTTCATTAGCGTGCACAACAGATGCGGTCACTCGCCTAAGCTATGCAAACTAAGCTGCTATATCATATTAAATATCGCACTTGCAGTTTAACAAGTAACGCTCTACTTAGCAGGATAGAATGCCGGCTGTTTCATTGCATTTTCTGAAATACAAAATTGTTCAATCTACTTGTATATTTGTTTTATAATGGCTACATTTAATTGTAATAGTCACTCTTCCTATCTGAATTTTGAAAGAAAGCTCCATTGTGAAGTGTTTATTATCCACTTCAGTGCAGTGACAAGTTGTGGGCGGTGTCAAATAAGGTTTCGAAACCAAAAACGGTCATAAACGAGCTCGTACAATTGTACCGGTCTTGACCAAGTCCCAGTCAAACACACTCAAGGAGAACATGTAGGTACGTGAATAATCACTTTCCAGTCACAATCGTTAAAGAACTATGATTGTGAATTACATATAATTTTCGAGTCATCATTAGCTTATGTTTTGTTTTCGAAAGCTTACCTACAGTAGTAGGTACCTACTTTAAAATTTTGTAACGTCTGGAACAACAATATTAAATGTGTTCAGAACATTTAGGGCGGGAGTCAAAGTCGCACACGTCCGGTTTAACAAACTGTGTTATTTGAATATGTGGAATTTGATTTCCATAGTTTATTGGATTAAAATCACATCTTTCGTCATCAAACTTTCATGAAGTTGCTTCCCTTTATACCAAAGCTACCTTACTCAACCGCTGTCAGAAGCTTCGACAAGAAATTTATATCATAAGTTTCGATCTAAGCTCAAGGGGTAAGATAAAGATGGCACACGAGCCCCATGTGACCGCGGTTAGTATGTAAAATTGAAATATATTGCTGCTACATTGGCTTATGCTTCTGATTTATTTTTGTCAGTTGCTAAAAAAAACAAGTACTGATTTTGACCTCCACAATTGAAACTTATACTGGTACTATTGGCATTCTGTTAGTTTTTAGTTTACTGAAGATATAAAGAAAGAAAGAAGAAGTATGTAATTTTTTTGTACCTTTGATGTGTGAATAGCAAACAAAAAAAACCCGCAGATGATTTTTCTGTCACACGCGTCGCACGCTTACAACGCATTACTTAAAATCTTAGGTAGTCTTGTTGAAATCAATACTATTGTTTTTCCCACTTGCTCGCTAAACACGTTCTATGATGCTCAGATTATTTGTAGTGTCAAAATTACTGAAGAGGAAAATAACTATCACGCCCTTTATTTGAAACTTCTATGCAAATTTCAGCATTCTAGGTCTAACGGTTCGGACCGAGCGTTGATGGGTTTATAAATTAAACTGGACTTTATCGCGGTCTTAAGATTAATCAGATTAAGACATACTATACCATGCTTCACCGTAAAGAGTTTGTTATACCTACTACGGGTGCCACGCAAAGCCCTCAGAGGTAGACAATCCTTGTCAATATTTGCTGGGTCCGACATAACTTCCGCTTTAATCCCTCGAATGGAAAGAATACACACGATATACGAACAGGTGCTAACACGGAAAAAATCCTACGGTCCACCTTCCCATTAACTCGCATCCCGTGTGATGCATGTGGACATAAATACTTTAGGCCGTCTTGTAGCAAAATAATAAATTGAGAGTAGGTATCTTGTGTGATGTTATTGATAGTTGAGTCAGTGTGATATCGGTATGTTGATATATGTGAAAGAGGAGAAGAGCGGGTTTTCAAAATGTGGTTGCGGAGCACCAAGGTTTAATTTGTTCAGAGAAATGGACCTCAGCAAAGTAACGCCTGATTCAATAATTTATGACTGTTATTGTGATCGTTCAACTATGGCTTGAAAAATTACTCGCAGAAAACTTCGCAAAGTTCGTAAGCCGGATAGATTGAAGTTAGACCGCGGTCTCAACACTCGTATGTCATTTGCGGCCTACTTTTAGAATTAGTAGTTTCTTCTTCTTTGTCAGATACATACTCTGGGTAGAGTAGCCGTGGTTACGTTGAACCTTTTTACGCGAGATGTGATAAATATGAATTGAACCTCTATTTAATAGAGGTCTTAACATCAACTGCTAATACTAGGTCTTAAAACCTGCGCGTGATAACGCGAGGACAACGCATTCCCATGAGACAAACATCAATCTATCTGTATAAATCTATACATTAATGATGTTTAAATAAACCACTCCACGGCATTTTGGATAAGTATATAATTCAATGGAATTGGCATTGTTCATTTTTTTAAGCGGTGCTTTTAACACCTTTATTTGGTAAAATGGACTATTTCAAGCAACTAATTTGAATATTATGCTTTTACGTAGCTTTGTTAATTAATAATAAATATTTTTTCGCTGTTTGATAATTCGTGAATTTAGACAGAATCCCAATCGCCTTCGTTCGGCTGGCTATAAAAAAAACGGCTTTGTCTATGGTTTTGTAGATCTGACAGCGACACGTGACAGTTGCCGTAGCCAAACTTTTTTTTTCATTTTTGTGGCAAACATTCGATGCTGGATTCTGTCTAAAAACCCGGTCGTTCGGTCAAACAAAGGTTCAAAGTACTTTTACAGAAATATCTGCAATCATAAAGTATTTTTGAAATCGGACAAGATAAATCGGATAATTGATGGTTTTCCTCGAAATGGTTTTCGAATTGGAGCATACTAAAAAAAATGAACAATGCCAATTTAGTCTGTCTGCCTGTGTGTCTGATAGTTCACGATAACCCTGAAAACAACTGGATTAACATGGTTTACAGGTAGTTTAAGCTTATCCTCAGATATAACAACATTTGTCGAGGCCAAACTTAAACTAAGGCTTTGATTTATCAACTTCCGATATCGGGCAGAAAATATATTGTCGTTAAAAGTTTGATAATAGGTACCTTCCCGTTATTTTCCCTCGTCTGTCTGTCGACATCTCCATCGGAAAGCTGTAAATAAGCATGGGTGGCAAGTCTGCAAAAACCATTTTTCGATGCAGTAAATTGTTTGCAATGTGGTACATTTTTTTTAATTTACCAGTATATCACAGCTTTATTATTGCCGTGGTTACGGTCATAACGCTGACAGATGGCGCGGGTAAATCAAGCGGCCAACGTAACGGCGCTAATCTATCCGCGGAATTAAGTCGCACGTGCGTTGTTTACCGCGACGCGAAGGGCGAAGGGCAACGCACTTAACACGGGATTATGAGTAATTCGTACGTCATTCGGCGGGATAACGCGAACGCTTGGAATTCAGAGTTTTTTTTTTAATTACATCTCCATACCGAATGTTGGAATGTTATTTGATTTTAGACATGATTTCTACGAGATTATAGAGCGTGATTTGGTGAGCTCCCAGTCCGCAATGTAAATTGTTGACATGAAAAAGCGTTTTAAACGTGTTTGCGTTAACGTCTAAATTACTATTGCAGTATGAGAAAATTGCCAGTGCCCTATAGGAACGAAACGGCCACAAACAGGGGACTACTTCGAAATTCAAAGTTTGTATCACGTCGTCGTACTCATTTTTTTTTATTGATGCATATTAGTGTAAGGGAACAATTATATGCACTTCGAAACTGTAAGTTTTAACGCAATCGCATTCCAGATCCAGACGTAGGTATCTTGTCATCGAAAACTTACACTAATTATGCAGACTACCCACGATCATGATGCAACTGTCTAAATATCGAGACCTAATAAAAGGTGTTCTCGTGGAAAACGTATGATGATGATGATCATGAATCATTTAAAACTGTAGAATGAGCAATCATCAAAGTTATTAAACATAATTAAATTAACTACTATGAAGGAGACCAATCAAGAGCCTCGTCTTTCTTTGAAGTCTGTAAAACACGAGTAAACAGTAGTAAGATTTAGCATTAAGAATGGAAGCTCGCGACAGACTGACACAAAACTAAATATTCTTGTTTCCGACACCCCACTTTTCTGTAGAAGATTAAAATTCACTCCACGGACTGAGTTAAAGGGCAGCGTTGTTTTCCTTCCGTATCATTACTTATTTCATACGCTAGGATATACATAGAAGAATTAAGCAATAGAGTAGGGAGAGATGTCATACGATTAGTAAAATAACCAAAACCGTTGCATTGTCGCACTCTGGTTGACCGACTCAAGGGCAAGCAGGACATTAGAGTTGGACAAACAGATGCTGTCATCGATATCAATAGTAAATGATCAATCGTTGCGTGGCTTAGTGGATAAAACTCGATTGCTTTTTACGAAAAAAATAAGTAAATGTACCAGGTAATCATAATTCTTGTAACTACAACGATATTACTCTATTCCTAAACAGAAATGTAAATGCGTATAAACAAACAAAGGAAAAACATTTGCGAAAACTAGTGCTTGTGCTGTATAAGTAGCAAATCACTGATGTGTTTCAGAATTGAATAGACGGTATTAGCACTCTCCGTTAATTCTCCAACGAAAGGACATGAGTTGTTTTGAATATTTTTCACGAATTTTAAGGGTCCACCTTAAAGCTATAAACTTTATTACAGAAATCGGTTTAGAACAATCGGTAAAACAGATACTAAAATATTGGCTTTTAAACTAGTACTGTGTAATTCACAAAATTGTTTCAAAGCAATACAAATAAAGATATTTTTTAAAGTATTCGTACGTGTCCGAATAGAAGCGTCGAGTAGAAATTCCGAAACACTGCAACTAAAATACTGCACCAGACAAATGGTTACCTACTCGCGATATTTCTATTAAAGCCTGGCTCAGCAATTTACGTCTATTGGTAGGTTTTTTAAAAGTAAATAAATATTTCTAAACTCCGATGCACACTGTGTGATTAAGCATTGTGTGAGTACGCGGCATATTGTTTGTATCAAATTTGAGTTCACAATGAAACTTATACAATTTTATTTAGCGTAGTTTTGGGTACCACCAGCCAAATATGTGGTCGGCCACCCTAAGTGGTTGAAAATCATCTGCACGTCGTAAAATATACTTAATGTCGGTAAGACGTGGCTGCCAACTTAAAAGTTTGAGTTTAGTGACATTTTCATTTGATAGGGGACGAAAGGTGATCTTATTTGGCCGACCGGATCGGACTACAAAAACGTGGACAAACGTTGATCAAACGTCTTACACTATTTATTTTCTATTACTTAAGTTTTTCTAATATACTGTTTTCTCTGCGCATCGAGTACTTGTCCATAAATCTCTCTACCTCTCTCTTTCTCATATGTTAGTTCATGGAAAATTGTAATTTCAGACGCGTTTAAGTTTGAAGTAGTAAGATCGTAAAGACATTATTTCCCATTTTCCGAGCAATTTTCATTTATGGTTCTAGAGTAATATAACTCTTTGGCTTGAAAATATTGGAGGTAGAGTTAAAGTTGAGCAAGATGAGACGGTGAGTGGCTGATAATTAAAATATCAAAGTAACATTGAGTGTCTGTAATAATCGCGATAGCGGGGAATAATTTGATGTTGACTGAAGTTAAAAGTAACTACTACTAATTATAGAGAAATGAAAAAAAAACATGTAATTGATGTATGTACATTGTTCGCATAACTAGTGTCCGTTGGGGCCAGAAGCTTCTAGAGCGGCGACCGCTTACCGGAAAGTGAAATGTTGGTAAGTACGATAAGTACGATCTGGTAATAATAGGAGATCGTCGATATCACCTTTGTACCAGATAATCCAGCCACTGAGCAGCATTGCCTGCGCTTCTGTGTTGCAGTGTAGTGCAATGAGACAGCCGTTGAAAATACCGACATTCTAGGCTGGCAACGTATCTGTATCCTCGGGTATCGATATTCACTTATCATCAGATGACCCATTTGGTGCATGCACATATATTATAAGTACCTACTGGTTTTTCTTAATGAATTTAGGCTTATGAGTATCAAATAATTTATAATAGCGAAAGAAAAGAAATAACAATAATCTCGCGGAAATTGCAAGGTCGGGTCGCCGTCCTATTATGTTCAGTTTTTGTGCGTTCGGTGATTCGGAGACAACACGCTAGGGACGCCTAATTGCGTTTTCATTCGGGACACACGTAGCTGACGCGGCGTAGCAGCGCTACGCGTAGAGTGCTACGTGATATGACGCGAGTCATAGCACAAATTCAAACGCGAATGCCTCGTGATTGAACGTTTTTGTTTTTTTTTATCGATTTTGATAAGTCGCTTTCCGCTGTCTGTCTGTCTGTCCCTATGTATGCTTAGAACTTTAAAACTACGGAACGGATTTGATGCGGGTTTTTTATTAGACAGAGTGATTAAAGATAAAGGTTCATATGTATAATACAGTAGAGAATCACTGATTTCACCCGTGCAAATCCTCGGAGGGGTCGCTAGGTTTATATAAAAAAACCTTTAAACATCGTTCTTTGACTCCTCATTTATTGCAACATCGTAATATGTTTTACAATTAAGTTAAGTTTTAGTTTACATTTAAGATGACAACAAGCAAATCAAAGATAACGTATAGGTAGTATAATAAATCTTTATTGCACATAACCAAATAAAAACGACTTCAACGAGTTGGGGTTGTTGATGGTACAGTCCCGGGAAAGGACATAAAATAGTTTTTAATAGCACTAATTGTGCTCTAATTGAATGTTTGCCACTAAATAAAAATAACCTACACAAAATTCTAATTCGATTCGATAATGAAGTAGGGGGAAAAACCTGGTAACCAAATAAAAATTAATTTAATATTAACAGAGAGTAATACAAAGGTGAACTTATCCCTAGAAATCCCTTAACTTGATAGGAGAAGTATAAATATAGGCAGTCTTAATAATCTTGAGCGGAAAATAAAATATGCATTATAATGTTTTATGGTCCCTGCCGTTCCGTTCTCCTTTTATAACTAAACTAAAACGCAGCGCACGTGGTATCGGGTTGCCGAACGTCGGGAAGTTTCACTTTACTCTTTCCCGATCCATAATTTTACCATAAATTGACGTGTGAGGAAAACGCGAGTTATTAGACTAGAGTGTAAAGCGAAGTAGTGACATTTTATACTTGAAATATTGAGAATCATGAGCAGGTAACTATAGGTACACTATTTTATATCTAGGACTGTACTCCCATGGAAGAATTCTTTATTCCGCGGTTAAATATTTAAAAAAAAAGTTCATATTGCTTGTCACCTTAGGCTGTCTACCCCGTAAGGGATAAAAACGTGATTTATGTATGTATGTATGCATTGCGTAAAACAGCTTTCTAGGCTCAAATATTTGGCCTGGGCATAGAAGAGCCAGGACTTATCTTTACCAAATGCTATATTATAAAAGTGAAAGTAACTCTTCACGGCAAAACCACTTTACCCGTTAAATTTGGCAAGAAGATATTTGGACATAAATGACATGAGTCATTGATTGACTGGTATTCGAAGGGTAGTGATAAAAAAAATGCTTGCAGACGCAGTCGCAGGCAACAGTTAAAAGTAGTTGATATACAAAAAAATCAGGACCGAATGCTGAGACTAATGCAGGTTCTTATTTAGTATTATTTTTCGAACCAGATTCTTATTTAAGTAGCATTAGTTTACGTCCGTATAATCAAATTTTCGCTCGCTAATTGCTTCTCTTTCATATTGTACTAATTAGAAAAGGTGTGATGAAACTAGATAAGGCCGAGAGACTGCAATTACCGCTAGTAGGTATGAATGTCAAAAAACAAAAGAAAGATAATTTATTGTCGACTTGAGATAACTAGCAGTTTCTGGAGCGAGGGCAATTTCCGCATTTGACAGCTTTTCTACGCTACGCTATTTGTCATCCTACTAAATGTTAATAATAACCGATACCCCCCAAAGGCCGGCAACTTGTGTTAACTATACCAACATATCCCTCGGCTAGAAAGACGACCTGTTTTCGGCTTTTCTTCGTTTCGTCTCTTCCTTGTTAAGTAAGGATGTAGATGAATATACCTCAGACGGAAAAAAGTAAAAACGATTCCGTGAACAGCAAAGTCTAGGTAAAGCTACACGCTTCAGCACACATATGCGTAGTTCAAATAGTTTTCTTATAAGTGTGCGCACGGTATAGCGTAGTTTTACTGACTCGACTTTGACGTCCGCAGAACTTCGTTTATACTTTTAATTTGCTCTGACGGTAGGTGAATACCTTCCAAAGAAAACCTAACCGAAGCTGCTTGTGCTAGCCGTATAGGAAGTTTCTTTTTCATTACATTCGGTTCCATAATTTTCTCATAAAGTATTGATGCGAGAAGAATTATCGAGGGTTGTTTATCGTAAACTCCGACTGAAAATTACATTCTGATCACGCAAAGTGCGAAATAGCTTCGCTCCATCGCCATGAATCAATTTATTAACTGATTTCCCTCGTTCTTTTGCATATTTCATAAAACATCGCTGTCGATTCTTGAAATGTTTCTTGTTGAACTGGAAAAGTTGGTCGCGTCGGGTGATAGAACGAAAAACTTTCCAAGTGAAATATGTTCTATTTAAACTTTTATGAGACGTGATTAAAAAAAACTACAAGGTTTGATAGCGGTTTGGCGGTTTGGCGGAGAGTGTGTACCAGCTTGGACATTTATTACTTACGCTGGAAATATACAATTAGGCCAATATTTGGTTTCTTCACGAAGGTGCCACTAAAAATGTAGGACTAAAAGTGTTGCGCCGCGTGCGCGGTGTGCAAGGAGGTGGGCAAGCCATGCTGTCATTGGCCAAAATCCACCTGATGCCATTTTGTTTTTCTCATGCGCCCTCGGCACGGCGTTTAGTTACGTCGTCATATTTGGATGTAAATATTACCTGTTATTAGAATAAGATCATGAAAAACAACAGAATTGGATTTATCCGAGTTGGAAGTTAAGTGACTCGTATATTCATTCGGCGCGGACGAAGTCGCGGGCAACAGCTAGTATTATTAGTTAGTAATTAGTTGCAAAACACCTCCATAGATGGCGACACTTATGCATTTTCCATTCTGGCGGTCGAGATAGGTCTCTATTACGACATTTTCCCGCCGCAAAAAAAAGGCTATTACTAGTATATAAAAAGTTACATGGTTGTCATCATTATTATTAAATTACCGCTATCAAGTGCATTGGTCATCTTCATTCCTTCATCATAAATAAGCAAAGCAATCTACATCATCCCAATCTACAAACCTGTGGCTATTTAGGAGGGATGGCGGCGAAGCGAAGGTATGTCCGCCTCCCATGTTCTCCTCAGCACGGCCCGCATCAAAATGACTTTGATTTTTTAAAACTTTTGTTCTTCTCTCATTTTAATTTTGTTATCTGCACTTGCCCTGTCGGTCCTACATGTACATATATGTGGTCAGATAGTGCGTGTGTATGTGTAGAACGCTGTTCTGGGTCAAGCGAATCGGCTGGCTCAGTATTAAACTAATGCACAGTCTATCTTGGAAGCGCTAATCGATGCTATAAATTGCCTGGGATCAGGCCTTAAAGCCGCTACACACTAGACGCAGCGCAGCAAAGCGAAATGCTTTAAGTGCTTATTTTCTAGTGTTTTATGAGACTTTTATAATTTATAAGGAATACGTACTTTCTTTGTTTGTATCCTTGACACCATTATATTCTACTAATAACTTTGTATGGAACAATACACTTGTAACTAACTAATTAATTAGTGTTCCACTATACTTTTGGCTTCAGCTTAGTATCAAATTATTAAGCATAGCATATTTGATGACACAGTACTTATATACGTCTTAGGAATGCTCGAGAGCTTACATATTCTTTTAGATCTAAATAAAACGAAAACATGCAGCGTGTTCTTTTTTTTCTTTTCATAGATAAAAACAGAGTAACAGATCTTTGCAAGACTCTATACGCGGCGTATCGCGGAACAAGGCTGTTAAATAAAGTAATTTACCCCACTGATGGGCAGAGTTCACCTTTATAACGAGATAGACACTGGGTCTACTACGTGGGAAGTTTCTCTAACGATCCCTGTTATTTACCAAAAACTTTAAGTACTTTAGCTTTATCAACGTGATCTGCTCATACATAATATACATCCCACTGTGGGGCACAGATCTGCATTTAGATTTTAAGGGATTCAGACCTTCAAATTCACCATAGAATTGCTTTGCAGGTGTGAATGTTTCCTTACGACATTTTTCTTCAGCGAGAAACTCATGGTAAATTTCAAATGTATTCGCACATCAATTCCGAAAAACCCGAGAGACCCCGGATTCGAGTAGGTCGAGTTCACGACCGGATGGCCGAATGCTTGGGAGATCTTAGGTCAAACCACTACCATTTTTTCATTCATTACTTACCATCTCTCTTCAATTAATTCTTGCTGATTTTTACTAATCTTAAGCATACTTAACAGTTCGGTTAATCTGTCTTTTAGGACCAATGATTTTCTCACGCATGAGTCTTGTTTTGTTGTTGTAATTAATGGGATCGACCCCCAACCCCCGAACCCCCGGGGCCTCAGGGCCGTCCCGCGTGTAGGCTCCCCCGATATCAGTCCTGATTATAATGTATAACCAAAGTCGTAAACTATTATAAGTTTCTAGTTAGTATCAATAAGGTAATCTACAGTGATAAAAAATTGGCGATTATCTAGCTGAAAGTGAGTGAAAAAGGAGTGAAATGTTTAATTAATAAAAGACACCACTGATTAGTGCCTAAAGTGTAAATTTCCTTCGTTGATGGCAAGCTGAGATAAGAACAAAAGATAAAAGGTAATACAATAAAAAAAAAACACAGATGTGTCTTCAACCTTTGAATCGGAACCTATTTCTTTTTTTACGACCTCGTCAGTATCAATCTATTTGAATCATATTGTATGAATATAAAATAGTAGATTGTACACCGAGGGGATAAAGCACTGTATTATGTCACGGGTGCGATATTGAATCCTGAGCGCAGCAAAGGACTAGATTTAACTCCCGAGCGTAGCGAGGGTGTTATGAGTTAATTCCTGAGCGTAGCGAGGGAATTAAGATTGAGTCCTGAGTGGAGCGAAGCATTTAAGCGCACCCAAGACATATACAGTTTTATCTCCGAGGAGTATACTCTACTTTTCTCACCTTTTGCGAGACAATAAAAACCAAGGTAACTAGAAAAATAATTTAAGTAAAAAAAAATTAAAAATAAAAATTTAAGTTTGAGAAATTAGTCCAGTTGTGTAATGATACAGCAATATTTTAATTTGGAATCTTAGCAGCTCTATGCGTGTAATATTACAGCGTCAGCAAACACTGGCCACTTTTGTTTTATTTGAAATTTGTTTCATTCGTTCGAAATTCGAACGCCGCTTGCCATGGCGTGGCCATCTAGATTTACGGAGCCGTGCGATTTTTACGAAATTGGACTTTAAGTGTATAGCAATAAGAACTATGAAAAGTGAGAATCATATTACTAACCTACGGGTTATAATGAATTTCAGTACAATATTACTACCCGGCGAAAGCCAAGGGCTATAATGACTTACTTTGAGTAAGGTTTACATGATATATAATTAGCCATTGTCGAGCAGGTGGTGTGAAAACTCACTTAATTCACGTATCCTAAAAACATTACCTCTCTTTTAGCAGTACTCGTATAAAAGCACTCCAAGCGGCCATGTTTACCGCCACAGTAATGTTTATTGATAGCACATTGGCGGTTAACAGAGCCGCTTGCTTGTAGGTAGCTTGCTTTACAAGTTGTTCTGCTGACCACGCTGGCCTACTTAACACGTTCAGCCTGCAGTCACTAAGAGTTCAAATTATGGAGTCATTAGTTGCGGATTATATTTTAGAAACTGTTTTTCCCTAAGTGACTTCACTCTTTTGTGTCGATAAAGTTTGAAAGGTCATGAATACAATATTAAAAGTTGGCCGCGGTTGTTCTAGCTGCGTTAATTTAGAAATGTCTATCACAAACGATTTGGCTTTAGCAAAAGCTACGGCGTAGCGCTCGTAGCAAAGGCTACGGCGTAGCGCTCGTAGCAAAAACTACGGCGTAGCGCTCGTAGCAGCCACTATGCAATAATGTAGCAGTACATACCCAGACAAAATCAATTAATAATTTGAACAAAATTACAGCCGTCTGCTTTTTGAACGCTTTTTGAAACCATGTTTACCCAAATCATGATCACAATACCCGCCCATTTTCAGGGAGTTTAGTGGGCGGAGTAAGATATGAATTCAATTTGCGCTGCTAATGGAATAGAGAAACACAAAAAATTAATCACAGAGCCTTCGGAACCGAGTCCAACACTTATTAACGCTGTTTTATGAAAGAAATCCAATTAACGTTGGACTCAATTTCAAACTGATGAGATAGTACTCACCAGGGGTGTAAAAACGAAAGTCGAAGCACCCGACTCGTATTTGCTTATCACGCTACAATGGCAGACAATATCCCCTTTTCACATAAAAGGGTAACGCATGACACGTTCGCCGAGTTCTTGATTAATGGCGAAGCGGAAACCACTTAACGTCAAAAATAACGTTCGGCCGATTTGATGCGTTGCATTTACAACCTTTGGTATAGATAGGCGATTGTCTGATGCATTTTAATAAGGTGTCGGCGTGTGCAGTCTGGTTGCAAGGTGCAGGCGGGGCGAGGCGGGCGCGGGGAGTGCACCTGGGCGGAGGCCACGTGCCCGGGCCGAGCCGACCCGGCTCAGTCGCCGCCGAGCCGTCGCCGCGCACGCCCGCTCGCGCCCGGCAGCGACCCCCGCGACAGGTGGCGACGCCCGCCATACCCGCCTGCGCCATCGCACGTCCCCGTCAAACTTTGGAACCTTTAATCGCAGTGGACTGATTGTTCGCCAGCCGGACAAAGTTTAGTGCTGACTGTTGACGGATCTTTGGAAATGCTACGCTTTTAAAGAAAACGACGTTTCTGATTGAGACAGCTGTGAGTATCAAGGAATGTTTAATTTGAACGAACTCATTAATTATTTACTAACCGGTAAATTGAAACACTGGTAAAATTGAAAAATAAATTAATAATAAGCTTGTTCTTGTGAATGTAAGAACACGTCTAATTTATGAGTTGCGCTTCGACACGTTTATTCAACAAGTAAAGAGTTTTCGTAAGTAGATGAATTTCAACGAAACTAGATTGCGTTTGTATTTCTTATACACTAAAATAACCAATTCGGAGCCTCGTTATCTATCTAAGATCACTAAAAACACATACCTAGTGAAATAGCTACTTGATATAATTTTCAAAGTTCAACAGAAATTTGTTAAATCATTACCGGGCAGCCATGTCCTTTCTCCTACGCAAATACCCTCGCAGTCGCCGGTCGCGCCGCCCAGCCAGCTGCTATGATTTTATTACAATATCAGAAAAGAGAAAATAAAGAAGATTTTCATTTGAAAATGTAACAGATCTGCGTGTAGATAAATTATAAGCTTTTACTGTCTTAATTCCTCCACACACATGACTCTCGAACCTATACCGAATAACCTTTTAAATAGAATTCAAGAACAATAAAATTGGTAAAATTTTGACAAATTGCATTTTATATAAGTTTTTAGAAAAAAGGTCATACTAAATTAATGTTACGTTGCTGATTGTACTTTATTGCATTCATCGGACCTCTATCAAGCCAGTCTGGTCCCTGGAAAAAATCTAAATTCATTTGCAAAATTAGAAAAAAAAAATGTTCTAGCAGCTTGCAAGAGCTTTATCTCCCAGGCAGACCTTTTTCTACACTGAAATTGCTCTGACTTTGCTTTCCTTTGCGGACCTTTTCCATTATATTTTATGCACCTAAACATAGTAATAGTGTAACTGGAATGAGATCATTGTTCGATGCGAATATTGGATCATAATCGACAATTAAGTTACAAGTGACAAGAGCAATGCTTATTTAAATGGACAGCATATTCATAATTGGTCACTTGAAACGATTGACGGTAATGTTAATTGAATAGTAATCCATTAATTTACACAGGTAGGTAGGTACCTTCGCATTGAATATTATTTGTATTTCAAAAGAATGCTTTTCAGACGTTATAACTTCACATTATTAGATTTAGGGAAGCAAAAATGAATGTTGGAAGATAAAGTGCTCCGGCAAAGTTGATTTGTGATTGGGATTAGTAGACGAAAACTCCACTTAAATGAGAATATTTCTTTTCATGAATTATAATACTATACGAGTGTAAGGTAGGTAAATAAATAAAAGCGTTAAGGTAAAATAAAAGCGGCAACATTTGAACTTTCATAGCCATTTTTTGACGCAAATCTCAAAAATCAGTTTAAAGTAATCGTAATATTTTAATTTACATTACTGGGTTTCTGGTGATCATTTCTCTTCTTATTTATAACGCAAGTTTTAAAAACACAATGCTTCGACATTTGCTCTCGGGGTTTGCCCAACATGTTTCGGATCAATTTGAGGTCGTAGGTACGAGGAGAGCTCATTAAGGAGATCAATCCAGTATCGTCAGCACTCCTGAATTAAGTAGGTACCACAGATTGGTCCGGAACCGGAATATAATTATGTCGAACAGATTTCAACTAGAAATACGCCAGTGATCCTTTGATTTCATTATGGCAGTCTTACGGTGGATATTTATTCAATCTGCCCTTACAAAAATGAGGATACATTGTGAAATGAGAGAACCGCAATTTTCCGTGCCCCGTAGGTACTTAAACATGCGCACAAAAAGCATACTTAAACTACCTGTTTTGTGTTTCCTGCAAATGAAAAAATAATAAATAGGGGGCCCTTCAGTTCGCTAACATTTCGCCTTATCTACTCTATAATAATAACATAATAATTTAGTAATACCTAAGTAATTACGCAGCAAACTTACCACGTTGTATCCCACAACTCAAGTTAGCCAATCTTGCGGCTATGACAAATTACCCTGATTTGATTGATCTATTGCGCGCCAGACATTGCTCTTTAGTGGAAGTCAATTAATTATCTTTACTAAAGCAAAGTTAGATGACGGTATCCGCGTCGTTCCAAGCCGTAAATTTGCCTTTTAACATGATAAAGTTTGTCATATTTCTTTAAGTCTGTCCTTGAGCAGCGCCACTCTTTTCACATACTTTTGGTATCCCTGTATATAAATGACAAGAAAAAAAACCGATGCCAGTGGCGTGATGCTTTTTTATTACGTTTCGGTTGTTAGACTTTAAAACAATAGTTATTTGTTATGCAAGGCTGCAAAGTGTTTGTTTGGCGCGAGTGCCTGAATTGAAACCCGAGCAAGCGAAGGATTCTATGAAGAATCCTGAGCGTCGCGAGGATTTCAAGGCACGAGATACTAAACAATTTTGCTGCCGAGCGAAACACACAATTTTTCACCTCACTACAGCGAGAAAAATGGTGGATGAAAGAAAAACAGTCTAATAGTAAATCAGTTTTTTTTATTCTTTTTCTTCTAAAAAGAATGATAAAAGGATCTAAGCCCATACAGCCTAGTCTAATAATCTAATAAGTAAAACTATTTTTTCTGATTGTTCTATCACATTAATTTCTTGTGTATTATACTGTTTTATCATAAACCAAACAACAATTTTGGTCAACTTTTCGGTTTCCCAACGAGCAATCTCTAAAAACTTTGTTTTTTTCTAATCATAGATATATTTTTAAAAAGAAAGTTTAAAAATCGCACTAACTAGACTGAATTAAAAAAAAATGGGGCGCGTTCTGAATTTGCATCATAATATCTGTTTTTTCCTGAGTGGTTGCTATTTTTGTGGTTAACCACAAATTAAAATAATTAATAAAAACCAATATCGTTTTTTCTTTTAGCAACGAAAGTTAGCAGATCTTGAAAATAACTTAGGAAGTAACGGATTTTAAAATAAATTAATAATGGATACCGGATCGTGTTTCTGAACGTGACATTATGTTTTTTTATCGGATGAAAAAGTTAGGGGTCTGATAACAAGTTCGACATTTGAAGTTCGTATTATTCCGTCCTTCTCATTCACCTAATTAAGTACTATTCGTATAAGCGAGACGACAACATACGAAGTTCAAAGTTCTAATTTCTGAGTATATGAGTAGGTGGGCAATGGTGGTCATCGTCACGTTCGAATTTCAAAAACCTTTTCCACGCAAGCGGGGAAAAAGCACTTTTCCACGCAGATTTTGAAGGAGAAAGACAGCCTTTTCGAGCAAGTGAGGTGAAAAATCATTTACAAGTAACGAAGGATTTCTCTTTGAAAAATTATGGTGTGTTCAATTCTACCTATCGAGCCAATTTTATATAATCGCGGTTTGGAAAGAGCAAAGCACTAAAAACACGATCAAATTCAACGTAATTTTTTAAAAGATTTACAAAATAAACCGATTTCGTGTAAAATTTGAGAAACGCATTTTAATAACTGTTGTCAGCGCCTTAAGAGAAAACCTCTCAACTTGATCAAGTTTGAAGGTACGAAGGTAAAACATGACAGAGCCCGAGCTTTATGGTTTTTACGCTATCCCGTGACTGGGTATTCTATTTTGGGACACGGAGCTGGAGAGCTGTATACGTATCTCGATGTTGTGTTATGTTAATCACTTTGTAGTGACCAAGGATTAGCGGCCCGTCCGGGGAGGGGCATAATGAGATGTGGGCCTCTCTGCTGCAACAAAAACATGCCTAGTAATCCTGATAATTTGTATTCCTTCATGTGCGTATGCGAGTATATTATTCATGTAGCAGAATTCTCCCAAATGTTAGGCAATGAATAAAGTTTGCCTCTATTTTCCTCGCCCAAGAGAAATAAATGGGTCCATTGCGAGAGTTGGAATGTGATTAGGGAGCAGTTCTTAGGTCAATCAACACTTGCGACTTCATTTATTTACGAAACAGTCTCAGGAGTTTGCTATCTGTTTTTCGTTACGTGCTTCATATAAGTCACCATAAAATTATGAAGCAAGAAAGCGAAGTATTAACTAACTTTGTTAATGCTGTATTCTACGTGGTTTCGCAAACGAAAAGCTTTTATTTCTTGGATGAAACTTTAGACTTCTATAAATCCTTGTTATCTCAACTTCAAGTTCGGGATTGCCGAATAGTAGAAACAAGCATACAAAAACTAGAATTAACAATCTCTTTACATTTTACATAAAGTCTAACGATCAAATATTACTTCAAACTATAATAATAGTAATAATATCATGGGACTATTGACACCAATTGACCTAGACCCAAACTAAGCAAAGCTTGTAATATGGGTACTAGACAACGAATAAACATACTTATATAGATAAATACATACTTTACATATTAAACATCCAAGACTTGAGAACAAACATTTGGATTTTCATACAAATATCTGCCCCGAACCGGGGATCCATCCCGGAACCTCAAGCTTCATAGTCAGGTTCTGTAACCACTAGGCTATGCGGTCATCATAACGTAACCATTAACATAGGCAGGTTCAGTATTTGCTTAATGTTTTGCCTGAGATTTGATGGCCAATGAAGTGTTGTATTCTAGATTGCGGGTTGCTAATAGAGTGTGACTCTCTTTTTTTTTAACACTAGCCAAAGTGTTAAAGTTGGAATCTGAGGGAATACTCTTTTTACGATAAGTATATAGAGACATTTATTTCTTCGTTTTTTCGGTGACAAATCATTAAGTAGAAACGAATATAATCGCAATTAAAAGTCGCTAAGTACGGCAGTAAGATCCAAAGCCGACTTTGAAAGACGATCAAAAGTTTTCATCTTATTATGAGTCATCCTACTTTTTCTCTAACCGGAAACTTTGCAGTGTTATACCTACTAATAATTCATTTTTAGATAAAATGCCTTCATTATACTGGCTTAACTTTTTAACTGTATATATACGAAATGCATATATATACGAAACAGCTGATCATTCCATAACTGTCACGGCTCAAAACCACAAAATATCTAATAATTGCCAGATATTCATTGAATATAATAGTTAAAATGTAAAAGTTACCGCTGTGCTTGAAATATCATTGGAAATGTGTTTAAAGTAAATATATACAGAAAATAAAAAGACGCTTGAAACAGCACCGGCCCATGCAGGAGGAGGGCAAGAAAATTTTCAGAGACAACACTCTTTTCGCCTGGCTGCCGCCACTGGGGACGCGAGCTGTCTTCCATTCGAGAATAAAAATAAGCATTGCCAACCTCACAGCCTGTGAATCTTTGCCTTCTGTGCCTCTCAGACACGTCCTAGACATTTGGCAGCGGCAAGGTTTCTTTCATTTATTCATTTTCTGAATTAATACAGAATGTTCTTTTGCATCATTATTTAACAGCATAAACTTCTAGAGAAAGCAAAATCATTAGAATCTCGCTATTCAAAAAGAAACAACGGTTTTGTACTCGTAATATTGTATATCTGTAAAGATAATGTGGGCACACAACTCCAACAAAGGTCCAGGGACAAAAAGTAATAACTGTAGTAAGCGTGTAATAGATGACACGGCGAGCACTACAACTATTCGTATCGTATCTCGGGAGGCACTCTGTGAACCGAAAATGCCGTCCATAAATTGGAGTAGGATGGTTATGAGGTCGCCAGTGCGTGACGCCTATTGTTGCCCCGCACTCCCCACCTCTATTCATCATAATATCGCGATTTTTATTACTTCAACTCATGTTTTCTTTCTTTCTTCTGGAACAATAGTATCTTCATTCACTGTTCATTGTGATATAATTTGATTGATTATGCTTGTCTCTTGGTGAAAAGAAAACGAAAACACGTTTCTATTTGAAATGCTAGGGGAAATAAGACAAAGTGACATAGTAAAATGACAACTTAGAATTACGAGTTTGTATTTGTAATCATAGTTTCACTGTGCTCATCGTTCTACGTATGTACACTGGGGCCATGAAAATGTTGAGTATACTTAGAACCGTGTCATTTGAAACAAAAAAACATAATATTATTATGACAAAGTAACTACTAAAGTGCTCAAATATTTTGTAGGCTAACTGTGCATACTTAACTTATTGTATATTTTTGTTTGTTGTTCAACAGAGTTTTATACTTTTGTACGTACCGTGTCTGAATATACACAGTATACAGTGTCGTGACGTGACAGACATTGGGAGCGCCTATATTGTAATAATATAGCGGTTTACGTGCCTTATCCCACGGTCTCATCCTTTCTGATATCGAGTAACGGAAATCACCGACTGACATAATAAACATGAGATACCTGCCAAGATACTTATGGCAAACGTATGTAGGTATAACAACTTATGACTGCAAAAGATAATATTCTGAATTAAACATGTATAGGACCGCTACTGGATTCAGCGACTGCTATTATGAAATGAAAATGAATGAAATGAAATGAAAATTTTTATTTTGCAAATTGGCCGCCAAGGGCTCTTTTACATGTCTTTTTGAAACTACCAGCGCATTCGGAAATACCATCATTGCCAAGACGAATGCGCCGCAAGAAACTCAGTAAATAGTGTTTAGTAATCGTCATAAGCATCCAAATCGGCCAAATAGTTCGGTAGGTAAACCATAGAAATAGTATGGTGCGTCGAACTTTTTGGTCCCCTGGGATATTTCATACTATATGGCGCTGACTGTTCAATAATTGACTAGTGATCATTTTCCACGCGAAAATGTGACAGTTGAACTAATTGACCCTCTTGGTTATTTGCTTAACTCGTTGGCTACATCATTTTAAAGGATATTTAAATTACGAAGACTCTAAAATTAATTGGTTTTCTCAGAGTTTTTCTCAGTTACGTGAAGATTTAAGACAGTAAATTTATTAAAACTATAGTCTTCTATGCTAACTTCAATCAAGAAGTAATTTTTTTACGCTCACTAATTTTAAACTAAGTATTATCTAAAACCTGTACATCGAAATTTCTACTCTACCTACCAGTGGCGTGGCGTCAAGTATATCAGAAGGCAAGCCGAAGGGATTTTAACTAGCCTTTTCCTCTCATTCTGCACAATAAAAGTGCCCAACTCCCTTAAAATAGGCAAGCCGATGGGAATCGAGTTCTATGGACGCCACGCCACTGCTACCTACTCTAATAAATACTCACGTTAGAGGTCTGTTTTTTTAGGATCTTTCCAGCTATTCATATTCATTTCAACAATATGGACCCTTTTACTTGGGAATGATACAAATAAGCATCATACAAAAACATAATCTTCAAAAGTTTTCAATGTTATATTTATTGAGCATAAGAAAACACAAGGTAAAAAAATTGAAATGTTGTGAATTGTTTTTAGTAAAAAAGAAATAGTCCGAAGCACTTAAAATTCTTCCATGCTGGTCTAGGAGTAAAGAAAACATATAGAATTTACCAGCTGCTTCTCTTCCCGCGCAGATAGTAAAAGCCCATCGAGGGAATGGGCGAAAGTCTTAGGAATCATGTTATAGGCAATGCGGCTAGCATAGCTAAGGGACGCGAACGTCTCATGCTGCAAAGATTCCGTAATGTGGGAAGCGATACTCGCGCAGTATCACACACTGTCCTATATAATCAACCTAAGTAGTTTGTCAAAGAGTTTTACTTCATAATAGATAGTTCTGAAATGTCAGGTAGATGGAGACTGTAATTTATGTAATCTTAACCTTAACCCATCACTATTTTGATTTCCTTTTCCACCTATACGCCCTTAATCATGCGAAACGTGGCCTTAAGGTTTTGTTACCTTAGGCTCTGTCTACCCCGTAAGGGATAAAGACGTGATATATATGTATGTATTTACTTAAAATACCTACTTATCAGATTACCATAAATTAAGTCAAACTAAAGCAATATCCAAGTAAACATGAAGTAATTTACTAAATCATTTCTGTAGAGGCCAATATAATCGTGAGAATCGGATAATAAATCTCTTGGCGATTGGGTCCTAATCGTTATTCCATCCATACGTGGGGGCGTAAGTAATATGATTCGGGTGGAATCCGAATTTGTCTGACGAAAAATAATTCATTTAGTACATCGGCAATAACAAATTTGGCAGATAGCATATTGCCGGGTGTTGTGTTTGCTGAGTGAGCGGGGCTCCGGCGTCCGGACGCGGCGCCGCCTCGGTATGCCAGCGACAGACCCAGACAAATTAACTGTAGCCTTCCAATAACCATTAAATATGGACCACCTGTTGCACATCTTTTTTAAAAATGAAAATCTCACCCTTTCGTGTGTTAAAACATGTAGTCGTGTGTTTGTGTTAGAAGGCAAGGGTGAATAAAGAATATTTTCTGATTTAACTTGTTTGTTTTTCTCTTTTAAAACTATTTGATAACAAAAGAAAATTTATGAAAGGTATTTTAACAACTCGTATGTCGAAGTTAAAACAAGTATCGCATTTTAGACTCATCTGTTCTCAAATTCTGCTAATTTAAATAAAAATACAAAAATATAGCCTTCAATTTGGCACAGATGTGTCTTTAGGTTCACCCGTCAACACTCTGATATCTAAACTACATAAGTAGGTATCTACTATTATAATGTTATTGTACGCAGAGCTTAACAAGATATCTACCGAACGTCTTATTTCTTTCGAACTTTTAATTCTGTCTCAAAGCTACGCTTCAGTTTGTTTTAGCACCAAATTGCATGTCCGCGTGTCCAACAATATCACTACACCGTATAATTTTAGCATCGCCTTTTACTAACTTCAAGTCCACAAAGCCTTCAGCGTTAACTTAATATAACTTCTCGAGCTGAACCAACTCAAATAATATTGTCTGCATAATTGAATCTTCGATAGCAGTTCATCCTTGCAAACTATAAACGGGAAAACACGCTATATAATTTTACCTAGTGATAATTCTACAAAACAGTTTCTCAAACACTCTATTCGCAAAGTAAAAATAAATCTGAGCGCCACATTATGGTTCACTGCTCGCCGTGTTTTTTTTCTTCAACCTTGAAAGGGCTGAAAGCAAATCCACTTTCTTAGTTCACGAAATAATTGAGACGTAGCCGTTGGGAATAACTCCCACATAATATAATGAGTAATTACTCTTTTCTCTCGTTCGAACCTTTACGAACTTTGTACAGGAAAGCAATCAGCGTACGTCCTTTGTTGTAGCCTGGGTTATTTGGAAACAACAAATTAATCGAAGCATGTGTAATCATTGCTTATTATCAATTATTCTGGCGAGCAAAACTAACGGGTCACTTTTCATACTACTTTCTAAAAAGAGGGACTGGTTACTTTTGCTCTTGGTTGTAGTAATTCTCGTTATTGTCAAAGCAGGTATACCGTAACGGTTGTACCGGTTGTTAAGTACCGCATAACCCTATACAATTCTTAACAATTTCTCGTATCTACTTCAGCATAACACTTGCCCCGGTTAAAGTTGCGTTTCCATAAAAGTCAAGTGCTCCTTTAATTGAAATTTACGTCACGTTGTCACATAACAAGGGGAAGGGGGGAGATGCGGATTTCAAGTAATGTGATTGATTAGATTCTGCACATCTCTGGGGGTTACTCCGACGTTCGAATTTCGTGTCATACTGTTCCTTTCATTCTCATACTAAAGACTATTCATTCATGTCCTCCTTAACGTATCCGTCAACGGCTAACCCTGCTAGCTCTGAAGGTGAGAGCGAGAAAGGCACAATACGAAATTCGAATTTCGGAGTATGCTCTACTTCTGCGGAAGCGGACCCAAACCGTACCTACTGTGATAAATAATGCAGCAACTTCTTAGATGTCAGTACAAAGATAGCTCTGTATTTAGGTCTCTAGTCTCTCCTGGCCAATCACATCAATCATCCGCGGCGCAAATAGATCATTTTGTGAACAAACCGGACAAGTACGAGTGAACTGTCGTAGAAGGGGTTCCGTACGCTGAATATGCTTCATTTATTTTTACTTTTTTTGTATCTGACTTTTTTGTGGTAACCACAATAACAATAAAATTTGAAATATACTTACGTGAGCCATGAAAACAGTACGCTTTTTTTCTTTGTGCGATCGTGTAGAAAGAATGAGGATTTTAAATCAAGAACTCCTGACTACGCACAAAATATTTTCAAAGGATCTGACCTGATTAATGCAGGTACAATGTAAATGTACGTGAGTGTACTCGAGGTTTCACTGATTCAAATTAAATTTAGGTATAAAGTTTTAAAGTCTCTTGATCTTGATCTTGATTTAGTATGATTAAATATTAATCTTCCTAACAAACAAAATGGTTGTTCCGAACAAAATGTTCATAAAATTCATTAATTACTTAGCTTATAACGATTATTTATAAGCGGAATAAATTGTTTTTTAAATATCGTTTAAAAACAACCTTTTTCCAGCTGGTAGTTTTAATACCTGCTTCCAAAATTAATTAATTGATGTCAACATCCCATTCACATCCCTGTGATTTATAATTTTATTAGTGTCAAACTTTTTACTAGATCGGCCGAGTTGATTGTGAGCAAATTGGCTATGGCTGGCAGAAACACAAGTGAAACACAACCTATAAATAAGGGTTCCATTTTTGATAGAGACGTGCGGGTCCCCGGGAATCGAGGGCTTAGATAATGACTTTAGCAATTAACACGCCAGTTGAGCTTAATCACCAGATATTTGCGAGGCACTAAACAAATAAGGGATAATTTTATATGCTTTATATATAAGTGGCCAAAAATATCGTTCTGTTTTGTCGATGTAATAAAAAAAATTACTGACCTTCTTTAGGTACTATGGCTAAATAAACTTGAATACTTACCAGTCGTAAAACAAACTCTGTCTTTTATTATTACCTACTTTACTACCTACTGAGGTTCAATTTTTAAAAGCACATAATTGTATAAATACCCTCTAGACCTAGAAATTGGTAAAAAATTATGCTGAATTAGAAAAACGATTAACAAAGACGAAAATTACAGCTCTTATTAATCTGGTCAACTATTCAAAAATGTACACTGAGCAGTAGATTTGTAGCAATGAGCGTTTTTTTTTAGTCTTCATTAACAATTTTTCCACAAATTAACTATATTGGGTTTTCTTACTCAGAATCGCTTAGCTTATCGATTCTCAAACAAGAAAAGATTTTACGATGGATTTTTTCCTGTTCGTCACGTTCCATACATATAAATAAACGACGAACAAAAAAGTGACGAACTGGAATGAAAGTTTAGGGACACATTTTTTCTGGTAGGTAAACAATTCTGAGTAAAAAAACCAAAATAGTTAAATGCTGAAAACAATGTTCATTTATTAAAAAACACTCTCCAATACATAAATTTAACTAATTTTGGGTGACGTGCTTTCAAAAATCGACGCCCTGGATACCGCTACTACCTTTGCTTAATTAGAATTTTCATAGGTATTTTTCCATTTTACATTTTTGAGCTAGTCTCCGACGCGCAACGTGAACCAAATTCTACTAAATTGAGCCCTCTTGTTTCATAATGGACTCTTTTATGCCAATACCTGACAAACTTTAACCGAATGATAAATCACTCCAAGTAAGTATTTTCATTGCGTAAAGATAAAAACGCCTACATAAAGTATTCGACGTTCAACCTCAAACGGTAGATCACTCAATGTTTTATTTACTCAGTTGGACCGTCACGTTTTACATGGAATAGGGGGTCTCCATCGAAGTCTAGTTTATTAGGACCTAATCAAATAAAGGGAACAATGTGATCATGCCGCCCTGCTATAACAAGCGGTCAGAGTTTACAATCGAGGTTGGCCTTGGTGTGTTTTCCGGCTGTTACATAGTGGGCCCGGTGTCCAGAGCCAGAGATACTCACAATCCGAATTAAATCCGTCTGTCTCAGCGGACAACCGCCGCGCTCTGCTCGCCCGCCTGCCTCGTCAAATAAAAGCATTCTCGCTGGCGAAACGACAGCCACTGGCGTTGGGGTCGAAACAACAAACATTTCTGTTACAATTCCATGTTTACAAGATGCAAATTTGCTGCCGAAATAACCACCAACAAAGCTAAAGTTTAGTGATACTGAAATAACTAAGATTGAATATTAGCGAATATTTTTTTTTTTTTTTAACTTTATAGTTTGATTTTAAAAATCTTGGCCGATTTGGTCTAAGATCTCAAGACGTACGATGAAATTCA
Organism: Pandemis corylana; assembly: GCA_949127965.1. Lineage (NCBI taxonomy): Eukaryota > Metazoa > Arthropoda > Insecta > Lepidoptera > Tortricidae > Pandemis > Pandemis corylana. Next base: position 8,725,759 of record OX421857.1, read on the forward strand.
AGTGTAAATGGGCCTATAATGGTAACAGTGTATGAAAGCATTGCCAGAAAACCACAAGAAGGTGCCTACTCATTCTTCTGAAATAACAAACCAAAGGTGATTATCACATTAGCCCCTGTGTCCTCCGATAAAACCGCCCTTTCAGCGACGTCACGCTAATCCTAACAAGATAAGCTAAGTACAGCTAAGCACGTCGTGCTCTGGAAGCCGCGTTTTATTATGTGGAACAAAAGAGCTATTAGTTTCCTTAGTTTTATGTTCCGTTCTCAATTAAAAAGAACTTCCTTAAAATTTTCCTGTTCTTGTATAGTTGTTTTTCGCATATATACTTCTTTCATATTATTTTAGTCATCTTGTTTAAAAGTAAAAAAATTAGATCAACCCTCGCCATTTTGCCTGGTTCTCCTCTGGCTTATAACTTAGTAGGTATGGCATTACTGGCAAGGCACAAACCAAATCAACACTGAAAAAAACACTGTTTTTAAGGTTACATACATACACAAATCACGTCTATATCCCTTACGGGGTAGACAGAGCCTGAGGTAACAAAACCTTAAGGCCACGTTTAGCATGATTGTAGGCGTATAGGTGGAAAAAGGAATCAAAATAGTGATGGGTTAAGGGTAAGATTACATAAATTACAGTCTCCATCTGCCTGACATTTCAGAACTATCTATTATGAACGTAAAACTCTTTGACACACTACTTAGGTTGATTATATAGGACAGTGTGTGATACTGCGCGAGTATCGCTTCCCACATTACGGAATCTTTGCAGCATGAGGAATTCGCGTCCCTTTACGTTTTACCTTTAAGGTTTTCGTCGAAATTATATAAACTGGTTTTAGTTACGCTAGCGGAACTATTTAAAATGTGATAAAGGCATAAAAATATATGATTTCTTTCTAGGCATAAAATGTTTGTCTGACCTGAGGGATAAGGTATTATTGTTTAGGAACGGCCGTGACTTATTCAGTCAGCCGGCACCCAGAGGCGCTGCCAGTTTGATACCTGCCAACTACAAAGAAGCATTATAACTTTATGCATTTAGTGTTAGTACTGTCTGCCCGTAGCGGCTCATATCGGTAGTATTTTTTTTTTGTATCTAGTATTGGGCATTAAGATGGGAACGCGATCTAGACATTTGTTGCGACAAATAATGTACGCAAGGGCGCTATAAAAACAAGCACAGACGTGTCACTTCGGCTTAGGTTTTATTTCAACGTAGATAATCAAATGCTTGTATTACAAATAAGGAAAAAGTATGAGAAAATTGATGTCTTCACTTTTTCTTGGATTCTGACATTAAAAAGTAGAAATTATTTACCAGCAGTGTAACTACTGTAATACCTATGGTGTAAATTTTGTTTTACTTATAAAATATATACCTAAGTAAATCATAAAAAATATTTTATATGAAAAGTGTTTGAACATGATAATTTAACATTTTCATGTTTTTTTTTAAATTTCCCTCGCATCCGTTTATTACCTACTATTCTTTGATGTGGGAGTCTAAGGTGTAAGAACGCAATATTTTTGTAGACATGGTCATGTAACAACTGAATTAAAGTTCAAGGACCCGATTTTTGAAATCATATCACTCGAATCATATTACTTCCATACGGTCTGGGAGCAAAAAAATAACATAGAATGTACCAGTTGCTTCTCTGCCCGCGCAGATGGTAAAAGCCCATCGAGGGAATTGGGCGAAAATCATGTTATAGGCGATGCGGCTAGCAACCCATCACTATTATGATTCCCTTTTCCACCTATACGCCCACAATAATTATGCAAAATTGTGGCTGTTACCAAAGGCTCAGTCTACCCCGTAAGGGATATAGACGTGATATGTGTATGTATGTATGTATATCACTCGAAAGTGGAAAAATGTATGTATATCACTCGAAAGTGGAAAAAAACTCTGTATTATTGCTACAAAACTTCAGGTTTTTTTGTCAAAATTTATTGAACGTTTAATTTTCGTCTACCAATTCGATAATTTTTCACCACCTTCGAGTTGTTTTTTAACCACCGACGCAAAAAGAGGAGTTTTCCCTCTTTTCCAAAATTACGCAAGGCATTTTTGGCATAAATTTGAATTATTTTCTTAAACTAAAAGTTTTTTTGCGTGGAGCGTTTTTTAAGTTTTCAATTGTTATTCTTTGATTTTGTCGACAGGCAGGAGTAGGGTGTCGCGTGCGCGCGTGCCATGGCCCCGCGGACGCGATGACGCGGCGCGCTGCCCGCGGCATGCCCCGCTGACATGGCATTCAGCCGCTCCGCGCTCCTGACATTGGCAGCTCTCACAGCACTCGGTAACACCCCTATATCATCTTAAATAGTCTAAAACTTTAAGCCCCTAAAACTTTGAGGTTAGTTCTCTTGGTCCCACTGTTATAAAAATCCTCACTAGAGATAATAAAATTAGGTTAGGTTCGTTAGGTATCTTCAAATGCCCGAAGAGCAAACCGATTAGAAATAGGAACGCCGGAAAAACGAGGTTCCGTCGATCTTATGGTGGAGTCTAACAGTTGGACCACGAGTCGGTAACCAAACTTTGTCCCTATTCGCTAGATCTGGTTTAAATCTTGACAGTTGCGTACATCGAGTTTAACTTTTTCCAGCAAGAACCTTTAAAAGCACATTTACTAATATCCTCTCTTAACCTCTCTCTGCCTCTTGTTACTGTCACATGTAAGTAATTGTAATTAGCTAACTCATACAGCAGCGACTCATTTTTTATGGCGCAGTGTTCGAAATCGAAAACTACTAGATCAGAAACTTTACTGCCTAACGCGCGGACGCTCGCAGTCGCATTAACCATCTCTTTCCACCCTTATCCTTTGCCTTTTGAAAGAAAGGAATGGTGAATGCAACTGTGATTCTGAGTTCGTTAGACAATATATGGACTCAGTTGGTACTCGGGCGCTTGGAGTTCAGTTTTTTTTTATATAGTCTGGCACCACCACCATTGGATACGATGCGTTGCCAGCTTTACAAGTTGATAAAAATATCTCATTTTTCAGCAATTTCTTTTGAGCGTAACCAGAGAATGTGATTGGATTATAATTGATTCATTTAAGATCGACAGAGTCTTTTGAGACCATTTCTTTAACGATAAATAAATGTATTTCTGTCTTACGCGTTATCAAGAGTAACTTAAACAAGATTAAATCATTTATCACTATAACCCTCATAAAACGATATAGGTAGGTAGTTATTGGCATTTGCTTAATAAAAAAAACCTGATCCTAAAGATCAAATAAATAGTCATAGTCGGCTACTAAATAGATGTTCGCGTAATTGCTTTCGTAAAACTTAATAAAAAAACTAAATTTATTGTATAAAAGAAAACACGCATTATTAAAATATGGTACGATGGGTTCATCTGATATTCAACAATATTTTTATTAAGTATGAGCTAAGTTTATCACAAGAAATGGCGAATGCAGAAAACAAATGAACAGAATTGAAATTGACTCTACAACAACGAAGTTTAATTTATCGATAATTAAATCGGGTATTGGACACTCCGAATGATGCTCACTAATCAAACAGTTCATGTTGCACTAATTATCTGGTCAATTTATGAAGATAGTTGTTTACTGCTATTAATTATTTTTAATGGGTAGATTTTTATTGCATTTTTACCCATGAGATAATGTATGAAAGCGGCCTTGATGCTTTTTGCTTTCTCTTTCTCTTTGGATAAAAAACCGTTTTAAACTCCATGAAAAGCTATCGCAATAAAATGTCCTTTAATATTTTTAATGTGTAACTTCTACGCATCAAGGCCGCTTTCATATATTTTCACTTTGGGTTTATAATTTTGTCATCTTAGGTAAAAAATATATCTAAATTACCAAGACTGATGAATATCAACATGGTTTAAAAAATGTTATTAAAATATAAAAAAGCGTTGTAAAACAATCAATAAATCTTCAATATTAGACGCATTGGGACTTTAAAACCTTTGGTATAAAATTCCATTAATTTTATCACGGTCTACCAAACAAAATTTCAGTATATTTATCGCCAAAACCATGTTTTCCCATCAGATTTCAATGAAAACACCTACCATAAATATTAGGTTTAGTTGGTATTAACCAGTAGATACATCGCCCAAATGTTCCATTTTCCGCTTGCACCGTCTTGAGATAGTTCACTCGATACCGCCGCATCATCGATATAACTCGGACAGGTTTCAAGTTCTACACTCTGTGAAATGCGATTATAATTATGCACGTCAGATAAACAAGTTATTAAGTTCCAACAAAAATCTCCACTTAAATACCCACACTTTAAAACAAACACGTAATGCCATGGTTCTTTACATCCCGAAAATAAGAAAACTATAGTTAGGTTTGTCACAAAACAAAAAAAACAGTTTCCAATCTTATTAAGCGTCTTTTTGAGACGTATTTCACATGCTTTAACCGACTTTAGCTTGCTGGAATAATAACGTTGATGTTATACATGTTTATTTATTTCTTAAATATTCCTATAATGTGGGTAGGTACATAATTAGGTGATGTAATAGTGAAGATAATTGCAATATCGTTTGTCTTCTTTATCTTAAGCTAAGATGCATCAAACTTGTTTATTAGCGATCGGTTCTGGGGCATTACAAACTTGGAGCAGCGTTGCAAAATTAACGCCCAGCTTTAAACTTTAATGCCTTAGTAACTTGGACCTCGCATAGGCTATTCAATGTTTATTGAGAAGTAACATCGATTACATTGATAATTACCTGTAAGAGGAGAAAAAATAGTTAATAGTTGCTTCTAAATGAAAAATAACTTTTCAAATAACACAACTCAGAACGAGGATACCGAAGACAACTTTTTAAAATAAATAACGTTCTGGTATAAATCTAATGAATAGCGGCTATTTGATACACCATCACGGAGCAGTGCTTGAATAAAAGTCGCTTCGCCAGATACCTTTCATTGTCACGACTAATATAGTAACCATTTATTACACTCTTGGTCAGTTTTCGTTTATTATGTAATTACACCCGTCTTATGAAGAGAATGATAAGGATAAGCATTGGCTGTAGTAACGTCACTTTTCCAGTAACTCTAGGGATTTTCGATAATCAAAGGATTTAAAAAAGCCAGCCGAAAAAGTTGTCCGTTTTTTGGTCTGAAAGTAATAATAATAAACCGTTTTTCGGGTGGAAGTAATTTAGTACGATAGCGTCACTGTCCACTCCATGGAGAGCGTCTTTATTGACGCTGCTCGGTTAACCGAGCTTTATGGCTTTGGGAGTTAGCTCTCTTGTCTGCATTGGGCTGAGTCGCATATACACAATATACTTAAATATACAATTCCAGTGAACTACTACATCTATATCCTCTCTTTGCTTCAAAACTTTTTACTTACGGTTGGAACTCTCTAGTCTCTGTGCTACTCTGCTTTACTGGTTGGATTATAAACAGCTCCTTAAATCATTTGTGGAGATAAATTTGTTAACAAAACTTTAACTTTATCATTTGACTAAAGATGAGATAAAAACAATTAAGAACGTAGTCCTTAAAATTCAGCAAATACCATTAATGGAACTAAATATTGATTCCTTTATAAGCATAACAAACATTCTCTGTTGAATTACTCTGAAACGAAAACAATAGCAAGCAGTCCACCGCTTTGTTACCAAGAAGAGTAGGTATCAGCGCCGGCACCTTACAAAGCCTGTCATTGTGCGCCGCTGCCTTGTCCTAATTCTCCTTCATTTCTTTGCCGCTCGTAATAAAATAATTGTCAAATAACAACGACATCTGACATTATTAGACAGAAGAAAGCTTAATAAAAAACAGCAAAAAATTCAGTCGTTCATATGACAAGCTATTTTTTCTACGAATCATGGAAAAAACAACGTTTAGAACAACGTCTTGAACTAGGTACTCGACGATCCACGAACAACGTTATCCCCTTTCTGATGACAAGATACAACCGCCTAATAATGGTCGTTATCTTATCGGTTTCCCCTTTTCCACCATCTTTTTACCTATTTATTAAGAAAGTTTGGCACTTGCTTTACCCTCTAACCTCGCGGCTTATGATAATTTATAGCTACTTGAGCCGTAACAATGAATAACATTATGTGAAGTGTTCTTTCATGAATCACCCAACAATTACACCCTATAGGCACCTGCCGCGATTAATTAACGTCTTATTTCGTGCTTATTTCACAGAACATTCGAGAACACAGAAGGCCAAAATAACAATTGTTACAGGAAATACGAAAGCCACAAATTATTTACAGTATTGTGCCGAGGACAAAAGTACTCTTTGAACTACTCCGTTTCCTAGGCACCATTCATTCCAATACTCTTTGAAGTGGGTTCAATTGCTTTGACATAATCTGCGTTAAAATACGTTATAAAATTTAGCACTGGTTGTTAAAAAGTAAATGAGACATCTAACTACGTAAATAGTTAATAAGGTACCAGGGTTTCATTAATCAAGGTATTGGAAAGCAGTTTAGTCATTAAACATTTGTATGCCAGTAGTAAAGTCTTTCATTACAAGCCATTGTTTTTTGTTATGTTCGTATGTGAGTACGTCATCGTTTCAAACCTTACAAATTGAAGTTGGACCCACTTCCAGCTCTCGATTTGACTTGAATGCCAATGTAATAATCAAGCCATGTGCTTACCGCCCGTGAAAAAGCTTGTGATAAAGATAAGCTCTCTTTAGCATAAAAACGTATTGTAAAGACACAATTTTCTCCGCCGTGAGCTGTCGTGGCATTTAACTCGGTTGACCTCACATTTAGTCTTGATTCATACACCAGTTAAATACAACTTTATTATTGCTCAACGGGAACCATTTACATCAGCATGTGATTTTACTACAGGTATGTACCCCCTTTCCTGATCTCTCATCTGACTAAGATTGCAGCATTTAAATTTCCTAAATAGTAAAATTATATGAGATACCTCTTAGGCCTGTAGCGGATTGCATTACAAAATATGTAATTACAGACTTCTATAGTCACGTAATCTCTATTGACTCATGGTTTTTAAATAACATTAAACTTAAGCTTCTGTTCCTTAATAAGCTATAAAACGAATATAATTACATACTTTCTTTTTGAACGAAACGATGAAGGAGTAAATACAAATTACGTCTGCTATCACGCTAGTATTAAAGATACCTTCAGCTTAATATTATATTAATGAAAACTTATGGTGTCGTGTGGGCAGGGTGTAGGATGACGTCATTGTAGTCCTTGTTTACCCTCTCATGTCGTGTTACATCTACTGAACAGGTTGTTGCCAGATTTCAGAATTGATTTCTCTTTACTTCACTTCACTTCACGTCACAATGTGTTAGGTAATTTCATGATCATAACATGGGCAACTAAAACTGGTCATAGCGTTTAAGCATCAATGTTAATATTCATGATATGTTAATCCTCGTTCGGCCATATCATTAGTGTCGTATGTGTCATGCACAAAACGGAAAAAAGTTATGTTAGGATATATTTCTCGCACTTTCATCCTCCATTTACACGTTTTTATTAGCGCTATTTTACGACATGAACTGTTAAACGCACAGGCACCTAAAGATTATGTTAAATCATTTCATATATGATCTGGCCATTTCAATGCTTGGTCATATCATGAAACGCTGAGTATTCAATAATCTTATTATCACTGTGCTTGGAACTCAATCACGCCAGAACAGCTGAACAGAGTTTAGCACAGAGATAAATAATAATTTGGAATAGCACATACTTTTATTCCGGAATATTGAAAAGTTCTTGTTGGATAACGATATACCACTTCCTTTGCTGACGAAGAAGCGGGCAAACACCAGTGCTAATAATATATTGAAGTGATCAATTAATATCCAATTAATATCTAGCTAAAACATGCAGGTACACTATTTTCATTTTTGTACAAAATGCCTGCGGTTTGTAAGGCTTTGTGTAACATACATCACCATGCAGCAGTGCTTGCGCTACGTCTTCCAGTGTGGAGGGTACTGTACTTGAGATTAACCTGGTAACGCATCTGCAATCCTTTGGACAGGTGCCTATGGGCGGTGGTGCTTACTCGCACGACTTCCTCGTTTTCCACCCCATTTCACAAAAAAGACCAAGTGTGTAAGGTAGCGCCACAACCTCCCTCGTTTCCACACATCGTGTAAGAGCTGTTTATAAATTAACGAATTAACGTTTGTGTGAGCAGGGTGTTGTGTGTGCGCGCCTCAAGGCAGCGTGCAGGGCGGCGTGCAGGGAGGTGCGCAGGTGCCGCCGGGCGTGCCGCACTCCACTGCGCCGCCCGGCGTCGGCGGCGTGCGCAGGTACGCAGCGCCACCAGAACACAAACTTTTTTTATTTTTATTTTTTTTAACGGAGTGGAAACTCGTTGCGAGTACCCCGAGGCCCGGAGAGGCCCGGGACGGTTATGTGGGACTCTCTCCTACGGCCTCTTTCGGCACGGAAAGGGGTGGTGGGAGCATATCCACTAAATCCTTTCCGGCGTTGCCCTCTTGCCGGACTTAGAAAGGCGCCAGAACACCAACATAACCTAACCTACCTGACCAACCAAAGGCTCTCCCAAACGGGCGTAATTTTTTTAGTTGTGAATCGCGTCATGTCATGTCAGCTGGAATCAATTTTATACTGAGGCCGAATTAAACAATTAGCTTGAAAAACTATTTTGATGAAACAATGCCATGTGTGTCTCTACGCTAAGAATTCTGTGGTTACCGACAGACTAAAAATAATCTACGTAAATGTGTTGTGTCAATGTTTCTGCTGAACCCCAAGAGAGTAGTTTTTTCAATGACTTAAATGCGTAGACTGTTTTTCTACTGTTTTATGACATGTATGTAGCATACATAATGTTGACATTTCTTTCTTCAAACCGTACGGGTGAGGCTAAAAAAAAGGTGGCAAAAGCAGTAGCGAGCGCCCGCTTTTTTGACAATTTAATTGGAATCATTTTACGACACAAAATGACTTGATGGTTTTGTAAGAAATCGAATTATCTTACTCACAAATCTCACGACTCAAAAAATTGCGTCTTTTGACTAAGCCCTAACACGGCTAGCACAGCATATGGTAAATTAGAGAGCTTTGAAATACTAAAAAAAACATAAGACTTCAATCGATTAAAATTGGTAATAATTTTTATTCATTTCAAAGCTATTTAATTCACCTTATGATGATTATTGTTTGTATCAGCACGTATCAGCTCTTCTTTTTAACGCGAACCAATTAAAAATAAACCAAAGAGTGACATAAGAGAGGTAAATCGTCTCTGGTAGTGCTGTAGCTCAAGTAACATTTTGGCTATAACAAACTACTAAGTATTTAATACATATAAATTATTTTCTCTAGCTCTACTGCAGATACCATATTATTTTAACCTATGCTAATAAAACCCAGGATAGCTACCACCTTTTACTGTATCTCATTTGTCACTCGGGTCTCCAGAAAAATATGGACGTAAAGTCAAGCGTGCTGAAACGTGCTAGCCATGTGGAGTTGACGTAGGACAATGCCATTAAAATATAAAAGGGATGATGCTACGACGCTTCCGTAAACGTACCTACATTAAAATGGGCAACACAATCGTGTATCATAGTCATAGTAAAAATGAAAAAAGGGCAATTCTTACAAATACATAAAAAAGAACAATAATGTGTAACACTTGTGGTAGAACATGACGCGCGCAATGACATTCCACACAAATGACTACGGTAGCGTCTGTGAAAATCTCCCCTTTTTGTGAGCATTCATTTTGCCGAAAGTCACTTTTCTTCATAAGCTGGTATTTATTTCATTTTAATGATCAATTACACGTACCTATTAAAAACAAAGAGGTAAAATATAAAACAGCTTTTAGAAAAGTGAAATTCAGGCATACCTAAGCTACATAAACTCGACAAATTGAAAGGATACCTAAAGCTATACCTTAATTCATCCAACTCACTAGATGCTGACAGTATTGTTCGAAAGCCAGAGAACAAACGAAAGACTGGCGAAGGTTAAGCAAGCCATGTTAGCAACAATTAAGTACCGTTTGGATCCCAAAATCTCCTATACTGATTAATGGGAAACACATTACGTTATATAATTAAGCTAAGTTTATATTTATTTATACCTGTGTTGTGTTTATAGAAAATTTAAAAAGCAAATCATTATTCACCAAATTATGAACCAGCTCATTACTCCTATCATTTACGTGTCGAACGAATGTAGGTATCAGCCAGTATACTATACAAAGCCGATATGAAATTACAACTTAGATGTGACATGAATTTACATTTGTTGATTATTAATGACATGAGAACAAAGCCAGAATGGAAGAGCTCTTCCTGTCGCGCTGCCATGAGACATAGGAAAATCATAAGGAAATATAAATCCTGCATCGTTGATTTTGTTCAAACGAATTGAAAGAAGCTACGCCCTTTTGCAAAATACCAGACACTGCGATACATTCAAAACATATACCTACTTATTTCTATTTGCTCAAAAGTGGAATGTGAAAGATCGCATACCTATACATCAGACTAGTTGAAATTCTTTTGTCAAAGTATGAGGACGGCACTTTGCATTTTCAGTTTTTATTTATGATAATTTGGAATATTTTCTTAGGCTGCTGTAATATTTTTCTTTTTGCGGAAAACAAATAGGTCGATATATTTTGAAACAAAAGTTATCTACTGGGGCGTGTTTCACTTGTACCCATAGAGATGGTAGCGTGTCAATAAAGTTCACCTCCAATTGTAAAACTAAAGCTTTGCAACGTTCGCGGTTTGTACTGGTGCGCTACCAACTTTAACAATATATCCCGGAACATTCTATAGAAGAGAACGCAATAATTAGTTCCCAAAAAAGGCAATGATTTTCCCAGAGCAAAACAAAGGGTGAAATCTAATAAAACGATGATTTATGTCCATTGTACAAAGCATATTGTACAAAGGAATGTCTCCTGAAACGTAATTAGAGATCCTGACATCACAATGCGTCTGAGTTTTACGAAGTTTGTTAATTAATTTAATCCACTTGTATATTAGTACTATACCTCCTTAGATATGTTGTACATCTCATGATTCTTATTAAGTACAGCATAAACAAGCTCACTGAAATACTTCACATAGGTATGTCAAAATTTGATTCTACGTAATAAGTATTTAAGAATCCGTGAACACTTTATTAAATTTGACAACGTTTTAAACAAACACCTCTCATAATTGTTTTGTTTTATCCTGTTACAATTCACAATCATAATACAAGTGTAGTGAAATATAGAACAGCGGCATCTGGGTCGCTGTAGGATCGCTATCCAGTGAAGCATATAGGATATGTGTAACGAAGGTAAATGGCATGTCAAAATCCATCCTTCCTTACAAAACATTCAATACTGCTATTTTCGTAACATTTTCCTCAGATGGGTTTTCAATACAATTCTTAAAAGCGTTTCATGATATTTTTGAGAAAGGATGTTCTTTATCTCCTTGCTTTAGTGTCAGGATAGAGTGAGTGGGTCCCGTTACACGCACAGGCGGTATAAGTAAATGTAGGCCATTGCAATCATTGGGTGAGGATACCCCCGGGGCCTGTTCACATCATGTTTCATTGGAACATGAATCTGCTCGGCCGCGGCCGGTCAACTGCGGGATAGCCGCTATATAACACCAAACACACGCTGCGCTACATACGATGCCATATGGGATGGGTTTACTGGCCTCTCTTCAAGAGTAGTGGTTTTTTTATGGTGAGGAAATTCGTGTCTTGATTCTAACATTTTTTTTTCAGACGTAACTTTTCATTTATTTTACTGTTTAGTTTAAAATAGGCACCAAAGATACAAAGTAAAAAAACTTATTCAATCTAAAGCTACACACTGAACATAAACACTGTCAATATAAGTCCGCAATGACAGGAGCGATTATTTTTAATTGATTAGATTAGATAGTTCAAATAAATCTATGGTAAAGCAAATGTTTACTAACTAGTTACTACCTAGGTATAAGCAGTCGAGCTAAATGCATTGCAAGTAATAGCTCGCCGTGTACGTCTTTATCCACTTTAATTGCCCGTGTATTTAGTTACATGCTAACTTCGCGCTACTGGAGAATTAAATGACAATACATCGCCGTGAGCGCTTGCGCAAAGTGCTACGCCGTAGACCATTCCGCGTAGCACGCACGTCACTCCCAAAGTTTCGTAGCTCTGTCTCAATAATGATGGTTTATCTTACGAGTGTATGGATTCTGTAACAACACTACGAGTACAACTAAATGAGTAATGAAACAAACAACCTATTCAATCTTAACTTGTGCATTTAACACGAATTCTCAAGTACTTTAGTTTCAGCTTTTGAAGTAATATAACGGTTGGAGAGCACCGCTGATATTATTATGGCAATGAGTAAAATTCACTTTATTTTACAGTAGGTAATGGATCGGATCAAGTAATTTTTATCAAAATTTTATGCGCACAACTAATGGTTATAAGTTCAATACCTATTAAAAGCAAGTATATTTATTACCTCAAAGTTTATATTATGCTTAGCTTATCCAATCAATAGATTGTATACATAGCTCAGCAATCGATTACACCAATAATCGCCTCCCACCTACCCTGTGGAATTCCAATCACGGTGCACATGCACAAGACTAATTAATATTTTACCCCTGGAAGCGTTATTATGCGGCAATATCTTGAAGATTTATTAAACTCGAGAGCTTTTACACAGACTTGCTCAAAATAATTATTTTGAGCAATAATTATTTTTAGTATATTTAATGCTTCTAGAGAAAATAAATATAGCAAATGGGTGTCGAGTCAGTAGGCTAGCCACTAGTCGCGTCTGCGTCGCGACCAGATCGCCGGCGCCGCCTAGTGCTGGCCACAACGTTCCCATAACTCAACGTGGTCTTCTCGGGTTTTACTACTTTACTTCTATTTCACTGTATTTACTAACACAACTGCGCTATTTATTTTGATGTCACCTGAATAAAAGTTTTAATGTCACGTAATGTAATATTTCATTATCTGCTACGAAATGGGTGCGACGAGACAATGTAAGTAGACCGTAGAACATCTACAACCTAATTATCTGCATAAAGCAAGTTTTATATTGTACCCTTTGTAGGAGCCAAAAGCAGAAATCGATAACGAGTCAAGCATCGACTGCTGCCGATGGATGCAGATGTTGTAGACTTCCGCTGCATGACCATACAATATTTTTGATATTTTATTTGCACGTTTGACTCACCAGTAGAATTGAAATTGAGAAAAAGTTAGTGTAATATTATAAAATCTAAATGCGAATACTTTCAAAATCAGGACATTTACATTTACTACAATTTACTTTCGAAAAACAATGATTGATCTAAGTTGTTTTTTTACAAGTAAGGTTTATAAATTAAAGCGTTGAAGTTGCGAAATTGAATTGTTTTGTTTAACATTGCTATACTAACGAGTACGTAATCAATGAAATAGTTAGTATTTTTATCAACCGAACGAAATTACGTCGGTCAACTGAGCTTTGATTCAATTTTGTTTATTTGTCTTTGTTTGGCCGGATCAAATTCGATTTGCTTTAGAGATTATAATATTACAGTAATACTAATAATTTTACTATTTTGTCACTGTAGTTTATGATCGCATTCGCATGTAACACCTTTTTACTAGGCGAATCCTGCACGACCGCAGTAAATATCCTATGGACGGAATATGGCAACAATTCAATTTCGCTTTTTTGCTAAAATTACGTAATATCCTCCAGTTTGTATGGACAGCTTCGGCATTGAAATTTTGGCTTCACGCCAAATTTATGATCAACAGCACCTTTGGCACTTTTGCTGTCTCATTACGGGCGGGCACAGCGGGCGAGCGAAGAGCCCCGGCCGCCTCGCGCGCTGTGCCACGCCGCGTGGAGCGTCGCAGTCGGCAGCGGAGCGATATGCAACCTGTTCGTATTTTGTACGCAGATTCAGTCAGTATTCCAGAGGGCGAGGATACCGCGACTGGCGCACACGCGGCGATCCCACGCTCATCAATTCGCTCTGGCGAAGTCGACAGCCTCTCGGCATCCGAAAGCAACTCGGTAAGATGAATCGTTCCGAACGCATGACCGGTGTGAATTCTGTACTGGTATTCAGCACGTGTGTTGTGTGTTGATGCTACAGGGAACGCAGAGGTTTACATAGTACTGGCGTTGCTGATCGGGTTCGTGACGGTGGTGGTGGGGTGCTGGCTGTCGGACAACTGCTGGTCGCCGGAGCCGGAGGACATCCTGGCGGGCGGCTGACCCGTGGCGGCGGGCGCGTGCACGCACGTGTAGCGCCCGCCGTCCGCGGCTGCGTCGGGCGCGGGCTCGCTTTCGCCCGTGCTGCCGCCGCCCGCGCCGCCGCCCGCGCGCGCGCCCGCGCTGCTGCACGCCGCCCGACACTTCTGCCGCGGCGCCTGCCTACGACTCCCGTGCGACAGGAGGATCCAACCTCCAGTTTTTTGACCGGAAGCCTTGCGGCCCTCCTGTCGCATTCACGAAAAAACTAACGGTAATCTTATCTCGACTATAGCTAACGGCGGAGTGTGCGATAATGAATGAGTGTTACGCGAAAACGATTGCAAATTGCAGTTGTAAACTTTTATAAGTGCGTTGTAGATAGGTATAATGATAATAGCTACACGTGGAATGTCTACTCTGAACTTAATTAAAACGGTGACAAGGTGTAAATGATCATTTTAATGAACTGCAAGAGCTTTGAATAAGATTTTTATTTAATAATTAATACCTACATATTACGTATATTATGTACATGAATGTAAAGATTACCTAACTGTATGATATGAGACGGTTTTCCTACGCGTAGGCGAGCGCTCGAAACAGTAGTGCAGTAGGAGCTCACCGTCCCGTCGTCCCAGTAGGCGCGCTTCTAGCGGTCCCTCTAATTTCAGAACTTCATCTGACGCAACATTTCAGAGACACGTGGTGCGACTGCGTCTCCCTTTGTAATACTTTACTGTTGTTTCTAAAAGTATGTGCCTTGAAACGCTTTTCTCGACTTGACTTGTAGATTAGGACGAGTTTTGAACCATTTAGAAGAAATTTCTTCTCTCTGTCTGTTAGGACAAGTAATCCCGTAAGTGCATACACATCATGACCGTGCCTTGACCGTTCTATAGACTTTGAGAGGGACGTAATTAACAATAGGATTTTAAATTACGCTTTCCTCGATTAAAGGTGACCTACCAGCAATTAATTTTGTAGTGTCCGGCTTGATTTGTTGAGTTTGTAATTATCGTCAAGCATTGCTCGCGCCAGAGGCAAGAGTTAGGACCAGTCTTTGCTGCGCGACCGTCAATTGAATTCCGACAGTTCTATACTCTTCAATAGGATAAGAAACAACAATGAGAGACAACGACGTACATCTAATGTAGAATTTGGATAAATTTTATTGGCATTTATACCTTAGTAAATATGTTTTGTAAAACCATTCATTGTAATTAATTAATCAAGCTTTGCAAACTTACAAACTATGATTAGTTTCTAGGATCCATCCAGATAAAAATAAAAAATACGCAAATCGCTTTGCAATAGCGCCTACTATGCACCGAACCTGTGAATTAAAATAGTTAAAATGTTAGATTTAATTGTACCTAATTGTAGTCTTCTAGTTTCTCTTTTATAATTGTTTTGGTTTAATGTTTTGCAAAATTTAATCTTCTAGCCTACAATATAACTTGAGACATATAAGTACATAGCGTTCGTGGCAGAATTCTAATAAAAAGGGCGCCTCGGAATAAAGTCCATTAATTTTTCATCTCTGACATGGCTTTATGGTTTGATTAAGTTTTAAAGACGTGCCTGAAACGGCAGTGTATTTCCGTCAATAAAAAGACCGTTAACGATTTAAAGTAAGTAAACCAAAATAGCTTTTATATTAGCCAAATACGACCATTACTTCATTGCAGTTATTAATATTTGTACCTATTTGAATAAATAGTTTCAGTTGTAATTAGTGGTAACTACAAAGCGCTACGTTTTAGAAACTATGATGTTGCTAATGCATAATATGTACATATAATATTCAATTTTATTCATTCATTTTACTTTTATCAATAAAAATCATGAAATTAATTTAACTAACATACATGGCACTTAAACTACGAATACGAATTAGTTCGAAACATGTCGAGCATCACTCGACTTTTATACGTGAGTTATCCGTTTATATGTAATTGTAATTATAACACACATGGTTTTATACAAACACGAAGTGCGGTACCTATCTAAATGATAAGTGTATTTTCAGCTCACTTTGCAGAGTGGCAGTTTTTTTTAAACAAAATGGTTTAATTAAATTTCTGTCGCGAAGATTTCTAAATCCGTATGATCTTTTTCTCTTTGTTGTAGTAGTTTTAAACAACATTCTCGCGTTTGCGAACATAATAATTGTGTAATCATGACACGAATTTGTAAAACAACCTTTTTAGAACCTAAAAATGCTGTTTTCGTGATTTTTAATAGATCACGCTTATTTTTTTAACTGAACAAAATGTCAGGAGTAAAAATCATGAAAAATTGCCTACTTCCAAAAGCTTCCAATATCGTGTTGTATTGCTAGGCCAAGGCCTTGCGTATTCTAAACCGTATAGCATGTCTCATGAATTCGTCATATTATAGGGATCATTGTACCATGTGCCAAACTTGTAATTAAACTAGAAGTTCCGGGATAAGCAACATCATTTGGTGTACTATGTATAGATACCTACTAAATTACTTAACTCTCTAGTCAGTGGCTATAAAATAAATAGAATACTGTTTGTACACGAACACTTCAAAGGTGTGTAAAATAGATGTAAAGTACTTAGATTTTATTCATATAGAAGTAAGAGAACCGACTGAATAGTCAACATTCATAAGAATTAGGCGATTGTAGGTAAGCATTTTATTCCAGCAAAAAGTTTGTAACCGTCGGCATGAACGGGACACGCCGTGCCGCTTCTTTATCGCGTTACGTACTTTCTTTATTCGATCTATACCATTAAATGTAATGTGTCTTTTGTCTCAGTGTTTGAATAAATGTGATTTCTGTTGTGAAAATGTATACATATGAACATTTTTTAAAAGAATAGTTTAAGGTTCTTAAAAAGCATGCATTTTATAAATTTATAAGTACATACATACCATCTCGTGCTCTTCGACATGAATGAATTGATTTGTTTATGCCGCTTTTCGGGATGCCACAAGGCTTTACAAACTGGGATAGTTTCAGGTACTCTTTCAACAACGTAGTTACTCAATCATGTTTTACGACCTTATTGATTTGGCTTGGGGTACTTGTATGCATTTATAATCAGCTAATTATTTGCTACGATATCGTGACGTTTATCTGATAATGCTGAAAAGACGCATAAAGCATGTTTTTTGGTAGGTAGCTAATTAAATGCGTTTCAACTACACATTAAAAAAAAACAAGCTTAATTTTATCGAGAATTACATTGTTTAATGGTATTTTTATCTCTTTCTCGCTAAGGACACACTTTCCTGGTCACAGAAGCAATTTATTTCATAATGACCAGTTGCAGCACGTACCTTAATAATCGTAATAAATTCCTAATGCAGAATTTTGTGATACCTTAATAATAGCGGGATAATTAATTGCAACTTGTTTTTACAATATAAGTGTGAATGTATACAGTTTAGATAAAATGTAATCGTCAATTTACATTGTGGTGCGTTGTAACTATGACATGCGTTTTGTGCACGCATTGTAGAAATTCGACTAACTTTTGGGATGTGTTTTATGTGCGGATCGGAAATCTGGTAAGCTTGGCTGATTAAGGAATTGAGAAGATATGTAAGCTCAACATGATCTTAGTGACTCATGATAATGTACCTATGTACTAAAATTATGGGTCCGTAGCTTCGATCAACAATACAACTAGATTCACGGTGATAGCTCTGAAAACGGCTCCATGAAATAAGACCACAAAATAAATTTGTGGCCTTCTTTCTGACAGTACGCGCCAACCTCGGCCAACGTGAGGACGTGTCAAAATGCCACAATGTGCGTTCAAAAATTGTAAAAACAGCCACCGAAACACTAAGGTTTCGGAAGGAATATCTTTCTTTAAGTAAGTACAAGTCAGTATTTCATAAAGTACGTGATAATTTGCAGTTTACATTTTAAAATCAATAATTTATTGTTTGGCAATGATGGCCCA
The DNA here is from genome assembly GCA_949127965.1 of Pandemis corylana. Lineage (NCBI taxonomy): Eukaryota > Metazoa > Arthropoda > Insecta > Lepidoptera > Tortricidae > Pandemis > Pandemis corylana. The sequence continues at coordinate 8,743,966 of OX421857.1, forward strand.
CCATCTTGACAATTATCGGTGGTTTTAGAACAAGAAATTCATGGAGTAGTTCTCGTTTTAAAATAAAATATATATTGTTTTTTTTTTGTAGATTTCCTAGTGATCCTTTTTGCTGTGCGGAATGGATAACTATTGTCGCGAGAGAAAGAGAAGAAGAACTTTACAGGCCTGGATGCCTACATTATATAAGGTATCTATGTGCAAAATTTCAAGTCTCTAAGTCCAGTAGTTTGGGCTGTGCGTTGATATATAGTTGTCAGTCAGTCAGTCAGTCAGGACTTTGAATTTTATTAGCTTATAGTAAATTTCAAATTAAATTTTGCACATAAATTCGGAAAAACTCAGGAGGTGCGAGGCCTGGTTTGAAACCACGACTTTCTGCTTGAGAGGCGGTAGGTCGAACAACTAGGCTACTACGGTTGTTGCCTGGCTGGGCCTGCGTGGGAACTATGGCCCAATCCCTCTCGTTGTTAAAGGAAGCCTGCCAGCAGTGGGACGTAGATAGGCTTAATTATTAAAATTCATGTTAATATTTGTATTTGTAAATATCTGAAAAATAAAAAAATTCTGAGTTATATACTTAATTGCGACTCCATTATTACCCTGTTCCTCAAATAGAATGACATCTTTTTGAAACGAAGGTAGTTCTTTTGTTTATCGACCGCTTTCGCTCGTCTTGTGACGAAACGTCGTAAGTATTATATACAATTATAATTATTTGGATCTTTGTTGCTTAGACTTAAGGTTTATTTTACGTTAATAAAGAAGGTAAAACAGATATAGCTATAAGCATAAGCAACAGGGCCACTTTTTCGCTTTGATTTTGTATGGGACCGTGAATCTAGTTGTATTGTTGATCGAAGGTCCGTAGCATAGTTTTTTAAATCGAAATTCCTAAGCACAAATTTCCTAAAGACAAGATTTCGAGAACCAAAATTTCTAACGTACCTGATAAATTCTTAGCTACTTAAGGCTCTTGAAAAAAATGGTCATATTTTGAAAAATATATATATCATTTCGAAACTCAATATTTCTGATCTTAAAAACTACAAAAACGAGAGCTCCTTCGACTAAGTCTCGTTTAGTGATCATTTACAATTAGGTTAACAATGATAAGTTTGGGAGCCGTTGGTTTTATTATGATAGCGTAGGGTAATGTAAACTTTTTGATTAAAATTTCACATTAAAATTGGGTTTCAACTTGGTGTTTCACTAAACAAAGGTCGTTAGTAAGTTCATACATCAGACATTTTAAACGTAGGACAAACGCCTTTAAGATTTTAGTTCACTAGCAGTGTAGCATATCAGATATTATAAACGTATGCAAACTGAAAGTAGGACATGTGTTATTCATAAATTACAATTTTAAAATTTTCGGTGTTTTTTTGTTAGGAATTTTGATTTTAGAAATTGTGTTACGAACCCAAAAATAATTTGTCGCAAATACTTAAAATAAATGTATAACATAATAACGTTTTTTTACTTCACCAATTTGTTCCAGCATGCATTTACCACTTACAGTTTAATACGCGTGAGACTTTACACGCTGCCAGCATGAAAGGTAACGTAATTAATTAAGAAGTATCATGTATGTACATGCGAGCGCCAGTCAATGCAAACTGTTTCCATTGAAAATATGGGACATGGCGTTCTCGGCGGAGCGAGTGACACAGAAAAGCTTTCTCGGCGACACCCGACGCCGCCACACTACCTAGCCATACCTTACTCTCATTCGAGTTATTAAAGAAACAGGCACTCATCGCGAGAGCAATCGACTTGAGACTCTCAACTAAACTGCGAATTAGAACCTTACATCAAGTAGGTGCACTACAAGTGATTCTTATTATACGAAATTCCAAGCAATCCAAACGGAGAACTGTTGAAACCTCTGAACTGTAAAATAAAGTTATTAAAGTTATGTTCGTTTAGGCCTCGCATGAAAAGTTTAGGAGCTGGAAATTGGGGGACTTATGGTCGGGTTAACAGGATGGCGGAGAAGGCCTGCGGCATGAAATCACCTTTTGGCTTTTCTGGTATTTCTACTACACACATTTTTTACGTAATTCTACGATGTTTTTCCAAGTTCCTGATGTTTTATTAATTTGTATTGTTTCTTCTTTTTAGGGGGCCGTATATCAAAAGGGAAAAAATGAATTATTGGACCAATTCGTTCTCAGTCTGTGCGACGGTCCGTTAACACTTTTATCTCAAGAACTAAAACAGTCGGAATTATTATTAAATACTCAGAACTATAATTTATTGGAGCTGTAAAAAAAACCTTTCTAAGTCCAAGCGTTCAATTTTTTTTGGTGTAGCTTACTAATTAGGATAACAGCTTAACTTACGGTGACGCCAGATCTCGTTTCGTCGTATTTTCTAGAATCTCGAATTTGGACAATAGGTACCTTAAATGCTTGGCCAAACACATATCACATGGCGTGGCGTGGCGCAGCGCCGCGTCCGCGCCGTGTGATGCCTGTTCAAACAGGCCGCGTGCGAATCGCGCCGACCTCGCGCTCTCAACACGCCCTCATCGCGCGCGCGGAGGGTCGCTCATTCCTTCCGAAGCCATAGATCAGTGTGTTTGTTTTTTGTTCCAAGCGATGCTATATTGCTACGCCCGCACTATGCACCGCGCGCTGCCTAACGTCCAACTGATGTGACCCAGCGCGGCGCACCGTGGCACCGCGTCCGCGCCGCGCTGCGCTGCGCCCGCGCCGCGTGGACGCAAGAGGCCGCGGTCACGCCGCGCGACAGTGGCGCTGCGTCACGCCATGTGTTTGGCCAAGCCTTAAAGTAGCGTAGTTTTTCTCTCCGTTGATTTTTAAACAAATATCTGTATGCGTAGTGTAAGTTTTTGGTCACAAAATACGCCTCCAACGCGTTTGCATTAAAATATCAAATACTATGAGAACAGTTTATTGCCATTTCGATCCGCAAGTAGCGCTGCCAATTTTTCCATAGTAGGTAATTGAGACGTTTACGTGAATGCGTTCGCAACGCACGTACAAATAATTACCCATGAGGATGTCTACATATTTGTGTTTCTGTATCAGCTAATAAAGTTCGTACACTAGAAGCTCTGATCTGCATCAAACTAAACCGGCAATGATGGAAATACGATGAGCCAAAACACTACAAACCTGTGATGGAATCCAGTGCCTGTTAAGTCACTCGACAGGGCCTGTCCTGTCCGTCCATCCCAATGCCGAAGGGAGCATAACGACATGCTTATTCGAGTGCTCTCCAGTATTAATGCACTAAACCCCTCTCGTACTGATTGTATGATATGACGCATTATGATACGAGTTTAAAGGGTGTTGTTGTTGTTTTAATTATTTCATTTCCCCGCACTCGTGATACGAACGTAGATAGGCCCTTAAAAACTTTAAAACTTTCGAAGTAACGAACTGTCGTAAGTTGTATGTTAAGGTCTAGTTTGTAAGTTTTTATCGTTTTTAGGGTTCCGTGCATCGAAAGAGATAAAGAAATTCGTATTACTTCGTCGTCTGTTCGTCCGATTTACTGTAGCTGTAAATTTGTATAAAAATGTTTAGGTTCAGTCCTCGACTCCACATTCCATCAGGTGAGACAGAGATCAATCACTGGTCAGTCATACATAAAATAAAAACTGTAGAAATTCAATAGCTATATGGTACCTACCTCCCGTCGACACAGAATTGGCATTGTTCATTTTTTTTAGCTGTGCTTTTAACACCTTTATTTGATAAAATGGACTATTTCAAGCAACTAATTTGAATATTATGCTTTTACGCTTGCTTTTATTTTTTCGCTGTTTGTTAATTCGTGAATTTAGACAGAATCCCAATCGCCTTCGTTCGGCTGGCTATAAAAAAAACGGCTTTGTCTATGATTTTGTAGATTTGACAGTGACACGTGACAGTTGCCGTAGCCAAACTTTTTTTTTCATTTTTGTGGCAAACATTCGATGCTGGATTCTGTCTAAAAACCCGGTCGTTCGGTCAAACAAAGGTTCAAAGTACTTTTACAAAAATATCTGCAATCATAAAGTATTTTTGAAATCGGACAAGATAAATCGGATAATTGATGGTTTTCCTCGAAATGGTTTTCGAATTGGAGCATACTAAAAAAAATGAACAATGCCAATTATGAAATTTGGCAAGAAGTCCCCACAACACAATACCAAAAGGAAAAGTTTCTCATACAAGCTGTGAACATACGGTAATTTCGATGTTTTTATCGACGTTCAAAATAGGGCATTACAAATTACGCCTTAATGTAAATTATAATAACGTTTTAATTAACGTTAGAATTAACTCCTTTGTTATGAACATGTATGTGTACGTCGGCGCCGTGCTTATGCTTATCCTAATTAGAGAGGATTTGCGAATCATTATGCAGTTCACCGCTCCATCGCTTCAGCGGCTCCCGCCCGAGAATACTATTTACCTACAAAATCTACATGAGTTCAAATACAGGTAAATGGAAGTTGCTTAGCGGTTACCAGGCTCACCGTGTCTTTGCTGCTAATGCTTAATATAGTGCACTCATCGTCCGAACAGTACATTTTTTACAGTAAAAGGTGTATTGTGTTGATGTGTATTTTCATTTTAATTTTCATTCAAAACCCATCGGGAAGTAATCAAATGAAATGCCCCATTCTCTTGAGTTACTCCAACCTATTCCGAGTATGCACAGGTGCAAGGTAATATATTAAGTACCTGCCATGTATTAAATTAATTTCCGCAAAATAATTCCTAAAATTTACTGATACTTACTACTAGTATATTTATTTGCCAACATAAAATCGAATTGTATTTGGAGATTACGCTATCGCTTTACCAATAAAGGCCATTAGAAACAATTAGGGACCACTAATTAAGTTTCAGATATCAGACAAACAAATAAACAATGCGTAACTTTGGTTTTATCTTCAAAGAAAATGGACCGAAGCTGCGACTGACTATAACATGATTTGACAGGAACGTCCGGGAGTTTTAATACAATCTCATTGTTACCTTGTCTTCCTTTGATATACGTATAGCTCGAGAACCTTTTGCAATTCGACGCCGATGATAAGGTAAAGAGTTGAAAGGAGGCGAAAACCATTTTAACGGCTTTTTTTCCGTTTTCTCGAAAGTTATTTATCGATAAGAATAGCATTCTAACTGAAATGTGCAGGTTGGAGTCGCTCATCGCGGGCGTCGTGCCGCCACACAAATTGTGTATGCTTTTTCTTGTACTCAGTTTTGCTTTGATACGATCAAAACAAATATATGAATTTGTGAGCTGATTTGTAAATATAATGTACACTAAGTCTATATTTAAAAAAAAAACTAAATCTTTTTCAAATTCCTGAATAAGCACCTGTTTACTAGATAATTTCGATGTTTACTTCATTGAAACTTTTTTTTTTTATGTGAATAGGAAGGCAAACGAGCAAGTGGGTCACCTGATGGTAAGTGATCACCACTGCCCATAGACACCCGCAACCCCGGAGGGATTGCAGATGCGTTGCCGACCTAGAGGACTAAGATGAAATGCCTCTTGTGCCCGTAATTTCCCCGGCTGTCTTACTCTCCACACCGGAACACAGCAGTGCAAGCACTGCTACTTAGCGGCAGGATTAGCGAGTAACTATTGCTAGGACAAGTAAATTCACTATTTAAAAAAACCCGACTGCGTCAATGTTTCTAATTTTAATTTACTTAGTGTCACTCCCACACCTAAGACGCATCTAATGATACCTCTCAAGCTCAAATGCGACAAGCCGTTTAGGCTCTAGAGCGTGCCAAAGAAATCCACATACACTCGAAAAACATAGCCTTCCCTCAGGCGCAGTCGAGTTAAAAACTAAATATCAGGTTTCATTGCTTTAACTATTCTAGTCATAAAGTAAAGATTTTAGAGCGCAAAACACAAAATCCACTGTAACATTCTACCGCTGTCTCGTTGGGTCACAAGAAATAAAGACAAACCTGAGCTCACAATGGGTCTCATCTAACTTACAGCCAGAGTGGTCCATTGTATGTTAAGTATCATCATATTTAGTGTCTTTATGCCACGGGCGAGCTTGTAGTAGTATTAAGTAGATATGTGGCGCTTTTTGCATACGAGAACTAGACCTGTTTTTATGTGCCTCGTCGTCGTAGTGCTGTTTGAAATCTTACCTCTATGTTTGTGTTTGTCATAACAGTGGCACTACACTTTTTGTTTTCCTAAAAAAAAGGTTATTGATATTGACGTACAGACAGACAACGAAGTATAATAGTTGCTTTTTGCCTTTGAGGTAAAGTATCCATAAAATAACAGTTACCTATTGAAAATTTCCCACATACATATTTTTTTTTTTTTTTTTTTTTTTTTTTTATATGAATAGGAAGGCAAACGAGCAAGTGGGTCACCTGATGGTAAGTGATCACCACTGCCCATAGACACCCGCAACCCCGAAGGGATTGCAGATGCGTTGCCAACCTAGAGGACTAAGATGAAATGCCTCTTGTGCCCGTAATTTCCCCGGCTGTCTTACTCTCCGCACCGGAACACAGCAGTGCGAGCACTGCTACTTAGCGGCAGGATTAGCGAGTAAGATGGTGGTAGCGATCCGGACGGACCTTGCACAAGGCCCTACCACCCGCAACTATTGCGTTGCCTGTGGAAGCAGAGTTCATGGTTGCTTGGCCTCTTACAATTTTTTTTAAAGTCTGACTTGAACTTGGTTTGTTTTTAATTTTTAATCCATGAGAGAAAGGAAGAAGTTTCATCACAAATTTTAAGCCTGCGCGAAGGTTAGTCCCGGGCGACAGCTAGTTTTCTTAATAAAATTATTGACCTTTAGATTTTATTTATCTTTGTTTGTGAGTTTTTAGAAAAATTAATTAGTAAAAGTCTACGAACAACCTATTTACATCCCATAACATACTTATTATGAAAATAACGCCTATTTCTAGAATATCGTACCTCAGAAATAGGTGTCAAAGGGGAACTAATGCTTACTGACTTGCGAAACACGTTGACCTTTTAATCTTTCTAACATTTCAGAATGGCACTTAGTACAGAAATAAGACTTGATTTAATACGAAACCGTTTAATCTCACTTAATAAAAGTTTGGACAATGTCTAAAGAAAATTAAGTGAGTTTGTTAGTGGGTGGCTGCCTGCAAGGTTTGAGCCGCGGGGAGAGTCGTGAGTTGGTAATGTTACTGTTGTTGGATAACTCCATTGTGGCCGACGAAAGTTATTACAAAAACATAAGAAGTATCTAACAGTAAAATGATTTGACTGAGCTTTAGGATTCTTACCTGCCTGCTTTTACTTACAGTAAAGTTGCCAGTGCCCTGGCAAATTGGTATTTCCAATCAAGATCGTTCTGTTGTTAGGGAATTCCATTAAATTTTCTTCGCAAATTGAAATCTTTAAGAATTACATAAAAGCATGATACCTAGGTTTTCTTATGTTGTTCTAAACGGCTATCTGGTAAAGGTGGAAAAAAATGTTTTTTCGGACTTGAAGCAGGTTTGCTTTAGGTAAACATTTTTTTAGGATAGGTACTGCGCAGCCACTATCGCTTATCAGGCCGAGCTCGTAGCGGGCAGTTAACGTAAGTACTAACGCTATTAATATCAACCCTTTTACGACACAAAAACGACAGTCACTTTTCTATTAGAGTGACCTAGTTAGTAAATATTCCCTCAGCGTTTTTTCCCTTCGATTATTAATAAACAGGAAAACTTTGTTTCTTTCAGTGTCAGGGGTAATCGCTGATTAACATAGATTGTCACGGAAAAAGTGCAAAGTTCCCGCAGGACGCATATGAAAGCAGAGGAATAGCTATGTGACAACATTTGTTTGGAGTAGGTACGGTTATTGTTATTATTAGTTAATAGGTGTTACGCGTGACTTCGTCTGCAGCGAATTTGTTTATCGCCATCCCACGTAATTTTCCGGGATGAAGAGTACCCTATCTGCCATTCCAGACTATAATCTATCTCTGTGTTAAATTTCATCCAAATTTGTTCAGCCGTTCTGGCGTGAAAGAGAAACAAACATTCATACATCCATGCATTTAGTTAAGATATTTAGTATTTAATAATATTAATGGATAGCATAAAATAAACAAGTTCCTGAGTGAGATTACAATATGTCTAGGGGTAAATAATAAGTGAGACCTGCGTTTTAGACGACAAAGTTTACATAAAAAAGTAAACATCATGGATTGGACGGTGGCATTTACCTACATATTATCGCACTGAAAAATCTCAAAACGTACCCAATAATATTGAAATGAGTGACAATTAAATTACATAACATGTAAACATTTTATTATTACGTTCAACATGAAACTACCGTGAGACTCAATCATAATTACACATAAACGGATAACTCACGTATAAAACTAACTACTTACAAACTACTACTAACTTTATACGTGAGTTATCCGTTTATGTGTAATTATTATTACGTTATTTAATTGTCACTTATTCCAATTATCAGGTGTCAAATCAAGTATCAATTCAGGTGTTGTAATAAGCAGCTGTTTCTTTAAAAAAAATGTTTGTTTGAGTGTGAGCCGCATTCCCGTTAAAAATGGAGGATGGCAAAGGGCGCGAGAGTAATCTAGGCCTCGGCGGGAGGCAGGATGGCCCGTATCGGGCTATATCCGTCTCGTCGCGCATCACGGGAACTCTTTCTGGAACGACCTGAGAATATAATATAGCCTACATTCTACTGCCGTTGTTTAGGTTGTTACTTTTAGTCGTCTCAGCTAACTTTATCCCTCAGATTGTTCGTACGACCCATACGCTTCGTTACAACGTTTTACACTTAAAGGGCTCATGCATTCGAAGCAGTAGAAACTTTACCCGTTTGTCACAAGGTTACACAGTAGTTTGTTCATCAAGATAGGGCACCGGTTTTATCGAAATAAAATTAAGATAGCTATAGACGATGGTTTAATTATTTGTTACGTTCCCTCATTATTAATTCGTGAGCAGTGTAAATTTAATCCGCTACCCGAGAGCAACATTTTGTTTCCACGAGACCCGGTAAAAGGTAATAAAATAAATTTCACTGCACCTGCTGCTAACATTACTGGTGATTTTGCTGCCAGCCATTATTGACGTCAGAGTTAATGTGTGTAGCAACATCTTTGTTTCGCTTTTATTTGTGCATGCGTGCAAATGCAAAATTAATATTCCTGCAAAAAAATTGCCACAAAGCAACGTGATACAAAGGTTTTTCATTCCACGTTTTTAGAATTCGATATCAATACGTCGGAGGCTATTGTGAGAGCTACATAACAGTGGGGTTTAATTGGAAATTGAACATTATTTTCCGTCTGTGTTATTTTTGCGGAATGATGTTCGTCGTGGATGTTCATTATTCAGGTAAATTGCGGGGGTAACTCATCGTTCGGCCGGCGGCGTCGCTCGCTGCTGCCGGCGCCGCCGGCTCCCCGCTGCTGGGCTGATACACGGCGTACCTATCAGCAGATTGCCGCAGCATCATCAATATTCACCCTATTCTAATACCTAGATTTACATTACTGGCGTCTCATAGTATAGTTCTTATATATAAGACGCCAGTATGATCTTTATTGACTGAGTATGTTTTCACAAAATTGTGTGGATTAGGTATTAGGTATAGGTAATTTGATATTAAAGGAACTAATTTGAATATTAGATCATAAGTAAAAAAATGACAATCCTGTTTTATTTCTAAATACCTCATCTTACGCTCAGGCAAAATAGAGCACACATTCCTTGAAGAAGATTTGAGCATACTACTTTAGAATGTCAAATTGGCCGCGGAGTGTAAAGCAACGAGTTGTAAAGTCCGACTCCCTTTTAGAGTTGCGAGTGACACACGCGGGGCTCGTTTTAAAGGTCTCATTTACGTTTCTTTGACACACAACCAAGCACACTCATTCGTTAGAAAGGCGCAGCGTAGGAATATGTAAGATAGCAAACATTTGCTCTAGAGGGACCGCCTTTTGAAGAAGAAAATTGTCTGAAAACAACTCACGTTCATCAGCAAAATATTTGAAAGATCAGAGTTTACCTTAACATATTGTAAGTAAATTCGGGGAAAGGAACTCCCCTAACATGACTTTCTTATCTTGTTTGACAATTAACGTGTGTTTCGCAAACATAATACGGAGAGAGTTCGCTCATTTAACCATTCACGAATGTTACGTAATAATACATATCTACCTACTTATCGCATATTCTTCTTGGTAATTACAGTACTTGGTTATTTTAGGAACTTCTCTAAAGGGGAGTTCAAAGAGCATCGTAATTACTTAACATTACACCGACCGACTCCCTTATCATGCGCGTAAATACATTTTTTATGGAAATGGGATGTAGAATTGTAGATAGCAAATGGAGGGTCGGTTGAAGCCGCATCTGACATGAGATAAATTATAGCTGCATTCATCAACGCCAGTCGTGATGGACTGACATCTTCCGATAAAGTCTTACGACGCGGGATTGATCGGTATCTATCATCGCTACGGGAAGCAGGATGTACGAGGATGTCACGTCGAGAGCAGAATAAGCACGTAAGTAACTGCGCTAATCACATGAAACCCAAAATTATATTTGGTGTGGAGCGATATCGTAAATACCTATTTTCATTAAATATTTTAAGAAACACATGTTAGTTAAATCAGTGGTATATAAAAATGAACAAAAAACTTCCTTTCTACTTCGCTACCTCACGTGTAAGACAACTTTACTATGTGCGAAATGTATATGCTTATATTCAAACACACCCCCGTGCTTCCACATCCTACTTCCTACTTCCTTCCTACTAATATTATAAATGCGAATGTAAGTTTGTTTGTTACGCTTTCTCGCGAAAACTACTCAACCGATCATCATGAAATTTTGTAGGTACACATGTTCTTGGAGGTATTAGAAGTAACATAGGATACATTTTATTAAAAAAAAAATTAAAAATTTATCAGCGCGGACGAAGTCGCGGGCAAAAGCTAGTAGATAGATCATAAAAATGTCACAAAAACTTAGTTGTCACTAACAACACACGAAAATGCTGACTCTTTCAAACTCTGTACCGGTCTATCCTCAAAGCTATAAGTACGCCGTCTTTCGCGAGCACGGCTGTTCAGGATGCAAACCAACAACGTACTTATCACATTTTTTCGAATAAACCATCAACATTTAATTCCCTTAAACTACCTAACCTTTTATGAATATTTATTAGAGCCCGAAAACGATCTTCATTTTTTTTTAACCGACTACAGCAAAAAAATATCTAGCTATTGTCTACCTACTTATAATAATAGTAGGGTTAGATGTTATTAGCTGGGCTTTAAATATTATGAAAACTTTCTAAAAATAATGAGCAGTGTACATAAAGCCCATACAGGTAGGGTTATCGGCGCAGCTCCACCCGCGTCAAAGTCAGAATCAGCTCTCCGAGTAACAAGTTCATTTAACGTGATAACAAGATCCTGTAATTCAATAGATTTTCTGAGAAATCTTTTTACATTACTCGAGGACGAGCCTCTCGTATAAAGACGGCTATTGGGACATGAGAGTTGATATCCGTTCATACCAATTTAATGATTCAAAAGATCGGTTTTATACTGATCTATCTATGGAGTATTATAATTATGATGTAAGTACGTTGTAGCTCTCTATACCAAAAAGGCAGACACTTGGGTTTTCTAAGTAAATTATTTTAACCAAAGGACTATGTTAATATTTATTTTGCTAACTGTTGATTTTCCGCGTTTTTTTTTAATTTCTTCAGCAACCTGGCGTAGGTCCTTCATTTTTACTGTTGAATTAATTTATTTTAATGGTATAAAAAAGTTAAGTAAAATAAATAATGGAGAGCAACGAGCCACAGCTTTTTCTCGAAACAAAACATTTGGAAGATTTTTTGCTAGGTACGTTTTGTAACGACTCTTTCATAAGACACCAGCTGCTAATTCTTTGTTCACCGTCAAGTCGCGACGAAATAATGAAATCTGAAATGATAAATTATGATATGACATTGGTCAGGAACGACTTTAGCAGACAGACTCCAGCGTTATAGGTTGTAATTTATTATGAACTTGCCTAGCACGAGCAATCTTTGCCAGCAGACATTTTCCATTACATTGCTGCATTAGTTAATTTATTGAAAATAAATTATATTACATATCAAAATTCAAATAAAAATAAAATAAAACAAAATACAAGTGCACGCTAACTGCGAATGAAATGTACGAGCATGCGGCAGTTGTAGTTACGCTGCAGTTGGAATGAAGTCTGTGGCTCTAACAAAATATATACCTATGTTGGATCCGCTTTGGCAAGCGTGCAGGGTACATTCATAATAGAATAGATTTTTTTAACCCCCTACGCATTGATCGAGTACATAAATAAAAAATATTTCAATCTTATGCCGAAAATGCCTTACATCATTTTGGAAAAGAGCTGATACTCTTCAAATTGCTGTACCGATGTTTACCAAACATAGCTAAGAACCACCGTAATTAAACTGGTTTTCGAATGAAATAAACCGCATCGAAATCGGTACGTCCGCTTGAGAGCTACGATTCCACAGACACACTTACACACACACAGACATCGACGCCAAATTTGTAACACCCCTTTTGCCCCTTTTTTGCGTCGTGGGGTTATAAACAGAAGTAACCTTTGTTTACTGCAACCGCACGTTGGCTAACACCGTCCCAAAATTCCACTTAACTATAGAAATAATAATAATATGCCCGCCCGTAGCAACACGCAATAATATATTTTGAACTCCGTAATTGTGTCACAGCTGCACAATAAAATTAGGCTGGCATATGTTTTGTTAATCATCCGTTAACAAAGCCCAGAACAAATTTCAATATAACGGTTTTTGTATGCAAATGTTTTGGCTTAGCAATTTCATTATAGCATAGTAGCTGGCAGCCAATTGCTTCTGCACTAATGCCTGTACCCACTAGCAGCATTTCTCATCCCAGTTAACAACGTTCATTGCTCTACCCGCAGCAAGTATCGTAGATATCTTAATGACCCGATTTGTATCTGTGTAGGTGGCGAGGTAACTTGTTAGTTGTGTTTGGCTACACGAAAATAACGTCACGTAGTTAACGGAGCTGGCTTTCCTCTAATGAAAAAGTTCACGGTGAACTGAGTAAAGTTTGTCTAGTTCGCAATTACTTTGCCATAGAAAAATAAAAAGAGAACACCAATAAAAATAGAATCGCCGTTATTGGTAGGAGATTGCACCAGGTACACTAGAGACCATAATCACCACCATGTGGTCGCTCGTAATCGCATTAACCATCTCTTTCTACTGCCATGTCTACCATCCTATACTTTATGAAAAATAAATGGTAAAGACGATGAATTCGATTGTAATTCAGAGTCTGGTGGTCAATATGGCCTCAGGGTCACATTTCTAAAACATAAGTACTATGCTGCCCTCAGTTTCCGGAACACATTATATATGGGCCCAGCTATTTTTGAATCCCCTTGAACGCAAAATGTGTCAAGTTCCTCTGACTCTTGTTATTTAAGCTGTTTAAAACGAAAGCCTGTAGCTTCATCTAACGGGTTCTGTTATCTGTAAATTATACTCGGATCAAAGATCTTCCAAGTCCTCTCGTCGGCACGTCAGCAGCCGAATCGGTCTCAATCTGTCACACCGACTCAACTATACGGTTGAGAACTGAAATTTAGTTTATTGCTTCGACTAGATGGAACATGTAAACATTTTAAATTTATGTAGGTCCATTTTTAGAAGGAAAAAACACATAAAACTACTTGGTTCCCGTTGGACTGCCTGTCTGTCTGTCAGTCTATCCATCAAGCCCCTTTTTCGAAAGAACGCGTGAAATAAAGGTAGAGTTGAAATTAAACAAACACTGAGGTCTACGGTCCCTTAGAGCTGTGAAAAAATCAACCCTCTAAGTCTATCCAATCAAAAGATACACTCATTAGAAAAGGTGTTTCCATGCAAATTGCTATCATATGAAATCCTATTTAAAAGTAGCCTAGGTACTTCATTCTCAAGGTCTATTATCTCTGTACCAAATTTCATAAAATTGATTCAGTGTGTTTAGCGTGAACACTTTGTTCTAAAAAATCGGCCAAGTGCGAGTTGGACTTGTGCACGGAGAGTTCGGCCCAAATTCGGCAAGTAAATAGATATTATATCCTGTATTAGCAGAGCCCTGCTCCTAAGCAAAATATAGGCAGTTTGAGGTATTTGATTTTATATAGACAGACATAAACAAAAATATTCTTAGTTTTATTCGATTTTAGTTTTGCCATAAGAGCAACCATCATATACCAAGTTTCAAATTGCTAGGACAACTGGAAGTACCTACCCTATATTTCTTGGGAGCCCGGCAATTCGTATAAAAACACCGTTTCTAATGACTGTACCTTGTGATTGCGTTAACTTACAAGGTTGGTTTTCCCACATCTCTAAGAGACCGCAGACCTAAGTATTTGGTAAAATTTCAACGTTACACTTTTACGCGTTCCTGATAAAAAGGATCTTGATAGACCAATAGACGAACAACAAATGTTGAGGTACAAAGCCTTGAAAACAGACACTTCATTTAGTTAGCCTTAGCAAAAAGCCATTCAAAAAGCGACATCTACTAACAGATAGAGGGACTAATTCACCCATAGTAAACTTTATTATTCTTCTGTTACTTAGTATTATTGTAACATTACATGTACCACATTTTTGAACTCACGACTTCTTCCTCTTTCATTTGGAATCCCAATAAATAATGTGACAAAAATGTATTTGGTGGTCTTTCATATCTTAACTTCCAGGGGGAATTTCGAAAAAGAACGAAATATGGCATTTTAAGTTAGACCTCCAGCAATGCAATAAATAAAACTCTAAAAATAATTCAGTTTAGTGCAGTAGTTTTTGCGTAGCGCGGTAACAAACATACAGACAGACAAAAATTCGAAAAATGGTATTTTTGGCTTCAATGCCGCTTGTAGAGGCCCCTTCGTTTATTTTTTCTTTAATATTTTTTTTCTTTAATTTAATACAGACATCGCCCTGTTACAGTTTTATTATATGTGTAGATTTTTGAGGCAGCTTTAGTTTATACTTTATCAATACTTTTGTTATCAATTAAAAAATAAAGCATATTCATTAAGAAAGCAAAAGAAAATAGTTTTACTTTGAGAATTTGCTTGCTTTTTCTACTCAAACTTTCAGTGAACGTTGCTTTGGAAAAATGTAAACATTTTAGGAAGTTGTGACACAGCAATATAGAGGGTAAACAGTCGTTTGTCAAGCTGAAGCGCTGTCCTCTGCGCTGCCTGGGAGGAAACACTGATCAGCGTCTGTTTTTTTATACATAGAATTGGTATTTAGTAAATAGAAGCTGTTAAAATAGAAAGTGGACACCTAAACATTTTTCATACTTTATTTTTCCCATGTTCAAACATTTCACGTCAGAAATAAGACAGTTTCTTAGACGGCGGCACCCTCGTTTCATTTCTGCTCTTTCGTAGTCGTAGGTAGGTATTACTATATGTAGCTTATTAAAATTAAGGTTTAGTTCAAGTATATATAAATATTTAGCTCAGAATCAAAAATATTGAAATAAATTAAGTTGGGTAAATACTTATGCTCCTTAATCCCAATTATTCACCAAGCTTCCACGCCACTCATTACTCGTCACACTTACTCCAAAACTGACAAGTTTTTTTTTTATTGTTCAATTATATGTATAGATAGATGTTGTTCTATCTACACATATAATTAAGCTAAAGAGGGTTGAAAATCTGTACATGGAAGATATTAAAAAAAATTGGCTGGGGATACTTAGAATCGATAACAGAACACGTTCCAACAGTTTTTAGAATTGTTGTCTGTTTGTCTGTATATTTGCGAGCATATCACGTGAAAACGGCTTAACGGATTTTGATGCAAATTATACTAATCTGTTGAGAAAATCACTTGCCAATAAGCTAATTTTTATCCCGGAAAACTGCAAAGTTCCCGCGAGATAGCTAAACATGTCAGAGGTCGCAGCTGCAAGCGTAAATAAATATTGCTTCAGTATCATAGAGATGCACTAAGGAGGGATTTTCAAAATTTCCACGGTATAGGGAATAAATGGGGTTTGTAAATGTAAGTAAACTGAAAAGGGAGCGAGCGTATCTCCATAACTTTAATTTTTAGTGTCTTAAAATTTGGCACACAAGTAAGGAATCATAAACTGCTGAAAATTTATTTCAAGACCTTTCGAAATTCCGGTGGAATAATAGGGAAAAAAAAGGGATTGATATTATTACTTTGAAATCTTCTTATCTCCGCAACTATTGCCACTAGAATCTTGAAATTTGGCATACCAGTAGGTAATTATGATATCTGAAAACTGATTCCAGGATTTTGCGAAATTCCCGTGATATAAGAAAAAAAGAGTAGCTGACTTGCTAATATAGTTTCTTGGTATTTGACAGACATATTCTTTGATGATCAAAGAGGTGGACTACAAAGGGATTTTCCAATTTTCCCACGAGATGAAAGGACGGAATAGAAAATATTAACTTTGTATTTAATAAACATATTCTTTGAAGATCACGTAGGCGTCATAAAAAGGGATTTTTGAATTTCCCACAGGAAGTGTGGGTGTCCATGCAAGAAACGGGTTTTTTCGTTGATGTACGTAGGCAGTACGAAATTTTTAGTGCCAAAGTACGACTCACATTTGACTGGTTTTTGTACATTTTCGATGGGAGAGAGGAAAGAAGTTTTAGCGCAAATTTTGATTCTGTGCGGACGAAGTCGCGGGCAAAAGCTATATGTTAAATAATGGCAGTGCAGATTGAATATAAGGTATTATAGGTATTATACGAGTAAGTAGGTACTCGTCTCGTGACTTCTCAGTAGGTTAGGTACCCAACACCTCTCAAATGTGCGCGGCTCTAAGAACTTGTTAATTGCGGGATTAATTAATTTATCACAATTTAATCACCAAATACTGGCAGCAAGACATAAAAATGAATACGCCTACTTTCGGCCCAAACATTACCAATTTACTTGAACAAATCCCCTTGAGCTGTGTGGAGCCCGACAGAACTCGAAAGTGTTCCGCACGCAATATTGACATTTCCCTTTTTGTACTCTCGCCGAAACGTAGTGAAGCTCGGTGCGGGTATCTCATTAGCCTCCTATTTCTTGCTCATATTTATCGACAGCAAGGCCACTGTCCTTTCATTGTGTTGGTGCAAAATGATAAATAATGGAGCGTCCCAATTCAGTCCGGCAGTATAAAAGAAGGTTTGTAGCTGTAGCCTTTTAAAAATTTAAAATAGGTAAAAGTAAAAAGCGTAGTAGGCCGTAGGTATGCGTTTGTTTAGTGTGGCGGCAGGTAACCGCAGCTCCTGGCTCGGAGAGGCTATTGGGCCGGGGCGGGTGGCGGTGGCTTGCGTTTGCATTTTGCATGAGGACCAATTGTTTGGCTCACTATACCGACAGCGGTACGCGGCACGACCTGCGTCGAAGAGATTTACTGGACTCTCAGGTGCTTGCGTGCCAACAAATGTTTTAAATATTACAATGACGGGACGAAGGAAACATTTATAATTATAAAAGCAGCTCATTGTTCTCGAATATTTATTCAAGAGAAATTAAAGTAGCACACCCAGAACATTCGACCAATATTTTATGCGTTCATTTCGAAGTATTTTTTCCTTACCTTCCCAAGTCCTTTCTTGGAACTTGAAGATGTGTACTGCGGCTTGGTATAGGCTGAGCTACGCTATTAGTTACTTCATTAATATTTTTACGATGTCTGAAATATTGATAGTTAACGCGGACCTATGTACCTTATACGTATGTCTTTCTCATTATTGACTCTTATTACGTATTTCCGGTTTTTTTATACTGTCATTAACTTAAATTGCTATTTCCATCTTCGATCAAAAAAATTCCAACGTTCTATTTACTGACTGCCAAAACGTTGAAAGCATAATAACGAATTTATTGGAATCGGAGGGAACAATACGTTTTGTCAAATAAAATGAACTGACATGGGGCCAGATTATTATCTTTATTTAACCGACGTCCGGAACGAGATCTCCCTTTAGCTATCTGGTTCTCGTACCAGATTTTAGCATTTTTTCTGTATTTTATACGGATGAAGCTTCACTATAACAACGAAAACATTATTTTACAATATTTGTAGGCTGAAATCTCGATCATCGAGCCATTATATTAATTATGGATCAAAGTTTGCATATTCATAATTATCAGAAGATATCTCATTAGTCAGGAACTAATTAAACGTGCTTGTCTCTTTGCAAAAAATACCCACTTAATGACAAGCCAGAAAACGGCAGGTGTGACAAAGCTTGGGCGCTACAGTCTCTTTCAATAAGGAAGGTATGGCTGACACATCTATATATTATAATGTAACTATTAGCGTTCCCGAAAGTTAATTAGACAGCAAAATAAATACAAAATTGAATTACTTAGAAATAAATCAAAACTTGGTACTGTACATTAATAACGTTCTAAAAAGAATCACCGCGATGTTTCTTGCGTTTACATAATTTTCACGAACAAAATTATCAATATAGGTACCTATGTCATTATTTACGGGACGTTGCTAGGTTACGTTCTATGGTCATTAAAGCTAGAGAGATGACTATGTATAATTGGGTAATCAGTTAAATTCCCGTATAATCGAAAAACCAATGACGTCCTACAAATATGAAGTGAGTTTCTTACATTGTTTCACACTCGCTATACAATACAAATCGACTTTATGGGTAGTAAATAGAACTTCAATTACATAATTAAGTTAAATAATATTTTATACAACCTATTTTGTTGGAAAAGCACAACGGACGCGTATAGGGACCAACCGACGGGCAGTAGTACTATCAAGCTCGCGAGATAAGCCCTTGCGTGCCAATAAAGAGCCTCAAAAACATGCATGTCTCGTGCGACTGCCTTGCGAGGCGGCTCGCTTAGTCAGGGTCAGGACCCGCTGTAAAGAACGCTGCAGGGCGTCCCCGGGCGGACATGTGAATAATCAGCGCTCAACGAGAACAAACGACTCTCTAGTAATGTATGGAACAATCGCTTCGATTTATGATCTCCTAATACATAAATCATAGAGTTGATCATAAATTCATTATTAATAGACGTCTCTGTCTATAACTTTTTGTTGAACCTTTTTAATGAATACGGTATATCTTAGATCATCCTGGCTATAAGCGAATACATTCAAAATTATATTATTGTTCCTCTGTCTGATTGACTTTGTCACTCTGTAAATAAAACCCACTGAGTACATACTAAGCTCCTGCTATTTTACTGCTAATAATTTCTATAAACGAAATAATAGGTTATGGCCCAGTAATTAAAATACGTGCTATGGAGACAAACGGAAATCCGTCACCATCGGCGACCTCAACGGCACCGGCACAGAACCTTTTTCAGAGCATTGAAAAATTAGAAGGAACAAAGAATTTTTCCTCGTGGAGCTTCGCAATGAAGAATGTGCTCATTGTATGCGATCTTTGGGACTGCGTGAGTAATCCTACACAATATAAATTAGTGTTAGGAGATGAAAACTTCAAGCGTCTAGATGCCAAAGCTACGGCAAAAATCTGCCTTGCTCTGACTCCGCGGGTATATCCTACCGTGATGAGCGCCACGACGGCAGAAGAAACGTGGAAGAAGCTACAAGCTGCATACGCAGACAGCGGCTTACTGCGGCGACTTAATCTTTTACGCAGATTATTTAACTACAAACTGTCCTCGTTTAAGACGATGGAAGCTTACGTGAGCGAGATACGAGCCACACAGCAACAGCTCATTGAAGCGAACGAACCAGTAGATGACGAATTTATAGGACTCATAATGCTGACAGGACTGACCGACAAGTTTAATCCCATGGTCATGGCTATCGAAAATTCGGGAACAAAACTAACTTCGGACTCCGTAGCTACAATCCTACTGAAAGAAGACCTACGCCATTCGCCATCAAAAGAACCAGATGCTGCGTTGATCGTGAATTCTACGAAGAACTCAAGCCCTCGCCCACCAGTTTGTACATACTGCAAGAAGAAAGGACACGTCGTGTCTGAATGCCGCAAGAGGAAGTTTAAGAAGATTGCTGTGACCAACTTAATTTCTAATATTAATGATGTTACACTTTTATCATCTTTTACTACACCTCCATTTCAGCTTTCCTCATCCACCACATTCTGGTATCTAGATTCTGGCGCCACTGCTCACATGTGTAACGACATACGCCTGTTCAGCGACCTTACACACAGCTCAAGCTATGTCACTGCAGCCAACAATGAAAAAATGGTATGCAAAGGTACGGGTACAATTCAATTAAATGTAAATGACCATGTTCATTCCATTTCTAACGTTCTCTTTGTACCTAAACTAGCTGCTAATTTACTGTCATGTATTTACTGTCTATGGTTTGGCGCCATGGTTCTCAGAATAAAAGATGTCGGCCCCCGCCTTGTACGTGAATCGTGTTTTATTTAATAGTCCTAGTTAAAACATGAAAGTGGCTACGAGGAAGGGATAATTTCATTCAGTAGTCGTAAAGTCTTAAAATTAAAGAAGTGAACGTCAAATTATTGAGTCAAACTCCAACAGGAAAATATTGTCGGTGTCGGTCTTGTCTCGGTTGGTTGTTAGTCATGGCGTCCTCATATATTGGTAATATAGCTCCCTTTGACGAAGAGACACAATCATTCAACTCGTGGTACGAGCTATTCGAGGAATATTGTGAATTGAATGGGGTGCTGGAGGAAATGGTTGAGGGCTCAAAGAGAAAGGCTTTGTTTTTGACACTAATTGGGAGTAAGCACTACGATGTGCTGCACACGTCGTGTCTTCCGTCTAAACCAAAAGAAAAGACCTTATCGGAGCTGGGCTCCATATTGGTGGACAGATACAGCCCTCCGGCGCTGAAATCAACATACGCATACATGTTTAACAAATGTGTGCAAGGTGACCGCACAGTGGGACAATTTATACTGTCCTTACAAGAATTAGCGTCAAAATGTGATTTTGGCCAGTACGCTGATCAAGCGTGTGTAAATCAGTTGATTGTAGGAATTAAAAGTCAAGCAACAAGGACAAAGTTGCTCGGAACCCCCGATCTAAATTTTGCTCAAGCCAAGGCAAAGGCTTTGCAGGATGAAGTGGTGACCAAGCAGGCAAATGAGATGTGCCAGGAAGAAGCGATGACTGTCCAACGGGTCCAAAGTAGTGAAATACCTAAAAATCAAGCAAAAAGAGTCCGGCCAAAACCTGTACAGTTTAATAACAGGCGCAGTCATCAGTCATCAGTCTCTCAAACTCCATGTCATAGATGTGGACGGTACCACAATCCCCTTACATGTCCAGCAAAGAACTGGCAATGTTATACCTGCCAAAGAATTGGCCACACTTCAAGAGTATGTCGTCTAAACAGGTCATCGAACCAAAGAGTACACTTCAATGAATTGCAGGATGAAGAAAATAATGAAGTGGATTGTATTGTAGATCAACTATGTGACATGAACATTAACACTGTAAATTTCAGGTATGGGTTGAGTCCATGTATTTGCTTATCTTGTGATATTCCATGTGAACCAAACTGTAAGGTGTGTTCTGATATACATTTGTTAGAGGAAAAGTCCAACCACAAACCCCAAAAAGTATTATTGAAAATAAATAACAAAGATTTAGAATTTGAAGTTGATACTGGAGCAGCAATAAGTTTAATTTCATATCCATATTTCCAAAAGCATTTTAGTAATATTCATTTAGAGGCAACAAACATTAAACTTAATTCTGTTTCAGGTCCAATACTAACTAAAGGACAAATATCAGTTAATGTACAGTCAGGCAAGAATGTCAGCAAGAATTTGGTCCTCATTGTATGTGAAAGTAAAAGTCAAAATTTCACACCATTATTGGGCAGGAACTGGCTTGATGTATTATTTCCAGAGTGGAGAAGTACATTAATAAATAATAAAAAAAATGAAAGCCAGAAAAGAGTCCTAAATAATTGTAAGTCAAATTTGTTAACAGCTGATTCACAATCATTAAATGATAGACAATGTTTTTCTTACTCAATAAATAGAAACAAGTCACAGTCAGTAAATGAAAGACAAAACAGGAAATTGCAATTGGGTAACCTGTCACATTGTCCTGAGGTTGTAGACAAGTTAAAAGGAAAATATGCAAATGTTTTTAGTGATGAAAAATCATCCAGTATTAAAGGTTTTGAAGCAAAGTTAAGTCTAAAAGAGAATTCAATTCCGGTGTTTCAAAAACCATATTCATTGCCTTATAATATTGTAGAGACTATATCAGAGTCAATTGATAAATTAGAACAAAATGGAACAATATTTAAAGTCAAACATTCAGAATGGGCTTCACCCTTAGTGCCAGTAAAGAAGAGTAATGGGTCTTACAGACTTTGTGTAGATTTTAAAAAGACTGTCAATCCGAACCTAAAGGTTGATTATTATCCTTTACCAAAAGCTGAGGATGTTTTTGCTACACTATCGGGTGGCAAAGTCTTTACTGTTTTAGATTTGTCAGATGCATACACTCAATTGGTGGCAAGTAAAGAGACTCAGGAATTATTAACTGTTAATACACACAAGGGCTTATATAGATATAAGAGATTAATTTATGGTGTGGCATCAGCACCGGCTATTTTCCAAAATGTCATGGATCAAATATTAGCAGGAATTAAAAACACCTGTTGTTATATTGATGATATTTTAATAAAAGGGAATAATTTTTAAGATTGTCATGCAACTGTAGTCAAAGTCTTAGAAAAATTGAGTAAACACAATGTCCGTGTGAACTTTAATAAATGTGTCTGGTTTTCACCATCTGTAGAATACTTAGGTCATGTAATCTGTGCTGAAGGTAGGAAGCCTAGTCCATCTCTGGTTGAGGCCATTAAAAATGCAAAGACACCTGAAAATGTTAAAGAATTAAGGTCATATTTAGGATTGTTGAATTACTACATTAATTACATTGATAACTTGAGTACATTAGTAAAGCCCTTAAGAGAATTGACTGAAAATAAAACTAAATGGTCTTGGAATCAAGTTCATCAAAATGCATTTGAATTGTCAAAGCAAAGGCTATCAGAAAGTAATGTGCTTGTCCATTATGACCCAACATTGCCAATTGTTGTTTACAGTGATGCTAGCCCAGTAGGTCTTGGTGCAGTGTTGTGTCATATTGTGAAGGATAATTTAACCTCAAAAGTGGTAGAAAGACCTGTAGCCTTTGCATCATGTTCTTTAACCAAGGTTCAACAAGGTTATTCACAACTAGATAGAGAGGCACTTGGGATAGTCTATGCAGTCACAAAGTTTCATAAATATTTATGGGGAAGACATTTTGTTTTAGTAACAGATAATGCTCCCATAAAACACATTTTGCATCCATCAAAAAATGTACCTACCTTAGCAGCTCATAGGTTACAACATTGGGCGTTAATATTAGAAAATTATAACTACAGCCTTGAACACAAAAAAAGTCAACATTTATGTCATGCAGATGCTCTGTCAAGATTGCCTATAAAAAAAATTGTTGTAGATATTAATTACAGTGATGTGCTAGGCGAAATACCAATTGATCATGTTTATATTGCTGAAAAGAGTAAGAGTGACCCAGTATTGTCAAAAGTATATAACCTTGTTCAACAAGGTTGGCCAAATTATATCAATGATCAAGCAATCAAACCTTTCTTTAAAATTAGGCATTATTTAACTATATTAGATGGGTGTTTATTGTTTGGATCTCGTTTAATAATACCTCAAGCTTGTCAAAGTCAAGTCTTAAATTTATTGCATGAAGGACATCCTGGGATTGTAAGAACTAAAATGTTAGCTAGATCATTGTTTTGGTGGCCAACAATGTCCAATGATATAGAGTTGAGGTGTCAATCATGTGAACCATGTGCAGTTGTTAATTTCAAACCAAGTAATGTAAAAGTTCCATGGCCACAGAGTAGTGTACCATTTGAGAGAGTACATATAGATTTCTTTGAATTTAAGAAACAACACTTCCTTATTTTCTGTGATTCTTACTCAAAATGGCTTGATGTAAGAATTATGAAACAATGCAATGCAATCAATGTTATAAGAGAATTATATTCCATTTTTGCAATTGTTGGACTGCCAAGTGAACTGGTGTCAGACAATGGACCCCCTTTTGATTCCCATCTTTTTGTGGAATTTTGTGCTAAATTAAATATTAAGTTAACAAAATCCCCTGCTTATCATCCAGAAAGCAATGGATTAGCAGAAAGAAATGTACAGATAGCAAAAAAGGCTTTAAAAAAAATAATTTTCAACAATGAGTTGAATAATGATTTAGGAACTGATTTTAGTTTGCAACTATCAAAATTTTTACTAAATTATAGGAATACACAAACTACAGTAAATTTTAAAACGCCTAACTCTATGTTGATGTCATATTTGCCAAGAACTATGTTGTCAATGTTAAATCCAGTCCATACACCTAAGTCAGTTAAGAGGATACCTACTTATCCCCACTTTTTAGTAAATGACCCTGTATTGGTGAGAAGTGGAACAAATTATCCTGTAAGAGGAAAAGTTGTAAAAGTATTAAGTGCAACACTGTATTTAGTCACAGTTAATGATGTCCTTAAGAAGGTTCATTTAAATCAGTTATGTCATGCTCCACTTCCCAAACATACAGATTCAGTGTCTGGTAATAACCTGACCTCAGCAAATTCCAAGATGTCTATTGGTTTGCAAACTGTACCAACATACAAACCTCTGACAGTTCCAATGAATCCTATTGTTAATCCTGTTAATCCCAACATTAATTGTACCCCTCCTAGGTTTTATAATACTTATACTCTTAGTCCTCCTCGCGCTCCTGTTGTCAGGCATCAATCACCGGTATCTGTACCTGCTCCAAAACCTTGTACTGAATATGTTCTATCACAAACATCCTCTCCAACATCGCCTGTACTATCTCATACTAACACAGGTGAAGATCATTCTCTAACACCTATGCTAAGAAGATCTAAACGAATTGTAAAACAACCTGTTAAACTTAATTTGTAAGGGAAGAGTGTCATGTATTTACTGTCTATGGTTTGGCGCCATGGTTCTCAGAATAAAAGATGTCGGCCCCCGCCTTGTACGTGAATCGTGTTTTATTTAATAGTCCTAGTTAAAACATGAAATTTACTATCGGTAAGTAGCCTAGTCCAAAAAGGCTTTGTTGTTGTATTTTCACCTAAAGGCGCTACTATTCTTCTGAGACAACAATGCAAAGTTTCTGGTACAACAGTTGCTACCGCGTCGAACAAAGATGGCATGTATAAACTTGACGTATCCGAAACTCAAGCTCAGCTGATTACTGACAGGAAGCTATCGGCGATGTTGTGGCATAGACGTCTTGGCCATGTAAATGTCAAAAGCCTAAACGTCTTAAAAAATAAAAAAATAGGCATAGACTACACAGGAAGTCTAAACGAAACCTGCATCCCTTGTTTACAAGGCAAACTTTCAAAAAGACCTTTTCCGAAATCCATTAGTAAGACGAGTTGCGTATTGCAACTTATTCATTCGGACCTTTGCGGTCCCATGAGTACGCACTCGTGGGGCGGAGCCCTGTACTTACTTACTTTTACTGACGACTTCAGTCGAAAAACTTTTGGATACTTTCTAAAAACAAAAGATGAAGCTTTCAGTAAATTTATAGAATTTAAATATTTAGCGGAAAACCAAACGGGTCACAAAATAAAAGTGTTTCGGTCTGATAACGGCCGGGAATATATTAATCACAGGTTTTCAACTTTTTTTAAGGAAAACGGGATTGTCCATCAAACCACAATACCGTTCACACCTCAACAGAATGGGATCTCAGAACGAGCTAACCGCTCCATTATTGAAAAAGCAAGGACCATGCTTCACGACTCCAAGCTACCAAAAGCTTACTGGGGCGAAGCAGTTAATACGGCTATCTATTTAAAAAATGTAACGCCAACCCAAGCTTTAAATAATAAAATACCTGACGAAGTGTGGTATGGAAAACCGATTGATCTATCGCATCTTCGTGTTTTTGGTTGCGAAGCGCATGCTCTAATTCCTAAGGAAAAGCGCTCCAAGTTAGACTCTAAAACAAAGACTTGTATCTTTGTAGGTTATTCAAGTGAGAGTAAAGGCTACCGCCTTATAGATCCTCGTAACCCGAGAGCGATCATCGTCGCACGCGATGTAGTCTTCATCGAAGGCAAAGTGGCAAACCCTGCTCTAGCAGCAGAATCCACAACGCCTGCCGACACTACCCTCACTGACGGCCAAATTCTTGTACAGATAGAGTCACACACTTCACAGCCGCAACCCATTACTGAACAACCAGTAACTCCATCACCATCACCATCGCCATTATTACCAACCTCCACCCCAGATACTCAAACGGAACCAGAACCACCGACACCAGAAGTAATTGTAGATATTGATAACCTGCCTGAAATTTCAGAAACGTCACAGGACTCACAGGAGTACTTCACTGCAGACACTGAATCCAGTGAATCAGCACCAACGTCTCCTGAACCAGACAGCGCGATCAATGAAACCAGATATCCACAACGACAGCGACGACCGCCTGAGAGATACAGCCCGTCGATGTTTATGGTGTCAGACTACGAGCCGGAAACGTATAAACAAGCCGTAGAAGATGTTCACAGTTCCGAATGGCAAAAAGCTATGAAAAATGAGTATGACTGTTTAATGAAACATGGAACATGGGAATTAGTGGAGAGACCCACAGATAGAAAAATTATCAAAAATAAATGGGTGTATAAAATTAAAAAGAATACTAACGGCGAAGTTGTTAAATTTAAAGCAAGACTTGTAGCAAAAGGCTTCACTCAGGTACATGGTATCGATTACGGAGAGACTTTTTCTCCAGTAGCTCGACTCTCGTCAGTCAGACTACTCCTTGCGTTTGCCGTACAACTTAACGTCCAGCTAGACCACCTCGATGTAGAAACCGCTTTTCTTAATGGCGATTTAGAAGAAGAAATATTTATGGAACAACCGCCAGGTTTTGAAAACAACAAAAAAGGAAAAGTTTGTTTACTTAAAAAATCGCTTTATGGTCTAAAGCAATCTCCTCGACAGTGGAAGATAAAAGTGTGTGAAGCTATGACTAGCTTATCAATGAAGCAAGCAGCAAATGAGCATTGTATTTATTACAGACGAGACGGCAACGACATACTTGTAATTGCGGTGTTCGTGGACGATTTTTTCATCCTTTGTAACAATGAATGCATGAAAGAGACCTTCAAAACCTCACTTAAAAAACTTTTTATTGTGAAAGATCTTGGTACTTTAAAAGACTGCTTAGGCATGCGAGTCATTCAAGACACTGAAAATATTACACTCGATCAAACTAAGTACATCGAAAGAATTATCGAAAAGTTTGGAATGACAGATGTAATTCCAATCACCACACCAATGGAAGCTGGTGTGAAACTCACTATTCCTGCCAAGGAAGACGAGAGACCTGATCTACCGTACCAACAGCTTATCGGATCTCTAATGTATGTAGCAATCGGAACAAGGCCTGACATTTCACACACAGTGTCATATCTGAGCCAGTTCAACATACATTACGGGGAGGTGCATTGGAAAGCTGCCAAACGGGTACTCAGGTATCTCAAGGCAACTAAGGACCTGAAACTCTGTTTCCAAAAGGGACAAAGTTACCCAGTCGGATATGTAGACGCTGACTACGGCAGCAATGTCGTAGACAGACGATCCTACACAGGGTACGCCTTCAAAATGAGTGGTGCGTGCATATCATGGGAGTCGCGCAAGCAGCGCACACCTGCACTCTCTACCACTGAGGCTGAATACATGGCACTTGCAGAAGCCTGCAAGGAAGCTATCTACTTGAGATCACTCATTAATGAAGTTTTCGACGTCATTCAGCCCATCACCATTTATTCAGACAACCAAAGTTCCATCAAACTCACTCGAAATGACACTTTTCACAGTCGCACCAAGCACATCGACATAAGACATCATTTCATTAGGGAACTTTCACAGTCAGATTTTAATTTACATTACATTCCGACAAATGAAATGCTAGCTGACATACTCACCAAACCTCTCACAAAAATCAAACATTACAGATTCACCAATTCATTAGGTCTAATTTCAAAGTGAGTAGCTAGTAAATTCTATACCTTTTATATGTCAACAAATGTATATACAGGATGTTGTTTTTGTACCGATTTATATTGTACTTGTCCTTATTTGTATATACATGTTGCTATTTTTTTTTGAATTGATATATTCGTTATACAGGATGCTCTATTACGGGGAGGTGTTGAACCTTTTTAATGAATACGGTATATCTTAGATCATCCTGGCTATAAGCGAATACATTCAAAATTATATTATTGTTCCTCTGTCTGATTGACTTTGTCACTCTGTAAATAAAACCCACTGAGTACATACTAAGCTCCTGCTATTTTACTGCTAATAATTTCTATAAACGAAATAATACTTTTTCATTGCTACTTCAAACCTCGCGGAAAAAATGGTATTAACTTGGCTTACATATCATATCACTTATTTAACTGCTTGGAATAGAGACCCTGTTCTTAGTTAATAAAGAGGTTACGGACGGCGGCAGCTGGATCTCTGCCAACTCGCTCACTATTTGCGATTACTTCTCACCGCCGTATCACACCAATTACTGCATTTCTCTCCTTATTGATAATAAACTTTCCAGTTATATTTAATTAAAAGTAATTTAATTCCGCATACGGGTTTATTTTCCAATTTTCTCTAAGATCTTGCTCTTTTGCTTTTAATGGCACCTCACCGTAACATTAAATTCGAAACTTCGTCGATGCACTAATTAATACTTTAATAGACAAAGTTAGACCCGACCTCAAGCTAGACAACTTGAAATAAGTTAAAGCCATTAGTAATTTCCAGGCATGACTTTATGGTCTTTATAGTTTTAGAAGTTAATTGAATTCTTAGTAGGTACAACTTAATTTAAACTCGCCTTACATCGCCTCGCCACATTGCTAAATTCCGTCATATTTACATGTATTCTGCCTCACAATCACAATACCTATATTTTTCAAGTCTTTTTGTTTAATTCAGCGTTTATAGTTTCTGGAAAATATACGCCACGCGTGTTGAATTTTATGTAGCGTTCCAAAAATAACAGACTCATACATCGTAACTCACTTAAACGAACCTCATGTTTTGCTTCTCAGCATTATACAAGTTTGCCGTACTGTTAATATACGCACCAAGAAACAAACTTGTCGAAAAGTTAGCGGGAAAACATGCGGTTTAAGGAGTTGCGAAGCCTATTCGTGACCGTCTGGAGCAGCGGATAAAGTAAGTTGAGCATCAAAGTCTCCGACCAGATATTATTATATAACCAGATGGTAGATTTTCCTAGGGAGCTCAGCCGAAACTCTCCGAGCCAAAGCCGATGTGAACGGCTTTGCATAAAATTGGCAAGTGGCGAACTGTTGTAAAACTATTCAAAGAAGAAATACTAGAGACGTTGATTTAACACCAGAAAAGCTCCGTGACACCGAACAAAAGCGAGATCGCGAAGCGTTGCAGCTGCGAGTTCGATTCTACGCAAATGAAATTGTTTATTTCTCTCAACACAGGTTTCTACTTAACTTAAAGAGAGGCACCATCCTTTGTTACATACCTACACTTATGTGATAACGAAATAAATATTTTTCATTTTTTTTTCAATTTTTTTTATCCAGTTGCAAGGGAAACCGTTATTTACAAATTATTTGTAGTGAACTAAAAATACCAAAATGAATTATTAATGAATTCTTTAAATTTTACGATAAGCACTATACAACCGTCCACTAATCTACGTTGTGCAAATAAAACATCAGTTACGAAAATACTAGCGATAGCCGTAAAAACTTTTAAAATTATGCTGATCTCTCCCACCACCTACGCTTGTTTTAACTCAGGCAACCTGTGAATACCCGGTAAATGTGCCTCGGCCAGGTTGCGATGCTAAATCCCCAAATGCAGGGGCGTCGGGAAATTCTGAAAGTTTCTAGACAGACGAAACGTGCACTGTGAGTGGAGGAACAACTGCGATCGTATCGATTACCTGCAACTTCCGGCTGTTAAAGTTTCCCGAATTAATTGACGCCGGAGCAAAAGATATCTGTATTAGGAGGTGTTCCTGTTTGCCAGGGAACTGATACCGATGAATTATTCAAAACTCTACTAGATCGGATACTTCACGGAAAACATATTTTATTCACACAAACATATTTACAAGTTAAAAGTTGATACGAAAAAACTAAACGGATGATAAAAATCACATTATGCATAGTGTTCTGTACATTTAACACTCGATAGTTATAAGAGTATGAATATCGTTCGGCAAGGTAACGTCATGGATTTATACCTGTGGTGTGGCTATCAGTATGAACATAGGAAATCAAAAACATCAAATGTAAGTAAGTACTTTTAATTGTGGTAAATGCTTTATTAAACAAAAATTGCACAAAATATGACATATATGAACAAAGGTGAATTTATCCCATACGGGATCTCTACCTTTGAGTAGATAAGATGAGCATTAAACTAGGGACCGACAAAAAGTGAGTTTAAAATAATAAAAATATATCAAACTTCTTACACAAGCCGATTTAATATTGCCAAAAATGTGTGCAAAGTAATTAACCAGGTCTCACGATAAAGCATTTAAGCCGCTGAGGCTTTTGGGGTGAGCCTGTCAAAAGGTCCGGACCGCAACTCGTCCGTCGACACTACACCATCGATTGAATACTTACCATTTTGTCTTTGCGTTAAACGGCTTCTGGATAGCGATGAGTAACATTATCACTAACATTTCTTTATAGAAAGTAATACAGAATAGCTATACTAGCGCTGCATTTGAGACGTAATACAGTACGCCTACTGGATTACCTGGGATTAGCGATTGTTACACCTTAATTTATTAGAAAGGAATTTGTTATGATAGATTGAGTTATGAAATAAATTTCATTACAATGTACATACACAAAAGTGACAGTAGGATTCGATTGTGATTCGAACAGTCTGCTAGTAACAAACGTAGGTTTACAGCGTCTCTATTGTCACGCCTGCACGTCTAGCACGAGAGCGCACAAGAGTCGCGACGCGCGCGAGATAGATTGCCCGTCCTTTTCTTACTGTACCAACAAGAAAGAGACGGGTAGTCCAACTCGCGCGCGACGCGACTTTCGTGCGCTCTCGTGCTAGCGGGGCTGGGGGTTACCTGACGTCTTAATGCGATTCAGTTCCGATTCAGTTTAGGTTCACTCGCTGGCAAATCCATACTAAAAATGACAGCTAAACCTGAACAAAATCGGAATTGAATCGCATTAAGTTGTCATGGTAAGGCCCCTGCTCCCAAAACCACATTTTCCAGCAAACATTAACGACTGATGACGGGCTTACGCTAAACCACCCTGTAAATTAAAATTATTTCATCCCCACCAAACGAGCACTCTGTTATCACACTCTCTTTAATTTTAATCGTCACTACAGCTTACCAAAATATAATACGTAAACGCCTACCACGTTACAGTTAGGTTAAGACTTTATAACTTTGACCTCTCTTTATCACCGTCTCGTAAAACGTCGACATTTATTAAAAACATCATTTGCGCCGAGGAGTATTTTTACGACTAGCTTTTTATTCGCTTTAATGGATATTTCATGGTGTATTTGTTATAATCATAGTATTAACTATAGTTAGACAATGTTAAGTTATGATGATGCATACTCGCAAAATGTCACAAACAATTGAAGAATATGTATAAATGAAAACAGGATACACCAATGCACTACATATTGAAATGTAAATGTTACAGAGCTCTTTGCAGATAGCATCCAGTGGATGGCATTTTACAAAGAGAAGGGTGAGCACGGTACCGATAGTACCGAACGTAATGAAATGAATTCAGTCAACATTTTCACAAATTGAATATGGAGTGGACTGGTTATCAA
The DNA here is from genome assembly GCA_949127965.1 of Pandemis corylana. Lineage (NCBI taxonomy): Eukaryota > Metazoa > Arthropoda > Insecta > Lepidoptera > Tortricidae > Pandemis > Pandemis corylana. Next base: position 8,776,008 of record OX421857.1, read on the forward strand.
CGCGGATTTAATTGTTATCGTGGCCTCGGCGGGCACTTCATTCGAGATCCAATCGATAGCCAGAACACAGCGCAGCAATCTAGGTAACTGTCTAAATTAAAGTTCCAAACAATACCTCCCATTCTCTTTAAGTGACGTTGTGATGTCAAAGGATGTTGACCATTTTTTGCATATTTGTAGCAATATCAGAAAAAATGGGCGAGTCGTTTAATTTTCTGTCAAAACAAATTAAAAATTACAAACCTAAATAAACGTACCTACTTCAACGGCCAACGGAATGTTGAAAGGGTTCACTAGTAGCACATATCCAGTGGAATTTCGTGAGTCAGCGGCTAGAAATACAAATAAAGGTGTCCAAATACAAGTTTATAGTCCGTGAAGTTCAAACAACATTAGTCGGCTGCGGGTATGCGGTTCGTTTCTCTGTTAGTTTTCGTTTGCTCAATCAGGAAATTATAAAAGTTCAGCCATGTAACCAAGAATTTACTGAGTCCGACAATGCTCATTGGTTTGGCAAGTCAGCAGACTGCTGCTAAGATAGATGGTGCTTGATATTTTTTTTGAAAATATAGTTACTTACATTGGTACCTAATGTTTACTTTGAAGTACTTTAGTTCTCTGTTGTACTCTTGCGTCGAAAATCTCTTACTAATCTAATCATCTAATTTCTAAGAAAAATGGTCTCTAAAGTTGTCCATAGCTAAAAGACTTTTACGAGTACAAGTTACTCAACAGCTTAATTTATTTATTTATTTATTCCTTTTCACGGAAGTTTGTGTACACACAATATGCTTCCTAAAAATAGAAAATAAAGTTACTTAAATACGATTTTTTCTTTAGGCACCCTATATATATTACATATGCATCAATCTCTTTTATTTAGCCCTTTGCGGATGGCGCAGGACATCTCTCTATCAATGCAATCGCAATCAGACTCCGGAACCTTCAAAGCTTAGGAATAAATTAAACTGAAATTCCAGGCACGTGTTAAAGTGCTTTTTTATTTTCTTAACCAACTTCAAAAAAGAATAAGGTTCTCATTGGGTTATATTTATAGTGTTTCCGTGCTCGATCTTCATCGATGCATTTAATTACGAAACTGAATCGAGTGACGACAGCGGGCTCCGAAAATGCGACAGTTGATGGCACGATGTGATTTTAAAATTCAGTCTCCTGAACTGCACAGCACACAGTTAAAAGTACCTACTACAAAGCCATCCGGAAAGTGTTAAATTTAGTGCGGGCTCTAAACGCTGTAGTTGCTCTAGTGCCAGGCTCGGCTGAGCGCTGCGTTTATAATAGGGACCGAGCGGCGCGGCAAGCGGCAACATTACAGCGTCCCCTTTAAAAACACTCACAATAAACAATACTTACTACACTCTGAACTTCCGTGCTAACTCATAAATAATACAGTGTACATTTTCCGTAGACGCTGACAGACTTTTTTTTTCCATGGCAAATAGTCCTCTCCTGGCAAACGGAGTGATTACCTTGCCCTTAATAATTTATTTGAGCTTGTACCAAGTAACACAAAGGCCAGTCTTATTTCTTGAATAAAACATTGCTTGCTCTAGAGCGCAGGGCAGATCGTAAATATAGATTTTCTTTACAGTTTCGGCAAAATTGAACGATACTTTACGAAAATTATAATATGTACTTCCAATTGGATAACTTTTGACCATAATTACCTATTTCAAAAGTGTGTATGTAATTTGAAGCCTTATAAATTAATACAAAAGGTCACGCTACGCTACGCTATTGGACACTCTATTTATCCAAATCACTATCATCTTCTATTTATTAAGTGATTTACGGCGATTAATTTAATTCACTTTGGTTTTTTACACCAAAATCTCAGAAAACGGATATCAAAATAACAATGTAGGTGAGATCATCCAGAACCAATGCCGGTGAAGTGAGCTCTACCGCCTCCACGGGGGAATCGTAATTACCGTTGAAATGCGTCACGATTGAAAACCATCCGCCGAGCTCGTTTGCTATTGCTACCCATATTGGAATAGCCTTAATTAGAACCTCTGCGTGTTATAATTAATAATAATAATAATTGAATTAAAAACGCAATATTAATATTTCACACAGACGATTTCAATTGTGCACTAAGTAGGTACGAGTAAGGATGTGAATTTGCATCAGAAGCTCCAACACATTCGTAAGCTTTCGCCGCAGTCGCGAACCATCCCCATTTGCGCACGCTTGCTGGTATAAAGGAATTATGCGTTATGCTTTATGTGCACGACAAAAAATTAAATCTATGTTGATATGGGTAGCGATTTTTGTCACTCGTGCATAGCTGTTTGACGTATGTATATTTGCAACTCTAAACATAAAGGTCAGTTTAACCAGCATCCCCTATTATAAAGCGAACAACAATGTTACTGCCTCTCTAGTTTTAGTATTTTAGTGGCTTACTCTAAGGAAGTCTCAACTCTAAAAATCTACAATATCTACATACATAAATCACGTATTTATCCCTTATGGGGTAGACAGAGCCTAAGTTAACAAGACCTAAAGGCCACAGACCACAGGCCTCAAAGCCACAAAAAATACAGGGCAAGATTTATTTTTACGGTATTCCGAGAAACAGCCCACAACCCAATTTTTAACCGACTTCAAAAAAAGGAGGAGGTTCTCAATTCGTCTGTATTTTTTTTTTTTTTTTTGTTACCTCATAACTTTCGACTGGGCGAAGCGATTTTAATGATTCTTTTTTTATTTGAAAGCTGGTGCTTACCGTGTGGTCCCATTTCAATTTAGTCCAGTTCTGACAATGGCACCCATGAGAAAACCATATAAGTCTGAAATTAGCATTAAGTCATCATCATCATCTCAGCCATTACAAGTCCACTGCTGGACGTAGGCCTCTCCTTTAGACCTCCATTTAGCATTAAGTATGTGTGCGACAAATCGTCAGTTTCATTTAAACGGCGCTGTCATATGAGCAGCACGTTTAGTAGGTCTACCCATATTCAGAAAAAAATTTTAGTGTACTTCAGATTCACTGACACCGACTCCAGAAATAACAATAATTGTAACAACATTAGATCGTACCTATATATTGATAAGTAGAAAAAGTAAGTTAATTATTAAGTTGTAGAAGAATATTATGCAATTATTTTTTTCTTTTTAGTGCGTAGTGAAGTCGGTTTTTTTTTGTTAAAATGTTTGTTTTTGAAAGCCTTTTTCTCGAAATTATCATTCGAAAGCGTGAATAACTGTGCTGATTTTGAACTTCCGAGTATAGTATAGGTAGATGAAAGTTAAAGCTTTAATTAATCTTGTTAACATACATACACATACATACACAAATCTTGTTAACTAGCTGTAAATTTTTATTTTGAGCTGTCTCTGTCGCAATACACGTTTATTTTTTACCACCGTCGAAGGGATATTTCGGCTGAATACTTCCAAATATCGGACCCCAGGTTTGCAACTGAATCAGGTAGGTACATACTTAATGTAATATTGATACGGCTATACTTACTTGAATACATCTAGGTGTCACTTACAAGATTCCTTGACACGTTTTATGGTTTGAATACAATTGCGGACAATCGCGGACGATTCAGCGAGCAACAAAGAAAAGACGGAACAAAAGTAAAGTGTAATTTTCAGAAAGAGATGGGCGTAAAAAAAATTACATGATACGTATAAGAAATACAAATATCTCATTCTGCCGTGTCACGTGTGTCAAGTATGTATATATTATGTACTTTAAGATATACGAGTTGAGCGTAAAAAGTCGGGAATCCTATTTTTACGATACCGGCTAGATGCACAACCCACTTTAAAATATTAACATTTTCGTATTCAGTTCCTTGTGCGGGCAGTCGCACAAGTCAAGTGATTGCGTTTTTGCAACGGCGTGTTACGATTGTGTTACTTCCATGCTGGTTTGGGAGCAAAGGAAAAACATAGAATGTACTAGCTGCCACTCGTCCTGCGCACATGGTAAAAGCCCATCGAGGGAACGGGCGAGTCTTAGGAATCATGTTATAGGCGATGCGGCTAGCAACCCATCAATATTTTGATTCCCCTTAACACCTATACGCCTACAATCATGCTAAACGTGGCCTTTAGGTCTTGTTACCTCAGGCTCTGTCTACCCCGTAAGGGATATAGACGTGATTTGTGTTTGTGTTACGATTACATGTTGCATCTTAATTAAGTAACGTCAAGTTGCGTGGCCGCTTGTAGCTTATAATTACACGCTTATTGATACACACACACACAAATCACGTCTTTATCCCTTACCGGATAGACAGAGCCTAAGGTAACAAGACCTAAAGGCCACGTTTAGCATGATTGCTTGTTGATATCCTACTAATATAATGATTGTGGGAGTTTATGTGTTTGTTGCTCCTTCGCGTTAAAACGACTGGATGGATTTGGATGAAATTTGGTCTGTAGGTAGTTGACGGTAGTCTGAATTAACACAGGCTACTTTTCATCCGATTTTCCCACGGGATGGGAAAATCCCAAAATGCTCTTCCCTTTCACGCTAAAACGGCTGAATTGATTTGGGGTCCAATAGATCTAAATCCACGCGGACGAAGCCGCGAGCACAGCTAGTTGAATAAATATATAAAAAGTTTCAAGCTTCTAGCTTCAAAAACGACGAACTTCCATACAAACTTTCATCCCCTACTTCAACCCCTACCAATCTTACAATATAAAGTATCAAGATCTCTACATAAGGACAGACATAAGTAATTTTCGCATTTATAATATTATAAATAAAGGATTTGTACATACACGCAATGCAATGCAACCATAGCTTATTCTTTTGAGTTTATTCACTCCCCGAATACATTTTAATTTGTGTAGTGACAAGAGACAAGAATAACAGCGGCTGGCCTCGTATGAAACAGGCTTATCCGTGTTCATTCAGTCTAGAATACAGTGTTTGTGGAGCAAAAAGAGTAAAGAGTTGGTCGCCGCCAAAGCTCAGCCCAGCGGTAATATTGGCCGCAGACCGACACAGGATTCATCTAAGTGTAAAATTTTAAAACAGCGCTCGCTATGCTGGCTCAAAATTGTTTTTCAATTGCGCTCTATGTTTGTGTAGAACCTACGCCAGTGCTATTTCAGACAAAGAGTTTTATGATTATATTAAGTCGGGGAAAATATTTTCTAATCGACGTGGAAGAAGGTTTTAATTATTTTATAATATCGATCGTATCGGTCCCCCAGAAAACTTAGAAATAAAATTGCAACGTCTGTTGAGACTTCGTCATGATTTTGAAAATAAAGCTTTTTAGGTAGGTTTATTTAAGTTTAAATTACATTCGCTCGGCTCAAACTATTGAAGTAACTACCTCATGTGCAAAACGTGACACATATACGTTATAATTTTCATAGCCGATTGAAAATGAACTCAGAATTAAATAATACGTGAGAAACGTGACTTCACTGGCATCAATAAGTAATTTGAGGCTACAATTATTATGTGGTGTGGTGCGGCGTATTTGTGGCTTCGCGTGAACGAGGGAGAGCGATTATCTCTTTGTGTGATGTTCAATTAATTTAATTTACTCTTCATAAATAATATGGGTACCTAAGTACATACCCAGATAATCCGTTCCCATGACCAAACTAATAGCATTGTTCGTCTTACACAAAAATAAGTGAAGTTGTCTTCAAAATTTTCAAACTATTTTTCGACTAATTCTAGTAGTCTGATTCAGATTGACTTAAAAATTGGTATACACTATCTATCTATAATAACATTGGATCATAATGCGAGTCCAGTCAACTGAAAAGTGCAGTTAGCAAAAAAGGTAATATTAAGTGGTAGTGGGGTGCGACGTCGGAAACCTCCTCGATAGCTTTTGCATTACAGTTCGCTTCTAAGGGAGGCTCTTGGCCTCACGGGGAAGGGAAACGCTTAGGCCGGTGCACCCTGGGCAACAACGGGTAATTAATTTATTTAGTAAGTTAGTTAACCGTTAGCTAAAATCCGACTTGGGGGTTAGCGTTGGTAAGGTGAACCCTCAATTTGTTGCAGGGGATCTGAGCTAGCAGGTCCAGAAATATTGGACGGGGGCGAAAGCTCACCGTCGGAGTTGTGCGAGCTAAGGCTTGCGATCACGGAGCGGAGTAACTTCGGCCATTGTCGGTCAACACGTAAACCCGGCTCGTAGGCGCCGGGAATGTGGGCCGCGGTGGTGACACCGAGTGCTCCCGTAACGCCTCACATACGACCGAATAGGGAATCCGTGTGGTTTTTAGTGGGTATGCCTGCCGTCGCGGGGGAGCCCCAGATACCCCCGGTAATGCCGTACCGGGCGGATGCATAAGGTGCATTTTCCACACAATAAAAAAAATGTAGTAGCTACTTTTAACAAAAACTTGTTTTTGTTATCAACCTCACTTCGTTTTTTTGCTTCACGTGATATTACTTGTGAATTTTGACCTACTTCCGGTGGTCGGATTAATTTTATATTTGGTACTTTTAACTTTGCCAGGGTGTTTGTTGTTCAGATAGACTTACCTGACAATTCTGTAAAAGGAAGTTAAAGGGTTTTCTGACACCCTGTATATATTATCTTTTCGGTGAAGGAAAACATCGGAAGGAAACCTACACACAGCTGCGAAGCAGTTCAATGGTGTGTGTCAAGTTCCCAATCCTCACTGGGCCCGCGTGGGAGCTATAGCCCAGGCCCTCTCATTCTGAGAGGAGGCCTGTGCCCAGCTGTGGACCATACATAGGCTGGAGATGATGATGATGATATATATATATATCTGAGCAGCAGTAAAGCTGGTGTTAAAATGCTTTTATATTGCACAGGCTCATGCACGTCATCATCACTACATAGTATAAAACAAAGTCGCTTTCTCTGTCCCTATGTCCCCATGTCCCTATGTCCCTATGTCCCTATGTATGCTTTTTTTTTTTAATAGATAGAGTGATTTAAGAGGAAGGGTTTTTATGTATTTCTACGCAGACGAAGTCGCGGGCTAGCGTCGCGTAGCTAGTGTAATAATAAAATTAATCATGTATGATTTCTAAGCACTACCCTGTTCTAGTTGTTCCTATTATGTATTGATCGTTCATATGTTTAAACAAGATAAACCTACAAAAGCTTTAAATAATAAGGTCATGCGCGTTCTGAAACGATGGTGTGGCTGATTTTACGAGTACCTACGTTATACTGTGCCTTTTTTAATTCCAATCAATCACGATCAAAATTAATGGGAACATCTTACACACCGTCAATAATTAATCAAAGTTAAGCCCTAATTAATAAACTGTCAATTATTTTTTCATTAATCATCCCTTTTTTCCGCCTCTGACGTTCATCTATCACAGAGATATCTTTTGAACGGCAATAGGCAAACAATTGAAACTTTCATTCGTTTTTTTTTTTTAATTAGGTTCACTTATAATATAACACATAGTGTGTATTATCAAAACCACTGAAACAACATATAGCGAAAGTTAATTAAAATGCTTAATAATTATGAACTGAATTTTGGAGGGATTTAAACAACGCTTCGCAAAGGCATAGGGACCTTACTATGACGTTAAAGTTAATCAATGAAAACAGAATGTTAGGAAAATTATTAATGTAAGTTGCAATTACCCCAAGAAATTGATGATGATGATTATAATTATTATTATTGTTATAGTGTTATTATTATTAATTATTGATTGTTTGAATATAAATTGAAATCAATTAATTGTGACAAGAAATGCATTAACTAAAATATTGCATGCCTAGTGTAGGTAGAACATAAGCACATCCTATTCCACTACTCATAAGATCTTTGTTATTCACACTATGTTCTGGCAATAAATAACTTTGACTTTGACTTTGACTTTGACGTCATGTAAGTAAGTAAGTAAGTAAGTAAGTAAGTAAGTAAGTTATTTATTTGTGATACACAGGTAAATTACATAGGATATACAATAAATACAATTAGGTTGCTCTGTGATCTACCATAAAGGTGTACAAATATTAAACTTAAAGACTAAAACACTATCCAATACAAAAGCCAAGAGAATGTGTCATAACAATAGAATTTATAATAGCAATAGGTACAAATTATTAATTATTATTATTATTCATCATTAGGTATATTATCATAGTTAAATTATTATTTTTGTCATTCATAATTAAATTAGAAAATAAATAAATACAGAGGATAAATTTTAATAAAACAATTGCTAAATTTTTCAAGAATTATCTGCGAAAAAATCGTCAAGGGTATAGTATGCTCCGACTATGAGCCTTTCCTTTAATTGCTTTTTAAAGACAGGCAGATCCACTTCTTTAAGGGCTTCGGGCATGAAATTGTATGCTATTCAATTCTGATTTTTAGCCGTCATTTTAGACACTTCTAGTATGGATTTGACAGCGATTGATCCAACTTCGGCTCGGAAATAAATCGCAATAAGACGTCATAATAAGGCCCTTGACCTCACTTTACCGCTCCCAGAATTGGGAATGGATGATTATTTTGAAAGAGCTTGGTGATTTTTCTATTGATAGGAATAACCATCCTTAGCTACGGAAAAAAGTTTCAGATTTTTCCGTCGAGCCATATATTTTATAAAAATAAAAACATTTTACTCAGTCACTCGGCGGGGTCTATACGGCAGTAAGCAGTACGCCAATGACATATCAAATTAAAAAAAAAAATGCTGCTTGAATCTGTGGTACACGATGGCATTTGTAGCTAAAAGAAGCAACGGCTAAGTGGCGCCGTCTGTAGATTGTTCGTGTTACTAACCAAACATGGGGAATTTCAATAAAAATGACCATAATATGTATTTTTTTCTCAGATTTTGGAATTATTGGGTTATTTCTACTCCGAATCAAAAACACTACTGAAAGTAATTATGAGAAATTTATGGTAATTTTAATGAAATCCCAAATAGGTGGTTTAGTACCAACAACAATCTACAGACGGCGCCACTTAGCCGTTGTTTTTGCTTGTTTTAGCTTCCGAGTGCGGTGCTATTAATCAATGTCAGTGACAAAATGTCATTGTGTACCATAGATTCAAGCAGCATTTTTTTTTTAATTTGATATGTCATTGGCGTACTGCTTACTGCCGTATAGACCCCGCCGAGTGACTGAGTAAAATGTTTTTATTTTTATAAAATATATGGCTCGACGGAAAAATCTGAAACTTTTTTCCGTAGCTAAGAATGGTTATTCCTATCAATAGAAAAATCACCAAGCACTTTTAAAATAATCATCCATTCCCAATTCCGTCATTACTTTATTTGGTCTAAATTCATAAATAGGTACTTTACATGGAAATGCTGAATGTAGTTTACGCGATATTTACTAATGTATCCTTTATTTTTAGGGTTCAGGACTTCAAAATGAAAAAAATATTATAAAAATTTGGTATTACAATTGTGAACATTTGGTATGCCACACGGAATAGTGGCAATTAAAAAAAAACCCAAATGTGGGTTACATTTATTGTTATGTCCATCCATTTATTTACGTTAGTTTAGTTTAAAGGAAAACTATGACAGCTAGGATAGCTTTACAAATTACCTAACGTGTAATAGTCGATCAACTTTATTTTTTCTTATTTCTTATAACTTATAAAATGTTCTTGGAACTGTGAACTAAATATGTTCATAGTGTAAGGTAATACTTAATAGGAACGTCAGGGTGCGAAAGAGACAGAATGCGTGATTTTATTGATGAATGACAGGTTTGAGCGATGAATGAAAGGGAAGATTAGTTTATATAGGGTTAACGTAATGTGTTAGAGAGGGACAGTCGATATTGAAATAAAAGCAATATGGCGGATTCTGTGTTTTAATTCTTACAATAGTATCGATTAAAAATGAAAAATAATAATTATGCTCAAAATATCCGCCTATTATGACAGACAACTATAGAATCCTATACTGCGCGTGGCCCGACACGCATTCGACCAGTTATTTATATACCTATCTCAATTATTTTGCTTTAATTGCTAATGAACTGTTTTTCTATTTATTTAATTCGTAGTATATAAAACCAGGTATATACAGAATAAAATACATGCGTTAAAAATAATCACACGCAAGCTTTATGTATAAAAGATGTCAACATTGATTATGTAGACTCTCGCACTTGAGTAACTAGGTTAACATCGATAAAATATGGAATAAATTTCGAAAAATCTGCTATTTTTATTTTACCGCCATATCTTTTTCGTATCTTGAATTTGTACAAATACACTTGAAATAAAATAACCCATTCAACCGAGTCTATTTACTGGAAAACTTCCCCTTTCACAACGCTCGTTTTACGGAATCTTCCTTCATTAATTCTTCAAATAATACTTAAACGAGTGTTTCTCAAATTGAAAACGTGATTAAAATACCTTCGTAAAATTCAGAAAGCGTTGCCGCAGACAAAAATAATTTATCGATCTACCCTCAACGGTCGGATAGCGATGCTTCTCCCGCCTCACGTCAATCATCACTCTGCGGACTGTCTGTCTGTCACACGCGTATATTTTCAGATCTGAATTTAAATTACATGACAGACGTCAAATGTAATTGAAATCGATCCGTACTTTTTATGATTAAAACTATACGCTCTTTTATCGGACTACGACTAAAATCTATTTGTATGTGTGTGTGTATGTATGTTCATCCGTTCCTCTATGACTTTTGATGTACCAATTACTTACCGCTGGTTATTTATAAATGTATAGTCTATGTGGTGTCACACTCAATTCACTGATGTGGTGACCACAGAAGACATAAAGTAAAGCTTTAAAAAAACATTTTTGGGCGGTTGAGTATTGGGTACGAAATATTTTTTGTTTATCGATGATAAAAAACGGAGATAGTTCTCAATTGGACGCGTATATATTTTTTTTTTATATAAGACCACGCATAATTTTTACAGTGTAGTCCGATTTTGATATTTAGATACCTATATATGATCAATTATATGGTATATGTTAGTTCACAGACATCGTAACATTTGTAACAAATTAACAGGCTTGCTTGCTTTTATTTGAAATCTTCATCAAATCTAAAATATACATCTGGTTCAAATAAATAAGACGGATAAATCTGATGTAATTACCAAATAAAATAAACGGTCCACTCACGTATATGCAGTCGAGGTATGTCCGACATGTTTCAAACTAATCTGTGTTTCCTTGTCAAGGTGAGCTCGAACAGACGGGCAAGCCAACCGTGAACTTACGGTAATTTTATTTATGATAAGTAAACAACCATATTTTAACATAAACTTCTTTTTAAGTTCAAATTTACATATGTTCAAATGGAACCACTGAAGTTTATCTAGTAGGTACATCCTTTTAAAAGTCATCCTATAGAGCGTTTTATCACAATTTTCCCTACGTAAGTTCAAAGGGGACCTAAACTAACAATCTGAGAGCAGACACCATTCGCGCGATGTAATTTATTGGGTGGTCTGTCTACGTCAGCCGAGTAAGATAACTCTTTATTTGTTATTCTTAGCGGTAACAAAAAGCATAATTTATCGCGTTGCAGTGGGAAGAGTTGCATGAGGAAATAATTGTGAAATATGCCCATTTTACGACAACATTATTCAAAAATATTATATTTCCAAAGCATAAATGAAACGAGGAATGAAAATTAAAAAAGATAAAGATAAAGATAATTTATTCATAAATGTTTTACAAATTTATAACTAAGAACAAAGTTTCCTTATAAATCTCAGTTAACAACTCATATGCCTGAACTAGGAAATCCTGTGTTTCAGGCTATAAGAGCTAAACAAAATGGCTATTAAATAATTAAACAATCACCAGGGAATTAAATTTATAATTTAATTATATCGTAATGAAAAATTTTTTTTTCTCAAAAACTGATTTTTAAATGATCACCCCATTGTAGTAAATGAAATGTCTCTAGAACGGACGACGACGGGGATTTAGCTCAATTGACGTCACAAGTTGCTAGTTGTACCTATAGTTCGTAGGAGGAACTGTTTAGCTTTCATGACTGATTGTTGCTGCTGACTTAAGAGATACGATTGTCCTATGGGATAGGACTTCATGCCGCACCTTTTTTCTGGTGTCCTAAGATGCAATAAAATAAGTTTTATTGTCCGTTCCAGTATATTTATAGCAATACGTAATGGGCTAGGCGGCTGGGCAAGTAATATAGCGAAGCAGTAAAAAGTTTTATAAGCGCCGACGTAAGATTGCACTGACTTGGCTCCAAGTGAAGCTGCTTGATTTTAGAATGGGTAATGAAATTTGTTCCAGACGTTCAGGGAATTATGGTCCGTCTCATTAGCTGTGTGCAGCTTAATCTGTTAAAACTACGAAAATGCAACCAGAATATTGTTTTATCAGTAAACCAAAACAAAAACGTCGTGTTTGCGATAACAAACTCCCTTATTTGTAAAAACCCGGCCAAGTGCGAGTCGGAAATGAAATGAAATGAAATTTATTCTTGGTAACAGGCATTACAGGTCACTAAAGCTTATTTCTATTTATTCTGCGAGTTACAAATCAAAAAATTCACCGTAAACTCGCGCACCAAGGGTTCCGTACAAATTTGCGAAGTTAATGTAATATCGATTGTTAGCAGAACCCTGCTCCTAATCAAAATGTAAGCAGTGTGAGGTCATTTTATATTGGTTATTTTTATAGACAGAAGACAAAAATATTCTGTTTTTAGGGTTTTTGTTATAGCCGCAACAGAAATACATAATTTGTGAAAATTTCAACTGTCTAGCTATCACGGTTCATGTGATACAGCCTGGTGACAGACAGATAGACATACAGACAGTCGAACGTCTGAAAGTCGTCAGTCTTAGGGTCTTGTTTTTACCCTTTGGATACAGAACCCTAAAAAGTAACTAACCTCTTGTAAGAAAATGCATTCTTTGTCTGTGTCTGGCACAGGCAAACGCCAAAGCAACAAATAAGGACAAACGGGCGATAAGTTAATAGAAGCCTAATTCGCGTTTACTTAATGTATATGAAAGTAAACTATAACAACAGACCATAAATGTAGACTTGCAGACTAACAACTACGTACCGCAGTACGTCTCCATAATTTTTTTCTTGGTAAATTTAGGTACGTGTTATTGACTATAATTTACGTAATGATTTAATTCACGAATCCCTTAATTCGAATCCATCAGAGTATGCAAAAACACTTCAACTTGACTGCACTTTACTCATAATTCAATAATGTACGGGTGATTGGCCGTGCTCGCTGGTTATTCAAAAGAAACCCAACACGCCCACGCTTCAAGAACTTCGCCAGACTATTAACATTAGTGTTTGCCTGCTTACGTCATACAAGGCATTTGTATTAAATTTTAAGGGATTCTAAAATGACGTTAATGCTCCTGGTCCGAGATATCACCTGCGCCGGTTTTTACGACCTTTGGGCTAAACACAACTGTCGTCTCTTGTATATAGGCATTAGTGAAAGATACGGAGGAAACAGAACAAACGGTCACGTAAACACATTTATCTTGCAAAAATACCCCGAATAAATCTGTAATCGTTGCGTGTTACGTCGTTTTATCCATCAAGTATAAATCCCACATCGGCCACATAAGAAATACACGCGTGAACAATAAATATCGCAGAGTTACTGCTTCAACGAAAAATCATTACCGCGCGTCTATCCGAGCTGTATCGTATTCTTCGACTTTTAGTAGGTAATAATAATATCCACAATCTATAAAATAAATATGAAAAAACAAAAATTATGGCTTATTATCCAAATCAAAACCCCATTAGCAATTAATTACTCATATAAAAATTTTAATTTAGAAGTGATTGATGAATTTACTTTACTTGGACTAGTCGTAGATACCCATCTAAATTGGAAACCACATGTTAAAAAAATTAATGCTAAAATGTCTAGTTTCGCGTATACACTTCGCGAGATTAAGAAATCAACGGATTTACACGCTGCACTTGTCACCTATTATGCCTATGCCTACTCCTGGGTTAGCTACGGAATCATCTTGTGGGGAAACAGTACAGACGTACTAACACTTCACCGCAAAAAAGAAACTCATCCGAATCTTGGTCAATATTAATAACACCGAAAGCTGCAAGCCCCCTTTCCAAGCACATAAAATAATGACCGTGCCATGTATGTACATCTTAGAAATAAGTAAGTTTGCCCGCAAATATCCTGATTACTTTACACAGCGAGATGAACACCAAACTACCTACTCACTACGCCAAAGAAATAAATTATCATTGCCATCATCATATCTCAAAATACATTCTCATGGAACATATGCTATCTCTATCCACATCAAAACCGAAATCAAAGATAAAAAAAATAATTGTCGCCTTAGGTAGGCGTAACAAAGACGCGGACGTCAGCTAATTATATTTTCTCAAACATGCTCGGAAATGTATGCGTTAATGTCCCGATATGAGGACATGAAGTTTCTCGTTTATGGCTCCCTACATTACTTCTTGGCTTAGGCCACAAAAGTTAGTATGATAATCCATTTTTGTCCGCTGCTCTAATTTTTTAAATTTCTATACTAAAATTAAATTGGCAAAGGAAAAAATTACATACAGCCAACCACCACCACAATCTGTACCTAAGCATAATTGCGACATAAAAAAAAATCTATGGTACTATATTTATGTGCGGTTAAACATGGTGCTCAAATAGCTGGATCAAATTAGTACATTTAAAAAATAAAAAAGGTGGCAAATCGAAAATCTTTTTTTCCCTATAATAAACTATGATTTACTTGATTGTCTAGTAGTTATTTTAATTTTAATATTTCCTCACATTGTTTGAGAAAAGCACTATACAAGCTTTGGCCGGAACAGGGATTGCAGGACTCGTTCTATCTGGCCTCGTCTTCGACTCGGCCACCTACCCCAAACTCGTCCAGCAATCCCTTACTTCACGGCCTCTGCAGTAATGTACTATTATTTGTTCTTGTTAATCCCTTAATTGGTAGTCGTAGTTTATTTTATGATTTGTTTATTGTATTTAGATATTTACGCCCTATTGTGGCTTTCACTATTTGGAATTTTAAACTCACACTTTGTCGGTCGCTCGTTTAATGCAACTCTCATCTTCCCAAAGGTTAACTGGTAGAGATCCCTTATAGTGATAAGTTCGCCTTTGTGCATATATTAATGTTATTTTTATTTTTTTGTGAATTGTATCTGTTTCTTTACATTTGTACAATAAAACATTTACTTACTTAATTGACTAACCGGACATCTATCTATATTTCAAAGCTTAAAGAGAAAGACAGAACCATTATAGGATCACTCGTGTGTCTGCTAGTTCTGTCCATCCGTCTGTAATAGCCCGTAAATTAAAGTTAGAGATTAATGACCAGCGACTGAGTGAAAGTATACCTAGGTAAGTCGCGGTTTAGTGTTAGCTCAGTTTATTTAGTAGCTAGTACGTGTCAGCTTAAACCAGATTCAAGTTTAACGTCTATGTCTAGATTTACTTTTTTGTAGTTGCTGTTGGTTGAAATTTGGTACACATTATGGATGTCTGTGACTCAAACATAGAGATGGTTATGCATTATTAAGCTTTTAGTAAGAAACTTCTCCTAGCTTTGGCTAATCAGTAATCACATTCTGACAGTCATAGCTCATTTTTCTTCATGGCTTCGGAGTTTTAACCCATGACCATCTGCTTGCTAAATCGCACAGACTTAATCACCGAATTACCTATATTACCAAGTCTTATAAATCGTTACAATTATAAATGAGGAAGTAAATCGTTCATACAACCATTTTGGTACCGCAGATATATATTTTTTTACTTACCTTCGAGTGGGGTTAAAAAGTAATTTAGACCAGACACAGATAAATGGGTAACAGAGAGAATGAATAAAAAAAGAGAAATGAGCATGTATTTTTGGAGAGTCTTATGTCCTAGCATAGGCTACCAGACATTTTTATATACCTATCGGTGAAGTCTCAACCAGGAAAATACACTCTGTATCTGTTAAAAAGACATACATACATACATAAATCACGTCTTTATCCCTTACGGAGTAGACAGAGCCTAAGTTAAGAACACAAAGGCCACGTTTAGCATGACTGTGGGCGCATCGATAGAAAGAGGAATCAAAATAGTTATGGGTTGCTAGCCGCATCGCCTATATCATGATTACTAAGATTTACGCCCATTCCCTCGATGGGCTTTTACCATCTGCGCGGGAAGAGAAGCAACTGGTACATTCTATGTTTTTTCTTTACTCGCAGACCAGCATGGAGAAGAAAATTATTTGCAACTAGCTGTTACCCGCAACTACGTCTGCATAGAATTCGTTTATCGCTATCCCGCAGGAATTACGCAATTTTCCAGGATAAAAAGTAGCCTAGACTATAATCTATCTATGTTCCAAATTTTATCCAGTTCTGTCATGCCATTCTGGCGTGAAAAAGTAACAAACAACCATCCATCCATCTACCCATCCATCCATATTTACAAACTTTCGCGTTTATAATATTAGTAGGATATTTTAGTTTTTCCATAGCCAATGACCACATGGGAGAAATAAAATACAATTACACAATCCCTTCTCACCATTGAGAGCGATACAATGTTAGTAGGTAGGTACATATATTCGCTGAAATCGAATCGTGTCGATGTCGATAGTCGTGTCGTAGGTGCAAAAATTCAATCATTAGGTACGTAATCTAGTAGGCATCTTCGAATCTATCTACTACAATAGCTGAAAACGACTGTACTTACTGTGACATTGTTCGTATGAATTATGAATCCCGTTTTGAATCCACAGATACATAAATTGTAGATCTCAGCGTAAACTACACGATTTCATATTTGGCAATCAGAAATTACATTTCAATCATGTCCATGTGAAATGTGAACTGTAATTTCTGTTAGATACCCGTTACATGTGTCACATCGTTTGTGGGAGGAACTGAGGCATAGCCGTTGTCAGCCCTAAATCACAGCTCACGATTATGTATCACGCGAGAAGCTGACATGCGTTAAATGTGTACGATCAAGCAGGGTAAGTGCGAGTATTATATCTTCGAAATCCAGGAAACCGTAACTATCTACTTAAGAACATCATGAACATTACCTTTTGTTATATTTTATTTACACAGCTACATCAACTATTATGCATTGGACTATTTAAACGAGAAAGAGATCATGGACGGATTGAAGTTCCGATTCGAAGTATGAAACTTGACAACGATAAAGTGAAAGCACCATACGAGTATTTTCGTAGTTTTCGGAAAAATCTGAAACATTTTTGGGCAGTTCAATGTGCAAGATACAAAGTGCCCAAGGCGAGCACTCTATTTCCTGGCAGACGTTATACCGTTTTGCATGGGAAAGGATCCAATTTCATCTGAAATTAAATCTTTCTTTACCACTCATGCCTCTTTCGTAGCTTTTATTCAGTGTGTATGTACTTAAATACCAAGCAGTTTCCATGTCGACATAAGTGGATATGCTGGTACGAGTACCTACTTCCGTATTTACTTACTAACTAGTATGTACATTAAAAATTTGAGCGGACGCTGCTTTGAAATTGTTTAAAGCGACTAGAAATCTCACTTACATACTTCATGCTCTTTATGTAAGTACTTGGTGTGGATATACAGTTTGCAAGTCTGCTCCAAACAATATAGCACAATTTTTTAAATTGAAAGTCTCAGTGAAGGAGACAAAGAGCACTCGCCCGGGGCAGCGGCGGTCGACGGCGTGTCACGGACTCACGGGCTCGGGGGACGCAGTGTGCCCACAACCTCTGTAAACTTCTAACACCCTGGTACCTATTTAATGGTTACATTTTTTCAGTTACCTACTGGTAGATTCGTGAAAATGCTTTCAAACACGTTTTTGGGTCGCTTTCCGCTGTCTGTCTGTTCCTATGTATGCTTAGATCTTTAAAACTACGCAACGAATTTTGATGCGATTTTTTTTAATAGATAGAGTGATGCGAGAGGAAGGTTTATATGTATAATACGCATACGAAGTCGCGGGCAGAAGCTAGTCAAAGATAAGACGCGACCGAAATGAAAATAAAACCTTCTTAATTGATGCCAAATTTCAATAGACACCTTTCAAAACTCACGATACAATTATGATTTCAATTCTCAGTGGTTTGAATGGAGCGGTGATAATGATGAGTTAGTCAGGCATATAGATACTATTTAATACTGAATTTTGGTCATGCGAAAATATAAACGTAAAGAATTACTAAAATAAATTTTGTGAACGTCTGATCCTGTACTTAATTAGAGTATTTAGAGCAAAATCCTCATGTCAGAAAATGTTACTACTAATGCAAAATAGGTACACACCCTAAGTTTAACAGATCATGTGTCACTTCTGCAAAGGTGCCTACTAAAAAATGCATAATATTCTCACAAACTCGTAGGTAAGGCATAATTCTACGTAGGGTGCGACATGAGAAATGTTCCGCGTAAAGCTGGGTACGTAAAGTCAGCGCGGGCTCCCTCGCAGCCTAATCAAGCAATCAGTAAAGCACAGTTAATGGACCCTTTGAATAAATAACATCAAATCGTAATTTGAGAAACCCTTTGCCCAAAGATTGGAACGTTCTTAAAAGAATTCCGCTTTTAGAATTGATAAAGGGGTAAAGTTTGTTTATTAAAGCTGGCCTTTTGAATCCTTTGTGAGAAAGGAAAGTTTCCAGTAAACAATACAGGAAGATATTCGATAGTAATTGGAGCTGTCGCTTGTAGTGACAAATGCCATCAATCGGAGGAGGCCGGGGCTTCGTCGCCCGTCGTCCGCCCGCTGACAGATCAATTTGAACCAACACACGGGCTTAAAGAATCATCTACTAAAGTAATTACTACTGACAAATCGATTAAAGTAAGAATCCGTCCTATTGATTCAAAGTCGCAGACAGAGTCGTGTTGATTCTACATGAACAGTGTTCACACCACACCTTACTTAGGTAATAGGTATAAACTTTACTAAACTACATTCTTCTTACCGTAATTGGGAAATATAAAAAGTCTGAGTACTTCTCATTAAGTTGTTTTTGTAAAGCAAAGCTAAAAAAAAACAAAACTTCTGAGTATTCTTTAAAAATACATGACATTTATCTGGATATTTATCTAGATATATAACTATATGTATATATATTAAACTGGGTAAAAATATAGCCAGGACGCTTCTTGATTCACGAAAAATCACTTATTTAGCAGTCCTACGACGCCTAGATTTTTTATGCACTGAAAGTTCACCAGTAGGTAATCCACGTTTATACATTATCGTTCTGGTTGTGGAAAATTATCTCGATTTTGTTCATAAAGTATTGTCACGTGTGAAAACGTAAACAGGCTGATTCGACAATATCCAAGTGATGTGGTAATGGCACGCAAGCTATTCCGAAATCATCAGTCTTCCAAAAGTATTTACTCTTCGGAGCAAAACGTCTCGAATGCGTTTGCGATGAAGTGCCATTATTAATCACGCCCCTCGGGTTAGTCGAAGTCGCCTAACATTATAGAGCGGCCAGAACACAAACCGCGCTCACAGAGGTCATATCACTTGGGCGCTCTAGAATACAGGCCTTGCGTTCGTGTCGGCCTATGCAAATACCATAATCCTGTGGCGCCAGAACCGGCGCGGTGCTTACGCAAAAAGGTCTAGCTTGTAAGTTTCCACAAATTTAACTTACGAAACGTTATAGGAATACGAATGGCTGAATGGGCTGAATTTTGATGCCGGTTCGTGAAAGGGTAAGCATTATTGTACCTATTCACAATGCAGCGTTTTGATTTTTGTATGAATGTTTGGATTATTCACTATTTTGATTCCTCTACGCCCACAATCATGCTAAACGTGGACTTTAGATCTTGTTACCTTAGGCTCTGTCAACCCCATAAGAAATAAAACTGATTTATGTATGTATGTATGAATGTATGTTTTGATTAAAGTACCTACTTATAGGCACGCAAATATTAAGATTTTACTACCTATCGAAATTTATTATGTATAATTATGTTATAGTGCCTGTTTTCAGCCCATAAGTACTTAAATGGTTCCCAGGCAGGCTGTAGTCATAGTCACTGTCCGCCCAACCCATACTATTTTATGCACATGCTTTCGGTCTACTAAGATTTTTGTCAAGTCACTTAGCATCAAGGCGTCATCGAATTTCTTAGTTAAATTGGAACTTCAAGAACTGGTGATCTTTGGTAACTTCAAAAGCGTAGCTGTAGCACCAATGGTAGAGACGAGATTGGATTCTAACGTGGCCGAACTTTAAATACTAGCTACACCAAATTAGTGGTTTGTTTGTTGATTATTTCGCTTTACAGTTTGTGCTTTGCAGGCATACAGATACACACTTATAATCACACCAAGGTTATTATAACATACACTACAGCCAAATAATCAATTAACAAAATCAGAAGCATTAGTATTTAAATTTGCTACATCGTGAATCTCGTGTCGTAGTAGAGCTCTACGCATGGTGGCTTTTGGGGTTGCCAAAGAACACAAGTTGTTGAAGTTCAAACTTATCCAAGTTGGCTTCTCTTGGAAGTAGGTACTTAAAATTTGACAAGTAGCTGAATACACGACTATCCGGTATTTTATTCGGCTTCTAGTATCTGGGATCTAAAAAACCTTAAAAATTTACAACGGTGCACGGTCAACCAGCCTGGTGCAACCAGCTGAAATGTCCTAGAATAGTTCTTAATATCTTGTATAAGGGCTGTTGAGCTGTAGTTAAGGGCCTGCAAACCTCATTGAAGACCTAACCTAAAACATCATTAACGAACTACGAAGACAATTTCATTACAAAATGGCAATGAGTAGTTAGATTAATTAGTACGCGCTCAAATATGTGTTGGTATGAGGTATAAAGTAAGTGATATTATATTATGACATCGCCAAATATATAACGTTGTGGCGGCATTGGAGTAAGTACGACAATGAATAAAAAAATATAGGCATTTGAATCACACAACGTTCATGCTATCAACGTATGTACCTACTTTGTTTAATGGTGCCCTACTCAAAGCCCTGCTTGTGCTTGCAGTCAAGTGTCACCACCAATCGTATTGTGTATGAATAAACCTACAGCAGAGAGGCTACTCCGAAATTCGAAGTCCATAGGTATTATTATCATACAGTCCCCTCTCGCTGTCACAATAATATTAATAACTATTAGTGAGAGCAACACGGCACGAAACAAATTTTTCGAAGTTCATCAATCAGTATCATCATCTCTCTCTTTCTCCTATTAATGACTATTAGTGTAAGCAGGATATTGTGCCTGGCCTAGTATTTCGAAGTTCGAAGTTCGTATCATATCGGGGTTTTTAGATTATTTTCCCAGAATAATATGTTTTTTGTTGTTTAAATTTTCTTTTCGCGTTTTTTCACAAATGCAATTTTTCCAAGTCTGTTATATTAATGAAGCTTTTTCACGGTAGCGATTTCTCAGTGCCGCATTTTTCCACAGTCGCGTTACTACCCTTGCCCAATAGACACAGAAACTGTGTCGATGGAACCCTGGTATCACAGAGCTCCTGTTTCCCATCGAGTCATAAAATGTATGTCACTACTAAACCACACCACTAGGCTTAACGGCTCATAGGTAGGTTTAGGTTACGTTAGTTTTGCATCGGCCCGAGGGGCCAAAACTACTCAGGAGTAGGAGCTCTGCGACACCTGTTCCTGTGTCGATTGGGATTGGGAAAAAACGCGACTGTGGAAAAAGACGACAGTGGGAAAAAAAGCATTTGAAAATAAAATCGAATGGAAATGTAGCTACTATGAAAAACTGCTTTTGTGAAACTTGACGAACAAATCGTACTGTGTGTGGCTCCCATAACGTGAGGAAACATTGAAAAAAGCATGAAATAGTAGATTGTTCAATAAGGGACTAAAACAAGCCATAATGACACGAGTTTTTTTTTTTGTGGCTTTCACCCTTGCTTTATTTTAGTAAGGCGTATTTCGCCAATGTCGACGTAATACCGTTTACGTTTGTTTTCTCCTATTTTCGCCGTATTCACACAATAATTATTATTATGCCTATGCAAATGTGCAAGTTCTCAAAGTAATTATTTTTGCTAGGCACTTAAAATTTATTTATATATTTCCATGCTGGGAGTAAAGAAAAAACATAAAATGTGCCAGTTGCTTCTGTTCCCACGCAGATGGTCAAAGCCCGTCGAGGGAATGGGTCACAATATTAGGAATCATGTTAAAGCCGATGCGGCTAGCAACATATCACTATTTTGATTCCTCTTTATACCTATACCCCCACAATCATGCTAAACGTGGCCTTTAGGTCTTGTTACCTTAGGCAATAGATTTCAGTGTGCAGCGTTCTTAAAACACGTTTGACTGTAATTTTAAAACGCTTAAATTGACAGTCTATTCACAGGTCTATTTTTGTCGGTTGACAATTGACACATCAAATACGCTTGCTGTCATCGACTGCTTGTTTGTGCTATTGTGCTCATAGACGTGGAATAGTTTGTAAGTTTGTGCATCTCTGTTTTTTCTATAGGGTTTGCGGCTTGAGGGTTTGCGGATTTTTATCCTTTTCTCTCGTTCCCTTACGTGTTGTTCATTGGCAATAGTGGTTATTAACCACAAGCAACGGGTTGCCATATACAAAAAGTTGAGTTGAAGTTTGTTTTTGATACAAGTTACGAGTGAGTGTTGGGATACAATCCAAAAATGTGGTGTTTGATCTCTCGAAATGATTCCAGAATACTTTACATCCTATCACAAAACAAACCTTTGACTGTTGGAAGAATCATAGATCCCCAGAACGGTAATTTTGCAGCTATAGAGGACGCTTCGATAAGCAGAAAACATGCAAGTCTCTCTATCTTTAAGGACAGTTTATACCTCCAAGACTTGGACTCACGTTATGGAACATTTGTCAACCAGTCAGATGAAAAAGTTGGGACTGCTTTAAAAGTAGAACTTAAACACAACGATATCATCAAGTTCGGCAAACTTAACAGTGTGTGGGCTGTTCAGGAAATCAAACACATCACTTGCACTTCAACATTGAAGGGAGAAAACCTGCAGAACTTAAAGTTAGTACTTGATAAATTAGGAGGAACTTTAAAAAACGATTGGGACAATACTTGTACCTATCTCACCATGCCAGCTATAACATTGACTATAAAGGTTGTACTAGCTCTAGTACAAGGCTCTTGGATAGTAACAACTCAATTTTGGAATGAATGCCTTAATGCTGTGAACAATGGAAAAACTTTGCCTGATCCTAAACAGTTCACTCCACAAGTTATTGAGTCTACTATTAACAAAGAAGATGTTACATTTCTTCCTGATGAAAGAAGAAGCAAACTTTTCACTGGTAGAAAATTTATTTTCTTTTCTAGAAGACAATTGGAAATGTATAAATCGGTGTTAATAAACAGTTCAGCCACACCTTTGCTATTGAGCGAGTCGAGGATGACCAAGTCTATGCTTTGCAACCCTAATGTGGTTGTTGTCCAATATATTATAGGTAGTACAAGCCAAGAATCTCAATCTCAGAGAAACCAGATTAATGACATTGTCAATTATCTTAAAAGCAAAGATAGAAGAGCAGTTGCTGATGCCGAAATTGGCTTAGCCATATTGTATTGTTCAACAGACAAATATTGCAATCCAGATTTTAGTTTTGCATCTGAAGTGTTCAAGCAATCACTACCCAACACAACAAAACCTAATATTTTAGCACCAGAAACACAAGAAACTACACAAACATTGCAATGTGAAAAGGAGAATGTTGTGATTAATGAAAGCCTTACAACTATTGATAAGAGCTTTAGTGCTTCTACCATATCAAATTTGAATACAGCAGCTAATTCTAAAAGAAAGTTAAGTGAGGAAATTTCTGAGAATGTTATGAGCATGAACAAAAAGATGGCGACTGGGTCATCAGTCCAACAAAATCTAGCAGAAACTGATAGTGCCAAAAGGAAATTAAATGATGAAGAAATTGAACAGAATCCAAGCAAGAAAATGGCTATAAGCAGCACTGAAGTCCATGACCAAGACAACTTCTTTAATTTTATAGAGTCTAATACTGACTCAAAGTTAAACAAAACAACTGAGAAAAAACTCAATTTCTTGAAACCAACCAAGAGGACTGCCACTAACCCTGTTTCAAATGAAGATGATTTATTCAACTTTGTGCAAGATACTTCTAAGCCAACTAGTACTAAGCAAATGAGTATCAAGAAAATGTTTGATATGAACAAAACTCAACTAAACAAGGAAAACTCAATTGCAAACAAAAAAGCTAATATTAGTCGAGATGTAAAAGAAGAGTCCGAAGATGAAGAACTCCACAGCATTATGAAGGATTTGGATTTGGGCTCAACTATAGTTAAACTAAGAAAAGGGTTGATTGTGAAAAAAGAAACACTTGATATAGAGGTACAGAGTGAAGGACCTAATTTCAAAAAATTCAAGAAAGTTTGGCCTGTTAAAATGCGGGTAACTATAATTCCAAAACCTTCCATGAGTATTGTCAGACCAGAAGGTTTTTCAGCTACTGAAATTAGTACTTTGACAATGAATACGAGTGATGATGAATGAAATACTTTTGCGATACAGTGAATTACCGAGTATGATAATGTTAATTGAAAACTTTAAGTTGGAATGTTTAAAATTATAAACTTTTATAATGTCAAAACTTTTTATTAATAAAGAATACAAAAATTAGTCTGATTCCTCTTCATCTGGTTCAACATCATTTTCAGTTTGTTCCTTGTCACTGTAAAGAAAAATATGTTAAATTTAATGATAATTGGTCTGAATTGAAAAACTAACTAAATTCAAAATAGGTATGTTTACAAAAAACCTGTAAACTTTTAACACAAAGTTTATTTTTGAATATAAATGTTTTGAATAGTCAGGTCTTGATTAGCCCTTAAATACATGATGTTTATTGTTTCGTTAAAACAAATATAATGTGATAACCAATGGAACAAACAAAATGGTACTAAAAAAAGTTTTTCATTTATGTAGGCTGCATCCCTGCATCATATACCTTTTAAGAGTCATGCTACTAATGATGACAATTAGATGGCAACAACTAGTCACTTCCATTCAAAGAAATAATAATAAAATAAATAGATATGACATTGTTTGTAGGTATTTGTGTCCTTCTAAAATCAATGTCTCCACTTTTTGGTTCTGTCTGATATAGTTAAATGTGCACATATTTTTTTGTGTTTTCACATAGGTTTATCTAAATATTATGCTGCTTACCAGTGAAATTTAACTTTTTGAACCACAATTTCTTAATTTTCTTCTTTTATTAATTTTGTTACAGAATGAGGAGACAAAGAAATATAGATGTATTTTTAACTTGTTCTGTGCTACCACTAGAGGCCTAATTACTAGCAGGAACTCTAAACTTGAACATTACATTATTTTAAATTGGAAAGAAAAAAATCAAAATTACAAAAATATTCTTTTACCTGACTTTTTCATTTTTCTTCTTGTTTCTGTTAACCTTAACAGTGCCATCTGGGGCTACAATTACAGTGCCATTGTTGACAGTTGTCAGTTCATCTTCCAACATCCCAGAATTCTTGGGCTTGTTATGTTTTATTTTAGGTGTATTCACCGTGCTTGATGGCCCTGTAATATGTAATTTACAACTTTAGTTAAAATGAAGTAATGACATCCATAGTTAATTTGCTGTTTTATTAAACAAGCAATATTTATAATTATGTATATACATTTTGAGATTCCTAAAACAGCTCAATAAATCATGCAATGTAAAGCCATAGGGCTAGTGATAACAGTTGTCAGATCAAAATAATGGAAATAATCTAAGTCATGTACTTTTAAAGTTATAAGCATTTAAAACAATGCAAAATTGGACACCCTCCAATAATACTTACTCAATGTAAGATAAAGAGGCAGTGACAATGACAGTGGTAGCTTTAAGTTTATAGCTCTGATGTTTCCTTGTCCCCCAGGATACCTTTCTCTTAACTGTTCCACCAAAGACAAAATGTTCTCTTTGAGTGACACTTGGGACATTCCTGTGTGACCCACAACCACCACAGATGTTGGTCCTTCACTAAGTCGCAGCATCACAGTGCGCAGCCCAACATCAATAGCTTTCTTTAAATCTTCCTTCTCATGAATCCTCACAGGTATGAGCATATTGTGCTTTTTAAAGAACATTTTGCCTAAGAGATGAGAGACGTGGCTGAGAACCCTTGTGTCTACCATGATGAAGTCATGTTGTGTCATGAGTCTTCTTTTCAACTCAAATTGATCATATTCCACTCTCAGTTGTCTCATGGGAAGTACAGTTTTAACCTGAAATTTGATCGGGACTAAATGAGTTAAAAAAATACTGCTGAAACATAATGATATTGCAGGTATTCTCTTTGAATGGTGAAAATAAGGTGTCAACCCTTTTCTAGGCCCTAGAAGCTACTACAAAATGAATCAAAGTTTTATGTTGTTTACCTATGAGGGATTAATTTAAAAACAATTATAATTTTTAATGACTTCAATTGTACATTATGTGGTCACTATATGCACTGTGCCTGGAAAAGGGTTAAATGATAAATCTGGTAGTCTTACCTGTGTGACACCAGCTTTCCTTAGTGTTTCTTCCCAGTGGTCCACTGTGGGCTCATGATCAGCCTTCCTACCTTTTTTAAGGTCTGGTGTGATCAAGCAAACTTCACCAGTTGATGCTACGGTACTGTGAGGCAAAACACTAGAACAGAAAAATTAATATTAAAAACCAGATAAATCCTTTGGTGACAAATAAATATAGCAAAAACTGAACTAGTCCTATGAATACTTACAATTTAATGTTTGCTGCAATGTTTTGAATCTTCATACAATAAATTTCCGCAAATATTGGTACTTCATCTTCTAAAAGAGTATTTTTATTTTTGTAACTTGCAGTCAACTGCTGTAGAGCACCAAGACACTTAACAACAAGTTCTTCTGTAATACTCTTAGAAGGCATAACATATTTACTTTTCCTACTGCTGTTGATCGCTGTTTCTGGTTTAATAGGTGTCACTAAAACATCACTTTTTGCTTTTAATGCTTTCGTAACCAATTCTATCGCCAATTCTGGTTTCTTTGCCTTCTCTACCTTTGTGGCTTTTTGTTCCTTATGTTGTTTGGCTTTTTTTACCAGTGGTTTTTTAACTGACACCATTTTATAAGATTGTCTTAACTAAATTATATAATTTGAAACACTCCGTCCGCTCAAATAACGCAGACTGCCAGTAAAAGGTAAGGTTATATCGCGTTATCCGAAAAATGTATAGAACAACGTGAACGAACTATTGCCATGCGCCCATGCGGAGCGGAAGATTTGACATTGACAGTATTGGCACTGACAGGACAACAGGCGTTTTATTACGATGTTTAAAGTAAAAAGGTGTAGCACACAATATTAATGTTATAAGTAAGTTTTTAACTTCTTTTTGGACACGGACAAATTTGTAACTTTGGTGTGATGATTTGAAGCTGTATTATAAAGTACAATTCAACTGTCAACAAGTAATGACATGATTTTTCCTTCTTTTCGTATGTATGGCCTTAATTCCTTTGATACCATGTGATGAACTTTAAGTAAAAAGGGATAAAAAAACTGTCAACCGGTTGCCATGACGACTACATATCAACCAAATATCAACAAAATATGAACTGCTAATTCTGCTATAAAATAAAAATTGATTTTTAAATCACAATGACTCTATACATTGACACAAAGCTAAACTTTACTGACCACAATGTTGTATCAACTTTGGGATCCTGGCATCCTTCATTACCACTTTTAGCTTTAGGTTCTTACAATCAGGAAAAAGGAGGTTTTGTTACTATATTTCAAGAAAACGTAAGTTTTATTAAGTTTTTTTTTCACTACTAGAAGTGGGTGGAAGGCGAGTTGTAAATCAGTTATTATTTCAGGGATTGGCTTTAGAGGGCTGTGAGTGGCCGATACTACTATCAAACCAGGTGACAGCCCTGGCATGGCATCCCACTAGAAAACTGTTAGTAGTGGGGTGGGATGGTGGAGAACTGTACATTTGGCTTGAGTACTCTTGGGCTCGCTTAGAAGCACCTCACAATGCTGCTTTGACTACAGTTGCCTTTAGTCTTGGTGGAGGAAGATTATTAGCATCCGATGCAGCAGGATCCCTTTCCGGATGGCAGTCTGCTTCAGGAGCACCATTGACTTCTTTTCACCATCAACTAGGTGATGTAATTACACATGTTACATTTTGCCCTGTGCGACCAACAGGCGAAACATCCATTAGGGGGCTGGCCCGAGCTGCAGTTGCAGGTGATGAGAATGCACTTGATGCTCTAGCAGCATGGAGGCCTCGTACTACAGCAAGGATGAGAGAAGGCTCCCAGCCAGACAATCATGCCTGTTATGCAGCTCAAGATAATGGAGTTATTCTGTACATAGATCATTCTGGATCATGTTCTGAAATTCTCAATGCTCCTGGGAACATAATATTTATGGGCATGATAAGTACTATTTATGTTCTAGTTGCTTGGGAAAATGCTGGAGCACTGAGCCTGACCAGATTTATCACTGCTGATGATGGCACACTCACCACTGACACTCATGTCAGAATGGCAGCTAGAAATGGACAGTGCATAGTCCTTGCTGGGAACTACAGTGTTGCTGTCATAACTGGTGATAATTTAATAAGAGTTTGGGACAGTGAGAATGGTGACAATGACGTGTTGCCTAATGAAAATGATGAAACAACCCCGGGAGATATATTCACTAGCATAAGCTACTGTAATTTAAGTGACACTTTATGCTGTGGGACATCTCAAGGCAACTTGTACCTCTGGAGACGAGATCCCAGAAACCATTGGAAACTAATAAGCAGCACATGTATCAAAGGGACAGTAAAGGATGTGAGCTGGGGCTCCGAGGGCCTGATGAACCCTCTTCTTCATGTGAACTGCATCACAAGTGCATTTATTCTTCGAGAGCAACCAGTGTGCTGGGGATACTCTGCTAATGTGTGTATGGTACAAAAATCTGCTAATGAAATTGCTGTTACAAATAAAACTGAATTGACATCTAGTATTAAGACTCAAATTACAGTGAGAGCTCTTGCATTCAAGGATCAGTATGTAGCTTTGTGTGATGGTAAAGAAGTACAGGTGAGTTTCCCACTTTCGTGATCTTTATGACCATCAAATTAATATGTCCTATTTAAATGTCACTCTGTTTCAGGTCTGGATGTGCAGTAAGGACAATGACATTAAATTTTCTCAGGTGCGTTCATTTTCGTGGAAAACTGATTTGATTTTTTTAAGCAATGATGTTTTAGTGGGAGTAGTTAATCCTCACATTGAATGTTACTCCATAACTGGAAACAACTTGGGAATTCTTCCCAGCACTGAAGGTGAAGGTGAACCCATTGGTATCACACACACAGGCAAATTTGTTGTCATTGCCACCATGGATGGTACTCTTAAGCTTGCAGAGATAACAAAAAAAGGACTCAAAATGCCATACCCCTCTAAAAATTGCTATCAAATGATAGAAGACTTTGGTGAAGTCATGAGAGCATCAGTAAATTGTAATGGGCGGTATATTTGCCTAAGCATTGCTAATGCGGGCTTGGCACCTGACCCTAGACTATACTTATGGGATGCTGCAAATGATGGCATTACAAACACTCTGCTTTCAGACAATCAGGCACCACCTTATCAAAGTGTTCCCATCACAATAATGTGGGATGGCCATGATCCCAGAATTGTTGCTGTTCATATGAGATCTGCTGATGTAGATCGAATTCATTTATTCTTTTGCCATGAAGGTAATCTGTTCGAATATAAAAATTGGTGTCCATTATCAGAAGAATATTTTATGTCAGACTTTATATTATGTTCTCTTTACACGCCCCACGTCGTCATTTTAACACAGCAAACTATCACAAGAATATTGATGCATGAATTTGAAGAACCCAATCAAGATGAAACTAATTTGAAACAAACATTAGATTTCTTGTACTGTATGACTACAGGAAACTT
Source organism: Pandemis corylana (assembly GCA_949127965.1). Taxonomy (NCBI): domain Eukaryota; kingdom Metazoa; phylum Arthropoda; class Insecta; order Lepidoptera; family Tortricidae; genus Pandemis; species Pandemis corylana. Next base: position 8,806,027 of record OX421857.1, read on the forward strand.
AGAAAAGGCAGTTGTGGTTGGAACTAATCTAACAGGAGGTAGAAGCTCAGTTATTTGGGATAGTTTAGCGAAAGAATGCGTTTCCCGTAGAAGACCTGACGTCGGAGCGGTCTGTTTGGGCAAAATGGGTAACATAAAGGGTGCTTTGATGATGCGCAAAGCTATGAATGGTAACGACATGGATGAAACCTGTCAGATTGGCGTGCTTGCGATCAACCTCGGAATGTTAGAAGAAGCCGAAAAACTGTTCCGGGAAGCAGAAAGACCGGATTTGATAACTCGTCTCATGTCAGCCAAGGAAGGTGGTCTTCATGAAATAACAACAGGCAGTAGTGAGGGGGAGAATATCCTTCTCATTAAAAGCGCTCAGCATAAACTAGCGAAGATAATGTGGGCTAATGGTGAGACTGGAACCGCGCTTAAGTTATTTGAAGATGCTGGTACTTTGGTTCCCCACGTCCCCAGAATGTTGATCGCGCAAGGTCAAGCGCCGGTTTTGGCCCAATACGTCGCCACTTCTAGCGACCCTAATCTAATTATGTGGTGGGGCCACTACTTAGAAAGTGTCGGAGACTTAGACGGGGCGCTGGAAGCGTACGGTCGCGCGAACGATTTTGGAGAACAAACGCGTTTGCTTTGTCATATGCACAGGATCGATGAAGCCGACAAACTGTCTCAGAAAAATCCGTCTGCCATGTATCAGATGGCGCGCTATTTTGAAATGCAACCGGACAAGACTGAGAATGCTGTCAAGGTAGGCAATAATAATCAATACAATCATATATAATGACTTTCTGCCAAGTTTCTTGTGGCGCATTCCTCTTGGCAATGATGGTCTTTCCGAATGCGTTGGTAGTTTCAAAAAGACATGTAAAAGAGCCCTTGGCGGCCAATTTGCAAAAATAAATTTTTATTTTCATTTCATAAATAAAACAACGAATCATTAAGTCGTAAAATTGTGTTATTAATATTGCAGTTGTACATAAAATGTGGAGCAGTGGCATCAGCTATCAGAGTAGCGACGGAGGCGAGCGCTTGGAACTTGGTATGGCGAGCTGGATCTTCGTCTCCCATGCATGCTTTACACGCTGCAGCCATACTGGAAAACGCTGAACAAACCGAACAAGCCATCGCCTTGTACCAGAAAGCAGGTAAGTACTTACTTAGCAAAATTCAAGTATAGCTATGATACGCACATCATCACTCGTACATTAAAAGTATCTCGTCACTTTGCATAGGTAAGCCACACATGGCCTTAAAGTTAGCGCTGAGCTGCGGCGACACAGGTGCCATGGTGGCGGCGGTGGAGTCGCTCGGGGAGCGCGTGGATGCGGAGCTGGCGCGCACGCTCGCCGCGCATCTGCGCCGCGCCGAGCGCCACGAGCACGCCGCCGCGCTGCTCGCCACCGCCGGACAGGTAGCTATGCCGAGCTAGTGTTGCCAACTCATTTTCTAGGCAAATTATACCCCTATAAATGTTGTGGATTTCTCTATTGTGGTTGACAAAAGTTTCCAGATATTCAAAGTGTGCGGTGTCAGAGGGGTAACTTAATTTTGCGTCCAAATTACAATGAAAAACCTTTACAGGAGTGTCCTATTAGACTGACCCGACCGCCTGCTGAAATTTTCCGTAACAATTTTGAGAGACCTTGTGTTTTTGCAAATGGCTGACTGTTCGTTACGTAACGTTTGGTGCACAGTACGAGGAGGCGCTGGACATAGTGGAGCAGAGCGGCGCGCCGCTGTCGGAGGCGCTGGCGGGGCGGCTGGCGGCGCCGGAGGGCGCGCCGGGGCGCGACGCGCTGCTGCGCCGCCTCGCCGACGCGCTCGGCGCCAGCGGCCTCTACCGCCACGCCGCCAAGCGCCTCGCGCAGATCGGGGACAAGGTCAGCTTTGCTACTGCTTACTTGACACGCGTACATACGACGAAAGACCGACCTCGACTGCATTTTATAGCTTTGACATAAAATACCTTTTGTTTGTGTTTTGAAATTTCCCAGTTGTCCTAGCTGCAGTTTATGCTGGAACACAACAGTGCATTATATCTGCCGTTTCCTGCCAACTCTGCTCGACACTGTTTCTGTCCTGCCGACACTTCTGTTAGATTTTAATAGTCACCTGTATGACTGTGTCAATTTGCGAGTCCTTCTTCATATTCAGGCAGGTGCGATGCGTTGGCTGATGCGGTCTGGAGACGCGGACCGCATCGCGACGTTCGCGGCGGCGGCGCGCGACCGCTCAGCTCAACTGATGGCAGCCGACTGGCTCCGGCGCCACGCGGGCTGGCGCACCAAACCCGACCTCACGCGGCACATACTGCACTTCTACACGCGTGCCAAGGCTCACGGAAAATTGGCCGCGTTTTATGCGGAGTGTGCTAGCATGGAAGCGGAAGATTATGAGGTGAGCAAGCACTACGTGATTCCAATGGTAGCTAGATGGGGTTGAGCGAGTCAGTCAATTCTTTCAACCCTTATTGTGCCTTGTAACCCTCGGAGTGGAGACTATTTGAGAGGCAGAGAGTGCTTAGGCAGCTGTATGCTAACAGTACTTATGTAGCACTATTGCTAGGTGTCCCTACTGTTTTCGCCGCATTATCGACACTACATGATTCTGAAATTTACACAAGTCACGTTGTAAGCTCGTATATTGTAAGATGTATTGACGGGATTCCATAGTGCGATGAGTGCATTTTGTTCTCAATTATATATATATAAGTAGGTAGGTACCTACCTGTATTTAAAAACTTGTTTTCAGAACTATGAAAAAGCATTAGAAGCGCTTAAAGAAGCTACAAAATGCCTTTCGAAGACATCTGACCCTGACACAGGTATCTATATATCTAATTATGGTTATGGTATATCCGACCCTGCATGCTTTACTTTGGTTTAAATTTTATATAGTATTAAATGATAAAGTTATAACCTACTACTTATAGCACTTATACTACATTTACTTTTCTTCTTATTTTGCATTTCAGGTTCACAAATAATGGCCCTCCAAGAACAAAGCTCACTTGTAAAAAAGTTTATAGAAGTTAAAAAACTTTTGGAGTCTGGTGAAATCAATGCAGGTAGTATTACATAAACATTCAAATTGATAACATATGAGATAGGTAACGAGTACACTATGCATCAATCATATTATGTATTTGTTTTCTAAATGGTTTTGATATTTGTTTCTGCAGGTGTAGCAAGTGGTCAGCAACTAATGCGGACAGTGAGTGGGCGGCCCGGGTTAGTGACTGAGGAAAAGGTGCTGAAGATGCTGGTGCAGCAGGCTCCGAACCATCCAGATGTTGCGTGTATGTTTGTCAATATTAATTAGCTACCAATATCTCTTTCGTCTGTGACCTTGACTATACATAACATTATATTTATGCAGATGAAATAGCCTACTACTGTGTTCTACAGACTTTACCGTTACTAAATTCCCCTCAGGGGCCATTTACATATTAAGCAGCAAAGAGGAGTCCCCAATCATGTCAACACTTTGTAAAATCATACTAATACATAATATTATAATTGGAATAGCCCAATGGTTTTTACTGCTGATTGGGCTTTTGCCGACATATATTAATTCGACTGGTTTGAGACCCTAAACTTATCTGTTGTTGTTGCATTTTCTAGTGTTTGAGAAACAACTGAAACAACTACAACAGCAACCACAAGAAGACTCCCGGTCTGTTGAATCGCCGGATCAAAGCATTGAAGAAGTTATTTAAGAAGTTGGATTTTAGTATTTGTTTTTAAGAATATGCATGCTCTCTATTTTATAGATAACAGCTGATTAATTCATATAATTCATAAGTAAATGATCTGAGTACTTAAAGTACTATGAATTAATTATGTGTTTGAATCCGTCTAAACAAAGTAAAACTATCCGTCCATATTGTGAATTAGTAGAGATATATAAAATAAAGTACAATACAATACAATACAAATACTCTTTATTGAACACCACAAATCAGTACAAAACAATACAGAAACAAAGAACAAAGTAGACAATATGCGGTCTTATTGCTTAATAGCGATCTCTTCCAGACAACCAATAAGCTAAATAAGTTGGAGACAGTTTAAGTAGGTGACGGAAACAAATAGGATAAACGCAGGGATAATAAAAACAACAATACCAACATAAATATAATAGCTAAATAAATAAAATAATACATACATATACACATAACATTTACTGTATAATACTTAAGATAAAATAAATGTGAGAATGTAACAATGAAAAATAAGAAGGCCATACAACAGAAAAGAATTTGATCAGAAGCAAAAAGAGAAGATAAGGTACTAAAGACAGGGAGTGGATTAAATTAGTAATAAATAGTAGTAGTAGTGGATCGCCATTCACATGTGTGCAAACATTTGTACAGTATACGAATATTTGTTCACATGTGAGTGATCGGAGTTTAGATGTGGGCACAACCTGTGCGTCAGCACATTTAGCATGATATAAGATCGTACCGGAGAATATTATGCCCTCACTGTCAGAACGGTAGTGTAAGAGACATTGAGCATTTAATATTTCAGCCAAGCTTTTGATTTTGATAGGCTAGTGGTGCTTAAAAATGATGTCCCCCACCGCCTTACTGAAATTCTTCAGAATAAGTGTTCTATCTATCGCTACGATTTAAAAAAATGGAGTGAAGTGTTCAAACTCTTAAAGTGAAAGTAAAGTGAAACCAAATGAAGTATTGGCTTAAAAGACTTGCATCCAGGCCATAATATTACAAAAAAAATACAAATGAACAGCTGATTATGAATGGAATGACTGACATTTGACAGTTTATTGACACAGGAAACAGTTCACTCAGATTAAATTTCACTGCGTTTAATTATTTTGTAAATAAAAATGAATGTATTTAAGAACTTCAAAAATGGTTAGAATTATAAATAAAGGTCTTGTTATCAAGAATCTTTTTTCCATAAAACCTAGATTGTACCCAAGGTTAGTTTATTTTTATCTAGCTAAGTAAAACATAACCTAACCTGTGACTTACATCAATCAGGTATATTTTTTTAATTAATAGTAAATTTTATCTCGTTTGATGTTGCAGTACAATCTTAGTGAGATATCAAAGTTCCGACAAGCCGGGTGAAGGAGTAGATGTGAGGAGGATAAGGAATTTTAGTATAGTAGCTCATGTGGACCATGGCAAGAGTACTTTAGCTGATCGCCTGTTGGAGATCACCGGTGTTATAAAACCGGGAGCTGAGCACGCGCAAGTTTTAGATCAACTACAGGTTGGAACCCACCCCTAAACCATAAACACCCTAAAATTAAAATTCCCAGTGCCCACATTAATTCCAAATCTTAAACTGAAACTTATTTATCCACTCATCCACTCTGGTTTGAATACTCACTGATGCTTAAGCTGGCGAAGCGATCCTTTTTGTCCTATAACAGCATTTTAAAATGGCATTTAGATGAATTTGATTGTCAAAATAAAGATTTTACTATTTTAACCTCAGATTTTAAATGAATACATACTGAAACTTATGAGAGGGATAAAGCTTCCTTTTTCTCATTTTTATACAGGTAGAAAGAGAGAGAGGAATCACTGTAAAAGCAGTCACAGCATCATTGAATTACAAGTATAAGAATGAAGACTATTTACTCAATCTCATTGATACCCCTGGACATGTTGATTTTTCCAATGAGGTAGGTTTACTATTTTTCCATAATTTACTTTTTCATATCCCATGAGGCACAATATTTCTTCCAGGTTTTGTTTTTGATTTTTAGGTAGTGAGGAGTGTCTCGGCATGTCAAGGAGTGATACTCTTAGTGGATGCAAATGAAGGAGTACAAGCTCAAACTGTAGCGGTGCACACTCTAGCAAAAAGGAATAACTTAGTCATGATACCAACACTCAACAAGGTGGACCTACCCAGAGCTGACCCCGAAAAAGTGAAATCTCAACTAAATTCACTATTTAAAATCGATCCAGATACTGTAATGAGCATATCTGCAAAAAAGGGCTGGGGGGTCAAAGACTTGTTAGAAGCAGTGATAGAGAGAATACCACCACCTGCTGTGAATACTAATGGGCATTTTACAGCACACATAATAGACACATGGCATGACAAGTATAGAGGTGTTCTTTGTTTAGCATACATCCACACTGGAAGAGTACAGGTCGGACAACCAGTGAGATGGAGGTCTGATACCAAGCAACACATTGTTAAATACTTGGCCATGTTGAGACCTAGCGAAGAGCCAATAGAGTCTGCTGGTGCGGGCCAGGTTGTGATGGTGGGTAAGTTCAATAAACAATGGATTAATAGGGTTTGCTACCACTGGCTAAACTAGCTTTAAATTGTGTAATTGACAGTAAAGTGTTTGATTAATCAACAATGTATGTATAAATGCTTTCAGGTTGTGGTCCCAAAGGTGGTGGCAGTGTGGGCGACCAACTGATATCAGTAGATGTTACAGACACCAAAGACTTAGCTTCAATCCCCCCTGTCAAGCACATGGTGTATGCGGGTATTTTTCCCGCTGACCAATCGCAGCACCCGCTGCTCAGTGACGCCATCAGGAAACTGGCGCTCAACGACTCCGCTGTCAGTGTTAGACCGGATTCTAGGTATTGTTGCTAAGTCTGCGGTTAAAGTTTGTGCTTATTTAGGGGCCTGTCATTAAGCCTGGTCAATGACCATCTGAAATTAAATTCATTCTAGACTATTTGTTGTATAACTGAAGGTATTTTTCTGTTTCAGTCCTGCTTTGGGGCAAGGATGGCGTGTCGGCTTTTTAGGACTTCTGCATCTAGATGTATTCACACAAAGGCTATTGCAAGAGTACAAGGCTGAAGCTATATTGACAGCACCTTCAGTACCATATAAGATCAAGTAAATTGTGTTCTTATTTTTAATGTGTTACTTATATTACAATTTCAATGAAATATTTAGTCACTGTGAAACTTACTTCTAGAGTGAAAGGTGCAAAGATTATTAAGCAGTACAAAGGGGATGAGGTGATCATTACAAACCCCCTTTTTATGCCGGAACCACATCACGTAGAGGAGTATTACGAGCCACTAGTGATAGGTAAGAAAATGAATAACTTAAAGCGTTTTAGTATCGGTTTTTAATTATATGTATAAGTTATGATGAAACTAAAGCTTACTTCCATGCTGGTCTGGGAGCAAAGGAATAACATAGAAAGTACCAGTTGCTTCTCGTCCCGCGCAGATGGTAAAAGCCCATCGAGGGAATGGGCGAGTCTTAGGAATCATGTTATAGGCGATGCGGCTAGCAACCCATCACTATTTTGATTCCCCTTTCCACCTATACGCCTACAATCATGCTAAACGTGGCCTTTAGGTCATGTTACCTCAGGCTCTGTCTACCCCGTATGGGATATAGACGTGATTTGTGTGTGTGTGTGTGTGTATGAAACTAAAGCAAAACTTTTCAGGTACAATTGTAACTCCCGTGGAGTACATTGGCTCCGTGACCACGCTATGCATAGACAGGAGAGGTGTTCCCTTGCCGTCCAGTGCCGTCGACGATAGAATGACGTTGTTACAGTTTATTCTGCCGCTGTCCGAAGTTGTCATAGATTTCCACGACACCCTAAAGAGCATCACATCTGGATTCGCTAGCTTTGACTATCAGGATCATGGATTCCACCCGAGTTCTCTGGCGAGGGTTAGTAACCATTCAAATAAAGCTTATTTTTCGAGAAGTTAAAGAAAAGGCTGAGAGAAGCGCGCTTCATTCACTCAATGCGAATGAAATTCACTCCCATTGTCAATAATTTTAGTGAGATTAGGGTTCTTCAAAGATAGAGTGAATAATCTGTTACTGAACCGGTGAACTACCTACAGTGTAGGTCCTACACCTTTGGCCTCATTCGCTCTTTCCATTAGGTGAGATGAGGGTGAGACGTTGGCTAGTTAGCTGTAAAAACTGTTAACACTGGGCCGATTTTTGAAATCAAGTCCGTGAAAATCATACCTAACCTACCAAAAAAAAATTTGCGTACGAGTATCGAAACTTACCAATGTAATTAATTTTCTCAAGTAGTTAAAAAAAATAATTCTAACGGTAATTTTGTAGCAGTATACAGCTTTTTACCATTTTCGAATGGCATTTTCATGAAGATAATTTTAAAAAATCGGTCCCCAGTAATGTATTCATGTCATTAACTTTCACGTCCAGGTGCTTCTCGTGTGCTTATGAAACTTAAATAATTACATAATGTAATTGCAGATGGACATTATAGTCAATGGCGTGTTAGTTGATGAGCTATCGACTATAGTGCACACAAGTAGACTTGAATACACTGCGAGGAGGTTAACAGAGAAATTAAAAGAAATGATCCCACGCCAGATGGTGCAGGTAAGGTGGTTTAAGTTCTATGGACGATTTTCCAATCAAATAAAATAAATAACAGTATATAGTTCGTTAATTTTGGCTTCATTTTCCAATTATATTTTTATAGATCGCCATCCAAGCTGTAGTCGGAGCAAAAGTGTTCGCGAGAGAAACGTTAAAAGCATACAGAAAAGACGTTACAGCGAAATTGGTAAGCAAATTCTAAATAAATTTAGTTTTTCTTTTGAAGATTCGATCAGATCACTCGAGTAAAGGTTAATATACTTTGAAAACGGTTTATTGTCGATACTCCCCGCTAGAGGCGCTGCCAATTTGCCCACAGTACCTACCTGAAACATTTAGGTAAGTATAATATTAACTATATACGAATGCGTTCTGGGCATTCATTTTTGTCAAAATTTATTAATATGCGTACACCTTGTCACATTGTGTGATAAGGTTCATAACTATCGAGGTATTAAAACAATTTTCTTGAATGGGAACTTTTAAAGTTGTTTTTAGTTATAGTGGGTACACTGTGAAAATTTCAAGTGGCACCTCTATTACGGTTCCAAAGATACAACCCTGTAACAGACGGACAGACGTACATCGGAGCTTAGTAATAGGGTCCTGTTAGCAGCCTGGGTTCACTGGTTGATTAGGTCCCGTTGATACGGAACCCCAAAAAAGGGTTGACAACTTTACTGCCTACCGATTTATAAAACTTCATTAAGTTTTCTTTTTTTCAGTATGGTGGCGATGTAACTCGAAGGAAAAAGTTGCTAAAGCAGCAGGCAGAAGGAAAAAAGAAAATGAGAAGTGTTGCGAATATAAAAATACCAAGAAATACCTTTATTGATGTCCTCAAGAGATGAGATAGTTCTCAATAAATGTTTAATAGATGTTCCGTTATTTTTTCCTTTAAATGGGCAGAATTTCACTATGGCGCTCTTTGCAAATAAATCGACTAACGGGAAACGCCAGCTGGGTATATCTATGAAGCGTGGATAACGTACGGAGCGAGGACTGACTCTGTGAATGCTCTGCAGTAGGTAATATAAAACAAACAAACTTAATTATGATGCTTTTAATACACTTTCATTAGCTTCACTTGTAACTAACAATGTAAAACCTTGGAAGTTTCCTGTGGTCGAATTTACCGCAACGAAGCAGTTTTAAGCAAACCGTAGCAATGCAATAATAACAAAAAAGCGTGTTTTAAAAAATACATTTACGACAATAGTACATTGTTGTAGAGACTGGAAAGTGAGCAATAGATGGACGAGTGAGTTCGAGGGCCGAGCCGCAGGTGAGGCCCTCGAAGAGAGACGAGTCCATCTATTGCACTTTTGGCCGAGACATTACATAGTGCTTTTCACGACTACTGCGAGGAAATAAAAAACATTTACGTCAGACGTGGCTGTATGGACCTAAAACTATAAGCGATTATGGATGTGTTTAATAAGCACTTAGAAGCGCTTTGCTTAATAAAATAACATAACAAAAAAAGCCTTTGCGTGACTGGCCACTAGAGCGCTCTCGTTTTTTTTTTTTAAAGTAAAATTTGGTGGGAGAGTGAAACTTAACTGTTTTATTTACGCTCATGTTTTTTATTTCCTCGCAGTAGTCGTGAAAAGCACTATGTAATGTCTCGGCCAAAAGTCCAATAGAGGGACTCGCTCTCTTCGAACTCACTCGTCCATCTGTTGCTCACTTTCCAGCCTCTACAACAATGGACTATTTTTGAAGGTTTAGTAGGGACATAAAATAGAAAGATTTGAAAAATATAGATGTTTTATTAAAAAATGCTGATGATATTAGGGTCATTGCATGGTAAACATCACAAAATACTAAAATATGTATGTAATATCAACTTAAGGCAAGGCTACTTTACAAATTTTATGTTTGAAGCTTAAATTACATTGATTATTTTGATTACATCATGTTCCATAAACTGAAAAATATCAAACCAAGAATAGCTGGCTACTACCAATAAAAGGACAAATGTTGCTACGGACAGCTTTAATCCTTTTCCTCTAAAACCGCATTTAAATGTGTTTCTCGCTTGTTAACCCGGTGCCGGGATCGCCGTAATTTAAATGCACTGGGCTTGAGGGGAGACAAGAAACGCGTAATAGTTAACTGTTAACGATACTTTGGCGTCACAAAGTCAATTTATTTATATCTATTTATTTATCTGCTAGTTGCTAATTAATCGTCAATACATTCAGTCGCATTGGTAATCCCGAAATAAAACTAGTTTTAGAAATAAAGCATAGCCGGTTACAGGAATGATTTATACTTCATACTACCAAACGACTTTTCTAAGTTCGAATGTTACATTAGTCCTTGATATGACTACACTTTACCTAATATATTCCAGCCTAGAATATCCATAGTTATAGTTTTCAAAGAAAATACAATAATGCTAATTTCCCTCATTAAATACACCAATGTATCATTAAGCATACTTTCTTATTATTTATCAATAATTAAGCCGCCATAATGTATATACATCAATCAATAAACATTTTATTATTCATTTACGAACAATTGTTTACTTTGACGCAGTCCTTGGAAAACACACAGGACAGTCTGTTACAACAATGCATTAAAAAATTTAATAAATTCAATACAAGTCAGTCACACTGATAATATTCTTTATGAGATCTTTAACACGACTTCTAAATGATATAAAAATGACAATGATGATGGTGACGACGTAAGACTACACAATACAGTCCATCAAATTAAAAAGATACCATTTGACTGTTCTCATTTGACAAAGTTCAATTTAAAGTTAGTGATTAGATTAAGAATTGTACATTTTGTGATAAAATAAAAATAGATTCATAATTCCATGATTCTATAGAAAAGGTAATTGAAATTGTACGAGTTACACCTATACAAAGTTGTTTCAGCTTCAAAAGTATGAAACATCAAACGGTACTTCTTAGATATGATGCACTGTAATTATAAACAATTTTGTATTTCTCAAGTTATAAAATTCATTTGATCACATTCACATATTTATCAATAACATATAAACATACAAATTATCTGTGACACCAAGTGCACAAACTCTCCCAATCTCCATACTGAAAGACTGAAAACCTGGAAAACTTTGGCAAAGCGAAAACTGTGTGAGTTTGTGCTACTTGCTTTCAAGCTACACTCAAATCAACTTTCTATCAAAAAAGGGAAATTAGAATATAATCACATTCCAATTTCGAATTATTCTTCCTCCGATGAGGGCTCTTTTGTTTACCTGTCTTCTGATGTTTCCAGAAACTGGGCATACACATCTCTTGTGCATTCGCCTTTTTCATTGAACTTGTATTTATAATATGAGCCATCAGCACAGATAACTGGAATAGAAAAGGAACGTAGGAATATCTTGAATTTACTAGGAAATCCTTCATTATAAACATTACTTTCTTGAAAAATCCAAGTTGTATCAGACTTGCTATCAATCATTCTATTTTATTTGATAGGTGAGATTGATTCTGTATGATATATCTAATTCATATGAGGAGTTCTTGCATTTTGTTTCACACAAGTGTGAGATTAAAACTTTTTTTTTTAATGAAACCTAATTATATATGCATGCAGTATGAAGGTCCTCTGCTGTAAATATCATAAACAATCAAATTTACTTTTAATTCAGTTTGCAAATCTTTTACATAATAAAACCATAATACAATCTTACCAACAATGGAGCTCTTGTCTACACCAAATGCACAAATACAGGGTGGCCCATTTGGAATAGTAAACTTGCAGAAACTCCAGTTACTGGAAAAGTACTTTGGGAGGAAGTTAACAGTTGCCAAACTGGATTGCTTGTTTAACTTCTCATCTTCAAGGCTGAAGACATGCACAGTACCATGGTCGGAGGTAACACACAAATTAGTACTTGTGTGATTAAAATTTATGCAGTAAATTGTTGCCTGTAAAAGATGAAGCATAAATTCATAATGTTGCAAACTAGTTTACACCTTATTAATTAAACAAAAAAAAACAGTCCCATTTAAGTAAGCTTCTGTCAATAAATGTCATAAATCATTTAAACAAACATAACTACCTACTTACTCAATTTAAAAAGTTATCCAGTATTTGTCATTAATTCATTATACGTATTAAAGTACCAAATAATGTATTTTATTGAGTAATATGGGTAATTAAACTAATGTAATTATGTTATTTTTTTTTTATGTTAGGGAGGCCAGACAAACGAACTAGTGGGTCACCTGATGTTAAATGATCACCACTGTCCATAGACACCCGCAGCGCTTTACGCGATGCCAGTGTGTTGTCGGCCCTAAACACTTAGATCATTTGTCATCTCAACCAAGTTGTTATGTAGGTACTTTATTGTTAAGTCTTAGGCAAAATTATTCTTAGTACATGTAGCAAACTAGTTTTGATAGGTTTTTATATTTTTTCTAATCAATTTTGTTTCTGAGTTCTTGTCTTTGTATTGTCAGTTGTTGCTCAATAGCAGTAAAAGAAGCAGTACTTGGTGTTTGCCTTGCTATATTAAGATTCCCTTGCTCATAAATCATTAGTCATTAGACATATATTATATATTATTATCATACAGTCCTCATATTGTATGCTTCAGTAAGCGTTAAATAAAAAAAATGAACTGGTATGGAAATTTTAGAACACATTTTTTCTTGTATATGGATCGATTAGGGTAAACTTTTCTGAGTAGGCAAAACCCAAAATAGTTAAATTCTGGAAAAAATGTTCATGTGGCTTTTGTTTTGGAAAATGCTTCAGTACAGATAGTTTTGTGTGAATGGTTAGTAAAATTGTAATTGGGTGATAAGGTCATGGTCTTACCTGATGAGCACCTCGTCTTAACTCTGCTAGTTTCTGCCCAGTCGCTGTATCAAAGACCCTTATGAGGGTGCCTTTTGTTGAAGCCGTGGCTAGGCGGGTCCCTCCCACGTTTAGTGCCAAACAACTTAGAGGAGCCTCATGTGCAGTTATTAGATGCCCATCTGGAGAGCTGCTAGTGCTGGCATGACTGCTCAACTCGACCAACTGAACGTAAAGATAGACAAAAATTTTCAAGTGCAAATTCATACCTCAAAAGTAAACAAAATAAATCCAGATATGGCCTTACTTGAACATGACCAGTTTTACGGCTTGGATACGCGAGTACTGCATTGTTACTGTTTGGGCAAACTACACACAAACCTCGGGGATTTTGACAAGTCTCAAACACATGAAGCATCTGAGGCTGTGCTGTGAATGTGTATACCTTTATAAGGTTCTCTGAAAAGATAAACAACAAGTTCAATTATTACACAACAACAGCGAACATGTACATAAAATATGTGGATCACTGATAAGGGAAACTGATAAGCTACTCACCCAAAACAACAACAATTCTGTCTCTTCTCAATTTCACGGCTTTAACTGGGCTGTTGAAGTCAAGTGATATAGCGGAGTCCTTCTTCAAGTCGTCCCATATTATAACTCTGTTCGGTGGATAAACGGGCGTTTTGCCCCCGCCAACTAAGGCCATGTAATTGCATCTAAACAGCATTTCCACGTAAGACAGACCACCCTCGGCAAAGTTTTGACGCTCTTTTTCCTTGAGCGGATCGCTGTTAAATACGCGAAATCCATTCTCCGTCCCACAAGCAAAGCAACCTGTATAAATAACGAAAAAAATACATCCTAACAGTAAAAACCGACAAGGTATTGTAATTTGGTCACGCAACGGATATTTACCTTGATCTTGGTTGAATCCTACGTATAAAAGGCCATTTCCGAAGACATTATCTTCTGATAAATTCATTGCAGAGGATTACTGAATTCTAGCAAATCGAAATAGTGTATTAATCAACAAACAATAATAAGAAAAATCGGATTCAACCTACATCTCCCATCACACAATCAAACGCGTTTTTTAGATAAGGAAACCACATTCACGCCCGATCACGATCACTTAGCAGCTGTGTGTCAGTCAGCTGAGTCATCTGTCAATTTTTCTCAAAAAGAAAGTGGTAAATTCAAATAAAATAACAGTGTATACAAAACATTGTCAAATTAAAGACCGCTATTGGCTATAAAATATAATAATTATAATTGTAGAAAAAATATATAATTTTTCAAATGAGTTGTAAGTTACCGGGGTTTTACTTGCCACCAGTCAAAAAACGCCTCTTAGTTGTCAAAAAATGTATTCAAGACATTGCTAAAATCGTTCGGCCGCCATTAAGGGAGAATAGAATAGAACATTGTTAAAATCGTTGTAAAAGTTAGTAAAAGTAATTGTACCTTTCCATGGTGAACGGTTGACAAGTCAACTTGACATATGTCATTCTTAGCAATGCAATGCCATATCGTGTCCGTGTCAGGCTCAGAACAATAACTAAAGCATAGAACCCGGACTAAAATAAAAACTAATTATTATAGTGCGTTGCTTCTTATTCCAGTGCACTAAAACAATAAGTTAAAAAGAGAACAAACTTGTCAGTTTGTTCTTATTTTTCTGTTTCGTACCTGTCCAAACGTCAAACTTGGTTCCTTTACGTCACTTGGTTCCGATATATGATGCCGATTTCAAGAGTCAGATTTCTTAGCCCAATGACTTGTGTTGAGTGTCAACTTAACTTGTCTGTATGTGCTTATTGTGCTTCGGATGCGTGAATGACGGACAACTGTTGGAGAATTTTTTGTTTATTATTGTTAAAAATTGATTAAATAACGAATATTGGTAAAGCCAATTACTTAGTGAAACTAGAAAATGTCTTGTGCAGTGCCAGGATGTAAATCTAATGCGTCCAGAAAACAAAATGATAATGCGTTTATAAGTTATCATCGTTAAGTGATTTTAATCAGCTTTAGGGTCGCATTAAAATATATTGAGTGTGTTCTATAAAATAACACCATTATTGAATCCTGTTTGTCAAAGATATCCCTATTTACATATTATTTTAAAGAAAATATGAAAACAGTATAGGTTATCTTAGTGATGTGCCTGTGATATCGACTAAACTGTCAATCGATATTAAATGTAAATATAGAGATATAATTAAATATGTTTAATTCTTTCAGTTTTCCGACTCCATTATTGTTCCATATTGTTCCCTTTCTTTAGCCATAACTTTACTATTTCACTTTTTTTTGACTTGGCAAGTTTTTACTAATCTATAGGTATGCATAAATGTTCCTTTTATAGGGTTCCGTATCCAAAAGGTAAAAACGGGACTCTATTACTAAGACTTCGCTGTCCGTCTATCAACAGGTTGTTCATGAGCCATGATAGCTCGACAGTTGAAAGTTTCACAGATGATGTATTTCTGTTGCCGCTATAGCAAAAAATACTATGAATAAAACACATATGAATATAACAATAAAATGAATATTTAAGGGGGGCTCCCATACCACAAACGTTTTTTTTTGCGATATTTGTTCGATATCAATAGCGGCAACAGGTAGACGCTTGAAATATTCAGTTTCATATTCACTTTAAAAATAGATAATTAAATCAAAATAAAATTAATATTTATCGGGTCCCATACAACAAACGTGATTTTTTGCCGTTGTTTTGTTACCAACCAATTCAAATACGAACGGACAAAAATGTGTTTTTGTTGTACGGTGAAACGGAATTCTCGGTGCGCGAGTCCGACTCGCACTTGGCCGATTTTCATAGTAGATTTTTTTCATTATAATGATATCCGTTTAATATGTATTAATATCCACGACCGTCCCGATACCCATAAAAATATCGATTGAAGACTAATCAATGACGGTTTGTTCCCTACACTAGCGAAATATATACATGTATAATTTAAAGCGCTTTGTATAGGTTACCCTGGTACGGAACAGACAGACGACTGTCTCGTGAATAGCATCTTTGTCTCTTTTTAACTTATTGTTTTAGTGCACTGGAATAAGAAGCAACGCACTATAATAATTAGTTTTTATTTTAGTCCGGGTTCTATGCTTTAGTTATTGTTCTGAGGTGTCAGGCCAGGCCATTCCAGGCTTCAGCTTGCCTTTAGAAAGCATTTTATTCTGAATTGTTTATTTTTTGTCAATCTAGAATTCTAGATAAGTCCCGTACACTTTTCGTTTGTACATACTTAACTGAAACTCATTGGCCATGAGCTCTATTAAGGTGGCGGAATACGTGTTATGGAAATCCATCAAAGAAAAACGTGAAGATGAATTCTCCACAGGAGGCTCACTATTTTCATGTTCTAAAATGTAATATTATTTATTCTAAACTCCGCTCACTTGCCAAATATATATATATAATAAATTGGTAATTGTGATACACATAATCAAATTTTCATAAATTATTGGTTTTTCTTGTTTTAGAGAGGAGATTGTGTTTCCTAATGAAATGATTTGTAGAGTTTGCACTTGTCCAGCGGATATACCTATTAGCGATAAAATCGATGGAATAAATATCTTAAGTGCAATAAGGGCAGTGTCAAATGTCTGTGTAAGGATTATAAACTTAATCTTGATATCCAAAAAGATATTATTTTGAACTGTGAATTTTCTTTTAATTTGGAAATATTACAACACGTTAATAAATTAGGAAAGAGGAAACCCTCTTTGTATACTTCAATGGCTTTTACAGGTCAGCAACACAGACTCCTACCCAAAATATGTTTGTAGAAGTTGCTTGGATGAATTGAAAGTGGCTCTGGATTTTAAGAAGAAATGTGAATCTTCAGATTATTTTTTCCGTCAAACGCTACCCCTGACAATTGGTATTGTTTTGCCTAAACTTAAGCTTTTTAATGCATGTGCTGCCAGCTGCCCAACCCGAGACTTCTTCAAGTGCCTCAGACACACATGTGCGATAAAATTCCTGTAAAATTATGTCAGCGGTACTGGGTGAAAGTCACGAAAACGCATATATGTGTAGTGCGGTAGCAGTGAATGCATTATGTAGAAAAATTCTAACTCTTTTATTAAAGGGTGTATTCGCAAGAAATTTGAATAGCTAAAGTTGTATTTGCATATCAAAACATAGTTGCTTTAATTTAATTTGTGATCTCAGTCTTCCCATTACCATGAGACTAGCAGCAGAGGGTTCAAAATTTCGAACCAATTTATATAATTATTTCTTGGGATTTGGATTCAAATTTTATTGAAAAATGTGCATTCCATTTTATAGTATCAGAAAATAACTCTCCACCCATGGTAATGCATGATTTTGCACTTATTATTCATCAAATGAAGGAAAGAAGATTTGCCCGGCTGCAAAACACAGATGGCAGAGCTCACAGTAAAAGAAAAAAAAATTGCACTTCCCACCTCGAAGAGTCAAATAAAATGAAGGATGCCAGGCCAACAAAAGTGATAAAATGTCAACGATGCAATCTTGTATTTGATTCTAAGGTTTGTACCAAACTGTGTCTTTGAATGTCTCAAGTTAATCTCAAAAATGTTTGTAATACTTTTGATCAAGCTTTGCTGTATGAGGCTTTTTGGAAACTTAAAATTGAGACTTTTTGTTGAAGTAAATTATGTAAATAATAAGAAAAAAAGTTCAAAATGAAAATTATCGCTGTACAGTGTGTGAGACAAAAGTTTTTGAAGACAAAGGGTTTCAAAGGTCTGAAGTTGCACTTGGCTAGTTTTTGCTTTTCCAGATAGGAGAGAAGTTTTGCATCAAATTTTAATTTTGTCGCATCAAAAGCTGTATTCAAAAGCTGTGTGTGAATTCATTTTGAATATTAAAATCATACATTCTTCTTATATTGTTAACTATCTGCAGATTTACCTTCAATAAGCATTTATTTTTCTGCAGGATTTACTGATTGAACATCGCCTCCAGCAAAAGTGTGTTTGTCCACCATGTCCTCTGTGTGGAAAACTGGTATCCCATCTGGAAAGACATAAGAAGAATGTACATTTACGGACAGAGAAGTACACATGCCACATATGTGGCAAAATGTCATATTCCTCTGGAGCGTTGCGAAATCACTTGTAAGTCTTGCACCACAATTTTTTTTTTCTTATGTCAATCGGCTGTACTTTTGCACACAATTGGCACTGTAAATTTTCCTGATAAGGATGTTCTTTGGATTATTTCTTCTCTTATATCATACTAGCGGTTGCCCGCGACTTAGTCTGCATAGAATTCGCTTATCGCTATCCCGCAAGGACTATGCGATTTTCCGGGATAAAAACTATCCTACTTCCTTCCCTCACACTAAAATTATCTATGTACCAAATTTAATTAAAATGGGGTCAGTGGTTTACGTTAGTAACAGACCGACAGAGTTACTTTCGCGTATATAATATTAGTATGGATTTATTCTCTTATTTGCCTCCCTCTGCTTCTCCTTGCATCTCAAGGTTAGTATGTAGTTATTTCCTGAGACTACTTGTTTTTGTTAAATCTCATTTACATGTCCCTATTATAGCTTTTTTTATTGCTTTGTAATATCATTGCCACAGTAACATAAATTCTTAAACTTAATAATCTGTATGGTTTTTTTTCAGATTAGTACACTCTGATAAATGTGATTTTCCTTGTCCTCTGTGCCCATACAAAGGCAAACAGCAATCATATCTGACGCTTCACATGAGGGTTCACACTGGAGAAAGGCCGTACTTATGCTCAGAGTGTCCTGCAAAGTTTGTTAATGCCAGCAACCTAAGAAAACATCAATTGACTCATTCTAGTAAAAAGTTTGAGGTATTTTCTTCCTAAAATTATCATTTTCATAGTGCTCCCATGACCACTTTTCCAAATTAGCCACTCAAAAAAACATGTAGCGATCCCAGCGCCACCTAGTCATTGACTACTGTGGTAATCGGGGTGTGACAAAAGGAAATTGTGGCACTAACCGTAGGTTAACTCGGCATCGGGTATTAAAAATCCAAGGTTTCACCTTCAGGGTTTATTTGAGGCACACAAACAATAGCAAACACAGTTTATAGAGTTTATGTACAGAAGGAGAAAGTTAAGCAAGTGTGGGGAGTGCCACAGTAGAGAGATCTCTCTCCAGGCAAATGGATGCCTGGGGATCGAAGTTCTATTCTAAAGCAGAGAGTTGTAAGTTGTAGAAGTGATCTGATAGACAATGCAAAGCCAAAATAAATGCAGATGCAAAGGCATTTACCCACAAAATATAATTAATATATTAGGGGTACATGTATACAAATCTGTAGTGAAATCTGTATCAAAGTCATGAAAAATATTGCAATGTTAATGACAATAGCATAGTGCATTAAATATTACTTTTAATATTTCTTAACTTCATGGATTGGTACCAAAAAGCATTTATTTCCAGTGTAATAAATGCAAGAAGCAATTTCGCCTATTGAAAACACTACAGGAACATTATCAGGCAGCCCACTTGAATGTGAGGTACAGATGTTCAATTTGTGGTCGTGACTTATGGACGAGGTATGAGTTATTGTTTTTTTTTCTTTATTGCTTACCTAAGGGTCTTAAGGGTGCATTGCCCATCCCTAGAAAAGTTTTCGTTTTTTTGTGCTGGAAAGCTGATTCCAGAGTTTTGAGCTATTGTACATATAAATATGAAAGTAAACTTTGCAGTGCCCATGGAATGGGGCCTTTCATTATACTTACATCTTGTTCTTTGTTAAGGGTGAAGCCACAAGGCTATAGCTGGCTGTATTATATTTAAGCTCTCTCTATTGAATGCAATGCACTTTATTAACATTATTATATTTCTATGACATTTTAATTAATAGTTTAAATAACAAGTGCATTTTAATTTCAGACGGAAGTTACTAAGCCATGAAATAAGAGTTCACAACAGAGAAAAACACAAGTTGTATGATGAAGTATATAAAGTTGTTCTGAACAATGAGAAAGATTGATCATAGGTATCTATTCAAATTCTATATCCATTCTTCATGTCAAAAAGAGCTTATTCTTTTCTTTAAGGGCTGGCAACACTCTTAACATCCTATGTTATGAGCGTCTATGAGCAGTAGTGATTACTTTCCATCAGGTGACCTCTTGCTGGTTTGCTCTTATCATATAAAAAAACATTCAATCTATACAAAACTGAAATCCATATCCATGTGTAATATATTAAAAGTATGTATAATATACATGTTTTAAATTTTTATGCTGGAATTAAAAGACAGTTTTACTATTAACTCTTTGTTTTATTAAATAGTTAGGTATATGTATAAAATTGATAAAGAAACACTTATTTTATGCAGATAGTCTTACGAGCTAGCAACTTGCTTCAAAGGCCCTTCTAAATATTGTGCAATGGCATTTATTTTCTCTTTCAATATTCCGAAACCCACAGACTCTTTGGCATACAAACAAAGTAACAGGTTAGCAACTTGGGTTATAGCAATTTTGCCATTGTTACAATCGACAAGTATCAGGTGCAATCGGTCCTCTTTGAAGACGTTGCGTCCGTTTTTCTCGTATGCTGACCAAACATTACTGGCTATAGCTGCCGTGACCCTGGCATCTTTGTCATTGTATCCCGAGTAAGCCAGCAATGCCCCTTGGTGATTTAACAATCTGTAAAAATAGAAAAATACTTTACTACCATTGGTAGGTCAGCTAGTAGGCTTAGTTAAATAAATTTCAAAGGCATTACAAAGTATTTTCAACTCCTCCTGTATTTGCTTGGCTCAGAACCTGAGTCAACGCCTTTGGCTTCAACATACTGATGGTTACAAACACAAGGTGCAGATTCTGATACGTAAGTTGTTCCAATAAGTTCCTTAGGTTTGGTAAAGAAACTTAAACTCGCGAAATATAATGTTATGAATTCGGTAATCTTATACTTCTTATTGTATTAATTAATCTATTTGGTTAAACGTAAACTGAAGTGAATAACTAGCTACTGAGAACTACTTTTGTTTTGACACAAGTATCTATTTTTAAATCAATTTCTAGATAAAGGAAGCTGTATTCATACAGCCATGCCTGGTGTTATATTTTTTTTTTGGTAGAAATTAAAATTGACAGATACACGACAGCACGTATTCAGTATTTATTCAATTGCAACATTTCTTACAAAGTGGCAATACCACCTACCTACCAGTGGCAGTAGTAAAAGAAAATGACAAGAACTAAGACTACTAACCGCCACGAACCAAATTTGGCTGTATGGGTTTAGTTGCCTATGCTTTTCCTTAGGAGGAACAAAAAAACGTTCAGTAGACAGTGACAGTGGTGACAGGTCAGCTGGTTTGGCTGTTGATGCTACACTGTTTGCGTGCGTAGCGTAGTGTTATACTTCTTATTTTCTTTGGCTGTCGCTATCGTGGGGTGGAATGGGGTTAGGGGGCTAGGCTGCTAATGCAATTCTGGCTGTTATGCTAGCTAGCTCTAACTTGTCGCTTATGGTAGCGCCAACAACGGAAACGAGTTAATTTAGTCCATTCAGCATTCAGCCTTAATCCACTCAGCATTCATTCAACATTTTTTTTGCGCTGTTTATTTAGTGTTGTAAAATGGGAAAGACTATACAAAGTGCAGAGCGGAATTTAGTGCTTAAAGTAATACAATTCTTTGACAATGAAAAAAAACACGGTTCTTTCATTGTTCCTGTTGAACAATCAACTAAAAGGGCTTGTATGGCAACCGGATTATCCAAAAGGTCAATAATGAACATAAAACGTGAAGCCAAAGAAATGCTAAAATCGGCAGAAACAGCAAGAGAGCAGGATCCTCAAAAAAACTTGTCTATAGAAGAAGCCAATCACCCACAACCCAGTACTTCTACTCCAGTTACTTTGGACATGATTGTACTCCCAACACCAGGCAAAAAACGTAAAAAATACAAAAAGAAAATAGATTTGGATCATTTTGACTTATGCGCGATCCGTGATTTAGTTGAAAGTTTTTATACTACAAGAAAAGAAAAACCTACATTAAAAAATATTCTGAAAATTGCCCGTGAGGAACTCAAATTTCCTGGCCAAAGAGACGCGTTGAGGAACATACTTAATGATACATTAGGGTATAGGTTTAAAAAATGTAAAGGATGGCAGCCAAAAACATAGATCAAACAGAGAAAGATACTGAATGATTAACAATAGAAACCATATAGGTAGGTAACCCTTGGATGATAAAAATTGATCACAGATTAATTGAGACAGAATTATAATGATCATCAAGAACATAAATTTCATATTTTTACTAGAAGACAATTAAGTACAGTGATTAAAAAAGAACTGTAGATTAAGTGAGACTGTGGATGATGTGGAGATTGGTGTTGAGCCTCTGAATTACAATTTAAATAAAATGTATTTTAACTCTCTTTTCCTTTTTCTTTTCAAATTTTGTTTCATTAGTCCAGCCACTGTATGTAAGAGCTTGACCCTTACCTTAAATAAATAAACTATGTACAGTCAGCATCAAAAGTTGATATACAGTTAAAGAGCTCAAACTGACCTACATACAACTCTTATGACTAAAGTAATAGAGGGTTTGTAAATCATTTTGAAATCTTCAACTGCTTATCAACTTCAGATACTGACTGTACCTATCTAATCCCCTTATTTCATGCAACTTATATTGTTTCAGATTTACATTTGTAGGTTTAATTAGTAAAATTTTCGGAGTTGTTAAAGACCATTTTAATTAACACTGACCAAGTATCAATGCCTAAAACTATTTCATTTTCTTTTGTTTAACCAAGTAATTTCTGAAAGCTATTTGCTTATCCTTAAATGACCTCTTTATTTTACCCTTGGCCTTGTGCTTAACCATTTGGTAACTCTTAGTCTTCCTCTTTTCTCTGTTTGTTTTAGAACAGTGGATGTTCTTCCTTCTATCTTTATATCCAAATTTATTTCTTTCCTCACGTCCCTTGAGAACAGAATCAAGCCTTGCACTCTTATCATGCTTTCTTTTCTTATGGATATTTTCAATAGCGGAAAGCTGAACCAGCTCTCCAGACTCTTCATCTTCTTCTACAACACTTTTATTTCTTTTTACACCACTTATGTGTTTCTTCACTTGTGCAGCATCAATTCTCTTAAAGTCTTCATCAGTGAATATGGTCTCCATAGCAATATTTCGAGCAGTATCAACTTTTTCTTTAGCATCTTGTTTATTTAGTTTCCTTTTAGCCTTTAATACCTTTCTATCTTTAACGTTTTCAGAAGTGAGCTGTGTTGATCCAGTCTCATTTTTATTATCTTCTTCTGTTTCTTCATTATCATCTTCTTCTTCCCCATCATCTTCCTCTTCTTCTACAATTTCATCATCATCTTCTTCATTATCACTGTCTTCATCACTGTCTGATATGTCCAATTCAGACTCAGATGAGTTCACGTCTACCCAGTCATCATCAGAATCATTACCCTTTTTCTTATTGCTCTTCTTTTTCTTGTTGTCATTATCAGTTAAATTTTTTTTCTCCAATAAAGCTTCTGAACCCGGAACATAGTCCTTGATGTCCATATCACCATATTTCTTTGTTTTGAGCTCTATGGAAGCTTCGGTTGGCCTGCCTCTATCCTTTTTATGTAAAAGCGTAGGCATAGATTGTCTGTATAACTGAACTAATGACCTTGCTGCCATCATTACAGATTTTTCCTTATAATTTTTGTACTGTACCAAGTCTCTCAGTAAGTCCTCAGTGATAGCAAGAGGACAGCGGGCACAAATTTCTCTTACAGCATTCAAACCAACTGCCATAACATCAGTAGAGTTTCTTTCAGTAATGAAATTATTTGCAATAGCTCTCATGACTGGTTCTATTACTTCAGCAGGCACAAGTTCATGTGAGGCTTGAGCAGCAAATTGCAATATCCTTGTGACTTCTCTTTGATGTGGCAACAGCAGTCTTGCAATAAAAGGGTAGTAGTTGAACAAGAACAAGTTGTGTAACCCAATTAGTCTAGAGATTACATCTAGACACATTAGCTTCACTTCAAATCGTTCATTTGATGATTCCATGAGCTTGAAAAGTTTCTCAGCAAGTCCTTGTGGGTTATTTAAAAGATGTAGTGCTGAGAAATTGAAGACAGGAGCCTTTTCTTTCTTCTTTTTCAGCTTCTTTGCAACTTTCTTAACTTTTTCCACCATTTTATCCCTTTTTCTGGTTTTCTTATTAAATTTATTGGCTATCATAGTGTCTCTAGGGTCAATTTCCTCTTCACTGTCTGAGTTTTCTTCTTTTTCAGCCTCATCCCTGCCCAAGAAGAATTTTAATGAAGCAACCATAACTTTAGTGATTTTGGAAAAGCATCCAATATCAGCAATCATGTTAACTGTCTTCTGGTCATTCCATATATTTTTATGATATAGCTCCATTAGAATGTCAAGAGACAACTTTGCAGCCTTAGCATCTGAGTTGCGCAGCATTGAAAACATAAAGTTTTGGAGAGTTGAATTAAATTTCATATCTTTATGTTTGATATTCATATTCTTTATATCAGTGATGATATGAGTTTTCAAAAACTCCCTCAAATGTTTGTCTTGGCACTTTAATAACATAAAAAATAATTCTAGTAGATCAAATGGTGTTATAAAGTTTTTATTTCTCAGCAAAATCAGACATTTGCACAATGCTAGTCTCATATCGTTATGCAAAGTTGTATTGTGGCTTTTAAGGATGTCAATTATTTTTTGCGGGAAAAATTTCATTTCTTCCAAATAACACTGAGCAACTTGTGCAAGGAACATAGCTTGCTCATCTAATTTCTTGTTGTATTGCGTCGGATTGAGATTGAATATTTCCAAAGTAGTCTCAAAATGTGCCAGTTGCTGATGAAACTCTTCTTTATACGAATCCGGGTCCCTTTTGATCAGGTTTTGTAGTTGTGTTAGGTTATTCGGCAACTGATTATTATGTCGCACCATGTTGAGTTTTTAGAATTACGATTTTCACAGTTATTCACTTATTAATATCATTTGACTTAAGTGTAATTTTTCTTGGACTTAATTAACACGTTTACACGTGAAGCAACGCGTATATATAAGAAAAATAACCTAAAAGTACGCCAACGAGCGACACAAATAAAACCACGATTTCAAGAGCGAATGTCACATGTCACTGTCAATTTTTTTCTTTGTTTTTGATCTGCTAGTGAAAGGAAAAACAAAGGGAACTAAGCTCTTACAGCCAAGCCTGAAAATAATTTTATAAAAATATGTTCGTAAAATTAATTAATAAGTCAAGCTACAGTCTGAGCATGACCCTCCGTAAAGCTATAAATGTCCAGGAGGGGAATAAAGGAGGAGGAAAATGCCTTTTCAGTTGATTGTATCATTTGCTTATAATTTTATAACATATCACACACAATTAACTCTCGTCGATATCCTTTCTCACCAAGCATCATGCACAAGCATTAACTTCCTGAGCAGTTCCCTAAATTTTTTAAAATTACGAGTTAGTCCAAAATTCTAACTTCATTTCATGCCGTACGCTCACACTAACATTTATGAATAGGAGAGAGGGACAGTTTGATTCGAACTTTGAATTTCAGAATAGCCGTAGTCGCCCTTCCAAAACTCGAAATTTGTGGTTCACACCTTGTCTCTATCTTTTTTAAATGACTGTTAGTCTAATCGAAACAGCACGAAACAATCTCGAAGTAATATTTATTTCTACTTTAAAGCTCAATGAATTAAGTAATAATTTGCATCTAATTTGTTTTTTATATAAAGCAAGTCACAGGGACTTAAATATTTTCCTCCTGTACAAAATATAAATAAATAACGTCTACTCAAACGAGACTAGTGTACGTTCTGTCATTCAGCCACGTCATTTTCGCTTGATAGATGATAGTATACGCGGCGTTATAAAGATAAGCTGTGCCCTAAAACATTACTAAATCATGAACATATTCCGTTTACTCGGTGATTTGTCTCACCTTTTAGCTATTATTATACTATTACTCAAAATATGGAAAACGAGATCATGCGCAGGTACAATAAGATTCCCTACATTGGTCCTAACATGACCGGCATGCTCGGCGTCTGTTATGTTATGACCATTAATTAATATTGCCGATCAGGATGTTATAGTGATCGTTGTTGTATTTATTTCGTTTTTGTTTTCAGGTATATCCGGAAAATCGCAGATACTTTTCGCTATAGTGTATACGACTCGCTATCTGGATTTGTTGACGACCTATGTCTCCGCATATAACACTATTATGAAACTGGTGTTCATCATTGCCTCCTGCGCAACTGTTTATTTGATTTATATTAAATTCAGGGCAACTTACGACCACAACCACGACACATTTAGAATTGAGTTTCTGTTGATCCCATGTTTGGTGCTGGCACTGCTGATTCATCATGAGTTTACTGTGCTGGAGGTCAGTGTTAACTACATACTTGCTACAGCTTAATAGTTGCATATTGACTTATTCCTGTGCCTATACTTAATAAATCTAGAGATCAAAACCTTTGATAAGTATAAGTGTTGTGTTGGTAAACTTAAATTCATAATCTCGAGAGAAGTTATCATATCATAGTGTTGTTTTGTTATTTGCTCCATGACATTTAAGGGCCCCTAAGGGATAAAGACGTGATTTATTTATGTATGTATGTATTTGGGGGTGACTTCTTAAGCTATTTTCACCATAAGAATTTTTTGAGGAAACAAGGAAAATGTGACCATGGATGAAATGACTGATTAAAAATAAAATGAGCCATTTTCATATGAATATACAGAAACTATTCAACTTACTTACATTTGAATGTCTCATTTCAAGGTGATGTGGACATTTTCCATCTACTTGGAGTCGGTAGCCATTCTACCGCAGCTGTTTTTGGTATCGAAGACTGGAGAGGCAGAGAGCATCACATCTCATTACTTGTTTGCCCTTGGTTCATACAGAGCCCTCTACCTTCTCAACTGGGTAAGATTTCAACTTTTTTTTTAATACCAATTGTCGGAAACATATTTTTTTTATATGGGAACTAGGAAAAGAACACATTTTTTGTTATAGCACAAGTTTCACCAAATTATACAGTTTCTTGACAAATGCTTTGTAAGCCATTTTTGTTATATTCACTTCCTTTTGATTTAGCCAGTCATGACTCCAATCTGTCTATATCACTGTGCTGCAATTTTAGTGTAATTTTTATGCCCATAATTGTTCCTTTATGATAATAATTAGATAAGATAAAAATCTGAAGTTGTACAGTTGGCACTTGACCAACCAGAGGCTCAATTGAATCAGGTTCTAAAACATTGATGAGAATGTCCTTCTAAAGAGGAGTACTGTATTAAAAATGTCTTCATTTCAGGTATACCGCTATGTTGTCGAAAGTCACTATGAGATAATTGCTATTGTGGCTGGAGTTGTACAGACGGTACTGTACTGCGATTTCTTCTATCTGTACATCACTAAAGGTAAAAATTAGAACTTTAATGCATAGCATATGACTGTTCCAATTTATACTGTACTACAATGCCATAAAATAAAATTTGTATTTATTTTACAGTTCTCAAAGGAAAGAAATTGCAACTGCCAGCTTAAAGGAATTCTTCGCTCAGATGAAAATGATGTGGGGATGTTTTATAAGCCAATAATTTACCTAAGATCTAGTTGTACAACCATTGTCAGTATAGTTGTGAAAATGTTGTTAACTAAAGCCAATTATGTGTGAGAAATTATACTTAATTACCTTTACATACTATTATTTACTATCTAGAGGCGAAAACTTGTGTGTGCAGTATATTTCTAGCTATAGTTTGAAAGTTGAGATTGGCTATACATTTTTTTATGTTAATAAAGTTATTAACACTGATCAAAATTTATTGCTTATTACTTGATTAGTTGTAATGGACTGGGGCTATATTGCCTAACGCGCACACGCAATCGCAGTTCTTCGTCTCTGACCTCATTCCTATGTTGTTTGACAGAAAGAAATGGTGACTGATTGCAATTATGAGTGTGTTGGACAATTATAGTCTGGTTCCAAAGTTGCATCCAGTTAATGTATTGTATAATGTAACTAATATTCATATTGTGTCCCTTCCTTCTTCAGTAGGTTGGTTTTCAAAGTGCCCATTACCATCATTCCATAAATCAATATTGAATTACTTGTATCAGTTACTGTGTACTAATTAGGGACAAAATAAGAAATAACTGTTAACATGTTCTATGGTATCTCGTTTCTTGCTCAATCCGTCTCTTTCACATGAAACTAGTTAACTAGTTACAAAATAATACAATAAGCGGTTATAGGAAGGTCTGGCATGCTAGCTTTTTGTTTTTCTTAATTTGACATAAATTTTATGACAATATCCAGCATTTTGGTGGATAAGAATATTGATCGTAATAGGACTGTAGAGTGTAAATAAGAATAAACAGTAAACTAGTTTACAGCACTTAATTTATAACTAAACTATTATTTTTATTGCATACATACTCTCATTACGTGAAATGGCTGCGAGTTTTCCATTTGTATCTAAAAGTATACAGTTATTGTATTTACTTATTTTTTAACCTTTTGGTGTTACTGAACATGTAAAGTCCGAATGCAAAATCTCTGGGAGCAGGCACATATATCGTAAGAAGTCCGCCCATGTCTATAATTCTATAATAATATCACGATTTCAGAAGTTTGGCTTAGAAAAAATAAAACATTGAGACTAGATTAATTGCTGTCCTTACATGACTGTATTAACAGCATCAACATTTAAATATAAAAAATGGTGACGTCGCGCGAGCGCATCGTACAGGCGCTTTGGCTTTTCAAAAATGTGCTAACAAGTATGAGCCTCAATTTAAATTGTTTATTGTCAGAAAGACGGGTTCGAGATGATCAAACCGCAATTATCCTAATTCCAGCAGTGATAGAACAATGCAAAATTACGATAACATTGATAACAAATAACAGTGAAGTAAAAAAATAAACAATCCGCCGAAGCTAAAATAAAACGAAATCAAATGTCAAATCTAAAGTAAATATTATTGTAATAATAGTTATAACTTATATGTCTCAATATGTTTGTACCCACTAGTTAATGATTTTGTAACACATAAATAATAAGCTAGTGCTTGCAACAATTAGACGTCAAAGAATGAGTTCTATGCAGAGTTGCATGAAAAAGCAGTTAATAACTTGGCTTTCTTAACTTGCCAACATTTTAATAACCCAACTACAATAAGTTGAAACAATATTTTTTTTATAAAAAAATTTGCAACTCTGTGTAATTCCTTTAAATTAATGCACATATATCATCTTGCAATAAAAAGTCGTATTTAATTAAATTTGAATGTGTCCTGTGTTTATTGTTGTTTTTTTACCTGTAAGATAGATAAGGCAATAAAGGCTTGGGAGACAATTTAAAGATTTTATTTCTTATCTTTGTACTAAAGCTCAACTAACAGCTACTTCCGAAACAGCAATTTTGCGTAGTTATTTATGTCAGCTATGTGTAGCTGTTCCTGAAAGTAAAAAACAAATATTCATGATTATGTTCATACTAAGCAAATAGTATAATGATGAGATATATGAGATATAATGATGAAATGTAGTTGGTATTTGCGTGGGCTATACTCTCACTGTACTAATGTAGAATGCCACTTGTGCAAATAGGTTTTGTATTGTTTCTATGAATGTGACACATTTAACCGTCAGACTCGGAGAGACAAATTAACTTTGATAGATAAGTATACAACATAGTGGTTATATTCTCTTTGGATAAGTACCTATCTTGCTAAACAGTAAAAACTTTTTATGGAGAATTTTGACTTAATTAATATTTTAATTTTGTCACTTGTTGTGGCCAAAAGAGTTGATATCTGGATAAATAAATTTACCTTAAGTGTAGTGCTACTGTTTAATAAATGCAAAATCCCATTAGATAAGCTGCCTTCACTGATAACAGCTGTGTAAGCAACACCCATTAGAAGGTTTTCTTTAATCTGGAACAAAAATTACTATTAAATTGTATGGGCTATTCCCACTTTTACTACTTAGTGGTAGCCTTAGGGAATAAGCCCAAATAGTGGCAATATCACCTTAGTTATTACTTACTTGTGATTCCATTGGTAGCGCAAAGTCTGGAAGCCAGGTTGATATTTTATTACTCTCCAGGAGATTGTACAAAAGAATAGCCAGTTCATTCATTGTACCTTTGTTATCTAAATCTGAAAAAAGTAAGGCCTGTATAAAGTATTCAATCAGATTGGCGCTAACTATGTCTAATTTTGAGGGAACCTTGAATAGAACCCCAAACAAGCTACTAGACTGATATGATGCAAATACCTTTATATTCCAGGGCAAATGACATCTTATATGGTGCCATTTTCCTATGAAATCGAAGGTAATGTGTTGTTTCACTGTCCAAGGCATCCAGCAGGAGAATGAATAGGGCTGCCTCTAAAGTTGTGGAGCAACTTATACTTGCTGAATTTTCCAGGATCTGTACAATTCAGTATACAAAATAAACAATTTCATGATTAAATTCACTGTAGAAGATTATTTATGAGTAGTTCTGCAATGTACTTACATTATCCCTAGGATTAAGTGTGACTGTCTCTACAACTTCCTGTCCCCACCTGAACTGAGCCACAATATCAACATTGGCTATCTCATTCTCATATTTTATCTCATTTATGGAAAACAGACTTGGTGTTGTGGTGATCTGTTGAACATTTTAAAAATAAGTTACAACGTAATTACACTTACATAAAACAAAAAATTTGCTAGTTTTAACTAGTTTTTGAAAGAATGCCTGCGCTTACAGAGCTCCACCAGTATTTTCTATATCTCTGCCATTGAATAAAGTATTGCATTACATCTTGCTTTGGCACATACAGATCCAACCTCAATTTTGTTTCTCTTTCTGGTGCATAATGAGATAAGTTGTGCAGTATTGAACAATTATTGTCATTTAGCAGGCTTGGACTTACGAAACCAAATGGAACATAAGTTGTCTTTAGTTGATCAAAACTTTTGTTTACAAATATAGGAAACATTTTACTGCATTTGGAACATGTTGATTGAAGCCAGTTTATATAAATATTGTGTAACAAAATCTGACTGGGTTTCTTTAGACTATATGTTACATGGTTTTTAGTAGTGCTAGTCACTTTGAAGAAGTTTTGTAAGTTAAATATCCTCTGTAACTCTGTTATCATTTTGCTTTGCCCCTGCAGAGATGTTTCTTTCAATTTCTATGTTATGTAGAGGTATGTTGCCAGGAGGTGATACAAAGTAGTCATCCTCTGTCACAGAAGCATTCTTCAAAATAGCTTTCTGACAGTTTCCTTGAGTAATTACATCATCACGTAAACTTAAGTTCCTGTAACAAGTTTTATATGAAAACAAATACTGACAAGTAACTTCAAAAATTATAGATCTTTAGGTTGAAGATAGGTACACACTCTTTTTCTAGCACGGAGTACAGTGGCTGGACGTTATCAGTGTTAATATGAAGGATTTTATCTGCAAAAGCTATAGAGTCCTCTAGCACCTTTACACCTTCTTCTGTATCACATTTAACTAAAGAGAGGCGTTCTAAAAGCGCTAAGGTATTCTTATCGACATTCACTTTAGTGTTCTCCTGTTTCTCCAAAGTATGAACAGGAGTTAATGGGATTTTGGAACAAAAATTTCTTAAGAGCAGCTTTGCATTAATTGTTTTGATTAGACTATAACTTGTTAGCGCCAGCCTATGTTTCATAGTTAGGCGAGTTTGACTGTTATTATATAAATAATTTTACAGTGGAGATATTTCGCTGAAAATAGGTTAATTTTATATTGGGTAGCCCTCGCAACAAACAACTACATGAATGAGATCAAGTCAATGTCAAATTGTGACATTTTGATTGCAACCATTTTATTTTAGTCAAATTATCTATTTGCACAAAGGAACTTCAGCCCATACAATTTTTTAAGTATAAGACTTATTTTATAACATTGTGTTAGAACAATAATTGTGGTGAGTAATCTCTCATTTCTTTAACACAACGGTGGATAAAAAATTGTTTCTAAATAAAAAATTACGTCAGCAAAAGGAACTTCTACTTTCAATGAATGCCTGAACTTCACACACACATTTTATACTGTTTGAGCACATTTTAAAAACACTAGAAAGACGCAGAATGGCTGGTAACGTTCGTCAGTCGCATAGATTAAAGAAAAAACTACTGTCACGATCGTGCTGTCACTTTGATTTTTAAATAACCTAAAAATTAAAGTGTTCTGTAACAAACAACAATATTGTGTGATTTATCGGAACGTTCCAATCGGAAATACTTGAAGGTCATCAAAATCTTCATTCCCTTAACTATTAGTTCGGTAAGAAATAATAACCTAATTTTACTGTACGTATATTTGTTTTATTGTGTAATAAAAATATTTCACATTTTTTACGTTAATGCACACAACTTTATTTACTAAAAATTATTATAATTAGAAGCAGAAATTTTAATACACATTTTTAATACATAATATTTGTTTCCTTTAACAGCAATCATGAAAAAATATGCACGAAATTTACTTTATGATAAGCTTCATAAAGGCGCAGTGTTGGTTTGCATCGGGCTGACTCTGTATGGCACTGTGATTCTGGGGGACCATGCTTACAAATACTATAAGTATGTTAAGCCAAGAATAGCAGCATCCAAGGCTGCAGCGGAGCAAGAACTATTGTCAGAAGGAGCTGCAGATAAGATACTGTTAAAGGATTGATATTTCTAGTCTAAATTATTATATAGTTTAAGTTGTAGGTGTATTAAATGTCATATTAGCTGATTTATTGTTTTATTAAAATAAATGTTGGATCATTAAGTATAATTTTACTTCACGTCTTTGATTTCAATAATTAAGTCAAAAATGTCTGTTGAAAAGATGCTTATGTGTTAATTTCCAGTTAAGTCAGTCAATCAAATTAAGCAGATCTTATTAAAAATTAAGTATCTCACCATTGTTTGAATAGAACTTTGTGCTTGAAACTCTAAAATTGTTATACCAGGTCAGCAACTGGCATATTCAACTTATCACCGGAGATTTCTGCAACTTGCAAACACTTGCAACGTCAGCCAGCAGTTGCACTTTTTGGCCTTTGCCTTTTAAAGATCTCAATGCACTGCAACTGGCTTCAAAAGGTACTTTGATTTCAGCTCTAATATGAACCTTAGGTTTATAAATTCAGTAAGTTGGTTAATAAAAGTTTTGCTTGTTGTACACTCAGGGCTAAAGTCGACAAATGGATGGGATGTGGTTATCAAAAAGTTTAAAGACTAGAGAATAGAGGGATAGGTACAGTAGAAATAGAGTAACATCAATTGTATCTGACTTAACTTTTTTGTTTTATGGTAAGTTAGAATTAGTAAAGTACGTAGATACCTATTTTTCGACATTCCATAGTTGGAACATTTTTTTTCTTCCATGCTGGTCTCTAAAGAAAAAAACATAGAATGTACCAGTTGCTTTTCTTCTCGCGCAGATGGTAAAAGCCCATCGAGGGAATGAGCGAAAATCTTAGGTATCATGTCATAGGCGATGCGGCTAGCAACCCATCACAATGTTTATTCCCCTTTCCACCTAAAATCCCAATCCCGCCCAAAATCATGCTAAGCATGGCCTTTGGGTCTTGTTACCTTAGGCTCTGTCTATCCCGTAAGGGATAAAAACATGATTTATGTCCATATACATGTGACTATTTTAACTGGTAATAAACACTGGTCAATAAGAGAGTAACTTATATACTGGTCAGTACGAAAGTTACGTTAGTGAGGTCGATAATCGTAACGCTTGACTTGAACGTGTCGTCAGGCTTCGCAACTTGGTTACCTACTTTTTATTATTCAGTCTAAACTCAGGCGATTATTTTATCACAGTAACTGTTAAAGGGAACACCATAATATGTATTTCCATTTTCACTTCAACGTAAAACTACGTATCTTAAATTTAATCATCTTTGGTCTAGGTTTTTGGCTACAATACTGGTTACGGACTTCGGCTTTAAAAAATAGAAGCTATCAAGCCAATTGTTGCGCATTTCATTTGCTAATTGCTTATAAAAGTTATATTATGCCCTTTTCCCATAGGTACCATTATTATGGCATAAACAGGGGTTTAACACGGCACACTAGTTTTATCGATAATCTATTCTATAACGTGCAATGACGCATGAAATAAAGAAAACAACATTCGAGCTTGAAGATTTTGAGCTTCCTGAAGCGGCTAACCACGGCTGCCGCGCCCCAAAATGGTGGCATAGAAATGGTAAATCATGCTATTCGATTCTCTAGAGATAGGAGTAAACCGGGAAATATTGCGAAAATACTTGACGGTGTCGGCTCAGCGAGTCGGTGAGTCGGTGAGTCGTGAGTCGGGTTTGTTACCGAGGTGCGAGTCAGTCAGTGCAAGCTTAGTTACCTAAGTTTGTAAATTAAAAGTTTTATTTAGTTTGAGCCATATAAACTGCTGTTATCGGTAGACGCATAAAACTGATTTGTATGGAGCTTTTAGTGTTTTTTATGGATATTTAGTTCATCGCGGTACTGGACCCTTGCTTGTCATTATTATAGAAAGCAAAGTTGTGTAGGTACCTACATCACTGCAAATAACCGCGTGTAAATGGTCTAATGGGGGCAGAGAAATCTCATTTAAGTAGGTATGTGTGTCTTCAGTTACGAATAGAAGTCATCCAAAAACCAATGTTAAAAACATCGTCACTGGTGTCGACGCAATTCGCGTATCTCGTAAATAGCTCTCATTTCCCGATTTCCCGAATTTATAATAACTGGCGTGTGGATTCAAACTATTTGTGTGAAACGGCCAATATCCGGCTTGAGCCAACAAAGCACTGGCTATTTGCGTTTTCGACGATATTAATATGTAGTAGTTTGGAAGTAAGAGGTACCAAAACTAAATAGGTACACAAAGTCTCATGCCATTTTTATTTAAACTAGCTGTTGCCCGGGGCTGCGCCTCCGCTGCAAAATTATTATTTTTTTAATTATTTTTTATACAAACCTTGTCCAAACAGTCACAAACACAACTAAAAAAGAATTATCGAATTCGGTGTAGCCGTTTGGAAGTTATGCGCGTACCTACACACATTTCAATTTCGACGATTCATTTTTATTTATACATATAGATTTGACCATTTGTTTTAAATTGTTTTTGAGTGTCTTTCCTGTTTATTTGTACTAAAAGATGCAAATCGGTTTCACCTGTATTCAAGTAACTATTATGTACTTACTAGTGTACCTACCTACTGGGATTGAAAGGACTGTCTGCTAGTTAGTTATTCGATACAAGATGGTGCCACTAAACTTTAGATGTTAAATTTAAATATCTACCTAGAATATTTTTTCCTAAAGATAAGACCTTTGCTAACTTTGCAACCTAAAAAAATATCACTGTTTTATCTACTACCTATCTAGCTGTTGTACTCGCCTTCGATTGCGAATAATTCGTCTGGGAACTACCTACGTAAGTATAGTTATGCAATTTTTTGGAATGATAACTATATTATTTTGTACCTATTCAGGACCACAGAATAAATATTATTATGTAGCTATTCAGAACTCGAACTATCTTCATACCAAATTTTGTCTGAATTAGTTT
Source organism: Pandemis corylana (assembly GCA_949127965.1). Classification (NCBI taxonomy): domain Eukaryota; kingdom Metazoa; phylum Arthropoda; class Insecta; order Lepidoptera; family Tortricidae; genus Pandemis; species Pandemis corylana. The sequence goes on from OX421857.1 coordinate 8,841,862, forward strand.
AACGGTTTAAGCGTGAAGACCGAGTTATTTTCGTGTTTATAATATTCGCAGGGATAGGAATAAGGAGTAGTTACTAAAGAGAAATATCTGCGTAATCTCATTCATGGTTCGGGAACGTAGGTATATAGGTACCTATAGTTACGTACCTGCCTAAATCCCGTCAAAGTATGTACTTAATTACTTTTCGTTCGTAATACTAATGATCGAACAGGCATTTTTTAAAAAAAGATACTGATTTCTAAGATGCTTATCTCAATTCTTTCAACACATACACACACACACAAATCACGTCTTCATCCCTACGGGGTAGAGAGAGCCTTTTTTTTTAACGTGTGGAAAATGCGCCTTATGCATCTGCAACGGAGGTATGACGGGCTCTCCAACTCGCCGCTGCCTTCCCTATGGAAGGAGGGGAGTGGCCTACCGTCTAAAAACACACACGTTCCCTCCAGGCCTTGAACTGCGGGCGTTGCAGGCGCACTACGGTGACCACCGCAACGTCCACTGGCCGCCCCGGGATGGGGCAGGTGGCAACGGCACCGTTGAATGCGGGTTCCGGATTCCCCGCCCTCCCCCGCCGGTGACCGTTTGTTATTTTTAAAGAGGTTAACTCCTCGCAGCACGGGGTAGAGAGAGCCTAAGGTAACAGGCACCTACAGGCCACATTTAGCAAGATTGTGGGCGTATAGGTGGAAAATGGAATTAAAATAGTGATGGGTTGCTAGCCTCATCGCCTATAACATGATTCCTATTATAATCGCGCATTCCCTCGATGGGCTTTTACCATCTGCGCGGGTAGTTCTCTACTAGTAGTAGAGAAGCAACTGGTACATTCTATGTTTTTTCTTTGCTCCGAGACCAGCATGGAAGACTTTCAAAAAGATGGTAAAATACAAAGGAGATTATTATTTTACTAAGCATGTATGTATACCTAAGCAAATCCATCTTCATAATAGTCCATCCTATTACACATTTTTGTCTGACGTTGAAACGAAGAAACTTGAAAAGAAATGTAATTTTGCAAATTGTATATCACAGCGCGATCCCTCAGGGCTCGTTTCATTTGGAGCACATACCTACATACTACACTTGTTATTTATTACTTTTATGTTGCTCTAACGCGAAAACTTGTTATATACTTGTCTATTATTTGGGTTTTAAGGGTTCTTTCAAGTTCTTTGTGACGAGGTCGCTTCTTCTTGGAATCATCGGCACTTCTGACTTTCTGTTTGTGTATTTTACGTTCACAGACACATATAATGTTCTCTGGATACCTACACTATATCCCCATACGTTTATAACTGTTATTCTGTGCCTTTTGCTCAACGTAATGTAGGTACCTATACCTATTGTATTCTATCTTAAAGCTTTAGTTCAGTATATTAGGCACGCTTCGCATTCCTAAGAGGGAAACAGGGTTCCTAAGTACAGGATTCGAGGTTCAAGGTATCTTTACATTAAGTACATACCCAACATATTCACGTTACTGTAGTGTACCTAACGTTTCCTGACAAATTCTAAATAGGGTCTGAAGCTGTTTTAAAATATTCTTTAAGTTTGTTTAGCATACACCCTGTACTATCATTGTCATCATAAGCCTTGTAAGCCATGACCAGTATGCTTATTACCTAACTCGCTCGCAATCGCCATCGTGTTCATTTTGACAGTTCACGTATGGGCTGACAATTGGAATCGGAATCAGCTAGCTGTCACATTCATACAAGAACTGTCAAAATGAACACGATGGCGATTGCGGGCGAGTTTGACAATAAGCCTACAGGGACATATAGAGGGCTATCCTGCGCTGCGACCTCCAGCCCAGGGATTGTAATTCCCTTTCGACAGAGCGCTGTCATGTTCTATTGGGACGACCTCTATTTCTAACTATCTTTCCAAACAATACAGGAAACTTGTTTTGGGTCAACATCAGCTGCTGTTAATGAAGCGGATACAAATATTCATATCTAAAAAGTGACAGCTGATGTTAGAAATAATGCGGCGCTTAAGTACCGTTTTGAGCCGAAATTAGCTAGTGGCGTGCACGAGGGCCGGTGACGATTAATCAGCACTTATCTCCGGGACTAGGGCTTGCTAGGTCGTTATGTAGTGCTAACGTAATTTATTCGGCGCGAGTGGGGCGGCGGGCAGCCTCAGTCCTCAAAGCGGATTGCGCTCGTATCTACTAACGGATACGAGACTGGCGTTATAATGTCAAGGGTCGTCCATATTTTCCGATTCCCGTAAAGATGTCATAAAGTTTCCCTTCGGAGGTAGATAAGAAAGTTATATGGACGACGCGACCCTTACGGCCGCATCTAACTCTCACTATCCATCACAGGTAATTGCAGCACTTCCTCCAGTGTTCACAAGAAGCATAAATGGGACGACCTGCACGTGACCCGCCCTGCCAACTCATTTATAACAGCTATGTTTTCGTGAGTACTTGCAAGGAAACAATGTTTACAAACTCGCGGTTCTACGGATTACCTAATTACCTGCAGTATTGATGGAATATTTGTAAAAAATTGTAACTAATCGCGTTAATATTAACAAGTTTAGGCAAAATACAAAAATGCATAATTTAAGTACTATTTATAAATTGCATTGTGACTGCTACGACCACGAGCACTGTGCTACGCCGCGTAGCAGGTCTACAGTTTAGGGCGTAGCGCAGCTCACTAAAAGTTTGGTTGTGACAAATACAGCTAAACAGCTGGACCATTTTTCTTATAACTATTATATACATTGTGTCTCAAAATTAATCCAAAATACAAGCAGTACAGGCAGGGCAGGTGGCTAAAATAGTTTCACTGAATACCCCTGTCAATGTCTTTTAGGATTTTGTAATTCCGCTTGACTAATGTTCGATATTCAAAGTGCACGGCGTCAAAATTTACAGGAGTGCTCTGTTGAACTAACTCAACCACCTGCTGAAATATTCGGGAATAATTCTAAAGCAACCTTCCTTGAACTTCTAAGAATATTAAAAAAAGTATATATGCGGTGGCATATAAATATATTTTCAATATTCTTAAAAGTCCAAGGAAGATTCTTATGCAGCATACATTTTTATTCTTCCACGGAGGCAACGGCTCGGAAATAAGTTACTTACGAATAAAACAGTTTATTGGGTAGCGAACTAAATGTTTTATGTCTGTTCCCGCGCGCACCTACAATTGATAAGGATCAAGAGGATAATTAACGACGTTTAGACAAAGAACCAAATAGTGAGACCAGTGAACCCCTGCTTATTATTATTTAACAGACTTTATTGTTAATGCAAATTACATTGTTGAATCCAGTTTCAAACAATGGTGCTAATCTAGCGTGCTTTGTAGTGGGCACGAGGGCACGAGGGGAGGGGTTGGAGGCCACTCGATCAGTGTTGTCAATGGGAAATTTCGCCTCCCCGCCGCACAATTAAATCCTCGAAGGAAATCGAGTCTAGTGTAAATACTTGCGTACCTATTTAAAGTATTTCAGGTAGTACATAAAATACTTAATAATTCACAATGAAACATATACAATAAGTACCTACTCGAGTATCTAGTCGGAATACGTGGCTTATATCGAATTATGACAAGGTCCCTATCGCGGCGAGCGACTCTTGCACCGTCACGCCGCCTCGCCCGTGGCCCGGCCCGCGCCACGCGTTCGTTTATCCACCTTGACGTAACCGCTTTCAAGCGGTGGACATCCCTATACTCGATAGGATGAGGACATGATTAATAATTCCCCGCTCCATTATTCACAATTGGCTTCTATAGCGCCCTGACAGCGGGGCTGATAATTCGTTAAGTCCTAAACCGCGACCGCTGCGTGCGCCCGATAACACTCCAATAGGATTCGACAAATATTTAACTGGGTTTTGCGGAGCGTCAGTTTGTATGCGCTCGTCGGCATCACGCCTTGTTCGGTTTGTTTCCCGCCGCTGCATAATGATGCTTGCGTTCCGCATTATAGCCGCGACTCATTGCACCCTCAGACCGTCTGTGTCACTCTTAATAAATAAACATGTACAAAATGTAGATAGCATTTCTTTGTATGTCTATGTGCTCCTAGAAGAGTTACGTAAGTCCGCTTAGTAAAGACATGTGGATACGTACCTACTCTAAAGCACGGACAGTCTAATTATGTTGTCATCACATTATTTGAGTATATGCCATGTGTAGGTAAGTAGGGTAATAGTAAGGTAATATTTGGGCCCAATTTTCGAAACTATGTCACTCAATTAATTAAGTAGTTTTGTAGCAAAATATACCTACACAGATTTTTACCACTTAGCTACTACAATAGTATTTCGAGAGGTGTGATTTAAAAATCGAACACTGAAGTCTCAAGTTCCCTAGGACGCAGAAACTGGATTCTGTTTGGGTTGGACTTGCACTAATCAAGATCAGAAAACGAACTCTTGTTAATTTTATTGTCTCTTACGTATGTTGACATTCCTGGCTTGCCCGGTTGATGAACTTCAAATAATGAGTCCCGGTGCGAGCACGGGAAGGAATAATAGTTAGGATTTTTTAAATGGATTTAAAGCGTTAACAATAAAGTAAACCTACTTATTAAGTTATGGTTCCGGAAACGATTCAAAGTTAACGTCACGTAAAACGCTTGAATTTGACATTTCTGTGCCCAGTTCTAAAAATATAAATGTATTTTGTTTACCTGTAGGAGAACCGCAAAACGGTTGCTGCATAACATGTGATTCGAAAACATGTAAATAAATTTACGACGTTATATTCGTGTTATTAAGGAAATAAAACATCAAACAGGAAATATGGGGCAAATAGAAAAGCATAGGCACGCGCCGCCGCGCGCCGCCACCCGTGCAACGACTCGTTAGAGAATCCGGTTACAGTTCCCGTTCAAAGTTTGTGTGCTCTTGCCTGACGGATGTCCAACATCCTGATTTTCTCTATGCCAAATTTTGTGACTTTCCACGCCAAATTTTTGATATTTGCCTTTCTAACAACGGATGTTCTATTTGAATTTGCTTTGTCTCGAATAAATCCGAATGTCGAAAGCGAAATCAGCGTTGATATTATTACTACGCCGAAATTTGAGGATTTGTAATATTTTTGAGAGCTCGGATGATGGAACGGGATAAGTAATAATCGAATAACAGGCGAGATGGACACTTGGAGAACTGCGGCAATTACGCTTGATGGATCGTTGAACTTCGCCGGACTGGAATGACCCGACCTGATGCTTTAATAACGTCTTGTTTCTCTACGATTGCTACATACTTTTCTTTTTCTTACTGTGCATTTTTTATGTAATGTTAGCCTCGTGTGCCTGCCTAATCTCTAAAGAAAGTCTAATTAGGCTAGAGAAAGTATGTAAACGAAATCCCTGTAGTAGTACTGGGTTTGTTACCTACGTCAGCTTGAGATAGCATCTGTCATTGTCTTCAGCATACATACGATAAGAGAGAGGTGGTGTAGGTTTGTGGTACATGTACGTGTTATACGTATTTAAATAATAGGTATAGATAACGCAGTACTATTATGTAGTCTGTGGTATATGGTGAAACTGACTCTTATTGTATGGCGAGAGCTTTGGGCGAGAGACAATGACAGACGCTGCTTGCGAAACTCAGATTTGTTTACATGCTTTCTCTAGTTTGAATGAAAATTCTTTATCCTAACCTAACCGTGTCGCAATAATTGAAATAGTGAGTATATCTTTAGGGCGTTTGCATTCCGCAAGGCGTTCAGTCAATACAGAAACAAGTTTCCGTAGTTTTATCCTCATCAGCCGTAACGTTATTTTTTAATCTTCAGCTGGGGTGGGTTTTAGTATAAATTATGTAATTGGGTGTGGCGGGCGATACGATAAGTCGGGGCGAGTTGTCGCGCGACGCGTCATCCATCTTGCCCCGGATTACCTGGGGCGTATCAACCGAACGTGATTAACGGAACCGCTCATGCTCTCATAAAACGCTTCCACCCTGACAGATGACCGGGAGCACTTGTCACGAATTATTGGACTTGATCACATCTCATCACTGCGAATATTGGGGAAGTTATATTGAAGATATTAGAAGCATTATTATTGTAGGATCCTTTGTGAACGCCAATGTACCTACCTACCTACAGTTATACTCATACAACAATTCGGTCCCAGTGGAGTCACTTTCATTTCTTTACTCAACACAAGTAGTAAGTTGATACACTTTGACCCCAATGGTTGTACAAGTAAGTTTCTTGATCAAAATTTGTATAAATAAACACAATACATAAACCCACATAAAGAAGCGTGATTTCAGGCATCAAATATATATTAGAGCTGTTTTTTTTAAATATGTATATCAAAACTGACAAACGGGCTTGTGGTTCACCTGATGTTAAGTGATCACCGCCGATCATAGACTCCTACAGTACCGGTGGAACTGCTGGTGCCTTGCCGACCTAATGGTGCTCTGCTCTAGGTGCACAAAGATAACTGAACACGCGCTTATGACAATAAGGTCGTGTTTAGATGTACTTTAACACCTAGATCCAATGTATCTAATGGCGATAATACCCTACTTATAAGGGAAGCCTGCATTTATCACTCGACTCGCTTTTATAACTGTTATCAAAGGTTAATAAGCAAGTAGCTAGATCAAACCATTACGGTATCCAAGGCTCAAAGTTGCCTTAAATAAATAATTCCAAGGCACGTTGTGAAAAGCAGAACCAGGGAGCGATGTGACAAGTGCCCGTTAATTCTTCCTCTCGGCGAGCCTCTAAACTGTTAAAGGAGTAAGGTAATTAAGTATGATGGATACTCGGAGTTTATCGCGGGTGGCAGAGACGGGAACCACTCGCAACTTCCTTATCGCGCCCTGGACCAACTTTATGACTGCTTCGCGGCGCAAAATATTGTGCCCGCGCCCTTACCCGCTCCCTACGTCTTGTAGCTGTGCTGCATCGAAAAAGGCTAGCCAAATTACCATTAGGCTGACCCTTGCCGATCCTACTTAGACCCGCCGCACCTTCGCAGAGAGAGAAGGCATTACAAAAGCCTAATTACTTCTCGCTCTAACGCTAACGTTTGATTCCATGTATTCTGTTTATCGCTGACAAAGAAAACTCGCCAAAACGTGGGTGATCACTAAGAAAACGTAGGTTTTCTTTGACAAGTAAGCTGAATAGTAACATTAATTCGTGGACTCATGTGACCATTATGTAAACCTGCGTAGCATAACCCACACACAGTAAGTTTTTTTTTGTATTTTGTCTTGTTTTCAACATTAAGAAACTTTTTTTTGTTGTAAGTGCTGCTTAAAATCGATTTAGGTTTTACATATTTTATGAAGACCAAAGTTCTAAAAAGCATCATGACAAAAAACAATTCAAATGTCAAAATTCATAGTTGGGTGTTCATAAAAAGGGGTAGGAGAGTTCTCAATGTGAGAGTAATAGATTCCTGAAGTTTGTATGCTATTGTATATTTAGACCATAAATAGTTTAAGTATGGAACTCTTCTCTCACATAATTCATCTTTAACACCACGCAAACTATTTTATTCTGTAACTCACAACAAACATTTCACTATATATTTAACTGCAATCTCTATAACTACATAGGTCTATGGAATCCGAATAGAAAACAGAGCACATTAGTTGCTTCAGAATGTAAAAATCTAACAATAAAAACACGGAGCCCACATGTTTTTTTTTCGAACAGTATTTTAATGAGATGCGGGAGCGTAGATCGTGTGTACAAAAGATTCTGTCCTGCGTCCATTCTAGCCGAGCCACGGGGACCCTTGTCAAAGGAGATTTGTAAACAAAACACCCTCTAATTTGTTTTTGAATTTGGAAGTCACCAGCAGTCGGTCGTCTTATTAAGTACGCCTTGGAAGCCTTTAATTTCCCAATTACCTCTACAATTAGGTGTATAAATAATATTGCTCTACGGAATTTTATTAAGGACCAAACTGCTGCCACCGATTTTTGTGTTCAGTGATTCATAAACACGTCCCAGGTTGGCAATTCATGCCAGTTAAGCTTCGAAATGATGTGGTAGGGCTAAAAAAGAAAATGTTTTATTTAGAGTGGCGTTAACGGTACATGCAGTGAGCGGTGTTTACGTGAAACGTTATTATATTTAGGGTGTAGGGGTTAAATCAAACAAGGTGTGCACAGGTGCTGCCGTGAATGACCTTTTTGACCACATACCTAATGGTGGGTCGCGGATTCTCTCGCTAATTAGGGGCGTAACGCTTTTACAAGGACATAGGATGTAGGCACCTCGTTTTTAACGAATTACGCGCAGCGTACAATAATTATCTGCACTACCATTATAGGTAACGGATATCAACATGTAAAGTGCTCAGGCTTTCGTTAAAAAATAATCGAAAAACGAGATCCTGAACGTGATTTAGCAGGATTTGCAGTTATATCCTTCTTATTTCTACTTTTGCCGAAAAAACAGAAACCCTCGTCAAGACGGATTTGTTAACTGAAAAAAGATGTACAATTTGGCTTTCATGTTTTGTTGCGTCACCTGATCAAGATAAAGGAGGAACGGGAAATCGCGTTTACGGCGAACTTTGAACGGATAACATCAGAAACTGTAATCAGAGATGCTCGCGGGTTTAAAACATTTACGAGTAAAGTTGAAGGTACCAGCCCCCATGCAATTTAGTTCGCTTAGTCACTCAATGCTGGAAAATGTTGTTAGAAATTATTGAGGAATGCAGTGACCTTTATGTTGGGTACCTACTCAGATTTACCAAATTAACAAAAAGGCGTTATAAATAAAAGTTAGTATTTTATTGAATCAGGCGTTACTTTGCGGAGGTCCATTTTAATGAACAAAAAATTTACCTTGCTACTCCGCTACTCACGAAAGTGACAGTTAGTAGTTGTTGTAGAGGAACTAAATTCGGCAATTTCATCTACGTTTACTATCAACAAGATGTACTCACAGGTATACTTGTCCGTACCTAATAACGAATAGCGAAATAATATATCCATCCAATTGGTGTATCTGAGAAGCTCTCATCTATAACCTATATATATCCCATTGCTGGACATAAGCCTCCCATCAGAATGAGAGGGCTTGGGAATAATTTCTCACGCGGGTTCGAAGTGGGTTGCAACTTAACACAATTGAACGGCTTCGCAGATGCGTGTGGATTTCCTCGCCATGTTTTGCTTCACCTCCTTTTTAATAGCTCTCATGCTCAATTGGGAACAATTCAGAGATGCGAGCCCGGGCTCGAACCATTCTGATTGAGGCAAACCATTTTGGCTATTGTGGCTTTCAATGAACAAAAATAATTACCTTGCTACTCCGCTACTCACGTGCAAGATAACCAAGCCTGTGAGAAATATACATGTTTTTTCATGCAATTCCTCCCTCGACTACTGCCAATTGGCAATTGGCAATGGACCTCCGCATAGTAACGCCTGATTCAATAAAATATTGGGGCTTTGTATGATGACATCTGCATGAATTTAAAGTTTAAATATTGCTTGTAAACGTTATTTATTTTCTTCGTTAACCCATAAACTAAAAAGACCGATCGCTAACCAACGACATTTTGCTTCAGTTGGGACCTCATTTATCAGAATACGTTCCTCACTTCAGTTTTCAGGCGACGCGAAAACCTTACGAAATGAATAATAGCCACAGAAGAGTAACGAGCTTGCAACTTTTCACATCTTATACAGTAACACAGTTACACCAAAGGACAATAACGTGCGTTAAAATAAAGTTTGATTGGATATGTTTTATGTAAGTGCACTCAAACAAGTTTTTTCGGAGTTCTTTCGTATCGGTCTACAATTTTTTTTGCAGTAGGACATATCGTAATGTCTGGCAAATAGAGACCATATTGTTTGCAGCAAAATTTTTGCAAACCGCAAAATAACTGCAGTGTGACCACAAAAACTTAACCAAGCATTGAATATATTTCAGCACACATATTGCTTCATAGAAAACTATCGTTTTAGGTGTATCAAAGACGTTTTTAAGTATTTTGTGGTAAAGATACTATATACTGTCCGACATCTGTGACTACTATCGACCTGCTTGTCCTAGCTCGAAATCTAATTGTCACGAGACTGTTTTTGAGTACTCACAACTACAACTAACTGTTACTCTACTACTCACTACTCACTACTACAAAATCTTCAATCTCACTCTTAACCAAGAGATAACGATTGTTACTAAAAAAAATTGTAGTCGATAGAGATGACAGTTAAATAAAAGATGGCAATTATTATAAAACTAGCTTTAGCTCGCGACTTCATTCGCGCAGAATGAAAATTTGTCCTAAACTTCTTCCCCCTTCCGTCGAAAATATAAAAAAAACAACCGAATGCGAGTCGTACATTAGCATGTTGGATATTTATGAAAAATGTTTTGTACCGGGGTGCAACAATGATTCGAACAATAGCCCCCACAAAATCGAAGAGATGAAGAAGAGAAAAGAGACGATTTGCGGAAGTAATGGTGTACGCAAGCTAATGTGGAATATTTCAAAGTTTACACGATGTATTGTCGCGAAGACCACTTTAATGTAAGTAGGATTCGGGAAAGATGATCAGGGATCAAACGCTTTGTTCTGTGGTCAAACGAGAAAAGCAAAAACAACACTGAAAACAATAACAACACCAACGGACGGAATTGAACGTTGGCTGACGTTGACATCACAGATCTATGACGTTGACGTATAGATAAAACAGTTTTTTTTTATTGCTGAACGAAGGCGATTGGGATCGTGCCAAACTTACCAAATTATCAAACAGCGAAAAAAATATTTACTATTAATAAACAAAGCTACGTAAAAGCATGTTATCCCAATTAAATTGCATTTTATCAAATAAAGGTGTTAAAAGCACAGCTTAAAAAAATGAACAATGCCAATTGTAATTCGAATATATTTAAAAGTGTAATAGCGCTTGTGGTCAATTTACTGAGTATAAAAATTATGTTTGTATTTTAAACTAGCTGTAGAATTTATTTGTTATTATAATGTACATAGTTTATTTTCGTTACATCAATAGGTCCCTATGCTAATAGATGTCACTGTAACTGTCTCGAACCATTCTTACATTGCGCAGACAACACTTTTCTTGCATTGTGTAGAAAGTTCAGGAACTTTAAATAAATAGTCATTCGTCAAAGAACCGGCGTATTTGAACCCTAGCTGTTGCAGGCGAACCCGCTTGCGCAGAATTCGTTTTTCACTATCCCGCGGGAACTATGTGGTTTTCCGGAAAAAAACTATCCTATCTTTTCCTGGGACTGAAACTATCTCTTTGCCATATTCCAACTAAATCGGTTTCAGCAATGTAAGCGTAAAGAAGTAACAGACAGCCAGACACTGACACATACACAGACAGTATAGATTGATTCATCGAAACTCATCATATCTCCCAGTTAAAAAGCTTTATTGCATACAATTATTAAGTTATTAATGTATAAAAATGGCAGGATTTAGGTGGTAAATCATACGGCTGCAGTTCGTTAAGCCAGTAAATAGTAATGGTGGTCATCCCCGGTGAGATGAGAATATCTCTAGCGGGCAGGCAACGCGCCGCCCGCCATTAAATCCTGGCCACAGCACGCAAAGCCCCAGTAACCTAATGTTACCTGTTAATAAAAGATAACATAACGTACGTATTTTATGGACGGTTGCTGTTATATCCAAGTATAAGGAGCTTAGTTGCCATAGCAAAGTGTCGCCACTGAGAAATTGCACACGAGACACTATAAAAACAAAGCTGCCAGCGTATTTTTTTACTATTCGTATTGACAATAAACGTAGGTAAGCTACCTACTAAATGCGTAAATTGCGTCCTCGTCACAGCCACAAACCTAGGGTTTATTGACTGTAGTTGCCATAAAATTAACTTTGTTATCATAAAACATAAGAAAAAGGAACATAAAAGAAATATCCTAAACTTATTATTAATAAAACACTAATAAAGTCTGAAAAACATCAAAAGGAGTCCCCCTGTGCTTGGTGCCAAAGATGCTGGCCAAAAGTAAAAACGTTTTGGATATGCATCCTTTTTGTGTGGCAAGTACCCCTTCTGGGGTGGTGGGCACTGCGGCCGGTGGAGCTCCACGTGCCCTTTACCGGGCGCCGGGCGCCGGGCGGCATCAGCGCCCGCGGCCTCCATCCCTCTCATGCAAATTATTCACCGACTACGCGTGTAAGCGCCCGCAACTGACCATGCGGAAAACAGTTTCTATCGCACCCGCGCCGTATAAAATGGGAGAGATGTGTTGTGAATACTGCCGAAACTTCCCTGTTCAGTCAGTCAATTAGGGATCTAAGGATACACGGTGCGTTTACAACAAAGTTTACATTGAATTAGCAATTTAATGTGTTACACTTTTGTCTGACTGTAGGCTGGGTACATGTTTTTTGTATGTAGACATAGAGCTGCTTTGTGAAACTTCAGGCGAGGGAGAATTTTGATGTCTGGGTGTTTCATTTTCGTTCAAATTGAATTTCCACGCAGACTATTTAGATATTTCGTTCGCTCGGCAGTTAGATTCGTGTTTAATAAACAATCCCTATCAATTCGGCAGTTGGCGGTCAGCAAGCGCTACGATGTTGGCTTTTATGTCGCGCATCGCGCAAGGTCGCCGTGCGAAATGAATCCGCAATTTACCACCCAACACAATGCAAGCAATTCATAAAGAATATTTTTATGAAATTTTTAATACTGGCTCGTACATGGGCCCGCTCTCATAAATCAAGTACTTCCGGGCGCCCTTTGAATTTCCGCACTCCGATGATATACCGCGCCTGTGACAATGCCAGCCTTCGCCATTTATACACCAATATTCCTTTTGACGGGAACGACACTAATTAAACAGGGAAAGCGAATTATACTGATGTTTGTTTGTGAATTGGACCAACGAATGAGCCCCTATAATGCCAATTGTGGGATTTACCTTCGTAATACTCTGCAAAAGTTTGCAGAGCGGATTTATGTTTCGTATTGAATAATGTCAATTCCGCAATAACTTGGGACTCCTGCGTTTACATATCTAGTTCAATTAGTTCAATAACGAAGCCACAGTCAAGTTTGTTGATTAAGGTTTTTTATACGATGGTAAGCGAGCACCACTACCCATGGACTCCTGGATATGAAAAGCGGTGAAAAGTAGTGCCTAAAAAAGATATTATTAGGAATTTAAAGTGATTAAAGGACGTTTTCGGCAGTCGCTTTCTTGAATTTTTTAAAAGATAACTGTGGGGTTAAGTTATTTGCATATTTTACTATTTTCTAAACTAGTTTTCATTAATTAAAAGTTTATTCCAAATATACTGCTTTCTACATAGTAAATATTGGACAGATTTTTTAGGATTTTAGATCGATAATTACAAACTAGTCTTTCTTACCAGGCAAAAAATTCAATTGTTACTTCCGTCTTATTAACAAGAAAAGTAGAAACCTGCAATTAATTTTGCGTTAGTGCTTTGTAACGAGCCTCTAAACTGAAAAGGTTTATTTCCTTGGCGGGGTAGTGGAATCGTTTTTTTTATTATTAATGGCGACAGTCTTAAGGGATCAAATTAGGTCGTTAAAGTTATATTGTTGTTGGTTCATTTGAAATGCATTACCGGTTCATCACAGTTAATTAACTAAAAGGACGTTAAGTTAATCTCTTCAACTTTATGTGGCAGAATTATTAGATGCCTTCGTAAATATGTAGAGACTGCGAAATGATATCTTGATAAAAAATTATGAAGTAAGTCAATGACCTATAAAATGAGTAACTATTAACAATACAGTAAATGAACTAAACATTAAATTATGCTATCTATTCCACTGTCTAAAAAAATACGAAAAGGTTCAATTAAATACAACTTACAACCAAGATAAACCGGCCAAGTTGGACTCTCACGTGTAGCTGCCATCACAATTAGGCAGGAAAAAATATTAAATTTTCTCTATGTACCTATTTTCTGTATTGTTTGTTATGTGGTGTTTAATAAAGAGTGATTTTTACTATATTGTATCCTTATATTATTAGTTGTTATAGCCGCCACGCATTCTGTGGAAATTAGAAGCTACCTATCACTGTTAAGAAGATACTGCCATATGATGGACAAACGGACAGACGGCATTGCCTTAGTAAAGTTCCCGTTGGCACGGAATTGTGTGAATCGGGTGATCAACTGACTGACACGGGTGGGTACTGAACCCTAAAAACTAGTTCTTGGTACGCGAACAAACTTGTGAAAGTTAGTAGCTATTCAGCTTATTACTTGTAAGCTCGAGTTGCTGGAAATTGCTTTCTAATTACTTCGGCACCTAATACCAAAGGTAAACTTCTTGAAAGTAATCTTCTAAATATTGCTACCATAGTTTCATCAGCATTTGCTTAAAATAACTTAACTTTCAAGTAAATACTACCAAAATTACGGTTTGTTTCTTCTTTGTAAAAATAAAACGAGTATTTACAGGTACTTAAATAGGTAAACATAACAAGCCTTACTTAAGAGTAGTTTTTAGCCAGCACCAGAAAATAGTATCTACACATGCTGCGTTTCAATTCCTTACTTGAAAAGTTTGAACACTTTAACCTTAGGATAATAAGTAGTTTAATTTCAAGGATTACTCCTCGTCTATTGAGCTAAATTTGTTAAAGATTTTGTGTCCAGTCGGCTAGGAGGCAACGGAGGCAGGAGCGGACCGCGGCGCCCAGAGCCGGGAGGCGCTCAGTATTCTCTCGGTTTTCCAGTTTCCTGCCGATGGCGAGTGCAGATATATATTTCTGGTAGGTCGCGGGCGAACGTGCCGGCTCGGACCGATATTTCGTGCTCCCTGGACGACAATAATTTGTTAGTCCATCGCGCCACGGTCCGTGTACTGCCGGCGATATATCTCCCTCAGCCTTGTACTCTAATCGCACACAATATGAACGATCATCGCAAATGCACTTTCCGAAGATGAAATTGCAAATTCGAATTGTCATTTTAGAGTCACAATAACCGAAATAACCGCATTCAGACGAATTGTTAACGAAATCACGCATTTGTTTTGCTTTTAATTTCTGTCTGGATTTGCTTTAAGCTTTAAAAAGTCTTTAATTATGTTCATTTCATTAACATCAACGCGAAGTAAGCTTAACATTGTTTCTTTTATCATATTTTGTGAATCATAAATGTAATAAGTAAAGTTTTCGTGGAAAAACGGGAAGTGTCGTCAAGGCGTAACTAACCCAATTATACGCTCCACTAATTTCACTAACTGTATTTCTTTATTGCGTTTGCCGTACCGACTCACTATGAAAGGTTAGAGTGGATATACTTAAAAGTTACTATTAACAGTAGGTACAGTTTACATGTTAGTCTTGTTTTATGGAAATACTAGGTATCCCTTATTTTCTCAAAATGATATCGAGTTTGAAACTTCTCCATTGAGTAAAGTCGCAGTTCTTAGGAGTATAGTTACTATAGGAATCAATATTTCAGATACACGCCGGAGTAAATCTTGGCTGGTGTCCCTGAAGCCACGTTCTACCAATATTTGAGTATGCTCATGTTCGTAAAGCTATTTGTTTATGACAACCGCTTTATCCAACCCTAAGTCGAGCTTCATATTAAACTTACGACTACTATTATGTCACTTTAAAATATTTTCTTTGGTCATGTATGGTATCTCTTTCTGTAAATTATGGGCCAGCGGTCTGCTTGGTTTGTAATTTACTCTTCCGAGTCCGGCCGAGATCGATTTACGTCTCGAAGTCTACAAGATTGTACGTAGGATGTTCTATTATTCTTGGAAATTGGCCTCCCCGCAATGTTGACGCTCGCAAAATTTATTGTTTTCGTGTTGCCTACCGTTTGATGGACTGTGGGATGTACTCGCGTATCCGGCCCGGATACGTTGATAATTACTTTGTTAAGTATTTATTGGCTACTTGTTACTTAACTTTGGTGGTCTACTCTCAGTTGTTTAATACATAAATACATACACAAATCACGTCTTTATCCCTTACGGGGTAGACAGAGCATTTTTTTATGGTGTGGCAAATGCGTATACCATACCTTCGGTGGTAAAAATATTGCGAATTGTTAAAGAATTTCTCAAGCATGACGAAAGTAAGAGATCATAGGCTAAGTTGTTTTTTAAATTTTTTAGAGTTCAAAATGACGAAAATGGAACCATAGTTTCGCCATGTCTGTACCTCTGGTGTGGGGTTCCGGTTTAGTAGATAGATAAGTCTTTCATAAATGTAGCAAGCTGTACAAACTGTTTTTCGATTCAGGGGTTATTTGTGTAACGTTTAAATTTTTTATTTGTATTTTTAAGTGTCACACTCTTTCCGGCTACAATTTTCATGGTGCGTTTGAGCAGGAGCAGGTATTAGACGCCCGTTAATTTTGTATAGAATGTGGTAAAACAAAATTCCTTTATGGAGATAATCTAGTTGTCATAATAAATAAGATGACACGGGCAGCACGTTATGGTTGTTTCGAAAACAAAAACGGCAAAATTAATAGTGAGAGAGTCCATTATCCTGCATTAAGCACTCAGTGGGGCGGCGCGGGCATAATGGCGCGTCGCGGCATAGGTCGAGGCCCTTTTACGGCTCCTAATAAAAATGTCACTACTACCCAATACACATTATCCGCCTTGTTAATAAATTCTTAAATACTGTAACAACTTCAATTTGTACCTTGTACCTCGCGAAGGAGATTGGTCATAGTTTTGATACGTCGGCGTCTAACTGTTTGAACGAAAAATACCTTGCCTGAGTCAATATTCAGTCTTTTTGCCGGTGTTATTTTCGTCATTATCATAATCCTGTCAGGGTATGTTATTAAAAGGGATTATCCTCAGTCTTAACTTTCACTTTAACTTATAACGAAAACGAAAGATAGTACCAACGGTGAGTCTAGTTTCAAATTAACCTTCCGTTGTAGTTAAACACAGTTGTTAAACACAGGAAACTGACAACTTCTAACGAATCCTAAGCTAAGTTAGAACAGATCAAAATGATATCATCTGTTGCTACTTTTACCCTCCGTATGGGCACTTGTCTTTGATCTAAGCCAGAAATAAACATTTCAGATGTTGATTGTCAAAGTTTAAAATAATAGTAATTTTCCCACTGCATTAAATTTGAAATGTACCACGTGGTTTTCGGTGAAAGAAAACATCGTGAGGGAACGTGCACACACCTGCGAAGCAATTCAATGGTGTGTGTGTGAAGTTCCCAATCCGCACTGGGCCTGCGTGGGAATTACAGCCCCAAGCGAGAACCATTGTGAGAGGAGGCCTGTGCCCAACAGTGGGCCGTATGCAGGCTGGAGATGATGAATTTGCCCACTACACTGTGCACTAAGAAACAAAGGCGCTGAAAAATAATGACAAATTTATTTTTAAGTCGCCATTTACCATAATGACCTAACTTGTTTAACCTGATAACGTGGCGTGATTTCAAATAAAACAGAAACGGCATTACGTGACGCGAGCGTGGCAAGCTCGGTCACGCATAACACACATTAACCGTATTTGGAGACCTTTGTCGGTCTCTCAACACATTATGCTGTCATCGCTCATCGTCTCCTATTACTTTACTACTGTCGCAGTTGTGTGTAAGCTGTTGCTACAAGATTTTGCTGATACATTTGGGTGTAAGAGTTCAAGGTACAATCCTACTAATATTACAAATCTGAAAGTTTGTAAGGATATATGGATGATTGTTTCTCTTTCACGCCAAAATGGTCGAACAGGTCTGGGTAAAAGTTGATAAGATATAGATTATAGTGTAGAATAACAGATATACTACCTACTTTTAACCTGTAAGAGTAGAGTGTAAGAGAGTAACTGTGGTGCTATGAGTGTCTGTAAATATATGTTGATGTCAAAAGACATATTCTACCCATGTCTCCTCTGGCACCATTCCTGATTCACCAGGCGGATGGCTTCGGTGGTTAGGAGGCCGTATTTAGCGTTCACTAATTCGTCCGCCAAGCGCTCCACCACCTTCTCCTCGCGTTTGCAAGCCCTCGCCAACTCTTGCAGGGCGAGTGATTCGCCACGCATTCGTCTCTCGAGCAGCGCGCGATATGCATCAGCCAGCATTCCTGCCTCTATCTCCCGGGGAGGGTTGCCGGTCCATCCCACCGTGCAATATGCCCGGCACATTCTCATTGCCATGACCCTCTGTGACCTCCGAAGGAGGGCTTTGGTCTTGGCAATGAGAACGGCGGCCCATGTCAGTGCTCCGTACAGGGCCATGCTTCTTATCACTCCCCCGTAAAGCCATCTGCACGGGGCATCAGGCCTACCCGTGTTTGGTAAAAGCCGACTGAGGGCTCCCGTTGCACCTACAAGTCGAGGAGCCATTCTGAGTAAGTGCTCCTCAAACTTCCAGCTGCCGTCGAGGGTAAGGCCCTAAGGTCAGGTAGTGCTCTAAGATTTTCCTAAGGTAAGGGGGCACTCCGTCATATCAGAGGGGTATCACCTCAAAAGGGAGGGATCCGAAGGCGTTGGCGACATCTAATGATATCGCCATCGCCCCCTGACCTCTTCTAGCCGCCTTTTCGGTGAACCCCTTCAGGGCATGCGGGTCGTCCAGTGTGCATCGCCCCACACGGAACCCGAACTGGTTCCCCGAGTGCCCTTTGTCTATGAGGTGGTGGAGGCCATTATTGACTTTTACGCGACACCTTTAATTTTGACACGGTTAAAATGAAGACGATTCTATAAATGAACAAACATAAACGCCTGCCAACATAGATTTTCGCTTAAAACGGACAATGGTTCTGTTTTTACTAAGTTCATGTTACAATTTAATTATAGGTACACTTAAATTAACAAATCAATTAATACAGAAAATTAATAGACTTTTAATTTTTAAAACAAAAATCTACAAACTTGGATGAAGCCGCCACAGCTTTGCGGCGAGGCGAGCCTACTGCGGTCCGTTCTACCTGCTATTTGCATTTGGGGGAAAATATAAATTATAATGACACAAAGTCCGCATATTGTATTTTTATTGAAAATTAACATTGCCTTTTTGCCTTACCTATACGCTTGGAGCATTGCAGGATTTGCATATTGCAGTAGATGAAAGTTTTTCATCGGTCGAATTTTAGACCTCGGTCGTTCTCAGTCTCATCCGTCGCCCGCGGCGTCTTTACGCTGTGTACGTGAATGTTCGGGACTGGTCGTTCTCCGTCATCGAACAATGAACAATTACGAACACAGCATATTATAGACGCCGCGGGCGGGTGAGAACGACCAAGGCCTTACGAGTATACTCATTGTCTACATTACTGTCACTGTGAAAGAAAGAAAAAAGAATTTATTGCCACAAAAAAAAGACTTACAAAAAAACAAATTAAGTAAAAATACTCAAACGGTATTGCTCACAGTGCTACTTATGTATCAGAAATAAAAAAATAAAAAAAGTGTCGTCAGTAGCTTACTGTTGAATAAAATACAGAATGGGTTTAGGAAGGGATTTAGACGTGATTTGTGTATGTGTGTATGGGTTTAAGCTAAAAGAGGGCATTCCCACTCGCTTGAAATGTAGGTATGGTCATAGATAGACAGCAGTACCCGTTCAATCAAATCAAAATATTTCCGTTGTCCTCGTCAGTGTTGCCGTAGAACGCAGAATACACTAGTAAACCCAGTATCATCCCTGTCGTAAGATTTCGTAAGAATTAGTTATACTCTTTTGCAATTTTCAAACATTAGAATTTGAATTAGAATAGGTATACTTTTTTCTGTCTTGTGTCGCAATTTTGATTGAAAAAGTCAAAACCTTTAAAAACATTAGATACTCAACTAAAATTACTGCTCTTTAAATTAGAAACCTTCGCTGTCAGCAAAAAACATAGTAATAAGTAGTTAGGTTCCGCAGCATTCACGGAGGGTGCGATTAAACCAGAACTGTGATTTATCAATTAAGTCGCCACCTTCCCTCGAGGTCGGTCTGAAAAGCGAGCATAGGTCAGTAACCATTAGTCTGTTCCGGTGGATCTGAAGGTGAAATCTATGCAAATGCGATGAAGATAAGACGACCATTAAAGATGATCCCCCAAATCTTAAGTGAAAATTTAGATTCTTTAAAGCAGTTCTTAAAAGCCGTATTGTGGTTAACGGTGAATAACTTTTCCAAAAGTTATTTAACGTACACGAAAGATTATTAAATTTTACCAAGAAAAGTGGGCCACGTAATTAATTTACGCAGTTTTTCTTTTACCCAACACGTATAGAAGAGACATCACAGAGAAAAGTGAGAGTATATCCATAGAATTAAACGCGAAGGTTCGAAAGCTTCCAAAAAGTAATTTCAATTAATTTATACGAGTGATTTTAAGATTATTTTCCGAACATACATAGGTATTAAGGCCGCCTATTGTTACCTTGTAATATTCTGTATACCTTTTTTCTGTTTTGGTTGTTATATGTGGTGTTCAATAAAGAGTTATTGTATTAATATAACAAGTATCGAATTTTAATCCCGTAGGCCGTCTGGCTGGTAAAAGTTAAGTCTCGATTTAGTGTTATTTTAATGTATGTTAAAAAACTTTATTTAAATAACTAAGTAGTACATTTTATAAGTAATAGATTAAAAGCAAAATTAAAATGAAAACAAAAACCATGGATAAACTAAAGAAATCCGTTTAAAGACCCTTCGAGTGGATTACCGTTGGATGAACACCAGTATCTTGATACTCGCTGTCAACTTTCAGGGCAATTTTTTTTTAGTACCTTAGGTACCGCTATTTAAAAAAACATATGTGGTTTCAATAAGTTTGTTGCGATAAAAAATAGCATTGTCATGTACCTTGGACGTATCCAACACGCTCTTGACGCGTTTATTTTTAAGTAAACCTGGACACCACGAAATATCATTTAACGCTGTATTGTTCATAATTCATGAAACTGCTTGAGAAGTGTAAAAAGCGTAAAAAACCATTTTGTTTGCTAAGCTGAGCAATTAAGATAAACTTGCGGCAAGCTGTTAGCCACTTTTTATTTTTTAAAATGTTAAATATTATGTGAGTGTTAAGGGTTTAAGTAAAATTCCACTTTACGAGCTAGAAATATAAAAATATTTTTGTGAGACATATGATAAACAAACATGCTATTAGCATAGAAATGGCATAATAACAAACAGAAAAAAAAATCGCAAAGGTCAATTATTTACTTTATCAAACTGATATAAAACTAATGACATTAAGGTATACTCCGGCTGTAAATGAACTAGTAAATGAGCGTTTTTCAAAAAAAGTCTCCATGAAGATTTTTTCCATAATTTAACAAGCCCAGATTTTACTATATTTTTTTTCCCGTTCATCTAGTTCCATACACATAAAAAAAGACGAACTAACAAAAAAACTGACGTCCTGGAATGGAAGTTTTGGGACACATTTTTTTTAATATGAGAATTGAGTTCGATTCTGAGTAGATAAAACACAAAATAGATAAATTATGGAAAAAAAATCATGTTTTTTTTTGGAAAACGCTCAATTATGCTTTTCGTCTATCCATCCTTGCTAACGTTATAACGCGGGACTGATCCTTATTTTTCGAGCACAATTCTATGCGCGAAATGGACAGTGACGAAGCACGATGAGAGCAATATTATGCAAAGCTACGTGTGTATTTGGGAGCACAAGTAAATAGGCACTGGTTTTCGGTGGAAACAAAAGTATAATCAACCAAAAGTCATCTCAAAAACCATAAACAATTAAAAATTGAATCACACTAATATTATAAAGGCGAAAGTTTGTGTGTGTATGTTTGTTACTTCTTCACGCGCAAACGGCTGGACTGATTCTGATAAAATTTGGAACAAATATAGCTGGTACCCTAGATTAACACATAGGCTACTTTTTATACCGGAAAATTGCATAGTTCCCGCGGGATAGTGATAAACGTGTCAAAGCTGGCTAGAGCCGCAACGTAAATAATTATTGCAAAATATAACTATCAACATCAGTTCTTAAATTTTTCTACGCGGACGACGGCGCGGGCAGAAGGTAGCTGTGAATAAATACACTAAGCAATCCCAGATGCCACTAGATGCCTGTTCCTAGCTCGCGGTATATTAAGTAGATGCCCAGACTTTAATATGCAAAATCGTTTTGACGCAAGTCTCGCTGGCGCGTTTAATGTACATAACGCTGCGGCGTCATAAATATTCAGTTTACGGACACTCAACCGACTTATGGATGCGCTGATTTACACGATTCCTACCTTGTTCGCTGAACCCGTCTCGGGGATGCGCCTACCCCCGTTTAAACTCCTTTTTACGACCTCCATTCTAACCCGAACGAAGACATGTGACGCAAGATACTTCATCCGTTTCTTGCTTTACCTTGGTGTTATTTAAGAACAAAAGTTTGCCTTCAAAGTGTTTTTCGAAGTGGGTCGAGTGTCTCAGCTCACGAGCTGGAGATAATATCTTTGAAAGCCTACGTCACAGAGCGGCCGGTAGCCGCATGTGAAATAACTATAGCATTATCTGGATCAAAATAACTTCATTATAATTGATTGCATGCTTTACCGTATCACATTTGATCCTGGCTCCTTGATAACTTTTGACATCAATTATGGATCAAGATCCATTCCGTTATTTTTTCCTACATTAATAGTCATTGATTCTTACCGTCCATTTGTTTTTCTGCTTCTTAGTAGAAAAACAAATAAATTGGCGATACGTTGGATCCATTTCTTCGTCAGAATTGTTAGCGTGGGCGCCTCGTGGAACTGCGGAAAAAGCAAGATGATGTCAGCCTGTTACTTAAGGGAATTAAATACTAAACATGAACTCTGGAAATAAAAGTGTACATTTGTGTCTGTGTACTTTCTGTTTGTGAACACGACATTCATTAACTAAAATTCTGAATACCATAAAACAGTGAGTTTGCAGAAATTCACTTCTTGCAAAGTTTCAGACCGTAATTTTACGTATGTATACTATACTAGCTTGCGCCTCAGGCTTCACTCCCTTTTTTAGAGCCGTGGTAAAAAAATACACCAATATTCCTTGTTTATAATTTACATCATAGATACATGGAACCTCTGTCTCTGTAAATTATCAACATTTTAGGTCCTAGGGTTTGAATTGGGCGTTGACGACACACTCAGTCAGTTCTTTTCAAACTAATTTTAAAAAAAAGCTTATCACGACCTGTACCTACGAATTTAAATCTCGTGGCCATTTATATTTTTTGTAACCAATGTCTTTATTTAAAGTTACAACACAATTTTACCGCAGAATAAAGTAAGTCGACAACACTTATGTCGTAATAGAAGGTCGTACTACCTTAGATAGAAGTAGACCCATCTATTTATACAAGTACAAACATTTGTGTCTGTATAAGTATGTATGTATCTAACTACTTCGAGGTCCGCTTTCTGACAGCAATCGCGCAATCGTAAATTAGTTACATAAGCAACTTACCTCACAGTAGGCACGTAAGTTGCTATAACACTTATTAAAACTACTCCCGGAACATATTCAGTAAGCGGTGTGCAGATTTGTATCGCAATTTGCATAGCTTAGAGCCTCAGATTACGCGACGGAGTATAGCGAAACTTGCGCCATAACTCTCATAGCCGATGTCAGCGAGCAAATAAGTAAACTCACAAGTTTCAGGCAAACACTATTAACTGTTTAGTAGTTTAAGAAACAGTCTCAATTTACCCTTAGTGTAATCTAGTTAACGCTTAATCAAAATTCCGGGTCAGGCCAGTATGAAGCGGGTAGCGAGGTGTAATAGCGAGCTACCTAGGCTGCCCGGACTACTACAGCTGCACGCGGGTTCCGACCGCTATTAAACAAGTAATTTAACTTATACGTGAGTAATTGCGCCCGATTAGTTTAGTTTTAAAGCATTTCAAGCCAGTGCTTATTAATGTTATCGCTATGTATTTACATGTCATATATATTTGCTTTTGATATCGAGCAGCAGTGCTTGCGTTGCTGTGTGCAGTAGGCTTATTGTTTAACTCGAACGCAATCGCCATTATGTTTATTTTGACAGTTCATGTATGGGCTGACAATTAGCATCGGAATCAGCTAGCTGTCACATCCATACAAGAACTGTCAAAATGAACATGATGGCGATTGCGAGCGAGTTAGACAATAATCCCCTTATTCATAAACGCTCTGTTAGGCCTCTGTTAACTTAGCAATCGTTCGTCCTTATCTGTCACTTTGACATTTACCTTTCACAGACGAGGACAAACGATTGCTAAGTTAGCAGAAGCCTATAGAGCGTTTATGAATAAGGGGGTAAGCCTACAGGTGTGGAGAGTAAAACAGACGGTTGAATTATTGGCCGTCTAAGCTGGCAACGCATCTGTAAAGCTCCGGTGTCCATAGGTAATGGTGATTACTTACCAGCAGGTAACCGACTTGCTTCTTTTTCTATCTCGTTGTACGAAAAAAAATAACATACTTCCCAATTTCACTTTATTTTCATATTTTATATTAATGCCGTTGATAACGTTGTGCTTGCATATTGGTCCGGTTGGTAAATCGAAAGCAATAAAATAATGATTTTATTCGTAGTTTAAATTCGAAAATGTTAATATGTACAACTGTTCTGTTGTTGCTTAATTAGGGATTCTCTTTGTGATTTGATTGGGAATCAATTCACAGCACGGCTGAGCTGCTGCAGGCTAAACTAAACAAGTTTTGCATTCATCTCATTCCAATTAGTTTACGAAACAAATTTTACATAAAAAAATACTATTAATATGAATTAAGTCTGTGAGTACGATGCAAACTGTAAAAACGCGTCAAAGAATGTTCGGTCAACAACTTTCATTGTTGAGTCACCATGAAACGCTGTCAATTGACATTGCCAAACTTTAGCAACGTGTTTTAAACACTAACAAGCAATCATATCACTATGACAACGTTCTATCTATGCTCAACAATTAAAGTGGTCAACTGTACGCGGATACTAAAAATTCAGGGTAACTTACCTACTTAGGTACATACGTATTTGGTATGTACATAAGTAATATCAGATGGTTCTTTGCGTCTGGCTGGTAACACGATCGTTTCGACGAGCAATCTAGAACAAAATCCATCGTACTTGCCAAGTTCGGTCCTGCCACGATCCATTGTTATTCCCAGGTGTAAAAATCCGAATGTCATTGCAAACTTTAAAAACTAAAGGCATCGATTTAGCCGAAGTCAAGTATGTAGCGTGCCATCAAAAATTCAGCAGCTTCACAGCAGCGGTGGTGGTTAAAATTTCAAGAGCGAAGCGCAGGCATCTCCGTCGGAGTATCGCGAGTTCATAAATTAGTTACTTTACGAGAGGAAGGTCGCGCCCTCACAGCGCGGGCCCGTGTATAATTTTCATTTTAAACACGGGCAGCCACAGGTCCTCGCCGTAAATCAGCTCCGACCGCCGCCGACGGTTGCCCTTTGACTCCCGACGTGACGCGACGCGCGGCGCCCGCGCCACTCGCCGACCGCACCGCGCCGCCCCCATGCCGTAACAATGTAAAGACATTCCCATTGTACCTAATAGGGCATTGTTTGTCACGTAAATTTCACTGCTGAATATGCAAATTTCGTTTTGCGTCGACCTCCTGCGAGAAATATTGCAAAAGTTACGCGAAATGTAAAATCACGGATCGGAAACAAGTTTTTAATAACGATCGTAATTGCTTCGGGAAAAAGTGTCGGCGTGACAGCGAAATGAAGTTAGCAACAACAACGGCCGAACAAAAGGCGGCGATATAATTAATTCCGAGTGAAGTTGAAACTCCACAAAAGTTTGTCTTAAAATACTGACATTTTAGTCAACCTCTTAATTGGTGAAGTCTACTGTTCAAAATAATACTAGAAAGAAAAAGTGGACGGAACAAATTGGATGTTTACATAATCCTAATAAAATAAGTAAATCAACCTTCATTATGCTTCTGACTTAACGAGGAGCTGCTAAGCTCATGCTCGAAATGACAAATTGATCGACACGCACGACGAACGCAATCCCTGTTACGGCAGCGTTATCGATGTACGAGTACAATTTGTTTGATGGATTTTGATTTTCCCATTGAGGTATTAGAGTAATTACTAATTGGTAATGTTAGCAAATATACTTCAGCCAAATTCTATGCGTCAAACATGCGTCAAATTAAACGTTTTAATGAGTGGCGTTCACATATTGAATCATAAATATTCATGATGAAGGTTGTCACATGTGTGCTTAGCGAGGGCGATGGGAAGCTCCACTCTGAATATGGCACGTGTTACATTTCCCGTGGTTTATCTCTACACCATACACCTACATTACTGTTCTGCTATTTCACAAAACCTTTTTTTTATTATCATAGCAGAATCTGATTTTTTATTTCCGCCTGTCCACGGGTTTTAGTCTCACGGCTTTTCACAGTTTAACATAAACGAAGACATTCTTAATTCAACTGTTTTTTCTATTGTGCCTATCTGTGTCTAACAACATACCTACATAGTTTTTCTTTTTAAAATGTTGTTTTAGAGGTGGTTTTATACACTTAAAATACAATCAAAATTGTTTCAGCAATTAAAATTTGATTGACATGTGTAGTTTGTTCATGTTTCCGCGTAAAGAAAAGAACAATCGTTAAGTTGTTTTGAATTCAACGGTACGAATAGTAAATTGTAGTATTTATGAAATCCTTGCCTTTGGAGTGATGTTTGGCATATTTATGCCTTTTTTATGCCGTTTATGCCATACAACCACTTTTTGTCTTAAAAGTAGTGATTACCCTTATAGGAAAAATGTAATTAATAGCTGTTTGAGTCTGCTGACTTGACGCTCGAGGGGTTGTAATCGTACAAAAGCACCAACTTCCTCAAAGTATGAAACCCCGTAATAAGCATTTTATTGACAAATCTATGGGGGTCATAACTGGGTAGCTTACGGAGAATATCCCTTGCGACCGTTCTCAGGAACTCATAAATAGCTATTAAACCCAACGTCCCAATAAGCCGACCATACCTTTATCACCACTAAAAAAGATTAATAAATAACCGTATGAAAGTCATTACTGAGAAGTAAGAAACCTCATTATACAGTAGGAGGCGCTATCTCGTTATCCACAAATAAAAAGTCTTTTTAAGGGAGGTTGTATGCGGTGGCCTGCGGCGTTAATATTTAAAGCTGCGCGCCGAGATGGCTCCTCTAATGTGCTATTAGCCTGCCTGCGCCGCGTGTAGGAGTCGGCTCACTGAGCCGCTAGGCCTCCTCCCGTCATCACTGCCACTGGATCTGCTTTGTTAACCCAACAATTCTCATTGAATACACGTTCGCAGTTTCACCCTTGGCAATAAGGCCTCGGATCGGATTTCAGTAATGTTTATCCCACAGTAACAATTTCCCGAGCGAGATCCTCTGTCCGCGAAATCTCGTGTAATGAAAAGGCTAATAAAGTGTTGACAGTGTAAGGTGACCTTAGGACAGTGTTATTATAAGGAAACATTGCTCGCATCAGACGGCTTTGTCGCTGTTTAAATCTATCTTAAGCAGAGAATATTTCTCGTTGTAATGAAATATTAAATTGGATACCGGCTCATTAAATGTTTCTATGAAATTAGATCTTTGCAATCCTTTGACGTCGACACAGACCGGAATAAAGTAAAAGAATTTTACTTACAAGAAGGTGGGATTCTTCCGAGCTATTTTCTATATATTTTTTTTCTACATAAAACAGTAGGTAACTGATCGTTGACTGTTTTTTTGTGAGAGGTATTAATTCAATAGGTTATCCCAAAAATTTTACCTAATTTTATCTGTCGAACTTTTTATCTGTTTGTCTGTGCGTTTGCTCTCGGTAATCTCAGAGAAGTCATAAACGAATGTGAATGCGGTTGAAAATAAACAAACAAAACTAAAATTCTTGTAGCGTTAACATAGCCATTTCTTTTCTGCCCAGAAACCATGTGAAAGAAATTACTAAAATGGCTAAATGTCATTCAAATCCGTCAAAAAAGTGTTGTCAATTAAACAATTTAAAAAGTACCGCAGTAAGCAATGAAAGCCCGGTCGCATCGTTTTGTTTTGTGATGGACAGTCAAACGCCATCAGCTTTGTTGGGATTGCTTGCTGGGCGTTAGCCTTTGTTCCAGTATAGGTAGGTACATAGGTAGTAAAATAAAACTATTATAAGTGCGAGTTGGAAGTAGTGACAGATCTAAAAAAACAAATTTATCAAATTGACTTTACTTTTCCTTAAAAATTCTTCTTCATACTTATGTAAACAAATATTTCATAATGTAAATCAATCCTTGACATAAATCTAATGTGAGACTAAGAAATAATAATTACAGAAAAAGTTCTCGTTTGGCTCAGTTCGAGCTCACCTAGAACATGAACCGCGAATTGGTTTGAAACACGTTAGTGACGAGTGGCATTATAAATTTAAAAACAGATTATTTTTAGTGCAAACTTTTTCCTTTCAGTGGCAGACTTACAAAATCACTTCTCATCTCATCTCATCTGCAGCCTAGGTTCGTCCCATTGCTGGGCACAGGCTTTCTCTCACAATGAGAGGGCTTGGGCTATAGCTCACACACGGGCCCGATGCGGATTGGGCAGTTCACTCACACTATTGAATTGTTTCGCAGTTCTATGCAGGTTTCCTCACGATGTTTTCCTTCACCGAAAAGGTCATGGTAAATTTCAAATGATATATCGCACGTAAATTCCGTAAACTCAGAAGTGCGAGCCCGGGATTCGTACCCCCGACCCTCTGCTTGAGAGACCACTGGTCAAACCACTATGCTACCACGAATCACATAATAAAAAAAAACTCTTACTAAAAAGTATATATATTTCACTTCAAGTAAAATTTAAATATTCCCACAAGTACCTAGATTACCTCAGTGACAAAATCATAAAAATCGGTCGTATAGTTTATGAGAAAATTGATCACACACATGCGGGAGAAATACGGGATTTTCTTTCCCCGAAGTCTGTTAAAAATATAATCATACCTCCCGCAATATCTATTTGGGAGCTCACACTGCGTAATAAAATAAACCTAAGTTATTGTTAGGTAAACCCAAGGCACATTTCATAAATTTTGAACAATTCTTGAAATAAATCTCAGAGTCGTTCCGTTCATTGGGATCACGTTCAACTAATATTGAACCATTGTGCCGGAATCACGTAATACGTACGTACTGACACGATTCATTTAATCGCATTCCTACCAATAAATGAACGATGTCGCCAAAGTTTCACACTATTACGGCATTAAGTAAGACGTGTATACGAGTAATTAAGGTACGGGTGCTATAAACGTCTCATGTATCAGTTTCTGATTTTTTGAAACTTTAAAAAAGGGTACGGTTAAGTTACACAAAATTTGATGAACGTTTCAAGCATTTTTTTTACCCTATCTCGAAAATAAAAGTAACAGAAGTGAGAAAATATGAGCACGTCTAAATGAGTGTGTGTCTGCATAGTAAAACGTTTAGCATTTCTTCCATTCAAATGAGTTTCTTTCGCATAAACAGCAGCGTCCCTTGAAAGCCAATGTTTTTGATTTTCCCTAGTGATTGTATTTGCTGCATAATTATGCACTATCGATGCGGTGCGGTAGTCTAAATTATTCCCAAAGCGCTCAAGAGCCTGTGCCAGAACAGAGGTTAGGAATTTTTTTAAATTTCGTGACGCAAAACTTATTTGAAATGTTTTCTATTTATTCTTTATTCAGCGTTTAAGTAGGTTTAAGTGCTTGTTGTATATGAAAGTTAATTTAAACAAATATCGAAAGTTAGGTTAGGTTAGGTATTTTATACTTTATGTATGAACATTACCTTCACAAATTCCCGGAGAAAAACACAATACATGCGAATATTTTCTTAGGCTTATGGATGATTTAGAATATAATTCTTGTATGCTAATGTGCTTAAGTAATTTACTCAATGGTTCTCTGCAATTTCTGGCAATCACAGTGAAAAGTAAAGATTGAAAGCCATAAACACCCTCGGATTTTTCTTAGGTTTTTTTAAATATCAAGACATAATCTACTCTATTCATAATTTACTACACAATTTGATGGGACCACCCACCATTCTATTAACAAAGAAAAATAAATCCTTGATACGATTGTATACGACAAGCATGTACAGGAACTTGTTGATACGATAAATCTCCTACTTCTTAACCGCTTTCCGTTAAAGTTTGCCTTGAATTTATGAGGTCAATATAGAACAGGTTCCGTCACGTAGCGGGTGGGACAAAAGAAAGAGAAACTCGAAGTCCTTACAATCCACTTTAATCTCAACGGTTTTGTTTAGAGATATACCCCTTCTCTCCAATCCAATGAAGGAAAAAAGCGTACGTCAAAATATGGTAAATGGACCTACTGATTATGCGGAAGAGTGATGTTAGAATGAATTTAAAATTACATAAAATGAAAACGTTGGTTCTCTATGGAATGTCTGGATTATGCCACTTTTCTGAAAAGAAGAATACATATAAAACTTTGTACTTAACATAATAGCTACCAACGAGGGATATCGATTGGAGTCACACAATATCGCCCCTTAAACAACTCTAACCAAAGTTTGGAGCGCCCCGACAGTAAATCGATAACCTTATCTTTGTATAATCTTGAAACACACTTGAACAAACACTTATTCCGAGTGAAGGATGTCGGAGGCAAACAGGTCATAGAGCGAGACTTGCTTAATTGAGGGATTACCACGGACTTACGCATATTCATCGTACTTAACGCAACTATATAGCTGCCCTTTACCCTTCCTGGCACATAACAAGATGGAAACAACTTTACACTTAGAGTTAACCAATGTGTACTCACTACCCAGTCAAAGCTTAAAGCGTATTACCTGACTACCTTGTATTAAAAATGTGAATAAAGCCATTCAAATACTACTTAGTATATGATCAAAACATCAATCGGTACTCTCAAAATAAAATTGTTTCACTTCAGCGCATTTATTTAGCTGTGTGAAGTGCCCAACGCTTATAGGTAAAGAATTAGTTAGGGACGGACGGTCACTTAGAAACATTGTTCAGCACTTCACCGTCGTTGTATACGGCATCTTATCTAATTTATAAAGTAAGGATTTATGAGGTCGTGAGAAGGGAGAATAGCCTCACGCAACGTGTCTGCACCGGTTCTATTGGTTACGTGCCTGTGATACATCGAACAGCTCTCCACAACACGTAGCCAGGCGATTTATCTCGACGACTCTTCGACAATGCGCCCCGCAGCCGCACCCGGCTTGTTTACACCCAATAAAATAAATAAAACATTTTATAACGAATACTCTGAGTGAGGATTCTGATGTGGAAGTAATTTGTGGTAAAGCAATAAAAATATAGCTTATTTTATTTGATCGTTCCACGTTAGGATGAACAACGAAGTTCCGTCATAAGAAACTCACTAAAATTTTAGGTTCGAAGGTTGCCAACAGCCTATAATTTTTGTGACCGTGATTAAATAAAATAAACACTTTTTAGGGTTCGACGGCTATTTCGAAATACGGAATAAGCGTGTGGTAGCCCAGTAAGCAGTGATAGCACAGTGGTTTGACCTGTGGCCTCCTAAGCAGAGGGTCGTGGGTTCGAGCCTGGAATCACACTTCTGAAGTTTTTGGAAGGTAGGTATGAGCGAAATTTACTCCGAGCTTTTCGTGAAAAAAAAACATCCTGAGGAAACCTGCACATATCTACGAAATAATTCAATGGGGTGTGTGAAATTTACAATCCGCATTGTGCTCGCGTGGGACGTATATAGGCTGGAGATAGGCCTTCAAAAGTGAGCATAAAATAGGAAGTTGAATCGTGACATCATAAAACAGAAAAAATAATAAATGAGGACTAAATTTCCTATTGTTTTACAAAAAAGCCGCTATGATGTTTTGGTTGAAGATTGTGTGCGGAACTCTCCATTATGCCTGCCCCGACAGCCCAATACGCATTTGCGCGTTTTTTTTGATAATTTAAAAAAAATCTAAGAAAATACTCGTAGTATTAAAAATCAAAGCCAGAAAAAATATTCTTGGACAAAAACTGGCGTAATTTTACGTGTACTTTAGCGCTTCAGCTTTGCTTAGTATCCTGTTTTATACCCCGTTTATAAGGCTTCTGAAGATTATATCAAGATGCGCAGTAAACGAATTTTAGAAGCACGTCAAGAACATTACAAAAATTGAATGCGTTGCAGCCTTTGGCTGTTGATATCACGGAATTGACGAGTGGCGTTGTAAGAAAGAGTTAGGTGTAACATCTTCAACGGTTTTATTTTAGTTATTTACATAATAATGTATTCGGTTCGGGTGCCATCAAGATTCTGTCTCTGTCCACGAACTATTGTTGAGTAATTTGTATATCTACTGCTATATCTGCTGTTATTTATAGTTATATACTTCTAGGAAATTTTGGTTTATACTCGCTATCTAAGATTTCCTTTTTACTATAATTACTCGTACAAACATTTTTAGATTTCTTGGCTTCATCTTAAGTTTCTCGACATTTCTTCTTTATAAAATCTTGAGATTCGTAATCTTTCAGGCAAAAGCCTGTAACAATTCCGCTGGGTGAACTTCGGCCAATAGGTATTCGCTGACGAGTTCAGTTATTCGGAACTTTGTCTTCGTTTGTCGTAGGTATTTAGATCCTTATTGTGTCAGAAAAAATTGTTATTGCAACTTAAGCGTAATCTGCTAGTATAACTATACGCATCTGCGCTGTAGCGTATAATTTATGATGTTTTCACCCTCTTTTACTTCCACCTCAGGGATACTTTATGTCGATTTTAATAGGCCAAATAAAGTGCGATAAATACACATAATTAGGTACTTAAAAAAGTCAGAAGAACGAGGCGATAAAAGAAAAATTAAGTTAATAAGCTTACTGCGAAAGGATATTTTCTATTTGCAGCGACGGAAACGAAGAGGAAAAATATTAATTGACACAAATTTGAAGCCCGAGCAACCAAGTCCGCTCGACGAGCCCGGGCCAAATGAAATGTTGATTTTACGTCGCGCGTTTTACGTGCTGCTGACGGCAGATGAAACAAAATACACGTTCATTAGCGCAGACCAGGAAATTATATTACGGCCGTACTTGATTACGAAATCAGCGAGCCACCCTGCACCGCGCTCCGACTACTTAGCCTTGATGTAGTACGTGGTACGTACGAGTATTAGCCATCGACATGGCAATTACATTTTACGGCGTATGATTCCCTAATACATTATTCATTTTATACGTGCTCTAGCATAATAAATTGCAGGTGCGCTGGTAATCCATTTGTAAATGGTATATACGTATAAACAAAAACCAACAAAAGGCGATAATCCTAGAAGAGCTGTAGGCATTTGGCTGTAGCCGACTTAATTAGATGGTAATGGATTCTTTGAAGCTTACGTTCAGCTTAGTTTATGAATTCACAAGGTCACATGTTGACTGGGGCTGGCATGCATTAATAACATCATCTCGACGCGTGTTGATGTAACGGGCGGCATTAGCGCGGATCCGTCGGTGCGGTGCGGCGGCGCCGGCGTCGCCGCACGACACAGCATCGCGCAATGCATGCCGACTTAATCCCAGGTAATGGGACGTAATAAAATGTAAGAGGCGAGGGGTAACGACAGACGTGCGCGCGTGACCTGTTATCTCTACCTTTTAGATGACTTAAGAAAACACAAATCTTTGTTTCGGACGGACACCATCATGACGATGCGGCGTGCTCGCCGATTAATTTAAAGTTCCAAACTTAGTGTAATATGTATTTATAACTTCACTTCGTAGCCTTACAAACTTCTGGACTTAAAAAGGTTTGATTGACATTAATATAATATCAATCAATTCAATTGAAATTAAGAATTTATAATGGCACAGCTTACTAATTATTTCTACTGTCTTATATTTGTTTTAACTATTTTTTATAATATTGTTACATATAAACTTTTCCTTTCTTTCTTTTCTGGTGTCTATTTCGGTCAAGGGTGCAATAATTGAGAAAGAAAAATCGCTTTACGACTGGAACTGAAACCAAGCTGATTGTGATGCGCTATTTGTTGAAGTGGACGATGTTATCGCCATAAGTGAAGGATCATACTTCCTCACTTTTTCTTTATGACATTGGTTTTTGACAAATTAACACGTCAGAGAAGAGATACGGCGCGCGTCCCCGGGCTGCCCATCAATATTGACGCGGCGACCATTACTCAATATCACTCAAGTGGAACTGCCCAATTTACAGCTACATTTAACTGATTTGATTGAATCCATCGAAAGTTATCACCCTCGAGGACGCTCGCATCGGACGCACGGACCGAACATGCTCGAGTGCTCGTGAGCCTTCATAAAATGACTATATTTTTAAACCCCAGCGCATGAAAGGCGATCTGTGCCCTAATACAATTTGCGACCACCTATTTTAGATTTGAAGTTGCATCGTAAGAATGTCTTCTGATTTATTTTTAATTTTTTTTATCATAAGGAATTACTAATATTCATTTTTGTCTTAAGAGTACACAGAGTCACTGAAACCACGTTTACTACTTAGTGAAAAAAAAAGCTGCATATACATACCTACCCTACATCCCGATTGTATAACTAGTTGACTATAACTAGTAGTATTGGATTTAACAGAAAAATAATCAAAACATGGCTTGATAGAAGTAATTAGCATTTTAACATAAAGCTAACAATGAATTTCAAGTAAATATCAAAAGTTTTACTAACCGCCGCTATTCTGGATCGTCCTTAGCCAGTAATAACAACGGAGAGCCGAATACCAATATTATACTGATTGTTTTTCTTAGAAACAATTATTGAATATCCAATTACTCAGTATAAGTTTATAGTTAGCAAAACTCGCACGAGTGACGAATTGGTGGCATCTACTTTATACCTATTTTACTTAGTAATTTTCAATTTTTTATAGTACCCGAATCTGCCAACTCATGTTGATTTTATTGAAAACGACGCAGCGGCCTATAAAATAATGTTTCCTTAGTCGTCCTAAATGAGTCTGAAAATGTGTCAATAAATCGATTTCTAGTGGTAATTAAGGCGTCCCTTAAAATTGCAAACCTTTAAGTACCTACTACCATATTTAAAAATACCGACTTCTATTGTATTCGAAGTAGGTTTCATTTGTTAGGTTTTCATAAGACGGCAATTTATATGGAAATACCTTTTCTAATGAGTGTAGCCTATCATTTTTTCTCATCTCTAAGTGATCGCCGACCTTAGTATTTGGTATTAATTTCAACTTTATACCACTACGCGAGAAACAGGATCTTAAAGGACAGACAGACATTTACATTTATTTATTTTATTTATTCCTTTTTTTCCTTTCGGATTGCGGAACCCTATAAACAACGAATACTTACGAATGTAGTTAGCAAATAAAATAATAAATACGTAAACATTAAAAAAAAAACTCCTAGACAAGTTTAGTGTTTGTTATGATTTCCACCCTATGCTATTTATAATGTACCTAACATAATTATGAGTAGTACAAAACCGAACCCTTGAAATGGATCTATCTATCTACCATGTAACCTGAGTTAAGTTTCAATTATTTTTTAATCCATCTATATTTTGTTTTTATTTACATACATACGCGTTCAAAGGTCATGTTGAACGACCAAGTTTCACTAGGAATATTATTACATCATAAGTCCATTATGTAAGTATAATGAATTACCGTTCTTACTAAAATAATATAACTAAAAGCGATAGCTTTGAACTCTGCGGCACGAGCGCTTTAAATTTAGGAGGTGCGTGACACTTTGGAAAATTGTGGCTTGTGTATGGAAGTCGATGCGACTTTGATGTATCGCAGAGCGTCGTCGGTCGCCGGACCCTGAATATTTACGACGCCGCGCCGATCCCGTGTCTGCCGCGGCGCACCTCCAGCGTCTAGGGAAGCGCGTCACATTATTCATGAATAGGGATATTTTACAATAGCTGCCGACCCATTTTGTGGGTCGATTTGTGTCCGAACGGAAAAGCGAATGGTGAGTTCGAATTATAGCCCGTGCAATTGTTCTGCCGCCGCGTCAAATGTATACGGGTGAATTTCTACGGAAGTGAAATCTCTAATCCCTAAAGCACTATATAAGTATACTGTGACCCACTGTGAAACCTTTTCTCGATGAATATCATAATGACTTCCTTGACAGGCATTGTAATTAGCATTATGAAATTTATTGTAAAGGGTTTTATATTAATATTTAATATATTATATTCGTCTATAGTAGAGATGCATAAAGTCTATTGGTCAAAGTAAAAAAAAATGTATATGCAAAGAAAGAAAAAAAGAAAAAAAAGCTAATAGAAAAGATATTTCGAAGAGAAAAAAAATGAAGTATATATTTCATGTCAAGTAAGTAACCGATAAGCTTTTGGATTCCGTAGGCAAGCTTACGTCTGCTTGATAACATACAAGGACGCAAACTTTTGCTAACAAATATAATTTCATTGAACTTTTTTGAAGCATTACTGATAATCGTACCTATTCTGAACTTATAACCATTATTTTCGACAGTTGAACGAACCCCCATAATTATCTCATGTATAAATTACTAGATGATGTAATTAAATGTTCATGTCACGAAACTTTTGATGTTATCATCGCTTTATCGTGTAGTAACATATCATGTAATAGTACCTAATAGCGTTACAAAAAATATCATCAAGCTTGTAACAAAATCGGTTTAAAGCAAACGGTATTAAATTATTTATTAAAGTAGCGGTAAATGTAAAGAAAAATAAACAAAGAGGTAAATTACGGAAACCGCAATAATTTCTCTCGTGGACATTTTGTTTTCCTTTATTGGTTATATTTATCAATGAGCGCGCCCGCGGCGGCGAATAAATCGCGTCTGTTCCACGAAATATCTTATTCTTCACGGTGCTCTCCGGAGCGAGCCGATGTTTGCGAATGTACATAAATCAACCTGCGATATTAGCATAAGGATAATGTGCTAAATGTTGAATGACAAGTGCGTATTTGTAAATATTCAGGACACAATAATTGTAGGACATATATTACGTAGCGTGAGTATTTGGCAAATATTAGTATCTGGCTAGAGTGGGCAGGTGAGGCGTGGTGACAACATTTACGGCCACGCCACAGCCGCGACGTTGCACAACGCGGATGGGACGAAAATCGAATTTTATTATGAGTTCAATCGAGTCGACGATAGGCGTTCTCGGGGAGCTGAGCCGGTAAATAAGGAATATAAATTTCTCTTAAATTCTTCCTCCCTGATGATGGGAACACGCTGGAGGGGAAAATTGCAAATATCGCGTCACGTGCACACCCTTTAATATAACGAGCTAGTAATTACTACAGTTCCCATGGGACACGTTGTCTATTATTTTATACTGAAATAAAATAAATTAAATAGGCACTGTGTTGACAATCATTATTCGAGGTAGAGGAGCAAATGAATGTAGTTACTAGTCACACGCGCAAACCTAATTACGTAGTTATAATGGATAAATTGAATCGGAGTGTCTTCATAGCGTCTGTCTTTTGAGTAATCAACTAATAGGTATGAACTGAAACTAGAATTTCTGTATTTTTGAGTTAAAATATTTTAAATTGAAATTTGACTTTAGAAAGTTGCCCGTGTTAATGGGAAAGTTTACCTTAAAAGGAATGTTCTTTGAGATTGTTGAATGTTTACTTAGCAAATTCACAATTAGGTACGTATTTTACTAGTACTTAGTGCTGCAGAAATTTTAAGAAAAACCTTTTTAAATTGAGCTCAATAGTGAAATCTCAACAACAATAGACACGTTCTAATTAAGAACATTCCATAGTAAGAATAGGGAAATTAAAGTATGTAATAGTAACCACGGCCAGATATTATTATGCCGCCAATTTTACCAGGTACCCAAACAAAATTACAAAGGCACTCTTAGCTTTATTTTAGTATACAGGAAGGTACTTTAATGGATCTCGAACATTTTCTAACAAGGAAAAGGGTGAAGAGCCGAGTATAATAAAAAGAGAAGGAAAAGTATCTCGTGAACATAAATATTTTATGAACAGAGTATTTTTACCTTATACTTATGTAGTATCCGAGGCAAACTAAAGTATAAAACATCAGACTTGCAGTTTTGTGCTAAGTTTAGTCTTACTGCTGGGTCGGTATACCACAAATAATTCCACACTCCTTGTACATGACATGTGGCATGCGTTTAACAGATGCTAGTTCATAGAATACTTTCATTTGACTTGTCTAGAACGTGTTTAATATTTTGTAGTAAGACCACTAGCTTTCGAGATGGTAACTAAGTATGTGCAGTGAACGTCAAAAGTGATGAGTAAATTACTCGGTTGTATTTAAACAGATTGGAAAATCATAGTAGTAGTAAATATAACGAAATTTAAAGGAAAACTATCACTACTAAGTTGGCTTTACAATTTAACAAATAGTAGTCGACCAACTTATAAAAATGTACTGCCGTTCATAGTAGGTATTCGTCTATTTATTGTGACAGGCAACTACGCGCAGTATAGGGACACTGCGCGTGCGCGTGGCCTGACACGCACTTGACAGGTTTATAAAGTTTTACTTTGTAAAATGAAAATTATATTCGTATAAAAATAGTGATACTAAAAATGTTTAATTTGTGATTGCCTTGAAAACAAAGAGCGACATTACACATACATTAAGCGAAACTAATACAAAACTTTGTTTTAGTGTTAGTGCTCTCTTTGGAATAGTCTGTCCGAGAGCAGGTGCTACCGCTACCTAATAAAACCTAAGCGAAAATTCTGTTT
Source organism: Pandemis corylana (assembly GCA_949127965.1). Lineage (NCBI taxonomy): Eukaryota > Metazoa > Arthropoda > Insecta > Lepidoptera > Tortricidae > Pandemis > Pandemis corylana. The sequence continues at coordinate 8,880,605 of OX421857.1, forward strand.
GAGGCAGCTAGCCCGCAATAAAAGCAGTTGTGACAGATGTAAGCACCTCGCGACTCTCAAGTAGTCGGCTCAAATTTTGTAACAAGAAAAAGTTTGTGTAACAACAGTGGGCCCGCGGTCTTCCCCGAGGACGCGGCCGCAACAAATTACTAACAAACAACTTTGAAATAAATTAACTCTCAACTTCAAGCGTTTTACTTTCTTTTGGTTACGCAAAAAACAATTTCCTTTGTATTTATTAACGTCGTGGAATCGCCATGGAGTTCAATCGCTGGACGCGTAAGTGCTCATGTGTCTCCGACAATTAAGCGCAGTTGCCGTCAGTAAACCAAATAAACACATTATTTTATTCACTTTTGACATAATTATTATTATGAATTCATACATAGGTGCATATAAATTGTTGATGCTGATAAAAAACATAATGTTAGTTGAAGAGGCAGTCAACTACCACGACCATCGCAATGTGGTTTTTGATCCGATTTTCAAAAGCACATCACTCGAAAGAGAAAAAAACTTGCGTATTGCTACAACAAAGATTAGATCTTCAATTCATCGACTGAATAATTGGAGCTACAGGCCTAACGCATAACTGAGTCCCTTTCCAAGGCATGGGAGCGGCGCAGGATGGGCAACTGAAGCAATGTGTCAAACGACGCGTTGCTTCAGTCGGGCGTCAGCCTTGCTGTGGTCAATATGTGTTAATTGAACAGGTCGTGGCAGGTAAAATGCACACAGGTTTGAAACCAACTCCGCTTGGGAACGGACTCGGTTTTATGCGCTAGACCTGTAATAACAATTAGATTTCATTAGAACAGTAATTTGTTTCTAATCTAGTCTTAATTTAAATTTGAGTGGTAAATATACTGACGAGCATAAATAACGAGTCTCTTTTCATACGACTTAGTATGGGAAGTGACTCGTTATTTTTGCTCGTCAATATAGTTCTAAAATTTTGTTTTCATGTTTTGAAGTATAAAATAAAATAATGGCTGGCTAGGCCGAAGCGTTTCAATGTTGTTTTTGTCAGTTATATTTTATGAATTCCTTGAAATAACATATCATATATCATTTATTTATAGCCTGTTTACTAAACGTAGCAATCAAGTTAATAGTAAATTAGGCATTTGAACATGTTGAATAATTGTTGTCCAAAGCCCGCACGAAACCTCTGCTCAATTTGCTTTTAATTTAGCAGTCTGTCTATAATGTATAATTCTAAAGGAGTCCACCGTCGCGTTAATATTCAGGATCGTATGCTCGCATGTAATCATACCACTTTGTGTTGCCCCAACAACGGACCTCCTCCTTATTTATTGATGCCCTCGCCAAACTGGAAGCGGGCATGCGGGTGGGGGTGTGGCTCAGATTTTTATATTTAAATACCCTCTGATACATGTTTCCAGGTTAATAGGAGCCGGATGAGTATTTTTTGAGGAAAGGTCAAAGATATTTTTTACTGTATTTTGCCTGTTATATTGTTTATTTGATATTTATTAACGTACCCTCTGAAATCGACAAATATACGGCTGATTGTGTTGCCGAGGGGCACAACTTGAAATTATCAGCATCTCATTAATGATCAAATCAATACAGTGCACGTTCGAAATCACGCGGTGGTATTTTAAAATATATCCGACGTAAACGTCTTAGGTATATAATACTAGCCGTTGCCCGCGATTCCACCTGTATATAATTCGCTTATCGCTATCCCGCGGGAATTAAACTATCTCTATACCAAATTCCAACCCTTAAGGGGTTTTCAGAGACGAGACGTAATATATGTATAATAATATATGATCGTTTAATAGTATAAGGTTTTGAATAGGATCATGATATCGGAATATAATCTTTTTACGCTTGGATTATCCACAATTAATCTCATTTAGGCCTCAGGTCATTAGGGTCTTGGTACATAAAATATATTCCGGTTGATTCGCGCTATGTGATATAGGTATTAGATTTACCCCTAAGGCAAGTATTGTTTCACACAAAACGAGTACGTTTTTGCAACATTCTTCGTGTTTTATTTTTATATTATAAAGTATTGTATACCAACTTTTGAAGTAAATCCAGTTTTGTGGCATTGTGGAAGTGGCAAATTTCTGTCTGCCTTTTAATTTATGCCTGACTTAAACTTTAATTTCCATATAATTTTTGACGTAGATACACAAAGTAGTACCTATTTTTTAATCTACGATAGTAGTCAGGCAGGATACCTCAGCATGAACTTATATGTATACTCATAAGCAGTGCGTAATGCTGTTTATCCAACAGAGGAAGGTTACTAATTAACGCGGGTGAAACCGCGGGTAAAATGTTATTTTAGGAAAATGATCATAAACCAGAATGTATAATGTTCATTTCCGTTATTAGCGCTGCATACCAAGCTGGCGTTATACATAAGTGGATTTTATTAATTCCACACTACATTTTGCGAGGATTTAAGAGGAATATTGGAGCTACTCGCCCGATAAAATCCCTGCGTACTAAAATCGCTCTAGATCGACGAACTGTATCACACATCGAATGTGCTGTTAAATAAATAAACGGGAACCATTTTTGAAATCTCATCTATTGAAAATACTATTTGTATTTCAAGTTTACAACATTTTCTTACTACCTACTTTCGAGTGTTTTTAAAAATCGGATCCAAGCACCCCTTAAATATTTACCCGATAAACATGCGAGTTAGTTAACTTAATAAGCACAGTCATAATATGCGCAAGCACATACTGGTAAGGTACCAACATGTGTGTTAGGCACTTGATAAGGTCTTGTAATGTAAACTTGGTTTGACTGCGTGTGTTTTTTTGTATTTTTTCTTGAACATAGTTTAGGTTCATTACTTTTTGTGCCGATAAAGTGGGAAAGTTCTCGCGGGGCGCTAGCTATAAATGAAGAAATCGGCAAAGTTACGTGTCTATCAGGTGATTTAAGTTAAAAAGGCGCTAATTCAGATTCCCCTAAAGCACCAATAAAAAGCACAGCGCTTCCTATTTCACGACAATGCAGATTGACACATAAATTGCGGTACAATACAATTTCCCTTTATTCTACAAAATTAGACATTCAAAACTCAATTCTCGGCCAAGAGTCCAATTTGGAATGCAATTTACGGCTAATTAGACTCTTAAGCACAGAGGCTGGGTGCGGCGCGGGCCGCGAGCGTCCCGGAGGAAGTTGGAATGGCTGCGTTAATGCTGTGGAGGCTCAGGCCAAGCACCCGCCCCTAATGTGCAGTAACGAGCCCTGTTTTGTTCCTGTCACGCTTCAACCGACTTCGATCCAACGCGAGCGATAGCACGCCCAAAGCGCCGATATCCTCTAATTAAATCCGCGATAAACACATCTAATTGTGTGAAAAGACACCACGGGATAATACACAACGACCATCGGCAAGTAGGTACCTAACCCGCTTAACTCGCATTAGTACGAACTTGCGATACACAAGATGTGTCTTTCAAAGAACCTTAACCTAAACGAGAAGTCTTTGCCAATTGAAGCGAATTATTCTGATAATCCTTAATAGGAAACGCTAAAACCGTATCAAATCCATGAGATGTTTTGGTAAGGCTAACTTTTACCCGCAAACAACGCTGTTAGCCTACGCTAATAAGTTGTACAAAATAAACAAAGCCAATTATAATCTACTAATTGTTCCTTGTAATTTTATCTTCGACTTGCGGAAGCTTTGCATTATCCAGGTATAAAAAATAGCCTTTGTTAATCAGGGATAGTGAAGCTTTCTATTAGTAAAAGATTTTTTAGAATGGGTTTTGTGATTTCAGGGATTAGATTATATTTGTATCTAGGAGCATACAAACCAAAACAATACTGAGTAATAAGTAAAAAATTACATAATAGTGCACAGTAGCAAAGCGACCATGTAGATTTGTCCCATCGAAAGAAATGAATTGTGCCGTGACCTTTGCGGAACAAGGAAAATCATTATGCCCCTTACTGTGATAACATTCTACGTGGATTTTAAAACGATTAAACTTTAACTGTCGTCTCTGAGTACAACAGTTTTCCTCTTAAGACAGGGCACTTCTGTGCAATTTAGAATGAGGTCTGGGACGTGGGTGGCCAATGTGTTTAAACGTAGCATACCTACTTGTATTGACATCTCTCACTTCTGAATAAATCGTGCTTAAGTATCTACATTAGAATGTGCCCTCAATTCCGTTAATTTATTTTCGAAAAGGCAGAGACAGAGTCCATACTGGAGTCGTCAGTTTGTTTTATTCAGTCAAAGTTTAATATTCCGTAAAACTAAAAGCAGGCAAATCTCTTGTAAAAAAATCATGAAGTATGTATGTTACACGAATATGATAAAGTAACGAAATAAAGCCTGTACCTAGTCGAAGTAATAAACATTTTATAATACGCATGTGCGTATTTACAGTTGAACGAATTTTCAAAGACTTGGAGGTAACGCGACATTAAACGAGGCTGTTTTATTTGTCTCCATAAATTAAACGTTTCTGCCTTTTAAGAAAGACATTGAATATTAAATCTGGTCTCAAACGTATGCTTTATTTTATGTTGATATAAGACGTTTTCGTAAGGCTTGAGATGTATTCATGATTTCACGTTCTTACGATTAAAATAAAATGATATTTGATTGTTAATTTTATAACCCAAAAAGGCTAAGGAGGAATTGCAATGTTGCGTCGTATCAGGAAGTCAGGAAGTCAAACGGCGGAGCGAAGACTGAGGCAGTTACTCTAAAGATAAGAATGTTATTTTTAAGATTATAGAGGTTTGAGGCCTAGTAAAACTATTTCTTGTTAGAACACTAATGATGATTTTAGCGGACGAAGGTGGAGTTCAACTGATCTTTCGGTTGCAGTTTTAATTTCGGCGAGCTTCGGCGTAAAATTGAAATTTCGGTTAAGTTTAAATTACGTCAGAAAAGCTGCTGAATAAAAGACTAAAGCCGATACTGCGTTCGTGAGTGAAGTATGACAAATGAAGAAATAGGCAATACCTACATAAGTACGGTCAAAGAAAAGAATCGCGTACCTCTGTGGAACCATTTCTCATACAATTTCGCAATAATTCCTTTGGCAGGTGTGTAGTGTACTGAATGTTATTTAGTAATAAACTATATTATCAGTAATCTAATATTTATTTACAAGAATAGACTAATATTTAAGACTTACAGGTACCTCACTCCATTTTAAAACCGATTGTCTGCAAAGTCGGTTTACGAACGATAGTTTTACGTGATAAAGTCATAAAGAAACATTCGAACTTCTAGCTCCGACGTCACGTGAGAAGATCGTGCCTCTCTACCGCTTGTTCCGCGCTCTCGCTTGCACACTCTGACGTCACGCGGAACGTAACGCAATGAGTCATGCTTTTTCGTGAGTGCAGCCGCCGTTCATCGACGTTAAGACGTTATCACGTCAAAATATATTATTGTTAAAATAAACTAATAATTAAGAAATTTGATATAGCAAAATAATTATGTAATAAGAACAATACTAAATAAAACAGTTACTTTGTTTTGCATATTAATTTTTGTATGTAACGCGGACAAGCGAAGTAATTTTTTATTTTATTTGATAAATTGCGCATCACTCGCCCGGTATATGCGAGGCAGATGTGCCGATTAGCGACAGGGTGCGCTTGCGCCAGTACGTGAGCCTATTCGACGCGGAGCGTGTGTCGCCTGTGTGCGTGCACTACCCTAAGTTCGTACAGTTCAACGTATACGCTTTCGCAAACTTTATTATTGTGAGGTGCTTGTCATACTATACCTAATCTGTACTTTCAGATTTTCTGTGGATAAATTATAAGCGTTCTCCCTTCATCAGTGCTCGTGTATTAAACCGTTGTTTGTTTACACCCGGACTTTTTATTCATGTCCACATCGAATAACTACGACGGCCACAAGAGGTGTTCGGTCACAATGAAATTTGCAATGAAAAGATTCCATAGTGGTACGCGATTCTATTTCTTTCACTGTAGGTACATAATATATTTAAATTCTTATTACTTGGTAAATTTATAAGGTCAAGGCATTCTGTAAAGAGGTCGTCGCGCGGACGCGGACGAGGGAGATAATCAAAGTAACAAACAGTGCAGCCGCGTCGATCAGGCCACCAGATTATACAATAAGTAAGTATCTATCTTCAAACTGAAGTTAAAACATTTCTAATCGCAGTCACGTCAAGCTGTCTTGTCGGAGCGCCGCTACGTCCCAAAGATTAGACGTTCGATTATGGCTTTTGTAACCGCTTTAATAATTTTCCAAGCGACTGTCGTAATTCAAATATCCTCGATGAGCAAACCCCGAGCAGTGTTTTCTCAAATTATTCAGAGAAATTATTTCATTTATCAAATTTGCCTCAGGTAGTCGTACCTACCTTAGCGCTAAAAGCATTCCGGAGCTTCTTAATCAACGGTTCACGAATATTAATTTAATTAGTTAAAAGTTTTTATTACTCTTAAGTAAAAGATGGAGAGGAAAAAAGCCTCCTTCGTGGGCCAGAGCCATAAAAGAAACTTTAGACTTTTCAAATCAGGAAAGCTACATTTCATTTATTTTACCTATTTTTAAATCAATTAGTGGAAAAGGTAGCGTGAATAACATTTACATTGCAAAAACAAGCTTGGGAAATTTAATTACTAAGAAAAACTGACTTGGGAAATTTGAATATGGTAAGGCAATTCCGTAAGCTTATCGCACTGTGATAAGGACCGCGAGCGAGCGAGGCGTGCGCATGCGGCGGCCTCACCATGGTGAGTAACACGATTTTTTTTAACGGAATTTGAGTAGAAACCGAAGCGAAGGTCATATTATTTTGGCAAAGATTTTGGTAGGCGTTGCATTGAAACTTGTCTTCGATTTCGATAAGGGATGACGAATACTACAGTTTATACGAACAAAATCATTATTTGGAAACTTTACATTCAAATATCGGAGTAAAAACTATCGCGAATATTAGTGTATGAGGATTTACATATTATGTATGGTTATAGGTTAGGTATAGGATATAGGACAGATCTGTAAACCTTTTTAGAGGTTTTTTATATATTCTGGTTTAAGTGTAGGTATATTTTGAGGAACTATGAGCTTCTTCATACAACTTTCTATGAAAGTGACTCGCTATTTCTACTCGTCAACAATTATGCCCCGTTTGTACCTACTTTTCAGAGCATGATTTTTCTTCCGGCATCAGCTTTTGCTGTCTAAGCTTGTCTAGTTGATAACAAAGATTTTTAGGCGGAAATATTATGCCTACTTATATAATTCAACTCTAGATGAGTAACGAAGGTTCTCAATCAAGAATAGACACATCAAAAGTCGCGATTCCTAAACGTAAGCTCTAAAATAACTTGATTGCCACATGTTTAGTAACATTATCAAAAGAGTCTTCTAATTCAACTACGAATGTGAATCAGAAACGTGTCAGGTATTTTAATGTTAACACTATTCTCACTGATCAAAGTGTGGTATTCTAAATAACTGTCTCAACATTTCGCCTCCAACCGCCTTCAATAAACTTAAGGGAATTTTCTCGACTTTACCCAAAGCGCCAAATTCGATCAAAGCGTGCAATATTCCTCGATTTAAGCTAAGAGTTTTCAGTTCAGTAAACACGGATGAACGACACGGAAATACAAGTAATACGTGATTGTAATAACTCATCTGAGCTACGTTGTGACAATAGGTGGGATGGAAGGATAATACGCGAGGACGTGCATATTATCCCTCATCCCCATAATTCAAGCAGCCTGGAAATGCGACAATATTGTTCTATGGAATGTGACTACATAATGCATGTGTGCAACTTACTCTTTTGTCGTTTTTGTATAGGTTTACGATTAATACTTTAACACGTGCGTAACAATTTACTTTTTTATAAAGACCGAGTGAGACCTAGATGTAATAAAATAGCATATTTTCGTTGTGTTCTAGTCTCATCGTGAGAGTAGCGTGTCATCACAGTATTGAGATGATAATGCGGTTTCCGAAATAGTATTAGCTATATTTTACCTTAACACATGCCACAGCAAAACCAACCTGACTGATATGATAATAGCGGTGTTTATTAGACAGATGTATTTGAAATCCAGAACTATATTATTACAAGCAGGGCTCGAACATTTCATGCGGATGACGTCAAACCAATCATAGGTGATTTCAAATAGGCAACTCAGGCGCAATGGCAGTAGTACGTATTTTCATATCCGTGGGAACGCCAACTGAACGTCATGAGATGGATATCTCCACACAAACCGAGCAATCGAGTACTACGATTGTTTTGGAAGCAGCCAAATTTTTTTTGACAGTCAACTGAGGAAGATAAGTTCTTTAATGCATGTTTTAAATCACAGACAACAATTAAACACTTGTTAGAGAAATAGTTTAAATTTTTTTTTTTTATGTTAGAGAGGCCAGACAAACGAACTAGTGGGTCATCTGTGCATAATTTCATTCGATAATAATATAGAAAGAATAAAGAAGACATTTATTCCTTTTTGCAAGACACACAAATATAAGATAAATATACACAATTTTATAGAAAATAAACAAGGTATAACAATAAAAAACGTAGACATAAAATTGACTTTTTTGATTTTTTAATTAAAAATATCTACTCATATTAGAAATAATCGTAACTTACGGTAATAAGTTTCGTAACGCATATTTTATTCACGACATCTCCTGTCACGTATATGCGAATTGTCACACGAAAGTTTAAATGCAAGCATCACCTGTGTGCAAAATTACACCATTTTTACGTCATCCGCATGAATTCTTCGAGCCCTGATACATACATACAAAAATCACGTCTTTATCCCTTACGAAGTAGACAAAGCCTAAGTTAACAAGACCTAAAGGCCACGTTTAGCATGATTGTAGGCGTATAGGTGGAAAGGAGAATGAAAATAGTGATGGGTTGGTATCCGCATCGCCTATAACATGATTTCTAAGAATTTCGCCCACCTCAATGGGCTTTTACAAACTGCGCGGGAAGAGACGCAACTGGTATATTCTATGTTTTTTCTTTACTCCCAGACCAGCATGGATTACGATTACAAGTATAGAAATATAACCTATGGCCTCGAACCAGCCAGTCGCCAACACACAGGGTTCACGTTCTTTATTAGCTATTCATTAAACAAAACAAAACATTCTAATGAGTTAACGGATATACTTTCTTACTCATAAACACCGCTAAGCTTCTTCAATTAAGGCAAATTTTTGTTATCTCTCAAAAGTTCTGAAATTTTAATTTTTTTCGCCTAATTGGAAGTGTATAATGTGTGTATAAGTAAATTTACGGAGATATGGCGACTTAAAATGAATAAATGAATCCCATTTTCCCCAAAATTTCAGCCTTCTGAGGCCAAAGGTTTGGGCTGGACATCAAATGAATCAATCAGTCAGTCAATAAGTCATGATTTTTACATGTACCTAATATCGACATTAGTGTAAGATAACTTTGAAATACAGTCGCCTGATAATAAAATTCACATGCGTATAAGAATAAGGTTGCTAATATTAAAGTCATTTACCTACTTATCCGAAACAATGGCACACTACTTACTACTCGAATATTGATTTCGGAGAAAATAACTTTTGTTTGATGTAAATCCACTACTCACAAGTATTTCTAGAACAAACGAAATAATCCGTATGGAGTCTGTTTTCACTTAACGTTATTTATAAGCTGTATTTTACGTACATGTGTGGTAGATTAGATGGATAAAGTGTCTCCCTTTCTGCGGATTTATATTAGACCATGTTTTTTCTGTGGGTTTGCGACGTGTAAAAAGCTTTAGTACCTATAGCTTATTCGTTACACAGGCTTACTTGAGATTTTTGGACAAATATACCCAATTTTACTCTTAAGCAAAATTAAAAGAGTCAGGCCTCACTTTCCTTGTTCGTGGCAAAGTGACTCATTATCTTATTATTCTATTTTACTACAGCAGTTTTCGTTTCTTAATTTAATTTTGACATGATTTTACGTCTAGTTATTTTGTTGCTCGCAGCTCCGCAAGCGTGAATTAATTTCCCCCTTATCTCACGGTAACGGTGTAAAAAGTAATATTTTATTTGTTTCCTGTTATTAAACATTTCCTGTTAAAGTGTTTACTTCATTTTAAATGGGAAGTTAAGTGTAAAATCTGTAGATAGGTATTGTTAAATTTGTATTTAGCTTTACTTAGATATCGGATGTACCTATAGCGAATATCTATTGCCTGGTACTCATAGTAGGTACAAGCTTTAAAAGACTAAATAGTTTTGGACTACATCAGTTACTGTAAATTGTTCCACAAAATTCATTTAGGTACCTTTTTTACTTATCTATTCCGCATTCAAAATGTTGTTCGGAAAATTTAAAAAATATAATGGTAAGAAGAATTCCCAAATAACAAAATCAGCAAATAAGGCACAGACCGATAAAACCATGTCAATTCGATTGCTCCGCACGTTTCACGATGCATTATCAGCTTATGTTCAAGAGAAAATATATGTGTTGGAGACGTCACGCCTCTTAAAAAGCCACGTTAGGGCGAGGTAAAATCTCAACGGGGTGTTCGTTCTTGCCACGGAGCTCGGAGGTGGAAACATCAAGGTCGACTGGAGACGTCTTATCTTCACCAGATACTATATCAACCTCCAACTCGCGTTTAAGTCTATATGCCAGTTAAATTGAATTATTTCGATCATTTTATTTGTTTCGAAACTCAAACAAGAGCGAAATTTGATTCACTCGGTCTGGGTTACCAATCAAATGTTCGTTGCTTTGATATCTTGTAAATTTTCTAATCGATCTAAAAAAAATACAATTAATCGTTATACAAATATCTGCCTAACTCTGTATAAGACGGATAATATTGTATCAAAACTTTGTCAAAAATGTATATTATTAACGACAAAGTTTACACTATGGGCACGTAATGCACTACTTTACTACCTTACTTCCACTATCCTTGTTCTTACTTACCGAAGTAGCACTTGTACTTCAGTTAACCAAAATCGTTCCAACTTTAAAAAGTTTTCGTATTCCGTGACGCCCTCTCACCAGAAGCGCTTTCTGCGGTACCGAGGAGTGTTTTAAGTTTCCCCGCGATCATTAGACCTTCCCGGTGTTCGGATCTCTGTGTCCCGCCGTGCAGGTGTTGTGGCGCATTATAATATAAATGACGTAGAGCTCGGTAAAATTTGACGACACATTTTGTGTGGATTAGCGGCCTCATACATACGCCGAGAATGGTCACGGCCTAGTTTCGGGCTTGATTATTCTGAAGAGCTTCATGGAGTTAAATAATCAAAATATTAAAGCTGTTCGTCGTTTGCAAAATTAAAACATGTGTGTCCTAAGTGTTTTTCCGTGTAATATTAAGTTTTTTTCGGTTTTTTTAATCACTTATTAAGTGTTGCAGATATTTTTTGTTTTGATAATTAACAGTTAAAATGTATGTGTTAAATGTAAATGTATGTATATGTAAGTGTTGACGACCGGATGACCCAGTGGTTAGAGAACCTGACTATGAAGCTTGAGGTCCCGGGTTCGATCCCCGGTCGGGGCAGATATTTGTATGAAAAATACGAATGTTTGTTCTCGAGTCTTGGATGTTTAATATGTATTTAAGTATGTATTTATCTATATAAGTATGTTTATCCGTTATCTAGTGCCCATATTACAAGCTTTGCTTAGTTTGGGGCTAGGTCAATTGGTGTTAATTGTCCCAAGATTTATTATTATTATTATAAAATAAATACTTATTAGAACGAAAATGAATAAAAAGACGTTATTAATACAGTCACTTCCAGTTTGAGGCAATGAACGGAACAATTAATTTCATGCCGGGAAAAGAGCGACAAAACCCTTTTCTATCTTCTTTAACTTCTATAACATGGCATATAAAATCTGTTGCTGTGCGTTAGTCTAGCCAAATCTCGCAACTAAATTGAAATCGCGCGGTACAGTTAGTGTCTCAAATTTACGAACAGGTGTTACCTTATTAAAACCGTAAACAGAATTTACTTATTATCAAAATTTTAATAAAGTTTTTGTGCTTGAAACGTTTGGTTTTATTTGCTAAGACATTTAATTCGCATATTTGTACTAATTAATTAATATACTTGATTTGTCTTCAAATTTAAGTAGCACAGTGTACATAAACAAACTAATTTGTTGTATCCAAAGCGTACAGTAAATTGAATTGGATGGGGCTGAATTACAGTAGGCCAGAGAGAGCGTCGCCAGTACTCGCAGTACAGTAATCCCGCTTTTAAGCAAATAAAACGCTCCCGACCATACTTTAGCGAAGATCGTCAGTTTACTGCCCGCGCTGAATGCATAATGAGCGGCCCTTTGAATAATTAAAAATAATTATTTTTACGAAAATCTGAGCTGCGAGCTGAATATGTGGCGAGCTGATTTAATAACCCGATGGTAATAGAAAAGGTACCTACGTAATACATAAAGTAACGTAATATGGAATACTAGCTGTTGCCCGCAACTTTGTCTGCATAGAATTCGTTTATCGCTATCCCGCAGAAATTACACAATCCGTTCTTAGAGGATGCCTACGTCATAGTAGCTTTATGCATGCAAAGTCTTAGCTCGATCGGTTTAAAATTGACAAAGTTTCATACAAACTTTCATCCCCTATTTTATCCCCTTGGGGGTAGAATTGATCAAAATCCTTTCTTACCGGATGCCTACGTTATAAACATCTACCTGCATGCCAAATTTCAGCCCGATCCGTCCAGTGGTTTGGGCTGTGCGTTGTCACTCAGTCACCTTTGAGTTATATCATATTTAGATTACATCTATTTCTTCCATGCTGGTCTGGGAGTTAGGAAAAAACATAGAATGTACCAGTTGCTTCTCTTCCGGCGCAGATGGTAAAATCCCATAAAGGGAATGGGTGAAAATCTTAGGAATCATGTTATAGGCGATGCGGCTAGCAACCCATCATTATTAAGATTCCACTTTCCACCTATACGCCCACCGTCTTGCTAAACGTGTTAGGTCTTGTTACCTTAGGCTCTGACTACCTCGTAAGGGATAGAATAAAAATGCGATATAAAGTATGACGTTAACCTTACTTGTAAATACATAATATAAGTTATATAATTATATATAAGTTTCGTCTAATAATGGATAGAATCAGAGGTATTATAATAATATGAGTATTATGATCCAGGGAATGGGGGAAAGTCTTAGGAATTATGTTATAGGCGATGCGGCTAACAACCCTTCACTATTTTGATTCCCCTTTCCATCTATACGCCCTTAATCATGCTAAACGTGGCCTTAAGGTTTTGTTACCTTAGGCTCTGTCTACCCCGTAAGGGATAAAGACGTGATATATGTATGTATGTATGTTCCAGTGTTCATGTGATAGTAAAATGGTAATGTAAGTACGATGTCACTGGCCTATCGTATTTTAGTGTAAGCTGCTAATACCAAGTTATTTATTTATGCTCCCTGCTTAGCTCTGCCGGATTAAACAAAAAATAACGCTGGCTCTACGCCGTAGGCGGTCTACGTCGTAGCAGTGCTACGCTGAATTATATAATAAAGATTAAAACAGAAAACTGTATAAGTACAGTCACATCATAAAGCGACAGTAGGTGGTATAAATGTCTGATGAATTATGTCGAACACACTTATTATAAAAGCTACGCATTACATTGTTACGTCATTAGTACATGATTGCACAATTACTGTTAACATGCGGTCGCATGTGTCGCGCGACATCGGTACAGAAGTGGTAATTGTCGCTGTCACGCAAACGGCTAATTATCAGAAGAGCACGTGTGCCTCAGCCAAACCTATTTGCTAGTCGGCGCCGCGTCGCGAACTAGGCCAGGGATACCAACACGCAGAAACAATCGCGAGTGCCGCCGCGGTCGCACCAGCCACCACCTAATTGCATTCGTTCAGGCGGACGCCTGCGCCACCTTCGCCGCCTCAATATATCGTATTTATCCCCGGAGGAAAAATGCGACCGGAGAAAATTTTGTTTTCCTTAATGTGTAAAGCCCGTAAAACCTTTTCCTATTCCTTCATTTTCTTTGACATTATTGTATTTATGTCAGTGTTGCCTAATCTGTATTTATTCTGAGAGCTCCCGGGCATATATATGCCTTGACAGAAGACGGATTCACCGTTTAAGGCTCTTAGGTAAGTTTGTAATTGAAACTTAAATGTTTCACTACGTTTAGCCAGGATTAGCGTTGACTGGGGGCCGGATTTGAAACGTGACGTCCGGACTTAGTTAATTTTAGCGAGTATTTTATTCAGCATAGCGCAGGGGGTGTGCAGAGAGCTTTGCAGCGGAAATGTAGTGCACTTGGAGACGAGCGCGTCTTATAAATTATTCAACTCGTGACACACTCAAATAGCGCGCACTAGCCGCGCGTTATTTTGAGAACAACGAGACATAAGGCGGCCGCGGTCGCGCCGCCTAACTTCGTTTCGAGTCCTCACGTTGACTCCGAACCTTTGCTGGAAAACACTTTTATTCAATTTTAACACGTCCTACACATTTTGTACGACTTCGGTGTCACATTACCTACAGCGATGCAGTGGAACATTCACAAAGTGAAAGAAATATTTTGAAATATGAACTATTTTCGAAACGAAACTTGTTAATTATTCATCTGATTGTTTATTGAAATTAAAAGTAGACCTATTAGACATATACACACATACACACATACATATATCACGTCTTTATCCCTTACGAGGTAGACAGAGCCTAAGGTAATAAAACCTTAAGGCCACGTTTTGCATGAATAGGTGGAAAGGGAAATCAAAATAATGATGAGTTTGCTAGTCGCCTATAACATGAATCCTAAGACTTTCGCCCATTCCCTCGATGGGCTTTTACCATCTACGCGGGAAGAGAAGCAACTGGTAAATTCTATTCTGGAAAATCTTAAGAATCCTGTTATAGGCGATGCAGATAGCAACCCATCATCATTAGATATTATTACATAACAAATTTCAGGTGTCTAAATGGTAAACGTGATAATATATTGAAAATTTACTTTTTCATTTAAATAACGACCTCTTGACAACGTATAGTCAGACAAGAAATCCCTCTGCCACCATCTTAAGGTTCAAAGTCGTTAGTAGTGCTTCTTAGCGGCTAAGCGGCTGGATTGTTTTTTTTAGATATAGGAACTATCATAAAAAAAGGTAAAGCACTTGCTTGACTATACTTGTCTCTATTTTTAAGCTCTATTTTTTAGAGAGAACATTAGATAGAACAGTTGTTTATAATAGGGCTCTTAATATTTTTAAATCAAATTGATAGTTAATGAGGCTGCGCGGTCGCCGCGTTGTCATCATAATGACACAAAGGCTTCATTTTAAGAACCGCTATTATCTTTCCGCTGCGCGGCTTTTACGCTCCCAGCTAAATTAAAGTGTCTTGCCACCAGAAATGAACTTTATTCGTGCTTCATAAGCGCCGATAAAGAAACATACAAATAATATAATAAACATAAAAATAATAATAACGTAAGTTAATCATTATTAATATTATCTCCAATATTATTGATCAAAATGCGAATACGTGCATTTGAAACTTGACTTTATTCGTTACAAACTTCGGTGGGGTGATTTTCAGCTTTGCTCTTGGATTCTATTATTATGATAATTATGTAGTTTCAACGGTTTAACTAATGGGGGCTATCGCGGGTGTATTTGCTAGTGTCGCGTGAGGTCCAATAACTTTGACTTTTCACTGGTTTTGGCTGGCTTCGTGACATAAATTATAATTTCTTTCATTTACCTGTTGAAAAGTGATCTCCTTCGTAAAATTATCGCATTATTTGACGATGAAAGCGGATTTTTTTCTGAACAAAATGGAGCTGCACAACATTGCGGCATAGCTACTCGATATGATGATAGTTATCTATGATTAATATACTAAATAAGATTCAAGATTTAAAACTTTGTTTCGGCGCCGATTTTATAAAGTCGCCTTTGACAGCTATAGCTCTGGAGCTTAGTCAACAGTGGCGCCAACTAGTGAGCAAAGAAACGATAGTCCCCAGTATATTAAATCTTGGTTACAAATACCTACGTCTAAAGCGAAAACACTTCATTAGTGTTACGTAGAATGTCAGTCAAAAACTCTTATCATAATTTACAGAAGCTATTCAAAAAATGTTTAATTATGTCGAGTCAACAATAGCTGGCATTCGGGCTGCACGTCGCCGGCCTGTGATCCTGCCGGAGGTGAAGCCTCCGTTGAATTTAAGATATTCCGTACCTGAGACGAACTGTGTCACTTCAAAGTGGCTATAGGTACGTGGGTATTTTGCGGTGGCTGTATAAAGGCTTATGAATTCTTATATGCTTCTCAACACGGCCCCAGCGGCTAGGCGCGCTCTTGGCGCGGGCTCAAGTCCTCTTCATTCCCCTATGTCTCGCCGGTAAATAATTGCGAAATAATTGTGCGCACTGCTCCACCTTGACAATTATGTGCACTTTATTCGAAGGTGTTCCTTCTCGTAGTTTACCGTCTTATCTTGTGCCGGTGTAATTGCCGGCGTGCGTATCCGGTAACTTTATTGCTTAACTGCTTACATAATGTATATTAAAACTATGCCCTTGCCGCGGAATGTAAGCCATGAACACAACTGCCACGTCTACGTTAAACTCGTGTGTCAAAATACGGCGGTAAAGGTAATGTAATGTTGGTACGCTTTAATCATTTTTGCAGGTCTATAAACCGTGACAGCGCACGTCATGCGGTAACTCAGGTTTAGGTCGGAGAAAAGTTTGTTGTAGTTCCGGTTCATAATAAAGCCTTATTCGTGATAACTGCTCGAAATATTTTGACAATTGTAGAAGCAAACTTGTTTGTTTTTGATTGATATTTGTCATGCAAAATTTTAAGTTACTGACCTGACTTCGATATTTGGTTTTGTACAAGAAATACAACCTTTTGCAAACGAGACTTGATTACTAAATGATAGATGTTAAACTAATAGTTATATATCAGACCCACTGACAGATTTTCCGTTTACTTTAATATTTAATGCTCATTTACTATGAACAATGTTTTGTGGGCCTGTTTTGCATTTAAAAGGAGTGGTAGCCTAGTGGTTTGACCTGTGGCCTCTCAAGCAGCGGGTCGTAAGTTCGAATCCTGGGTTTGCACCTCTGAGTTTTTCGGAATTTATGTGCGAAATTACATTTAAAATTTGCCATGCGCTTTTTGGTGAAGAAAAACATCGCGAGGAAACCTCCACACATCTGCGAAGCAATTCAATGGTGTGTGTGAAGTTCCCAATCCGCACTGGGCCCGCGTGGGAACTATAGCGCATACCCTCCAATAAATGGAGGAGGCCTATGCCACGAGGCACGCCGAATTACGCGACGATAAAAAAAAAACTACACAATGTACTGAAATTGGTAGCAAAACGGATTAAAAAAGGCTATATTATTATAATTACTATGAACAAAGGAGATATGCCCGGTAAATTAAAACCTGAACTAATAAGTCATACCGTAACTAATGATCTAATTAAACATAATTAGCTAAATTTGAGAGAAGGTCTATGCCCAGCAGTAGAAAATTTATATAAGCTGAAGACAGACAGAAAACAAGAGCTAAATAAGACGATCCCAAAACATGACTTTTGCTAAATCACTCTAACTCTTAGAGAATTTACACCTCAAACTTAAAAAAACATTTTTTACCTTCAAGTAAATTCTATTTCTGAATTCCAAACGCATGCAAACATCTTCATAAAGTGAGGGTTTGCTGAGAGCATTTTTCAAAAAGAAGTACGAGTAAACATATCGTCGAGTAGTCATCGACACCCCGAGCGTAAACTCTTGATGCACAATAACGTCTAGACGCATTCAGCACGCACCGCGCTGCGATTATTCACGTCTTACTTTGCTGCAGTCTTGTAGCACACGCTTTAATGAATGATATACAAGTAATAATGACGTCCTCCGTGCTTTTGTAAGTCATCACAAAACTTGGGACAATTTTTTATACATACACACATACACATACACAAATCAAGTCTACCCTTACGGGGTAGATAGAGCCTGAGGCAACAAAACCTAAAGGCCACGTTTAGCATGACCGTAGGCGTATAGGTGGAAAACGGAATCAAAATAGTGATGGGTTGCTAGCCGCATCATTCCCATCTGCGCGGGACGAGGAGCTACTGGTACATTCTATGTTTTTTCTTTGCTCCCAGACCAGCATGGAAGGAATTTTTATACATAGAAAAAAAACTTATGAAAGGTATATTCACTGATGAAAGTATGATTTGTAAGCAATGAAAAGTGCCCTGTTTTCATAGATAGAAAGAAACCTAAGTCAATTACTTGGCTACTAGGTGATCATGATCCCACATTGAAGACTAGAAAATATTTTAAGTATTCTACCTCTTTAATAAAACAAACATGAAGCAAACCAAACTGTGATACCAAAGTCCACAACGCACCTACCAAGCCAAAAAAGGACTAAACATCTAGCATCCCTTTAAACGTTTTCACATACGTTGAGGTAAAAATTGGGTGATAGGGTGATAGTAAAAAAATTAGGTGGCGCGACAAGTAGGTCTGGGTACCTGAAAGGTGAAGCTTGAGGCTTTCGGGCCGCCCACCGCCGGCGGCCGCGCCAGTCCGCCCGAAGCCGCCGCGCCGGAGCGTCGTCGACCGCCCGCGACCACGCTCAACCGACCAGTGCAACTTTAAAATGCTCAACAACTCACGGGAGATATGCGGCAAAAGTGACTAATGAGTTCTAGGAAAATATATACCAATGACTTCTGAACTTCGGATCTGTCACGTACCACGATTACGGTTATGGTGTTTGTGAGATGTGATTGATTGCTAACTATTCGTAAGTGCCGTTTAATTTACTTAGCAATTTAATGGGTTAGTACAAATCGTTACCGTTCTTGAGTTTAGAAGATGATTTGCTACGATTGTTTTTTTTTGTGCACAGAAAATTATTTCATTCAAAGCGGGATTGGATTTTTATTCGTTTTAATGAAACGTTTAAATATGCAACGGCGAGGTTATCCCGACTGCGAATTAATAATTACTTCTCCAAAACCTTTGTGTTGACTGTTGAAAAAAGAGAACAATATAAATAAATACGGGTTTCTATTTATTCAAATGATGAGATCGTTACGGTTCTATAAAATGTATACTTATCGTAAAAATCAGTGAATAACGATGCTCTACCTACATCGTGATTAGTGAAGATTATTGAAGCAGTTTATACCTATTCAATAAACACGTTTTTGTGCAAGATTAAAATATATACACGCAAAGATACGAAAACGGATTTCAGGAAAACTTAAAGAAACTCGGCTAATTCACGATTATTTTACATTGAATTAAGATTAGTCGAACAAATAAGATCAGTATAAGATAAAAAATGGAAAAAAAATCCGGCATAGTACGAGTCGGGCCACGTGCAGTGTGTAGGGTAGTTTTGGTAAATTGTTACACGTTAACTTGCAGTCTTCTTAGCTGCGGTAGTTTTCCTTATATATTTTGTATATTGTATACAACTGCCGTGAATTTCTTATTCAAAAAATTGTACTTTTAAGGCTAATATTTCGGAAACGAATCCCGAAATCGAAAATTACACAGTACCACAGATCTATCCAATGAAACCCCACATCACAGAGAAGACGACAAAAAACCATCTTCATTTAGTACGGAGACATACATACACATACGTCTTTATCCCTTACAGAGTAGACAGAGCCTAAGGTAACAGGACAGCTAGTACGGAAAGGTAGACAAAGATATGTTTTTTAACAAGTTAATCAAGAATTTTACTTGTTGATTTTTTATATTCATTTTTACGGTTTTACCCGTTAGAAATTAAATTTCTAAACTGTACTGAAAACTAGAACACATAGATAAATCCGAAATGTAAAGTTATGGCCGGGAGTCGTACCTGGATCCTCATCATTCCTTGATGCGTGCTTTTACCCCTACACCACTGATATCAGGTTTTACCCCTAAAAGCTCACATCACAGAATGTTCGATTCCCAGCCATAGCTTTAGGTATTTTTCGGATTTTACTGTGTTCTTGTTTTCAGCAACGTTTAAATATTTAAAAATAATATGTTTTTAAAAATCTTATTATATCATTTTTGTCGGCGTGATTGCTAAGTACATTCATGCCTACTATATTATACTACTATGTATATTAATGACAGCTATCTAGTACTGAGTGTCTGTGATTTATGCCGCGGACAGACAGACATACGGACGTGGTGAAACTATAAGGAATGGATGGTGAGAGGGGTTCTAAAGACAATAAACACAATCTTATCCTTTCAAGTTAGTTTTACTCACACAGCTCTATTTAGTTTTTATACCCACTATAATAAAGTGCATGTGGAGAGTCTGTAACCTCAAACTGACTAGTACTACTGAATTTGTTACTTTTCCTTAAAATAGATAACCCAACTCTCAACATGAAACAACGCCACATTTTAACGACACAATAATTAGAAATTTCAGAGAGAGAGCTTTCAATGTAAGTTTTTGGTCGCAACCTACATCTCGAACTCGTTCCCGTTAAAGTTTTAATAGTACGAAAACAGTTAGTTGCCAATTTGCCAATAATAATTAAGACGTTAACATGAACGCACTCGCGACGTTTTGTTATGTCCAAACTTAAGACTAAAGTCTCCGCTTTTTCACAAGCTAGATACTTTTGGTTGACTGTACTTGAATTGTCATCCATTGTACGGACATACGCCGAATTCCAAGTCAGCCTGACCACTAGAAGGGAGACAAATTTGACCGACACATAATAACACGGTAATTCTAGTATGCACGACGCTTACGCGCAGCATCGTGACGTGAGGGACGTCTTGCTTTCTTAGTAAGAGTGCTTTATGAGATGGAGCAGGTTCGGGACTCACTTCAGAGTCGACACACGCAGAGTTAGTACGTGCGTGGCTTGCAGAAAAATGAATAGGGTTGTTGCGTGAGAAGCAAATGTGTAAACGAGAACGTTCACAGAACATCGAATGGAACTGATATCAAGAAACCTAATTTAAAGATTTTTAAATGATTCACTTTGCGGACATTTGATTATGATTATTATACAAACATAATAATTAATCTCATTTGATTCCCGCAAATCATGCTGCCGAAATTATTTCAAAAAGCCAAGGAATATAATAGAAGTTAAGCAACTTTTCATTTAAGGCACCCCGGAGGTGTGCATGAGTACATTCGAGATAATTCCCAAGTTTACAATTACAGTCAGAATATCGAATGTTCAACACGAAAATGCACTTGGCTGTTGACGTAAGAAGAGAGGGGACGCTTACTTACATAATGTGTTTTTCAAGTAATCATGCAAAGTTTAAAAGCTAACTGACGTCGAACAGACATAAATATCCAAGTTTATACTAATAAAGCTAGCATTAAATTACTCGTGATAACATATTACACAAAATTCATAAAAAGCTTAAACCGAAAATCTCCACGGAAGTTTTCCAACTCTTATTAGGCACCGCTTCAGTTGCTTTAAAATAATTTCTCACTTTCCTCGTCGTGAGCACTTCGTTACGGTTTCATTCATCTTTTAATTTTTTATCCAGATCGTTTATTTTTCGTCCTTTTAGCATTCCAGTCTGCAGTCCTAATGCGTCAATTACCCCCACAAATAAAATGCAGCAATTATCTCACTTCACTTGCGATTGAGTGGGATAGAGCTGCCGCTTTCCGCGCACGCTGCGAGGCTGTAATCAGATTTTCTTTATGTTTGTCATACGTAAATGGATTTTACTTTGCGCATGAAAAATGATTTTATTTGCAGCTTTCCAAAATTCTACTCGTCCGGCAGTGCATTTGTGTTACTTAATCCAATGATGATCAGAGTATACCTACTGAGCTTCATTCAATAATTCTAAGCATTTGCCTGCTCCGATTCGAATCCAATTGTATTCAATGTAAGTATTTTTATGGGATAGAAATGAGTTTAAAATTATCGTTAAGGAAATATATCCAACCCACACAAAATATGGAGATATTTTCTTATGGAACGGGAAGTTATGATTTGCGAAGGAAACGAAACAATATCAAAGGTTTTGAATTTCTGAGCATTCTTGCAGCATCGGGGCTAAAGATTGTATTTTTTTTCTTGTGCCTACGATCTAAATCCCAAGGCGAGCGAACTGTAGAAGAGACTTGTGCCTAGAGAATCTTCCTAGTGCATTACACGTTCTCCCCGAAGGATACTCCGTTTGTACACAAGTGGGCTTCAGCCGGCGATGTCTGAGCCCCTCTGAGAGGCCACTGCAGGATTTAGTGGAACACAGTAAAACAGTTACATGCATTGCTTTATTAGTTCAAAGCACTTTATATGCACTATTAATCGTTTTTGTCATAAGCTTCGAAAAATAGTGCGATTGTGGATGAACTGAACGTGTGTATTATAAATGAAGGAATGAAAATTTTACGATGAAAATTCCATTTTAATTTTTAGTGCAAAGCAAAAATGTTGCGATGTCCACTAGGCTCCACTATTTGGACCCTCCTGTCACAAAAACTATAAGGAGGGGATCCAAATAGTGGGAAGCCTATTGGACGTCAGGAAAAATGTGACATCCCGTTCAAAAATGGATTTATGTAGGTACAACATACCTGGAAAGTAGGTAAATTAGTTTAAATACACTGCTTAAATTTAGTTTGGATAGATTTTCAAATCAAAACTAGGTAGTCTGTTAGTATTTTGATTATCTATACTGACGAGCAAAAATGACGGGTCACTCTTCATACAACTTTGTATGGGAAGAGACCCTTTATTTTTGCTTGTCAGTGTATAATTACTATTTCCTATAACTTATTCAATTCTATTTTCGGCGAACTGATACAAATATTATATAGCGAACTGAACCGATATCAGTTTTTGGAGTATACGCCTACGAGTAGAGACAGACGAAAAGTTCTACCCACTGATGTGCATATCGTAATTTCCCCCTTTTTAGTTTAGATATTTAGACGTTAGAATTTTCAAAGACTTTATGTGAAAATAAACACGAGTCATCGTCCATTAAAATGAGTAAAGTTGATTTTTAATACAAATTGTATACGTGTGTCTTGCAAAGTTTAGTTAAAATTCATACCAAATACTGACAACTATAGTCCCAATGCCTTGAAAGTAATAAAGCTTTAAAATATCTAATCTAAGTCTATGCTATAATAAAATGTTCTGAATTCAAAAATTATTAATCCTGAAAATCTGCAAGGTCTCACAATACAAGTAGAACAAAAAAAAAATTGGCAGTAACTCCATATTTTAGATTACAAACTTCTTCATAACAGGATACTAAACTTAAGCAGCTTTATGAATGTAATATTTACAGGTAATATTATAACATTTATAACCCACATATCTAGGTGGGTGATCCTGGAGTAACTCTGAATTCCTGATTTCCTCCTTTCCTTTGCTGGCCGGTAGGGATGAACACTGATAACGGACCGGGCCTTAAGCTACTAGTCACAAGAGTTATGTTCGAGGGTAGATGTGGCGAGTTGGGTCTAGCCTTAGCCTTCCGGACCGATGTTGCTTCTAAACTAAATGTTTATCTTTCTTTCTTTATTTCTTAAAACGATATTTATATTTACCTACGTTGCTGTTAAGGGCTCCGAGAGGCGAAAGAAGTAATTAATAATTAAATAAATATCATGGGAGAATTTACAACTATATTTATCATACGAGTGCTTTTCCCTACAGCGATTCGTACGACTGTCCTTCATAGTTAGTATTACTACTAAACACTAGATTACCCGGTCGAAAAATAATACGGTTTTATAAAACAGCGAAACGTTATAACATGAAAGTTCAATTGAACCGAGTCTTCCTATTGTTCGTGCACAGCTTTCGTTTGACCTTACAAGCGAAGATGTAGTCTAAGATGCAGTACGCATGCATTGAAATACCCACTCATGCTAGAAAAATGTCAGAATACAGCATTCAGGGAACACTGAGATAGGGGGGAATTCCATACATCAGCTGTTTGGATGATAAAAGACAAGCGGAACGCTGACAACATAATGGCGAATAGTCTATCTATCTCTAGTTTTGGTTTGAAAGATACAGTCCTGTGACAGATCCCGTGGGGTCCCGTGACGGAAGGCCGGAGAAGCGTACGGAAGAGCCGTAATAATAGAGTCCATTTAGCAAGCTTAGATTATAGATAAAAGAAGAGAAAGAAAGAAAGAAAGAAAATATATTTATTTGGTCACATTATTACAGCATTATAAACTTAACCGGTACTAAATGGAGCAAAATGGACACAAAAAGGGAAGCAGGCTCAGCACTATGTCACGAATTGTTTAGAGACGCTGATATTCTGCCAGAAACTTGGCCTTAAGGGCTACTAAAACTAAAACAAAAAAATACCTAATATAACATTAACAATAAATATATTATATTCGTGTGTCTTGCAAAAATGAATAAATGTCTTCTTTCTTTCTCTTTTTCTTTAACAAGAACAAGGTATTCTCCGTGACATGACTTCACTATATTGCGGAGATAGCAAAGTTATTCAAGAGCAAGAATCGATGTAAATATCAGATAACAATTACACTTATTGGTTGCTTTCATGTTACAATAATAAACAGGCGAAGCACTACAAATCTCATAGCCCTTGCTTATAACTAGTATAATTTGAACGGACATAACCGTAACATCAGTCAGATGGTGTTCTATCTAGCATTTACTACATTTTGGCTTCATTATGCAAAGGTCACGTGACAGAGCATGCTTTTATTAAAACTCTGGCGCAATGTACAATTAATCTTAACCAAACCAAACAAAATAGAAACGAAGCTATTTGCGGTCTGCATTTTATTGGAGTAAACATTTTTCCCCAAGTTTCCCGACGCAAGCCCAATAAGTCTTAAGTTTAAACACAGCGATTTCATTCACGTTGTAATTTTAAACTTGACGCTCTGGTTCGGATTTGGTGAAGTATTTACGACTCGCCATAAATTGGTCCCGATAGGTATTAAAGCAGTGTTCGTTTAACACCGAAATAAAAAAACACAAAATGTTTATTTTTTAAGTAGGCTCTTTTACTTTTCTTCTTTTGATTCTAACAGCGCTCTCGAATAGACTGTCATTGCTATGAAGCTTACGCCTGCCACCCACAACTTTAGTCTCACGCACTCATATTCTGCTCTTAAACCAGAGCGGTACCGGGGCAGGTATTGCTTCCATCCTCACAGGTGCACTATACGGACGTCTACAGAACATCCACATTGCGAGCCTGTGAAAGATTTTAGAATATAATATATAAAAAAACGTAAACTCACCAATATAATAGAGAATAGAGGTACCACGTATCTACAATTAGGTACCTATGTCATTGTAAAATACACAAAAATAATTACAGTAATTATTACTAGTACGAAATTTTAAATTATTGCAAGTACGTTAATTATTTTTAAAATTAAGCAAGTACTTAAAGGAGGACAACAATGGGATCAGACAGACCATACAGGAATAGGTACCACAAGCCAATAGGAATAGGTAATATATGTGGTCTGCCACCCTAAGATTGAAAATTCTTTACACGTCTTAAAATATAATGTCGATAAGATGTGGCTGTCAACTTCAAAGTTCTACTTTAGTGACATTTTCATTTGATAGGAAATTCGATGAAAAGTTATAGACCACGTATTTGGCTGACCGTACATGTACACACGCTTAAAGAGATTTTCAATATTAGATATCGATAGTATATAGAAACGGCAATAACTTAGTAATTACTTAAGGAATACCTAGATACTTATAGACTGACCGCTTAAATGAGTTCTGACCCGCGCGGGTGCAGGGGAGTAGGGTAGAACGACAAAGGGAACCGAGAGCGGTGCGGGCGGGTGGTGCGCCTGCCGCCCGCACCGCTCTCGGTCCCCTTTGTCGTCCTACCCTGCGCCCCTGTACCCGCGCGGGCGAGAACTGATTTAAGCGGTCGGTCTATAACACATACCATTAGTTGATAAAACCAAAAAAATGGTTACACAAAACAGAGCTACCACTACCACTGATATTACTTGACAAGACAACTATCAAACTGCCTAAAGAAGCTTTTCCTTACTTATTTGTATCTTTTGCAGATTATACTGTTAATATCGTCAGACCCAATAACGAATAAAGACAGAATTCTAAGAACAACAAAGAGAGTCCCGGTAAAACTAACCAATCCTCTTAGTGGAAGTTTTTCGTACAAATCGTTAACATAAGAACAATTTGTCGTCGACACGAGTACCTATTTAACTGATTTGTAAACGCGAAAGTCGCGAACGCTTTCGAGATTTTTTTGAAAATTTACTCTAATGGCTTTAGTCGGCTTGGCGGAATGTGGTTGTGCGATTGTGCCTGCGACTGTGCCTGCGACTGTATGTATTATACTAGAGTTACCGGTCTTGCTTTATCAAACTCCGCCTTTAATTTTAATTTCACCTGAGTTAACCACCAGTATTAAACAGCTTGTGTTACTTGAGATCGTAATAAAGTAGCATCACACATCTCGTGATCGGTCGCTTAACAAAAACGCTCAACCATCTATGCGACATTTATAATTGGCATCATAGCTATCTATTTAAACTTAGGGCTTTGTTTTGCCAATTAGGTAAAATAACGACGGCGCGGCGTGGGGCTTCAGTTAATAAACCAAGGAGGCTCCGAAGACGCCAGGCAGAAGTTCATGTTCAACATAGACATGTTTACTTAAGTTAGACTGACGCAAGTAAAGCCTGCCCTAGGTCAGCACAATGCAAAGATTACAAGCATCCACTTAGGCGTTAAGTTCTAAGACAATGCCTACTTAATGTGACATTCAAGTTTCGAGTTTCACAACAGCTTTGTATCAAATTCTCTCTATAATTAACGTTGAAGATAAAATGAGCTGAAGCAGAAGGCAATCTTACCTAAAATTGTTCTGAAACAAAGTCTTGCCAAATTGAATGATCTACCTATCAAAATTTACGATCGCGTTTTATTTTAACGTTTGAGGTGAACGTTATTGTTTTGGCTTCAACGAGTTTTGTGTTTATCGCTGTTTATACACAATAAACATTTGCCAATACATTATCATACTTTCTAAATTAATAATGCTTATATAGGTAGGTTCATTGATTTATTTTAACTATTGCAATGTATTGTTTTACAATTTAATATTTATATTCAATAAATGCGGCGCGACACGTTTAAATCGATAAAGTAAGTTTGCATGAATATAACAAATAATTTAGGAGAGGTAGATTCAATTCTCATCTCCATTCGTGTAATAAGAAGGCAGCAGCGAGCCGCACCGGCCGCGCCCGTGGAGTAATTCAAAGCGCGACTCGGATGCAGCCGCATTTTTCAGCCGCCAGCCTTTGGCTCCACTCCAATCTTTATTTCCTCGACTACTATAAAGCACCTTCACAAAGCGTTAATAACGCAACAATTTTAACTGTCAAACGAATTCCCTTTGAGTTTTCGTGCGTGAAAATCAAATTCTGCTTTTTATCTTCTAACTTTTATAAAACACGGGTGTCGTGTTTTTGTATAAGGAAGTCGTTTGAGCAATTACGAGATCATCTAATACGTGTTCGTTTTCACTCTGCACCAGATTTTGGTGTAAATGCAACCGGCGTGATAATTACGTGACTCGCGTTTAAACTCCTCGTTTTCATTTGACTTAAGTATATTTGTTTATTAATGTTTATTTTGTCTGCCAAATCTAAGTGTAGTTTGACGGGAATATGACGTTAAGTTATTTTTTTATAATGTAACAATAAAAATCCACTTCCTCGGCTAGACAAGTAGTGACCAAACATTAAATATTTAAAGTATTAGATCATAGGATCTAATAGTAGTGGTAGGTACAAAGTCAAAGTCAAAGTGATTTTATTGTAAACATAGGATAGAACATAGGAACATAAGAACATAGGAACTGGATACAGATTGGTGGATAAGTTAGGCAAGCAACACCATGTTTTGCCGATAGGCACACAAAAATCAAATTATAAAATACAGAAATAACAACATAATATTTAGCATACTTAAAATTAAGATAACAATATGTTTAATTCCATAAATGTCAATCAAAAAATCAAAATTTTAGTTTCGCATATTATTCGCCAAGGGCTCTTTTTTACGTGTCTTTTGAAACTACCAGCGCATTTGGAAAGACCATCATTGCCAAGAAGAATGCGCCGCAAGAAACTTGGCAGAAAGTAATTTTTAAGAAACGAACAATGTTGATAATGGCATTTAATGAGATGATTACAGTAGGCAGTATCAGCCCCGGAGTCAGGCCATTGGCTCAACGCCCTCCCTTCCCGCCAGTTGGGTACGGTTCTGGATCCAAGCACCTTGAGAATAGCAATATCGTTAAGGCTTGGGTCCAGAATATGTGTCTCCCACACATGTTCCTGCGGTAAGGAGGTAGATCAGCTGGGACGCCACGGTCTCTCATGCTCCAAAAGCGCCGGTCGCTTTTTCCGCCATGGCACCATTAATGACCTGGTCCGCCGCGCGCTTGCCACCGTCTCTGTGCCCGCAATCCTTGAACCCGTGGGCATGGCCAGAGACGATGGCAAGCGCCCCGACGGGGCTACTCTGGTGCCATGGAAGCTGGGTAGGGCTCTGGTGTGAGACGCAACGTGTGTCGACACTTTCGCACAGTCCCACATCCAGGCAACCCGCTCACAGGCCGGGGCTGCAGCTGACCAGGCCCAAGTTCTCAAGCGCCGCAAATACTTCTAATCTTCTCTTTTAAATGACTATGAGTTTGCGGCGCTCGCAGTAGAGACAATGGATCCCTGGTCGGCTGACATGAGGGCCTTCATGAGAGCCTTGTCGTCCCGGCTAATAGAGACCTCAGGAGACCCCAGAGCTGGCGCTTACCTCTCCCAGCGAATTTCTCTGGCTGTACAGAGAGGTAATGCCGCCAGTGTCTTGGGGTCTATGCCGCAGGAGGGCCTTTTAGATGGTGTTTTCTTTTTATAGTTAGGTATATTTATTTAGTTTTAAGTTTTGTATATTTAGTTAACTTTTAGATTTTATCATAGTTAAATTTTTTTTGTAATTCAAATAATAATTAAATTAAATACATAATAATATATTTAGGATGATTACATTAATCAATTAATATTATTTTGCAAGTATTTAATCATTAATTTTTTTGTTAAAAATTCTGAAATTAAAAATTTAGAAAGTCTGTTTTTAAGTTCGTGTAATGGTAGCAATCTAAAAGCAATACCTAGATAATTGGTTGTAAATGTTGCTGGCGAGGCAGAATACGCTTTATCGCATCAATGCGGTGCGTGCGATGACAGAACAGACATCATGGGTGCGATGGATATTCCTATCATCGCATACATTAGACATAATTTTGAATAATTTAGAATTAGATTGTAAAAACAAAGCCACTTCAAGAACGAAGAGGCAGGGTACGGTCAAGATGTTTAGCTTTTTAAAATGGGAAGCACAACCTGTCTGTCTGCTTCAGACCGCAAAACTGTTATAATGCACCTTATTGTGTTTAAATACCTGTTCTCTATTTGATGAGTTTCTCCAATAGATAATGCCATACTGAAGAGTCGATCCAACATTATGCATGATATACCGGCATGACTGCATCAAGATTTACTTGTTTTGCAAGCCTATACAGTGAAAAAGTGTATTTTTTTTTTATCTTCGGTTTGTGCTTTCCACGATAGATGATTTTCTATCGTTATACCTTAGAACTTTAGAATACATTAATAGATTCTATAACATATCCTCTCTCATTGTTTGCAATTTTTAAACTTACTCGTCCACCCCTAATATAATACTCCTTTCATCCACTCAAAGGTTGACTGAAAGAGATCCCTTAAAGGGATAAGTCCCCATTTGTGCATGCATCTCAGTGTTTGTCAATTGTATTTGTCTTGTTTATTTTGCACAATAAGGAGTTTACATACATAGTTTACATACATATCCTTGATAATTACAGTTGACTGAAAACAGTGAAACCTCTACAATTATATATTATTCTAAAAGCATGGTTATTTGCGCGGTTCACGCTTAACTTGTTTACAGAGTGGAAGCTTACTGGTTTTGTAATTAACTCAGATGAAGTTCACTCATAAAAGAATTATTAGTTTATAATTAAGCGTGCCAAAGTTGAACGCAAAACGGCTAAATTAATTAAACTTTTTGCTTTTGAGCATAATAGTTTGAATATTTGATTAACGCATAAGTTGAGGCTAGTGAACTTCAGTTTAAGTCGAGGCGGTAAGTTGGTAAATATTAAATGCTGACCATAGAGCAAAAACAAAGAGGAGGTGTGGTAATAAGATTTCCCTATGAAACAACGCGTGACATTTTGCGGGGTGAGGGGTTGTGGAACTCCGCCCACTTTTCAATTTTCCATCCGTCGGTTAGTAGCAAAACCACTCGCCTACCTAGTTCAGCTATCTCACACTAGATGTCAATTAGTGTAAAAGTAATGGGACGTACTCAGAACTTTGAGTTTCAAAAAGTTTGTGTAATAAATGAATAAAATAAGGGTAACCATTTTTACTGATTTAGATGTATATTGTACTTATGTAAAATAATAGACAAATTATTATAACGAACATAATTTTATTTACAAAATTCAATTACCTGCGAAAATAAAGGCATATTATTCAAATGAGTTGCTTGAAATAGTCCATTTTATCAAATAAAGGTGTTTAAAGCACTGCTTAAAAAAAATGAACAAAGCCAATTATGTTAATATGGATAAAATGTTTATTTAATATTCTAAGTTCTTTCAATTCATGAACAGTCACGGAGAATAATATGTATACAACTCAGAACTTTGTTACTTCAAAATATTTGCTATTAAAATGTATTGTTATTTCATTACTGACCATAGCCGTGCGTTATTCGGTAAAATTATTTGATTCTAATTACGGCTCTGGATATTTTTGACGTTGAAAATAGTTGTTCTAATTGACGATAGATGGCGGCCTGTTCACAATATATTTATAAAACTACTAAAGTACTGTTTTGGCGACTAAAAAGTATTTAGGACTAAATGTATACTTTAGTTTTCAGTATACACGTATGATTATTACAATATACTAATGCGGAACTTTACGTACTTATATTTTTAATTCACAAAAGTTACGCCATCTAGTGTCGAGAAGTATAATTTATACTTGAAAGCCGAAAATTTTCTAGAACTATTTTAATAATTACGTATAAAATTACTTACAAATGAAATGGGATACCATTCATAGCATCAGAACGTCTGTCTGAATAACTTTGACACGATAAAACACAACACTTTCATTCTTTTCTTCTTAAAACCGCGAAAACACACCGATAATGCGAGTCTCGATACATGTGCACCTGACAAACGCTGACAACATACTGACTAAGCCCCGCCCACAATGATGACGTCAGGACCTAGTTGAAAATCACAGTGCACAGTTGCTTAGGCCAGCTCCTCTTTGTTTTTGCTCTGTGATGCTGACCTTTGCCCCTGTCCTCTACGGTTTTGTGTTCCCGAATAACCCTGCGAACATGTGCACGTGCCTCAGAAACTAACACCCTGTAAAATTAATGCTGGTTAATTTATTATGCACGACCACTTCAGTATTCCACTAGATGTCGTATTTGAAGTTACTTTGCCACGATAAATATACTTTAACCATTTCGCTTCAAATATTTCCAGGACAAGTATTTGTTTAATTTTACTGTAAATTACTATGAAATTTGGCTGTATAAAATTGACTCACCACTACACTCTTTGCCGTCTAAGTTGATAAAGTTTCCGCTTAAATGTTGATATAAAATTTTCAGATGGGATATTTTCACCAGGTTTGCTGTACCTAGTGCCCACTTCGCTTTTTATAACTGGTTATCTCTGAGTGAATGTGTTCACCTCTATATAATCTTATCTTTATCTTTTGAAAAATCGTATGGACGAATTTTTGAGCACTCTGGACCACACCTTTTTTAAAATTTTAGTTGCAGATCAGCGAATTTTGCTTTATTTTAATGCTTTGTTTAAATTGAGTACCCGGATGACCGAGCTTGGCTCGGTATTTTTTTTGTACGTTTTTTAAAAATGAAACCTAGCTTGGTAGATCGATTTATTGCCCCCGAAACCCCATGTTTACCAAATTTAACGAAAATCGTTGGAGCCGTTTCCGAGTTACAAGAAATTGCTCATTTAAAGGTAGGTATTAAGGCCATAGATAGATAGATTTCTACTTTATTATTTTTTATGAATATAAAGAAATGAATATGGTTACTCGTGTATATAGTAAGTATATACGGTATTGAAGTGTTTTTATAACGTTTGAACAGAATGAGGTCATGACCCTACCTGACCCATAGATTCGTGTGCGATCATGCAAATAAACTGTATTTCACCCCTGTCACACGGCATGAATGACATAGGCCTTACGTATAGCACAAACATGTTCAAAGGTTGAGAAACTTGATTACATTTCAAATTCTACGAAGAAACCTATAAACCAACATTACAGACACAGTAGACATATAACAAACAATAAAACTGTCTTTGGTTTACGAGGTAAATAACTTCAAAGAAATACGAAACAAAGGAAGTGTTCTAACCAACGAACGTACCCCGTACTCGTAATAACACAAGAATATCAGAGTACAATACATTATGTTTGTTTTATCTCGTATCCAGGGGCTCTTGGTACAATCTAAAATAACGAGATGCTCCGTCAACCCTGGCGGTCCACCAACATATTTAAGCCAACGTCGTCGTTACAACTGACAAAATATATCGCTTGCTTTCTAAAATGGCACGCCGATTGTTTTGTGAATAATTACTTTATGGATTCTTTCTTAGAAATATCTAGCTCACTCACGAAGTTTCTATTACCTTGTTCACTTTGAACCAATCAAAGCAAAGGTTTTCGTTATTTCTTTTAGGAATATCAATTTTTTTGTCCTCAATATAGTAGTCAGAGAATCTCAGAAATGTCCGGCATCACTCTCCTGTTAGAAACAACTTTTTCAGTAAGCTTTTATTCGTTTTGAAACTTACAGGACTTAAATATGAAAATATCACACGTTCCATAAATTTATTGTTTTTCGAAGTGCACTCTGAATAATCCTGGCGCTTAAAAAAATGATTGTATTTTGTTAGTGCAAGCACGGCGGCTAACGAACTAATCAGATAACGCACCCCTTGAAAATGTTACTTTTAATTTCAATATTGTGATGTGGTTTTGTTGATTTTTATCCGAGTACCAGTGATTTGAATAAGACACTGCAAGGTACAACATCTGGATTTTAAGTCTTATGTATTAAACATACTTGATGTTCAACAACGTGGTTAAAAGTAATTCTTACAAAGGATCAGGATCAAGAAGAAGAATGCAAGTCTGATTAGATAATCTTTTGAATACCATAGGTATACATTAAATCATAATATATACATTATTGTAAAATTTATAAATCGATCAAACCTTAGTTTTTATCTAAAACTGTATACTAAATCAAAGCTAAGAAAAAAATATACTTGTATATCTGATCTTGTAATTCTAATTGATTCTGAACTCTCTGAGAATAATAACACACTGGCTGGACTTAAAGTTTTCTTTGTTTGTTAATTCGAGCTGCTCATGTTCTTGCTCGCGGTTGATTGAGTTCAGAAGCAAGAATTATTAAATCTAATTTATTTT
This sequence comes from Pandemis corylana, assembly GCA_949127965.1. Taxonomy (NCBI): domain Eukaryota; kingdom Metazoa; phylum Arthropoda; class Insecta; order Lepidoptera; family Tortricidae; genus Pandemis; species Pandemis corylana. The sequence goes on from OX421857.1 coordinate 8,914,316, forward strand.
TTACTCGTTCTTCCTCACATTTTTGTTGTGATCTTAAAAATACTACTTATTATATAGCATTAATATCAAGTTATATTACTAATTGATAAGTTGATGACACAGAATCGTAATTATTTTTGAGCATATTATTTGTGCTTATTTTTCAGTTAAATAGAAGTTGGTTTGGTACGTTTTCTAAAAATGAAACCTAGCTATAGATCAATTTATCGCCCCCGAATCCTGCATACTAAATTTCATGAAAATCCTTGGAGCCGTTTCCGATATTCCGAATATTATATATATACAAGAATTATATATAGATATATACAAGAATTGTATGTTTAAAGTTATTATTATAGATAAATTAGATAAGTCAGATAGATATTTTACTGGTTAGTAAAATTAATTGTCCTTTGATATTGGTATCTATTTATGTATAATGATAATGAGATACGCCCTAAAAGTTAGCCCCTCACCGCGTGTGTAGTTTCAACTGGCGACCTTATTTCAATTCGTGTTAACCTTTGAGGCCCGGAGCGTGAGCGGCCTCCTCCTTTGTTTAAAAATGAGATAACGTAACATATCCCTTATAGATATGGAGATTAAACTGGCCGGACCGTTGGTATGTTTGCGAGAGACGAAATTTTATTTGAATTTGTTTTTCACTTTTACTCATCACCGCAGTCCGGCAGAGAGAAAGAGAGCGAGCGAGGCAGACATAAATGTGAATCAATTCCATCTGCTTTAAGGACTATTATAAAAACGTAGGTTTAATATCGAAGTGTTTAATGAGTTACAAAATATGTTTCATTTACTTTTAACTCCAAATACTCAATACAATTCAATTTTTAAAGATGTAGCTCCATCGATTTACTCCAACAAGTAAAATAAAATGTGAATAACGTTGTTAATCGCATGTGATTAAAAACTTAGGTAGCTATCTTACTAACATTATAAAGGCAAAAGTTTGTAAGTTTCGATATTTGTTGCTCTTTCATGGCAAAACGGCTAAACTGATTTTATTGAAATTTAGTATAGTGATACGGGAAAGAACATACGATAGTTTTTATCCCGGAATATTGCACAGTTCTCGCGGGATAGCGATAAGCGAATTCATCGCAAACGGAGTCGCGGGCAACAGCTAGCAGGTTAATACATAATATATGGGTTTAAATGACGTGGTTTTTTATATAATAAGCAAATTATTCTGCATTCCCATAGTTGCTTCCAAACAAGCAGATAAAACCTTTTCCCGTAGCAGCCTTCTACGTGTCTACATATCTGACATGGTGACAACCTTCAAGCCTTCTTACGTCAGGGCGCGTCGACCTTGTCGTAGGCTCGTTTAAAAAGTTGAGATAACTACCGAAATAAGTTTCTAAAACTTGGACTAATTGGCGTAGTCCTGAGCGCAGTCACGGTGTTCAAGTGATATTGTGCCACTTCCTTAGTAACCGAACTTAAAACATAATATACATAATAATATTCTCTGTGATTTAATAATAATAAAATATTCCTCTTTTTTCTAAATGATTGCCATTGGTGGACGGAGATCATAGAGTAGACAACCTAATAAAGAGGGAATGCCGTATAATTTATATGACATAAAATTAAACCAAGCCGAAATTGGCGATTACTGCATTCTGATTGGTCAGCCGAAGGTAAACTCACTAGAGTCGAGCAAGCAGATTTTATGATCAATATGGATAGTTAATGTTTATTCGTTGTGTAACATAGTGAGAGTAAATCGATTAATATTGGTAAAATCCAGAAAGTAAATATATGACAACAAATTCTAATTACTTAAATGACTTTGTCCCGTGTAGAAAATTAAAGAAAAACAATTATGAAAAATAAGTGTTAGTATGGTAGGCACCTAGATATATGACGAAAAAGTCAGATGTGTTGCCATAATTTAATAACCCTTATTACCACTCTAATTGGTAATTTCCTCTATGACAGTGATGGTGGCGGGCGATGCATGCGCGCGGTGGGCGCTGCAGCGCGCGACGCTGCTGGCGTGGCTGCTGGCGGGCCCGCTGGCCGCGCCGCGCCCCGAGCCCTGCGCCGCCAGCCCGCTCTGCTCGTGTCGCGAACAGCACATGTCCTGCATCGCCGTGCCGCTGCACAGGTTCCCAGGTACTGCTGGCTATAGCTGGAAGATGAGTCGTATGGTGTGCGCTACCGGGGCACTGACACGTTCCATGAATCATGTATTCTGGGTTTAACTAACAGAGAATGCTACATTTTGAAGGATCCGTCCGGATCGCTACTGGTACCTTACTTGCTAATCCTGTGAGCAAAGAACAGTACTTGCGCTAAGTGTTTCACTGTGGAAAGGAAGACAACCAAGTAAATTACTGGTACTGTTCTATAGGCTAGCAACGCATCTGCAATGCTTCGGTGTATCTGCAATGATCCACTTGCTTGTTTGCCTTCCTTTTCAACTAAAAAAGAGTTTTCTATTTCATTATTAACCAAGCTTAATCAAAATTATGAAAAGTTTCATACTCCTGATAGGAAAAGTTTTTTTTTGTCCTGTATGCGACTAACTATTAAATGTGATATTTCCTAAAAATAACAATCCTAACCTATACGCCCACAATCTTGCTAAATGTGGCATGTAGGTACCTGTTCTGTTCTGTTCTGTCTACCCCGTAAGGGATAAAGACGTGATTTGTGTACGTATGTATGTATGTAACAATCGTTTCGTATATATTTTCGTTAAATATGAAAAATATTTATTTAGTTACTACTAACTAAACTTGTTCTGCAGAATGGCCTCGAATAGAATTGCAGCATCTGGATATCAGCATGTCTAATCTGGAAATAATATCGGAAAGCGCATTAGACGGCCTAAGATTACAAACTTTAGTACTAGTAGCTAACAAATTACATTACATCGAGCTCCACGCATTTAGGTATGTATTTTTCTCCCAACTACCTACGTCTATAGAATTCCAAGAGCAAACTCAAGATACTTTAACAACTGAACTCGTTTCTTTCCAGTTCCATGGCTGTTACACTCGCCTCTTTAGATCTCGGATACAACGAATTCACTGAAATACCGCAACAAGGCTTGAAAGATTTAAAAGTTTTAAATTGGTTGAATCTGCAGAAGTAAGAGGATACATTTTATTAGAAATTCCATTTAAGTTTTTGCTTTGTGTCGACTCCTTCATTGATATTTCATAATTGTTTTAGCAATAATATAGCGCACGTGGAGCCTGACATAAGATGGCACCACCTGGAAGAGACGCTGACGAGCCTGTCGCTCAGCAACAACCAGCTGACGCGGCTGCGGGGGGGCGCGCTGGCGGCGTTGCACCGCCTGCTGCAGCTCGACCTCGAGGGCAACCTACTCCGCACCGTCAGTCCAGACTCCCTGCCGGCTTCCTTAACTCTTATCAAGCTCTCCAACAATTTTTTACACTCATTATCCTGTGATTTAGTTTTTAATCTCCCTAGGCTACAAGCTGTACATTTACGACACAATTTTATCAGATTCGATCACAACTTCACCTGTTCGAATAACAAAACGAAGAAAATAGAGAAGTTAGACTTGAGTAACAACAAATTAAATGACACTACCCAAATACTTATACTGCAAGATATTCAAATACGGCAAATTATTTTAGATCTCAACGAACTAACAATAGTTCCTAGATTAGTTTATTTTAATAATCGAGTAGAGAGATTGTCTATATCTTACAACAAACTGAAATTTATTTACAAAGATGTATTTTTATCTTTGAAAAACTCGTTGGAGCATTTGGAAGTAGAGCACAACATGTTGTCGCAGCTGCCGAACAGCCTGGCAGAGGTGGCGCGGCTCCGCCACCTGTCGCTGGCCTACAACCAGCTGGAGCGCTCGCCGCCGCTGCCGTCGCGCATCCAGACGCTCTCGCTCGCCGGCAACTTCCTAACTACGATGCCCTCGGCACTCCAAACACTCGAGCCCGGTTCTATCCGGTATCTAGACTTGAGCTATAACAGGATATCTAATTTGCAGCCCGACGAATTCCGAGACTGGGCTATTTCTCTAGCGACAATCAATTTAAGGGGAAACAGGATTGCACAGATTTATAAGAACGTTTTCCCAGCCAGCATGCCGGTCAAAGAGATTAATTTAAGCTTTAACGACTTGTACTACGTGCACCCGCAATCATTCTCAAACGTTTCTAGCTCCTTGCACGTATTAGAGTCATCTTCTACGCTATTTAGCGGGTATTTTCCGTTCGAAATAGATGATGGTCTGGCCAACCTTAGTTGGCTTTCATTCGATAATAACGATTTTCACATTCTTAAATTATCAGACATCTCATTATTGCCATATTTAAAATATTTAAATTTAGACTACAATAGAATTGTGGACGTAATTGTTGATGAAAGTTATCAAAATGTCTCCTTAGGGCTAAATAGTGTGAGAATTGCCTATAATTTCATCAGTACGATACGAGGCCGAACATTTACAAATATGCCTGACTTGAGAAACTTAGATTTATCTTATAACCGAATCAATAACTTAACTAAGCACAGTTTCACGAACTTGCCGAACTTGAGATATTTATCTCTGGCAGGGAACATAATCGATTCGATGGAGCCGGAGACCTTTGCTAATATACCGAAATTAGAAATATTAGAGCTACAAGGCAATAACTTCACGCATTTCCTGCTAGATTCGTTCTATAACATTTCTCACGACGAAGTCACGTTCACGTTAAACGTAAGTAGAAATAATATTAGAAACATAGACGGAGATTCCAGAGTGTCCATTAATATTTTCGACTGTTCATACAATGACCTGCATGAGGTGCCAAACCGTTTCTTCATTATGGTAGAGTCTACAATACGGCAAATTATACTTTCGCACAATAAAATTATGCACATTTCTAGTGAAGCGTTTGGCCAAGCTATGAATTTAGAAATTCTAGATTTGCACAAGAATAACATAAATTCAATAAAGAGGAAATCGTTCACAGATTTATTTTCATTAATGATTTTAGATCTATCCTATAATCTTATTTCTCAATTGGCTGTAGAACAATTTAGTAATTTGAATAGATTAAGATACCTGAAAATGGACCATAATAATTTAAGACTACTTCCTAGAGATGTATTTAAAAATACTATTATAGAACACCTAGATCTCAGCGCGAACGAGATTTCTTTATTTCCAAGCACTGCCCTGTCGCAGATTGGCTTCACTCTCAGGTACCTTGACCTGTCCCACAACCGAATAGAGTATTTAGATATCAATATATTTCGCAACACTCAGTTTCTATTAAGTTTGAATTTAGGTCACAATTTACTCACAGTCCTATCGGATAACACTTTTTCCTGTCTCGGGGGTTTGAGTCAGCTCGACTTAAGCTTTAACTCCATAAAAGCAAACTTCAAAGAGTTGTTCCACAACCTCCCCAACTTGCGGCATTTGAATCTTGCAAATATAAGTTTAAAATCAGTGCCTTATTTACCATTAACAAACTTGACAAGTCTCAATTTAACTTCAAATTTAATTAACAGTTTTAAGGAGACTGATGTGAAACGGCTAGTGAATGTTCGCCACTTAGACCTTAGTCATAATCGTCTTACCTCTTTGGTGCCAAAGATGTGGCTGCACTTAAATAATTTAAATATTCTTGATATCTCGTTTAACCCTATAATAAGAATCTCGCCAAATAGTTTTAAATGGTTGAACAACTTGTCTCATTTAAATTTAAATGGTCTCAAATATTTAGACATAGTTGACCAAGATTCCTTCCGCCCGTTAATGTCGTTGCGATCCCTAAGTATACAGACGTGGACCACCATAAACCACTCCACTTTCCGAATCTCCAATATCACATCTTCCCTTCCTTCGTTGTACAAGCTGATAATACACTGGACTGATGAAATAATGGACGATCAGTTGCACGGAATTGATGCAAGGAATATTCGATACTTGGAAATTAGAGGGTCGAAATTGCGAAAGATATCAGATGAAGCATTTGAGCCGTTTGTGAGTAGCCAAGAGATGTTCATCAGGATAACGGAGACGGCGCTGGCGAAGCTGCCGACGGCGCTCATGCGGCACCTCGGCCAGGTTCCCCAGCTTGGGCTCGACCTGAGCTACAACCAGCTCACGACGCTTAATCCGGCCATTTTTTATCCAAATTTTACGAGTTGGAGTCACGTGGCCACCAAATTGCTTTCAGGTATGTGTAGCTACATATGGTATTTCTATCTAATACAACACGGGTCGAATAATAGTCAATGTGATCGAAAATTCACAAAACTTTGCTTCAAGTTTTCAGAATCCATTAGTCTGAATTGTGTAATTTAAGTTTGATAAGTGTTACAAGAGTGCTGCGATTGAATTTGAAGTTCGATCGTCTCTTGTGGTTTAGTTCGTAATTTTCATGTCAGCAGAAATCAGTTTGAAATTTCAAGTAACATATATAAATATTACGATGGTTTTGTCTAAGTACCAACGTAAGTATTATTGAAAATACCAGAGATATTTCTCAGTTAAAAAATTATTTCCGATATTAATACCAAGCTTATTTTGCTTGGGAAGTAATAGATTATTCACAAAATTTTAATATTCCTTTTCTGCAAAATGAATTCATGGAGGCGTATCTGGAAAAAGAAATTGTAAACAAAGAAAAAGTGTCTCGAGTAAAAGTCACAAAATTCAGCTCGGAGTTCGTACAATTAAAGTTTTGCCTTTTTTAGGATTCCGTACTCAAAAATCGGACCATTATAGGGTTCTTTATCTACCTGTGTTTTTGAAAAAAATGAGAAATAAGAAAGTATTTTTCGGTTTAAATAAATAATTAATATTTTTATACAAAAACCGTGCGCGGATTGTATTAAAACCTACGCGGTGCTTTCTGTTGATATTTTTACGAAACCCTCCGTGCGTGGCGTGATTGCGATTCGCAATTGACCGATTTTTAGAATAATTTGTAAAATATAGGTTACTAGCTGTTGCCCGCGACTCCGTCTGCGCGGAATTCACTTGTCGCTATCCCGCGGGACCTTTACAATATTCCGCGATAAAAAATATCCCATGTCGTTCCCCGGGACTAAAACTACCTGTAAGTATTCCAAATTTCAGCTAAATCGGTTCTGTGGTTTCAGCGAGAAAAGGTATCAGACAGAGAGACAAACATACAGAGTTACGTTCACATTAATAATATTAGTAGTGATTTTACTTACCTACATATTAGTCTGAATGAATACTTTGATGCATTTGAACCGAGCCGTGACTCCATGATATCAGTTAAATGCTTGGGAAGAAACAGTTAATAGGAAACGTCGTGATTAGAGACGAAAAATGTGTCCTAGTTATCATCTCCCTATATTTACGACGCAATTTATTTACGTGTGTCGTACTATAATGTGTTTTTTGCAGGTGGACTGATATTAACGGGTAACCCGCTGCGCTGCGAGTGTGAGTTGGCGTGGCTGGGGGCGTGGCTACGGCGCTGGTTACAGGAAAACGAAGCAGGCGCCGAGCTGCGGCGAGCGCTGCGCAGTGCCACCTGCAAGGACCAGCTTGGGCGCAGGGTGCCGCTGCTGCAGCTGAGGGCGGACGAAGCCGAGTGCCACGCCAGCGCACTCTCTAGCGACGCACAGCCCAAATACACGCACGCCTCATACGTGCTCGCCGTACTGTGGATTCTCATCTTCAGGTGATGTTCAACTAAGCAACTCCAGTAAAGCGCGGCTGCAGATGTAAATATATGAGTGTACATAATTTTTTCACGATTCTAATGAAGTTTACAACTTTGACAGACTGTAGTTCAATTAACATTTTGTAAGTGTATACTTAAATATATACGAATTAGATGTTATTTTAGGTCAAGATGTAGATATTAAAGTTGTATCTTAAAGTAGATTTTAACGTAAGCGTTTGATAAAATAAGAAATAGTTATTCTTTTGTCGGAGGACATTAACATACGTTGTATTGTTTTAAAGGAATTGTGATAGTTTATTTTAGTTAAACAACTATACGTAACGTAACCTTAAGCTACCTTATGTACCTATATTGTATTATTTGCAAATGGTTGGATTTTATATTTGCTATCATCACCTTTTTATTACTTACCTTTGTAATTTTAGGTCCTGTAAATATGTACAGAGTAAATATTTTTCCAAAATACGCCGGTTTTTCCTTGTCGCCGTTGGAAGCCAATAGGGGTGATTTGACAAAGGCGTCAGTCAGGGCTGACATAAAATTCAAGAAATGTTTTATCACTGCCTTAATAAATTCACAAAACTCCGTTTGGCTAAAGTGGGGCTTTGTGCTTTCAACTGTATATTATGATTCTCATTGTGATTTTAGCCCAGACGTTTCCCCGAGCATCGTGCTTAATCCCCGTACAACAGCTCAAAGCAAATTGCTCCGCTTTATTCTATTCCTGTCGATTTTGCAGCGACTTTATTCGATACTAATGTATATTTAGGTATACAGAGTGACCTAATCTTACCCAACTTAATATTATCACAGATTAAAAACAGACTGTTTTTAATCAATAATGATGAATAAGCAACTATTACAACATTTTTTTGAAAATATTTAGATTTTATAGCTTAAAATTATTTATTTAATCATGGTATACCTATTAATTTTTAACTCTCTCACACACACTTAAGGATTTCTAAGCGGAAAATTCTTTTACTGTGTCTGCATTCGAGTACATACATACCTACCTAAGCATTAAAAATAAACAAAAATGTAAAGAAGTTGCGGCGGAGCGAAACGAAGTGGAGCGTTAGTTACTCGTTGATAGCGAATGCTATCGGAATTGAGCTTCTTGAATTTTTATAATGATTGTGTCTTGAAAAATTACCAGGAAAAATCAGAATTTCTGATAACTTCGAAAACATAAATATGTGACGGATATATATATACAGGATATATACAGGTTGGAAGATTTCTTGAGGTCGAGCTAAAAGTATAGTGTTATCAATATTTAATCTTACTTCTTTCAATATTCATTACGATCCTAAAGTTATATTTAAAAGTAAAAACATAAATGTGTATATTAAAAATTAGACATTAACGTCACTTATTAACAACTATTGCTATTTGCTAGGGTCTTCACGAATGTGTAAGAAGCTGTTTCTCGAAAACGACTATAAATATCAAAATGGTGAAAAATAAAGTAGGTAGTCCTAAGTCTGAATAATTTCCCGATTGCTTAAAAGTATCTCGTTCTGTTCCTTAGATTGTAGATCTCGTTCTGTATAATAGATTGACATTATTATATTAGGTATGTAAGAAACAGGTTGCACGATTGAGTGGACTTACGATTAAGTGAGATTTTTTTATGAAATCAGGCATGAAGACGAGTATATTGATGACCGAATATAATGATAACTTCCCAGATGCTCAGCGACATTGCAATGTGGCCGTTTCTACAATCTGATGAACAGCAAAACTTTAAAATTATTACCTAATAAAATGATTCAAATAAATTGTCCGTTTAGAGCCAGTTAATTTGTATGGACCAAATAACATAATGAAGGCTCAGGTAGGCAGGAAACGAATAAAATAGGGTGGCTTGGTGGTGGCAGGAATAAATCAAAATGTCTGCAATGAATACATTTAATTTCCTGAACCGGCTTTGACATCGTATCGATCCACTACCTATTTTGGTGCTGCTAAATTTGTCGAAACTAATTGATCTAGATTTAACTAGGTGAATACCAAATCCGGCAGTAGGTAACTATCTAAACGATACGACTGAATTCACTAACAAATGCTTTAAAAGTGGTAGCGTAAGCGTACGTATTAATGCTTTAATCTTTCGCTTTCGTAACATATAGAATCGTCGACTCTCAATTTAGAATGAAACCATGAAGAAGTCCACAACATCTGTTATTAATTGATGTTCAAAATGCTCCTGGCCGCAATGGACTTCTATGGCGCTGTATCTGGATCCGCAAATAAAATAAAAATCATGAAATGTGATACATTATGTCTAGTTAGTAAAAAACTATGACAATATAGATGACTATCAGGGCCCCATGCCATGGCGACGACACCAGCTACCATACTCAACCATTTGTATTGACATTTACGACAGCTATACACTTAGCGATGGTTTGGCAATGATATTTTGTATAGGATACATGGCTGGCGATGTCATGGCGGTCCAGCGGATAGGGCTCTAAATGGTTTTAATCTATTCGATTTCGGTTTGTATTTACTATGATCCAGCTTAAAAAAACGTGATTATTATTCTGTCGCTACATATTTGTCGTAGGTGAATTGTAGTGAGCCACTCGTATTACAAAATGCCTAGCCGTTTTGAATGACACGGCCATTTTGCAATGCGGTGGTTCAACGATTAGCCGGTCATTCTCCAATAAGGCGGCCTACGTTTAGCCGCATGGTACTACTATCACCAAATAAGAAATAAAGATGGATTTTTTAGTGGATAGGTTAAGTTAGGTTAGAATTGCGTCAGGGCCGAAGGCCCAAACTGAGCGGAAATAGGAGCGAAGCGAAGCAGAGCTCCGTCGATGGAACTAAAAACTGTCAAAGCGGTGGCTAATGACTCGTTGTGTTAAATACGGCTAGCCGTGTTGAAAAACGTATGGCGCCGAATACATATACCGGCAGATTTCATTCAGCCGCATTCAATCCGGCTAATTTTCGGATTACTACAATCCGCCTGCGACATAATACATGACATGAAAATGTCGTTTCACTTATTTATTATTACTCTGTCTTGTTTAATGTCTCTGTAATCAGAAATACATTTATTTGAAACTAGCCTATTTACCTGTTCCGCATCAATTGTCACAATCCCTTCAGTCAACTAAGGCATGGCAAATTTATGGGTGAGGAAACTCAAGAGAGGGCACCGAGCGGAAGCCTTATTAAATATCTGTTGTGACTTGCAAAACACTTGCTCGACGGCTGAACTTAATAAATATTTCTTCTCGACAAATTAAATAAGCTACGAATTATTTCAAACAAATGTAATGGCTACCTATATGACATTTCGTAGGGGTTCTTAACAACAACCATAAAATACCTAAAAATAAATGATAGTATTGTCAATGTGTGTCAAATTGTGCGTATTCAGAAATTTTTAACCCGTTGACAACATCGACGTATCTACCAACTTTACCAAAAAAGACAGACTGAATATATAATGGTTCTAGTTCTAGCTATTTAAGTCATGAATGCTCTTTAAATTTCATTCAAAAACCAAAATTGATTGGTCACGAAATCATAGAGCGCAAATTAATGCGAGTCGCGTTGCGTTGGGATTTTGATGGGTTGTCGACGACTCAGTCTCATGCGTGCTATACAATGTTTTAGTTAACATGTGATTATTTGGATATCATTTTAAATTAAACTGTAGACAAAATTATCGTGGCTTGAAAGAACAGCAAGATGTAATATTATTCATTATAATTTCGTGACGTTCACTGCTGGAATCACCGAGTCGAATGTCATGTGTATTATTCGGCCAATGGTTAGATGTGTTAGATTCAAAACCGATGGATGAATCTTTAAAACAAAAACCAAATCAACCCTGCTATTTCTTAACTTTTTGATTCACTGAACCGAGTACTGTTAGAGTTTTAGTGTGATTAATTGTACCAATAGCTGGCGAAACAACAAAAGCGATCGCAGGTAGGTATTCCGCGTGGCTTTCGAGCGACTAAAACTTACTAATTCTGGTAAACTTAAAACGTAACAAGTTGTCATGCTTATTGCTGAGGAACAAATACGTCCCGCAAATTATGTAGCTCGTAAGAAAAAACAAGAAATTCGACAAGTACATTTTTTATACTTGCTTCACTATTGCGTATATGACAATTAGATTTTAAGCATTTAAACCAGTAAAATGACTTCAAACTTCTCAACTCAATCATTTTAATGACATGAAGAGTTCACCAGTAAGTATTTTCTGAGGCATATTTTCGCGCCCTCGGCTATCACATACGAGGTATCTCCTAACACATACTCGTTACGTAATAAATCTCTAGACAGTCTCCCGCTGAGATAATCGTGCATAGTGCGGGGCTCAAGCACGCCAACTAGTAGGCACATGCGACAAGATAGCATAAATCATTGTTGAGCTACTCGCAATTAGCTTGCGACGCCGTGGAGCTTGTCCCTTGTGTACTGTAATCTGAGGCACTGCTAAATTTTGTTTGCTTACTTCATCTTCACAGTTCACGTCTTAAGATGTCGAGCTACTTGTGTATATGAACATGCACAGAGCGAAACCTTTGTTTCGGCTAACACGTTTTGTAAGTTTTCATATTTTAACCATCTTGCAACAATGCTGTTGGAGTTACCCACGAACATGGTGTTCAATATATAGGGCAGTGTAGTGTTCATTTGTTCTTGTTTGGCTGCCGACCACGTACACCTATAATCTTAGAAGACGTCACCTTAACGCCTATATTAATAATACATATTAAAGTAATTTAATTATGATATACTTCCGTTAATAAAACTCAAAGAAATTAAATCAGGGATACTTAGCAGAGCGTTACGGAAGTGTAATAACGTAATAAATGATAATTAGCGTCAATTATTAAAATGGGCGTCACATGAGGCGATCATTTAGGTAAGCATCTGCAATATTAGTAATTAGAGCGTGTGATATATCTCGCGAGTGACAGCCGGTAGCTTAGCGAGGGTTAAATCACGGCTACACTCGTACGCGATCCGGCGCGGGCGCGTCTCCCTGCGCCCACATCGACGTGCCTACACTCCTCACGCTCCTGACACAATTTATGACCCAACCCGACTTTAACTTGGAAGCCGAGACAACTTCCACAAACTGCAAAAATAACTTTATGCCAAAAACTGTTGTATGCGTATCTGGATCGAAGTCTCCATTTATTTTATTGACTGAATCAACATATGTACTTACCTATCTTCTATTCTTATCATTTTACTAAAACACATTATAAAACTAAAAGTTACCTGGGTATGCTTATCTCTAAGCGAAAAGCTTTCAACTATCATACGGAGTCGAGCGCGGTGACCCGTGAACTTGCTCCCACTTCAAATAGATACGTACTTCTCAAATATCTGCAATATTATTTGGTTTTCAGGTCACTCGAGTAGTTCATTTTACGCCTCTCCCTGTCCCATTACATTTTATTGGCATTCTGGGATAGTTTTGTACGTACATACTGCGCTTTGATATTAATTTAGCAACGTATCATGGGTGTACTATTATAGCGGTAGGTGATAATGTATGTATGTACGAGTATGTCGACCGATTCATAAATATCCTTTAATTTTCTATTTGAATATACGTAGTAATAACAGACCTCATTGGACGTCGCTCGCAATGAATTTACTGAGCAATTCTGTTTAGCATAATTACAATTCTGGAATGGGCAACCCAACCCTCACGACATTCGTTCAGTACCAACGGAAATTAACATAGAGTGAGTCGTGCTGCAGGTAGGTGTCTCGCGGATTCGCGCTCAATTAAGCTACAGAAACATAGATATCATCACAAATTCTATCCGTGAAAGCAAGGCAAAGTGTGGCAACAATAAGGGAGGTAGTTAAATTAATAAGTAATAAATGTATAGGCGCACAACACACATTTCGCGGTTGCGTGTTCAGGCAGCGGAGTCCCAGCGGAGGCGGTGCCCGACTGGCACGCTTCAATTACCTTCACATACGCTGCTGGAATTGCCAACATAGTACCTACAGTCTGTTTGTCGTTTGCTGTATGTACAATGTTAAGTTTAGCAATACTAACTACAACTTCAACAATCTGTGCCTAACAAGAATGTGTAATTTGAAAACTTGATCCTATCAACAAGTGTGTAATAAAAACAAGAATAAAGAAAAAGCTTAAAGAAACAATAAATTTAACAAATAAAACGGGCGCAACCAATAGCCTTTTTTATCGTTTCTTAGAAAAAAAGCTTTATTTATAAGGAATCATAAAATTCGGGTAGCTATCCAATTTGGGATCGTAGAAAGGTAATATTGAAGGCGGAAATCAGAGAGACTATTGTCGTTGGAGTAATAATATGAATAAAGGTTGTGATGGAAACAAAATATTTCCTAAATATTTATTTATGAAAATGATCAGGCCGTTGTGCTCCCCGGGAACATAGGAATGGGCCATATTTAAATAATATGATTGTGTGCATAGAGGTGCGGACTAATGAAGCGGCACGGTTATTGCCGCGAGCATTACGCGCAGTCCATAAATTCATAACCTACAAAACAATCCTCTGATCCCAGCTAGAGCCGGCGTCAGGACTAGTAATATTGAGCTACTAGTTTAATCTACTGCAATCGTTTCAATTCCAATAGAGAAATGTGAATTGAAAGAAAGATCGTCTCCGCGCCCGAAAGTAATTGTCCGTACTTACAGCAAACGATTTCTATTGCTTATTGCCTCCGAGGATTTCTTGCAATTTTCTTAATGTTATTCTCTGACAACTGGATTTTATTATACTACTTACCCAGGACGGGCCAAATGCCGTAAAGAAAAAAAACGTAATGTGAAAAATGAATGTTGAGTTATCAGCGCGCTGGATTCTGGTTTTTATTTTATCTGACAATTAACTGAATACGTGACGGAGATCGCCGTTTTCTGACAACACAAATAGAGAGTGGAAGCTATTAATATAAAGTGGCTGTTACGAAACAAATGTACTTACTTTGGTAGATACACGTTAGGGGAAATAAGTTTGTAACAAGACACAAATAAAGATAATTATTTCAGGAGCTCATTAGCAGGCCCACCTAGTTAACGGCCTTACTTAGATAAACTTGGAGGCAACGAGTTTGCAGACTCCGTTAATATGAGCCTACGCATAACATAAGTAATAATATTCAAGTTTGTTTTATTGCATATTAACTTTTATCTCACTGAAGGAACGACATATTTAATCTTTTGTTTTGCTTACCTTCTCAACATCTCTTTCATAAGTTATACTAACAAAAAGGGTTGCGCGGGTAGTGGAAACTCAATTTCTTGCAAATAATTATGATTTGGAAAATACAATAATTTACAATATAATTACTTCGATGCTGGTCTGGAAGTAAAGGAAAAACGTAGAATGTACCAGTTGCTTCTCGTCCCGCGCAGATGGTAAAAGCCCATCGAGGGAATGGGCGAAATTCTTAGGAATCATGTTATAGGCGATGCGGCTAGCAACCCATCACTATTTTGATTCCCCTTTCAACCTATACGCCTATAATCATGCTAAACGTGGCCTCTAGGGCTTGTTACCTCAGGCTCTGTCTACCCCGTAAGGGATATATACGTGATTAGTGTATGTATGTATGTAATAATCTAAATATTATAATATATATAGCTGAATACCCACTCACTGACTGACTCACTCACTCACTGACATGCTGTTTTGAAGAACCCACAAGAGGTGTGAATAGACTCTATACTTCATCGTATCAGAAATGCTCCCACGACCACCAGAAAAATACGAAATCGACCTAAACGTGGAAACTGACCTGACACATGGGGCGGTTCTCCGCGACGGCTCGACCTGTCGAGTTTGCATGGAACTAAAGTCGCTCAGAACAGCCGGCCAATGGGTGAGCCGGTCCAAGATTTTTCAAAATGGCGAAAACAAGATGGCCGCCATACAAAATTGAAACGCGAATATCTCAGAGGCCAGTCGCGATAGATGGGTGGTGCTCGACCAAATGTCATTCAGAGTTGAAGGGAAAATCTGACTAAGCAATTTTTTTTCCAAGATGGCGGATTCAAAATGGCGGCCAAATTTTTTTTTTCTCCGATCAGACTGAAATTTTGCATCCGTGGCTCTTTGAGGCCACAGATTTAAATGGCATACTTTATTTTTCGATTCCGCCATTTTCCAAGATGGCCGCCATACAAAGTAATTTCTGTATCTTTGAACTGTTGTTTTGAGGAACCCATCAGAGGTAGGGTTTGGTTCTATACACTTTCGCTTCAAAAATTATATGATAAGTACGAAAAAAATGAAAAATTGACCTGAATGTGGAAACTGACCTGACACATGGGCCAGTTCTCCGCAACGACTTGCCCTATCGAGTTTGCCCGGAACAAAAGTCACTCAGAACAGCCAGCCAATAGGTGAACCATTATTTTTTTTTCAAAATTGCAAAAACAAAATGGCCGCCATACAAAATTGAAACGCAAATATCTCAGAGGCCAGTCGCAACAGGTGGGTGGTGCTCAAACAAATATCCTTCAAAGTGAGCGGAGTAATTTAATGAACCAAATTTTTTTTCCAAAATGGCGGATTCAAAATGGCGGCCAAAGTTTCTTTTACTCCGATCCGATTGAAATTTTGCATCCGGGGCTCTTCGAGACCACAAATTCAAACGCAATACTTAATTTTTCGATTCCGCCATTTTCAAAGATGGCCGCCATACAAAGTAATGTAAGACTCATGGGCTCACTTGTGTTGTAAAGCAGCTTTTAGGAATAGGGTTCGACTTTATACACCATCGCATAAGAAATTTTATCACAAGTACCAAAAAATGAAAAACCGACCTGAACGTGGAGACTGACTTGACACATGGGGCAGCTCTCCGCGACGGGTCGACCTATCAAGTTTGCCCGAAACTAAAGTCGTTCAGAACAGCCAGCTTATGGGTGAACCGCAATTTTTTTTTAAATTGCGAAAACAAGATGGCCGCCATACAAAATTGAAACGCCAATATCTCAGAGGCCAGTCGAGATAGATGGGTTGTACTCGACCAAGTGTCGTTCTAGGTGGGAGGAGTAATCTAATGAACCTAATTTTTTTCCAAGGTGGTGGATTAAAAATGGCGGCCAAAGATTAAAGTAAAAAAGGTTATAAATATATGGAAAAAAAAGGGCGGTAGGTTAACCTCCGCGGGCCCCGCGGGGTCCGCGGCCCACACGCGAAGTACTTTTTCCATAGTGGCGGTTTCAAAACGGCGGCCAAAGAATATAGTAGAAAAAGTTGGAAAAATTTGAAAAAAAAAACAGGCTGGCAGGGCATCCTCCGCGGGTCCCGTGGGGCCCGCGGCCCCAACGAAATGCTTTTCCCAAGATGGCGGCCAAAGAATAAAGTGAAAAAGGTTAGAAATATTTGAAAAAAAGCAGGATGGTAGGGTACCCTCCGCGGGTCCCGTGGGGCCCGCGGCCCCCATGAAAAATGCTTTTCCAAAGATGGCGGCCAAAGAATAAAGTAAAAAATGTTAGAAATATTTGAAAAAAAACAGGGTGGCAGGGTGACTCCGCGGGTCCCACGGGGCCCGCGGCCCCCACGCGAAACGCTTTTCCCAAGATGGCGGATTAGAAATTGCGGCCAAAGAATAAATTAAAAAAAGGTCAGAAATATTTAAAAAATAACTGGGTGGCAGAGTGACTCCGCGGGTCCCGCGGGGCCCGCGGCCCCCACGCGAAACGCTTTTCACAAGATGGCGGATTCGAAATTGCGGCCTAAGAATAAAATAAAAAAGGTTAGGATTATTAAAACAAAACAGGGTGGCACGGGACCCTCCGCGGGCCCCTTGGGGCCCGCGGCCCCCACGCGAAATACTATTATTTTATTATTATAATATATATAGCTGAACACCCACTCACTCACTGACTCACTGACTCACTGACATGCTGTTTTGAAGAACCCACAAGAGGTTTGGTCAGACTCTATACACCGTCGTATCAGAAATGCCTCCACGACCACCAGAAAAATACGAAATCGACCTGAACGTGGAAATTGACCCGACACATGGGGCAGTTCTCCGCGACGGCTCGACCTGTCGAGTTTGCCCGGAACTAAAGTCGCTCAGAACAGCCTGCCAATGGGTGAGCCGGTCAAAGTTTTTTCAAAATGGCGAAAACAAGATGGCCGCCATACAAAATTGAAACGCGAATATCTCAGAGGCCAGTCGAGATAGACGGCTGGTGCTCGACCAAATGTCATTCAGAGTTGAGGGGGAAATCCGACTAAGCATTTTTTTTTCCAAGATGGCGGATTCAAAATGGCGGCCAAAATTTTTTTTTATCCGATCCCATTGAAATTTTGCATCCGGGGCTCTTTGAGGCCACAGATTCTAATGGCATACTTTGTTTTTCGGTTCCGATATTTTCCAAGATGGCCGCCATACAAAGTAATTTCTGTATATGTGACCTGTTGTTTTGAGGAGCCCATCAGAGATAGGGTTTGATTCTATACACATTCGCTTCAGAAATTATATAATAAGTACGAAAAAAATGAAAAATTGACCTGAACATGGAAACTGACCTGACACATGGGCCAGCTCTCCGCAACGACTTGCCCTATCGAGTTTGCCCGGAACAAAAGTCACTCAGAACAGCCAGCCAATAGGTGAACCAGTATTTTTTTTTCAAAATTGCAAAAACAAAATGGCCGCCATACAAAATTGAAACGCAAATATCTCAGAGGCCAGTCGCAACAGGTGGGTGGTGCTCAAACAAATATCGTTCAAAGTGAGCGGAGTAATTTAATGAACCTAATTTTTTTCCAAAATGGCGGATTCAAAATGGCGGCCAAAGTTTCTTTTACTCCGATCCGATTGAAATTTTGCATCCGGGGCTCTTCGAGACCACAAATTCAAACGCCATACTTAATTTTTCGATTTCGCCATTTTCCAAGATGGCCGCCATACAAAGTAATGTCAGACTCACAGACTCACTTGTGTTGTATAGCAGCTTTTAGAAATAGGGTTCGACTTTATACACCATAGCATAAGAAATTTTGTCACAAGTACAAAAAAAATGCAAAGCCAACCTTAACGTGGAAACTGACCTGACACATGGGCCAGTTCTCCGCAACGACTTGCCCTATCGAGCTTGCCTGGAACTAAAGTCGCTCAGAACAGCCAGCCTATGGGTGAACTGGTATTTTTTTTTCAAAATTGCGAAAACAAAATGGCCGCCATACAAAATTGAAACGCGAATATCTCAGTAGCCAGTTGAGATGTGGTTGTCGTTCTAGCTAGGTGGAAGGAGTAATCTAATGAACCTTATTTTATTCAAAGGTGGTGGATTCAAAATGGCGGCCAAAGATTAAAGTAAAAAAAGGTTAGAAATATATGAAAAAAAATAGGGCGGTAGGTTATCCTCCGCGGGCCCCGCGGGGTCCGCGGCCCCTACAGGAAGTACTTTTTCCAAGGTGGCGGCCAAAGAACATAGTAAAAAAAAAGTTATAAATATATGAGAAAAAATAGGGCGATAGGTTATCCTCCGCGGGTCCCGTGGGGCCCGCGGCCCCCATGCGAAATACTCTTTCCAAAGATGGCGGCCAAAGAATAAAGTAAGAAAGATTAGAAATATTTGAAAAAAAAACAGGATGGTAGGGTACCCTCCGCGGGTCCCGTGGGGCCCGCGGCCACCATGCGAAATGCTTTTCCAAAGATGGCGGCCAAAGAATAAAGTAAAAGAGATTAGAAATATTTGAAAAAAACAGGATGGTAGAGTACCCTCCGCGGGTCCCGTGGGGCCCGCGGCCCCCATGCGAAATGCTTTTCCAAAGATGGCGGCCAAAGAATAAAGTAAGAAAGATTAGAAATATTTGAAAAAAAAACAGGCTGGTAGGGTACCCTCCGCGGGTCCCGTGGGGCCCGCGGCCCCCATGCGAAAGGCTTTTCCAAAGATGGCAGCCAAAGAATAAAGTAAGAAAGGTTGGAAATATTTGAAAAAAAAAACAGGCTGGTAGGGTACCCTCCGCGGGTCCCGTGGGGCCCGCGGCCCCCATGCGAAAGGCTTTTCCAAAGATGGCAGCCAATGAATAAAGTAAGAAAGGTTGGAAATATTTGAAAAAAAACAGGGCGGTAGGGTACGAATCACTTTTTCCAACGTGGCGGTTTCAAAATGGCGGCCAAAGAATATAGTAAAAAAACGGTTAGAATTATTTCAACAAAACAGGGTGGCAGGGAACCTCCGCGGGGCCCTTGGGGCCCGCGGCCCCCACGCGAAATACTAGTTATAATATATATAGCTGAATACCCACTCACTCACTGACTGACTCACTGACATGCTGTTTTGAAGAACCTGTAAGAGGTAAGGCTCGACTCTATACACCATCGTATCAGAAATGCTCCCACGACCACCAGAAAAATACGAAATCGACCTGAACGTGGAAAATGACCTGACACATGGGGCAGTTCTCCGCGACGGCTCGACCTATCGAGTTTGCCCGGAACTAAAATCGCTCAGAACAGCCAGCCAATGGGTGAGCCGGTCAAAGTTTCTTCAAAATGGCGAAAACAAGATGGCCGCCATACAAAATTGAAACGCGAATATCTCAGAGGCCAGTTGAGATAGGTGGGTGGTGCTCGACCAAATGTCATTCAGAGTTGAGGGGGAAATCTGACTATGCAATTTTTTTTCCAAGATGGCGGATTCAAAATGGCGGCCAAATTTTTTTTTGCTCCGATCCGATTGAAATTTTGCATACGGGGCTCTTCTAGGCCACAGATTCCAACCGCATACTTTATTTTTCGATTTCGCCATTTTCCAAGATGGCCGCCATACAAAGTAATTTCTGTATCTTTGACCTGTGGTTTTGAAGAGCCCATAAGAGGTGGGGTTCGATTGTATACACCGTCGCTTTAGAAATTTTATGCTTAGTACCAAAAAATGAAAAATTGACCTGAATGTGGAAACAGACCTGACACATGGCCCAGTTCTCAGAAACGACTTGCCCTATCGAGTTTGCCCGGAACTAAAGTCGCTCAGAACAGCCAGACAATGGGTGAAACGGTAAAAAAAATTCAAAATTGCGAAAACAAGATGGCCGCCATACAAAATTGAAACGCGAATATTATATCTCAGTGGCCAGTCGAGATAGATGGGTTGTACTCGACCAAGTGTCATTCTAGGTGGGAGGAGTAATCTAATGAACCTAATTTTTTTCCAAGGTGGTGGATTTAAAATGGTGGCCAAAGATTAAAGTAAAAAAGGTTTTAAATATATGAAAAAAAATAGGGCGGTAGGTTACCCTCCGCGGGCCCCGCGGGGTCCGCGGCCCACACGCGAAGTACTTTTTCCATGGTGGCGGTTTCAAAACGGCGGCCAAAGAATATAGTAGTAAAGGCTGGAAAATTTGAAAAAAAAACAGGCTGGCAGGGCATCCTCCGCGGGTCCCGTGGGGCCCGCGGCCCCATGCGAATTGCTTATCCCAAGATGGCGGCCAAAGAATAAAAAAAAAACAGGATGGTAGACAAGATGGTAGGGTGACCTCCGCGGGTCCCGTGGGGCCCGCGGCTCCCATGCGAAACGCTTTTCCTAAGATGGCGGATTCAAAATGGCGGCCAAAGAACAAAGTAAAAAAAGGTTAGAAATATCTAAATATCAGTGTGGCACGGGACCCTCCGCGGGTCCCGCGGGGCCCGCGGCCCCCACGCGAAACGCTTTTCTCAAGATGGCGGATTCGAAATGGCGGCCAAAGAATGTAGTAAAAAAAGGTCAGAAATATTTGAAAAATAACAGGGTGGCAGGGTACCTTCCGCGGGTCCCGTGGGGCCCACGGCCCCCATGCGAAATGCTTTTCCAAAGATGGCGGCCAAAGAATAAAGTAAAATAGGTGAGAAATATTTGAAAAAAAAACAGGGCGGTATAGTACGAATCACTTTTCGAAGGTGCCGGTTTAAAAAGGCGGCCAAAGTATATAGTAAAAAAAAAAAGTTTAGGATATTTAAACAAAACAGGGTGGCACGGGACCCTCCGCGGGCCCCTTGGGGCCCGCGGCCCCCACGCGAAATACTAGTTATAATATATATAGCTGAATACCCACTGACTCACTCACTCACTGACTCACTGACATGCTGTTTTGAAGAACCCATAAGAGGTGTGGCTAAACTCTATAAACTATCGTATCAGAAATGACCCCACGACCACCAGAAAAATACGAAATCGACCTGAACGTGGAAATTGACTTGACACATGGGGCGGTTCTCCGCAACGGCTCGACCTATCGAGTTTGTCCGGAACTAAAGTCGCTCAGAACAGCCGGCCAATGGGTGAGCCGGTCCAAGATTTTTCAAAATGGCGAAAACAAGATGGCCGCCATACAAAATTGAAACGCGAATATCTCAGAGGCCAGTCGAGATAGATGGGTGGTGCTCGACCAAATGTCATTCAGAGTTGAGAGGGAAATTCGACTAAGAAATTTTTTTTTCCAAGATGGCGGATTCAAAATGGCGGGCAAATTTTTTTTTTCTCCTATCAGACTGAAATTTTGCATCCGGGGCTCTTTGAGGCCACAGATTTAAATGGCATACTTTATTTTTCGGTTCCGCCATTTTCCAAGATGGCCGCCATACAATGTAATTTCTGTATCTTTGATCTGTTGTTTTGAGGAGCCCATAAGAGGTGGGGTTCAATTCTATACACCGTCGCTTTAAAAATTTCATGCTAAGTACCAAAAAATTAAAAATTGACCTAAATGTGGAAACTGACCTGACACATGGGCCAGTTCTCCGCAACGACTTGCCCTATCGAGTTTGCCCGAAACTAAAGTCGCTCAGAACAGCCAGCCTTTGGGTGAACCGGTATTTTTTTTACAAAATTGCTGAAACAAAATGGCCGCCATACAAAATTGAAACGCGGATATCTGTGGCCAGTAGAGATAGATGGGTTGTGCTCGACCAAGTGTCGTTCTAGGTGCAAGGAGTAATCTAATGAACCTAATTTTTTTACAAGGTGGCGGTTTCAAAACGGCGACCAAAGAATATAGTAGAAAAGTGGAAATTTTTGAACAAAAAACAGGACGGTAGGGTGTCCTCCGCGGGTCCCGTGGGGCCCGCGGCCCCCATGCGAAATGCTTTTCCCAAGATGGCGGCCAAAGAATAAAGTAAAAATAGGTTAGAAATTTTTGAAAAAATAACAGGACGGTAGGGTACCCTCCGCGGGTCCCGTGGGGCCCGCGGCTTCCATGCGAAATGCTTTTCCCAAGATGGCGGCCAAAGAATAAAGTAAAAATAGGTTAGAAATTTTTGAAAAAAAATCAGGACGGTAGGGTACCCTCCGCGGGTCCCGTGGGGCCCGCGGCCCCCATGCGAAATGCTTTTCCCAAGATGGCGGCCAAAAAATAAAGTAAAAATAGGTTAGAACATTTTGAAAAAATAACAGGACGGTAGGGTACCCTCCGCGGGTCCCGTGGGGCCCGCGGCCCCCATGCGAAATGCTTTTCCAAAGATGGCGGCCAAAGAATAAAGTAAAATAGGTGAGAAATATTTGAAAAAATAACAGGACGGTAGGGTACCCTCCGCGGGTCCCGTGAGACCCGCGGCCCCCATGCGAAATGCTTTTCCCAAGATGGCGGCCAAAAAATAAAGTAAAAATAGGTTAGAACATTTTGAAAAAATAACAGGACGGTAGGGTACCCTCCGCGGGTCCCGTGGGGCCCGCGGCCCCCATGCGAAATGCTTTTCCAAAGATGGCGGCCAAAGAATAAAGTAAAATAGGAGAGAAATATTTGAAAAAAAAACAGGGCGGTATAGTACGAATCACTTTTCGAAGGTGCCGGATTAAAAAGGCGGCCAAAGTATATAGTAAAAAAAAATAATTAGGATATTTAAACAAAACAGGGTGGCACGGGACCTCCGCGGGGCCCTTGGGGCCCGCGGCCCCCACGCGAAATACTAGTCTATATATATATAATTCAAAGGTGACTGACTGACTGACTGACATAGTGATCTATCAACGCACAGCCCAAACCACTGGACGGATCGGGCTGAAATTTGGCATGCAGATAGATGTTATGACGTAGGCATCCGCTAAGAAAGGATGTTGATCAATTCTACCCCCAAGGGGATAAAATAGGGGATGAAAGTTTGTATGAAAGTTTGTCAATTTTAAACCGATCGGGCTGAGACTTTGCATGCATAAAGCTACTATGACGTAGGCATCCTCTAAGAACGGATTGCGTAATTTCTGCGGGATAGCGATAAACGAATTCTATGCAAACGAAGTTGCGGGCAACAGCTAGTTTATAAATAAGAGAGCAAAATGTGCTTGCATTGTGATATTTATTGTTATGAATTTGTACAGTACCTATCCTGAATAAGAATGCATGCATGATATACATCAAAGGAGAGTGTAGTATGATGGAACTGGAATGTTTCGGTATATCCCGCTACTTACGTTAGAAGGCTTGTGACGAGAAATGAATAAAAGATACAAACCCCATGCATACGATAGAAACAACTTTGATGCTCGTTCCTTTTGTATGACTGTTTAATATTGAAACCTGGAAATCTGCTTCCGGGCAAACGTAAACGCTCGCAGAAGCAACGCTAATGTAACAGTTTTTTAGTCGCAAACATTTGCGTTGTCTTTTGTATACTGTAACTCTGCATTGTTATTATCTAACTAGCTGTTGCCCGCAACTTCGTCTGCATAGAATTCGTTTATCGCTATCCCGCAGGAATCACGCAATTTTCCGGGATAAAAAGTAGCCTATGTGCTATTCCAGACCATAATCTATCTATGTTCCAAATTTCATCCAGATCTATCCAGCCGTTTTGGCGTGAAAGAGTAATAAACATCCAAACATACTCACAAACTTTCACATTTATAATATTAGTAGGATGCAGATCTATTCAGTTCAATAACAATACGAAAGTTGCAAATAAATGATTTTACAGTGAGTATCATTGTCCCAAAAACCTTAGATATTTTGTACTACCTAAATGGACTACCGTGACATTAAATGTTGGGAGATTGATAAGCATTTCAGTAGGCACACGTTAGTTAGAAATTATCGGGTCAAGGAATTAGCTGTCCACCCCGCTGGGCCTGGCGGGCTCGCTGCGAAAGCTGATGGCGCGGAAACAGAGTGAAATGAACGTCCGATGACTTTCGTTTTCTTCTGATTCTTTGTATTATTGAGGAGGAAAACATCCAACCACTTGACTAGCTACCTGAACTTAAGTCAATTTATTTCCTCAACCCCATTGTTCTTTGTAATTGGTTTCAAAAATAGAAACTAAATAAATCCCTCTAAAAGCTTTTATTGAGATTCGCTTTTTTCCATCGCCTCGCTACTTTCAGACAACCTAAAAGTTAAGGAAGTATTGTAATTTTAAATTTGTCTTTGTCCGCCTACTTCCGGACTACTGGCCCAATCTGGTCCAAGTTTTATATTGTTTACTTTGCTACTTTTGCCTTGCATTCGTTTTGTTCCCAGTGGCACAGAAAAGCCATGTTCTATGCGAATACTAATTAAGTTAGAAACAGAAAATGAAAACTCGCATTATAAATGGTTCCGATTGAGATATAAATAGGAACTTAAAAACAAAATAATTGCTTTTTCATAAACGCTCCAGAAACATCAATGAGTAAGTACATTATATTCCATGGGAGCCGTGAAGAACAAATATAAGTATTAGCCGGTACTAGTACTTTAAGTAAGCTGAACGTCTAATTTTCGTTTAATTTCATATAGTATGTATGTATGTATGTATAACTCTTTATTGTACATAAAACACAAGAAAAAGATGAATACAGGACAATAACACACATTATATAGTGTGTAGGTAAGGAAAATGAAACTGAGCGACTCGCGCGTAAAAAAACAATTAGCTGTTCGATTCGGCAGGTGAAACGGCTAAAAGATTGTTTCGGCTGTGAGCGGCAAATATCATTAGTGTGTTAGCTGAGGGCGGTGTGTCAGGCATACCTAAGCTCTACACAAACAAAGCCCTGCCCATCAGACATGTGCGCAACCGGCCCAGGACGTCGACAAACTAACTTTACGTGCTTAGGAAACGATACGTAGAGACAGTCAGTGACCTAAGTCAATTTTACAATTCAGTACCTGGCTAAGCTCAAAATACTCATATCGCACCGACAGCCAACAGTCTACCGTAGAAAAGCTTAGCTAGAATCTTTTACCGAAAAGATTCAACCGAGATAAGTGACCTATAGGTATAAGCCGTGGTACACATCTTCAGAGCAGTCACAAAGGGCGCCCATTCATCACAAATCGTTATTGTAGCTTTTGTAATGTAATATGCTCCTTCGTATGCTGTAGAGGTGTGGGTCCGAAGCTTCACAGGAGCGGTGCGTGTAAACTGCAATCAATAAGGAACGGCAACACAATGTTTGTGAAACGAAATCTCTCGCCCTCGTTTTTGGACTCGTTTATCACAAAGATTTGATTCATCGGAATCACACTAATCCAATTAGAGGCTCGAGGAAAATAGCGAAATATTTCGCGTACAATTTATTTGTTCCACGCTTATCATTTTGGACTGGAAGACGGTGAAATTCTGCCTTCTCTAAATTAAGTAGGGGATGGTGGGTGGAGTATTAACCAATTTCAATATTTGTAGTAAATAGCATTCTGTCTTGTTTTCTCAGCAAAATGTACGCATTACCTACTTCGAAATGGTGGAACAAAATTCAGTTAAAACAGTTAGTTATTTACAAGTAGGTACGTAAGTACGAAAACAGTTCCCTGGGGAAAAATACCATTATGTATTATTTTAATTTGATTGTATAGGAGGTTAAGCAGATATTAGAGAGCGTTAGTATCATGTTAGTGTATTGGTATTATCCGAAAACATTGTAATTGAACTGCTTGAATGTGAATGTTCTGTGAACTGAACGTGTACCTACTGAAGAGAACGGGAATGATAATGCACGTTCATGAAGTTTTACAATAATCCATTACACTATCTTAAGGCTATAAATCTGTCAGTGTTTTTCCACAAAACATACTGGTGTTTGGGCGAATAATTATCAGAAATCATACCATTACAGGAACCAAACCACACACTTACGTAGAAGTGTCAAAATAAAAGAAAGAAAGAAAGAAAAACATTTAAGTAGTGGCACAGATTCGACAAAATACAAAAATATTAAGAACATTATAACACACACTATACCTAACACGTACTATGAGATGAGTTTGTTAGCGTTACGCACGAAACGTAACGTAATGCTAGTGGTACTTATTTACTGCAAATTTTTCCACAAGAATTGAGACCTTTTTTTTCAAAAAAATTAAACTAAATAAATATCAAAATCAAAATCGAAAAATCAAAATTTTATTTTTGCAGATTGGCCGCCAAAAGCTCTTTTACATGTCTTTTTGAAACTACCAGCGCTTTCGGATAGACTATCATTGCCAAGAAGAATGCGCCGCAAGAAACTTGGCAGAAATTATTTTTTTTCAAGACATAAAACTTTTACTACAATACTCAAATTCTACATAACTGAAATACATTTATTAAAAGAATAAGTCCCCAAGCCTTAAATTATATTCGTCTACAGTAGAGATGTATTGGAGGTCCAGCCAAAACTCTCGTGTGTAGCGACAAAAAATCTACTGCATTTTATCTTGTATACACTGTATCGGCGCCCTATCAAGCCCAATTAATAACTGATTTCGTCGAAACCAAATGAAAAATTAACTAAAATAACTTTCTACAATCACGAAATTCGTAAAAATTCATTATATTTATTGCCGTACGACATTTAGATACGTACGTAATACTATAACGAGCCAATCATTCTTTTCCAGTCGTGTTTATTTCTCATCAAAAGTTTTGACCGGAAGAGTTACAAAATTGTTCTTTAAAGTAGAGCCATTTGTCTTAGTTATTCATTAAAAAAAGTTTAAATTGTCTGTCTGAGTCGGAGATTCGTACAAATGAAATTGTAATTCACAGTCTAGCATGAAATCGTCTACAGACGGCTCAGCGCTATTCTCTCAGAACTTGTTGTAGTGCTACGGACCGTATTCTAAAATAAGTAGGTACCTATTTTAAGCTGCTTTATTGTCCTACTGGTTGAACAGTTCAGCAAGGGTCGAGTGTTTGAGCTCGCAATTGAAAACAGTAGGGATTGATTGTTGAATTGAAAACATTTAATAATTTGTCCTTTTTTTATAAGCATTCATTTCAATTATGAGGCAACCAACACTGAGTTAATTTAATGGCGGTGAAATGTGTGATGCATACACGGACAATAAAATATTTGGATCGTATTGACAGAGCATCCGTAGAGGACTACTGTCGCAACGATTGATTGATATCGGCGCACACATCTACGACACATCAACATCAAGCACACATGAACAAATAATGGTCATACGTCTCTGCCAAGATAACGCGCTCCCCAGGTACGATGATAGCGAGTTTTTGTTTGGCGTGTGACAAAGAGAAAATTGATAATTCATCAGGAAGCCCCCATTGTTGTCGAGTGCTGTTTGATGGCGTAATTCAAAAAGGCCAATTTGTTATATTGACCTTTGTTTTGTTATCTAAACTCACGACGTTAAATGAGAATTAGGTGAAAAGGAATTCCTTAACGGATAATTTAAATAAGATGGATTACGTGTCAGGTACGAGTACGGCTAACGAGTTACAAATGAAGCCGCTAGTGGAGTTCTAGTATTCTAGAAGCGAGAGGAACCCTTTCCTGAAGTTGTTCCAAATAGTTTGCTAAGTTTACTAAATCATGTAACAATAAAACGTATTAAACGCGTTGTTTTAATAAGTTGGTAAAGTTAAGAGTTAGTATGCTTATTAGCGACACTTGATAGCAAAGAGCCATCACGCAACGTTGCGCACGGGTCCGTCCTATCTGTTCCACGCTCGAAATATCTAAGCACATGTTAGTTACAAATGGAATTTTCTGCGCTGGTGACAGCATGATCCGGGTCTATTATTCAGGGGCACAGTTCATACAGGCATTGGGGCTTCAGAGCCGGATTAGAAGCGTCGTTTGCGTGCACGTGGTGGCGCAGTGATGAATTTAGGAGGCCCAGGCAAGCGACACCTGTCTGCCGCGAGATACTACGCTACTTATTCGCTCGTGAAATATGAAATACAGTAGCGCGATACAAAGTAACGTGATCGTGAAGATAGGTAACATTAAAAAAGAAGCGCACCAAGTAGCAATATCACAATTTAGTAAACATTTAACTGACGTACCTAATATTCCGGAACAGAGTACCTACAGGTTAATAGGTGTTTAAATAGTTATGATGAGTTAATAGATAAAATAAACTCGTTATAAAGAAGGGTTATTTATGTACGTACCGTCAACAACACCTATAAATAAAATGTGTGCCATTTAAAGTTTTATCTTGAAAAAAGTTCCCTAATCACAGTACCGCAACAGGCCCGCTCATTAGTCAAATTATTTCAGCGCATATACCCGCAGGTCATAAAACTTTCGGGCTCTCTGGGAATTGTAAATATTTCGGTCATAAACATTTTGGTTCAAGTTTAGCAACAATAAATAAATCGGCCAGGGGCAGTACGTACGTACCTATTGCGGACACAGGATGCGTGTAGGTAGTTTACGTTATCCATTACGGCACCGAACTTTGCGCTCTGGCAGTCAATTCATTAGAAAGCCATTCATCTCCGCCGAGGCTGCAGGTAGCCGCTGGTCGCCGCCGCTTAATTGACAAACAAAACCTGATGCGTACCGATTGATTCCATCATACATATTGTTATTTTCATGACCTCTCAGTTGCCAGTAATCGGCATAGATTTCGAGTTTATTTTTAAATTGTAATGCAGATCCGTTACTAAAAAAATTCAAACTAACTTTATGTCAAAACGGATTCCAATAAAGAAAAATAGAAAAGATCAATGATTCGTCTTGCAGGAGACTTATTTACAAACATTTTCATTCTATTATGATAGATTCAATATTTTTATCCATAAAATGGTCTGTAATAGTTTTTTTATCCATTATTAAAACGAACGTAGGTAGCTAGTAAATATCCACACTCACACATTACAAATAATAATACTTACGAGTAACTCGGCCCTTGTAACCAGTCTAACTATTTCACTAACATCTCCAGCATGCATTTACATTTCCAGCTTGTATCATACGACGTTACTCTTAACTTAACTCCGCTTTGAAACTGCATGCAGGTACATAAGGCAGAACATAATCAAATGAAAACGAAGTCCCAGCAGGTAGGTAGTTTAGTTGTGAGAGAGTTTCCAACTTGACAAATGTGAAGCCTGGTAGAGCGCACAAACGACCGACCGTGTGCATTTAGTTGAACGCAAACTTTACGCTTTGTAAGGAAAGTGTTCAGTTTAAAATGTACTCTCGACTATCCGAATATCCGTCAGAGAGCGAGCATCGCGTGTGTATTGAAGCGAGGCGCGAGGCGCGAGCGGCGCTGTCCCGCGACTCGCTGCGCGATAACGAAACTCGCGCCCAACCATTGTCGGCGAACTGTTCTGTTTCACATTCTATTATTCTACACATAAAAGAGTATTAAAGGTAAATATTATTCAGTTTCTCGCGCTCCTAAATGGAGGCAGTTTGTAGAGCTGTAGCACGTAGCGACGTACGTTTGAAAATTTACTTTTACTACGCAATACAAAGACGACGGAATGGGGGTTCTGTACTTTTCATCTTGTTTATATGCGTTGCTCTACCGCCAGCGGTATTTGAAAATGCTTTAAGCTATTTTAACAGCTTTCGTAAATTAAAAGTTCACTTGGTATTCTCCTGGGTGTTTCTCTGGTGTATCACAACAGTTCTTAGTTTATAAAGCAAGTTTTAACTATTAAAAGCTTCGTTGAACTACGTGGGGTTTGCTTGCTTTTAATAATTTCTGTCTAGAAAGTAATGAAACGTTTATAAGTTAGTAAAAGTTTCAGCACTTGTGGCAAGTTTGTTGTTGTACCCATGATGCGCAATTATACTAGAAAATATAGATGTTGTTGATTTGAAGAGTCGTTATTGGTTGGAAAGGATGAGCCGGAGTTGGCTCGTTAAGCTGCGCCGTGGAGTTGGCGTGTTTGCGCTCGCCCTCAAAACCGGCAAACACTCTCGAGTTACACCCTCGCAATCTCCGAAATAAACATGCGTCGGCCCACTACCGCTAACAACCTTAGCAACTTGGGCCATGCCAACTTTACAACTTCGCAAGATTAACCGAGCCAAGATGTGTCTCATGCATAATTATTACTAATTCGAGGCGAAAACACCTGTCCTTTGAAGCGGCTGGATGGAATTATTCTATGCGTAGCCGGATAGAAATTGCATTAAAAGTGATACCGGTACGAGAATGCAGCCCTACAGGGAGGTAATGGGATTACAGGCTGCTTTGACGACTTAATTGACACGTCGTAGGCAAACACGCAATTTCAAAAAAAAATACCTTTGTATGTATGTAATATAATAAAGACTTAAATTACTAAAGACTATGCGTAAAAAAAATTCTCTAAAATTAAATCAGATTTTTATCCAATTAACCAGCAAAATTCGAGCAAAACATTTTTCACGTAAACATTTAATTAATGAAAGCGGACTCTATGTTGTTTGAAGATTTTTTTGTTATAATGAGGTTAATCTACACGTTTAAATTTGTTTTAGATCCCCAGCCGGATACCTAGCAGGTACTCACTCGTGGATAAAATATATATGTTTATATTTTGTATCCCGACTGTATTCATTTGTTTATCAGACTCTTAGGTACCTAATAAAAAATCTGTTTAAAGTATTTTTTAGTAAGCAATTGAACATTTAGTTAAAAATATAATAATGTATTAGCTCGGCTGGCGTATCAAAAATATGTAAACGTTGTTTACCTAAATATTAAAAAACTTAAGTGAAAATATTTGTCTTAAATGCTTTTACATGAACGGTGAGGCGAGATAAAGAATTTGTTACAAGTTATGGGCCTGCTAACTCCCGGGGGCTAATTACGTTGTTACATGACAAAAGTTTTGGGTCGATTGGAGTTTCTTTAAGTTTCTTACAACCTCTCCCGAAGATCAATAACATTAGCTTCGCGCCAGAGCACATACAAAGATAATGACCGGATAACGGTCGCTTAAGTTATTTTATTATATTCATAAAATTATCAGCATGATTGAACACTGCAAAGGAGTGGTAAAATTTAATAGCAATTGTTACACCCGTTCCCTTTAGGAGCAGCGGAGGGATAAAATAAGTTAACAACTTATGAGTTTCAGTTAGTTGGAAAGGTGTTAGGATGCTGTTGAATTATGTGTACCTACCAACTAGCTGTTGCCCGCGAGTTCGTCTGCTAAGACTTCGTTTTTTGCTATATATTTTTTCGTATTATGCGGAAGGTAAACTATATTATAAAGTAACTATTTGTGTCCAAATTTCTATAAAATCTCGTTCATATGTTTTGAAGTAAAAAAATAAATAAACATATACACAGTCAAGCAGACACGCTCACAAACTTTTGCGTTTGCAATAACTAATAGGATTTTAGTTGACAGTCAGCAACTAGCTCGTTAATCAGATGACATTTGGCACTCAACTGAAAAATACTGTTACAGGATCGGCCAAAGAGAAGAGTCTTATATTCCAGCAGTGAGTAGACATATGTTGCTTTGCTCGTTTGATTAATAAATTTTATAAAAGCTATTTTATATGTTTATGCCGAGATAACATTTTAATGTTAATCGAAATCATGAAATGCGCATTTATGGCATCATTTCTGCAATTTTCCACTTTGATTCTAATCACATTTTTGACAATATTTAATGGAACTAAGCTAAAATACAGATTTACGCTCCAAAAACATCTGTTAAGTAATATCCAACCATACAAAATTCTTCTCTGTACCAAGGGTCACGGGAGAGATAATTTGTATTCCAAACAAAATTTTATCGTAATTACAAAGGGTCAGAGTTGTACTTTCTTTATAGCCAGCCATTGAATTTAAAACGCGCGCCACGCTCCAGCGGCTGTTACTTCACTCCGACAAACAGGCTTTATTATGATCTCTTTAAATACAGTCCAAATTTTATTCGGCCCTGATTTTTAGGATTTCTTGGTCTATTTAAATGCACATCATCTCTAGCCCAGCCTGTATACGACCCACTGCTGGGTACAGGGCTCCTCTCGGAATGAGTGAGAACTATAGTTCCCACGCGGGCCCAGCGCGGATTAAGAACTTCACACACACCACTGAATTGCTTCGCAGATGTGTGCAGGATTCCTCACGATGTTTTCCTTCACCGAAAAGCTCATGGTAAATTTCAAATCTAATATCGCATATCGCACATAAATTCTGAAAAGATCAGAGGCGCGAGCTCGGGCTCGAACCCACGATCCTCTCCTTGAGAGGCCACAAGTCAAACCACTAGGCCAGGGGTTCCCAAACTTATTCATTACGCGCCCCCTCTCTAAAAAGATAAAACTCTGTGCAACCTATAATTCAGCCGTAGGCTGTTAAGCATAAACACAAGGAATTTGTTAATAAGGTTCTATAAGGTCCTGTATCGTAGCCCACGCCCCCCTTTGCAGGTCGCTGCGCCCCCCTAGGGGGGCGCGACCCCCACTTTGAAAATCACTGCACTAGGCTACCACGGCTTTTAAATGCACAACAGGCCGACAAAACACTCGCTCCATGTAAGCCTGTGTCGTATTGGTATACGATTCAACATTTTCGGTCCAAATTTCTAGAAATAGACTCTGCATAAAGGTATTTAGATAAAATCTACTCACTGAAATTTAAAATAAATTAAATTAAATCCACTGCTGACTTTAGCAAGCTTTTCCATTTTACAATTTAAGGTCTCTACTTTTAGAAGACTGATTAAGGAAGATGAGAAAATTAACAGTATTTATTTTAGTACATCAGAGAGGAAACGTGTCAGCGGATTATTTAAGACGAGTGGCACGCTAAGTGCCAAGTCAGGTTCAACCTACAAAATGTAAGCATCCTCGCCATTTTCTGTACTTAATGTAAAAAATCACTACATTTAAATCCACCCCACCCCGTGTTTGCTCTGCTAATGTTTAGTAAAATGTGACATTTGCCGCGGCGTGCGAGCATTGCTTCATAGCATAGAACATTTAAACGCTTTTAGGAACATTAGTCGCATATATTATGTCTTTGGAAGAAACTGTATGTAAGGCCTCCAGCGGCGCCACGGTGGAGCTCGTCAAAGCGTGTTTTCAAACTGGTGAAATGTAGCTTTACTAAAGGAATTCACTAATTTTAGTCAACACGGTTAATGAGGTAAACTCGAGTAGGAATAATAATTCATAATATGTCAATGTTTAGTTCCGAGTTAGGTTAAGCTTTTTTATTTTATCAGATGATTTAAATGCCTTCTTTGTACTTTGAACACGACAGAAGTGTCCACGCGATCGTTATTAATTATTATCGTTAACAACAGTTACTTGTCCATACATACACTGAGCAGCAGCCAATTAGGGCTCATTTTTAAATTTCCCACCGGTACCGCGCAAACCCTCTCATTCTGAGAGGAGGCCTATGCCTAGTAGTAGGACGTATGTAAACTGGAAAGAGAAAAAGAGAGACTGTGCAAATTATAGGGACAAGTACCTATAAAGTCAGTCTCCGGATCACCTATCTATGCATATCAAAAAAATCATAAAATCCGTGTAGTCATTCGCGCAGGATAATCCACAAAAAGACATCACAACAGACTTAAGAACATTTACATTAAAACATTAGTAGGATTTACAGTCATTACAAAATAATTTTTACGCAGTGAAAATGCACCTATTTCAGGAAGCTTACAGGGATTAAAAGGCAATATTTGCTCCAATCGAAATATAATTTACACAAAATTGGTTGACCGAATGAAACAAGTAAATGAACACACGTAAAAATAGTTTTCAAACACTATCCCGTATTTGGGAAATGCGGCGAGCCACGACTAATTTAGGCAGTGAATCGAATGATTGGCTGTCACTACGGTTGTTTAGGCAAACGTAGGTTATTGCTCGTCTGAGTAAAAAAAACGTATATATGTGCGTATCTATTATTCGCATCGCTTCCTTTTTCGTACTTGTGTCAGTAAAAAAAAACTAGGTTCCCTAAACTCTCCGTGAGCAGAGCAGTTTTCCTGACTGTGTCACATGTACAATGTCCCTTTCACGAGGCTTCTGAGCACCTCCTCCCAACACTTATTACAGGAGCAACACGAACCCGAATGAACGGCGGCGGGCAAATAATTGTGATTCCGGCCGGTCTCGTCTGTGACGTACTAATGGCTTAACAAATATGTTTGCACGAAATGACCTACAATAATAAGACGGAAAGGCTTCGATCAACAATACAACTAGATTCACGGTGATAGCTCTGAAAACGGCTCCGAGAAATAAGGCCACAAAATAAATTTGTGACCTTACTTCTGACAGTATGCGCCAACCTCGGCCAACGTGAGGACGTGTCAAAATGCCACAATGTGCGTTCAAAAATTGCAAAAACAGACACCGAAACACTAAGGTTTCGGAAGGAATATCTTTCTTTAAGTAAATACAAGTCAGTATTTCATAAAGTAAGTAAAAATTGGCAGTTTACATTTTAAAATCAATAATTTATTGTTGGCCCACCATCTTGACAATAATCGGATGTTTTAGAACAAGAAATTCATGGAGTAGTTCTCGTTTTAAAATAAAATATACATTGCATTTGTTTGTAGATTTCCTAGTGATCCTTTTTGCTGTGCGGAATGGATAACTATTATCGCGAGAGAAAGAGAAGAAGAACTTTACGTGCCTTACAAAAATTCTGCTATAATGTTCGGTTCATTTTGACAAATTCGACATAACTGGAAATAGCCAAAGGCGTAGATTACAGAAAAAGGCGATTCCCAAATTGCAGGTATAGTTACATAGAAATGTTTAAAATAATATAAGATGAAGTATAGTGAGATGGAACAGAGGAGCTATCACTTATTAAAGAAGACGTAAAGCGTCAAGAAAAGTTCAAGCCGTACAATATTTATAACACACACACACACACACAAATCACGTCTTTATCCCTTACGGGGTACATAGAGCCTAAGGTAACAGGTACCTACAGGCCACATTTAGCAAGATTGTGGGCGTCTAGGTGGAAAATCGAATCAAAATAGTGATGGGTTGCTAGCCTCATCGCCTATAACATGATTCCTATTATAATCACCCATTCCCTCGACGACTTTCTGCTTGAGAGGCGGTAGGTTGAACAACTAGGCTACTACGGCTGTTGCCTGGCTGGGCCTGCGTGGGAACTATGACCCAATCCCTCTCGTTGTTAAAGGAAGCCTGTGCTCAGCAGTGGAACGTAGATAGGCTTAATTATTAAAATTCATGTTAATATTTGTATTTGTAAATATCTGTCAAATAAAAAAAAACCGAGTTATATACTTAATTGCGACTCCATTATTACCCCGTTCCTCAAATAGAATGACATCTTTTTGAAACGAAGGTAGTTCTTTTGTTTATCGAACGCTTTCGCTCGCTCGTGACGAAACGTCGTAAGTATTATATACAATTATAATTATTTGGATCTTTGTTGCTTAGACTTAAGGTTTATTTTACGTTAATAAAGAAGGTAAAACAGATATAGCTATAAGCATAAGCAACAGGGCCACTTTTTCGCTTTGATTTTGTATGGGACCGTGAATCTAGTTGTATTTTTGATCGAAGCGGAAAGGTAATTAGTTAGACAGGTTTACATGCTTATATTACGTCCGGATTGTAGGTAATGCACGAATGTTGTAACGGACTGTTTTTTGCAGGGTTCATTATTGAGCTTGTTTATATAAACAGGAATTGCTCTTAGTGCATAATTAAACAAGTGAATGGCAAGTCTGAGCACAAAAGCAAAACATTAGCAATAGTCTAATTTATTGTGGCCACAAGATCGGAAAGCCCTTATCCATTACTGCGTCCTGATTTGTCACGGTAGCTGATTCATTAGAAGCGCATTAATCTTCGGTGGGGTGTGAACAAGCGGAGGGTAAGGAAGTGGAGGGGCAGAGGGAGGGCAACTAGCGCGGTGATAAGGCTTTTACACTTTACTTTGTTCAAGACGTCGTGACGAGCTCCTCGAGACACAGGGCTCTGTAAACCCAACACTGGAATTTAATTAACCCAAACTTGTCCTTTTGTCTTAGGACTATCGAGGCCCGGCCCCACTAAAATGTTTGTCAATATGCGGTTAACAGAGTGTAACGAGTTTACTGTTAGCCTAGAACATATTACTACGAGCCTGTTACGTGAGCGCCAGACATATGCCAAGTAATGAATTGCTCCTGACACGGAATATCAAACCAAAGCGTGGACGCGGAACCAAAATCACACAAACTGAATACGTGTATCTTCTGGCGCGTGTCAGCCGGGTACTTGGAAACGTGCGTCAAGCTGTGAGAATGATGGGAGGAATGTGAAAAACGGAAATAGAATTACATACAGTCACGAAAACCCGAATAACAAACGAGTCTGTGTAATCATTCCGAAAGAAAATGTAAATTAAAGTAGCGCCTATCTCCCGTTGGGACTTTGTTTGTATTTTGTTTTATTTGATTAAAATGCGGACTGACCTGACAAAAAAACATAAAGCAAAAAGGATTCTGAAAATTAAAAAAACAAATGGCGACGCAATTGAAACCAGTTAGCTGTACTTAAGGCAATGGATTCCTTTTTAGCGTCAAGTTTAGAGAAATTACAGCAAGTTTTCATATCAAATGTTGTCATCCTACTTCAGTTACCTACTGATATGGCTACGAGGACAATCAATCGCATTTTTTTATACCACATATAAGGAGCTAGAAATATATTATTATGTGCCTTCAAAGATTTATAAGTATTGCAAAAGTTTTAAGGTATTCATAGCCAATATTCAAACAGACATTTGAAATTCTAATGGAAGTCACGTTACAAAGTTGACAAATAAGGGAAGGACACTACTTAATAAAAGTATTTCAAAGTGTCGATATTGGAAAGAAATCATTCGTTTTGGGGACTCGAGCCACGCGCGCCGAATATACCTAATGCAATTACGTGAGATGGATTGCTCCAGTTCGAGCCGGGAGGACGTCGTCGTATAACTTCCTTATCTTCCCGAGGTACCCACTTTTATGACGACTTTGCGTTATAAAAAGGGAAGCAAAAATACGAGCACAGCATTTAGACAACGACGTCTACTGAGCATAACGTACTACCAGGAAAATTATTCTTATCTACAATTTATTTTGAACACTTGTTATGCTGCCTTGGATGAGGTAAATTCTAAAGTACCTACTTGCTCTTACATCTTGTTTGCATGGGTTGCAATTATCTTTGATTGGAATTAAAATTTTGTTGTTGGTTTGATCACGTGTAATTTTATAAAGATAGGATTTTGTTCAACTTAAACGATAATTTCTCAAAACTTATACCTTTTGGATCAACCTCTTGGCGTTCTTCTTATATTTGATATCAAAAACATGTGTTTACTTTTTTTTTAATACCTTGACGTCTCAGCTGTCAAGCCAAGGCCCGACTTGGTCACGAGTAGACTCAACAGTACAGCATCATTTTGTTTAACCGCACTTGATCGTTCACTTACTATTGCACCTTGTCACTAGACTAAACTCAAAATCTCAAAAACAAAACCAATTTAATCATAATAAATGCCACTTTATGCAAATTTGGATCAGGTACTTGTATGTTATACTTAAATTATCTTTGGTTGCAGCTTGACTCGTGTGAAATTACAATAAACAAAGTAGAGCGTTGCGTTACATTTTCGTTGCGTTTGAACAGCCGTTTATTTCCTTGGGGTGATACTAATTATGTAACTTGTTTCCTTGCTTGGCCTTTGTGCAATTAACTCAGATGTATTTTACTGTTTCAGTTCTGTTTGTATAAATTAATTAGGACACTTTGTTGAGCAGAGTCCAAAAATATCTGCGTATTGAAATTTAAGTATGGCAAGATCATTCGATCCATGAAGTCGGGAGTTACCAGAGTTACGAAGAACAAAAGGAATTGTGGTAGCCGTAGGTGGAAGTTTCCGAAGCTGATCTCTTATAGCTTTATTAGTTGTTTAACTGATTGGCGATGTAATAGTACGAGTTGCCATTAGGAAGAGGGCTTCAGAGGCCGTGTTGCTATTTCAACACAACTAATGTTAATACTAACTTCAACAATCCTACAAATTAAGGATTAAGTAGTTATTGGTGTGTAAAATGTATTGTTTTTTTTTTCCGAAATAAACAGTTTAATTTTTTTTTTTAACAGTACTCAGAATTATTTACCTTGCGGCAACTAGATTTGATTTATTCAATCACAACTGATTATTTTCGGGGACCTCTTACGACTAGGTACCCTCTTCTTATGACGGGAAGGTACCGTCAAAGTTTCGTCCTAGTCTCCACAGGAATCAGGTATATATTAGAACTGTTGAAAACTCGATTTAAAGATTTTCTAAAACCACTGTATTTATTATTAAGTGTTAGTTTGTAAATTGCATCATGACTCATTTATAGCTCAATAAGAGTTTTAACTAATCCAATAGCGGGCCGGCTCCTGTTGGTAGTACAAAGCGGCTCT
This sequence comes from Pandemis corylana, assembly GCA_949127965.1. Lineage (NCBI taxonomy): Eukaryota > Metazoa > Arthropoda > Insecta > Lepidoptera > Tortricidae > Pandemis > Pandemis corylana. Next base: position 8,953,556 of record OX421857.1, read on the forward strand.
GTTCGAGTTGTCTCACTGATTTCAATTGTTCACTGCGCCGGCGCCGGCCCGCGGCGCCACACGAGGGATCTTGTTACACCCACGATTGAAATATTTCCGTACCAGCACACACGTACCTATCACTATTTGTATACTCGCGTCAATAAAGGAGCCACGCGCCTCCAAAAGCCTTATTGTACTCTCCTGGGATTGCCGCACTATATTCCCCTTCGTTTATGTACAACCTTTATCCATATCCTCAGATTAGGATTTATAAAACGACACACAAACCGACACGGCATATTTCCAAATCTGGTGTCAAATTTACTTCGTCGGAATGACTCGTGAGGTGAGTAATGTGCCGCAATTCAGTACACTGACTTTGTGTGCTATTTCTAGCAGCATACTAATTCCGTATCGGTGTTTGTGGTAGAGTGCAGTCTGAATGCAATCTGAAATGTGTGGAGACACGTGCATTAACCAAAAGGTATGGGAATACGAAATGTAGTAGTGTACTCACTACGGGTTCGGCGCATGCTCGTGATAATTTTAACCTGTGTTGTTATTGAGCAATCAACACTTTGCTAATTGCTTTTGGCGGCCGTTCCAATGGCTTTGGTTATTGTGCACTTTGCTATAACATTCTCTTTAGCGCTAATGTCGTTAGCTTAAAGCACATAATTTGGATAAAAACATAAAACACACATTGCGAGTAATTAGCGTTCCATATAAATGCTTTACACCAGACTACGAGAACCTTAAACAGGTAGAGCATAAATTTAATATTCACTTGTTGTATCAAAATATGACATTATGTTATGATGATTTATACAAATTTTAAAGCTGTAACTTGTAACTAAACACACTTTTTATTTTTAACATTATCTAGCAGCTATTACTCTCAATTTTATCTGCGTAGAATTACAAACATTATATACAAAACTTTATATACGAAACTTAAAATGCATGACACAGAGCTGCAATGGATTTATCAGGAACTTTACTCTTACAGTCCGCGCAATAGCTCACCGTGAGATAACTGCGCTCTCCTGCGAATACATGACGGAGACTGTATCATTACTTTAGCGACCTCACCTTATGATGTGGTGTGTGGTTAATAAAACGAATCCTCACCTAGGTTGCTAGGAACAAAAGTTACGTTGACATTCAGAAACGCTTGGAAACTAAGTTTGGAACAAAATGATTCTAAAGTTCATTTTACAAAAGCATTAGTTAGCGTCGACCGCTATTAACCCTCGCCCGTTATGTGAAGGGATGGCGCACTGGGAAATTGTAATATCCAATAGGCGTGCGTAAGTTTAAAACGAGTCGAATCCAAATCAAATCCCCTGCGGATTCACGAGGCACGTTAAACGTGTGCTAATAGAAGTAGGGAAGGGAACACTGTTCCTGATCGCGCCGTTCCGCCGAACACCTATTACGTTCTCATTAACGTGGCCATAGTGCGCCGCTTTACCCGCTCGTTAACAATGCCTTGCCTGCAAATTGTGCCTACGAAATGAATGTATACGACGATCTTTAACGAATTTTCATTACGCTTCTCCACATAGAAACCACAATGCCCTAGATTCAGATAGGAAAAGATTATTTTTACTTTAAACGAAACAAAGAAAACGTGAGATAATTATTTGCCGCGACGCGTAACCGAACGCTGTTGAGTAAACTTCGGTTGAGGGGTTTTTAATCTTTTTCTTTTCCTAACGCCTGGCCAGATACCAGCGGTTTCGACAGCTGGGAGAAGGTGCGAGAGCTCCAATACGGCTTTTTGTATCAAACGCTTGTTTTTGTTGAAACTTGGGAAAGGAAAATAAAAGACGACGAAATTCGTTTTGAATTACCTGCCACAGGAAATTGTATATTGAAGATCGCTCTCACATTTTGCTGCCAGACACTGTTTTAATTTTGTCTCGCACTACGTACAAGGTTTAGTTATTGAATATGACTATGAGCGCCTTAAAATAGTGAAATCGAATTATCAAGTCGCGCTATTGCTCTAATGACTGTTCATTCCGAGTCGTATAATGTACTGCACCCTTTTTTCCGGAACAGCTACAAGTTTTGATTTTTATACTAATTAATTAAGTCCTCTTAATTGCACATTAAGTCCTCTAAATTGTACATAAGTATCTCACAATATACTAAAATGTAAAAAAGGAGACGATAGGTATCTGAAGCTCTGAGTGTTAGCAGTTAAACTAATCCAATATAAATCCGTATAAAAACATTACATCTAAATTACTTGTTCAAAGTACAGTCTGGCCGTTTCCCGAGAATTTTTCCTATGTTTTACATTAATTATTAGTAGGACTCTCAATACTATTGGCATCGAAAATGTAAAGTGGTTCTAGTTTCTTGAAGTCTCTCGGCAAACTTTGTGTTTCTTCATTTCAGACGTGAATCGTATACTTATATAAAAACAAAGATTGCTGACAACATTAAGAAATTAGAAGCACAGTATTTATTTTAAGTATACCTGTAACATTAAATTACAAAATTTAAAAGTTAAAAGCAATTCGTTACTGTGGCTCAGTCGTGCCAAAAATGATAATTACGCGGTCCGATATTCCAATAACAGTGAAAATAGAACAAATAGAATGCGAACGGCACGTAATAAGCTGTATTTTTGCCCGGTATATATTGAATCAAAATATTTTTAAGTTCGTTATAATACTGATCATAGCTTCTTTTTTTTTTGAGTAACGCGTCAAAAGCCATGACAAATTTCCCGTTGCTTTTAAAAGGAGACCCCTGGCCATATCGCAAAGTTTACCGAGTTAGGGTCCTATGTAAAGAGACCTTAGGGACGGGCATATTATAAACAAAAAGCCTTTGTCTTCAGCACATCAGATGTTTTCGGGCGTTTTCTCAGTAAAGGTTTATACGAATGCTTAATGCATTTCATAAATGATTTGTCCAATCCTTAGAAACAGAAATATAATGGGATGGAATGTATAAGATCTAAAAATGACGGAGTTTATTTTATTTACATAAGCCGGTAAAAGTATCTTTAAAGGTTTATAGAAAGCTTTATTTTTTACTTAATTTCAGAGGTCATCATTACGTATTCTTTGTGCTACGGCTTTGTAACGTTTCTGCAAGGTTGTGACCTTTCGTGCGTATGTGGGTGAGTTTTGTTCCCGTACATATGTTTTGATATTACAGCTTTATGTTACCTCCCACGGGCGGGTCGCGCTGGCGAGCGTCACGTGCTATCCTGCAGGGATTAGCTATTGATTGAATCCATCAGTTCCCAACGGACGTTGATTTTAGTGCCGTGACAAATAGGAACGGTTGGTTTCGGTGACATTTGGCCGCGCGGAACTTATTGGCCAGTAAAATTGGTCATTTCACAATTAATTACATATTATATAATACAGTTTACTAATATTGCTGCGTTGGAGTGTCATATATTATGAGGTTAGTTTGCTGCCGTTTTGTGGCACTAGTGGTACTACAAATCTTTCGATAATAATTAAGACGTTTATGTGATCGCCTTCGAGATGATTTTTTAACGTCAAAAACTAACACTAGAGGCTCTGTGTGCGTAGCGTTGAGAATGGCGTGAACGACCAACGCATTAGTATAACGTTTTTTTTGTATACGTACGCTGTCTTACTTTCGGCTTACGTGATTTTTTTATTGCTTAAAATTAGTGCACATGACGACTCTGTTTAGCTTAATGCTCTAAGTCAGTCTTTAACGTGACTCTTGAAACAAATCGCCAAGCGACATTTCAAAGTTAATGCGGAAATGCTAAACACAACATATTAAGTATAACATCAATCTACTATTTTAGTACTCCACAAACGGTAACACAAAATCCGTCAATATCCATTTACGTTTCTCCTTAATCCTCTTAACTCGTTGACGAAATACATTCTCGGTCACTTTTGTACAGTCCAAGTCATAATTTAGCGTGAACTAACCTCAATTAGTCGTCAGCACCAGCATTGACAGCGGATAACGAGTGTCTCACAACTGCAAGCGGTTGAAAACTAAATCAATATTATCAAGTCTCACGGATCGGTTGGCTTGGCTGCCTCGGCCGATCATTACATTGATTCACCTGAAACTGCGACTTTGATCACATTGGCCAACTTAAATTGGTAGTAGATATCAACCGTGCTTCATTATCGGTAAGTGGCACGTGTTTTATGTATTAACTTCAATAGGAGTGCCTAATTAATTCCTTACAGAACAAATTGTAATTAGCCAGAGCCCTTTAAAAGTGATAATATTACAGACTTAAATTTTAACTAACAGCGTACTGACGTGGCACTCTTTTCTTGGACGTGTATACAGTAGCAAATAGATTCAGTAATTTCTAACATTTGTTCTATTAAAACAATAGATAGCAAATAGGTTAGGTGGAAACTGTCGGTCAAATTTAATGTCATTAACCTACGTGCGTGTAAACAACTCCCATAGTTGATTAAACATACATATACCTACAGAATAGTGTTAGTATGATGAACGAATTTTTATTTTTCACCATAAATAACCAATTGTTAATTTGGAAAAGCCGCCGAAATAATAATATCATTATTTAATCCCTTCGTTCGATTAGCGTATCGAGCCCCAAGGGCTTACAAATTGAATTGTTGCCGGGGAAAAAGTTAGCTGTTTACTTCGTTCCTGATCTCAATATGATAAGTAAAAGAGATCACAAAAGTTCCCTTTCATCTGACATTAAACGGCTTTAAGGTGGGAGATGACCCTGTGAATCTTAAAAAAACCCGGCCGGCGTTCGCCCCGTGACAAATTACGAAGGCATCCCCGTGATTTGATCGTGAATGCGCCCACCTGTCGAGAGCTATCAACCTTTTTCACGCTATTTCATCAAGAACATAATTTCGTAAGGAAACCCTATTGAGCTTATTGAAAAGAAAGTGTAACGTAAAATACTTTCCCCTGAAAAGGTTTTGAAATAATTTTATAAATGACAGGTCATTACAGGTTTGGTTTGCAAAGAAAATTCAATGTTTGCAGCGTCTTCATTTCAATATGAAATGTTTGTCTTAATGAGCACTGACAGCGCCTCAGGTAAAGTTTAAACCTAACAAAATTTTCGGGAATAGTCGGTAGCATAATATCTAATGTGTGTAACGTGCTAAATCCTGTTTGGGTTATTGAATAGTAAGCTGGTTTGCTAAGCCTGTCGTCTCATTGAAATCGGCAATTGAGCATAACGTACTGTTGCCAAATTACGGTCGATTAACTGAATTCAGTAAGATATCTTCGATATCATAACTTACACATAACCTGTTTTGTTATTTGAGAAGTTTAAATTTGATATCAAAAATTGGGTAATTTAATAATCATAAAATGTACAAACTAAAAAAACATGAACCCGCCTTAGTATTCAAGCCGCAGTGTCATTTAGCGGGCTGCCGGGCGCAGCTAAGTGCTGCTGATGTCGCTAACAATACCGTTCAGTATTTAGTAGCTCGCTCTATGCATAATCACAAACTGATTTGTCACGCCCGCTGATTCATTACCCTAGCATTAATCTTGGAGCGTGGTTTCACAGTAACATGATAAAGCCATAATAAATTTACAAAACTCGGCTAGATGACTCGGCATCCCTCTCTAACGTATTAAGATTATCGAGTGTAGGAAAGGGGAACGTTGTCTGAATATAGACGTTAGCTTATTATATTATTCCCTATGGGTTTTGCCGTGCCTTGGCCGGCCACAACCGCACTAGGTTGCACCATTTGCGTAGCTATTTGCGAGTAAATATAATGTGTTCATAGTATGGTTAACAGACTTTCCAAAAACATTGGTGCGGCTCGGCACTTCTGCCTAAGCTTCTGCCAAACATTACTCATTTGTCAATTCAATGTTCCCTCTTTTGAACTGAAACGGAATAACAAGCTAAGCACTATTGCTTAAGAGAACAAGTTCAAGCAGACAATCTTTATTAACGTGTGAACGTAAAATCAAGTCGACGTGTGTGTGTAAAAGATACGGCTGTGAAAACAGTTAGATTTTGAAAAGACTCGCCTTTAACAACGTCGTTTTACCCGAATTAAACCACTAGCAAAAGATAAGATACATAAATAAATATTTGTAAGATGTGTAAAGCATGCAACACGACATATGTACGTGTTTCGCACGGACGCTACCTCACCTGCCATACCGCAGATGTTACCTACAAAACGATTTTTCCACTAAGCCATGCAATAATGTCATTAGTGTAGTTTCAATGTTCTATTTCGGAGCGATGAAGACAAAACAATATTGATATTGGATAATGGAATTTTGCGGGTGGTAGGGCCTTGTGCAAGGTCCGTCCGGATCGCTACCACCATCTTACTCGCTAATCCTGCCGCTAAGTAGCAGTGCTTGTACTGCTGTGTTCCGGTGCGGAGAGTAAGACAGCCGGGGAAATTACGGGCACAAGAGGCATTTCATCTTAATCCTCTAGGTTGGCAACGCATCTGCAATCCCTCCGGGGTTGCGGGTGTCTATGGGCAGTGGTGATCACTTACCATCAGGTGACCCACTTGCTCGTTTGCCTTCCTATTCACACATAAAAAAAAAAAAAAAAAAAAAAAAAATGGAAAGATGGCGTGCAAGACACAAATTACTAGCGAGGAAAATTGCTATTTCCTCGCTGTTCTCTATCTGAAGCTCCTTACTTAAACTAAATAAATAAGTGCTATGAACGTCATTCTACTTTTTTAATGTAAAAAAAAAACAATAAACTCACTTCGACGACCATAGTCAACATAATTATATTGATGTAAAAAAGCTTAATCCATAAATAACGTAATTAACACTAACCGATGGTAAGTGCTGTTCATAATACCAGCCCGTGGCATACTCTGCAGCGTATTATTATTAGTAATTACAAAGTTCTCGTCTACCGATGAACTTGATAACGAGCTCCGTTAATAGACTCTTTAATATGGTACATAATATTGAGGAAGAACTCGTTCTTCAAACTATAAGCTACAACTACTTATCACATTTAACTTTTAAACATAAGCTCGCCGCCATAAAAGATACTTTTACAGTAACTTTAAGTGCCGTTTTTAAAGGAACTATGAAAGCAACTTATGCAGTCTGCCTTTTGATATATTCTACTAATATTCAATAAATTTCGAAGTAGAATACTCGTATTCACCATTAGTTATGATTTAAGAGGTCATATTTCAACTTTGACGCGTAATCGATGCTTGGGAGCTACAAGGAAGGGACAGTTCTGCCGTTATCTTGGTCAATCATCTTACTCCACGAGTCTATTTTAAAAAATGTATAGACGTTTAATGTAAAGAAAACTTGGTTGCGACTTTTCCTTGTTTCATTATTTTCTTCCCGTTATCTGCAACAATTAATTCGGTAATTTATTTATGACGAGTCCCATTGCAGGTTATTTTATAGTGTCAGGCGTGTGTTAGTAGGAATTATAGACAGTAGTCGGCTCACATGACGACACCTGTGCGGGATCGCGCGTGCGTGGGTGAGCAGCGGCGGTAAGCCACTATCATTACTCATATTTCTCTTTGACACAGTATTCTCCAAGTTGTCTGTTGCCTCGTGTGAGAAGGATTAAGTACCGCCCGACTACAGCTGTGTCCTGTCGGATAAACATAATTTACCAACGACATCTGCCATCACTAACTTAATAATGATACGAATTACGTAATAATATCATTGCGGCGTCGTGTGTAATAAACAATCACGGGATTATCACGGCCCATCACGGTGAGGGGTATGAATTAGGGCGGTGTTTCTGACGAATTACCTTGATCGTTCATCATTATTTTACGATGTCTGCTCTCTGTCGTCGATTACACTATGGATTCATACAATCAACTTGCTACAACAGTTGTAACAATATCACAAGCAAAAATTCCTTGGGGTAGAAATATAGCTTTAGCAGTTATTTTATTAAATTTAATTAAATAAGCAATACTTATAACAACAGTTTTATTCAAAAGTTTTTCAAAGTAGTAGTAAATTATTATCGGTATTAAATATCTAGTGCCCATAACTTATAATAGTTCTAATGTAACTATCTATTACAGATTGTTTAAGTTTGTTTATTACTATTTGAGAAGTTTTTTTTCAGTATTTTTTACATGTATGACCGTAGTAAATCTCGCACGCGTGATTGTTATACATACAACGTATAAGTACCTAAATCAATTTCACAAATAGCTTGCTTGGTACATTTATTTACACAAAAACCTACGGTGCTTTATTTTCTTAAACAACTTAGGTGCGCAATGTTAGTCCTTCTTTCCTAAGAGAATTCGGAGATTTATACAGATAGGTACGATGGACTAATCCGTTGACGATGGAATTGCAAAGGACACCTGATGCTCGCCAAATAGAAACAGTTTTCCCGAAAACATAGCCGTATATACTAAACATTCAGTGGCAGTAGATATACAGTGGATGTACCTACTCACTGCTGCTAGAAAAAGGTTAGGTTAAAATCAATAGCAATTTTACGTGAAGAGATGAATAAAGTTTCAGATATTGTTCTTTGTATTTTGTTCGTTCCCGCCGACGCTTTTGAGACGGATTTCCATTTTAATTGTGTTTGTATTGAATTAAAGAGGTTTGCGATGAAAAATTAGGATATACAGCGATTCTTAGTATTAGTATCACGAAATAGCATTTTCTTTGCGTCTGTTTAGCGAACGAGTATGTAAAAGCGAAGTAGGTATTTATTAAGATTGCTTTTTTATTCGTTCTCTTTAAAGTCAAGTAGTGTCCCGTAATTATCTTTGTTACGAAACAAAGGTTCTAATTAGAAAAGCGATCACTGCTGATAAACACAAGTACCTACTTAAACCCAGAAACTAGTATACCTACGCGCTAAGTAAGGGTGAAGCTAGTGTAGGTATAGAGTCGGCCGCGGCCAAGTCCCCTGAGGCATATTATGACAGTCGTGACACGGCGGACTACGGCGACCTGCCCCACCCGCGCCAATCCAAATTACTCTAAGACCTTTAACTCACAAAACGCTTTCATTCAACACAATAAGTGAATTATAACAATTTTATTTAATCTTTTTGTATTAACAACAGATATTATTATCTATTAATATCTATAATCACAGCTGCGTGCATAATACGATAAAGACGTTTTTTTTTACTCAACCTGCAGACTTGTTTGTTAAATGTTAAAGTGGCTGGTATTATTAAAGCTGAATCACAAAATAATGCAAAAAACCAGTTCCCGTCACCGAAGTGATCGCAGACTGAGGAGGCTATCGTAACTTGACCCGATCACTAGCAGGAATTACGTTAGCGTGGGTGGTGCTTTGACGTTGGCAATAAGACATCTAACTTATACCTACGCAAGAAATAGCCACGTTATGATTGTTTCCTGTAGCGTTCACTTCACAGACGAGCTCCGTTCAGAAAATCTCAAAGCGGCTATAATTAATTACACATCTCATGTCCAGTCGCTTAGTGAGTGAACATTGCCCCGACCCGTTGCAATAATCCCGAATTCGTGAGACCAGTACCTTACACCGAGTTGCGATTTATGTCACCTACTTGGTGTTATGCAATATGTGTATGTACACTCGAAGGTTACCTAATGTGGCCATAATTTATCTCGGAATACGGGAATACCGCTTCTGGACGGCAGTTCCTATTTGCCGTGTATTATTTTGCCTTTTGTAATTAAAAATACTGAAATAACACCAGACATTTTTGAAATGAGTAAAGCTAATGATTTTTATCTAGTTAGCATAATTAATCAAGTTTTATTATAAGGTGCGTTCATTATTATAATGTATATTTGAAAAGTAACTTATGTTTCACGAGAATTCTCATAGGAAACATGTAGGAATAATCAGTAAAGAACTGGTTTGAAAATTGCAAATACCGTTAACCTGGGTGACTTTGATAATTTTGGGGCTACTTTGATCGACTTAAAATTGTTATAAAATCGATTTTGTCCACATGTGGTGAATGTTTGGTAATTAGACGCATAGGCGATCGATGAAGACATCGCTCGATGAAGAGTTTGGAAGCAGTAAACGCAAATTAATGGTTTCGTCATTATAACTACTCTTTAGAGTCACCCCGGCTTATGGTATCGAAATGTGTTGGGGGAAATGCATGCTGGACGAAAAGCGTCTTGGACGTACTGCGTATTGGATCAAATGAGACAGTAAATGCCATTTGGACGAACTGCGTATTGGACCATCAGCTATCAAACCGTGATTAAAAACTTTTGCCCGCAACTTCCTTTACATTGAATTCATAAAAAACTATCCGTGAAATCTATGCAATTCTCCTAAGCCTATTTTATTCCTTAAAGTTCAAACTATCTTCTAGAATTTTTTATCAAGACCGGTACAGCGGTTTTACCATGAAGAGGAAGCCCACAGACAAACAAAATAAATTGAGATGCGCATTTTATAAAATTACCAAGTAATTTCGGTTGTATCTACTCTTTGTATATTATTCATTTCTGTTAATCAATCAAGATCCGCTTTTGATAGTAATGGTCTGACTCAAACTGTTAGATAGGCTTTTCTCTTAATGAGACAGTCAACGTGTTAATTAAATTGAACTTAAGAAATTAGCTCTGGAAAATCACTCCGAGAAGTCTCATTCTTTATCCATCTATCTTTATTCAATTTACAAAAAATGCATTGAATGTTCAGAAAGCTTAATGCCTATCCACGCTGCGACAGCTAAAGCCTGTAATGTCAACGTTTTATAATTGTATTAATTTATTAGGTGGCTACGTTAAAACTGTTTGTTTCGATATTAATATTTAATTTGCAAGTCTTGTATAATATGTAGTTACCGTCATGGCTTCTCTCTTTCACTTTAAAGTATTTTTTTTCGTTCCAATCATACCACACCAGTCATAAAACCTATGCATGGTTCCAATCAGACGCGAAGTGTGGTACAAAATGCATGCAAAATCGTGAATTAATCGGATTCTCAAATAAACTTTGCGGAGATTTAATAAAAAAAATCAAATATTTAAAGGAATGACATGTTAGTAAAAGCATCGAGCCCCGCGGGAAGAGACGCTACTAAAATTAATAAATTTGAGTATTTCCGCTCGCAGTTAGAGCGAACTTCGAGAGTGCTCTGAATATTAATACACGGGTCAGGGCGAAATTAATTTATACGAACCGGCCAATCTCTGGTTCACTGGAATTTTCCTATTTCAAAACTCCTTTCGCCTTCAATTTCGAAATCATGGCATTTATATTTTTTTATCGTCAAATGGAAATCTGCCCTTGGTGTATTCTGTAATTTCAATTAGATGTTTTCATTCTTTTACTATGTCACTTCATAATTTTCTTAGAATAGTTTGTTGTGATTAAGTATGATGTTCTTATGTTTTGTTGCAGCATACCTACTGATGTATAATAGTCTTAAATTTACTATACGAGCGCTAACTTTCGTTATCCTATATATGTCACACACACACACACACACACACACACACACACACACACACACACACACACACACACACACACACACACACACACACACACACACACACACACACACACACACACACACACACACACACACACACACACACACACACACACACACACACACACACACACACACACACACACACACACACACACACACACACACACACACACACACACACACACACACACACACACACACACACACACACACACACACACACACACACACACACACACACACACACACACACACACACACACACACACACACACACACACACACACACACACACACACACACACACACACACACACACACACACACACACACACACACACACACACACACACACACACACACACACACACACACACACACACACACACACACACACACACACACACACACACACACACACACACACACACACACACACACACACACACACACACACACACACACACACACACACACACACACACACACACACACACACACACACACACACACACACACACACACACACACACACACACACACACACACACACACACACACACACACACACACACACACACACACACACACACACACACACACACACACACACACACACACACACACACACACACACACACACACACACACACACACACACACACACACACACACACACACACACACACACACACACACACACACACACACACACACACACACACACACACACACACACACACACACACACACACACACACACACACACACACACACACACACACACACACACACACACACACACACACACACACACACACACACACACACACACACACACACACACACACACACACACACACACACACACACACACACACACACACACACACACACACACACACACACACACACACACACACCCACCCACCCACCCACCGCGTCCACAGCGTGGAAGCAGTATCACAAGTATTAAATCGTATATTATTTTTTGTTTAAGATTCAAATGATATTATCTCCTCTTAAAAGTTAAAAACTATGTTAAATTTTAAATGAAATGTTAAATAATTCATGTTTATTATCATCTTTAACTATTTATTGCCTATCATTGCTTTGTCTTTTTGAACTCACAAAACTGCAATTAAACTTCATAAACCAATAATACCTTTCCTTTTGAGTTGTCCTTGTTGAGCCTTTCTGTAATACTTTTTGTTCTGTTAAATGCATGTTATATTTTCTTTTACCTGTTTGTTTCGCACAATGCACTCCAGAATCAGGCTCAGCCTAGTTTGGGGTTCTTCAGACATTCCTTTTTATGTGTATAATGTTTGTATCAAAAATGAGGGATACGATATGGAAGAATAGGTATTAAAAGAACTGTAAAATAACTACGTCCTTGGTTAGGTACTTGATTTTTCAAATTTAATTTTACTTTACATCAAATAACAATACCTCAGGGTTCCTTAACCCATACTTAAATAGCAGCGTTTCCTAATAATAGAATACGTTTTACAAAAGACGTGTTATGACGTGTAACGACGAGCTATAATAATGAGAAGGTGTTATTTGGTCATCAATCACGCTTCGGATCAGGTGAATTGTCTGCGGGACACAGGCACTCTCCAGGGGGGATAAAGTCATATAACGCATAAAACTGAATTTTACTACGATAGCATAAAAAGAATGCAAAAAATTTGAAAACCGGAATATTTACATATTCCTGTTCTGTTTGAAAAAATATATAATAAAGTCCAGTTAGAACATTGTTTGCATTGCGTTCAAATATTTCAATCCAATCGAGTCGTCTATTTGTTAGTTTCGTCAATAACAAAGTAAACAATCAAATCAATCGATAACTCATATTAAAATATCATTAAGTGAGAAGGTAAAATGTCAAAATGAAAAAGTCTCAAGGGAGACGAGGGGGCCGGTAATTGACAGTGGTTGTATCAGCGCTGCAAACTTTTTATGACGTCATAAACACGAGATGAAATTATATCCTAACGGCCCAATAAACGGGAAAAACTCCTCTCAGCTACCCGTTATTACACGAACGGAAAGGCTCAGCGTCGTATTTGCCCAGCAGCTATATCAGTACTCACCTATTTACGGCTTTACTAATATTGAACTATTTAATAGCATCCGTATGACAGTAGTGTCGTAATTAACTTCGTTTCAATGAGCTCGTAAATCACGTTTTCAATAAATATTGGTAGGTATTATTCGGCGTATTGCTTACGCAACACTGCAACTTATTAATCAGTGGAAAACCGCTGCGCCAGCGAACGGTGGGATCCGATCCGGTCGCGGAATGGTGCTGAATCTCCCAATTAGCATTTAATTTAGTTTTATCTCTCATTTTATTTCAATGCTGAACAACACCGAGCGACCCTCGTCACGAAAGGCTTTCACTGGAAAATAACAAGACCTTTGTTTATTTTCTTTATCTTTTTCCACGCGAAATGCCGCTAAAGCAACAATTAGTCTCGGCAATTTAAAAC